>OU744791.1:25985759-27368019 GCA_916614155.1 Mesoligia furuncula | reverse complement strand
TTGTCTGAATCTGATTTTGTTAATTTGTCAAAAGAATTTTCAGATGTTAATTGTAATAAGTTAAAACTACTACGACGAAAAGGAATATACCCCTATGATTACATGGATGCAATCTCAAAATATAATGAGAATCGACTACCACCTAAATATTGTTTTTACAATAGTTTGACATGCGTACATATTAGCGATGATGAGTATAATCACGCTCAATATATATGGCAAACATTTAATATAAAATCGCTTGGAGAATATACAGATTTATATTTAAAAACCGACGTGTTACTACTTTCTGACGTTTTTGAAAAATTTAGACAAACTTGTTTGCATCATTATCAGCTTGATCCGGCCTACTATATTACTGCACCTAGTTTAAGCTGGGATGCGATGTTATTGTATACCGGTATTAAATTAGAATTAATTAATGATGTGGAAATATACGAGTTCCTGGAGAAGGGCATTCGTGGAGGTTTGGCACAATGTTCTCTTCGCTACGCTAAAGCAAATAATAAATATTTACCTAGTTACGATGCTTCTCAAAGGTCAACATATTTAATCTATCTTGACTGTAATAATTTATACGGTTATGCGATGACAAAAAAATGCCTATTTCAGAATTCCGCTTTTTATCAATCGATGAAATAAATACTATAAACGTACTATCAATTTCGAATGATTCTGAATATGGATATATTTTAGAAGTAGATTTAGCCTATCCCGAGAATTTACATAATAAGCACAGTGATTTACCGTTTGCTGCAGAGAAGTTCAAACCTCCTGGAGGCAAAACACCTAAATTAATTGCTAATTTATATGACAAATTCAACTATGTAATACACTACGTTCACTTAAAAGAATGCTTACTGAATGGACTTATTTTGAAGAAAATTCACCGTATCTTAACTTTTAGACAGGAAAACTTTTTACAAAAATATATTGACCTAAACACAAGCTTACGCCAAGCTTCAACAACCGTATTTGAAAAAGATTTTTTTAAACTCCTTAACAATGCTATATTTGGCAAAACTATTGAAAATCGACGCAAACAGGTTAATGTAAAATTAGTGACCAATTGGGACGATTATTATAACAAAACAAATAAGCACCTCAGTGCGGAAAAGTTAATAGCGAAACCAAATTTTAAAAGTATTAAGATTTTTTCTGAAAATTTTGTCGCTATTCAATTGAGTCCTGAAAAAATTATTCTAGACCGACCTATCTATATCGGGTTTTCAGTCCTAGAATATGCCAAACAACATTTATATAAATTTCACTAAAATTATATTAAAAACAAATATAAAACTCAGGCAAGGCTGTGTTATACAGACACAGACAGCCTTCTTTATTTTATCAGCACTGAAGATTTTTATGAGGACATAAAAAATGAAGTTGGACAATTCGACACAAGTAATTTTGAGACTAATAATTGCTACAATATACCGAGAGTAAATGCAAAAATTCCAGGACTATTTAAAGATGAATGTGGAGGTGAAATCATAAGTGAATTTGTAGGGTTGAGAGCTAAGCTTTATTGCATAAACAGCCTAAAAACTTGCATTACAAAAGCAAAAGGAATATCGAAAGCTGTAACTAATCGATTAAAACTATGCCATTACAACAGAGCTTTAACAAGTGATACAAGTTTTAAATGTAAAATAAATATAATTAAATCAAACAATCATGTACTGTACTCTCAACAAATTCATAAAGTAGTATTGAATAAAAATGATGATAAGAGGCAGATACTTGCGAACCAAACAGAAACTTTACCATGGGGTCACTGTGAAACCATATTTTAAAAATAATTTTTTCAAGATTAAAATTATCTCACTATAGTAAAGCTTTAACAAATAATGTCAATTTCAAATATAAAATGAATATAATTAAATCACTCAAGCATGTACTGTAACTCTAAATAAATTCATAAAGTAGTATTGAATAGAAATGATGTTATGAGACAAATACTCACGAACCTTATTGAAACTTTACCTTTGGGTCACTATGAAACTTTATTTTGAGAACTAATTGGCGTCAAAATAAAGAAATACAAAAATGTTTATGTAAATAAATTGTAATATTATTGTAACCTTTGTTTATAATTAGTATAAGTATACCATACATTATTAATTTAGTGAGTGGTAGTGTTGATTGTTGTTTTTATATTTGTAATATCGAAATAAAATATTATTTATAACTGATGCATGTTTTTTTCTTGTTATGACCTTACAGTCTTCTTCATTTTAATAATCTATATAATCACTGAGCACGAATATAAATACCATACTAATTAATTATTATTTACAGCAGACATAAACATAAAATGGTTAAGCACTTTAAGTAGGTATACATTTCGCTTTACATTTGACATGACAACTTTAAACCAATCTAAATCATTTGTTTTTATTATACTTATGCTTTATATATCTATGTTTGGGTGAAATTGAATTAATAGTCAAAATGAAGTTGATCAAACAACACACATCACTTAATGTTAATCATATAAATCTTGGTGACTCTGATAACCACATTAGGCATAGCATTCTGTTACCGAATACGATTCGTTGTATTATATGTGGTCCCTCGAATTGTGGAAAAACAAACGTCGTGCTTAGTTTATTGTTACATGAGAATGGTCTAAAATTTCAAAATCTTTACCTGTATTCGAAAACTAACTTTCAACCAAAATACAACTTCTTACGAGAAGTTATAAAGAGAGTGCATCAAGTTAAGTTTCATGAATTTACTGATAATAAAGAAGTCATAGCCCCAGATGAAGCACTAACTAATTCAGTATTTATTTTCGATGATGTGGCATGTGAAAATCAAATAAACATTCGTAATTACTTCTCTATGGGTAGACATGAACATATTGATTGCTTTTATTTATGTCAAACATACTCAAAAGTTCCGAAACAGTTGCTGCGTGATAATGCAAACTTTCTCATAATATTTAAGCAAGACGATGTTAACTTGAAACATATTTATGAAGAGCATGTTAGTTCTGATATATCCTGGAATCAATTCAAGAAGATTTGTAATACAGTTTGGAGAGAGCCATATAACTTTGTTAGTATTTGCAAAGACTCGTCTTTAAGCAATGGAAGGTACAGGCAGAATTTAGACAGCTTTTTAAAATTTTAAGCAAATAATGTGTAATTATATAAACCAATAACAGACAAATATAACTTAGTAGTATATTTTCTTTGGCTGAATACACTTGTCACAATACGACATGGAAAAGAATATTAAAGTAGAATTAATGAAGTCTGTGGAATCCATAAAGACTAAAATAAAACAAATGAAGAACCAGGAACACTCTATGAACTTGTCACTTGATAAAATGCTAAAAACCGTCACGGAACCCCTTAACGCACTAGTCGATTCGAAAATATCAATGGAAAAAATAAAGCATTCACAAAATACACCACTCCCAAATTCTGACGACATTGAATTGGATGACATGGATACTAGTTCATCTACAAAGTTTGAAGACTGCTACGATCCAAAAGTGAAGTCTGCACAAATACTTAAAAAGTCTCCTAAAAAACAAATACTGGATGATTTAGAAATTTCGCTAGAGGGTCGTGATATCCATGATATTTATGACGGTGTAAATATACCGTTTGGAATAAGAAGTGTAAATAAAACATTGCTAATGGGTAATTCTATAGTCTCATTTTCTAAAATCGATAGTTTGAATGACGACAGTGTCATTTTAATTAAAGTTGGTGACAAATCCTATAATTTTACCCCCGGATTGAAGGAACTTTTACTTCGAAGAAAACCTGATTTAAAATTAATATCGAGCAAAGATAGACTTGTCTACAAAGACATGCTGCATTATACAAATGCTCATAAGAGAGATTTTAATCCTGGAGGGCAAATAAGAGGTGATAAGGGAATAAAATATCGTGACGTAATCAAACCATTATTTTCTGAATCAGTAAATGAAAATTTTCACACTGGAGGAAGCTTACCAACTCTAAAAAAATACAAAAATAACACTGACTTGGTATATTGGGATGACCCTAACGAACTCGTTGAGAGATTGAAACTATTACTTGCTTCCAGAGATGCTGGCAACACAAATCATGATAATGAAATTTTGTCGATCGTTGAAGAATTGAAAGAAGCTGGCATAATTAAAGAATAAATACTCAGCACCATAAAATTTTCATTCAGTATTGTAGACGGATTCAAAACAAACGTATGTACTGAATTGTAAACATGAGCAAAACCGACGTGGTTAACGAAATTCATAAAAATGCGAGGTTGAACTTTCCACGTAGATGTGTTATCATGAAAGATATAGATGACCTGTGGCAAGCAGACTTAATCGATATGCAATCAATTTCAAAGCAAAATAAAAATTACAGATTTATTCTTGCTGTTATTGACACATTCTCAAAATATGCTTGGACTTTTCCTCTAAAAAGTAAAACCAAAGATGATGTATGTAACTCTTTTAAGAAATTATTGAATAAGGGGCGTGTTCCTAAAAATCTACAAACGGATAAAGGAACAGAATTTTACAATAATGAATTTCAAAAGCTTATGGAAACTTATCACATTAATCATTGTGGACGACGCGCGCCGTATAGATATATTATAGCTATAGGTAAATTAGTTAGTAAGACTCTTAGTGCCATCTGTAGGCAATACATGATACTTTAAAAATAAATCACAATGTTGCAAGGTGCGAGTGGTCGGGTCTACAGTAGTTTTTTGTTGTTGGCAACACTTTTTTTTTCTTCTCTCTGCTAACAAGCACCGCGTCGCTAACATATATTTTAATTTGTGAAAATAAGAAGCTGTTTTTTCGAAGCCCTGCAACCACCCGCACCCTCCAAATTTATTCAAGAACCAAGACTGCCTTTCATTTCGCCTCCATCTATAATAAATGGTCTTCGAGCACGGATGTGATTGTGATGTCTTCCAAACAAGAGTTGAAAAAAATGGCGGACCGGTCACAAACGCCAGGAACGCAGACGCGTCGTATGCGAAAAGAACAACTACAATGTCTTAAATTGGATAGTGCACCTATGAAAATGAACGAACGGGCTCCTTCCCATGGCAGCAATTGTCCCATAACACCACGGGAACTTACTTATTCGATGACGACACCGCCGGCGACATTGAAACAGTCACCGCGTGCTACCGTGCCACAATCTACGTGCGCTTCGAAAACAACAGTGCGTTCTATTAAATCTACAGCTTCTTCTATAGCACGGCGTAAACAGCTTGAACTGCATGCTGCTGAGGCAAAGGCGAAGATTCAATTAGAATTAATTGATAAGAAGCTAGAAGCGGACCTTGCCCTTGTCGACGCCAATGACAGAGACCACGACGACATCGAGGGAATTCAGGAGCAAGGCACGAACTGTTCGGTATCCCTGCCTGATCAACAAAAAAATGACGATGTGGAGAAGTGGCTGGACTATAGCTGTCCTTCTGCACAGCCTCCTCCAGACCATGGCTGTCCTCCTGCACAGCCCCCTCAGGACAGCATGCAACAGCTGGCAATAACTTTAAAAAGTATGATGAAACAGACAGCCACGCAGCACGAGGATCGTCTGCTCAGCCGTCTAGCTACACCGCGCGAACTGCCTATTTTTAGTGGTGACTGTATAGAGTGGCTACATTTTAAAAATGCTTACGAAGACTCGACCCGTGTGTGTCGGTTTAGTGACTCGGAAAACTTGTGCAGACTCCGTCGAGCACTACGAGGTGAGGCCAAAGAAGCTGTAACTGACCTGCTGATCGGCAACACACCGCCGCTGGCAGTACTAAATGCACTGGAACTGAGATTTGGTCGAGCTGACACCATTGTTTACAATATAACGACCCAGCTGAAAAAGTTACCATCGTTACATAATTATTATCAGAACGAAATAAGCTACTTCGCTGTGAAGGTCAACAATTGCGTGGCAACAATACGCGCCCTAGACCAACATGACTACCTACGAAGCCCTGAGCTCGCTGCAGCTGTTGTATCCAAATTGCCGAGCACGCTGATAGGTAAATGGACAGATTTCGCATATAGTCATCAAGGAGATGGCACATCGAAGCTGGAGTTGCTAGCTACATTTTTGAAAACTGAGGCAGAGATGTTATCAGTCGTCGGATGTATTCTGCCACGAGAAATAAAGAAAACGACTGATACAGGCAACAGTCGAACAGCTGATGACAAGACTCGACACCGCTCTGTGTTTACTTCGGTCGCTGTTGAAGACACGAAATGTTTGTTTTGTGAGAAAGGGATTCACACAATACCAGAATGTCGTATATTCAAACGTGCGATGAGAAGAGACAGATGGAGATTCGTCAAAAAGCACAGACTATGCTATTGTTGTTTATCAACTAAACAGCACAGTAGTAAGGAGTGCCCTGCGCCTGTATGTGACGTCAATAGCTGTGGTATGGCTCATCACCGCCTTCTGCACTGGACGAAAACTACAACGACGTCACAATCAGCTGATGCGCCACAGAAAACCCGAGATAGCTCGGAACAAGATTTACCTACTACCTCCGACGCATCGGTAACGCACGTCGCACGCGACGATGACGTCATTCAAGCATCTACGAGCTCGACGACGGACGACTTCGCGCTGCTAAAAGTAATTCCCGTAAAAGTGCGCGGACCTAAAGGTGTAGTGAGTACCTACGCGTTATTGGACGACGGAGCTGCAGTGTCAATAATCGACTCTGAACTATCGGACAATTTAGGTTTAAAAAGTGAAAGTTCGTGCCCTATAAGGTTTACTGACGCGTTCGGCTTAGAACTTTATCAATCGGAAGTGCCAAAAGTGAAACTACAAATTTGTGGACAGGACAATGCTTTCTATGACATTAAGTTACGGAAATGTGATAAGTTAAAATTAAGTGCTCAAAATATGTCACTTGTAAACAAAGTTGAATGTAACCACTTAGCTCATATAAAACCATTAATTAACGCGCAAAGTGTAGTGCCGCGTATATTGTTAGGTCAGGATAATTATTATATTATAGCTCCGCTCGAGATTGTTGACGGGGGACGCAACTCGCTGTATGGATCACGCTGCAGGCTGGGATGGACCATCCACGGCCACTACAAAGGTCGTACTCACTCTTCGGTAAGTGAACTTAATGTCTTCCATCTCGCTCGCTCTTCTGATAGTGATAGCACGCATGTAATTAGTGAACTTAATGACCTTATCAAAAATTCATTTAATCTCGATTCCATTGGAATATCGACCTTATGTCGTGAGAATAAAGATCATATCAGAGCTATTGATATTGTTGATAAAACTGCACGTCAATTAGAAACTCAGTGGGAGGTAGGTCTACCTTTTAAAAAAGATAATTTCGAGATGCCCGACTCGTACGGTAATGCTTTATCACGTCAACAAATGTTGTTACGCAAATTTCATAAAGATAGTGAGTACGCGAGTAGGTATAAACAGGAAATTTCCAAGTTATTTGACAGTGGTTATGCACGAGAATTACAGAACGATGAATTACACTCCGCTAGTCACGTATGGTATCTGCCGCACTTCGGTGTGCAAAATGTAAACAAACCAGGAAAACTGAGGTTGGTATGGGATGCTGCCGCGAAGGTTAATAATGTTTGTTTAAATGATTATTTATTGACTGGACCTGATTTGTACAATTCTTTGTTCGGAATTATGCTTAGATTTCGCGAAAATCAGTTCGTAATCGTAGGCGATATTCGTGATATGTTTTTACGGATAAAGATTCGGCCAGAAGACCAACATGTATTTAGATTCTTGTGGCAAGAGTCTACAGGCAGTACGATTAAGCATTGTGTCATGCAAAGCCTTATTTTTGGCGGCACGATGTCACCTTTTATTGCGCAGCATATAAGAAATAAAAATGCACTAAAATACAAACATATTAATTCTGAGGCCGCGGACGTAATAATAAAAGATCATTACATGGATGACTGTTTACATTCAAATAGCGACGAGAGTAACGCGATTAAATTGGTGAACGATATAACTTCCATTCATAGGAAAGGTGGATTCGAAATAAGAGGTTGGTCTAGTAATAGCAAACGAGTTTTAGATTCTATACCTACGGACGCGTTAGCTCACAGCGCTATACAGTTCAAAGATGGCGTAAACAACACTACTGAGCGCACGTTAGGATTAACATGGCATCACGCGGATGATTCGTTCGGTTTTAGGATTAATTTGACTCGTATACCTAAAGATATTTTAGAAGGAACCGTACCACCTACGAAAGCCAAAATGCTTAGCATTATCATGTCAGTTTATGACATTCACGGATTTTTATCACCGTTTCTTATAAAAAGTAAAATCATTTTACAAGACGTACATAGATCTAGTGTTGACTGGAAGTGCCAGATTCAACCTGCCGAACAGATCAAGTGGGTGAAATGGCTTGATGAATTAAAACAATTAGAATTGTTACGAATACCGCGTTGGTATTTTAATGCAGGTACGTGGATTCAGTGCTATTCAAATACTGTAGGTACACAAGACGTCAACACGATTATAGATACACAGATGCATATATTTTGTGACGCTTCCATTAAAGCTTATGCCGCGGTTATTTATTGGCGTTTGACTCGGTTAGACGGGAACGTTCTCGTGTGTTTTGCAGCCGCGAAGAGCAGAGTGACCCCACTCCGACCTATATCAATACCTAGGTTAGAATTACAAGGCGCACTGATAGCTTCACGTCTTGCTGATATTGTTCAGCGAGAACATTCAAGTTTGAAGAGCGATAAGCGCTTCTTTTGGACTGATTCACACACGGTCCTCCAATGGATTCGTAGTGACCCTCGGAACTATAAACCGTTCGTTGCTCATCGTCTAGGTGAAATTGACGAACTAACTAAAATAACGGAATGGCGGTACGTACCGACCAAACTAAATGTAGCGGATATAGCTACCAAAGAAGAAGCGCCACCACTTACATACGACAATGTTTGGTTTCACGGTCCTGGATTCTTACGGCAGCCAGAGAATACATGGCCTAAGGATCTCAGGCCTACCAAGTCATCAGATGACGCGGTATGTGAGTTAAGGAGCATTAACGTGATGACGTCACAGGTTATTCAACATTCATTGCCTAATGAAGACGATTTTTCGTCTTGGACGCGACTCGTTCGAGTTACCGCTCGCGTATTATTATTTACAAAACGCTGTCGACGAATTGACACTCAACTTAATGTTGAACTATTGTACGAAGCGGAAAAGCTTTTAATTAAAAAAGGTCAACAAGACTCGTTCGCGCAAGACATTGAACTACTTAAACAAAATAAGCCCGTAACGTCTTCTAGTCGTCTGTTATGTCTGACGCCCTATATGGACTCTGAAGGTATTTTGCGAGTTCAAGGTCGCATTGACAAAGTTCAAGGTGTTGAACGGTCAACAATGAGACCCGCTATACTTGATGGTCAGCACAAGTTGACACGACTGTTGGTAGAATACTACCACAGGAAAGCGCTTCATGGAGCGCACGAACTGGTCGTAAATGAATTACGGCAGCGATACTGGATCATAAAAATACGGCCGACCGTACGCGCCGTAGCTTCGCGTTGTTTATTCTGCCGCTACCGTCGCGCCGCGCCGCAGCCGCAGCGCATGGCTGACCTACCCGCCGCGCGCTTGCAGCACCACCGCAGACCTTTTACATTTACGGGCGTCGACTTCTTCGGCCCCATGGAGGTTACAATAGGCCGAAGGAGAGAAAAGAGATACGGTGTAATTTTTACTTGTTTGACGATACGCGCAATTCATTTAGAGTTAACCGATAATTTAACAGCTGACTCAGCCATTATGGCGCTTAGGCGAATGATATCTCGTCGCGGTACGCCCAGCGTTATTTACTCTGATAATGGGACAAACCTAAAAGGTGCCGATAATGAATTAAAACGTAGTTTATTAGAACTCAATCGTACTAAACTTCAGGAAGACGGCACTGTAAAAGGTATAGAGTGGAGATTTATTCCTCCTGGTGCGCCTGAGATGGGAGGCGCCTGGGAACGGATGATACGGACGGTGAAGACTGCATTGAAGGTCGTACTTAAGGAACGCGCTCCACGTGCGGAGACGTTAGCTACATTGTTTGCGGAAGTAGAAGCATTGGTAAATAGTCGTCCTATAACTTATGTATCTTGTGACCCTAACTTTCCTGAAGCCCTAACACCAAATCATTTTTTGATAGGTACATCGTCTAACAGCCCCGCTTTCGGTATCTATAATAAAGACGACCTATGTTTACGTAAGCAATGGCGCATAGCGCAAAGTTTAACTGATGCTTTCTGGAGGCGGTGGATAAAGGAATATTTACCTACTTTGCTACCTAGATATAAGTGGAATAAAGAGCAAAGAGCGTTGCGAAATGGAGACTATGTTCTTTTAGTTGAACAAAATTTAGAGCGAGGTTCTTGGCGCCACGGAGTGGTGAGTGCGACTCATGGCGGCGATGATGGTCGCACCAGAGTGGTCGATGTGCGCACACGTACTGGTGTGGTTCGGCGTCCGGTGACGCGCGTCGCCCTACTCTTTCCAGCGGAATGTTAGTGCTGAACTGAACATGTTGTTATTCCTTTTAATTTTTTGTCTGTATTTAGCTGCTAATTATTTTGTTTATTTTGCTTAAGTCAATTCAGCTCAGCACTAGGGGGCGGATTGTGGACGACGCGCGCCGTATAGATATATTATAGCTATAGGTAAATTAGTTAGTAAGACTCTTAGTGCCATCTGTAGGCAATACATGATACTTTAAAAATAAATCACAATGTTGCAAGGTGCGAGTGGTCGGGTCTACAGTAGTTTTTTGTTGTTGGCAACACTTTTTTTTTCTTCTCTCTGCTAACAAGCACCGCGTCGCTAACATATATTTTAATTTGTGAAAATAAGAAGCTGTTTTTTCGAAGCCCTGCAACCACCCGCACCCTCCAAATTTATTCAAGAACCAAGACTGCCTTTCATTTCGCCTCCATCTATAATAATCATTATTCAACGTTCTCAACAAAAAAGGCTTCAATAGTTGAGCGATTTATCAGGACATTGAAATCGAAAGTCTATAAGGAATTTAGTTTAAGAGGCAGCTACAATTGGATAGACAACACGCTTAATAATGTTATTAACAAATACAATCACACTTATCTTCGGACAATTGATGAAGTTCCCGCTAATGTGGATAACATTAATAAAAAACATATATTAGAAAGGTATTCAAGGTTGGTGAAAAATCATAATATTAGAAGAAAATATAAAATTGGTGATTATGTGCGTATCAGTAAGTACAAAGGAACATTTGAAAAAGGTTACACTCCCAACTGGTCTACAGAAATATTTAAAATTCGAATGATACAAAATACAAATCCTATCACCTATTTAATAGAAGATACAATCAGAGGTCAACCCATTTTAGGTGCATTTTATGTACAAGAGCTTCAAAAGACGAAAAATCCTAATTTATATCTTGTTGAGAAAGTTCTTAAAAGAAAAGGAGATAGAGTTTTAGTAAAATGGTTAGGTTTGCCTTCTTCTGAAAACAGTTGGATTGATAAATCGAATATTTATTAAGTATTCTGTCCAAAATGGATCAGTCTTATGATGTGTATTGAAGAGAGTAGTCTTCTCAATTGGATTATAAATCATTTACCATTTGAATTACATTTACCAGGATACAATTATTGTGGGCCTGGCACTAAATTAATTAAAAGACTTACACGTGGAGATAAAGGTGTTAATAAATTAGACGAATATTGCAAACAACACGACATTGCCTATCATAAGTCTTCAAACTTAAAAGATCGCCACAAGGCAGATTTAGTTTTGTTAAATATGGCTAAAGAGCGAGCACTTGCCTCAGATGCTAGTGTAGGGGAAAAACTAGCAGCGCGCTTAGTAACCAGCGCTATGTCAACAAAAATTAAAACTGGTTTTGGCCTAAAACAAGATAGCAAAAAGTGTTCTCCTAAAATTAAACCTGGAAAAGGATTAAAAAACAAATTTAAAAATGTTATTAGCAAAACGAAGAGACATATTAAAAAATTAAAACCAAAATGCAAGAAAGTGGCAATAAAATTAGCAATGGCCGCTGCCAGAGAATTAGCTGATGATACATCCATTAAACTTCCTCGTGTTATTCCTATACCAAAAACTGGTGGAGTATTGCCTTTGATTCCGATTTTTGCGGGATTATCAGCGGTAGGGGCTTTAGCAGGGGGTGCAGCTGGTATTGCTAAAACCATTAATGAATTCAAGATGGCTAAAAAGTTATGGACTGAATCGAAGAGACACAATGAAAAGATGGAAGCTCTCTGTATCGGAAAAGGACTACACCTTAAACCACATAAAGATGGGCTCGGAATTTTTGTATCAAAAGAAAAAAACTAAGATATCGGCTACCCAAACGAGCCTTGACTAATTTAGACATTTTGAAGTATGGAAATAACATTCCCTATTTCAGAGGTGTCTTTATGAGAGATAAGCTCCCTAAACACCCTTTTAAAAAAGAATGTGGAGTTATAAATTTGGATAGCTCTAAAAATCCTGGTTCTCATTGGGTAGCCTATGCCAAATACAACGATTATATCGAGTATTTTGATAGTTACGGCAATCTTAAGCCTCCAAAAGAATTTATAAAATACTTGGGGTCCAAAATTCACTATAATTATGATAATATTCAGCGTGATCACCCTTTTAATTGTGGACATCTATGTTTAAACTTTTTGAAGAATTTTTGGTGTAGTGAAGGAATATAATAAACAGGATCTTCCGAAAGAGGCCAGTATAGAAGCATGTCTGCTACGGTTACCATCTCTGGAAATAAATCGGAACTGGTTTCATACTTTCAACCACCACTGCAGTTGGCAGATCAATACGAGTGCGGTTTGATATACTTTTCAGTATTAAAATCAAGACCAAGTATCCCCGTTACTAACAGAGGTCTGTCTGTAATCAGAATCGAATGTGATCTTGTTCACGGTTCGTACTGCAACGGATTACCAACTCATTTTATTCATGAATTTGTGTCTGATACTACTCCAGGTCATCAGTGCATTGAAATACCACAAAATGTTATTTACTTTCCAGTAAACAAAAATATAATTTCACAGGTATCTGTTAAGATTGTAGATCAATTTGGTCACTGTATTAACTTTGGGGAGGAACAAGTTCAGTTACGTCTTCATTTAAGAAAAACAAAATGATAGTTTATTATAAAAATACCCCAGCGATTGAAAAACATCTTAGTTCTTCTGCGATTGCTAAGGTGCAAAGACGTAAGAAAACAGTTAAGAAATTGACTAAAGTAAATAAAGATTTTCTTAAGGCCCTAGGGTTTAAAGTATGAATATACTACAGATTACTGAATTACCGCACTTCGACACTTCGATCGAAAGTTACGAAGTCCATTCATACAATCCCTACAATAGCAGCTTTAGAGAAAACGATGAAATCAGAATTCCCATCCACCAGCAAGACATATACGTCCTACCATCAGCCAGTTCAATTTACGTCGAAGGACAAGCGAAGTTTTTCGGGAAAGATGGGAAACCAATCAAGAAAACTGTTACGTTCACTAATAACCCTGTTATGTCTTTGTTTCAAGACATCAGATACGAAATGAATGGTATTGAAATAGACCGTATAAAAAATTCTGGAATAACGTCAACAATAAAATCATACATCTCATTAAATGAAGCAGAAAATAAAGTTGCTGCCCTATGGGGTTGGAGTTTGCAGGGATTTCAAAGTGATGGAAATTTTAGTGCTGTGATACCATTAAATAAAGTTTTAGGGTTTGCAGAGGATTACAATAAAATAGTGATAAATTGCAAACATGAACTTATATTGAGCAGAAGTAACACTAACTTAAATAGCGTTATCCTTACTGATGATATTGCTCATTTTCAAATAGACATAGAGAGAGTTCAGTGGAGGGTGCCACACATAAAAGTATCAGACCGAGAACGACTGACACTTTTAAAACATTTAGAAAGAGATAAACCTATTCAGATAGCGTTTAGAAACTGGGATTTATATGAGTATCCGTTACTACCCCAAACCACAAAGCATTCTTGGTCAGTTAAAACTGCTTCACAATTAGAAAAACCCCGATATGTAATTTTTTGTTTACAAACTAATCGAAAAAATAATCAAACTAGAGACAGTTCAGTATTCGATCATTGTGAAGTAACAAACGTTACGCTCTTTTTGAATTCACAATATTATCCCTACGAACCTTTAGGTTTAAAGTTTTCTGAGAACAAATATAGTATATTATATGAAATGTTTGTGAAATTTCGTCAGTCGTATTACAACTGTCCAGTAGACCCGTTGCTTGACCTAAAGGAGTTCAAAGAAAAAGCCCCTCTCTTTATCTTGGACTGCTCAAGACAAAACGATAGCCTAAAAACAGGTCCAGTGGACGTGAGGTTGGAGATTGAATGTTCTACAGCAATACCAGATAAAACAACTGCATATTGTTTGATTATAAACGATCGACTTGTGGAATACAAACCTCTCAGCAACATTGTGCGCAGGTTGTCATGACTGCCATTGTAGATGTTCAAGGTTTTAAAACAGAAACAAATGAATTTATCATTAAAGAAATTGCTGTATTATGGAATAAAAAAATTCACGTGTTTTTAATTAAGCCACCATTTCCATTTTACGATTTGACGAAATCAGAAAAACGGCAAGTCAGTTGGATTGAACGTAATAGAAAGATATACTGGAAAGACGGATTTGTGCCTTATTCAAATCATCAGAATTTGATTGTAGATATTTTAAGAAATAAAAGTGTTTATACCAAAGGTTTAGAAAAAGTGTTGTGGTTAAGAAAAATTTTAAATAATAATAATATTCATAATTTAGAAGATGAAGGTTGTCCTAATTTATTAAGCTTGTACAATAAATATGAACATTCTCATGATGTGTATAGTTGTATTTATCATGATACAATATGTGCTTTAAAAAATGTAATATGTTTAAATAAATGGTGTATAGATAATAAATTTTTGAAATAAATACTTACTTGTTTAATTTTTCACAATTAGTAATAGTTAACTGTTTCCTATCCCTACTAATCCCCCAATGTTAATCGTTATAAATTGCCGGTAACACCTGTGCGATGTCATTATACATTTATAATTAACCGTATCAAGAACTAGGAAGTGAGTATGCGACATTCGATTCCTGAAATTGTAGTTAAAAGGTTGGATCACAGACTAAATTAAACAAATTTAAAAATAAATTTTATTAGCTACAATGCAAGATTCAGTAAAATATACTTCTGAAGGCATTTGTAAAATTATTATTCAGAACGCTAATGGTGAGGCTATATTTGTCCGTGATATGCAGCCCGCTCATAAAAAATCGAGCGCAGATTCATCAAAACCTCAAGTCAGAGAAACAACACAAGAAGATTTATTCTGTCAAAACATGCATGCTGCATATTCGGAAAACATTCAAAAACTTGTCTTTAAAAGCGGTAATAGAAAGCTAATATTCTCCCGAGTTAACGATATGCAGATTGGTCCTGAAAAATTGAAAGCGGGTTCAGCAAAGTGTCGGGTCACCGGCACATCGTCAATGAGGAGCACAATGCGTGAATTAGTGATACCTGATTCAGAAGACGTTATATGCTACCAGATTCTACCGGAAGATGAAATTCCTTTTATTTAAATCAGTTTCAAAGTTATTTTCAATTAAATAGTGAATAATATAAAATTGGTGAAAATAGCGGCTTTCCAGATCTTTCTAATGTGCTGAATGAATGAAATGATGAATGAGGGGAAAATTGCGGGTTTCCAGATCTTCTTTGATCTAGAAACCCCAATGGTAATAATTGCGGGTTTCCAGATCTTCTTTGATCTGGAAACCCCAATTATTACCTACTTGAATGCGTTAAGAGATGAGCTCTCCGATTATTTTATGAAAGAATCCGGTTCATTGGCAAGACAGATGTTCGTAAAAGAATCAATCCAGTTTTACTTACCGTGTTCGTTCTCTTTCTCGGTTTGTTACGGTTGTCCAAGAACTTCAAAGAATCAAAGGCAAACCATCGACTTTTGTATGTCTCCGAGGCACCTCAAAAAATAAAATAATAATCATGAAAAAAATTAAATAAAAAACATAATTCAGTCAGTTTTAAACATAGTTGTTTTTAAGTAAACTTGACTAATAATAATTAATAATATTTAATAATTAATTTGTGATTTCAATCCATTAAAATATTGTAGTTCTTGTCAAAGTTGTCATTTTGTAGAGAAAAAAGCCAATTTCAATATTAGTCGGCTATGCCAATTTACATTTCAATACACAAACATTTTTGCGGTTTCCAACCTACGATTGTACTAAGAATAAAGTATATGAATAAATAATAAATAGTAAATTATTATTATTTATTTACCTTTTCCTGTTCCTTTCGATTTCTTTTCCTTCGCTTTTTCACGACGGTAGGATGATAAAATACTAATCATTTTACTGTAACATTTTTCTTGTGTTGTTTCCATCAAATTAGCAATTTCCATCCATGCATCCTCTTTAAAATGTTTTTTATAAAAATTCTCATGTTGTGGATTCCACAAAATTTCCTTTGATCTGTACACTTCAATTAATTGAAGCACTTTTTCTTCACTCCACGTAAATGTAACCGCCTCCTCCGCCGCAGTAGCGTCGTCTTGTTCCATGTTCGCGCGCGTCTAGCCGTACACACCACACAACCTGTCCACACTGACGCTCCGCGCATACTGCGCGCCTCTTTGTGTTCGGGGAAAAAACCGACAAATTTCGGGTCGCTACGCGCAAGAGTTGCAACAATCTGTTCGTGCGCGTAGTAGACGCGGTTCGTGCGCGCAAGGCGTCTACACTATGGGAATTCTGTTACTTTACATGATACATTGCAGCAATGTGGACGTCAAATTCTTGCATTGCATGTTGCATTACATGTTACATTGCACCAATGTGTACCCGGCTTTAGAAGCTACGTAACCATAATACGCTAAGAGGGCTGTTTTGAGGTTGGCTATTTTACAAAGTGTCCACAAGGCAAAAGCGAAACGATTTATCTTATTTGTGACAGTGAGGTTTCTATGTGCAGCCACTGTCCACTGTAATACCAAGAAAAATGGCTTCGTGTGCTTCTTTAATTCTTTGATCGGAGTAAGTGATCATAAGGTCACAAACAGATTTTTTATTGTAGAATTGAACGAAGGAGGTTTTATCAATGTTTACTTTTAAATTATTATTACTCAGCTATTCTATATTAGCATTAACGGTTTCGGTAATTTCATTATTATAATTAAGCATTTTATACTCCGTAATAACCACCGCAATATCATCCGCAAACAGTGAGTAGAAATGATTATTCTCGGTAACAATCAAAATGATACGACACATAATAACAATATGTACGATAACTGTATTAATATATATCGCGACAGTCTGCACACAAATGATAATTCGCAGGACGATTGGTGAAAAACCGCACACAAATTCTCACCCAGTAAGTCGGCCTGCGACGAATACGTTCATAAAAGTCCGTGATCATGAAATGCATACAAATTAATTGCAATCAAATGTAAATGTTCAATTTACATATAAATTAAAAAAATAATGCAACCGAAAATACTAAATTACCATACAAAGGAAAGTCAATTAAAAATTATCATACAAAGAAGCGTTGATAAGACATTAATAAATAATTACCGATGCACCAGAACAAAGGTTATGATGAATATATAAAGGGTGTCCGCGAAATAAACATTCAGTCATGTCAAAGACAACCTACGTATGTATACCACATAATAACATCGGCAAATATCGAAAGTGCATTAAAGTGTGTAGATCCGTATCCGGTAGTGCATCAATACGATGAAACGTGCCGAGAAAACTGTGATGGTAGTGTCTACAAATGCAAAGAAAAAACTAGTGATGGAGGAAGAGCTACAGAACAACTACAGGTGGATCAGATTCCACTTCTAACGTCGTCGGAGTAAGAAGAACGCCCGCTATCGCCGAACTCGGAGGAGATCAAGAAAAACCTAGTAGAAGATTATGTGCTGGGCCAGATGGGATTATCGAGAATGAAACAACAGACGAATGCAGAGTCAGATGGAGCAACGGACGAACGAGAAGATACTCTTACGGAGGAGGAAGCAAAGACAGAATTCAAAGCGGTGATAGACAAATGGGAACGGTCATATCTCAAGTCGGCACGTATTCAGCAAGCGATGTTGGTGAATTTAAAAGATTTAATGATGGACCTTATAAGCTTATCGCTCACCATAAAGGAGAAAGAAGACCTCACTGGCACCTCATATACGTTAGTGTCATTAGACAGTGGGGTTTTAACTCACGACTGGGACGAATTATTTGTTAAGGATCTTACAGAAATAAATCGGTTGACTGTCTGTCTTGTTACCGCGAGTATCTTTATTCCGGCAATGGTCGTCAAGTCGTTCAAGACATTCTCGATCAAAAACATATTAAAACTTGTCAGTGCGCCGAACATATTTGTGGAACAGTGGGCATCGATAAATGAAAAAACGACGTCATACGAGATTGATTGTGCCGAGAGGGGAGATACAATATTTCGATCAGAAGGCGTGTCATACGAAGAAGAATACAATGGAGTGGTGGATTCAACTCTTCAGACCGATGACAGTACGGATGGAGACGGTGGACATCAAGTACCAGGCAAAAAGCGGAAAATTCCGGAAGGACAACAGGACGATATCGACGACGCTGACCGAAAATTAAATAGCGAGAATTACCGTGTAAACACAGATATTATTATATTATTGTGCAAAAACGGGGCTTTCACAGAAGCCGAAGCTGTGGTCCTGTTTGCAAAATCAAAACAAGGGATTTACTTTGTTTGCACCAAACAATATGCAGAAAAAATCAGGACATACATAATATGACTTGTAGTAATTATCCTATAGAAATGTATTGTAACGTTCCGATGTCGGAACAGGCGGTGCGATCGAGAACGACAACTTTCGAGTTAAAAGTGTACTGTCCATGCTACCTGAGGATAAATAATCCACAAACCGCAATTTAGCTGCATCCGGTTAGATTGAAAGCCGACCCCAACATAGTTGTGAAAAGGCTAAGCAGATGATGAATTACTACAAGTATATAATACAACGTCTTTGATGTCAAACCTATCCTTATATTTTACATCTGTTGACATCGGCAATCCGGACGCCAAAAGTTTCCACTACTCGAACTGATTGTCCGTCAGTGTACATTCATCCATCAAATACGCATTCATATGTAAAAGCCCGCTTAAATTAAAACTAGAATTAGACATTAAACCCGTTAAAATAAAATATGAAATGTTTTAGTCGCATTATTCCCTCTAAATTAAAACTATTTCGGTGTACCATTTTATACAACAAGGGTCTTTAACCCGCGGCCCATGGGCCGCATGCGGCCCGCCGGGTCTTTTCTTGTAACAGACGGTGCATCTTCTATAGTTGGAAAAAATGAAGGTCTTGTGGGTTTGATGCAAAAACAGAACCAAAGATCTTCCTTTGATGCATTATCATTGTATTGTTCATCAACAAATTCTTTGTGCAAAATCCAAAAATATTGATGAAGTGATGAGTGGTCGTGAAAACTGTAAACTTCATTAGATCAGCGGCCTTAACCACGGAAAATTCTAACAACTTTAACACGAAATAAATGTTGTTATTTCAATAAAAGTAGGTTTGCCTCGTAATAGACAATGTTGTTTATTTTGTTAAGATATAAATAAAAAAATAAAAATGTCACTTCTCTCTGGTAATAATGTAGGTACGTCTCTTTACTAATATCCAGCTTTTCATTCCATCTTCCACAAATTACAACTGGTTATGGGCCCAGTAGTACAAAAAAATCATGACCGATATGTGTAAAGCTTTTTAAATGAAATTTTTGGGGTTGGTAAGTAGCTATCTCGGTATTCAAATTCATCATGACGTAGAAAAAGGTACTGTCTCTCTGAAGCAGACTCAGTATTTGAAAAATGTTCTAAACAAGTTTAATACGAGTATGTCTGATTGTCATGGTGTGTCCACTCCGATTGATTCAAATTTAGATTTATCTAAATTGCAAAAGGATAAATCTGAAAATGAATTTTATTGATTTCTCGGTGTAGACAGGTCATTGGCTATTAATGTACGCCATGTTAGGCACTAGGCCTGATCTTTGCTTGAGCATAACAATGCTTTCGAAGGTCCAAAGTTGTGCTAGTCAGGATCTTTGGCTGTGTCTTAAGATACGTTAAGGCAACTATTAACTTAAAACTGACATACTGCAGAAACAAAAAAACAGTGATATGCTTATAGGCTACGCTGACGCTGACTGGGTTGGAAATCCTTTAGACAGGAAGTCTACTAGCGGTAATTGTTTCTGTGTTTACGGAAACCTTGTGGCTTGGTATTCGAAAAAACACGTCTACTGTAGCTCTGTCTTCCTGCGAGGCAGAATATGTCGTAGCGGCTGCCATCAGTGATGCGTGCTGGCTTCGTTCTTTGCTCATAGAAATGTTCTTTTCTGAAACCTTAGTTGTGATTATGTTTGAGGATAATCAATCAGCTATTCGTTCTTGTAATACACTTGTCCAACAAAAAATAATGAAACATTTGGACATTAAATATAATTTTATAAAAGAAAAGATATCCGATGGTCATGTTAAAATCAGTTACGTATGTTCAAAAGAACAAGTAGCTGACATCTTAACAAAGCCTCTGTAGCCTTTTTTCACATGTGTTCACTGGCACCGGTGTCTGCCAGCCAGCCCTGAGTATTTTCCTTGCTTTTCATAATTGTTGAAAATGCATTATTATTGCCAATGCTACACACTCTGTTTCAGCCTTTATTTCACTATTTGTTACAGTAAACATATTACGCTCTTCCTCAATTAACAATCTCGCCATTAGTTCTCCTATAGTTTGATTTATTGTAGGGACCGATTCCCATGCAGCAATAAAGTGGCGATATTTGTCTGGCAATGACATAAGTACTTTAGTAATAATCATTTAGTCGGATATATCATCGCCTCATTGTAGTATATATGCTCTTATCTCTTCTATCTTTGAGAAAAATAGTGAAATATCGGTATCGCACTTCAGTGAAGAAAACTTTTGTTGTTCGAGATGTAAAGATGTAGACAACATAGATACAAGTTAACTTATTCCACATCTCAGCAGACGTAGTAGCAGGTAGCAAGTGCGTCATAATATTTTGATCAATATGAAAAACAATCCAACCCTGAGCCTTGCTATCCTTATCAACCCACTCTTGGTACTCCGCCGGTTTGTCTTTACCGGGTTTAGGTATGGAACCACCCACGACCTCAAATAGGCCTTTCGCCTGTAGAATAACTCTCATCTGGAATTTCCAGGTACACCATGTCGCACTTCCATTCAGTTTGACTCCAGATATAGATTGCGGATACGACAATTCCATTTTCTTCCACTCTTACGACCGGCGAATTCAACAAGCAAATATGGCGTCTCGAACTCTCGACAAGCCAACACAGCCAACGAAAATCTCTCGTAGATATATTTATTCTCGCCGTAATTTATGCACTCGCGTACTCTGGGCCTATAACCTGTGATGAATTATGGGCTAGCATAGTGAAACAATAGGGCGGTAGTGAACTATTTATTAAATGACAAAACTCGGTGGAGAAAATAAAATACAAATAAGTCCTTTTTTTAACTAGAAACCGCAATAGACCATTGTAGACTTGACTGTATGACTTGACATTTTACCATAGACATTATCTCTGGGAAACGCTGCAGAGGCCTATCCAGCAACACCAGGAACAGCAAAATCGGAGAAGGGTTTGGGAGTTATTAAGGTGCGAAAATCGCTAAAACCACGTGGTTTTAGGCTAGAAAGCAACCTCACTTTGGCCACAAGTGTTTCTACACCACGAGGCGTGACGCACAACCAGCCATCCCAGCCCTTACTGGAGACTCCGAAGCCGGCCGAGGAATCTGCCTGCAGACCAGACATCAGCGTGGCAACTCCATAACCCATCACCAGGTTAGGCTCAGGGGACTCTTCAACCCCAAGACCTACCCCCCTGAGTTCGGGCTCATCCGACTGGGGACTTCAGGACCGTGCCGAAGCCACAAAGGGTTACTCATCCCCTACCTACCCCCCCACAACTACCCCTCACCAACTTACCCCCCCCCCCCCCCCCCTCCAAACAGAGAATCGAGTAAGAGTCCCCCCTGACACCACCTCACCTTGAAACCCCCCCTCGACTCCCCGCTCTCCTCAGGGCTACCTCACCCCCCCGCTGCCTAACTTCGCACCCGTTGGAGCTAGAAGACCGAGTTTGGGCTCATTTGACAGGGCACACTCTTCAATTTGACCCCAACAGAATCTTAAAATTCGGCACCCACACACGCAAAAGTCCAGCGGCGCAGCGGGATTTTACTGACGACCACCACCAGTGCGCACATCGAGCCCTATCAATTATCAGGCTCCTCACCGGACTAGCAGACGCAGAACACCAGCGGAGCATCCGTGAGTCCATCTACTTTAGAAATAATAATTAGTAAAAATACACAGGCGTAGTATTATTAGTTTAATAGAATAGAATACGAGTACAACATCACATTTGTAAACGGGATATAGGGTGTTTGGTGCATCGTTTGCCAAATGGAATTGGCTGGAAGAAGAGGTCATTTGCTATCTCTTAAGGCCCAGTAACTCATTCCTTGTTTCACTGCTTTTTTTTAAATGACTTTTTAATTTTTATTTGGAGAAATACAAGAACTCTGCATTTAAGCTTAATTTTTTTTTAAAGTTATGAGTATAGCCTTCAAATTTTATTTTAATTGTTATGTTTACTCTTGTATGGTTCTATGAAATTAAAAATTTACTTGCTAATAACATCTAGTTCCTTTTTAATAACTCCCAAAGTTATTGAAAAAAGGAAAAATACACTTAACCCTCAACTTTAAATTGCTGTAAAAAAAAACTAAAAGCGATCGGGATCTTCGAATTATTTTAAAAGGTTCTCTAGTTTGTCCCCTTTCCAACGGTGTGCAATATACCAAACAAAAAAGTTTAATAACTTCGGTAATTCGCTAAATTTGTAATCGAGACACATCAGGCTGATATTCGATATTACGGTAAGAACACTAGTTTTCACATAAATAACATACTTTAAGTAGGTGGATAGTGTTATCTCACTCTTACGCAGTCTTTTATCTCTTTCTAGGGTTCTAACTTTCCTCGAACTTGAAATAAAAAATAAACTTTTACTTAATAAGTACCTAATTATAAATTTTGTTCAAATTGTCTTCCACTATTGCGTACACACGCGCGACAATTTATATATCTCGTAAATTCATAATAATAATATTATTTGATATTATGTTTTATTTTGCCATAAGTATACGATGCGCAAAGCGATCCCCACTCTATCGCCGAGCGCTCAAGATCCGTGCCGGTAACTATATTAACTACTGCCTTGGCACGCCTCGTCTGTACAGGTTCTGCAACCCGACCCGGAATGGTCACATCGCATATAGACCTACTGGCTCGTGCAAACATTAGATCACATGGTCTATAACCTGTTGATGCACTCGGCGTGTTGTTAACACCCCAGGCCTGCGCTGTCCTCCCATACCTACTGTAATCTGGAAACATTGTAAAAGCCAATTATTTTTAAAAAAGAGTAACCATGGAGTTTCTTGCCGGTTCTTCTCCATAGGAAACGACCAATTGGAACCGTGCACCTAGCTTCTGACGTTTCATAAGTGCCCATGTAGGTTTATGTGAAATAAAACATTTTGATTTTGATTTTTGATTTTGATATTAGGTAAACCGTTATCCCAGTTGTTACCTGCCTCACTCGGTTCAGTAGCCCTAAGTGCATCCAAGATGGTGCGATTTGTTCGCTCCACTTGTCCATTTGCTCGTGGACAAGCAATAGTACACAGAGTATGTTTGAATTGCTTCTCAGTTGCAAACTTGAAGTAGTGGTCAGATACTATGCGATCAGGAAACCCAAACAGGTTATTTAGTAATATTGAGTTCATTTCTTTTTGAAGTTGGTTTAATTTTTTTTAATTACTTTTTTATTTCGTAATTTTTAGTTTTAAGTAAAAACTGGAATATTTGTTTGTAATAAGTAGTTTTGTTGTAAATATTGCATTGGAATTTGACCAAGACTTTGAGATGTTTTCTCTTTGACACTACACCCGTAGCTCGTATCAATAAGCCAGGCCGTCACACTTACACGTATTAGTCTATTTGAAAATTACTGAATCGATTATGATGAAACTTGCACCGTTCCCTAAGTTGCAGTAAATGTACAAACATATTTATACATACGTCTATAAAATTTTGTTCTCGGCCCAGAATTCGGTTACTTTTTTGGCGCCATGACACCAGCGTCCATCGGTCGGTCATCGTCGTCATCTGTTAATCCGACAGCGGGTTACATATTTTTTTAACTTAGTCACCCCCTAAATCCTGTGAGGATTTTTTTTTTTTAAAGTGACGTTCTTTATTATTTATGGAGCCAAATATTGCCCAGTTTCAAGTTTATTAACCAAATCAATAAGATTTTTCATATAGGTACACTGTATCCCCTCTTTTTATCCCCATAGGGGTGGGTGGTGTTTTGAAAAATCGACTGGAATGTTTCTATAGCTTGACTTAAAGATTATTTATACCTACTCAACTACCCCTACCCCTATCCCTACTACAATTTCCCATTCAAGCCACGTAATAAAATACTCCCCTATGAAATTGGACTATCCCCCTTCACCCCGTTAGGGGTAGATTTTCTAAAAACCCTGATATACTTTATTATTTATTTTGGTCTTACATACTGAGTTTCGAGCTAAGTGTACCGCGCGTTAAAAATCTTCCATACAAAATTTTACACCCCCAATCTCCCTTTTGTTTCAAGTTTATTTACCAAATGAATAAGATTTTTCATATAAGTAAACTGTATTCCCGCTTTTCACCCCACAGGGGTAGAATTTCGAAAAATCGTTTGGGATAATTATGTTCATTACTTGACTCAAAGATTATACCAATTTTCGAGTTAATCAAGCCATGCAGTAAAATCCTCGCCTGTATAATTAACTACCCCATTTCACCCCGTTAAGGGTAGATTTTCGAAAAACCCTGGTATACGTTATTCTTTATTTTTGGTATTAAGTATAAATACTGAGTTTCGAGTTAATCGGACCGCGCGTTAAAATTCTTTCATACGAATTTTGACACCGCCCCATCGCCCTTTAGAGGGTACTTTAGAAAAACAAAAAATGCCAAACTTCATAATTTACTTAAATAAGTATTCGTGCCAAGTTTCAAGTTTATTAACTCAAGGAATAAGATTTTTCATACAAACAAAATCCCTCCTTTTCACCACCTTTTAAAGGTGGAATTTCCAAAAACTCCGCCTTAGTGCTCCCCTACATTATAAAAGGAAGCCGTGCGCAAAATTCCACATTCCTAGACCCAGTAGTTTCGGCTGTGCGTTGATGTCAGTCAGTCAGTTTCTCCTTTTATAATTCTATTAGATAGATTCATCATCATCATCATCATCATCATGATGATGATGATGATGAATTATAAATGTAAAATATAAACATATTATAAATGTAAAAATGTATTTGTATATTTGTTTGTCCTTCTTTCACGTAGCAAGACAACAACGGATCAATCTAATTTATGCACAGAGAGCTAGGGCGATGGAAACCAACATCGGGTACTTTTATCGTTATCCTACGCGAGCGAAGCCTCGAGCAGCAGCTAGTAATTAATAAACATGAATTACAACATTTCAATATTGGCTGTGTTTATTAGCCATTTATTTTACACATTTTATACCTTATATTCATTGTCATTGCAGAACCTGTAACTTCGCATCTAGATTCTGTGGCTATGCAGCTACACTTTCCAAATGCAGGAGAAGATGTACATATGAAGGAAAATGTTGGTAAGTTATAATAAAGAATGATAAAATTGTTGAACAGTTAATAAGTTTATAAGCACTATCAATCTGTATTGTACTTCAATTAACTATTTTTATGAAAAATTAACCAAATTACTTTAACTGTCAGGTTCCGCTATTTTGATTGATAATTGTGATTTAAGGTCGAAACATACTATTAAAACGCAACGCGATGTGTTGTGTCGACACCAGACGCTCGTCGTGCATATAGGCAACACGCCACGCGATGCTACAACACGTATCGTGTAGTGTAGTCTCTCACGAAAGACTGAAGTGTATTGACGTGTGACGTGGCCATGGATTCGATTCTGCTTGAAGACGAGCTAGATGAAGATTTTGAAGAAGATTTATTGCAGATTTTGGGGATATACTTTCTACAGAAACAGTTAATAAAAAATAAAAATAAAAGACGTACTAGACGCAGACGATACTGGGTTCATGAAATAAATCAAGACAGAGCTATGTACGGTGAATATCACACCCTTTACAAAAAATTGGTTAAAGATAGTGAGAGATATCATATATATTTTCGGATGAATGAAACTGAATTTGATGTTTTACATGACTTTATTAAAGATGACATCTACAAGAAAGGAACAAGTTATCGTGAAGCTATAAGCACAAAAGAAAGACTGGCAGTGGCTCTCAGGTAAGTAAAAAACATTTTCTTTATTATCTATGCCTATTCATTATTATTATAATTAATATAATATTCTCTCAGACTTGTTTCGTCACTTTCGTTTTCAACTTCTTCGTAATGTGCTACTTTGTCACTTACATCTTGATGATTCATTACAAAAAAATGGGTATTATTATTCAATGTTCGAGCTGTTTCGGAAAGTACTACATTGTCACTCACATTTTGATTATTCGTTTCTAAAATTGGGTTTTTGATGTTAGTGTTTTTTGTATTTAGATGCGATTTATTTGGATATTGTATTGTTTGGTTCCGAATCACACGTAGCGGCGTCCTCAATAGTTGTTCGCGTTTTTAGGGTTCCGTATAAAAACGGAACCCTATTACTAAGACTTCGCTGTCTGTCCGTCTGTCCGTCTGTCCGTCTGTCCGTCTGTCCGTCTGTCCGTCTGTCTGTCACCAGGCTGTATCTCAAGAACCGCGATAGCTAGACAGTTGAAATCTTCACAAATTATGTATTTCTGTTGCCGCTATAACAACAAATACTAAAAACAAAATAAAATTAATATTTAAGGGGGGCTCCCATACAACAAACGCGATTTTTTTGCCTTTTTGAGCTCGATATCAAAAATGGCAACAGGTAGGCACTTGAAATATTCACGAAATGCTCAGTTGTATTTAAACTTTAATAATAAATAATAATAATAAAATAAAATAAATATTTAAGGGGGGCTCCCATACAACAAACATGTTTTTTCGGCGTTTTTGCCTTGTGGTACGGAACCCTTCGTGTGCGAGTCCGACTCGCACTTGGCCAGTTTTTTTTAACATATTAATTTCGGCATCATGTATAAGTTTATGCATTTGAAACTTAATATTAACTTTGTCCATCTCAGGTAATTTTTTTAATTGTTTACTCATGGACAGGAAGAAATAATCTGTTTCATCCATCTCTGACATTCTCTTTTGTCGCGCTTCTTGAGAAGATTTAATAACATTAACCATCTCTGTCACAACATTGTCTTCATTTCCTTTCTTATTTCGATTTGATGAAGAGGTTGAAGTCGGAGTCCTTACAGCAGAAGAGCTTGGTGTCGGTGTCCTGACAGTAAAAGAGCTTGGACCAGGAACTGCATTAAAACGAGATGATTCGGTTTCATCTGAGAATTGCAACTCTTGTGTTGAATCGTCAGTTACATCAGACAAGTTTGTGATCGTTGGTCTGCCCTCAAGATGAGACCTTAAAAATTCCATCTGTGCTTCGTATTTCCATGGTACAATTTTAGTTGAGGCTTGGCCACTCTTCTTATGGCGTCTCTTAAGGGCATTGGTAAAACAATTTCTCAATTTTCCCCATCGATCTTTGCAAATCTCCACTGGAAAAAAATAAAGAACACATTAATAAATTTATAATTGTAATTTTTTCTTTTGTTGCAGATTTTTAGCCACAGGGAATTCATTTCGATCATTGGCATTCAATTATAGAATGGGATTCACCACCGTGCGAGAAATTGTAAAAGAAGTCTGCGAAGCAATTTTGAACAAATCGGGCCCAATATACATGCCAGAACCCACCACCGCGATGTGGAAAAAATCTGAAGAAGGGTTCAGAAATTACTGGAATTTTCCTAATTGTTGTGGTGCATTGGACGGCAAACATGTGAATATCACTTGTCCAATAAATGGTGGTTCAGATTTTTGGAATTATAAAGGAGAAAATTCAATAGTACTCCTGGCATTAGTGGATCCTAAATACAAGTTCTTGGTTGTAGATGTAGGCTCATATGGAAAAAACAGTGACGGTGGAATATTCAATAAATCTGCACTTGGAGAGTCTTTAGAACAAGGCAAATTAAGAATGCCTGCTGATAAATCTTTATCTCCCGATTTGGAACCATTACCACACGTAATAGTGGCAGACGAAGCTTTTCCCTTGAAGTCGTATTTAATGCGGCCGTATAGTAAGAATGATGTTCGCAATAATGAACCCAATAAAATATACAACTACCGGCTAAGCCGTGCTAGACGTATCGTTGAAAATTCTTTCGCCATTTTAAGAGCAAGATGGCGCGTTTTCGCCAAACCTATGGAAGTACAACCTGACATGGTGGACAAATTTATTTTAGCAACATGTTGCTTACACAATTATTTAGGTATTGATACTTTGCCATCTGACTGTCAAATACAAGATGATAATGAGACGCCATTGGGACCTACAGCTTTGGAGGACTTGGACACCTTACGCAGAAATTCTACACAACATGCTTTTTCTGTCCGAAATAAATTTAAGGAATATTTTAATTCCAACGAAGGTGCAGTGCCGTGGCAAGTAGATATTGTAAGGAGAGGAAGACAAAATACTTTGTAAATCTATGTTAAAGTGTATTTTATAATAAATTGAATTGAATAGCAGCTTTGTATTAATTTCAACTCCTCGACGCACAGACTGGTATTTGGCCCCAAAAGTTGGCCAAAATCCGTTTTTTTTATTTTAGTTCTACCCCCTCTAAACCATTGTTTCCAAAAATTAGTATAACCGGTCCAAACAATAACAAAAAACCCAAAGCGCTAGTACCATCCATCACGTGGTGGGCTCAGTCGGAAGTTACCGTTCGCTTACAGTGTCCGTGTGATTGTTCGATGCGCCCAAATTTCATTGTTTTGAAATATTTGTTATTTTGTGACTTGACGACTTTGTGTTGGTTTTCACTATGGATTGTGCACAACCAGGTATGTACTTTATTTGGCACTTAAATTTAATGACTAATATAAAGCCTTTCTTCATTTATGACCTTGAAATGTAAGCATCAAAAAATTGCTAAAAAAAAAACTCATTTTGGAACATCAAAGGATGTTTTAATATGTTTCTCATCATTTCTAAGTCAAAATTGTAATTGATAGTTATAGAGTAGACCTTATAGAATATGATTAAGCACAAAACAGCCACCCCAACGCACCCCCCTATTTTTGGCGATTTTTTTCCGTAAGCACTTTGGATATTAAGTAAATTAAGTTTTATTTATATTTTGTGTATTTTTGTTATAGGCTCTTCCGGAATGAGGGTTTTGACTCGAAATGACTTATTTAATATAATGGAACGTTCTGATTCCTCAACATTTACTGAAAAGTTGCAATTTATGGAACGGGAACTACTGAATCAATATGCGGAAAATGACCAAAATATTGCTGATGTGAAGCAAAACGATTATTAAACACCAATTTAAACAAAAATGGACAGCTGCTCGCAATACAAAGGCCAGATTTCTAGAAAACAATGCCGAGTGGCTACAAGGATGCATATCGTTTCCGAAAGCAGGTAGGTGGTACCCACATTTCATTACTTCTATTGTTTTGTTATGCTTTGAAGTATTTTACTTACCAGCACCATAGTTATTTAGTTCATTACTTAAATTTTAATTGAATACATTACAACATTTGTCTTTTTATTACAGGAGTAAGTCCCGGTAGACCTCAAAAGTCGTTCTCAGACTTTAGTGAGAGAAGCAAAAGACAAACGAAAGAAAAACGGAAGAACTTAGATCGAAGCCATGCAAAAATGAAAATATTGAATTCGGCTTATCTTTGTTACATGCTCGTATAAGATTTTTTGAGAGCATTTTACATGTGGCCTATAGATTGCCCGTAAAAAAATGGAATGTGCGCCTTACTGCCGAGGAAGAAGAAGTGGAAAACAAAAAAAAAGAAATTCAAGACAAGTTTCGAGAGCAACTTGGTCTATTGGTGGACATACCAAAAGCCAATTTTGGTAATACCAATGACGGAAACACTAGTAGACGGTTTTTTGAGAACTACGAAATATCAGCGGCAATTACTGGGATAGACCTTAATTTGATATATCGATTGAAGATAATTTTGGATACATTGTGTAGTGGGTTTAAAATAAACGTGGAAGCGTTTGAAGGATATTGCCAAGAAACAGCTAAGTTATATGTTACCTTATATAACTTTTATTCTATGTCTCCCACATTACGTAAAGTACTGTGTCATGGGGCTGAAGTGGTAGCGGAAGCCATTCTTCCCATTGGACAATAGTCCGAAGAAGCGGCAGAAGCACGGAACAAACATATTCGAATGTTCCGGCTCAACTACGCCCGAAAGTTTTCCCGGGTAGCTTGCAACGCAGATGTCCTAAACCAGCTCCTCTTAACCTCTGACCCTGTCCTGACGGGCATGAGGAAGAGGAAGAGTAAAAAAAAAAACTCTCACTTTCGGGCGACGTTATAAATTTGTTATTGGAAAGTAATATTTTTAATGTAAGTTTTGGAGATGACGACGAAAGTGTCGAATAAATGCTTGTATATAGTACGTATGCTTTTTTTTACCGTTTCCAAGCTAGAAATTAAATAAAACAATATTAGACAGCCATTAAGGGTAACAAATATTTTTGGTCAACTTTTTGGACAAAATACCAGTCTGTGCGACGCGTTGCTGAGAAAAAGGGTCTTGAAAGACAGACGGACGGACAGACAGACGGACAAACAAAGTGATCTTATAAGGGTTCCTGTTTTCCTTTAGAGGTACGGAACCCTAAAAACAAGCAGGTACTTACTAATAAATGTAATTAATGAGGTACCTATTTTTATGATAAATAATTAGAAACTGTATAGGTACTGATAGAAAGTAGGTAAGTAAATGGGACAAATTACATTTTATTGAAAACTTACCTGTAGTATGCAATTGTTCTGCAATTTCTTCCCAAGCATTATTTCGAATACTATGATCACGATAATGAACTGAACTCATATCATACAACACTGAGTACCGTTTCACTAATTCTATTAATTCTTCATCCGACATGTTAAACCATTTTTTAAACAAAAACTAACATATTTATTTTCTTTTATCATAACCTTAAAAATGTTCTCGAAAGAATGACACGTGGCGTCGGGTGTTAACTAGAAACACACTGCGCTGATTCGTCGGGTGGCGTGTCCCCCCCCCTCTCCCGGCAACACGCTGATCCAAATCGATTGGATGTTGCGGCCTGTGGTCACATAGCGTGTTGTCTATGCGCTTCTGACCATAATAAATATATGGAATGGATAAGTACTGACATGCGTCGGGTGGCGTGGCGTAGCGTCACGTTTTGATAGTATGTTTCGACCATTATTTGTTGCAGAGCAACGCAAAATGCAAAGATCAAAAATGATCAATAAGAAGCACCTGAAACGTGTTGCTGTAACTCACTCTGAGCATGCTCTATATAAAAAACTTCTACTAATTGGAGTGAAACTCAGTAAATGCCGTAGCAAGGTTAAAAAACAGGCACAAATGATCAAGGCGCTACAAAATTTAACTACCAATCTACAGTTTCTGAAAACACTAGACCAATTGCCTAGTACATCAAAAATTTTGACTTTACTACAATTCAGAGAGCATAAAAAGGGAAACAAAGGACGTCGTTTCACATTAAAATAAATTTTTTTGCATTGTCTATCCTTAAGCAAAGCCTAAAAGGGTACAGATTCCTTAGGAAAATCTTTATACTGCCATCATGTCAAACTCTTCTGAAATTGTTAAACATGGCAGACATAAATCCAGGAATCAATAAAAATATGATTCAGCAGATAAAGACAGCAACAGAGAAAATGGAGTTACAACATAACATCTGTATTGTTTTATTTGACGAAATGTCTCTCAAACCCAATTTGACATATAATGAAAGAAAGGACAGAGTTAGTGGTTTTGTAACAAATGGCCAAGAGACACTACCTGAATATGCTGATCATGCGCAAGTGTTCATGGTAAGAGGCTTAGTAAAAAATTATAAGCAGCCTGTTGCATACACCTTTTCGCAAGCTGCAACAAAGGGGCCTGAACTTGCGAACCAATTAAAAGCAGTTATTACTGAGCTCCAAGGTGCGGGTCTTATTGTGGTAGCAACTGTGTGTGATCAAGGCACAAATAATGTGAATTGCATTAAATATCTTTTACAAGAGACACGTGGTATCTTGTTGAGAAAGGGAGAAGAACCCAGGGACAACATGGTATTAATAAATAACGAAGAGATCATACCAATATATGACCCGCCCCATTTAATGAAATGCATTCGAAATAATTAAATTTCAAAACATTTGAAATATGTCAAAAATAATCAAACGAAAATGGCAAAATGGGAACATATAACTGCACTACATAGAGAAAACCCTGGCTACAAAGTACTAATCCGAACCACTAGAATCCGTCAATTTTGGTACCAACCGTATTCACGGTTGGTACCAAAATTGACGGATTCGCACTGTGACCCAAGCAAAATTCCCAGGATGAAAGTCAAATTCGCAACCCAACTATTCAGCCAAACTATGGCATCAAATATGGGCTATCTTGCAGGTAAATTTCAGCAGTACCTAGTTGTTTTTACATTATATTCCACGGCTGACAAGCTTTTTTGTGATATTATAAATTAAAAGAATATGTGGCGTCACGTATTGTGCCTTTGTGAACGCACCTTAGAATACGTGGCGTTTCTGCATTGTTTTAGTTTATGTATTTATAAGTTAGTTAGGAACGCACCCCTGTTAAGTGGCAACACGAAGGTACGATCCGGGGCGCTAAGCGCAGCGTTCCTTAAGTGGTAACGCTCTCTTGCTTGCCAACCGTCACGGGACACGGACTACATTTATTTTACCTGTCCCCACTAGTTTTAGTTAGTTATATTTTGTGCTAAATTATAGTGTATCCAAACTGTGAACTAATACGTGTGGCAATTACAATATTAACTGCAAGTCGTAGTTTCACTTCCGCTCTTCGACCGCAACTTCACCTCCAATACGCGTTAGAGAAGACATGTGGACACCTTCCACCTATGTCTCCAAAGTGGTGACCCCGACGTGATCTGCGATTGCGTCAACCTGAGGTGAACAGCAGCGAGCTACGAGTCGAACTTGTACCGCGTCTGAGCTGGACATAAACAAAGAAAAGGAAACCGACCACGCCCTGGACACTCTGCTGCCGACAACTCATCGGAACCTGCGGACTGCGAGACTTCAGCTCATCTTAGTCATCACCCAGTTCCCGCTTTTCAGGAGTTTACCAGTGCTTAGTGTTCCAAAATCGTTTTTAAGTTTAAAAGTGCTACATTGAGTGATCAAATCAAAGCAGAGAAGTTTTTTTTGTGAGTGCGCATTCTATTTTTAGATATTTCGAATTCAAGTGGTCGACTCAGGTACCTACCCGCAACCCTACTCGAACCAATTCGAGTCGGGCGCGTTGCACGCCCTCTGTCGCTATCCAGCGACAAGATTTGACATTCGAACGATAGCTGTCACTATTGACAAATGTCAACTGTCAGCTGTCAACTGTCATCAACGTTCCAGTTCACGCAAGTACTGCTCATGTTTACATCTTGAACATTTTTCGTGTTATTTGTAAGTAGCGTTTACACTTTTGTAACCTATATAGTCTATACTTGTTTATTATATTCTATTCTATTTTTAGAATGATATTTTTTACCTCCTAGATTTACAAAAATCAGTTTTTTTTATTATTGCTAATTTAGTATATTATACTTTCTACATTGATTTTTTTTAATACAAGTACCTTTTTTTTACACATTCAATTGTTTTTAGTTATTTTTTTTTTAACTCGTTTTTGTTTGTGTTTTATATGCTTATACATTAAGATTTTTATATGATTTTTGTTTTTAAATGTTATTGTTTCCGCTGCCCACCCACGGTTAAGGCTTATTATAACCGCTGCATATTTTGGTTTGGTGGTATTACGTATCAGTTGGTTCATTCCTTATTCCTTGCAATCGCGCACCTTCTTTCACATTTAACCAACCTATTTCACAAAAGCTGACAGACATGGCTGACGAACTCCAGGCACGTTTAGCAGCGCTTGAAGCTGAAACCGTAGCTCTACGCGCTCTGCAAGAACAACCTAATTCTCATTTCGCCACTGCTGCGGCAGTTTCTGTCAAGCTGCCACCCTTGTGGACTGATAGGATAGCGGTATGGTTTGCTCAAGCTGAGGCACAATTTCATCTGGCTGGCATTTCAGCGGATGCCACAAAATTTGGTCATATTCTCAGCCAAATCGACCACAAAACCGCCGATGAAATTGAGGACATTATCACGAACCCACCTTCTGAAGGCAAGTACCAGAAATTGAAGGAAACGCTACTAAATCGCTTTTCAATTTCTGAAGAGCAGCGAGTTAAACGACTGCTTAGCGACGAAGAACTTGGAGACAGAAAACCGTCACTATTTCTCCGTCACCTACGGTCACTCGCAGGTAATACACTGACTGACGACAACATCTTGCGTCAGTTATGGCTTCGTCGCTTACCTCAGCATGTGCAAGGCATCCTTGCGGCCCAGGCTGATCTCGGCCTTGACAGGATAGCGGACATCGCCGACAAAATTGTTGAAGCTCAGCCAGGCCCTGCAAACGTGTACGCAACAGCAGCCACACCTTCTTCCGTCCAAATGGTGGAACGAATTGAGGAGCTGAGCCGAAAAATAGAAGCATTAACATCCGAGCGATCCCGTTCTCGTAACAACTCCAGATCACGGAGCACGAGTACACGCAGAACCAATGATGTCGTGGCTGCTAAATACTGCTGGTACCATAAAAAATACGGCCCCAAGGCTAAAAAGTGCATTTCTCCGTGTATCTGGAAGTCGGAAAACCCAACAAGCAGTCAGTAGTGGCGGCAACTGATTGCGACAGCTCACCACCTCTCAGCCGCCGTCTTTTCATAACCGATCAGGAAACCAAACGTCAATTTTTAATTGACACCGGATCGGACTTATGCTGCTATCCTCATCGCTGGCTTACAGATCACAGGAAGCCCTCCGACTATGAACTCTGCGCCGCTAATGGTAGCAGAATTAAAACATACGGCACGGTAACCTTGACGCTCAACTTCCAACTCCGTCGCCAATTCGTCTGGAATTTCATCGTTGCGGATGTCAACAGCCCAATCATTGGTGCGGATTTTCTGGCATACTACCATTTGCTGCCAGACTGCCGTACCAAGCGTTTGATCGACGGCATTACGAGCCTATCAACTGTTGGCTCCACCGCTACATCAGACCAACCGAGTATCAAGGCAATTGCCCCGGCAAATTCTGCTTCTGCACAAGTGCTCGCAGAGTTCCCGGAAATCACTCGTCCTCCTGGCTTACCCAGAATAATCAAACATGACACGGTGCATTTTATTAAAACAACCGATGGGCCGCCCATTTCTTGCCGTCCTCGCCGTCTGGCACCCCAAAAGTTGTCGTCTGCCAAAAAGGAGTTCGAGAACATGGTTCATTCTGGCACAGCACGACCTTCCAAGAGCGCCTGGTCGTCTCCATTGCACATGGCCTTAAAAAAGGACCAAACTTGTATGTGACCGAACGGTATGTTTGGCCTTCTGTCAACAAGGATTGCAAGGAGTGGGCACGAAATTGCGAGGCGTGCCAACGCGCAAAAGTATCGCGTCATAATTTTTCACCTATCGGTAAATTCCAACTTCCATCTGGTCGCTTCAAACATGTCCACATTGACATCATCGGCCCCCTGCCGATTTGCAGCGACTACCGATATTGTTTAACAGCAATTGATAGAATTACTAGATGGCCTGAGGTCTGGCCAATGCGGACTATCACTGCGGAGGAGGTATCAGAAACCTTTACTCGAGAATGGGTGGCCCGTTTCGGTGTACCCTCAGTCATTACGACAGACCAAGGCACTCAGTTTGAGTCTGATCTGTTTCGCCGAATGACGACACATTTCGCCACTAAGCGAATTAGAACAACGGCATACCATCCCTGCGCCAATGGCATGATTGAGCGTGTTCATCGCCAACTCAAGGCTGCTCTGATGTGCCACCAAGATTCTTGGGTACGTGCACTACCTTTCGTCCTTCTTGGCATGCGATCCGCTTTCAAAGAAGATCTGAAAGCTACAGCTGCTGAATTGCTTTACGGAGAAACACTTCGGTTGCCCGGCGAAATGCTTGTCCCAGTTTCTGATACTGACACTACAAACAATCCTGCAGTTTTTGTCGAACAACTTCGACGTAAAATGTCGACTGTACGACCAATCCCTGCATCTCGTCACACTCAACCATTATCTTTCATCTTCAAAGATCTCTCGTCAGCAACTCACGTTTTTCTTCGTGACGATACAGTCAGACGCCCCTTACAACCACCATATACAGGTCCATACCAAGTCATTGATCGCGCCAGCGATGGCAAAACAATGACTTTGGTCATCAAGGGTAAAAACGTCGCTGTAAGCATTGATCGCGTCAAGCCGGCTTACATGGAACACACCAAACCTACAGTCCTTGAACCTCCGACAAAAACTGTTACACCCACTGACACAACCACATCAAAACCAAAACAGCCAGATTCATCTTTAAACGCAGACACCAATCCAACAACTACTACAAAACTGCCATATACCACTCGGTCTGGCAGACGAGTAAAATTCAAGGATTCCTCCGATTTCGGTTAAATCGGTTCATCCTTCTCCGTGGGGGGGTGGTGTGGCGTCACGTATTGTGCCTTTGTGAACGCACCTTAGAATACGTGGCGTCGCCTGCATTGTTTTAGTTTATGTATTTATAAGTTAGTTAGGAACGCACCCCTGTTAAGTGGCAACACGAAGGTACGATCCGGGGCGCTAAGCGCAGCGTTCCTTAAGTGGTAACGCTTTCTTGCTTGCCAACCGTCACGGGACACGGACTACATTTATTTTACCTGTCCCCACTAGTTTTAGTTAGTTATATTTTGTGCTAAATTATAGTGTATCCAAACTGTGAACTAATACGTGTGGCAATTACAATATTAACTGCAAGTCGTAGTTTCACTTCTCATAATTCGAAAGAATTTTCGCATTCTGAGTTGAAATAAGACAGTAACTATTGGAACTTCTATTGTCCGTAGGGTACTTAACAAATTTTGGAAAATTTGGTACAGGTATCGTGCAAATCAAATACAGTAATAGTTTTAATTGCAGAATACCAGTCCAACTTACTTCTTACAAAATGGACTATTTTTAAAGAAACTGAAAGTTGACTTCTTTTTATTGTCGAATATATTTGAAGTAAAATACCTTTCGGCACCAGGTTGATTATACTCAGATCGAGCATACCCAACCGGTACGTCAACGTACGCGTGATACTCCGCACTTGGAGTTGGATAGGGAACAGATTTTGGATTTCCCTGGTATACAGATGAATTCTTTGGAAAGTTATCATTCCTATTCTGATTACGGTTAGACATGGTTTGAATCAATTACAATACAAATCAAGAAACTCAATACAGAATATAAAATCTAAAGATAATCTTACAATTTAGAATGAGTAAATCACCCAGATGGGGTGTATTTAACCTGCAGACGCCAGGCCGGTAAAGGCAGTTTAGATGTAGACGTAAACGTCAATGATTCGACGGATCTAAACGTATAACCATTAACAACCAAACGCTGAAAGGTCCTAAACATCTCATCTGGCTTAACAAAGACAGCATTTTTGTCTTTGTTATATAGACTGGCCGAGTATACGAAACTTCCTCCCAATTTAATCACTTTAGCGACACCGGAAAGGTCGTAATTGATGCTTGGATCCGCAGAAATGGATGTCATCAACGCGGACGCAAACACTTCCAATTCTTCTTTAGGAGGAGATCCCGTAGTCCCGACGGATTGTGACAACGCCATAGTAATAACACTAATCAATATAATAATACGATTAATCATTGAAATTTTACTGCAACAGTACTAACATAAATGTTGTGACTGAAACAATATACCTACGTCTAGCTTCTCTAACAATAGACAATTAATTCAAGAAACTAAACCCAATTTAAGCCTTTAGATCCCTCAAAAGAGGATCTGTCATAGATTTCGAATAGACTCCTAGCTTCGGGCTTGGTTTTAACCAGGACATCGAGCAGACGTTGGATACCTTTGTAATACGCCTGTTTGGCGTCATCCAAAGAACCAAACTTGCTATTGGGCTGTTGTGAACTTGAATCTGCAGAAAATTTTTCTCCGTAGTCTAATGCGGAGAGCACTTTGTCAAGTAAATCCGCGACGATTCCTGTGGTAGTATTCACCTGTGGGTCCTCTGGAAACCGAGAAGTCTTGGAAAACTTCTGAAAACCAGTTGAAATTAGATTACCAATTGTTCCTCGCGCTTCATCACGCCTCGCTTTAATAGCGAAGGGAATTACAAATACTTGCCTTACGGTTCTCACCTCTTTATTATGCCAGATCAGTTTTAAACATTGTAATAACAATTGACTTTTTTATTTTCCAGACAAAGGAATAATTCCAGAAGAAGCCAAAAGTACAGCAGACATCATGTTGTTCTTTGATCAACTTTTTGACTCGTTAAATGGAAGTTTCGGAAAAAGAAAGAAGTATGGCAAGCCTCTTCTAGGACCTGTGACGCCTACATCCATACACCATAAAACATGGACAAAATCCAAACAATTCATGAAGAGTATGAAATTTGTCAATCCTGATTCATTAAATAATGAACATGTTCCCACATTAAACAATTGGGTATGGACACTAGAAAGTTTAGAATTATTATTAAAAAATATAGCATCAAAATACGGTCTAACATCAGTTTGGTTGCGGCATCTGAATCAACCCTACACCAGAAAGGTTCGAAGCAGCATTTACTACATTGCTAGTTAACAGCCTGTCTAGTGTCCATGCCCCAGGGGCAAATTGTGAAGTAGACAGTTGTTACGCTTTTGCATGAAGTACTCATCACAGGCGGGGGCAGCAAAGAACAAATAAATTGCGAGCTCGATAATATTCCCGACATCACATTCACACCTCTGGAAGAAAAAAATGACCCTCGTAAAATAGGAGGCTTACAATACGTGAGCGGGTATTTTGTTAAAAACGCCAATAAAAGGTCTTCAAGGGGTGTGATCAATGTAATAAAAATTTGATGTCTAACCATGAACCTGAATATCTAAGGTACAGCAAATTATGCAAATAAAAAATGGCTTTGCAATCCTGCAGATTCGAAATACAATTTAAGAGAGAGTCTTAAATTGTATTTCGAATCTGCAGGATATAAATTATCTAATTTTAAAAGAACACCTAGAAAAAAAACATATAAAAGAATTGATCAAAACAGTTGTATTAATGCATGTGGATTTTAATTTTATAGAGTGCGCAATTCACAAAGAACATACAGGCTGTTGATTTGCATCCTAGTCAAATTCAAGGACGTAATTATGCTAATGATTCTCGACCCAAATCAACAATAAAATGGGTAGGTATTTTTTTTATTTTTTTTCTTATTTACGGAAATCCGTAAGTGTGAACCAGACGTATTTAAACGCGGCCCGTCTGTCACTAGCCCTATAACCGCGCTTTCATGTACACACACATTCAAATGCGGATGAGAATCTATCATTCGATAAATTCGTAGGTAATCAATCCCATCCCCCAATCACAGTGAGGCGATCCGGGTACTTAGTCTCCCGCGCACCCTAAGCCACGCCCCCGCGGCCTCGGAACTAACAGTGTAATTGAAATCGCCGCCGCGTTCGTGCGCTTTGCGAATTCCGCTTCTCGGTACATCGTTGAGACGTTCAATTCAAATGTCGTGCTGGTGGAGATGGTCAGGTGGGTATGCCATCAGTGGAGACAGCCTACGTGGAGTCATCCGGATGTTTCCCGATCGGGAACCCCCATCACAAAGCGTCTTGCTGGCTGCTATGCACCACACCAGTGTTGCGCATACTGAAGCGTGAACTGCAACACCTGTTCCACTACCCCAAGGCACAAGACATTCACCCAGGTGATAATGCCGTGCGGATTACCTACATTTTGTCGTTTTCGACACTAAAAACGAATGTGTTAGTGTTGTTAAGCTGAAGGAAAACCAGTACGTACTACCTAAGTACGTGGCCACTTTACCTCCGGTAACATAGGTACGTAATTTATTTATTTGTACAGTTTGTAAATACGTTGTTAGCTTAATCAATTTCATAAGGGTAAATAAGTTATTTCAAATTTTTAACTACCTACGCCAATAATACCTAAGAGTCGAAAGTATACCACGTACTTACACTTAACTAGAACGTCTTTCCATTTCCATCAAACGTAGAAAACATTTTTAGACTTAGTGGATCCAACAAAGGTAGAATTATTGCCGGTCCTAAGCCCGTTAAGTAGGAAGGAAAGTTTCAAATCAACCAATTTAATCCACAAATAAAAATAAAATCACTACGAAAACTTTAGCTTGAAGGATATTATTAATCATCTGATAACAGGTCAGTGAACTTTTCTTTGGCGCACTAGTATTACTGTCATTAGTAAGATTTCCGTATTCCAATGATGCTCAAAAATGAGTTAATTATCAAGCGAAATTTATGACAATAATGTAGGTGATTTTCGAAATAAAATTAGGTAAAATTATTGCTACCGGTCATTGCACTGTGACGCGACGGCCGGGTGCGGGGAATTACATGGCAGCTGCATGCATTGTCGCTGTGTGCATAGTCGGGTGATTCTGTTTTATTTGTATTGAATTAAGGGTTTAATTCTGAAATACTGTTAAATTTCTACAACAAAAAAAAGCAGCGCTTACTAGTTATTGCCCCTACCGTACTTCAAATGATTATTTATGTCTTTTATGACAACCTCCTGAAATTTGACGAGGATGCAAATCAACAGCTTGTATAATTGATTTTTTAATAAAAATATCCTGCAGATTATTTATAATTATTTAAAATATTAATAAATAAGAGAGTGTGATGATGATACGGATTTGCATAAAATTAAAGCCAAAAAACTGTTTAAGAAATGTTTTAAAAGAAAGAAATAAATACCTAGTTAAATCGAAGATTACCTAACATTGTTTTATTGTTTAATAATGTGAATTACTATTCGCTTATCTACATAACTGCAAGCGAAAATGTAATTCACATTTTTAAACACCCTAAAAATAAATCTAAGCTGTAAGTAGGCGGCGACGTACGTATTGTATATACTAGCTATAGCTATAGCGTAGGATTGTGTTGGCATTAATTCCAAAACCCGTGTCCAGAGGGCGACACTTGACGTTTCTCATTTTGGTCGCGGAGATAGACCTCTATTCCATAGATATAAAAGTACTCTATGGCAGCAAACACGCAAGCATGCAAGCAAGCATACAGCATGCAAGCAAGCATGCAGCAAACATGCAAGCATGCAGCATGCAAGCAAGCATGCAGCATTCAAGCGAGCATGCAACATGCAGCAGGCAGGGTTTCTGTCACGGCTCCGGCGTTGCGGGCCTCCCGCGGACCCATGCGTGCTAATCGTCGCAGACGGCTTTCGCTCACCACCGCGGCTGAGGCTGGCCAGCGAACTGCTCCTCAGCCCACGGGTCGCCTCGCCCCTACGCGCCTACGCGATTTTAAATTACACTCTAGGGGTAGGACAAACAAGACTACGTGGAGTCGGTTTTGCAGCAATTCGGTTCTGTCACTAACTTTTGTTGCACAGCATATTAAATTTAATTAATTGTATGCCTAAATATTATTATGCTAATAGTCATTAGGCCTACTAACGTTATGCTAATAGTCATTAGGCCTACTAACGTCATGCGAATCAAATTTATGCCAAAACAAATTAGTCTTTAAGAAGATTATGCCAACATAAAATGTATGCCTAAAAAAGTTATGCCGAAGTATTATTATGCCAAAACAAATTGTGCCAAAATCGTTATGCCGAAGTATAGTAGGACAAAGAACATTATGCGAAAAGAAGGGATCCCTCGTTTCAGACCTACATGACCGATGTCATCGTGATGCATATGCAAGATTTAGCGTGCAAAACTCGGAACTATCAGGCGATTACCGTTAAGTGTCTTACGGTACAATCATTAGCACTGTCAATGACCGGATTGATCGGTTCCGAACGTTCGGATACGCGTACGTGTTCATTGATATCTACTGTGCCTTGAGCGACTGGGATTGATTGAAGGTTGACCGGGACCGGGATTCGACTGAGTGCGTCTACATGTTTCATTCGCTCACCCGGTCTGTAGTCAATGTCAATATCATAATCTTATATTGCAAGCCACCAACGCGCGACTCGGGGAATTAGGTCACGTTTTGTTAATGTAGCGCAGACCGCGGTACAGTCAGTAACCACCCTTACTTTTTTTCCAAAAACATAGACGCGAAATCTACGCAATGATTCGACCACTGCTAATGTCTCGAGTTCATAGCTGTGATAGACGCTCTCTTCTCGGCTCGTTACGCGACTATAGTACATTACGGGGCGTAAAGTGTTGTCATTTTGTTTCTGCATAAGTATGCCGGCAATACCTAGCTTGCATGCATCCGTGTGAATTTCTGTTGGCAGCGAAGGTTCGTAAATAGCTAACACGGGTTCACTACATAGCTTACACTTGAGTTCTTCAAAGCTCTTTGTTTGTTTTTCACCCCAGACCCATGGAGTGTTTTTCTTTGTGAGTTCTGTGAGTGGCCGGGCTATGACAGCAAAATTATAAATAAATTTGCGGAAGTAACTGCATAACCCTATAAATTGTCTGATTTCGTGTACATTGCGCGGTGTAAGGAACTGAGAAACAGCCGCCAACTTTAATTCACCCGGCTGTATACTGTTCGGCGAAATTTTATGACCTAGGTAGGTGATTTCTTTTTGTAGAAATGAGCATTTACGTATATTCAATTTCAGGTTTTCGGTTTGAAGTTTAGTAAGTACTTTCTTTAACAGATCTATGCCTGTTTGCAGGGCAACCGATGGTAACAATAGATCATCTAGGAATGCTAGAATCTCTGTGCTGCGTATGGACTCTACTACTTTATTAATTAAACGCATAAAAACTGACGGAGCATTAGCAAGACCGAAGGGAACTCTAGTATACTAGTAGTGGCCGTGTAGAGTTACGAATGCGGTTTTATGTGTATCTTCTGGACTTATAGGCACATGGTGGTAACTTTGAGCCATATCTAGACTGGTAAAATAATTTTTGCCTGCTAGCTGGGACAATTGGTCATCAATGTTAGGTAGGGGAAATCGTTCGCGTATAGTAATTGCGTTTAATGCGCGATAGTCGACACACAGTCGTCTGTCTCCGTTTTTCTTTCTGACAAGTATAACTGGTGAAGCATAACAGGACTCAGATTCTTTAATGATACCGGCACCTAATAGATCAGAAATTTTAGACTTGACCTTTTCCAGCTCGTTGTGGGAGAGTCTATAGGGACGGTAATTAATAGGTTGGTCGCTCTTTAACCTTATCTGCATCTGAACTAAATTGGTGCATCCTAGGTCGTTAGTGTCACATGCGAAACAGTCATCATATTCGATTAACAATTCGAGTAATGCCTTACGTTCGGACTCATTTACGGGGCCTATCTCTAAATCGGTTATAGCTATACCTCCTATCTCTTGCGGGTTTTTAGGCTTTGCTAGGCTGGTACTTAACACACACTTGGACAGAGGTGATAATAAGGTAGTGGCATTTGGACTGACCTGGCTAATTGATGCTTCCTGGTAACTCTCGACCCGCAGTAGAACAGTGCCCTCGCTCCACTCCACATCCTTGCTTCCAGTATTGACGACTTTCAGGTAGCCCACGCTGCCACTGAGCAGGGTGGCTGGCAGCGAGTAGGTGACCCCGTGAAGGTCAAAGTGTCGGGTTGGTGTGACCTTGATGATGTAGGTCCCTGGTGGTATGCGTTCCTTCGAGGCGACAGTAACCTTGAAACGTTCGTTTTCTCCAGCTACATCCATGCGGATGAGGATATCGGGTTCAATCATCTGGAGTAGAGCAGTGCCCTTTCTAACTGTCAATGACACTCCCTCGTTGTTTATGATGGGCTGACCAACCAGTAAATTGAATTGTACTTCACCCTGGCTCTTGATACTACTTCCATTAAATCCTTTTATCATAATAAAAGATGGCTTCAAATCTAAATCAAGAAGCTCCGCAACTTCTGTTTTGAGTATATTCACTTGACTACCGGTGTCGACATATGATTTCACATACACGCCATTGATCTTAGCAGTCTTCATATAAATGTTGTTGTAGTTTTGAATTAGTTTTATATCCTTGACGATTTTGGCCACGTTTCCTTTAAAGCGTGTTAGGTTGTACATTGTATATTTCTAAACCTAAACATTGTATATTTCTAAACCTGTAAGCTGTAAAATAGAACTTATTACAGCTTTTGAAACGCTATATCTACAGCAGAGGAATATAATTATATAGTCGCCCGTAAGCCGTTATATTTGAGATTTTTTACAGCAACTGTATGGTAAATAGCTGAATAAGGCAAGAAAAACACGCTATAAACAGCTAAAAGAAAAAAAACCGTTTCTATGGTCATTTTAACACCTGAAGCGAGAGAAGAGTGTTTTACTAATTTAATTGCTTCATTGTGACTCCATTTTGTGAAACATTATCGTAAATTTATCATGGATAACCAAAAAGCGTGGAAATTAAGAAAAAGACATGGTAGTGTGAGGAAAAAGATTAGCAAAGAATATCTGAATATTATGAATAATCGACCAGAACATAGTCACGGCAAAAAATTTGGAAACACTAGTAATCAAGTGAAGCTTCAAGGAAATTCGTCTAATATTACCGTAACTTGCAATAGCGCTTTAGCTGACAATATTATTGTTAATTTCGAAGAAGTTGAGGCAGGTGACGCTGCATCAAATAATGTTATCAGTGTTGAAAACTCTAATAGTGTGTGTTGAAAATAAAGAGGGTTCCGTAGATTTAAATTCTGCGTCTAATTTAACCTGGAGCAGTGATGTAGCTGACAGTATTAACTGTGACTTCCCAGGAGTTGAGGCCGAAGTAATTGCTGAAGAATCCGTAGATGACACTGCATCAAATAATGACGACTGTGCTGATCTCAGCAGTTCAGATACAGATACTGCCGAGTCTACTAGTGATTTCATAAAGAACGTTGATTTCTGCAATGAATTACGAAAATGGGCAGTTAAATTCAATATATCGCATGTAGCATTAAGGCATTTGTCAGAAATTTTAAATAATGGCCGAATACTGAAACGCCACTCAAATATTTAAGGGCTGCTTAAACGTTTGAGCAGCTCCTAAACTTTAATTTCGTATACCCAAACGTCTTTTTTGAGTAGCTCTTAAATATAAGTGCTACTTAAAATAAGTAATGCTCAAACACCACTTAGTTTAAAAGTCGTATACAGGAACGCTACTCAACGTTATATAATTGTCAAATCAACTGTCAAACTGATTTGAGCAGCCCTTAGATCTGAGAGTGGTTGCGAGGTCCCTCAAATCAAGTTAAATCTATTGAAACTTTTGAAATAGTGATAAAAATGTCTCTATCGTCCTTGTCTTCACTTTCGGATCACGAAAGGCCAACTGTAAGGCGCAGAAATGAAGAAAATTTGAACGCTTTTGAAAAGTACGACGACAGGGAGTTTGTTTCACGGTTCCGCATCTCGAAAGAAACTGTAATGTATTTGGACTCTGTATTCGGTAGCACAATCAAACCCTTGACCAAAAGAAACCGAGCCATACAGCCAGTGGACCAAATACTTATAGCTCTCCGGTACTATGCGACAGGCAGCTACCAACGCGTAATAGGGGATATTTTTGAGGTTGAACAACCCACGGTGCATCGAATAGTGCATAAAGTAACAGCCAAGATAGCCAGCTTGAAGTCGAGATACGTAAATATGCCAACAACAGAAGAATTTCCAATTGTGGCAAATGAGTTCTTTGCAATAGCAGGATTTCCAAGAGTTGTGGGAGCTGTGGACTGCACTCATATTAAAATAAATTCTCCAGGTATGTACTTACCAACTCCACTGTTAATCATGTGTCCAAAAATGTCTGATTAATGATAATATGTATTACACAGTAACAACAAATACAACAATTAATAAGTCTTGTGTTACATTAGCAATTATAACCTTATTTGTAGAATTGTTTCTACAAAAATAAGTTAGTAAGTACTATAGTAAAGTTTATTGTCTCACAATATAACTAGAATTTATTTTTAGGTGGTGCCCAATCTGAAGTTTATCGGAACAGGAAAGGCTATTTTTCCCTAAATGTGCAAATGGTATGTGATGCAAGTCTGCACATAAGGAATGTCATTGCAAGGTGGCCGGGTTCTGTACATGACAGTACCATCTTCTATGATTCACCACTATGTGCTCAATTAGAGCGTGGGGACTTCGGGACAGGTATTATTCTTGGGGACAGTGGATATCCATGTCGGCCTTATCTGCTAACTCCATTATTGCATAAAAGGACGGCTGCTGAAGAAGCCTATAATCGATCCCAAATAAGTACCAGGAATCCTGTGGAAAGGCTCTTCGGTGTTCTTAAAAGAAGATTTCCTTGCCTACAAAACGGGTTGGGCCTAAATATAAAAAACATACCACCGGTCATTGTAGCATGTGCAGTGCTTCATAATATTATTGCCCTGTCGCAATCGGATGAACTTTTGGAGGATATTTTTTTACCCTATGTTGAGGAGGAACCCACAGAACAACAACAACCTATAGGACTTGAGGCAAATCAAAACTTTATTGTAAGGACCAATTTAATAAATACACATTTTTCCACTTAAAAATAGTTTTATATCAATGCAATTTAGATTTCAGTTTCTGTAGTCTCAATTTCCAAAATTGCATTTCTATTTTGTATTTATTATTTTCCATTTTGTTTATGAGTGTAACGAGTATTTTAAGCCTGTTACATGATAGCGCGTTCTTTGCTTTAATTTGTAGGCAGCATGGTGGTGTTGCCATGTAAAAATTCATTTTTTTGAATCGGAATCGTGTAGTGGTCACACTGATTTTTTCTTTTGATGCTGTCAGTTGATTTTGACAGGTCACTTTCCGACCCAAGCTTTGCATAGAATGGAGTAATTTGAGAGCTCCGAATTAAATCTTGAAGTGTGGGCTTCGGATGGACGACATCTAGTCCTAATTATGTGGTAGCTGATTTGCCTTTGTCGGCGTCCTAATTGGATTGCCCATATTTTTTAAAAAGGTTGGTAAAATTCTTCGTGGTTTCCTAATCACGTTGTCGCGTGGCTATTTTGATGGCAGACGTTAATAGTTTCCGATATTTGTTTCAGGATCTTTTAAACCTTATATATTTTGGATTAATTCATCTACTGATGTAAAAACTTTTTTTGGAAAAGAAACGGTGAGTTAATTTGTATTTGGTCTTAACCATTTCGATCGCCATTTTTATCAACGCTGGACATCAGCTAACAATTATTCATGTTTGATTTCAGCCGCGAGGCGTTTCTTCTTTCTTTTTCTTTCAAGACTTAAATTTTTAACGCTAGGCCCTACCAACACATTTCATGGACCCCGCGAAGATCAAAATCACCAAAATGAGCCTGGTTTGCTGATTCGGTTGTTAGTTTATTCGACGGAATGTGGTATGGTTTATAATACTTAACTTAAATTGACAAAAGTGCAATAATGACAGGAAAAAATTAATTTCTATTCCATCTTAGTTTTACACCTTAGAACTGTTAATATTAGAAAGGAATTTTCTTGTATATTGAGACCAGCAGCCTTCGGGTAATAAAATCGTTCAATAACTTTTGTGTCGATTTTTATTGATACTCCCCACTTGAAGATTAAAAGTTTCCAGTTCCCGCAGGTTAGTCTATCCTTGGCATAGTTTGGTGTGTACTCCTGGCGCCCGAATTTCCACTTCTACTTATTGTTTATTTATTTGGAGTACTCAACACACACATTTAATAATCCCATTTCATAATATACATTTTTAATAACATTCATTCTTTAAATTATTTTTTATTATTATTACATGAGGTATTTGGTTTCTAATTTGGCATTTCTTAGTTTTGTCCGAAAATATTGCTGTTTCATTGTAATATGTGTAGGTTTCAATTGTCCTGAAAAATGGTATTAGTACAATATTAATAAAAATTTCATACCATTAGCACAAAGAACAATAATAAGATAATTTACCAGCAGAGGATGTTATTAGAGGTTTGTTTTTTTCTTGGGGTTTGATGACCATTGCAGCTGGCTGGTCATTTATTAAGTAAAGGAAATGCCTTTATAGTAATATATCTAATTAGTTTACCATATAAACAGATTACTAAAATAATGAAAATGTTTATCAGCTATATTTATTGATGTAATAAAGAACAACAATTATATAATTACCAGTAGAGGATGATCTTAGAGGTTTGTTTTTTTCTTGGGGTTTGACTGGCTGGTCATCTATTAAGTAAAGGAAATGCTTTTATAGTAAAATATCTAATTAGTTTACCATATAAACAGACTACTACAATAATAAAAATGTTTACCAGCTATATTTATTGATGTAACTGTACAAGGTTTGCTAGTGTCTGTTATACTCATGTAGGCCATAGTTGTGTCTTGGTGATCTAAAAAAATATCTTACCTATAGTATACAATAAATACATTAGGGAAATATTAAAAAAATGAAACTTACCGATGGTCTGGATTATGACAGATGATGATGATGAAGATATAACTTCACTATCTGGTTTTGTAAAACTCTCAATGATGGTTTCTTGTTCTGTATCACCTATAAATATAACAAACACATGATTTTGTGATGTCAAAGTATAAAGATATATACACACATCAAAAGTGTCTAGGGATCAACATATATTTTTGCAATAACTTTTCTCCCGATTGATATTAATTAAAATTTTCTTTAAGGATTCATCAAATAAAGTGTTTTCGTTTGTCACAGTAACGATAAACCAAGTCACCTTTGCATTAATAAAGAAATTTGCCATTTTCCTAATAAAGGGATTTTTGACATTTGAACCACTAACACAAAAGTTCGAAAAAAAGACTGAAATAACAGTTTTCTTTAAAATTTTATTGGGTAACTTAAACAATTAATAATCCGTGTTTCTACCGCGAACACTAACAACACAAGAACATCGGTTTGGCATACTCAAAATGAGTTCATCCAAATCACGCTGTGGAATGGCCGCCCATGTTCGTTGCAACAACAAAAAAAGGTCTTCTTGCGACTGGATACCCTCCATATTCGGCAGAGCTCTTCTCTGTAGCATATCAATCGGGTTCAAGTCTGGCGACTGAGCAGGCCAGGGCAGGACATTGATGTTAGCTGCGGCGAGAGTCTGTCTTACAACTCTTGCGGTGTGCGGTCGTGCATTATCATGCATTAACTGAAATAAGGGACCGATTTGCACTTGTAGAGGAACGATGACGTCTGATACAATCGTCTCAGCATAAATTTGAGCGTTGAGGTTGCCTCTGATCCAAATCAACTCAGTTCTTCCGCCGATCCAAATACCCGCCCATACCATGATGGTTCCACCACTATAAGGATGGACTTCCTGGCAGGATTTTAATCGCTGTTGGCGTCCAGGGGTTCTCCAGTGTCGTATACGTCTTGTATCCGGTCTCATACCAAAACGAGACTCATCAGAAAAGCACACGAAACGCCATTGTTCTTCTGCCCAATTTCTGTGTTCAAGAGCCCATTGATATCGAATCCTACGATTGTGCATTGCTATAGGTGGTACCCGTAGCGGTCTTCGGGAATGAAGGTTCACTTCATGCAAGCGGTTTCTGACTGTTTGGTCGCTAATTAAGTTCCCTGAAGAGTGATGAAGCCTCACGGCTAACATCATGGCGGTTATTGTTGGAGCTCTTCGAGTTAAGATTTGAATGTATCGGTCTTGTCTCCGTGTGGTGCAGCGATACCGTCCTCCATGGCGCTCAGCCACGGTACCAGTGCTTCGGTAACGTGTCCAAAGTCGACTGAGAACACTCTGACTTGTATTCAGAGCTAAAGCCACAGTACGTTGCCGGGAACCAGCTTCTATCATTCCCACGGCTCTGAGCATTTCTTCCCTGCTTAAATGACGTCGCCGCTCTATAATAACGTTGGTTTTAATCAGTAGTAGGGAAACAGTAGCACTAATAATGTCTTCAATGCTTGTATGTTTTTATAGGGAAAATATTGACAGCTGATTTTCATCTTTTACTCGAATTTGATTCACAGTTCCTGATTCAAATTATGAAATGCACCAAAAAGGATCCATATAAATTTATAAAATCATAAATTTATTACAAAGCCACATCTCAATCTCAAGAAATCCGCATAAAAATGCTTGATCCCTAGACACTTTTGATGTGTGTACATTTTAATATTACACAAACCAAAATATTCTGCAGCATCATCATAGTAATTAGGTAAAGGTTGAATTTGAGGAGCAGCCATGGCTAAAATCTGTGCATCTTGTTCAGAGAGAACACTTTTATAGGCTCCACCACCAGTGCGATTGATTTCTTTCTATAAAAATAAAAATTACAATCACAAGATGTTCGATAAGGTCTATGTTACTTTTCCAGAAATATTTAATTTATACAAACCTTATCTATTGATGCTTTCTTTTGTATATCTTTATTGGTTTCGTAAAACTGAAGACGCTTAAAAAATATTTAAAGAAATTAGTAAATAAAGAAATATTAAGTATGATAAAATAGATATCATAAAAAAATCAAGTCTACATTTGCTTTGGCTATATTCTTTTTAGACCTCTGTTTGAGGTTTTCATAGAGGTGCCTGAGTTGTTGCCATGTCCTGCAGCCGCTCACAGCGACAGCATTATACAGTTGGCACACTCTATCCCAAGCCTTTCGCTTCTTCAAAATTATGTAGGCATTCGTTTCTTTATTTTCAATTATGTTTTGGTATCTGAAATATGTAACATATTATTTACAACATGAAACAGTTTGGAATTAAACTTAGGATCTGTGTAATGTTCAGCTGATTATATGTAAACGTGCATCATCGGGCCGTATTTATACTTGTAGGAATAAAAGTACTTGTACATAGACATAAATCATGTTTTATTTATTCTGAGCCTTTCAGATGATAATTGGTCACAAGTTTCAGTGGGTAAGTAAGTGCTTGATACAGACAACGGTTGCCCTGGCCACCCCTGGCTATGTACCAGTACGTTATAGGTATTGTATTGTTTACTAACAAACTATTACATGCACAAGGCTCTTGCGGTTAAATAAGTATACTTACAGTATTCATTGCTTATGTAGGTACTTACTTCTTTATGAGTTCCAAGAGCATATCTTTCTCAGCAGGTGTATAATTGCATCCACGTTTCTTCTTCTCCTCCATCGTGAATCAATTAATAATATCTTTTTAAATAATCGCGCGTAAAATGTCAAGTGTGACGTTCCAATCTACGTCAATTATCTCAAGAAATTTTCTTTTCTTATGACGTCTTTTGATATTTATTTACTTAAATAAATACATAATTTCAATCGTAATTCAAACCAAACTTATTTTACGCTGTTAGATTTCAACTGATTAATAATTATAGAAAATATTTGTTCAAAGAAGACTGCGTAAAACGAATACGAGACGTAAACTAAATTATTTTGTAACTGAGAACGTGCTGATAACAATTTTTGAGCAGGATGTTGCCATGATGTAAACATTTGACGGCTGCTTGGCTAATCATGGTTTCGAATTGCTTGAGTGCCGTTTGTGTATACCACTTAAATTTGAGGGATGCTTATATTTAAGTAGCTTTTAGCTGATTATGAGATTTGAGTGGCGTTTCAGTATTCGGGTGCTAGTATTTTGCCTAAAGATCCTCGGACCATATTGCATACCGCTAGAAATATAAATTTAAAGCCGATTGCAGGCGGTGGTATATACTTCATCAAACGTAAAAGTTTGGCGAGTTTAGATTTAAGTTACAACTAAGTACTTAATATCATTAAATAAATTACTAAAAAAAAAACTGGCACACTGGGCACTCCTCTCACAAAAATCCTACGTTCTTGGGCCCCAGATGAAATACCAGAATCTATTTCCTTAAATTTTAATTTTGATGGGCATCCTATTCATAAAAGTTCGAAACAAGAATTCTGGCCAATTCTCTGCAATATTTTTGAAACAACTGAAGAAGACCCGTTTATAATTGGTATTTATTGTGGGAGCAGTAAACCAAAAGATCCAGATGCCTATTTAAATGATTTTGTACAAGAGATGCTGCCCCTAATGGAAAATGGAATTCATATTGAGGAACTTGGCAAAACAATAAAAATAAATATTTGATGTTTCATTTGTGATTCCCCTGCGAGAGGTTTCATCAAGGTGGAGTAATAAATAGTATTCTTAGGTTACCGATTTTTTAAATTACTGTAACATACTATTGTAAATAACAAAATATAGATATTACTAGCGCCATCTTGTGACAAACTTCTGTAAACAATTCATTCATCTAAGTAGGTACCTACTCTTTTCTTTGAATAAATTAGTTGTTCCAAATCTCGGTTGAAACACGTTGTTTTATTATAGGTTATGGGCCCAGACCCGTTTAATAGCTAGATATTGTGAGTTTATTGTTAGAATTATCAGTGTGATGAACATTAGACTGCCGAGTCCGCGTCCAGTTCAAACTATCTTGTTAGCGTCCCGAAATTACAAGGGCGCGAGAACTATAGTGAATTCGCCGCAAAGAATTTTCTGGTATTGGAAGGAATGGTTGGGTGTATAAAACCTGAGTCCGACCATCCACCAGTAGCTGCAGATGACGCGAAAACAAAAGCCAAGCTGATACTAACAATTAACCCGGCTCTTTACGTTCATATAAAAAGCGTCAGAACATCGAAAGAATTGTGGGATAAATTGAAGATGTTATTCGATGACTCGGGATTTACTGGAAAAATTAGTCTCCTGAGGAATTTAATATCTATTCGGTTGGAAAATTGCACTTCGATGACGGCCTATGTAACTCAAATTGTTGAAGCTGGGCAAAAATTACAAGGTACGGGGTTTGGATTAACAGACGAGTGGATTGGCTCTATCATGCTGGCTGGTCTAAGCGAAAAATACATGCCCATGATAATGGCCATCGAAAATTCGGGCATCATAATTACATCCGACGTCATTAAAGGGAAATTGATGGACATGGAACCGGAAGAGAACGATGTCAATAATGCATTTGCATGTTTCCGCAAGAATTACATTCAACGTTCAAAGAATGGAATGATAAGGCAGGGCATCAAAGTGCGTTTCACTGGCAAAGGATGTGAAATACTCAACAAAAATGATACTCTAGTAGCTACTGCATCGCTTGTGAATGGAGTTTACAAACTAAACACTTCTACTTGTTTGGTGGCAGCAGTAGCGAAGTTTGGCATCGTAGATTGGGACATGTCAACAGTTATAACATGAATAAAATGCAGGATGCTGTGGAGGGAGTCAAATTTACTGAGACGGCCAATATCAACAAGTCTAACTGCATTGTGTGCTGCGAAGGTAAGCAAAGTCGTTTGCCTTTTGCTCATGAAGGGAACAGGAGCACTAAGCTATTGGAAGTGGTACACAGCGACATCTGTGGCCCGATGGAAAATCTATCGCTAGGAGGATCTAGATATTTCTTGATTTTCGTTGATGATCACAGCCGCATGACATATGTTTATTTTTTGAATTGTAAAAATGAGGCTTTACAGTATTTTAAAGAGTATAAAGCAAGAGTTGAGAATTCAACGATTTGATTTTCTTGTATTTGCTAAATATAGAGGTCCAGTCACTTTCTCATTATTTTCATCTATTCCATAAATATTAATGCTTATGTTGTTGTTTCAAATAATTTTATGTCCTGATATGTAACAGGGAAAGACATTCCTTCAATATTAAAAACAGTGTGGATATGACGCAGTTCTACATACATTCTGCTTAGCAGGATATAATGCTGCTGCAATACTCCATAAAAAACAATAACTGTCATTATTTTGTATATTCACACAACTTTTTGAGTTTCTGATTTTTTTGGTAAAGTTAAATACGTACCACCTCTCAATGGACAGTATTTATTAACATTGAATTCCAGATGGCTTACTGAATGATAAGACCAGACCATCCAGACTCCTTATGTTCGAATTCTAATAATTTACATTTTAAAAGTTCAATTATATGCGAGTACCATTCATTAGTATTCGTGTTTCTACAAATTATTTTATATTTCGTATTGAAAGACTTCAGTTGTGGCTCTTCGTTCTTTTGGAGAATAGGGCAATGGCGGTCAGTTAAGGAATTTTTGAATTAAAACTCAAAATATAAATCACAGCTTTATTAGGAACATAACATACCAATTCTACATTAAAGGACTATTATAATTTGAGATCAAAATAATCATATTTGGAGTATCCATCTAACAGGTACAAAAATAAAAAATAATGGCTTTGACCACCATTATACGCACGTGAGGGCAATGGTAGTCATGATGTTGACAATGATGGTCAAACACTTCTAACACATATCACATACGTACCCTGTAGCGCAATCCCAACCAGTGCAAGCAGAGTGAGCCCACAGCCCACAGGAAGTGCACCGGTACCACACCTCGTAGTTTTGGCCGAATTCTCCGCATATAAGACAAAGATTTTCTGAGTCCTCTTCATCATCAACATCATCTACGCAGAGGTCCTCAATATCTACGTCAGTCAATGACGAGTCGTTGTCTTCCTGAAGAACTTTCCGTTTAGCCTTTTTAATACCTTCCCTGTTCTCTTTGTTTTTTTTCCCTTGCCTTTGCCTTTTTGTTTTCCCTTTTCTTTTAAAATCTTGTTCAGCTTTTTGTTTTCCTTTTCTATAAGACTGTCTTTAATTGGTGTGGAGGTCAGAATGGTAGAATGTTGCTTATTTCGTCCTTGTCTTGTACTAACAGGTAGTGTTTTGGTAGGAAAATTGATAAAATTTTCAACCCTTGGTCGTTTTTTTTGGCGGTATTTCTTGCCCAGATGTGGATGCGACTACCAGTTGTTCTTGCACCGATGTTGATGCAACCACCTGGGGTTCCTGTACAGACGTTGGTGCAACTACTCGGGGTTCTTCATCAGATGTTGATGCAACCACCTGAGGTTCCTGTTCAGGTGTTGATGCAAATACCAGGGGTACTTGTACACGTGTTGGTGCAACCGCTAGTGGTTCTTGGGATGTCAGAGTTGCAGTTGTCTCAAGAGGAGAACAGCTTTCGTTATCTTGAATAACCACTGGTTCACCTTGCAGTATTTCAGCAGGTAAAAAGTCTTCGTCAGTGAACACATCTGAGTTCATTGGAAAAATACCAGTGACTCTAAATCCGGACTCTCCCTTACTTATAGAAGCAACGTTCGCTTTGTTGAACAACGATGCAACATCGTATGGAGTTATTCGTTCTGCCAGGTGGCTCTTCATAAAGCAGTCAGATTTTTTTTGTAGGCAGCCTTAAGCGGTCCGTAAAATGTCACGTCCAATGGTTGCATTCTATGGGAGGTGTGTGGTGGTAAGGACAGCATGTGAATGTTGTGGGCTTTGCAGTGCTTGTAAATATCATGGGAGATGTGGCTCGCGTGGTTATCTAGTATCAGCAAGACTGGTTCCTCTGCAGAAGGTTTGGCAAACGTTGTGAAATGTTGAAACCATTCCAAAAAAGGGTTTCATTGATCCAGCCATTGTCTGAGCAGCGGTATATAGCACCAGCTGGGCCATCTTTTTCCAGGAGAGGGGAATGTCGTTTCCTTGGGAAGATAAACATTGGGGGTATAAATGATCCAGCAGCGCTCATCGTACACATAACGGTGATGTTTTTGCCTCTCTCCCAACTAGTAAGGGATCCTACCCTTTTCTGTCCTTTTGGGGCTAGTATTTTTTCCGGATCTTGGACGGTTGAGATCCCTGTCACATCACAATTGTAAATATTTTTGGGGGTAAATTTATAGGTCTCCAAAGTTTCTCCAAGTTCTTGTAGAAAAGCGAAACTTCTGTTTTGTTAAAGGCCGTTACTCTATTTATACTGGTGACTTCTGGCTTCCTTACCGATATTCCATTTCTCTTTAAGAAGCCTTCAAGCCAATCTCGCCCCGCCATCTTGCTATTTTTATTAAAAATTGTGTGGCAATTTTAAACTTTCTGCATATTCATAAGCCAGTTTTCTAACTTGAATAGCTGTGCAACCGTTGGGTTTTCAAACAATTTCTTCTTGTTTCGAATTTGCAGCGTGGAAAATGGAATTCCAGTTTGATTGGCGGCTTTTCTCATAGATATTCCATTAGCCATTAGCCTCAGAGCCTTGTCCAATGTCTCCGAAGACCATGCAGCCTTCTGCGTTTTTCTGGACCTTTTTTTTGGCATCTTAAAACAAATTAATTAGATTTAGTTACCATACGAACTCATAATAACATTGTGGGCAATGGTGGTCAGTTGACCACGATAACCCGCAACGGATTTCGTAGAAAATATTTTTTTTAACACAAACAAATACACATTTTGATTTGAAACGAGCATTCCAGCATAATAATAATGAACAGTCTCAAATAACAAGACAGCGTTTACGTGGATTAAGGAATATTTCATAGCTTACCTCGTTAATTCGTTGAGACGTAAAATTACATCAATTTGGCGCAAAAACAACAAACACTCGCCTTGCACGAACGTCGCGTGTGGAATGACATCACAGGGCGCTCGACGCTCGCGGGCAGTGAGGCTCTCCTCACGTAATACACTTCACACGCGTAAAGGACTGTTCATGCTTTAGTTGTGTGCGTGACCGCCATTGCCCGCTGACCATCATTGCCCTATTCTCCCCCAATACAAAGTTAGCAAACAGTTCAAAGTTCACTTTAATACAAATATTTTTCAGTATTGAGATATTAACTAGTTTTAAGATATCGTTTTTATACTCACACAAGAAATCCTCAGGCGTGAGGTATTCAAGTTTGTGTGAAGGATTTAAACGATACGTTACGATTCTGTTTTTGAAAGCACTTGAAATAATGTAAATGTTTTGAAATTCGGTTCGTAAGAGACTTATACTTATGTATATTGGATACATAAGTATAAGTCTCTTACGTATACATAAGTATAAGTCTCTTACGAACCGAATTTCAAAACATTTACATTATTTCAAGTGCTTTCAAAAACAGAATCGTATGATTCTCAAATGATATTTATATTGATTCAAAGGTAATTCAATAAGACATTTTTCACATTCAATAAATTGAGGATTATTATGTTTATCATCATAATTAGAGCGCCTTCGATGTGCAGACAGGTATCGTACTGTAAAATAAAAAACAAATGGGAGCTTACAACATAATATGCTTTTAATTGTACTAAGTATGGGACATGTTATTTTTACATGAGTATGTTGATTAAAATATTTTTATACACTAAATAGGTAATAGGAAACAAAAGATTATTAGGTTACATTAATTTGATGATTAATAGTCTAAACATGTGTAGGTAAAAAGTTTACATAAAAATAATAGAAGCGTGTCCTAAGCACTTTGTTAGTATAATAGCTATATTCACTAGTAATAATTACTAACAAAATCTAGAGGACAGTGTTTGAATTCCTTTCTAGTTTCGTTCACAAATTCTTTTAACCGATCCCATGCCGGTGTTTTATCATCGGTACGATTTTAAACCGTCAATATCGCATGTCGCCAACGGTTGATAGGTGCTATGAGTCCAATCTCTCCAACGTTATAAATTTTAAGCTCCACATAGTACTTTCCAATTTTACACTCATCGCTTTGCCTGCTAACACCGTTGGCAACTCTACGAGTAAAATATGAATATAGGGGCGGTATTTTTGTACCCTGTGTGGTTCCAACAGGTTCCTCTTCTGATTCGTCACTTTCGGTGCCAAATAATTCGTGTGAAGTGGGCCTCATGCAAGAGCTAATTGGTTTGACGATGGTCTTCTTCTTTTTCGGTTTTTCCCGAGATGATTCACCTCCCGCCGCCGGTCTCTTCTCTCGCCGAGTCGACGGTGACGAACCTCTTGATTTTTTAGGCTGGACCTGCTTCTCAGTTTTGTCATCAGAGGAGAAAAGATGGGTTGCTGTTTGCTTCGACCTAAAAAGATAAAGATAAGTATGATTAGATATATTAATAATTAAGAAATAGAGTAGGTAGATACATTAATCGAGCTAGTGAATAGCGTAGTTAACAACAGGATAACATAGTTATGTGCTTACGAATTGAGAGAAAAGATTAATAGGAAAAGTTAAATTTGTTGAATAGATCGAATGAATTAAATACATAATCGATGAATTTACTGAATAGAGAAATTGATGAATATGTGACGTGAGAAAAATAATCGAACAAAGACGAATAGATGAAAAGATAAATTGAATAAAGTACAATACTTACATTTTTAGCGCCGTTTTTTCTTTACAACGGCACGCTTGATAATCAAATTGAAGAGTGCTGGCTACTCCCAGAGGTTGCTTCCCGAGGTGGTTTGATAACGATGTCTATCCAAGACCCATTTATATAGACTTAGAAATAGTCTCCGACAACCATATTTGTCAGATTCAATAATTGCAGAAAATCCTTTTCCGTTTATCTCTTACGTTGCACTTTTATTTGAGAACATAATCTTGTAGACGAGCGTGAAAAACGGTGCGGTTGGAACGCTACGATTTTGTCACGCTAAATTGTCTTCTGTGACTTTTAAAGGTATTGAAGACTAGCAATTTATAGCTACAAATGCACATAATATCAGTAACTTGCTTACCATAGAGCAATGGTGTGCAAGTCATTTCCATAGCTACCTATTGTTGTGCAGGCTAAAAACATTTGTATTTGTAGCATTACGTCTTTATGTTTCATAATCCTTTATTGAGACAATTGCACCCTATTTAGCTTTAATATTTAATTTGTGTGTAGATCAAGGGGTTTTCCCGGATTTAATGAAGTTTAGTAAAGTTATTCCACTTTTCAAATCTGGGGACAGCAAAGACACTAATAATTATAGACCCGTATCGGTTTTGCCGGTTTTTAGCAAGGTGTTCGAAAAAGTAATGTTAAATCAAATGCTCAATCATTTTAATCGTAATAACATCTTACACGATCAACAGTATGGTTTCACCAAAGGACGTTGTACAACCGACGCCGGTGTCACCTTATTAAAACACATCTTTAACGCTTGGGAAGAGGCACAAGATGCTATAGGCATTTTTTGTGACCTATCCAAGGCATTTGATTGCGTGAATTACGAAACACTGCTCTTGAAACTTGAGCATTACGGACTAGGTAAACTTGCTCTTAGCTTAATAGAATCATATTTAAATGATAGATTTCAGCAAGTTCAAATTAACGGTGTGAACTCATCGGGCTTAAAAGTCAAAATGGGAGTACCGCAGGGCTCAATATTGGGGCCATTCCTATTTTTAGTATATATAAATGATTTACCTCATTTACTGAAAAACCAACCACAAATGGTGTTATTTGCTGATGACACATCACTGATTTTTAAAGTAAGCAGACGTGCACAAGAGCTTGACGACGTAAATAACGCTATGCATGTGGTCCATAATTGGTTTACTGTGAATAATTTGGTATTAAATGAGAAAAAAACTAAATGCATTAGATTCGCTTTACCGAATGTTAGAAGTAATGAATGTCATGTTGTATTGAATAGGGAGACACTTGAATTCGTCGAAAATACGGTTTTTCTGGGGATCGCGCTTGACTCAAAGCTACAGTGGGGTCCGCACTTAACATCACTTGCAGGGCGGCTAAGTTCGGCCGCTTACGCTGTTTGGAAAATTCGCCAATTAACAGACGTGGATACCGCGAGACTGGTCTATTTTAGTTACTTTCATAGCATCATGTCTTACGGTATTTTGTTGTGGGGACGGGCTGCAGATATTGATTCTATCTTCATTCTGCAAAAGAGGGCTGTCAGAGCCATCTACAAGCTTAGCAGACGCGATTCTCTACGAGAACTGTTTAAAGAAATTAACATCATGACGGTTCCTTGTCAATATATATATGAAAACATTATGTACGTTCGAAAAAATCTACATCTTTTTAGTAAGATAAGTGACAGGCATAATTTTAACACTAGAAATAGGGACAAATTAGATCAACCGCGTTTCAGATTGTCTAAAGTAAAAACTTCTTTTATGGGTTACTGTGTAAAATGTTATAATAAAATACCATTCGATATTCTTCAATTAAATGAGAAGAAATTTAAAACATGCATTAAACGCACACTATGTAGACAAGCATACTACAAGTTGGATGATTATATCGTAGATAAAAATGCTTGGCTTAATGCTGGTCCTGCTCCACAGGCACTTGGGCTCACTAGTTAAAATTTCAATATTTGGAAGAGGTGCTTCCCTTTTTCTTTTTCAATATTTCTGACATTACGAACATAACTTTTTTATTTTATTCAATCCAGTTTTAATTGTTGAATACTGCAATATTAGATACCTCTTCCTGTTTTGGTAGTAAATTATATAAACATCTTAAATAAATTGCAAACTATAGTTTTGTATAATTTAGAAGCATTTTTTTAAATTTTGTAAATGTAAGAACCATGTTTCCGTTTATTATGCTTTTTTTTTGTTTTTGACTTGAAAGAGCATGGCAGTTGAGAACGTGTCATGCTCACTTAAATGTCTCACCGATGGTGGCGCGTGTGTTGGATTATTCGGTTCCCTACAAAATGGTTGAGCTGGATGGTGCTGATCCACGCGTCATGTTCGTGAACGGGTGCCGTCGGTTGAGACTGGTCATCTCTTAACTGCCAAGGCTTATTTTTAATCTTATATTTTGAATTGTTTCTTCATTTGTCTTTTTTTTTTACATTGTTCTCACATATAGAAGCAACAAGAATAATGTACCCAGGATTTTGTAATAACTTGATTTAAAAGAGTGTCCATGGAGTTTCTTGCCCGTTCTTCTCCATAGAGATCTACGTTTTGGAATGGGCAACTAGCTTCAACTTTCTGACTAACTGACAGACTATTTAATTTTGACAATTCAAAAGTGCCTGTACAAGGTTTAATTGAAATAAATGCTTTGAGTTTGAGTTTGAGTTTGTTTGTTATATTAGAGTATAATTTAAAAAAACGCAAGGCAGAGCTTGTATTGCAGTGAGCGGTTTACGCGCCCGTGTGCACAACAATGTGTCACGTGGAGGTAAGCTGCGTGTGGCTGATTACTTATAAGGAAACATAAATGTTATGTTTCATCTTGAACATTAGTGACGAAAAAAAATAGTTCAGAAAATCTATATAAAACAGAACTGAGTACCTGAAAAAACGATCAAGTTTATTTATCTGCTCTACAATGTCGGTAAGTAAATAAATATATATTATAAAGCTAAATTATATTAAAACAAAATATAGAAAGGAACTAATAATAGATTAATTAATTTTCTAATTCTCAGTTAAATAACATACAACTTATTTTATTTCAGGAATCCAGTTATATTTTCATCAACAATTCAGTATATTCACCGTCATCACCCATACCAGCTGGACAAACCCTGCGCCAAGGGAGCGAAAGAGAAAGACCATTTCACCCATTTCAATTTGTAGATACTCCTCTGAGCACAAGAACTAGTAGACGAGGGGTAATGTTATCTATTCATATATAAAAAAACCTACAAGGAGGATGCGATGCAAAATCGTACGTGTACAAATCATTGATATTGAAGACTACAAAGAAAGCGCGCCATGTAACTGTGAAGCTACTGTATGTGCTCAATACGTTGTAGAAAGTGTATTCGAAGATGATATCTTGAAGAGTGCTAAGGACATTATAAATAAAATTCATAAAAAAATGTAATACATTTATGTTACAAATATCTTACGTTGTAGAAAATGTATTCAACGATGATACCTTTATGAGTGCTATTGACATTATAAATACAATCTATACATATAATAAAATTGTAGAAAAGTGGTGTCTGTACAATGCAAATATATTAAAAAAAAGTAGCAGGGGTTGTTATTATATCGATGCCGAACCCGAAATTGTAATTAAATTTTTTTTTGTCTGTTTGTCGGTTTGTCTGTTTGTCTGTTTGTCTGCTGTGTTTGTGCACGCTAATATCAGAAACGGCTTATTCGATTTAAATGCGGTTTTCACTAATATATTGTAGTAAGCTTCACTTAACATTTAGTGTTTATTTCATGTCAATCGGTTCATAAATAAAAAAGTTATGTCAATTTAAAGAATCACGGCGAACATTTGTTAAGGTATTCTATCAGAGTAGGTACGTAAACGCCTCGCGCCTGCGCGTCCGTGGCTATATATACAAGGTGTAACGGAAAGGGGGTATCAACCCTGAAGGAGGTGAATGAAGATGAAAAAAAAAATTTGGACCTCCCATAGTAATAGCACATCAATGATTTACTATTACTATGGGAGGTCCAAAATTTTTTTCATATTTCGACCTATGTTCTTTGGGGAAATTTGTTCAGTTTCATGAGCACATTCACCTCCTTCAGGGTTGATACCCCCTTTCCGTTACACCTTGTATAAAGCGCGCTGAGAGCCACGCCGCTGCCATAATTCCGATCCAGCCTGTCCCTTGCTGCCCTCTCCCAGCGACGCCCTAAGCCGAGGTCCGTACCCCACAGGGGGTGCCCTTAGCGTGTAGTCGCTTAGTTTTTAAGTTTATATTGTGTAGTCAAGTTGTGTATTATGCCCTGGCTGGAGGCCTTAATTTATTGAGGCATCCACAGGAAAGCCAGGTTAAGCAGTTGACAACCCCTCAGGTTGAACTGCGAGATGACCATTTCAAAAGAAAACGCGCCGCTGCCATAAGGATTCAGTTATTCGTAGCGAACGCACGTATCCTGGAGAGTATAGGCGAATAGTTGGATTCGATTATTGCGATTCACTTGAATACTGACTGTTTGCATATTTCATTTATTTATATTTTAGGATTTGTAGGTTAGGTTCTTTTTCTTAATTTTCTTTAAAATTTTGTAAGTATTTGGTTATAGGTTAGGCGGTTATTTCCTTGATTTTTGGGTATTTACTTATCTTAATTTTTATTTAGGGTTTTGTAAATAAATATTGTAAGCATTTATTATTGGTTGGGCATTTCTTTCCCTGATTTTCGGTATACATACTTATCTTAATTTGTATTTAGGGTTTGTATATAAATATTATAAGTATTTGGTATAGGTTAGGCATTTCTTTTCTTGATTTTCTTTATTAAGTATAAGTTCATTAGCTTAGGTTAGTAATTATTTTTTCTAGCAATTCTTTTGTTTTATAAAGTTAGTACGTTTGTCTGTGTAGAAGAATAGCACCACCCCTTACTTCCCGTGGGTGTCGTAAAAGGCGACTAAGGGTCTCACCGGTTTCTATGCATTCCACCACCATACCATACTGCGATCGCCAACCCGCCTGCCAAGCGTGGCGATTATGGCAAACCCCCCCAAAATTGGGGGAGGCCTATGTCCAGCAGTGGACGTCTATCGGCTGAAATGATGATGATAATGACGTTTGGTTTACACGTCTTAACACTTATTACTTAAACTGTGATAATTTTAGACTGTATAATAATCTGTAAGTATCTATAATTTAATTGTTTACGATAGTACGTGTTTACTAAATAACTGTGTGTTAAGTAGTAAGTACTATTTTATTGTAAGAATGCCTCGAAGAAGATCCAACCTCTCCCAATGTAGCAGAAATGCTAAAAGGATGAGATTAGTTCGATTACAGGAATCTGAGGAAGGTCGTAAGGCAAAAGGCTCTCTGCACCAGGCTAGGTTTCGGGCTGCAGAAACTTCGACTCAGCGAGAATCTCGACTGAGTTCAAATCGTTCTCGAATGATGACAACTCGAAATAGGGAAAACGGGGAACAACGAAAGGCACGTTTATCGGTCGATCGCGAAGCTCACGCGCTATCGCGTGAGTCTGAGACTTTTGCTGTCAGGGAAACCCGCCTGAGCTCCCAGAGAGTACGGACAACAAATGCTCGATCCCAGGAGACGCAGGACGAACGGGAAATACGTCTCACTGCCGATCGTGAAGCTCATACACTATCGCGTGAGTCTGAGACTTTCACTGATAGGGAAATTCGTCTGAGTTCTCAGAGGGTTCGGACAGCAAATGTTCGGTCTCAGGAAACACAGGAAGAACGAGAAATACGTCTCACTGCCGATCGTGAAGCTCAAGCACTAGAGTCTGAGACTTTCACTGAAATTCGCCTGAGTTCTCAGAAGGTTCGGACAGCAAATGCCCGGTCTGTAGACGGTATATGTAATTCAAAATATGCTGCCCGAAAAGTCACTATTCCACGCGGACGAAGTCGCGGGCACAGCTAGTTCATAAATAAAATTATTAATTTGTTATAAATATCTTGTTTTATTTTCTATTACATTCATCACCATCTATTTTCTAGATAATACCTAAGTATTGTAATGTTTTGATAAGTAAACACATATAATATGCATAATAAGTTGTTTTAATTGATACTTCTGAATACAAACAGTCTGCTGTCTGAATCTACATAAATAAGTAGGTACACAAATCTATAGCAAAGAGGCGCAACATGGGTAGGAATAAGATAGGAATGCAAACAGTTTCCTTAACGGGAACGTCATGTGGTGTAACCAATAACTCTCACTAAAAACACTGCATTATGATTGTGTGCTAGGTAAGTAGGTATATTGCATCAATATTATAGAAAACACTGCCTACCTAGTTGTTTTTTATTCTCTCAATAAATATGCATTCATCATCTGGAGTAAATATCATTTAAAGGAACTAAACACCTATAATCATTTTGAATAGAGAAGCTAGAATACATTCATCACTTTAGTGTGAATGGAAGAACCGTTCAGAAATAAGATTCCTGAATAGATGTAACGTTTTGAACAGAGATTACTGTATAGAAATATTATTTTGAATAGAGAGTAATTAAAAGTGAATTAAAGAACCATTCAGAATAGAGACTCTTGATTAGATGTAACGTTTTTAATAGAGATTTTTGAATAGATGTAACGTTTTTGAAAAGGGATTTCTGTAGAGAAATATCATTTTGAATAGAGAGTAATGGGGGGTATGGATCTAGTATGATCCAGATCCCCCATTACTCTCCTACTATCATCAATGCCAAGGGGGTATCTGTCGTTGGATACGATAATAAGACTGCGTTCTTTAGGTCTTCTTTACATTGCTTAAAATTTCGTTCGTCTAATTCTGTCCAATTAATTTTAGTTTTATCTTTGCGTTTAGAATTTCCTAGGTACTTATTTAACTCTGTCTGGTGATCGGCTGAGTGAGGTATGTTTGCTCTGTAAAAATTCAACATTCCCAAGAATCGTCTAAGTTCCTCAATAGTTTCTGGTTTGGGAAAATTTGTTATGGCGTTAACCTTCTCTTCTAGTGGTCTAATTCCTTCTACGGATACTTGGTATCCTAAAAATTCTATATTTTCTTTGCCAAAGCTACATTTGGGTCATTCCATTATCGCGGGTGCAACATCTAGACGCATATTTTAGTTTCATGTAATTAAATAAAAAACATTTTTAATGAAATTAGTCTTAGAAAGACTACATTTTAATATTTTCGCTTTAAATTAGTTAACAAGGATTTATAATTATTATTTTAAAAGCCAGGAGAAAGGTTCAAATCGCCATCGTGGGTGCAACAAATTTGGCCCAACCTTTACAGATCTTATACAAAAATCTCACATTTCTGTTAATTGTGATACATACAATATGTTATACCTTAATATTTTGCAAGGTGTTTAAACAAAAAAAACATAAAATGAAAACTCTTAACAAAACAAAAATAATAATTGAATTATTAACGCTTAAACAAATCGCGGGTGCAACATCAAATTATCGCGGGTGCAACCTGTCTAATTTAAGTGAATACAAACATCAATTTAACTTATAAAGGAACAAAATCTGAGATCAAACTATATTTATTTCTTATTATTATACTTTTGCTGTCACTTATATTACTTATTTCTTTTCAAATACATCAATATTCGTCGAAAATTCTACGAACACACTATTTCCGTCAGTCTTACTTTCCGGCGCTTCCAACTTCGCGATTATATCATCAAACTGCACGTCTGCTATGTCGCCAACGATTTCAGTGAACCGTTTGCCATCAATCGTGGTCATAAATTGTACTCTGACTTCTGCATCTTCATCCATATCGCTCTGACACAACCCCACATAGCGATATTGAGTCTTTGTTTTGCCGGTTTTGCAGAGCAGTTGCACGAGCACATACAAACCAGTACAAATATCTTTCGGTAAGACAGCAGCTTGGAGAGTAGCAGTTTCAGAGTCAGGACATGCTTCTGGTGATAATTTTGAAGCTCGAATAGACGTTGATGGAGTTTCATCACTTCTAAATTCAGTGTCTGAATCACTGTAAACATCAGAAACGCGCAATTTGTTGGTTTTACCCTGACCCGAAACTGAAGGCACAGATATATCAGGACACGAAATTTCTTTTCGTAATTGGTGATTTGCTAGAGGTTCCAAATCGTCATCGGTCCAATCACTTTCTGTTAAATCATCTTCTGTATTAGTGGTGGTTTGCGATTTCAAAATCAATGTGCATTTCGAATGAGACATTGACGTGCGAGCTACAGAAATGCTATGAGTTTCTTCGGGTTGGAAGAAGTGTTTTGACTGAATCCCTGGTATAGATTTCAGCCCTTCCCATTGTTCATCCAACCTGGCTATCTTTTCTTGAACTTCTTCTTTTGCCACAAATTTGAAGACGATGTTCTCGGAGAGACTGCGTGCTAAATCATAAAATTCTACGGCACTGTTGACGATGGCTTTCCGGGACTTAACCGCGATCCACACTGATCTTTTGACATATCCACCAATTCCATCAACAGCACCCTTTCCATGGGAAGCAGCAAAAAAGTTCCATTCGAGGTGATTGAATCCGTATTCTGCTTTGAGTGAATTCAAACTTGCCATTACATATCGATTCTTAAATTGAGCGGCACAATTATCGCTGAAGATGTACAAAGATGTAATGATATCAGAGACCGACTTGATGTACTCAAATATTTTTTGCAGAAAGAGATGCTCAGTGTATTTATTGTGACTCAATTCATCACTTACTATTACCAATGAATGCAGTTTGTCGGCAGTCCAAATAAAACACGTGAAAATCGTGACTTGTGCATGAGACCAATGTGCTGATTGTATTTCGTCTTGATTAATCAGCGCGTAATTCTCGGCAAAATCTATTTGTACAACACCTTTTTCATTGGTCAGGTCTTTTTTTGCGTTTTGAAAGTAATCGGACTGTACATTCTTAACAAAAGAATGTAGCTTGAATTTGCCAGTGCCGTCATGTAGTTCGTCCAGTGCTTCATTGAAAGGTTTACTCATTATGATCTGTTTTGGTCTCTGATTCTCAAAGATCCAGGCCTTCCAATTAACACATGGATTGGAATCTAGAGTAATATCCCAAATGTTAGATTCCTTGCATGCATCGCAACTACTGGACATGCAGTCTTCATTGTCGACACTACAAGATACCTTTTTCAGAAGCTCTTGGTGAGTTTTGGGAAAGTCTGTCGCATGTTTCGAAATAGCGAGAAGAAGATTAATATAATTTGAGTGAGTTGTACATACGCAAACATTATGGGGAGTATCGTTAATCGGCAGTATATGAGCTGGTCTCTCATTATAAAAAACAGTCGTGCCTACAGATATTTCAGGATGAATTTCTTTAAAAATTTCGAAGGCTTCTCCAATGTTCATAATCATTGTTCTTTTCTGGATTCGCATTTTCATTCCCGTTTTGGACTTGACTTTTTTCACATCTTTTATGCCAGGCATTTGTCGACTAATGTCATCCCTATTATAAAATTCACCAATCCGTTTTTTTCCTTCATCAGTTAGCTTCCGAGGCGCTCCTTTGGGGGCGTCAGTTTCGTCAATTGGAGCAATATGGAATTCAGAAGCTATGTTTTTTACAACTTCCGCAGCTTTGGTGGGACTGGCCGGTAGATTGCGTTTTACCTTTGCTACAGCCTTTCCTAGTGTGCGAGGACTGCTGTATCTAGATCTTGTTTGTTGGACTTGTTCTACTTTACGCCGCTTTCTAGTTGCCTGCATTCTTTCTTTGGATCTGATTCTAGCCATTATTTTCAAATCTTCATCTGTGTCCATTTTCCTTTTCAGTATTTCTCGCCGCTTGGAATCACGAGTTCTTTCCCGACGGAGATGTTCGGCATGCAGCTCAGGATTTTCTTTTAATTTCCGCCTATATTTCTGTGAAGCAGTCTCCTTGAGTTGCTCTGTTGTCATTTTAACCGATAATTCTGTAAAACAGACCGAATATAGTGTAATCACACACAACAACGTTAAGTGAAAAAAGTTGCACCCGCGATGTTGCACCCGCGATTGCGTGTGCAACTAATTTAAGTTGTCGTTTATTTCCACTTAACGATCATTCCACTCTTAAAAACGATTAATTTATGTCTAATTTTGATTTCTTCTTACTTTTGCAAAGTCTCAGAATGATAGTTTTTTATTTCGGTGAACAAAGTAAACTTTTGTATCTTTTACATCGCGGGTGCAACAAGACAACAGTGTATACTAGCAGTCAATAATGCTTACTAAATAACAACATATACTTACATTTTTTGGAACACGAGGATAAATGAATATTGTCACTTCACGTTTAGCCGTAAAACATAACCTCAAACTGACAGAAACAGCTGTTTCGCGCCAGTGTTGCCAGGTATCATTTTACAGTTTATACCAACTCTTAGGATAGTAATATTTTCAAACGCGCTAAAATAGTAAATATGAAGCAAAATTAAATAAAAATAGATTGACTATTAACTTTGGACTTTCTTCTTTGCACTAATAACCAAAAAAACAACTAAATAGCATGCTAAATTTTTTTTATCGAAAATCGTCTATAGCGGAATCGCCCATTTAGAGAAATTGATAGTTATATCATATCCATTAAATCTTTCAAAAACTTTTTCTAAATGCTGTTTATGCTGTGCCTCATTTTCTGATGCGATAATTACGTCATCAACATAATTAAATAAAAATCTAAACCTTGCAAAACAGTGTGATGCATGAAACGCTGAAAAGTTTGCGCGGCATTTCGTAATCCAAAAGGCATGCGCGTAAATTCAAATAATCCAAAAGGTGTTATGACAGCAGTTTTTTCTATGTATTTTTCCGCGACAGGTATGCAATTATGCGCTCGGTTAATATCTAACTTTGTAAAAATCTTCTTGTTAGCCAAAATATACTCAAAGTCATGAAGACGGGGCACGGGGTAGCGATCAGGTTTAGTAATCGCGTTTAAACGTCTATAATCTCTACATGGCCTAATATTCCGTCTTTTTTGGGTACTACGTGCAGGGGACTTGCCCAAGCGCTATGACTCGGCCTACAGATCCCAAGCTCTTGCATAACCCTAAATTCATTTTTGGCTTTTACGTACCTGTCCGGTGGTAGCTGTCTCGCTCGTGCGTGCATTGGGATACCGGTTGTCTCTATCTGATGGCAAACGTCATGCCTAGGTGTTTCCTTGTATGAAACAGGCTTGGTTAATTCTGGGAACTTACTCAACAATTCATAATAGTGGCAATTATTAGTAATGGTCTTTAAAGTGGGCTCAGCGGAACTGGAGAGATTTCCTCTCGTACATAAATTTGTAACCTGATCCACTAGCCTTCGTCCGTTCAAGTCAATTAACAACTTATGATTAGCTAAGAAGTCAGCACCTAATATCGGTTGCCGTACGTCCGCTATCGTAAATAACCAACGGAACGCTCGTCTAAGATTTAAGTCTAGTTCTAAAATGTGCGTATCGTACGTATTGATCTCGGTACCGTTCGCAGCATACAACTTGTAACAGGCACTATGTGCGTTACCCTTTTTTAAAATAACTCTGCGAGGTAGAACAGACACATTTGCACCACTATCCACTAAAAAGTTCAAACCTGAATTCCTGTCTCTGACGCATAGACGGTGATTGACGTGCACGCGGTCGCAGCCTCCCGTCGCTGACTGCACCGACCCTAGTTTTCCGATGGCTTGGCGTCCTTCTTCTTCCAATTGCAGGACTGGACGCACTTATCCGCTTTGTTGCGGTACTTTAAGTGATAAAAACATAACCAGTTGGGGTCGTCTTCTGGTGGTTTCACGTTTCTAGGCCTGGAGTTTGATCTTGATCTGGATCGAAATCTTCTAGCTCTGCCATATCTCGGGTGAGCTCTGGAACCGTTTTCCATCATTTGGACATCTTCTGGCAATTGATTATTGCCTCTGCCTTGGTGAACAATAATTCTGGTGCTCTCTGCCAAAAATCTTCAATCTTGTTGGTGATGGAGACTGGTGAGAGGGAATATTCGTCGGCTGGCATTTTGTCTTCCAAAGTCAAAGTCAAAGTCAAAGTCAAAGCATTTATTTCAATTAAACCATTAACAGGCACTTTTGAATTGTCAAGAAGTCGGTCAGTCAGAAAATATGAAGCTAGTTGCCCATTCCAAAGCGTAGGTACCTATGGAGAAGAACGGGCAAGAAACTCCATGGACACTCTTTTTAAATTATGTTTTACAAAAATATTAGTACATCATTACTTTTGAATTTAAAATTATGTAATGTGAGAACGATGTAATAAATAAAAAAAAGACGTAAAACGTTAAAAGCGTCAAGAGTACAACAAATAGTACTTAACAAAACAACAATCAAAAATAAAATAATCAAAAATAAACCGAGGCAGCTAAGAGATGACCAGCCCCAACTGACGGCGCCCGTTCACGAACATGACGCATAGATCAGCACCATTCAGCTCAACCATTTTGAAGGGAGCTAAATGATCCAACACACACGCCACCGTCAGCGAGACAATTGAGTGAGCATGACATACTATCAGCCGCCAGGGCACATTCAAGTCAATGAAAGACATATTAATACTCGGTAAATGGTAGCTATAGGGTACATAGAACTCACATCTGTGCTATGCAATTATACAATACAAAGGAAACTGAGTCTATACAATGCAAAGATAGTCTTACAATCTTCGACAGCTCCAACAGTATCTTCAAGTGTTAATCAATTAGTTGTGGTTGTGGAGCAGGACCAGCATTGAGCCAGGCGTTCCTATCAGTGATGTAATCCCCTAACTTATAATATGCCTGACTGCATAGTGTGCGTTTTATACAAGACTTGAATTTTGTCTTATTCAGTTGAAGAATGTGGGGAGGTATTTTATTATAACATTTTAAACAGTACCCCATAAAAGATGAATCTACTTTAGCCAGTCTGAAGCCTGGTTGAACCAAAAGGTCCCTATTTCTAGTACTATAATTATGTCTATCACCTCTTTTACTAAAAAGATGTAAATTTTTCCTTACATACATGATGTTTTCATAGATATATTGACAAGGCACCGTCATGATGTTAATTTCCTTAAAAAGTTCCCTCAGAGAATCGCGTCTGCGGAGATTATATATGGCTCTGATGGCTCTTTTCTGCAGAATAAAAATAGAATCGATGTCTGCAGCTCGTCCCCAAAGCAAAATACCGTAAGACATGATACTATGAAAGTAACTAAAATAGACTAGTCTCGCGGTATCTACATCAGTAAATTGACGGATTTTTCTGACAGCATAAGCTGCTGAACTTAGCCGTCCTGCAAGAGTTGTTAAATGAGGACCCCATTGTAGCCTTGAGTCGAGCGTGATCCCTAGGAAAACAGTTTTATCGACGAATTCTAGTTTCTCTTGATTCAATATTATCTCACAATCACTACCCTTGACATTTGGTAAAGAAAATCTTATGCACTTAGTTTTATTTCCATTTAATACTAAATTATTAGCAGTGAACCAATTTTGGACCTGCAGTAGGGCATTATTTACGTCGTCAAAATTTGTAGCACGTCTATTTACCTTAAAGATTAAGGAAGTGTCATCAGCAAATAACACCATTTGTGGTTGATTTTTTAATAAATGGAGTAGATCATTAATATACACTAAAAAGAGGAAAGGACCCAATATCGAGCCTTGTGGCACACCAATTTTTACTATTAAACCAAGTGAATTGACTCCATTTATTTGAACTTGTTGTTGTCTATCCTTTAAATAAGAACTAACTAAACTGAGAGCAAGTTTTCCAAGTCCGTAATGCTCAAGTTTCAAAAGCAAGGTCTCGTGATCGACGCAATCAAATGCCTTGGAGAGGTCACAAAAGATTCCTATGGCGTCTTGGGCCTCTTCCCACGCTTTAAAAATGTGTTTTAATAAAGTTACACCGGCGTCGGTCGTACAACGTCCTTTAGTGAAACCATACTGTTGATCGTGTAGGATTTTATTCGTGTTAAAATGATTGAGCATTTGATTAAGCATTATCTTTTCAAACACCTTGCTGAAAACCGGCAAAACGGATACGGGTCTATAATTATTGGTGTCTTTACTGTCCCCGGATTTGTAGAGTGGTATTACCTTACTGTACTTCATCAAATCGGGGAAGACTCCTTGATCCACGCACGAATTAAATACTAAGGCTAAGTAAGGCGCAATAGTCTCAATTATGGAGGTACAGACCTTAATTGACATTCCCCAAAGATCTTCAGTCAATTTGATCTTAATTTGCTTAAAAGCTTTAATTACTGTTATAGGGTTAATATGCCTAAAGTTAAATTCACTCGGGCAGGCTGAAACGTTCGCCCTGACTAAATCAAAAGCGAGCGAGGGCGACGAATTTAAGGTTTCAGTTGTTTTAAGTGGGATACTAGTAAAGAAATTTACAAATTCTTGAGCCACTTCTTTGTTAGCGCAAATGAGACCGCTTGACATCTCCATGATGATAACTACTCACGCAGATTAGTTTTTAAATAAGGCAAAGGCACCCTTGAAGGCCCACTTAATTTCAAAGTCTTATAAAATTGTTCTGTTGGGGTAAATAAAGAAAAACCTTCCATAGAATTGTAATTTGTTTAATAATGAAACATAATAAAAAAAAAATCGCAACATTTTTTAAATTATGACAGAAATAAAACAAATTTTAAAAACATAGACGTAGGGCCATCTTAGGGAGGTGGTCACTCAAGAAGGCCCGAAGTATATCAATATAAATGCATGCTTAATCGACATTTTTACACTGTATTCTTCTTTTACTGATTTTGAAATACAGTTTTAATTTTAACTAGATGCGCCCAGCGGTTTCACCCGCGTAAATGTCAATCCCGTGAGAATATCGGGATAAAAAGTAACCTATATGTTAATACACGGTGTCAGCTACCTACATACCAAATTTTACCAAAATTGGTCCAGCCGTTTGAGCGTCAAGAAGTAACAAACATATAACACACACACACACACACACACACTCACAAACTTTCGCCTTTATAATATTAGTGTGATATATTAAAAAAAGTCACAAAAACAATCTAAAATTTGGCTGTGGGCCATGTTAAATTAATCAAAAACCGGGTAAGAGCGAGTCGGACTCGCGCACCGAGGGTTCCGTAACATCCGGGTTTATGCATAAGGTTGATGTTTATGAAATTAAATGTTTTTTTTTTTTGAGTTAATTGAATAAATGGTAAATTGCGGTTTACGATTTATGACGTATTAAAAAAAAACTACTTACTAGATCTCGTTCAAACCAATTTTCGGTGGTAGTTTACAGGGTAATGTACAGACGCCAGCACATCAACGTAAACTGTATACATATCTATAACTACAACGCGGCGTATAGTGTTAGAAAGAAAGTATCCTTGGTATGATTGGTGGAGTTTTCAACGTTTCAAAAATTGCCCAATGGTAGCACGTACTAATAATTGGAAGCCAATTACCATGTCTCACTAGGAATAAGCCACACCCACGCGCCTCTGCGCGGCCGCCACCGCTCCCGAGTTTCCCCGAACCTTCACGAAGTTAAACGAATGTCACATCACATTCACATCGTTCGTTTGACATTTATTCAGTACGTCACTTGAAGCCAACATGGAGCCGTGTTGAGTGCTCGGCGGAAGTTCTAGTCCGCAGACATTTTTGAATGACTGTGCGTTTTAATTATTTTTATCAAAGTTTAGTTAAATATCAAAATCAAGAATGCCGCCTCAGTTAACGCAAATTGAAAGGGAGCGCATCATAAGCCCTTCGATTGAGTGGATGTGATGTGATTGATATTTGTCGGCAGACGGGCATAACGGTGAGTAATATTTTTTGTAGTTATAAATTTTAAATAATAATAAACAAAGGTTGTATTGTTAAAAATGTGTCAATGGTGTTTTTCTATAGAATTTTCGAATTAATAGAAGGGATAGATCTATATTTGTGGATAGGTATATCTTCTTTGTGTTCTTTCATAATGGGTGCGCGCTGTTTCGTGAAAGCTTAAATTCAGAGTTATACCTCCGTAAGCATAATTCGATGAACTATTGTTTTTGATTCAATTTAGGGCTGATTTTTCCAACGTCAGTTAATTTTTTAGCCAGCCAATTTATTACTATCGGAAGGAATCATTTTGAATTTTTGACAATTCTTCCAAACAAAAACTGTCAGATGTCAATTTTATTCCAATAGTAAAAAATATCTGTCGATTGAAAAATCAGCCCTTACTCCTGGAACATTCTAAACAGAAGTTATTCCAGTAGGTAATGATTGGATTTTAAAGTAAATATTACCTATTATATGAATATTTGCGTGATTTTAGTGTCAAATGAGAGGATTATGTTTAAAACTGATATTCCCGTTTGAACTATGTAAATCCGTCCACGGGTTCTAGAGATAGAAAGAATTATGTCCTATAATGAAAACATGTCAAAGTTCGATTTTAGTAAGTTAATGTTCTAGAAAGTTTTTATTGTATAGAGATAGGATAAATGTTGATACGTAATACGAAAGAAGATTACATAGATCAATATAATGAAATTGTAACGATCGCCTAGGCTTAAAGAACATAAAAAAACAGGGATATTTAAGTGTCAGACCCAAGAGAAAATTACATGTAAAAATGGCTTAAAATCAAGGGTCTCTTTGCCTATAGTAATTGAGTAATAATGGGCAAATAAACTACAGCTAAGTATTTGTTTCGTTCCAGAAAAAAACAGTTTACTTCTGGCTTCGGCAGTGGGAAGAAAGCGGATGCAGACGAGACGATGTGGAGTAACCTCAATTTCGTACAGCGTGAGTAACTAGTAATCACACTTACCTATCACATTAACTTATATCATCACAGTTAACATAAAACATGGTTTTCCTAAAAAGTGAATAACAAAATTGATTAAAAAATTAAATTTAAAAAACCCCCGTCACAAAAAAATAATAAAATTAAATGTAAGTAATTGGAAAAGGATCAAATAATTTAAAAACCCCCAACTTAAAGAATCTAGGTAACGAGACTAAAACAGATAAATTCATTTGGCAGTCGGGGGACCTGTTAGCATAGAGAAGGTGTTCCACAGAACGGTCCCCCAACAACCAGTCACAACAGTGGACAACCAGTCTTACCAAGGGTATCGTATTACCCAGTAACTGGGTTGTGGAGGTCAGATAGGCAGGCGCTCCATGTAAAATACTGGTATTCAGCTGCATCCGGTTAGACTGGAAGCCGACCCCAACATAGTTGGGAAAAGGCTAGGCAGATGATGAGATGATATCCTTTTTCTAGTTCTTCCTTTAGTTATTCAACTTTCGTATAAGTATTTCATAGCTATTAGATATCTTAGGTATTTCAGATCTAGTTTATAAAATGGGACTGCAACACTATCTGATGTAGAAATACCTACGCTTTTTAAGTAGGATAATTCCATTCGTAATAAAAATAGTCAGACTCAGTGGTTGTATTACTTATTATATTACTCTATTAGATAAAAATATCTTCAGTCCTTTACAACCATATTTTACAACCCACCTCAACAAAGGTGGAAGTTCTCAATTCGACAGATTATTTGTGTATGTTTGTTTATATTTGGAAGAATATTTTTTAACCGTTCCATAGTCATTTAAAGTTTATTCAAACTTCTTTCAAATTAATATTATTTCAAGTTAAACAAATATCAACTTTATTGTAATGGCAATTAAGTTGATTTCAGAGTGACTAGCACTATTGAAAAAGTTAAAGTTGTAGCGTAAACTGAACTTTCTTGTGTATGATTTAAATTTATTTTTCTGTAAAGTCATTTTTGTTTACGATTTTTGGCAAATTAATCGCGAATGCAGATTAGTTAAATTAGCCCCTACAATTTCTCATAACAAAGAATCCTATGTCGTCGTTTCAGCCGATAGACGTCCACTGCTGGACATAGGCCTCCCCCAATTTTGGGGGGGTTTGCCATAATCGCCACGCTTGGCAGGCGGGTTGGCGATCGCAGTATGGTATGATGGTGGAATAAATAGAGAACGCTGCTGCCCATTCTCCGGTAAGACCCTTAGTCGCCTTTTACGACACCCACGGGAAGTAAGGGGTGGTGCAATTCTTTAAGTCCGGCACCACACAGACTCCTATGTAAGTATTGAAAATGACAAAATTTTCTTTGTTTTAGATATCAATGGACACAGTCAGGAGACGCCGGAAAGAAGGCTTGGCCGCGAAGGCATAACACACAAAGTTCTTTCGCATTTATAATATTAGTATGGATCATTCTTCTAATATCGTGATAATTAATACTGTAAATTGAAATTTTATATTTATTTTCGCACTACTGTTATAATCTTGAGAAATTTTTTTTACTATTGTTGGTGACAATTTAAGATAGGGCCGTCACCCACTGGCGGCATGGCATGACAAGGGATTTTAAAAGCTTACTTTTGTTTGGCGGCAGCATTTGATTTTTCTTAGCAGCCATTGGTAGTTGTAACTGTATAATTAATCTGTTACAAATATCAATAAAAATAAAAGCTTGTAAAAATAAATATTATTTACTTGTTTTTAATCAGTTTGTTGTGTGAAATGTTTGTGTTAACAGTGTTAAATTAGATTCGAAATCATCTGTAAGTATTACAAAAATCCCTTGTCGTGCCGTGCCTCCAGTGTGTGCCGGACCTTATACAGCCCAGTCAAATTATACTAATCTAGGTAAAAGCTTATTTTTGTTTGGCAATCAAATGCTACCGCATTTGATTTTGCTTGGCAGCCATTGGTGGTCTGTTACAAATAAAATTCTAATCTATATACCTAATAATAATAACGCCTTCGAAAGGTCCGCGAGATGTGTCAGACATTTTAAAAATAAAAATTCTTTATTGACATGGGTAATGGTTACAGAAACTTTTATGTGAGTATGAAGCATGTAGGACTGTAGGTATATTATAAATTACCTAATGTATAAAAATATTAAATTGTAGGTTATTCAAAACTAAACTATATAGGTAGATGGCTGAATGAAAATAATTTCTATAATATTAAGGATTTTTTTGAACATTAAATTATAATGTTTTTAAATTCAATTTTGTTTATTTGTGCATTTTCTTTTTCATTTATTGCAAAACTGTATGATCTCATATGCTTTAATAACACCTGTGTATACCATGTTTTACGCAAATAAATTATCTTAATCTATGGTATAGTTTGGTTTTATAACTTTTGTTGTAAGTATATTTTAATTTAAAGTAGGTAGTTGTTATAATGTTTTCAATTATATTAATGTTTAAAAATAAAAAGATTTGATTGTTATTCCGCATTTTATTTTAATATTTTTCCCGCGGTTTCACACGCGTTCCTGTAGGAACCTATCCTATGTCCTTTTCTGATTGGTAGGTATGCATAATTTCATGATGATCGGTTGTGTAGTTATAGTGCCAAAAGCAGGGGGTTAGCTACCGCCGTATCTGTTATACAGTGGGCCCCGACGGCATATTTATTTACTTAAAAAAACGTCACCGTCCTTTTTGCAAAAGACCCCGCCAAGATATTTTGGGGGCCCCTGGGGTTAGATCACACAGCCCTTTCGACTGCAGTCACTGCGTCTTCAGGTCATGACCGGCCGCCTTGCGGAGTTGTTTTAAAACTATGATATTTCCTAAGATATTCATTGAAATCAAATTTGTCAAGGGCAATTTTGTTCAAAATTAAATACTTGTGATGAGTAACGTGTTTATTTGGATAAGGATTAATATCATGTTTATAAAAACACCTTTGCAAATAATGCATTATTTTAGAACTTTGATTACGATAAAAAACAGGCCAAGTGCGAGTCGGACTCGCATACGAAGGGTTCCGTACCACAAGGCAAAAACGCCTATAAAAACACGTTTGTTGTATGGGAGCCCCCCTTAAATATTTATTTTATTTTTATTTTATTATTAAAGTAAAAATACAACTGAGTATTTTGTGAATTTTTCAAGTGCCTACCTGTTGCCTTTTTGATATCGAGCAAAACAGGGAAAAAAATCGCGTTTGTTCTAAGGGAGCCCCCTTAAATATTTATTTTATTTTGTTTTTAGTATTTGTTGTTATAGCGGCAACAGAAATACATAATTTGTGAAAATTTCAGCTGTCTAGATATCGCGGTTCTTGAGATACAGCCTGGTGACAGACAGGCGGACGGACGGACGGACAGACAGCGAAGTCTTAGTAATAGATAGGGTTCCGTTTTTACCCTTTGGGTACGGAACCCTAAAAACGTTATAGTGAATCAAGTAGGTAGAGAAGAATTTTTCAATTCGAACCAACAGTTCCTGAGATTAGCGCGTTCAAACAAACTTATCAGCTTTATAATATTATAGTATAGGTTTTGGGATGTAAAGTAACGATAATAATATATTAGAATTTTATTTGAAAATTCATAACCTTTGAAATCGTATCTTATTACTAGCGCAATAAGGTTGAACATCATGTCAAAGCAAACTTCGGTAGGTATTGGTAATTTCGTTACAAGGTTCAACCTGATTGTTTTTGTAATAAGATCATGCTGCGGACGAAACGTTAATCTTAAACACGGCGGACTGACAAAAGGCTTTTTGTAGGTATAATTAATTGGCTAAACTTCACACACGTTCGTGATGGGGTAAGAAGTAGGTGTCCATATTTCTTTCAAAATTTCAAGCAGATTACCTATGTTATGGGTTTTCAGCATTTAATTTCGTGAAAATAAATAAAAATCTTTTATTTTGGAACAATAACAGATATAATAGGTATTATAAAAATAGTTAAAGGATGATAACTACAAAAGTTTATAACTGTGGCGCATGGCGCAGCTATCAATAATAGAATAGAAGAGCAAGGAACGCGCTAAGACAGGTGACCGCCAGCCCGTCAGTAAGTAGGTAACAAAACCCGGAAAAGGTCATTAAAACCTGCTTGAAATTTAAAAACTGGCCAAGTGCGAGTCGGACTCGCACACGAAGGGTTCCGTGCCACAAGGCGAAAACGCCGAAAAAAAACACGTTTGTTGTATGGGAGCCCCCCTTAAATATTCATTTTATTTTGTTTTTAGTATTTGTTATTGTAGCGGCAACAGAAATACATAATTTGTGAAAATGTTAACTGTCTAGCTATCGCGGTTCTTGAGATACAGCCCGGTGACAGACAGACGGATAGACAGCGAAGTCTTAGGTCTCGTTTTTAGGGTTCCGTACCCAAAGGGTACAAAACGGAACCCTATTACTAAGACTTCGCTGTCTGTCCGTCTGTCTGTCTGTCTGTCACCAGGCTGTATCTCAAGAACCGCGATAGCTAGACATTTGAAATTTTCACAGATGATGTATTTCTGTTGCCGCTATAACAACAAATACTAAAAACAACATAAAATAAATATTTAAGTAGGGCTCCCATACAACAACGCGATTTTTTTGCCCTTTTTTGCTCGATATCAAAAATGGCAACAGGTAGGCACTTGAAATATTCACAAAATACTGAGTTGTATTTTAACTTTAATAATAAAATTAAAATAAATATTTAAGGGGGGCTCCCATACAACAAACATGTTTTTTTCGGCGTTTTTGCCTTGTGGTACGGAACCCTTCGTGTGCGAGTCCGACTCGCACTTGGCCAGTTTTTTACCCTTTGGGTACGGAACCCTAATAATAGGGTCCCGTTTTTACCCTTTGGGTACGGAACCCTAATAAAAAAGGAAATGTTTTTCTGATATGAGATTATACCTACTTACCTACCTACTTGTATCGAGAGCGTGAAATTTCGCTAATTCATTGTGTAACGAACGGTGTATACCGTACTACCTACCTGTTTAAATGTAATATGAGTAGGTAGTTACTACTTAGTACTCTAAGTAATTTTCCAACAAATATGTAAAAATTAAGGATTAAGTAAAAGAAGACTATAAACTTTCATAGGTATTTTAAGCATTGCGCTGGGCGTTTCGATTCAATTATTCAACCTGCTACCATAGAACTATTATTACTTAGTGATACGACGACGCGACGCCGAAAAACCAGTTTTTGCGCCAGGCCGGGGGCCTTCCGAATTGCGTCAAAAGCGATTACTTATATCGCGAATCCGACCAACGCGCAACGTCACAAATAGTAGTCAATAGTCCTTATATTTTGTGACTATTAAATTTGGTTGGATTCGCGATATAATCGCTTTTGACGCAATTCGGAACGCGAAACAACTCATTTATTTAGTCTTGCATGAAACGTGTAAGCGCCATGAAATTCCCGGCGCTTATGACGTTTTGGTCGCGAGAAAACTATACGTTTTAAGCGGTCTAGCGCTGCATGTTTTATAGTTTGGTGAGACGACACCTACTGTTTAAGCGCTGCAGCAAATACGCTCGCCCCACTGTCATCCTGTTGTGACACTGTATTTGATTCGGATAGCTACGCTATTTCTTATCGCACAGTATCTTATTCACACCACGACGACTATACGCACACACTCTCACGTACGCACTGCAGCACGACACATTACTAGTAAGAACAGACAAAAGCTATATGTCTCTTTCGCACGATTCTCGCTGTAGTTGCTCATAACGCGTTCAAGGCCAAAGTGGGGTAGGTTGATGTGCTGGCGACTGTACATCATATATTTGTTTTAGTTTTATCATTCTCTTATTTTAGAAGTTACAGGGGGACACACACACATTTTACCACTTTGGAAGTGTCTCTCGCGCAAACTATTCAGTTTAGAAAAAAATGATATTAGAAACCTCAATATCATTTTTGAAGACCTACCCATAGATACCCCACACGTATGGGTTTGATGAAAAAAAAATTTTGGGTTTCGGTTCTAAGTATGGGGAACCCTAAAATTTTATGGTTTTTTTCTATTTTTGTGTGAAAATCTTCGAGAATACATCTGCTTACCAAGTTTCAACAGTATAGTTCTTATAGTTTCGGAGAAAAGTGGCTGTGACATACGGACGGACAGACAGACAGACAGACAGACAGACGGACAGACAGACAGACAGACAGACAGACAGACAGACAGACATGACAGCGGATCGTTGATGTGTAACTGGCGTGTAGAAAATTTCAACAATCTACTCTACATGGACATATTAACTCACGAGCATGCGTACTTCCTTGATTCCAATAGAAACTTATCATATGACTATAAAATGTTTCACAGAAGAACAGGTTCCATAAACAATTCTGGTATGGTAACAATTTTCAAAGACGTTTTACATTACATTCACGATATTGTTCAATCAAATATGACTGCCGAAGACACTTGTAATAGCGATAATAACTTAGTGAATAATGAAAATGATCAGTTTTTTCTATGTAAATAGTATGCACATAATGCATCAAAATATAGCTGGCTTAATAAATAAAACTGATATGCTAACTATACATATTCAGGAACTTTCAAAAAACGAAATTGAAATAGATATATTATGTATCACGGAACATTTTATCATGAGTGGCCAAGAAAAATTGTTATTTATTCCAAATTATAAATTAGCGGCATGCTATGCTCGCTCAACTAAACGAGGTGGTGCATGCATCCTTATAAAAAATAACATCGTTTTTAGAGAGCTAAAAAACATTGCTTTAAGCGCTCTATCAGGCATTATCGAATGTTGCGGTATTGAATTACCACTGCATAAAATAATTATTATTTGTATATACCGCCCCCCTAAAGCCTGTAATCTAAGTACATTTTACAAAACTCTAGAAAAAATATTAAAAGAAATATGCTCTAAGACTCAAGCAAAAATAATACTATGCGGGGATTTCAATATTGACATTCTCTAAAGAAACAAAACTACCTTTGACTTTGAATACTTTTTACTGAACTATAATCTAAAATTAGAAATAAATCAACCTACTCGACCCAGTCGCAAAACTTGCTTAGACAATTTTAAACAAAAGTGTAGTAACCACACTGCACAAATATTAAAAATAAAGGTCAATAAAACATATAAACTTAGCTATTGGCGTATTGAACAGCGTGACATTTCAAAAGATAATTTATCTAAATTTAAAAATTACCTCAAACAATTGACATTCTCACAAATATATGACAAATCAGGTCCAAATGATGCATATGATGAATTTCTGGAATTATTTAGATTATTATACGATTTATGTTTTCCTGTTAAGTTAATTACCATAAAAAGCAAAAAATCGACTAAATGGATTTCGAAAGGAATACAAATATGTAGTAAAAAACAAAGAAATTTGCTCTGGAAATATCGATTAAAACCAACAAGTGTGAATAAAGCTGCTTTTAAATCATACTCACATAGATTAAAAAAAATAATCAAATTAACACAGAAATCGCAAAATAACCACCTAATACAAAATTCTAGGAACAAATCTAAAGCAGCATGGCAATTAATAAACAATACCAAATCAATTTCAGAGCCAATACAACAAATAGAAATCTCTGGTAACATTATTAAAAACCCAAGAGAAATAGCTACGGCATTTAACGATTTTTTTATTGACCAAATTTCCAGTAGATCAAATTCAACATTACATCATAATAATAAAATAAAACTCTTAACTCAAAGCAACAATTCCCTGTTCATGTCACCAGTTATACCACAAGACATAATACGAATAATAAAATCCCTTCGCCACACAAACAGCACAGGATACGATGAAATTAGAACCGACGTAATACAATCGGTATGCAGTGTCATAGCAACACCACTCTGCCACATTATTAACTTATGTCTTAGCACTGGTATCTTTCCTAAAGGCCTCAAAACCACCATCATAAAGCCACTCCATAAAAAAGTCTGTAAAGAACAAATGAAAAATTATAGGCCCATTGCCTTGATTCCAGTTTTCTCGAAGGTGATAGAAAAGGTGATTTATGAAAAACTAAACTCGTATTTGACTAAATTTAATATATTATGTGACGAACAAATGGGATTCCGTAAGAAAAGAAATATCAATATGGCAGTATATAATCTTATCAATCATATAATTACCAATGTTGACAGCAAAACGCCAGTATGTGCTCTGTTTACTGACATGACAAAAGCATTTGACTATGTAGTACACTAATCGAAAAACTAGATGCTTACGGTGTAAGGGGAAATGCCTTGGAACTGTTTAAATCTTATTTAGGTGACCGCAATCAATATACAGAAATAAGTAGAGTTGATTTAAACACGAAACGAGAAACAAAATGTCTGTCAAACTGTAGGAAACTTTACTATGGGGTACCACAGGGCAGTGTCCTTGGACCACCTACATTTCTATTATATATTAATGACCTGCCACAACAAATACAGCATCCAATGATACTCTTCGCTGATGACAGTACAGCAATAATTAAATGTACCAATAAATTGACCTACGAAGAAGATGTAAATAATACTCTTAAACAAATAATTCATTGGCTTGATAAAAATAACTTAGTTATTAATATACAAAAAACCAAGTTATTGCATTTCTACCAAAGACTAGAACCCAACCGTTTAAATGTATCGTATAACGGTCAAAGAGTAGAAGAGGTTAAAGTAGCAAGATTTCTTGGCATTCTTGTTGACAGACAACTAACGTGGAAAATACAGGCGGATGACATTTGTGCGCGGCTAAGCAAATCTGCTTATGCTCTTTTCATACTGGCAAAGAAAGTTAATTTACAAACGGTACTCATAGCATACCATGGCATAGTTTCCTCAGTATTGAGATTTGGCATAATATTTTGGGGAAACTGTGCTGAAAGAGAAACTATATTTAAAACTCAAAAAAGATGTATAAGATCTATGGTAGGCCTAAAAACTACTGACAGCTGTGAGCCTGTCTTCAAATCTTTAAAAATCTTGACTTTCCCATGCCTTTATATTCTTGAAGTAGCATTGTTTGTCAAATGTAACCTAAACTTGTTTCCTGCGGTAGTCGATACTAGAAAACGAACCAATCAACTTAGATCTCAATACAAAACCATGTTGTGTACAAGTAAATACAAAACAGCACTAGCAAGGAGGAGTATCTTGGGCATGGGTCCTGTAATATACAATAAAATTCCTGATAGCATTAAGAATGAAAATTTGCACAACTTTAAAAGAACATTTAAGAATATTTTAATAGAAAAATGCTATTACTCAATCACCGAATATTTGAATGACCCGTTGTTATAAAATTTCTGACATTTCATTTTCTATATTGACATTTAATTTTACATTTTAACATTTAATTTTACAATTTTGACATTTAATTTTACATTTTGACATTTAATTTTACATTTTGACATTTAATTTTTACATTTTTGACATTTAATTTTAATTTATGACATCATTCGAATTCTTTAATATTCTTTAAATAAGTGCTGACAATTTTTTCATTTCAATACAACAACTGCGGACATTTTGTTAATTCCATTATTTTATTTGTCTTTTGTAATATTATTTAAGAGCCTATACAACCTCAGCTCAAATTGTAATTTCGCCCCCACTACCCCGCGCCACCTCACTCTTTATCTCGCTCGCACACTACTGCTCGCAGTCACGCGGGCACACGAGGTCGAAGCGATTTTGTTAGAGTAAATTACACTATTATCGGACGAGTTAGTAAAATTATCAATCGTAATTTATATTAACTTGTCACTATATGTACATAAAATTATATTATATCCCAAATTTAATTTCAATGTACAGTATACTCCAAAACTGCTTAGGCACGGTATGGTTGAAATTTCTGTGAACATGCTTCGCGCCGTCCCCGCACGTCCGCGCCTCAGGCCCGTATTTACATCTGTGTGTGTACACTTGCTAACGTCAAACGAAACAAAACTTATCGTCATCGCTTTTTCACACGCGCGGCGTAATTACGTATGACCTTGGTTGGTTCATACCACTGCTAAAATTCACAACTTCATAACAAGTACTCCTAGCGGATAGCGTAGCGTATAGGAATAGTAAACACGCAGGCCTGGGTTCGAATCTCGAGATGGAACTTTGATTTATCTTTTCAACAATAATCTTATCTTTTTTTATTATTCGATAAATTAATACACGAGAATAATAATGTACTTAATATTTGTTTTATTTGTATTATTATATTGTTATTGAAATATGCGGGGTAAAAAAAAAAAAAAATTAAGTGATTTCAAAAATTTTATTCGTTATAATTTGATAAATAAACTTTTAAAACAGTTTATTTTCTCATAAAGAACAATTTATTGAAGTAAAGCAGGTAATCAGTGAGCTACGACCATTAGACTTAAAATATTGTAACTATCTTAGTAATAAAATAATATTGTGCTTTAATTGCGGATATAGCTTAAGTATTCATTTTCAAAATTCATTTTGAAAAGAAGATTGAAACTATAAACCTCAAAATAATCCTTATTACGGATATGACACAATAATATTTTAATATTACTAAAATCAATTTGTAATTTATAACTTAATACGTTGTATAACCCGCATTATTATCCATGCTATCAAGAAAACGCTGGCGTATAGATCCTGTAATGTTTAAACATATATCTTCATATTTCCTTGCAATGCAACTTCATCTGGTAGGTAACTGGTTGGTTAAAACCACTTGTTTCTTATTCACTGACTATACTCTTCCTTATATGTTTTGACCCTCCGACTCACAGTAGGTAATTTCTCTAAAACAAAAAAGGAATATTGTAAGGCTACTAGCAAAATTATAAAATATTAAGTAGTTTATATTACTTTTTTAAACAAAATTATTTTGAAAATAGTTCAAATGATACAAAATGATTATATTATAATTTATACATAATGCTACATTCATCATTCCAAAAGTAAATAAATAAACTCTTGGAAATATAATTTTTTTCTTCTATTTAGACCCTATGGTAAATATAAAACGTTTAATAAAATAACTACAAGGATCAGCAGTTAAACTTTAATTAGCTAAATGTTAGATAAAATAATTAAATCATAATACTCACAGTCAGTCCGGTTTCATCAATTATTTGTGATATAATATTAAGTCCACTTTTACGCTGCGCGATAATATCCGCTTTCATCTCAAAGCTTACATTTCAAAATGAACTATTACACAGCTATTATAATAGATTAAACACACGTCACTAACCCACAATATCAAAAACCAACCAAGAACGAACAACATTCTATTAGACGCGGTGAGTGAGCCGTAAGTTACCTGCATCTGTCTACCATACCTAATTTATTTATTTAGATTTCTGTGGGTATACTCATAAAGTTTTACGAATTATGTGAACAAGACGAACATGACACGGAACTATATTCAAAAGCGTGATTATTCGAGTAATATGCGGGTGTGTGTGTCAAATTACTCATTAAAAGAAGGTCGTAAGTCAAACTAAACGTTAAGCAATTAGTTTTAAAATTGCATATGGACTTTTGGCGTGGATAGTACCTACTACAGGCTACTCATCAACCTATTTCTTCCAGTATAAGCTGACCTCTCATCGTACGGAAAGCCTATACAATGCGAGATCAGCTTATACTGGAAAATTATAGCTTGATGTGTAGCCGTGAGCAGTCTTTTACATACTGCTACAAAATACTAGTCAAGTACGAGACGACTTTGCGCTGAGGATTCCGCCCATTGGTTTAGTAGTAAGTTTGCGTTTTATAGTTTTCGCCGTGTATGTATGTAATGTGACAGCCGTTTGCATATATAATTATGTAGGTAGTAGGTCTATGCAAGTACCTACATATATGTACATACATACCTATATATTAGAAATTTTGCAAACCGATTCTAACCCACTGCATAAATTCTACTGCTACAAAAAACTAGTCAAGTGCGAGTCACCATTGCACTAAGGGTTCTGTAGGTATAGGTACATTGGTTTGGTAGTAAGTTTACGCTTTGCCATTTTACAATCTTATAATATAGTTTTCGCCTTGTAAGTACTACTTTCTTAGTTATTGTGCATCTATTTAAAATGAAGCCGAAATGTATGTAATATATAACGCGCATAACTTCCGAAGGACTGTACCAAATTGGATAATTCTTTTTTTGTTGTGTTCGTGATTCTCAGGACAAGGTTTGTATAAATATAAGATAGGTAGGTAGGCAAGTATGTAGATAGGTAGGTAGGATATGTAGGTAGGGTAGGTAGGTAAGTTTTTGGAAAGTAATTAAACATCGTCAAAATCATACAATATTTATTTTAATTCGCTCAATTCTCTAATTGGCATATTTCGAACATGTCTGGGATCACATAGCTCAGGCAACATGCATGTTATATAAAAATGTTCTAATTTTGGTTCTATTTCTCCCCAATATGGGTCATCTCTCTCTATAATTTCAACTTTGATGTCTATGTCGCATCCAGACCATACTCCGAAAATACATTTTCGTCTACCGGTGATATGTAATTGTCCCTGCACTTGTATTATTATATATTATATACCAAGGATGTTTTTTATTTATGACAAGTCCATTTTTAGTTTTCCTCCAAAACGTAACTTTTTTCTTATCTATAGCTTCGTCCAAAGACGTTTTAAATGCTGTAATTGGACACTTGATTTCAATTATTGTGTCTTCTCCCACTATTCCGTCTGGAGTGGCACCTAGAAAAGGCAACTTTTTATCTATGAAGAGACCACAAGGCTCTATTTTAATATTTAATTGTGATGCTATCTGTTCTGTAGCAGTTGCTTCATGCTCTATACCATGTTTCAAAGATGGCACATGGCTTAGATTCTTTGGATATATAAGAGTCCTTACCAAATTTTTCACACTCGTTTTTTGACGCCGATTCACTACTTTGGCGAAATTGGACGCTGTTAGAAGTTTCCTTCTAAGTTCTAACCACTCAATCGAATCTCTTTGCAGAATAGTCGATTTTTCTACTTGTCTTCTGTCTTCTTCTGTACTCGGTAAATTTTTCAAAAAGTCCTCTTTACACCGATTGTACTCCAAAGTTGACATATCTGGCTTTTGGCAACTTTCACCATAATCTTTATCGTTTTCTTTGGTTTTCAAAAACAGTTTCCTGCATTTTCTTAAGTATTTAGATGCTCTTTCTCTTTGTTTTAATCGCTTCTCCTCCAATTTCTTCACTAGTGATCTGGGACTTTTCCCCAAAATAGCTGTATGTAAAGTGGTGAGTGGGCACTTTGTATTAAATGATACCACAGCAGCGTTGCATCTTGAATCATAGCCCCGACGTAAGGAAAAGTTTATTCGTTTCCCGCCAACAAATTTGGCAATAATGCTGTTAAAAGATTCTACTTTATTGCTGTCACTATTATGCATCAGGCTTCGAGCTTTAGCTGCTACAGTGTTTACTATAAACTTAATTCTGTACCATATAGCACACGTCTTCAAAATTAGAGTAAGATCTTCACTGTTGTTTTGGCTAGTACAATAATATGGTTGGCAGTTTTCGTGGTTTCCGAATGCATGATTGTAAGAATTCATGATATCTGTGAATAGGCTATTTACTTTAGTGTCGAAGCTTGCGTCTTGAGAAATGTGTTCAGTTATGGATGAGCAAATGACTTTACGGATAGCTAGGATTCTTTGAGTAGTAATTTTTTTTCTTAAATTGGAGGGATATTTTGTTTCTGTAGTTATGTTCTTTAGCTTTTTGCACATGTTTCTGAAAATGTGATTTTTGCATCCTACTTTTTCTACGGTGCAATTGGGATATGGACGACCTTCCAAAATTTTTTTATATGTGCTCGAGTCACCGTCCCCCACCATACGTTCGTACATAAGGTTATGCATGGGAATGGACTGTTTAAATCCTTCTAACAATATTTCAGACTCCATACCCGTAGAAGAACCGCTATAATTTTTATAGCATACATGATCGCCTGAACTGATACCTTTACTTTCAGCTCGCGCACATATACAACAATATTTGTTCTTCACCCCGATGAATAAAACCTCGCCAAACCTTTTTCCAATTATAGCGGCAGCTCCAGACAGGGCTGAAAAATTTGTGTTGAAGGAACGTTTACTCCAGACACCATCTGCAATGACATCTATGCAAGCAATGCCGTTTTTTATTCGCCCTTCCGCAATAGCTGCGTCTCGTTCCCGTGCTGCAGCTGCCTCCATCGCAATTATAGCTGTTTTTCGCCAGTCATCATATGTCTCATTTTGAACTTTAGCATAATGCTTTTGAGAGAATGACGGACAATCCATTGATGCACATAATTAGCTAAATTGGGAATAGCCAATTCCAGAAGATATAATACCAGATGTTGCAGATTTGTTTAAGTCTAGGTTCGATTTAGGCTCGGAATCAAGATAAAATATCAAGTTACACATATTGCAGGCTAATTTATATTTGGAAAGTAGACCTTTTCTTTTTTCTGAAACAATGTGAACGTTGTTCAATGTACATCCGAATGCCTTATTATGATTGCATATTTCTTGAAGTCGTCTATAAAAATATTCGATGTCAATTATTCTTCGTCCTTCTACACAAAAACAGCTTTTCCCTTCTACGGGATTATTAAAACTCACTTCGTACCTGAAATGATCAGAATAAAAATATTTGATGAATTCTTGCAAACCTGCCTAACATACAACCTTCTCATATAAAAATCTAGCAATTACCAATTAGTATCATCATCATCATCACATTCATTATCTGATGTGTCGTACTGCGGAGGGTAGTGTGAATATCTGAAAAACAAAATGTAGTTTTGGTATATGAAGTAAGAAAATATAATCCTAATTATCCACCTTCCTAACGAATCCATACTAATATTATAAATGTGAAAGTTTGTGAAGATGTTTGGATATTTGTCACTCAATCGCGCGTAAACCGTTGAACAGATTTGGATGAAAATTAGCAGATAGATAGATCATTTCCTGAATTAACACATAGGATACTTTTTATCCCGATATTCCCAAGGGATCTTCACTTATGCGGGTGAAACCGCAGGAAGCAGCTAGTAATATTATAAATGCGAAAGTGAGTTTGTTTGATACGCTTTCACGCTAAAACGGCTAGATGGATTTGAATGAAATTTAGGACATGGGTAGACCATGTCCTGGAGAAGGATATAGGCTACTTTTCATCCTGGATCGCAGACGAAGTCGCGGGCAACATCTAGATACTAATAAAATCAAGAGATGATTAATAAAAAGCTTACGCATCCAATATTCTTTCGTCACTATGTTTAGTATGTATATTCAGTGAACAGCTCATGTCCTCAGGTGGTACTTGTGATCTGCAAGAAAACTCAACATTCATTATAAAAGTACACCTGGAAGCATAATTTTGACAACATGAATAAATAATACGGAACCCTAAAAACTCCAACATTAAGAAAAGTTTTATCGTGAACTCGCCAATTTTGTGATAGTGTCGTTAGGAGTTAGTACCAAGCGGTAGTGCCATGGTCCCAACAGCTAATTTCGTAATGGTCAAACATGTATGATACTCACAATCCTATATTTTGTAATATATGAACATTTGTTTCATCCGAATTTATATCTACATCTTTCGAATGTATTTGGGTCCTGTAACAAACACACGTAGCAAGTTAATAATACTTACCTAGACCTTACATATTTTTATTTATCTTTTGGATATGGAACCCTAAAAATATACAAAAGAAGACGAAATCGTTCTTATATGCAGACTTACCGCATGAACAACAATGAATAATTACCTACCTACGTTTATTATGGAAATACAAATTTGGTGCAGGTATAGTTGCCGGCACGTAACTTGGCAAGAGTTTTTGTAGTGGGGGAAGTTTGCGCACGCACAATTTCATACATTTTTATATGCGCGAACTTCCCCCACTACGAAAATCTCTTGCCAAGTTACGTGCCGGTAACTGTACGCGTGGCTACATATCAAGCTATACTTTTCCAGTATAAGCTGACCTCTCATTGTACGTAATGGTTATACCTACAATGTGAGAGCAGCTTATACTGGAAATATATAGCTTCAAAAGACATGTCTGGTGGAGCAATGGGCGATTGTCTAGGTAGTCAAAGAAAATGTTCAGTAATGATTGTTATATTATTATAATCGTCGCATTTTATAGTTTATCAATTAATCAGTTTCAGGAGTCAGGATCTTGCGCAAACTGGTGAAAACCAGGTTTATATGCTGGGTATTTTTCTTAGTTTTTTTTAGTATAACGCCATCTGTGAGCAAATAGATACTAATTGGTGGTATGCCTTTGTGAGGTTAATGAAACATTTAATATTTTGTATTTAATATTTTGTACTTACATTTTTTTCATTTCATCACAAAGCGATCTTATTCTTTATTGTACACATAAATGCACATATTATGATATTGGTATCAGCTTTAATTTCTATCTTCAATACCCATAATATTATTTATATTTAGCTACTTGTTGGTACTGAATTGGGATTATATTAAATAAAACTATGTATGTATTTGTTGCCAAACAAATTCTTTTATTATACATAAATAAAATGATAAAAATAATAAACGTCTTCTAGAGACACCAAAACATTGTTGTTATTATAAGTATACAGCGGCTTAGTAGCTCGCTTGTAATTTGGTAGGCTTACAGCTAATGTTGTACGAGCACCTCGTTGTGCTACTGGTGATAATGGAGGTGGTAGTGGTAGTGGCGGCGGTGTTGGTGGGACGGCCCGTGGTAGTGGTGGTGTTGGTGGAAGAGGCTGTGGTGGCGGCGGTGTTGGTGATCCAAGTTCCACGGTTGGAACAACATCCTCTTGTAAGTCCCTTGATAAATCATGAATCAGGCGTCGTTTCGCTCGAACCTAACAGGCTTGACATGCATATATTGTTGCTATATCCTGAAAATATTATTACATTTTATTACATGGCATGACATAACTGGCGACATGTGGGGTGTACTACTGGTTTACCACTCCCAAATCCTTCGGGGATCGCTGGCGTGATGTCGTGTTTTATATGACGAACACTCCTTCCCTTTTTCTTGATAGTAGACGAGCAATGGAAACGTCCATTGCTCGTCTTTCCAGTTTTGATGGATCTATCCAATTTATTTACCCATTTTCTTTCAAAGACCTTTCCTACTCATTATAAAAATAAATAATTTACCTGATGATTATTATCATTGGAAATAAGGGGTACTAAAGGGTTGTCCACTGCAAAAGTATAGAAACGTCGGCGTCTTGGATTTCTGCTGAGTCCGGCTGAGATACCCATGACATAGTAATCACTCATTGTCAGCAACTTCGGTATTTAATCAATTATAACAATCGTGACAAGCGTATCCATCTAATGGGGGCTGGAACAATAACAAAAGTCATTGTATTTTTCAAATTATAACACAACTAACTGTTCAATGTACTGCCTGCTACGACAGTGGCGTAAACCATGCAGTACCTAACTGCATGGTTTACGCCACTGCCGTAGCATAGAGGTGTACCTGATTTGCTAACCATCTTGCCACTTGCAGGCGTAACGCGAGCCCTCACACGATATGTCTGCGAATCCTCATCATAATATCCAAATTGAAAGGAAAAGCAGAATCCTTTAGGAAAAGCAATAGTAATCGTGTCTAGAATCAATGCCAGTCCGTGTAGAATATATCAATAATACAAAATAATCGCACAGTAAGGAAGGAACGCATACACGCAACTTGGAAGCGCAATGTAAGGAAAGCCAGCAATAAATACACAGACGACTTTTAAAATACTGAAAAATATAACTAGTAATAATAAGTCAATCTCACAGAGCATGTTCAATCTATCAAAAAGTACTCTATGATCTCATGTCAAAAAAGTAATAAATACTTACCTTCATGTTAGGGTATTCAAAGAAAAACATGATGTGTAAACAAAAATATTTTAGTAATATTGTCGTATTTTATACGCAAATACGTTAAGGTGAATGCTCCAACCAGCCCGCGAAATTCAAAATTTCTTGCGTTTTTTGCAATTTGCAGGCCAGTGCTAGGTTGTATATTAATTAAAATATTATTCGCGGCTGTAAGACGTATGTAGTTACAGAATTATAATCATCAAAATCACCAATACAACCCTCCAAATTCATAAAGGTGTAAGAACAAAAAAAAAACAGAAAAAGTAATGCTAACAGCTTTATGAACTTAGAGCGTTTTATTGATGATTTTGATGATTATAATTCTGTAACTACATATGTCTTACAACCGCGAATAATATTTTAATCAACATACAACCTAGCACTGGCCTGCAAATTGCAAAAAACGTAAGAAAATTTGAATTTCGCGGGCTGGTTGGAGCATTCACCTTAATATATTGCTTTGATCTAAAATAAGAGGCATAGTTATTGTTCACACTCTCTAAAAGTAATTACGGATGGTAATAATGAGGTAATAATGGAACGTCAAAAACATTTTTAGTAGGCACCTAATTCCCGTTAAAAATGGCAAAGCGGAAGCTACGATTGAGTACTGTTTTTTTGAGAATTATGTTACGCAAGTAATACTGAATTAATAAATCCATAGTAATTTACATCTAAATTTTTAAATCTTACTGTAAAAATTTAAATCATGAACGTTTATTGATACCAGAATTACCACAGGGCAGAAACTGGACATCTCTTTTATGTAGCCGTGTGTACTAATATCAGATCAGTTACATTGCATGTTTGGGTAGTTAGAAGATACTCACGAATTTATCGGAGTATTCTCTTTATCACCATCGTCTTCAGTACTGTGTAATCGACGTCTTCTGGAAACATACATTATAATTATTTAGCTAATCTGCCAAGTACGTCAGTAGGTTCATAATTTTTATGTAGGTGGTAGGTAGCACTACAGTCGGATAAGTTACAGTTTTGTTTTTTGTAGTTAGATACTTAGGTAGGTACTTATCGAACATACTTATATTTATTTATTACTTTCTATGCGCTTGGCTGCTGCACTGCGGGTCGCGGGTTCGATTCCCGCACGGAATAAATATTTTTATGGCCTACAGATAGTTGTGCCGGGGTCTGGGCGTTTGTGAATGTGAAGATTTGTGTTTGTAATCGCACCGTCTCCGATTCCGGAGTTATCCTAGAGTGGGGCAATATTATAAAAAAAAAAAACTATTACTACATAAAGTTCACCTATATTTTGTTGTATATTGTCAAAACAAAAACAATCCTATTTAGGTAACTTTTTATTTTTTATAAAAGTTGCCCCACACTCGATTTCTCCTGAATCGTGGACGGTGCATTTACAAACAAAAATCTTCACATTCACAAACGCCCAGACCAACTATCTGTAGGCCATAAAAATATTTGTTTCGGTCGGGAATCGAACCCGCGACCCGTAGTGCAGCAAGCGCTTAGCCACTGCACCAGCAAACGTGTCGTGTGCTATCTACCTACATGTTTATAATCACTAATACTGTAAGTAGATACTTACTTCATTACGTTTAACATATGTTTTCCTGTTTCTTTACGCCAACCCACTCGTTTCTTATTTTTATTACGGTTATTTCCCATTGCGCCAATAATAAAAACCCTAAATACTTCAATATTTTAATTTTACGTCGTCCTGTTGCGTAATGTGTGTTCTGAGCGCAAGCGACACAGCCCTCCCGTTCGAAAGCCGAAGCTAGACTGAGCGGGGGTGTCGGGCGGCAGGGAACGAACTTCAAGGCGCTGATAGTTTAGGTAATTTCTTTTTACGGTGAAAATAATGGTAATAAAAAAAAAGAAATAACATAAGACCTGCTTCATTGTAAGTTCAGTTAGTATGCAATGTTTCATGATCTAATTTGAAGTATTTTTTTAATACCAGCGGTTTTGGTGTTAGATTTGGAGGTAACTTTGGATTTTTTTTCTATCGAGAAAATTTTATGGGATCGTGTTTTCGTCTAACATAGTACTTCACATTAATCCTCAACTTTACCATATATTTATTTCAAAATTAATGCTGCAGTATTTTCGACATAACGGAGGATCATGCTAAGTCATTTGAGGTAGTATAGGCTCTTAATAGACAATGTTCAATATAATTGCAAATTCTTAATGCGATAAATTATCAAAATTATTTAATTCCTTATTTGTGGTCTATAGATCTGTATTGAATTCTTGTTTTAATTAAGTATATTGCATGTATTATTACTTTGTACGCCCTAGAGGCAAAACATAGCGCCCTCAATTTATTATATAAGAACTTATTATGTACCTATGTTTTACAATGAATAAATGAATCTTGAATCTTGAATCATGACGAATCTATAAGGGTTCCGTTTTTGCCATTTGGCTACGGAACCCTAATAATCAAAAATGAAAATTGCTATAAAACTAAAATAACTTTCTAAATTGAGATATGTCACGTACGTAGACATTTATCTTATTAGTTTGTAACAAAATATTAATAAATTAGTTATCTATTCAGTCATGGACTTTTTTCACATTTGTTCATGGGCCTTGTTAGGAGTATTAAAAATCAACTTTAACTTAATATTGCTAAAATAGCAACTATTCAATTAGGCTGTCCTGTCTTTAATAAAATACACTTACTGCCGCACTCAGAGACCTTTAGCGGTTAGTTAAGCGACTCCTTAGTATAGACTTCGCTTTTGAAATTTATACCTTACGTAAGAGGGTTAAGGTATAATTTTCAAAAGCAAATTTCAAAAAATTCTTTTATTTAAACGTATCTGAGCATTACACTCATAAAGTTATAACAAATATAAGTAACTCTTTGTAAAATAATAAAATAAAAATATAAAAAGAAAAACAATTAACACTAAAGTTAGTATACTTATTACCAATAAGTAAGGCTGTTTGCTTTGGCTGCTTAATGAGGTCTTATTTCAGTGATAATCGGGACACACAAATTGTTCCTTGTCCCCCGTAGTTAAGCCAACACATTCTTCGTGATACCAATTCTGGCAGGTGAAACATTGACGCATGCCCACAATTCTATCTATCTCGCATCCGTGACAATACCAACCATTGGCTTTTTAGATTTTTTAGAGTCCTTACTTATTTGTTTATGTTTACTACTCTCTGTGTGTCGACGTTTCTTCGATAACCTTTTAACATTTTCTTTATTTTGCCCAGATCTTTTACTTTTATTTGTGTCACTTAGCAGTCTTCCACCAGTGGTTGGTTTATTAATAAATTCTTTTTTTGTGTTTTTCTTCGCCTTATCTTTAACAGCATCAAACAAATCTTTGGTAATTTTCTGGCCTATGTAATTCAACGCTTTCCGCCGCGGTTTATTTTTAATTGTTGCAAAATTTGGTGTTGGAATTTGTTTGTGGAATGGTGACTTAGAGGATGAAGTACCAGCATTTTCTTTATATTGTGCTAATGTTAAATCATCTTCAGATTCCTCGAACTGAACCTGGTTTTGCTCAGAGAGTGGTATAAGTTCTCTGCAGTTCGGGTTTAAATTTACTTCATCTGACTCTGAAGATGAACTATAAATATCAGTAAGTTTTGAAGGTCTTGGAGGATATTGGAAATATTTTAAGCAAGTGTCCAAGTCTGCATCGCAGCTATCTGAAGTAAACGAATTTAACCGTGGGCGGGACTGCGTGTTGATTCCAGAAGTCGTAGGAACAGGTGAACAAAATTCAGTGTTTCTATAGTAATTGTCCAGAAAAGGTTGCTCCTGAACCTGTTTTTGGATTTCCGAGTCATTCAAATCAGAAAATTCAGAAGAGGAACTATAATTGACTAACTTTTTAATACCATCAAATCTACAATGTCCAACTAGACATTGTGGATTTGTTGGTACATTTCTTTGTTCAACGACGTCACTTTCCCTCAATTCATAAAATTCATCCTGAGTTAGAATAGATGGAGAAAAATTGCCAATATTTTCTTCACAATCTGTGGCATCTGAATCAGAGCAGTTGTCACGTCTTGGGGATATAACAGAACTTCTTAAGTTAGAAGCTTGTGGATCTGCCACATCACAAGTTGAGTCATGTATTCTCGAAACATTTTGAAGTGAATCATGTGGATTGGGAAGTTGCGTGAGTATTGAAGGCGCGTACGCTTCTACAGGAATCGCATTAGGATCATATGGAAAGAGGCCAGTTGCTCTAAACCCACTGATTACGTTTCCTGTGGTCATACACTTGGACCAAACCTTCGTAAAGATTTTGTTAAATCGCGATTTTGTTATCTTACGATCCGGATTTTGGTAAGCATAAAGTAATACTTCTTCGTCCCAAAACTGCTCGTAAGAACTATTTACAGATTTATCAAGGGGTTGCAGTTCATGGGTGGTATTGGATGGTAAGCAATACAGCACAATGTTATGAGCGTCTGCAGCATCAACAATTCTTGCGTCTCAAAATCAAAATGTTTTATTTCACATAAACCTACATGGGCACTTATGAAACGTCAGAAGCTAGGTGCACGGTTCCAATTGGTTGTTTCCTATGGAGAAGAACCGGCAAGAAACTCCATGGTTACTCTTTTAAAAAATAATTGGCTCTTACAAAGTTTCCAGATTACAGTAGGTATGGGAGGACAGCGCAGGCCTGTCAACAAGTACCAAGTACTTGATAAAATAGAAAATGGTCTACAGATCTAAAGTCTATAAGGTCTACAAAGTCCTCACATTTACAAAATAAGAATCTATCAAAAGGATAAATAATAAAAAAAGAAAAATAATAATAAAAACCTACTAAAACCAAGTGTTATGATTCCCATTAAAACCACTAATAAAGAAGTGAACATTTTCAATTGTCTGTATATAATGTCAAATAATAAAGAAATTATGTCAAAAAGTATATAATGTCAAATATTAAAGAAATTATGTCAAAAAGTATGTAAAAAAATATATATATATTAAACATCGTAATTTGAGAGCAGTTAACAGACATTTACATAGTTATGTCGTTAATGAGAAGCCTGGGAAGCCACATGTGCAGAAGGAATTATTGCCAGACTACCTTGTCTTCAACGTAGTCTTTAATCTTATAATATGCTTTTTTAATAAGGACACGTTTGATGACGGCTTTGAACTTTCCATCGCTAAGTTCTGTAACCGGCTTTGGCAACTTGTTATAAAAACGGATGCTGTTTACAAGAAATGACTTGCTAGTTTTAGTTAATCTAAATTTAGGTAACACAATTTCATTTTTACTACGTGTATTTATATTATGGAAATCGCTTCTTATTTTGAAGAGTCCTAAGTTTTTGCGAACATACAAAATACTTTCTAAAAAAAATACTCTCTAAATGAGAAGAAGCTCCATCAAAAATGAGTAAACATTTTTCTGGTGATTTATACCGTCCCAGGTGCTGTATAAAGTCAACAAAAAGCTCGGTCGTCATACTTCCCTTCGGGGCCATCTTTACTAAGCTGCCAGGTGGTAGATTCTCACAAAATTCAGGTCTCAACCTTTTGCCTTTAAATATGATCATTGGAGGTACACTATTTCCAGTTGCATTTACACACATTGCTATTGTGACATTTTCTGCATGTTCTTGAGCGACCAGGTGCACTCTTTTAGTCCCTTTTGCAGCAAAGACTTTCTGTTGATGGTGCAGTGTAAGTCTACATCCCTTTTCATCCATGTTATATAAACGCTCCGTGTGACTACAGATATTAATTTCATCATATATTTTTCGGACAGCTTCAAAATGTTTCATCACAATGGGCTTGTTTAATTTCTGTGCTCTTGCTGGATTCATTAATTGAGCCTTACGCAGAGATATTTCTGGATTGCGGTTGACAAAATTTTTCAGCCATTTTTTTCCAGCAATATTCTTTTCTTCATTAAAACAATTCGGTATATTATTCGCTTTACAGAATTCATAAGCTTGCTTACGAACAAGTTTGGGGGTCAGTGGCTATTTGAGCAAGTCTAATCACCCTTTTACATAAACTCTTCTCTTGTATTTTATTAAGAATCGGGACACGACCAGTTATCTTTTCTGCGGATTTAGATTTTATATGATTTCTTAATGTACGCCTTGGTATGCTATAATTTGCAGCTGCTTTTCGTTGAGACATCTGTCTGCTATTTACTGCTTGAAGGGCTTCCTTTAGTTGAGTTTCTGTCCACTGTCCACGCGGTTTTTTATTTGGAGGCTCCATTTTGGGCTAGGGTAGGAACAAATAAAAAATAGGTACTAAGCAATCACGACACAAAACATGACATGTAGCCAAAAGCCCAATGTTAAAAAAACAAGTGTATTATAATTACAGTAAAAAAATAGAAATTAATACAAAAATAAAACATTTTGTTCCGAAGAAAAAAAACTGATTAGTTAGTTCACTTGCAATAATGTAAGCTTGATGATTGATTAAATAGTCCTAGAAAGGCCCGGGCCAGGTTTGGGAAACATGGGGTGGGCCATCATAGAAAACTTTACCCGAGTTCATAGCAATCTCATAAAAATACAAGAAAAGTTATAAAATAATAACACTTACCTGTAATTTAATGTCAAACAGGTTAAATAAGTCGTTTCACTAGTAAAAACAAGGAAATGCTCTTTAAATTTGTTAATAGATTGGCTATCAATACATAGTTTAGATTTTAGAGATTCCGATATGAATGATGACTGACTGCCGCAGTCCAATAGGCATCGTACCTCATGGCTTGGCTTATTGCTACTTAATATAACAATAGCTGTCGATAGAAGTACCTGGTTTTCTATACAGGTTGATAATGCAATTGGATTGCATACACTAGTGGTAGGATTAGAATTATCCTTTCTTTCTACATTATTAGAACTAGACACATTAATTTTATGTAATAAGGAATTGTCTTTCCTTTTGCAAAATCTACATGGAGTGGCTGGACATTGATGAACAAAATGCCCACTCCGCAGACAATTTGTACAGAGCTTATGTTTAGAAACTTCTGCATTTCTTTCATCGATAGACATACTATTGAATTTTTCACAGTAGTAAATTAAATGTTCCTTACCACATATTAGACATTTATATTTACTTGGATTGTCTTGGCATGCCGCGGCAACAAACGTCTTATGAGACCGTTCCGAACGAGATGTTTTCTCATTTGACTTCTGTGGCTTATCATTGTTAGTGTGATTGTCACTGTGGCTTGCAATGACCATTTCCAATACCTCAGCATTATTTTGTAAAAACTTATAAAAATTATCTAGTGTAGGTTTATCTGGTAAACTATTTCTGTACTCCTCCCATTTGGTGGAGGTCACTAAATCCAATTTTTGGCTGAATAGAGAAATAAATAAAGTATCCCAATTCTCAGTTTTTTCATTTAGATTAGTCAATGCTCGCATGTGCTTTGATATATGATCAACAAAGAAATCTGAAACTTCACTAAGAGCATTAGCTCTTAGTGAAGTTTCAGATTTCTTTATAGTGGGTATATTCATAAGTGAAACTAAATGGTTGTGCACTAATTGTCTTGTATTATTGTATCGATCACAAATCAATTTCCATGCTACAGCATAGTTACATGTGGAAATTTCTAATGATTCTATCACCGATGCTGCTTGGCCGGTTAATGAAAGCTTAAGGTATTGGAATTTGTTTATCTCATTTAAATCTGGATTATTGTGAATTACCGAACTAACTGTGTCATGGAACTCAAGCCATTTATTGAAATTCCCATCAAAATTGGGTAATTTGATTATGGGCAATTTGATATTGTTAATATTTTTCTCACCATACTGTGAATGGACACTTTTGAAAGTATCTTGAGCATTGTTGGACTTCGAAATTAATTCTTGTGCTAAACTTATTTGGCTATAAAAGATATTTTCCGTTGAATCCCTATCTGAGTCTAGTTCCTGAGTGGAATCCAAAATCTCTATTTTATTTTGCACTTCATCGTAGTCAATAAACAACGATTCAATTTTACTTAATCTTAGTTTTAATTCCAAGAATTGCTGTTTAGATAACGATGGATCTTCACATTGAAATTCACTTAGATACTTTTTGAAATTTGTTAGCCTTCCTTTTATCGATCCTCTTTGACGTCTCAAGTCTTTTAACTCCGTGTCAGACATAATGCAGATTAGAAGTACACTGGCATAAGCCCACCAAATAGTAAAAACTTTGAAATACCTGATCTCCACGCAAACCTTGCTGCAGAGAATTGCTGCTGAGTCAACGAACGATTGAAATAAAAAAAATCGGTAATGGCGATCGGTATCGGTATTAGGTAATTAGCTAGGTATGTTAAAGGAAAAAAAAGTATTTTAGGTATAGGTAGACTAGAGTCAGACTCTGACCTTGACTAGAGTCAAGAGCAAACCCATTTCAAATAATAAAAAAAAGGTACTTTTTTTTTTTGCGGATGGGATATCATCAAATGACTCCTCCCGCTGTGGGTGGAGCGGAAGGGAGTGTCAGACTCTTACTGACTAAAACCCACCCGTGTTCCTTCCTTAGCCCTTTATGTTCCGGGCCAGCGGTAACCCTTTCGGACAATCCCGCTGACCCAGCAGGCTTTGGCCCTAAGGGGCCCCTCCTCGATGCTGACATCTCTTTGAGGCGCGCGTGGAACACGTACGCGCCGTCCGGCACGGGCCTGGTCCTGATCGGGCGGTGAGCTACCCATTACTCTCCGCCCGCAGGCCCGCGCCTATGGTGGCCGGGACTCGTCACGCGGCTCCCGACGCCAGGGGCGTCCCCCGCGGCGGCTGAGACGGGAGGCTCTCTCCCTGAACCGTCCCGCCACCTCCTTCGCTAGCATGACTGCTTCGCAGAAGGAGGTGACTGCCTCCCACTCCCTCTCGCCCCGGACCATGGCTAGCACCAGGGCCGGACGCGAGAGGTCGCCGACGCTGCCGATCGCCTCTACGAGGACACGGCGGTGCTCCGCCGAAGCAAAAAAAAAAAAGAAAAGGTACTTACATAATTATTATTCAAAGCAGCTATTTGATCATTCAAGTCCACTGCAGCTTAAACATGAGTGCCCTTTTTTTTCTTGGTCTAGGAGTCGGCCCTGGACTGTCGTACTCATTTTCTGTGTCTGAAATCTGTTCCATGCGTTCTAATTCAGCATTTGCTTCTCCTAGAGAATGCATTACCCTCTTAGTTCTACAGCGTATTGTTTTCCAATCAGGTCCTGGTATAGAGTGTTCATTGTGGATCAATTTTGTTTCATTCATTTTTCTAGGCCAAAACAGTACTCCGTCTTTTTCCCAATTACTTGGAACAACTGTCAATACATTTCGATTATTTTCTTGAGTCTGTACAATTTTGAAAGGCATTTTTAATCAATTGTAGTAGCCTGTAAACAATAATTTAAGAATTAAGTAGATAGTTACTACCATGTCTTTAAAAATAAATTTTAGGTTAAATTAGTTTAGTTATTTACGAAATGGTTTGTCTATATATCTACTTATCCTTTAATACCTATCTTTCGCTCTATCAAACAACTATCCGAGTTCTTGTTTGTAAATGGCGGCACTACTATCGGGCAGCAGCGTATGGTAGTTTGTAGAGTACATGCATACCTATTCAAATAGGTACTTTCTGAAGGTAGTTCTTACGAAATATGATACAATAAATATTAACAGCTAATACCTAATGGTATTCAATGCTTAAAATTTCGTAGTTATAAAAATACCTTTAAATAGTTTATTACCTAGTTTTAAATTAGGTACAGACGCCAGCACATCAAGCTACTACAATCTGTCAAAATGCTTCAATCGATTTTCAACTTTATCGCTAAAGCATAAGGTTCAAAGTTGAGTAGGAAAATTTGACAGTTTCGGGTAGCTCAAGCTACCCGAAACTGTCAAATTTTAAGCCAACATTAAGGTATGTTCGCCAGGATACCCCGCGACATTCAAATTTTTGACATTTGTTTTGCAATTTGCTGCTCAGCCTTGGATAGTATGGTAATAAAAGTTGTATTCGTGGTAATGACACATACTATCCGATAGTGAGCTGGCAATTGTAGAGTGAGAGAGAGAGAGAGAGAGAGCTAGAGCTCTCACCTTAACAATCTCTGGTTGGCAACACTGGTAGACGCGCTGTCGCCATTTTGTTTAGTTCGACACAAACAAACGTTGTGAGTGGGTGTATTGTTTTGACGCCGATTTGACAAGTAAGTGACTTAAAATATTATTGCATATTGTTATTATTTTTTTATCAATCAATTGAGAATACTTATTTTAATTGCTATTAATTAAGTATTATGGCTTCACTTTTGTGGGAGAAACATATTGGACGGAGTAGATAGAATAATGACTAGGCCAGACTTGGCTGGACAGCGACATGATAAAGTTTGTTACACCTATTTATTTATTTCGTTTTTGTCACATTACTTTGTTTTTTGGCGTTCGATCTGATAATTATTGTGAGTTTTTTGAGATATACAACACAAATCAAAGTAGGTAATATTTCAGTTTTGGGCACTTGGGAGAACACGTGGCGCATGCTACATTAAACTACTTATTGCTTAGTAGGTAACTATAAACTAAATAATCATAAAAAATAACAGCGTTGCTCAGGCGGGACTAAATTACACTGGTTAAATTCTCTCTTTCGATTGACTGCATTCCTGAACAAAATACAAAAGAATGGATTTCGAAGATGTGATTAATACGGCAGGAGCCAAGGCCTCTGTTTGGCACTACTTTCTGAGAAACAAAAATAAAAGTGAAGCAAAATGTAAATTATGCCAAAAGATATTAAAATCAGGCGGCGGTAGCACGAGCAGTTTACAAAAACATTTGAAAAACGTACATAAACTCAGTTTAGAAAGTCCAACTACATCAGCACAGGATAGTGCATCTACTACAAAAGAACTTCTGGATCCCGAAATGCCGAAAAAGAAATCTAAATTGACCCATTTTTTTAGAGTGATGATAATCCAAGGGTTACCGCTGGCCCGGAACATAAAGGGCCAAGGAAGGAACACGGGTGGGTTTTAGTCAGTAAGAGTCTGACACTCCCTTCCGCTCCACCCAGAGCGGGAGGAGTCATTTGATGTTTTCCCATCCGCAAAAAAAAAAAAAAAAAAAAAAAAAAAAAAAAAAAAAAAAAAAAAAAAAAGTATGGAGGTAATGGTGTCTCGTATGGCTTCGATGGATGGAATCCCACTAAGAACATTTACAACATCTCAAGATGTAAGGTATCTTTTTGAAAAAGCGGCAATAAATTACCCAAGACTGCGGATACCATTCGAAACAAGATTATCAAGGAAAGTGAAAAAAGAAAGCTAGAGGTGATTAGTGAGATTAAAGCGATTCTATATCATGAAAAGAAGTTTTCAATATCATTCGATGAATGGATATCAAATCACAACAGAAGATACATAGGTCTTACTTTGCATTCACCAGATTTTGCTAGAAACGCTTTTCGAAACTTTGGTCTAATAAGAATTCATGGCTCTATTAATGCAGCAAAATGCGTTCAGTTAATTGAGTCCAAGTTGAATGAATACGGCATATCTTTAACCCAAGATATTGTTGCTCAAACCACAGATGGCTGCAGCCTTTTTTTTTTGTGGATGGGAAATCATCAAATGACTCCTCCCGCTCTGGGTGGAGCAGAAGGGAGTGTCAGACTCTTACTGACTAAAACCCACCCGTGTTCCTTCCTTAGCCCTTTATGTTCCGGGCCAGCGGTAACCCTTTCGGACAATTCCGCTGACCCGGCAGGCTTCGGCCCTGAGAGGGCCCCCCTCCTTGATGCTGACATCTCTTTGAGGCGCACGTGGAACACGTACGCGCCGTCCGGCATGGGCCTGGTCCTGATCGGACGGTGAGCTACCCATTACTCTCCGCCCGCAGGCCCGCGCCTACAGTGGCCGGGAGTCGTCGCGCGGCTCCCGACGCCGGGGGCGTCCCACGCTGCGGCTGAGACGGGAGGCTCTCTCCCTGAAACGTCCCGCCACCTCCTTCGCTAGCATGACTGCCTCCCACTCCCTCTCACTCCGGACCATGGCTTGCATGGCTGCAGCCTTATGGTTGCATTTGGGAAGTCGCTCAAGTCTTACCATCAATTATGTATTGCTCACGCAGTTCAACTAGCAATTGTGGACGTGATGTATAATCGCAACAAAGACATCGAGGAAGACGTAGAAGCGCCACAGATGATACTGGAGCAGTTGAACAAACTTGGCAATTATGATTATGACGAAGATGTGCCTTTATCTGAATTAGCTTTAAGAATGCGAACTGGCGAATTTAGTAACGAAACTGATGATGGTGAAAATAACAACGATGAAGATGATGGTGCTGAATTCAATAACGAAACGCCACTAGCATTTTTGTACCACAATCGTTTAGCTATCATCAGCTCATACCTAAGGTACGAAAAGTGGTAAAAATTTTCAAAAAGTCACCGGCTAAAAATGATGACGTCCTTCAAAAGCATGTCAAAGCTGATTTTGGACAGGAGTATTCTCTACTTTTAGATGGAAAGACTCGCTGGATCAGCATGGCCACCATGTTAAGCCGTTTTCTAAAATTAAAAACATCTATCACAAAAGCACTAATAGATTTGAACATTGATGTTCAGTTTACTGACGACGACTGGAGACACATACACGAGTTGAATAATATATTTGATATAATAAAAACTGTCGTGGAGGCACTTTGTCGCCGTGATGCAACATTGCTTACAGCTGATATTTCTCTCAAAGCTGATATTTCTCTCAAATATGCAAATAAAAAATTGAAAAAATCCTTCCCTTTATTCGTTTTGATAGTAGGAATTCTATATAAAAGATAGCCTTGAAAAGCATACCTTTTCAACTTGAATTTATGAAAAAAACCGAAAGAACCGGGTACTTGGTTCCGGCTTGAGTTTAAAACCGAAAGAACCGGTTCCTAAAATGGGGCCGGTTCTCGATGCCCTATCTGTGACTGATGTTTTAATAAAAATAATCGGTGCCTTTTTAATATTATATAATCAATAACAAAGTATCAACAAAAGTAAATTACAGAAAGTGAATAATTGATCAAATAACAAACATAAGTACTTCTAACTTTTACATTTTTATTTAAATGTCCTTATAACCAACTTTATAAAGTCGAAAAATCATCACTCAATACTCTCGTAGTATGTTTGTAATTATTAATGCAATTTGCGGACGTTTCGCTGAAGTAGTGATTGAAAAATGTATTTTTTGATCTCCAGTTTCCTCTTTTAAGAATATCATCAATATTGTATTTATTATTGGTCCAGTTTTCGGTCGCAACAGCAGCCCTGAAACTGCCTGCTGAAGCAGAGATACCTGCTTCCCGAAAAAGTGTTCGGATCCATCCCGAAATAACACAGCGTGATGCATTTTTAACTGTGACTCTCGTAGTTATGAACAAGTTCTTCAAGTTCTTATCCCTTCGTCGCTCTTGGGAGGCTGAAATGGATTTTTTTATCCACAAAACAAGATTTAGACGAGCTTCGTTAGCATTGTTTTTCAACACCCATCCAGATTGCCTATAAGTGCTAGAGTCGGTTTTGGAACCGAATTGAGGCCTTAGAATTACCTCATCCCCGTTATCCATAAACAACCCTTTTTTAATGCTGAATAAGGTGAGATCGTGTATTCTTCTTCCTGAAGCTAATAGGAGAAGGTCACGGGTATGTCTAGAAATTTTAAAATAGGCTGTCTTCGTTTATAACGTAGGTCCTAAGGAAATTCAAAAGATCGCTTATTTTCCAAGGGATGGCTTTCTTTGTCGGGGGATTTTTCAAGAAAATTGCCTTCAGCACGTGCTTCACCAAATGATGCGAAGTTAGTTCTTCTGAACGCTGAGGGTTCGCTAAGGTTGCCACTACTGATTTGTGCAGAGCAATAGTGCGAGGGGCCAGTCTCACGGTGTTAGAAAGGTGACATAGATATTTTGCCAGGGGCCCAATTCTGTAAAATAACCAGCTTGTCAATAGTGTGTCGGTAGTGTGTCAGTAGTGTCTCAATAGAATAGTCATTGACATTTGGTCTTCTACAAATTATTTTAATGGTCATTAACTTGCCATTGTAGTGCCATTGAAACGACTACTACTACTACTAGACTAGTCTAGTCTCTAGTGTCTAGTCTTCTACTAGACTATTGTAATAATTGGTAGTCTGGTCCACTATAATGTATCAATGGCATCGTGATGACCAAAGTTACGGTAGTCTGTAAATATTTTAAGTGTATTTGACAGTTGTGTCTATCGTGTTTGAATAGTGTTTTGGCCATCGAACCGCCATTATGAAGCCATCGAACAACGACACCTCTTTTCCCTATTGCTTTGGTTCAATTTGTTTGTTTTTTTTAATTTAAAATAAAGTGTCCGTGTGTGTGTGTGCGTCTTACGTAGTGAAATTAATAAAGTGGACGTAGTTTTTCGCCACAATTAGGCCTGAGGAGGTTCTTAGTTCGTCCGAATCTTTTTTATTTTTATATTTATTATGTTCCCCTATCACTCGAAGACGGCTAGACCGATTTCAAAAATTAATTTTTTGTTTGAAATAATATACTTTCCCAGGTGGTCCCATAGTCATCAAGTCAGGATCTGATGATGGGATCCTGGAGAAATCGAAGGAACTCTTCAAATATTATAGGCACACCTATAGCGATTTGGGTATTTTTTTATAGTAACTCGTTCATTTTCTCGGAAAGCACCATTGAAGTGGAACAGATGATGAAGACCATAGATGGCCACCGGAACTACTCAATAATAAGTATTTCACGGGTTGCGATTCGATTAATATAATATGGTTGCTAAGCAATTTATGCTCGTCACAATGCGAATGGTGAAATGGAGCTGATGGTGAAATACCAGGAGAACTCCTCAACAATTAACGTCCCTGCATCGGGAAAAGCAATAGTTTGTAGAAGGCGATGAGCAAGTTGACATTAGGCTATTGTAACTTAGATAAATTATAAACAGCTAAAAAGCGAGAAATAAAAACTTTTTATCAAAAAAAACGGACTTACAAAAAAAACTACAAAGTGAAAAATAACATCAATTAATTTCGGAAGTTGGTGGCAAAAAACTAAAATACATATAGATCCAAAGATACCGACTTCCGAAATTAAAGTTATTTTTCACTTTGTAGTGTTTTTTTTTGGAAGTCGCTTTTATTTTTGTGAAAAGGTTTTTATAACGTTCGATTAACACCAAAATAATAACAAAATAATTTCATAAGGTATTGATTTTTTTTATTTTTTTTTAAGTACCTACCTAAAAAAATCAATATTTATATAATAATCACTTACCCTATCGTCTTTGTTTTAGATGATAATCAAGGAATTTATATGATAATATTTTGGAAAATAAAATTTAAAACCAATGAAAACAGCCGCTGCAAGTTTTTTGACAGTTGTTTGTTTTCTTTTTCAGAAAGGCAAAGACTTAAAATTGTCGTGATAAAAATCTTATATTTTAACAATAAACGCATGTTTTTATTGAAATTGATGTTTTTGATAATAAAACGTTTTTATATTAATAAGAAAAACCCTTAATATAAAGATTTCATTAATAAAAATACGATTTCCAAAAGTGGTCGCATGGTAGATTTTGGTTAGCAACACTGAAAACTATTGTACTGCCACACTACCGACATACTATCGACACGCTACTGAGACACCACTGAAACGCCATTGAAGTTTTTGCAGAATGCCAAATTTGCAACAGTGGCAAAATAATGTCTGTAGTGTGTCGATAGTGTCAGTGGCGTGTTGCTTAACTTAAAGTTACAGGATTGGGCCTGGGACAGGCCTGCCACCTGAACCAAGCAGGTTTGTATGTTTTCAGGGAAGATTTCCTCCAAGATGTCTCTAGAAGATTTATATCCGTATTGGACCAGTTTTGTAGTTGTTTACTCCAGCCCATACCTTCCAGACCAACAAATTTAAGCTCTCTTCGTTCTGAGGTGGCAGATTTGTCTGAAGATCTGTCAAATTCGACTTCAGATCTGTTATTGGGATTGGTGGGCAAATTGCCCTTTCCTTTAAATCGGCCGTCCAGAACGCCTTCGTCCAACTGGGAGTAACTAATAAGTACGTTCCTTCCGATTTGTTCAGATGATGGATCACGCGAGGTATCAACGATGGTGGAGGGAAGATCCATCCCAGTTTGAACTGCCACGTCTTGCTGAACGCATCTGTAAATAGACTGTGTGTATCTTTTGCGTCTTCGCTGACATATGTCGGCACCACCGCAGATCTCGCAGACGCAAACAGATCGATCACAGGAGTGCCCAGCTTTTGGAATATCATCGATACTGCCGATGGCTTGAGGTGCCATTCGGGAAGACCTTTTTCGGGAGAGGCTGTCCGCCAGACCGTATTCCAGGTATATAAAACAGGCTATGACGTGACAACGCTGACGTTGGCAAAGTTCCAAAATTTTTAGTGAAGTCTCCAGTAGTCTCAAGAACTTCGTACCTCCTTGTTTCATTATGTAAGATACTGTTGTTCGATTGTCGGTCTGTAACATCACTGTTTTGTCTTCTATCAAAGAGTGGACTCGTGTTAAGACTTCGAACAACGTGTAGAGTTCCCTTTGATTGCTGCGCTACTTCCGCTACACATTTGTCCATGTGCCCCAGAATTTCTGACCATTTATTACAGCTCCTCAGCCCCTGTCCGCGGTATCTGTCGTTATGAAAACTGATGGCTCTGGTATGTGTATCGGTGAGTCTTTTTGGATATTCGTTTTCCACCATATGAGCTCCGCCATAGCACGGTGTGGTATTACCAATTGCCGATGTGGTATTGTCATTGGTAAACGACTTGATGCCCTTTCTAGGAAGCGACTGTGGAGGCGCCCTAGTGGTACTACGTATGACGCAAAGTTCAGCTTCCCCAGAATAACCTTTGCATCGTGCCAGCTCCAACCCGCTCCAATCCAAGCTGCCGGTGCGCTCGCTAACCCGAACGGTAGGCACATCATTTGATAAACTTTCCCTTGTAAACTGAGGGACAAGAAGCGGCGATGACTGGGTGATACTAGTAAATGAAAGTATGCCTGCGATATGTCCAGCTTCATCATGACTGTTTTTGTACAAGAGTGTTGGAATTTTTAGGTGATTTAAAAGGTGAAATTTTGGTGTTTAGACGTATCGGTTTAAGCCTTTCAGGTTGAATATTGGTCGGAAAGAGCAATCCGTCTTCTTTCGCAGAAACATTTCTGAAGCCACTCTGATACTGGCTTTCCTGAATAGCTTTTGATTTCAATAGTTTTTGCACCAGTTTTGATATTTCTGGCGATACTTTGGTTTGAAATTGAAAAATGTTCTTGGGAGAAAATTTTCTGATTGGCGGTTTTGAGCTGAATTCTGTACCCCTGGATAAAGTTTTGAATTAGTTTTGGCGCTGTTGTCCAATGTTGGAACTAATCTTGTAAGCGCCCTGCTTTGAAAGAGTCACTTTCTTTTGCCACCCCCCCAATCTTTTCTAGTTTGTTGTGGTTTTGGTTGTGGTTGTGATTGGGGTTTATAGTGATGCTGCTGTTTGTTCCTAATGCGGCCCATGTCATTGACTCCTCCTGGGTTACGGTAATATCGTGGGTTGTTTCTTGATGGGCCTTGTATTGCCGTCTCTCTGAATCTGTCTTTTGGGCGAAATTTTGATGGTTTTTTCTTCGTGGGATAAAGAAAAAGCTTTCTAATATCATTGTTGGAACAATCTTTAACTGCTTTAAATTCAAATTCAAATTCTTTATTTCAGACGTAATTACATAGTGTTAGTAGCAACAAAATAACTTAATGACTAGTGTTAGTAATAAGGAGGAGATAATAATAATAATAATAATAGCTGGCAACACCAACGCAGCAACGTCAACAAATCAATTCGTTCTGATAATTTACAGTTTAATTAAATTTTAGAAGCAGTTTTATTGTGAAATCCTACAACCAAAACCCAAATACCATTTCAATACAATTTAAATTAATATCAATAGGAAAAATACCATGAACAATATTTCAATGTTTCGTCAAAAACTGCCGAACCGGAGGTGACATCTGTCATGTCATCTCCGGTAAAATCAAACAAATAAAACGAAAATATGTTGACAAGGTCAGCCTTACGTAAAGCACGCCTACCACCTCCGGACTCTTCGCTCAGCTCCGCCTCGCCGCCGCCGGTACCCAGTCTCACTGTGAGCGCTGTGACGACACCGGCCGTCGCAGTTGCGTCGAGCTCGAGCGACGAGTATTTCTCTCCGCCCACGACGCCACCACCTGCTCATCGACGGGGAGGACGCCGGCCGCCGGACGGTTTAGGACCTCGAGGCCCACCGGCCTCTGATAAGGTCCCAGCTCCCGGCGGAAGTGTGCGCATGAGATGGACACGATCCATCAATGAAAATGTCAACGTTTCGGCACAACGACTATCGGATCAGGTGCGTGTCATCCAGCGTAATCATATGTTGGATGACACTGTACTTGATCGCCTGCGAAGTGAAATGCAGAGTAGCCATGTCATCGCCCCCCAGCCGCAGACTGCTGTGCTACTACCGCAGTGTAATACCATTCATGCTGTCGAGGGGAGTAATGACAGGGCTACAAACGTAAGTACCCAATGTAATAAGGAATTGAGGAGTGCTTTGGAGGATGCGATTCGGGAATATCGCTTCATGTCGCCCGAACATAGGCCACGCTTACCTCGTTTGCCCATGCATATCAAAAATAGGGCGCTGGTGGTGGCTCTGGATTCGCAGTTATCAAACTATTTTGATGACTGCGAAGACCTCACCGATACTCATTCGATTCTGTACTGCGCGGCTGTAGCGGCATGTCGTGTAGCTCACGTCAAATTTGCCAATGACTCTAGAGCTACACGACCGAAACCAGCCATACCAGCTTGGCAGTGCAGAATTGAACGCCGTATTGGTGGGGCCACAGCGCTCATTGGCAAACTAATCTGCTTCAGGGAGGGCAATACTCGCCCTAGAGTGATGCGCTTTGTGAGACGGGCATTCTTGGGGACTGATATCAGTCCTCAAGACTATATGTCTTGTGTCACGGAGCGCATCGACTTCCTGAAGCAGAAAGTGTATGCATGGGCGAACCGTATTTGTCGGTATAAGCGGCGAGTAGAGCGATACACTCAGAATCGCACCTTCCAGAGTGATGAAAGATGGGTATATAGGGGTTGGGAGCGACCGGACCAAAGTGTGGCTGACACGTGTCTGCCAGATGATGAAGCCATGTGTTCCTTCTGGCGCAGTATCTGGTCGGTGTCTGTCAGTCACACCGAAGGTGATTGGGCTCGGGAAGACGAGCGAGCCTGCGACCCAATACCAGAAATGGGGCTATCACCATCTGCCCCCAAGATGTAGCTCGTGCAGTCCGTCCGTTGCCTAACTGGAAGTCTCCAGGGCCGGACGGGCTGCATAACTTTTGGATAAAATGGTTTTTAAGGTCGCACGCTCGCTGGGCATCTCAGTTCCAGACTGCTTTGGAGTCTGGTTCGCTACCCCAGTTCCTAACGACAGGAATTACCCATCTGCTCCATAAATCAGGTACCGCGGAACCCAAAAATTATAGACCGATCACGTGTTTACCGACGGTCTATAAAGTTCTTACATCCATTTTGAGAGCTAAAATTGACAAACATATAAACACTAACTCCATCATGTCTGTCTCTCAAAATGGATGTAAGAACGGGTCCCGTGGAACTAAGGAGCTACTCCTCATTGATATGGCCATTAGCCAACAGGTTCATCGTTCCCGAAAGGATCTGTCGACATGTTGGATAGATTATAAGAAGGCCTATGACTCGGTGCCACATACATGGCTCATGAGGGTGTTGGAGTTGTACAAAGTTGATGCAACTCTGCGCACCTTCCTGATGTCGTGTATGGGGCAATGGAGGACTGTCCTTCGCTATCCAGGATGTCGAAATATTCAGAGGAATAGCGAACCGATAAGGATCGAGCGAGGCATATTTCAGGGTGATAGTTTGAGTCCGCTTTGGTTCTGCTTAGCCTTGAATCCTCTAAGCACACTGCTGGAGGATTCAGGTCTAGGCTATCGGCTGAGGAGAGGTGGTCAGGTTATATCGCACCTCCTCTACATGGATGACCTAAAACTCTTTGCCCCCAACAATTTGCAACTGATGGAGCTACTGAAAGTAACTCAAACTTTCAGTAGCGCCATCAGAATCGAATTTGGTGTGGACAAATGTGCGGTCATGCATGTAAAGCGAGGGGAGATTGTTGAATCCGTGGGAACCCAACTCTCGGATTCCACAAACCTTAGAGCCCTCTCCGCATCCGAAACCTATAAGTATTTGGGTATGTCGGAAGCGTTAGGCATCAATGTTACTGACATGAAGCAATCGTTGAAAGAGCGCTTCTTTGGCCGCCTGAAAAAAGTACTTAATAGTCTTCTATCAGGCGGAAACAAGGTGCGCGCCTTCAACGGTTGGGTCATGCCGGTTTTGATGTACTCATTCGGCATACTCAAATGGACTCAAACCGAACTCGACGCCCTGGATAGGAGGGTCCGTACGCTGCTGACTGCAAATCGAATGCATCACCCACGGTCATCGGTAATGAGGCTGTATATCCCGCGAAAGTGTGGAGGTCGAGGGTTTTTAAACGCTAAGACCCTCCACAATCGCGAGATATGCAGTCTCAGGGAATATTTCCTAGAAACCGACGTGGGGATGCATCGAGATGTAGTCGCCGTGGACAAGGGCCTCACCCCGCTCTCCTTGGCTAAAGAGAACTGGCGCAAGCCAGTAGTGCTTGACACTAATGATCGCATGGAGGTATGGCAGAGTAAGGAGCTTCACGGACGCTTTTTCCGGGCCCTACATGGACCCGATGTCGATTTACTAGCGTCCGTAGCCTGGCTGCGTTTCGGTGACCTCTTTGGAGAAACCGAAGGTTTTGTCTGTGCAATTATGGACGAAGTGATGATGACGAACAATTACCGGAGATTTATTGTGAAAGACGGCACGGTTGACATCTGTCGGGCATGCCACCGGCCGGGAGAATCAATCAGGCATATTATCTCCGGGTGTTCTCGTCTAGCTAACGGAGAGTACTTGCATAGACACAACCTTGTAGCCAGGATAATCCATCAGCAACTTGCTCTGAAATACAGCCTTGTGGAATCGGAGGTGCCATACTACAGGTATGTGCCCGACCCAGTTCTCGAAAATAGTAATATCTCATTATATTGGTATCGATCCATCATCACTGACAGGACTATTGTTGCCAATAAGCCTGATATAGTGGTGGTGGATCGATCAGAGCGGCGCGCAATGATTGTTGACATAACCGTCCCGCATGATGAGAACCTCGTGAAAGCCGAGAAAGATAAACAAATCAAGTATCTTGACTTGGCTCGCGAGGTTGTCGACATGTGGGATGTGGACTCAGCGATCATTTTGCCGATAGTCGTGACAGCCAATGGGCTAATAGCCAAGAGCCTCGACCAACACCTGAGGAGGCTCTCGTTGGGCAGCTGGATCAAGGGCTTGATCCAGAGAGCGGTACTTCTGGACACGGCCCGCATTGTTAGGAGGTTTCTTTCTCTGGAACCCTGACCGCCGGTAGCTTGGACCCTGTTCCCGATACCGGTGGGCTACTATTTTTTATATTTTTAAATGTTTTTATGTTTTTATATTCTAATATTTAAAAATATAATTTATATGTACATACGATGAAATAAAGGAGATAATAATAATAATTTATTAACTATAACTTGGTGACAAATCAATTGTATAGTCCTCCCAAACTAGGTTTATAGCCTGTGACTTGGGAGTCAGTGATTCCAAAACTTATGCTAAGATAATAGACTTCTTATGTTATGTTTACTTATTTACTAATTTACAAAAGCATTAATAAAAGTAGTATAAGACAAGAGAAATATTTGTGTGTGTGTGTGTATGTGAGGGTGCGTGCGGGCGTGTGTGTGTGTGTGTGTATATAAGGGTGTGTCTGTGAGTGTGTATGCGTGTGTGTGTGAGCATATGTGGCTTATATATGTGCCTCAAGTTGGTTAGGATTGGGTGAGAAGCAATTTTTCTGTTTCATCTTAAGATTGTTTCATCAGCCACACCTTTACCGTATCTTTACATTGATGATAATTCAATTTGTGCACCTGGAGTATTTTATTAATTTGGTTATATAAACTATAACTGAGGTAGGTAAATTGACGTTTTGCGAAGGCGGTCTTATGTCTTACTGGTGGGATAGCAATATCTGCACGACGTTTGGTACTTATTTGAAATGGCTGTCGATGTCTTAGTACACACTGTAACACATATAGTCCTCTCACTGACAATACTTTGCTATCCCTAAAAAGTTCCATTGTTGGGTATCTGAAGGACTTGCAAAGTATAACTTTGAGAACAGCCCTCTGGGCCCTTTCCAATTTTAGAAAGTGTGATTTGCAAGCACCACCCCATGCTGGCAAACAGTATAATAGGAGAGATTGGCAAAATGAAAAATATACCAACTTTAGTGTATCTGTGTCTGCTGAACATCGAAGTTTTTTGAAAATACTTATGAGTTTTCGCGTACGGGCTATCAGGTTATCAATGTGGCTATACCAATTGAGATGATTGTCAATCAGTACTCCTAGGTATTTTATGTTTGGTGAGATTGTTAAAGGAGGACACATACAAGATGAATGCAGTTGGGGCCCATGACTGGTGTGACGTATCTGACGTCGCGCCATCTTTCTTGGCCAAAGCGCTGACAGTCAATGCCTTGCTTGGGTATTGTGGTCAGTTTTAGCTACTTTGGGTTCAGTCACATTTGTGACTGGATCAAAATCAAATGTCTCGTTATCCCCTGATTGTAATGCAGCGAGTTCTCTCTGAGCTTCGGATATTTTGACTCGTAGTTCAGATTCTTTCGTAGAAAGATTCGGAGCCCCCAGTGGATAAGAATTATATTGAGACGGCTGGTGTTCGTCATCAGACTGTGTACTGTCTGGTAATGATTCAAACGACTCGTTTAGGCCAGGGGGATTGACGGTGTCCTTTTTTATCGTGTTCGACAATCTTTTTTCAATGTTATCGTTTTATTTGTTTTGAGTATTTATTAGACGATTAAACATTTCCATTTGTTGATTCAAGACAGCTATTAACAAATGTTCATTGCTTCCCTGCCCTCGAGATGGGGTCGGTTGTTATATTGGAGTACTTTCCACTTCCATATCTATTTCGTGAGATCTTTTTCTACTTGTAGTTCGTTCTGACGTTTCTGTATCAGAAAGTGCAGGGGGCTTAGACAAAGTAACAATTTAAAAACGATAACGAAGTTAGAAAAGACTAAAATGTATGGGATTGACGTAAGCCGCGTTAAGTCACGTGGTCAATCGACATCGTTATCGCAATTTAGTAGACAATTTTATATTTCATAACGAAACCATAAAGTAACGAATCGTTATCGTGTTTATCCCATACAAATGCGTAGACAAGCAGCGCTTTCAGTGTTCGCCTTCGCCTCGATCGTGATCGCCAGAAAAGATAACGAAACGAATGCTAAAACGTTGTACTTATTGAAACAATATGGCCGGATTTCATTCGACAGCAGATTTTTGACATACTCCTAGTATTTATTCTGTGTTAGAGGCGTTACTGCAGATAAAATAAATTACAAAATGCATTCTCTACGTTTATTGTGGGCTGCACACAATGAGAACGCCTGGGAGAGGCGCCAAAAGCGATTAAGACAGCTACGGCAATTGGAAACAATTGCAGAAATGCCTGAATTGTTGTTCATCCAACATTTCAGGCTTAATAAAAGAGCATTTAGGAAGTTATGCAAAGACCTAAAAGCTCATGCACGATTAAAAGGTTCCCCTGAAATTCCCCTGGAAATAAAGGTAAGAAATTTTACATTAATAAAACAATATAATTATAGGTATTGCAGGCAACCAGGTACTTAATGTTGTTGGTTGTTGTTCCTTATAACTTGAGTTAAAGCATCTTCGTCTGCTTAGTTTATAGGTACTATACAGCAAAAATACTGTGGTACAGTCAACAGCAAAAGTAGATGATCTAAATCAGAAATTCAATACTAATGAACGGAGTTCGCTTCAGAACTGTATGGCGTCGAAGTGATTCAAACCACTCAACGCCACATCAACGCCACAGAGAAATCACTTCGACGCCATACAATTCTGACGGGAACTCCGTTCATTAGTATTGAATTTCTGATTTCGATCATCTACTTTTGCTGTTGACTGTACCACACAATACTTTATTAACTGCTGTATAAATAAAAATAAAACCACATTAACCTAAATAGATTAACCTACCTATGTATTATTATATTTTTCAGGTGCTGTGTGCTCTTAACTTTTTAGCTACAGGGTCATACCAGAAAATTGTGGGTGTGGGCCAGCATTTGACGCAGCGGACAACAAGTCGCTGCATCAGGGAGGTTGTGAACGCCCTTAATCACAATTGGATGGTCAGCAGGTGGATAGTGTTTCCACAAACGCCACACGAGAGATCCTTAATCAAAGAGAAGTATGTAAATATATTTTTAAATAGTTTAAATACCTAATTAAAAAATTTCTTAGGCTCCTACATACCTAAATAATTACTCTTTGATATTTGTTGTAAAATTGTTAAATAATTTACAGATTTCAAAGGACACATAATTTGCCTGGTGTGATAGGGTGCATCATATTGCTATCACAAGACCGGTTGAGGAAGAACACACATTTTTTAATAGAAAAGGATATCATTCCTTAAATGTTCAAATGGCAAGCTGCTGGATAAATTCTAATCATAATACATATAAAACTATGTGGTTAACAAACTTCTCTGAAACTATGTGTATATGTATTTATAATATGAACTCAATGGAGAATGTAAGAGGAAGCCTATGTGCCAAGCGGCACAGCGAAATAAAGGGACATATTGTATACATAGTGAAATCTATAAAATATCTTTTAAATGTTTTGTAAGTAGGTACCTTAATTCGAAATTAAATCCCTTCCCCACATTGCAATTTGGTTCTTTGTGGAAACCAAACAATAAGTACCTATAGTTTTATTTTATTTTCTTTTCAGATATGTGATTACGACTTGCGCATTATAAATGTGAACTCAAAATTTGGTGGAGCAACACATGACTCGCACATATGGTCTGCGTGACTCGCAGACGTGAGCACATACATGGAAGGACTTCATGAAAGTGGTGAACATGTTTGGTTATTAGGTAAGTTGTTCCGTATAGGTATTGTAAATAGTGAGACATCTGAAATAGCCCTATACGCCAAGCAGTAATTGCACTATATTTAAGTGAGCATGACTACTAATAAACAACGATTATTTAATTCTTTATTAGAACTGGAGTAGACTATTAGGGTCAGGCCGTAGATTTTGCCACATTAGATGTAACTTAACTCTCCGCTACATAAAAAAAAAAAAGTATAAGACATACGTTTGTCAATCTCAGCATCGTATTTCATATGAAGTGGTGAGCCGAGGCCACTAAACATATTTGATTATGTTCATAAACTTAGAAAATTATATGACATTTTTCTACAAAAAGTGACGAAATTTTCATTAAAAACGTGAATCCGCTTTGGTAAGCGTGCACTTACGCCATCAGCGAAATAAACATTTTAATACTTTTTGGTAATCTGTTTGATTTGACGTTATAAAATAATAGTTAGCTAGCCGTGTTTTTAATATCGGGTGGTGTTTCCTAAGAAAGTACATTAATTTTCACACATTTTTAAAAAACTAAAGAAAGTCAATTCTTTTCGCTACTTCTATTGCGCACCTAGTATCTGCCCATTTTGTGGTGTTAAGACATTAGCAGAATTTGTATCTGAGTAGTGGCAACACTAAAGTAACTTTCTCTATGGTCAATACGGCGTTGGCGGCCATATTTTCTTCAGTCCGATGTCAACTTTACTTAACTGTTTTCTTTAATGTTTTTTCAAATATTACAAGCAGTATGAAAAAATATTAAAGAAAACAGTAGTGGTAGCAAAAAAACAACATGTTAAGTATAAAATGATAAAATCGAGAAACAAAGTAAAAACTATGTGGGGAATAATAAACGAACGGACAAACAAAAAAATTACACGCGAGAAACAAAATATAACTCTACAGACAAACAATAGCAATATGACTTCAGACCCCAAAGAGGTAGCTAACATCTTTAATAATTCCTTTGCTCAAATTGGAAAAACTGGTACGAGCACTTCTGGCAGTATACCGAAGGGAACACCTGTAATGTCTACAACAGAGAACAAGATCGATCTTTCTGAATCCAGTAGATCCCTACGAGGTGAATGCGTTAATAAAAAACTTAAAAAATAAATCAAGCTATGGCATCGACGAACTTTCACCTACACTATTCAGACTATGTGCAGATGAATTAACTCTTCCATTCTACAAACTGATAAATCAATCTTTCGAAGAAGGCGCTTTTCCTATTTTGAAAAAAGCCCTTATAAAACCTATACACAAGAAAAATGCAAAAACAGACCCAAATAACTACCAGCCCATCGCTCTCCTGCCAACTGCATCAAAAATATTTGAAAAAGCAATGTGAAACCGTGTCCACGTTTTTTGTGAAAAATACAATATTTTTAATGACTGTCAAAATGGTTTCAGGAAAAACCGATCCACTATCCTAGCCATCTACAAATACATTCAGGAAGCCCTCGATATTATTAATTCCAAAAAATATGCAATAGGACTATTGCTTGATATTACATAAGCCTACGACAAAGTACAATTCAACATTTTACTAAACAAATTATATGGCATAGGGATCCGTGGTAAATGTCATAATTGGTTCGCATCGTATTCAGAACATAGAGAACAATTAGTTAAACTAGAATTTTTTAACCACAATACCAACGAAATAGAATTGTTCCGATCCGAAAACATGCCAATCACCGCTTCAATCCCACAGGGCAGTGTAATAAATAGGCTGCTTCCTTTTCTTAGTGTACATTAACGACCTCCCAAAGCATATCAATGAACCTTGCGTTTTGTTTGCGGATGATATATCCATACTTGCTTCATGCGAAACAAATACCAACCTTAGCGATAAACTTAATTCGATACTTGACTCTACAAGTCACTGGATGTCGGAACATAATCTAGAAATTAACTGTAACAAGACAAAAATAATGACATATCACCCACGACAAAAAAGAACAATAAATGTAAACTTCAGTTTTATAAATTTTAAATTAGAAGTTGTAAATAAATTCACCTTATTAGGCCTTGACATAGACACACACATAAATGGGAAATGCCATACACAAAAATTGAAAGCAAAGTTATCAAAGTTTTCATACGCCCTTCGGGAAATCAAAAAAACTAGAGATGTTAAAACTGCGTTGGTTACATATTACGCATATGCCTATGCATGGCTTAAGTACGGTGTCATTCTATGGGGAAATAGTATAGAAGCGCCCACACTATTCACCCTACAAAAAAAACTCATAAGAATTATAGCCAACATTGAACAAACGGATAGTAGTAAACCCCACTTCCAAGAATAGGCATTTTGACTATGTTTAAAATATGTAACAATTTGTTGTCATCCTAATAAAATGTAATGTAAAAAGCATATCTTATTGATATTCTGAAAAAAATACGGTCATTTTCTGTATATAAAACCTATATAAAATTCAAATTTTTTTGTGGTTTGATCACGTGTTTAAAAACGCACCGTGATTGGTTGCAACTCTGATGACGTCACACAGAAGTAAACATTAGTTTCGATGCGTGCTTTCTGGTTTTCTTTATATTTATCGTGCGATCTACGTGTTATTTACGTTTTTTCCCTGCCGTCCTATTACAGTTTAGTATATAATTAAAGTTCTGTGCATAAAATGGAGAGAAATTTTGTGCAAGCCGACAGCAGTAACTTACCCAAAGTAGATGCGATTATGGTTGGACAATTTTTTAGAAATAATCCAGATTTTTATGCAGCGGAACTTAAAAATGTTAAAACGGCAGCGTAAGTACCTATTTTCTACTTATTTAAAATAGCAATTTTCAGTTACTCGTACAGACATTCATTTTTTAGGTTATGTTAACTACAACCTACATTTCTTTGGTGTCACGCGCTATTATCACGTTACCTACAAAATTAATTTGTTTTACAGATCTGGAAGGGAATCGTATGACGATGATGCGATTGGTTATGTTCAACTGCATCGGTGATTCGGCCTTTGCACAGTAAAGTGCAAAATCTGCCCTGAGCACAAAGTGAGGAATAAATCATACAATGTCACCATGGTAGTAAATGAACACGACAGCAATGTCGTCAGTTGCCAGTGCCATGACTGCGCAGCTTCAGCTGGAGGCTGCAAGCATGCTGTGGCCTTTCTAATGTGGGTCCATCGACAAAGTGAGGCACCTTCATGCACCTCAGTGGACTGTTATTGGAAAAAGCCCACTTTGTCCAGAGTAGGCACAACAATTAAATACTTAACTGTGCAGGAGATATGTAAGAAAAAAGTTCCACAGCTTCCAACTTCACCAGCCCTTCTTTCAGAATTTCTTTCCGAAGCCAAGAAAAGAAAAGTATTAAACTGTGAACTGCTCAAATATCAAAGTGACTTCCAACATACAGGTGTCACACAGTATTCATTGCATCATTTTATGATGGGACAATCTTCAGAAATTAAAAAAGATGTTAATAAAGTAGTACAATCTATGAAGGAAAAATTTGATGAAAATGTTATGAAGAATATTGAAAAATCAACGAGAAAACAAGCAAAAAGTAGTTTATGGTATGAGTTGAGATATGGTCGTATCACAGCTTCTAAAGCACATGAGGTCAGCGTTTGCTAACTACAGATGGTTCGTTAGTTGCTGCCATTATGGGTGCCAAAATACCCGATACAGCAGCAATGAAAAGAGGAAGAAATTTGGAGCTATCTGTTCGAGGAACGGTAGCAAACCAATTAGGAAAAAAATTTACATCATGTGGACTATTTGTTTCTCAAGAATACCCCATGATTGCGGCATCTCCAGATGGAATATGTAAAGATGCCATTATTGAAATAAAATGTCCTACAAATGACAAAGCGATGAAAAATTTCATAAAAAATGGAGTCATCAATGATAAATATAAAGCTCAAGTGCAATTACAAATGTATACTTCAGGTAAAAAAAAAATGTTATTTTTGTGTTGCTGATACAAATTTTGAGAAATCGAAAAAAGTTGAAATAGTTTCAATAACCTATGATGATACATATGTTACTAACTTATTAAATAAATTAACTTCATTCTGGACAACAAACATTTATCCAATTTTGTACCGTAATACTAATCTGGATTTGTAAATAGGATATATAGTATAGGTCTGTTTATAACAAAATTTGTTTTGGCAGGTTAGTGCTAACTTTAAATTAAACCATGTCATGTACTTAATATTTAATTTTAAAGTTGATCCCTAGATGTATGAGTAAATTGTGTATTTATTATATATAACAGTAAAGTATAATGCCAATGACAAATAATAATAGTTTTTAAGTAATAATAAAACAAACACTGTAAAATATGGGTCAAATCAGTTCAGACCTGTTTAAATAAAAAACCATTTACTAATTTGATATTGTTTTATTGCTTATATAGTACCTATCTAATCTAAGAATTCTGTCGCTACTTTTATAATGTCTGTATGTTAGACATGTTAGGAAAAATCACTTACTATTTATGGAACTAAGAGGGTCTTCACACACACATCCAACTTAGTTCGCCAACTTAATCGAAGAGGCATAGTGACGTGGTAGCCCGCACGGCTCTCCTACTTAAGTCACTATGCCTCTTCAATAGTTGGCCAACCCAGTTGGATGTGTCCGCGGACCCTGAAAAATATACCATAACTTTATAAGAACATGGTGGGTTCGATTCCAAAAGTAGGTATCAATTGCAAGAATAATGGACCTGGGATTCAATTGCATCATGAATTGATATTATTTGATAAGAGAGTCCTGTAAGTTGATAAGTGCACAAGCCATAATAATCACATGATCTAGAACACGAAGTATATTTGAATTTATAACAGAATGTTGTTTTAACATATGAAATTCTCTTAAACGCCTTGTAACCCTTTCTATATGTATTTTCAAGCTAGCAATTATTTTTGTTTGGCGGACTTCTGTTTTTGATAACTTGGAACCTGCTGGTACACTAGGTGGCCTCAAGAGCTTTATGTTTTTTTCATTAAGTATTGGTTCTATGTGTTTGAACGCTCTGTCAGCTAAGATGAAAGTACCCTCTGGCAACCCATCTAGAAAGTAGCAGTTTTCTACAAGAGTCACATCACTTGTACGACCTCCAAAACCAGGAGAAATGTAATTCACCAAACCATTAGGTGTGCACGATATCAAATACTTTACAGTATTACCTTTTTTATAATCATACCATGTTAAAGCCTGATGCAGGGCTTTTGAAGGTTTTTGAGTGTCAATTTCTAAACAGTCTATAATACAGCTGACATTATAGTAGTTGTCTGAATGCAACAGGAAGAGTCTTTTTTACCAAATGATTATCTATGCTTACAATATAGGGACGTAATACACTAGCAATTATTGGAACATTATTTACAAATAATTTACTGGCATAAGATAATGATATTCCAAAATTATCTTCAAGTTCAGAAAATGTGCTGTTTAATCTAATTTTTTTAGACATAACAAAATGTATTCTATTTTAATGTCTGTGTGTTTGTGTATCAACTCTATCAAAAAATAACATTCCTTAGAAATACCTATATAAAGTAAAGGCTTTCTGTGGATTAAACGCATAGTATTTTTGAGGGACTCTAATTTTTCAATATCTACATTGGTCTCTGTGACATTGCTATCTGAGTCAGACACCCTTGATGACGATGGAGCTACTGAAGATGACATATTATCATCGGTCAAAGCTTCAGTGCTACAAGAAGCATCGCTATCAGCTTTTTCATAATCGAGAAAAAGAGTTCTTTTAAATTTTTTAGTTGCTCCAGATGTTGAGGGTTGTGAACCAGATGGTTTGATCTTGAAGGGAGAAGTGAATCTAGACATTACAGAACCTTTAAATGGAGAGGTGGAAACAGTTTTACTTGTAAACACTGTCTGAACGCACTTGCTCCTATAATAAACATTCTTTTTCATCACTATTTGCACAGATTTCACTGCAGTTACTATAGAGTCAGTTATTGTCTCTTTATCATGTACAATAAAGTTGGTGATTGTCTCTTTATCCTGTGTTCTCGGTGATTCTGAAAAGAAAAAATATTTACTTATTAAACACATACAAAAAAGAATTTATTCATAAACATACAATTATGTATACCTCACCTAGGGTCATGCAAAAAAACATTAAATAAATAAAATATGTCAGCTTGAGTTGTTACCTACCTGAACAATGCGGTACATTTTCTTGTTCGCATTCTGCAACAAGGTCCTGTTGTTGCTTTTGCCGTTTGAGAGAAGTATCTGGAGAAGTACTAGCATCACTCAGTCGTCTCTTGCGATCTTGTTGGCAATCAAATTTTGATGGATATTGTTACGCGCCACAATTAATGCCTAGTACATGGCGACAGTAGTTACCACTAGCGCCATCTAGTATCGAGTAGCGGAACTAGTAGGCAAGACCCTTCTAGAAATTTCGATGCGAGAACTTTCTAGAACATTCCCGAACTTTCGACATCTGGTCGATCGGGGCCTGTATGTACTCGAACATTCTAGATGTTTCTACAATGGAAGGTTCTAGAACTCTCTTTGGCGCTATATAAGGCCGAGACGCGCCACGACCGACACAGTTTGGATAAAGCGATCGAAGTGAAAGCATCGAAGCGATATTCAAGTGCGACTTATAGCGATCAGTAGTGCAATTGTGTTTTGTAATTAGTGTGTTTGAGTTGTAATTAGTGTTGATTATTAAAGTGTCATTTTTTTGGTTATTAAATCGACAGTTTTTATTGTCACGAACCCGAAGCTCGTAACAATTTGGTGTCAGAAGAGGGGATTAAAATGCCGGTTTTACCCAAAGACGACACGGAGGGTATCCGTACCCGGAGTCAACGCCAGCAGGAGACGGACCAAAGGCGATTCGGTGGAACAACGCCAATGGGGTCGGAAGGCCAGCTACCGACCGCGGAGGCCGGCCCGTCCACAGCTGCTCCAGCATCATCAGCGCCAGATTTTGCTGCCCTGATGATGATGCTGCAGGAACAGGCCCGGCGACAGGAGGAACAGGCCCGCCGTCAGGAGGAACAGGCTCGTCGACTGCAAGAACAGCTCCAACGGGACAAGGAGGAACAGGCCCGTCGGTTGGAAGAACAGCTGCTGCGTGACAGGGAGGAACAGGCTCGTCGACAGGAGGAACAGGCTCGTCGGTTGGAAGAACAGCTCCAACGTGATAAGGAGGAGCAGGCGCGCCGTCAGGAAGAGCAGATGCTCCTTATGAAGGACCTTCACGCTACCTTCGGGAAAGACATGAAGGAGGTGAAGGATAAGGTTGCTCAACATGACAACCGCCTGTCGGAAGCTGAGACCCGAATCGACCAAGTAAATAATCGGGTTGACAACGTGATGGCTGATGTGAAGCTAACCGTGATGGCTGACGTGAAGAAAACGCTGGATTACCTCAAACTTGGGGATGGAATCGCAGCTCCCGTAGCTATAACACCTTTGCTACATGGATTCAAAGTGCCACCGTTCGACGGAACTTCTTCATGGTCGGCCTACAAAATCCAGTTTGAGGCTGTCATGAAGGCGAACGGGTGGAATAAAAGCCAGGCCATGACTGCTCTCACCCTAGGCCTGCGCGACCAGGCCTTAACTGTCCTGGAAGCTCTCGGTAAGGAAGTGACTTACGAGCAGCTCCTTGAGGCATTGGAGGCTCGGTATGGCGACGCTCACCTGGAACACGTGTTTCGTGCGCAGCTCAAGGATCGCGTGCAACGCAGTAACGAAAACCTGCAGCAGTGGGCCCTTGAAGTGGAGAAGCTGCTTCGCAAAGCCTACCAGTCCGTACCTGCGCTTGGTGATGGGAACCTGGTGCAGGCATTCATCGACGGCATCCGCGATCTTGAGGTCAGAGCTGCTGTAAGGCTCGGTCACCACGGGACGCTTAAGGACGCCTTGGCCCATGCACTGGAGGTGGAAGCTGTGCGGCAGGATCATCGTTCCCATCGCGTCAGGGAGGTTACAGCGGCTACAGTTCGCGACCGCAATAGAGGATACAGCCCTAGGTGCTACGGCTGTGGGGAAAGGGGCCACCTTCGATCCAGTTGCCCTAAGCGAACTGCAGAAAGGGAAGATGGCTGGTCTCCAAAGAGTAGTGCGGCTAACAGCACCGCCCAGCAGCAGCAGCAATTTGTGGTCAAACATCGCAGCGGGAAATCTCATGGCAACGCAGATGCGTTGTCAAGGAGACCTTGTCCTGAAGACTGCAAGCATTGTACTAGGCAAGAAAGTAAAGAAGTCGTACCTGTGAGGATGCTCAAGACAGACCTCAGTAACGAGTGGAAGGAAAGCCTACAACGTGCACAGCAGGAAGATTCGGACATCAAGCCGATTCTGGAGTGGATGAAGGCCAGAGCTCCTAAGCCCAGGTGGAGCGACGTCTCAGCAATGAGTTCGATCACAAAAAGCTATTGGGCCCAATGGGACAGTTTGGTGATTCAGGATGGAGTCCTGTGCCGTAAATGGGAAAACGCTCGGGGAAACAGCTGTCATTTGCAAATGGTTGTCCCTAAAGCTCAAGTACCAGATGTTCTACAGCTGTACCATAATGGTTGTTCAGGAGGTCATCTGGGAGTAAAACGGACTCTACTGAAGATACGAGAACGGTTTTACTGGGTCCACTGTCGGGACGATGTCGAGGACTGGTGTCGCAAATGTACAAGTTGTGCAGCTGTGAAGGGACCTCAGACTCGTAGTAGAGGTGCATTGAAATTGTACAATGTTGGTGCACCATGGGAGAGGATAGCCCTTGACGTTGCGGGGCCGTTTCCGGAAAGTGATAGTGGTAACAAGTATTTCATGGTTGTGATGGATTACTTCACTAAGTGGCCGGAAGTCTTTGCCATTCCAAACCAAGAAGCTTCAACAGTTGCAGATAAACTGGTTCATGAAGTCTTCTGCCGTTTTGGAGTACCCTTGGAGATTCACAGCGATCAGGGAAGGAATTTTGAGTCCCAAATATTTCAGGAAACTTGCCGAGTAATGGGTACTCACAAAACGAGAACAACTTCTTACCACCCACAATCGGATGGAATGGTGGAACGATTTAATCAGACACTGGAGAGGTACCTAGCCAAAGTTGTGGAAAATCGGCAACGAGATTGGGACAAGCACATACAACCGTTTTTGTTGTCATATCGAAGCGCTGTTCACGAAAGTACATCGGTGACACCAGCTTTCGCAAACTTTGGAAGAGAATTACGGCTGCCTGCAGACCTGATCACCGGAATACCACCTGATGCCCCACGCAGTATAACCGAGTATGCGAATGACTTGCGGAACAAAATGAATGACATTTATGAGCACGTCAGACAATCGGGCCAGCAAATGTCTGAAAAGATGAAAACCCGTTATGACCGTAAAATGAACAATAAGGGGTTCGACGAAGGTTCACTAGTGTGGTTGCACAATCCAGTCCGCAGCAAAGGGAAATCTCCTAAGCTTCAAGCTAAATGGGACGGACCGTACCGGATTGTGACAAAGATCAATGACGTAACCTACCGGATACAGAAAGGTGCAAGAGGTACTCCTAAGATCGTCCACGTGGATCGACTGGCGCGTTATTATGGGGCCGATAATGCTCGGGACGAGCATGTCTTAGGAGGGGGCAGTGTTACGCGCCACAATTAATGCCCAGTACATGGCGACAGTAGTTACCACTAGCGCCATCTAGTATCGAGTAGCGGAACTAGTAGACAAGACCCTTCTAGAAATTTCGATGCGAGAACTTTCTAGAACATTCCCGAACTTTCGACATCTGGTCGATCGGGGCCTGTATGTACTCGAACATTCTAGATGTTTCTACAATGGAAGGTTCTAGAACTCTCTTTGGCGCTATATAAGGCCGAGACGCGCCACGACCGACACAGTTTGGATAAAGCGATCGAAGTGAAAGCATCGAAGCGATATTCAAGTGCGACTTATAGCGATCAGTAGTGCAATTGTGTTTTGTAATTAGTTTGTTTGAGTTGTAATTAGTGTTGATTATTAAAGTGTCATTTTTTTGGTTATTAAATCGGCAGTTTTTATTGTCACGAACCCGAAGCTCGTAACAATATGCTCCATCCACTACAAGTATTTTTTTGGCGAATCCCAATTTCAACTTCATGTAGTTGACTACATCCTTCTCCATCTGCAATATAACACACTAGTTTATTTAAAGGCAAAGAACAGATTGAAGTTTCCCTGAAATAAATACATTAGACATATTGTAAACAGTTTATGTCAATGGCCTGATTGTATTGTTATCTTAGAGGTTATGTATAGGTATGTTAGCGTGGGCTTGCTTCTCTAGTAAAAGCTTCTTATTTTAATAATTATTTTTAAACAATACAAATATTACTTACGTTAAAATGATCTTCACACTAGAATTAGGCCCAATGCTTCCATGGTTTCAACGAGCTAGACTCAACCATTTTTTTCGTCTCTCAGGATCTATCGGAACAGGTACAAATAGTTTTTCCGGAGTCTTTATCGATGTACTTCAGTCTGACGCAACTGTCTAATAAAAAAAGAAACTATGAAACGCGTACTAAACATAATGGCGGCTATTGCTGTCTCACTTTAACATCTATTCGACTCTATCGCACTACGTTACTCAGCCGCCGTTTGACAGTTTGATGCACAGAATTAGAGGGTAGGTACTTAATTTGATGTAAAGAACTTTGTCAACAAAGCGCTGTTTTTGTTGTTTTTATATTGTATTTTGTGGATTTATACCGTTTATTGGAGTTATTGTTATATTTATGTATGATCGTGAAACGTAATAAGAGTTGCAATGCATTACAAAACATGTGAAATATGTGGTTTACGATCCGGCCGTTCAAATGGTCAAATGCGAATCTTCATGGCTAAATTTCCATTGAATGAAGATAGGTAATCATATATTTTCAATTTTTATGTAAAAAAAAGTTGTTATGCTTTTACAGAAAATAAAATACTTGATTTTAAGTCTAAAATTTACAAAAATACATAACATCCTAACAATATAGTAGTGCTTGACGCTTGTTATTTTTTATCGACTATCGATATTTTTATTAGCCTAACTAATAATATTATAAATGCGAAAGTAAGTTTGTTTGTTTGTTACGCTTTAACGCTAAAATTAAATTCATTTAATTTTATTTGTAATTCTTACTAATACTACCTATTACTATTAATACTACCATTGAATAACAAAGATGTAAGTATAAATACAATGCTAATATAATCATCGTCGTTTCAGCCGATAGACGTCCACTGCTGGACATAGGCCTCCCCCGATTTTGGGTTTGCCATAATCGCCACGCTTGGCAGGCGGGTTGGCGATCGCAGTATGGTATGATGGTAGAATAAATAGAGAACGCTGCTGCCCATTCTCCGGTAAGACCCTTAGTCGCCTTTTACGACACCCACGGGAAGTAAGGGGCTAATATAATCATAATAATGCAATAAATATTCCTGCTAGATGTAAAAAATGGGTTAAGGTTACGGGAAAAGAGGACTTGGTGTATGTACCCATTGAAAAGCTACATCAATTGAAACATATTTGTGGCAGTCATTTTCTACCAAAAGATTTCAATAAAAAGAAGACACAATTAAAAAACATGCTACTCCGTCTGTAGGACTTACTGCAGAACCACTGGCAGATGAGTTGTTCATTGGATTTCCACTACATATCTTCAAAAGTGAGCAAACAGGTAAAATATTATTTTTCTGTCCTAATTCATTGAACCAGATTCGCCCTTCCGATTTCTTTAGTAACTCATATACAATTATTATATTTTACAGAGTTATCTTCTATTATATCCATGGAGCATGACTACTGCGGCTCTAGGACTGGTACATCTAGTAAGTATTCCTTTTTTTTGGAATTAGTTCATAATATTATGTGAATGACTCATAGGTAAAACATTTATTTTCACCTGACTCGCCCTTTTCGATTTCTTTAGTAACTCATGTTCAATTGTATATTTTACAGAGTTATATTCTATTATATCCATGGAGCATGACTACTGCGGCTCTAGAACCGGTACATCTAGTAAGTTTTCCTTTTTTTGGATAATTCCAAGTTCATAATAAATTAATGACTTAAATTTTTTTTTTTTATTGCAGTACCTTCAACATCAGCTGCTGAACCATTGACAATTAAACGTTCAATAGAAAATAAAATATGTTCTACTGCGGGTAAGGTTCATGTAAATTTTAAATTAATCAAATTCACTTTACTATTTGATTGATTAATGTACATTGAAGTTGAAAAATCTACGAATAATCATTTTAACAGATACTTTTTTGTCTATTACAGAACCATTTTCAAATGAAAACATGACAAAAAAGATGAGACGAAGCCCAAGTAAGTTATCAAGATTATAATTAAACTTAAATTCACTTGTCAATGTGTGAGTTAACGTGTTTTCTATATTGCAGTACCTTCAACATCAACTGCTGAACCATTGCCAATTGAATGGAACATTATGTTCTGCTGCGGGTAAGGTTCATTTTAATTTTAAATTAATCAAATTCAATTTACTATTTGATTGATTAATGTATATTAAAGATGAAAAATCTACGAATAATCATTTTAACGGATACTTTTTTGTTTATTACAGAACCATTTTCAAATTTTATTACAAAACCATTTTCAAAGCAGCTAGAAGAGAAAAAAAAATCTATAGACACCGTTAATAGGGAATACTCAAATTTGGACAAAGCCGATCATCCTGGTTTTCATATTCCTGAAGTACATACAAAATTTCGACGAAGACTTGGAGGAAGTTTTCAAATCCTTCGACAAACAGCCAACGGTGTATGTAAGCGGATATTTGGCTTCAATGGTTTTAAAAAATATAAATTGTGAACAGTGCATCAATTATATGAAAGTTTTAAATACTAAGCCAAATTCTTATTATAATTACGTTGCGCTAAGAGAATGGTAGCCTGATAAAACTTCTCTTACCTATCCTACTGTACACTTTGCCAAAATATAGACATTGCAACAACGACCTTTGAACGGGAAGTAAAACCCATTATCTACATCAAAGATGTTAGTAAATTTAAAAACACAGATGCTACCTAGTACCGACTTTTCTTGGGTGTGTCAAAATCATAAAAATTTAATAACAGATTATCTGTTGCGCCGTCTTAGCCACTTACTTATTAGAAACGAATGCGGAATTATCAATAGGTCATTCGCATTAAGCGAAGAAGTTTCCGCAGATTCTGAAAAGAAAGCGCCGCAAATAAGCATAGCAAAATAAAGTTCTGTTTTTTATGTTTTGTTTTATTTTATATTTTAAATCGAAAGTTAACTTTGGCGTAAGTGACCCTTACCTTAAATTTAAATCATTAGGAATGTAAGAATTAGGAACCTGACATTTTTTACAGCTACTTATCGATAAAAAATTACAACTGAGTAGTAGTACATCTCTATCTTGTGATTATGTTGGCAGCTTTACGTCATGTCTGCAGTCTGTGTTATTTCTGCTTTGTTGGTATTCAGTTTTAGTACACGTTTCATATAATTACCGGCACGTAACTTGGCAAGAGATTTTCGTAGTGGGGGAAGTTCGCGCATGTAAAAATGTATGAAATTGTGCGTGCGCAAACTTCCCCCACTACAAAAACTCTTGCCAAGTTACGTGCCGGCAACTATACAAGCGTCGTTTTTCATCTTTTTCTATGGGACTTCCGTCTCTTATACAGAGTTGATATGACAGAGGGGCGTTAAATTACATTACGTATACTATACGTGTATAGTATTAATTCGATATGGTACAAAAATAAAAAGCGCTAAAAATGAGAATTTTTTTTTTTTCAAACAAACTAAATAGCTTACAAATCAAAGTAAAACGCAACCATCCTTTATAAATAGATTTGACTGACCTTAGATGCCTAGGTAACAGTGGCAACGTCGCGTGCGCGCCGGAGCGCGGCGTGTGTTATCTCTTTGGCGTGGCGGGCGCCGGGCGGGCGGCTTAGGCCGCCGCTCACGCTGGCTTTTATGTTAGTAAAGTACTTACGCATACACAAAAACACAAAATTTTTTAAATTCTCGATGTGTCTGCCTTTCATATTAATGCACAAATTATACCAACGGAGAATACTGTTATTTATTTTTCAAATTAAATCACTGTCTGTCGCTAAGCACTTTAATTTGTGAATTGCTAAAATAATCCTATTTTTTAGTTCAACAATTGTATTTACCTCTGAGGCATACACTTCACCCTTAATGTACCCCCACAAAAAGAAATTCATGTGAGTGAGGTCCGGAGATCGTGGTGGCCACCGAACAGATCCGATTCAATCACAAAACAGTCAATCACAAAAAAAAACACTAACACTAAATAATAATAATCCCAAGTTACGTGTCCTGTCACAATAAAAAAAAAGAAATACTGTCTTAAACTTATTTAGTGTCTTAGCACACTAACAAAACAAAATCATAATTGTCAGCGCGCGAATTCTACAAAACAATAGCGGGGCGGCGCGGCGGGGCGGCGCGGCCGCCGCTTCCGTGTCGCATGACGTTCCCGAAAGGGCAGCGTTTGCGCACTGACAAAACAAGTTTTTTATCAAATTCGCAAGGATCTAAGATGCAATAGCAACACACTGACCTATTTCTATTTCTTTTACGCGCGGGATGTTTTGCTATGATTGTCACTCTCGTAATGAAAGTGCAAGTGTATGTGTACTTATTGCTTCCTTTTTAGTGAAATATTTTGTTGTAGGTACTTGTGACTTGCGTCAGAGCGGCAACAACGTATCTTAGATTCTACTCAGATTATCGTTTTAAGGTGCATGACCTATGCGTATAGACATAATCAGCTGTTAGGAAAGATACAGCGTGTTCAAACGGGGCAAAAACTTAAAAAATCATTTGCCACTAAACTACTGCTCCTATTTAATTGATTTTTGGTACAGAGCTTGAAAATGGTACCTAGTATAGGCAGTTTAAAGGAAAGCCCCTCTGTCGTATCAACATTGTATATATTACTTACTCTATGATGTACTTGTACATTTTGGTATAAGCCGCGCAGATAGAGAATAGATCTGAAAATGGCGTCCGCTCGCATGCGTTTTCGCTTACTCTCTATCGCTGTCTATACTCACACAAAAAAATTGTCAGTCGGGATTCGCTTTCCACGCTACTTGACGCACTCCGAGTTATCGTTAAATTTGTTCCGTTATTTTGTTATTTTCGTTGATATTCAGTTGTTTTTGTTGAGTTTCATTGTTATTTGTTTGCGTTACGTTTGATTGTTATTTATTTTTGTTACGAACGTTGACATTTTGTGATTGATTGAACAATGGCTTCACGAAAACGTGGAAAGATTCTTCACAGTGATGCACGTGAGATCGTTTACAACGTTATAAAATACTTTGACGAAGAGAAGAACTTGGAGCGTTATCATCCGTTAAAGTATAGCGCCGCACGCGCAGCAATGGCGACTAATTTATCGATGGCTACTATATCGAAAATAAAGAAAGAAGGTAGGTAATTACATGGTACCTACACATTATTTTACGCGGTTGCTTTATGGGTGTGACCAAGATAGATAGATAAATAAATGTATTTGAAGATGATTAGGCTTAGCTCGATGGAGTATGATTTTTTTATACAGGGTTACTTTTCAAAGACCATCCAAATTTTAACATGGTGTTCTACCCATGAATATAGACAACTTTCACTATGGGACTCTGAAATCACAAAAAAAAAACTGGCCAAGTGCGAGTCGGACTCGCACACGAAGGGTTCCGTACCGTCGCTCTATAACGATAACTGACAGTAATAGTAATATTTTACTCTTATTTCAGGTAAACTTGCAGAACAAGCCAACACCAAGCCCCGTACGCCGAGTAAGAGCAGAAAAGGCAAAAATAATACGCGTGTCCCCATGGACAATTTCGATATATGTGCCATTAGAAATATTGTATCCTCAATATACGACGTTCGAAAGGAGGTACCTACGCTGAACAAGATTCTGGCGTCAGCAAAAGCTGAATTAAACTACAAAGGCTCCAAAACGACACTAAGAAAGATTTTAAAAGAAAAGCTCGGATTTAAATTTAAAAAATGCCGCCAGAACCGAATGGTGCTCATAGAGCGCGATACTATAAAAGCGTGGCAAATTAAATATTTACGCCGCCACCGACAAAATGATGCCATGGGTGCGGAAAAAAAGAAAGTAGTATATATGGATGAGTCGTGGATCCATGCCCATTATACTGTCAGCAAGTGCTGGCAGTCATCCACCGACAAAGGCGTTCGCAAAAATGATAGTCCTGGACAAAGGTGGGTGATGGTCCATGCCGGCTCTGAGGATGGGTTTGTGGAGGGTGCAGGATTATTATTTAAAGCTAAGTCAAAAAAAGGCGACTACCATGACGAGATGGATGGTAATAACTTTACGAAATATTTAAAAGAAAAATTAATACCAAATCTGCCTGAAAACTCCATTCTCGTCATGGATAATGCATCCTACCACAGTATGCAGTTGGATAAAGCGCCAACGACTGCAACCCGCAAAGCGGACATAAAGATATGGATGCAGGAGCACGGCGTCTCATTTGAAGAAGACTGGACCAAAGCAGAGCTGCTCATGCAGCTAAAAAAGCATCGCCCAGAGAAAAAGTATTTGGTGGACGAACTTCTGCGTGAACATGGCCATGAAGTCCTCAGACTCCCTCCTTACAACTGCGACCTGAACCCGATAGAACATGTTTGGAATTTAATAAAACAACGGGTCGCAGATAAAAATGTGGAGCAACACGAAAATAAAATTGAGGAGTTCACAAAAGAGGCTATAGCTTCAATTACGCGAGACGACTGGAAAAAACAAGTAAACCACATCAAAAGAGTCGAAGAAGAATACTGGAATCGCGATGTAGGTAGGGAGAGTGAAATAGAGGACTTCATTATCAGTGTCGGTATGAACAGCGACAGCGAAGATGAAAGTGACGACTATGAAGACCAGGACTGTGAAAGTGACCAGTCCATGGAAGATTTTAATCAATTGATGGAGGGAATTGAACCAATTAGGGATTCAGATGACCAGGATACTGCTGGACCAAGCGGTTTATAAAACCTTTCTTTAAAACTTCAAATTCTCTGTCTGATTCGTACATTTTTAAACTAAATCTTTTTCTTGTGTCTTATAGGAACTAATAATCATTTGTTGCTAGGCAGGTACCCCCCGGTACTCAGACGTGTGCGTCGGTCTAATGTAGGTTCCGCCTTTACTTTACTGGCCTAAGGGATAAGGAGTAAGGACGTGACTTTATGTATGTGTGTGAGGTGGTGTTTTTGTAATATGATTTTGATATGTCACAATTAATAAAGACAAATTTTAAAATCCAGTGTTATATGGCTCCTTATTTATTTTATTAATATTTTTTGACATTATTTCTACTATTATTAATAAATAATAAAAAAGAATAATTTATAACAAAAAAAGTCAATAAAAATCGATGTTTGAGAACTTGTTTTGCCAACCGTACCATGAGTACTCGCAGCCATTTTCAGATCTATTCTCTATCTGCGCGGCTTATACAACACACCATTTATAAACCATTATTTATGCAATAAATTTAAAAACTATTTCAGCAGTTTGTTGTTTACTTATGTGTGACGTCATCTGTCAGAGCAACCAGGCACCATAGCGAAAATTGCGTTTTGGCGCGTAATTTTTTGATTCAACTTTAACATTGATTTTCTCCGTTTAAACGACAGATCTCCAGGAAATATTAAAATGGTTTGCATATAATGCAATAACAAATAATATACAACTATATTCCAATAGTAGTCAAATAGCCTATTGAAAATTTTAACCCTACCATGCCTCTACATCTTTGAACTCTGCAAATTTGTACGCAGTTACCCGAAATTCTACACATAAAGAGAAGACATCCAAACAAAAATTACTCTTAGACATAAAAACAGACTGAATATTCCTACATCCCATTTAAAAATGCACTCCTCAAGTGCCTATGTTATGTCGATAAAAATATATAATAAGTTACCAGAACAATTAAAAAGCATAGATAAATTCAACATTATTACTAATAAATTAAAACTATTTCTATTAAACAAGACCTATTATAATATAAATGAATATTTAAACGATAAATTATAATTGCGATAAATAAATTCCTATTGTATGTAACGTAACTCTGTTTATAGTCATATTATCATAATAATTGTATAGTTTTAAAGGTGAATGTAAATTTTATATAAGTTATATTATCTTAATTGAATAGTTGTAGGTGAATAATATTATAAGTATAGTAAATAATAAAAATTAAAAAAACCTACCTACTTGTCTCAAATTGTGATACACGTACCTAATTATCTAATATCATTTATATCTATAATTCTTAAGCTTAACCAAATAATTATAATATTTTAATGAATAATGTTTGAAAAATTACTTAAACATAATATAAAATGTAAAAATAGTATTTTAAGAAATAACTACATATTCATTTCATATAATATATGAAATGAATAAATAAAAACAGTAAAAAAAAAAAGTTTTTTTTTTAACAACGTCGCAGTTACTCTAAAAAATATTATTTTTTGAGTAACTGCGAGTTTTTTGTAGGTTGCTAGTTGCTAGTCATAATTCAAGCCACTCAGACCACTTGGCTGGCTTGCCTGCTGGCTTGGCTTGGCTTGACTTTCAGATCACTTGGCTATGCTGAGTGCATTTTTAGCTTCTACTCTTTTTAAAAGCATTCATTGAAATGCTCTTTTTTCTACTTTTTAGAGCATTTAAATAAAAGCTTTTGATAACAAACCACTTTTACTATGGGGCCAAACCTGAAATCGCGAAAAAAAAATCAGCTGCTCCCTACATTTTGACGAGTTATGCGAACATGGATGTATGGGGCAGGTGATTTTTTTTTCGCGATTTCAGGTTTGGTCCCATAGTAAAAGTGGTTTGTTATCATGAGCACAATCATGTGTTTAGGTATCGGTCACTAATTACCAGTCACCCTATATATATTATGACGTTACTGTTAGCTATAATTTCAATATTCTATTTCAGATGCCTCTGACTCAGGCAGAGAAATCAAAGAGATACAGGGAAAAGTTAAAAAGAACGAATCCCGAAAAATATTCAGATATGAAAAAGAAAAATAAAGCAAGAGCAATCTATGCTTACCAAATTAAAAAAAATACTTTGAATGATGCACAAAAAGAAGAGCACAGGTTAAAATTACGACAGACAAAACCCAGTAATAGGCAAACTATCCACACGTTCCAATCCACATGCAGTGAACATTCTGCCAATACGCAGCATCAGGAGGACGAAGATCGTTCAAATGAAAAAAATGAGGAATTTCAAAACAATTTAGAGCTGCACAAGTACCAGACACACCTAACGAAAATAAGACAGAAAGTGGAAGCAGTATGTATTTGAATGGTACTTCGATTAGAAATATTCAGAGAAATATTGAGAAAAAAATACGACGTGAAAATAATCAACTTCGTGAAAACATTCAAAAAATGATGACAGGTTTATAATTCTCTTCAAAGAGAAATGCGTAAATTAAAGAATGAGTACCGGGAATTAGCGAAGAAATTTCAGGAGAAGGACGCTGAAACTGAAAACCAAGCCATCAGACAAGACCCAGAAAACACTCCGTATAAGAGATCAGAAAGCTTTGTTAATGAGCACCTAGCTAATGTTGCAACCCCGGAAAAAGAAACTGTCAAAAGAAAGATGTTAGAATATAATGTTCTCACTGACTCTATTAAATCAAAATTTAAAACATGCCGAAACCAAAATAAAAATACGTTTAAATGTTATGTTTACGATGTTGTTGATAATCTGATTGTAAAAAAATATAAATTGAAATCTTGCCTTACAAAAAGACTTGGACTTAAAAACAGTTTAAAAAGACATACAGAAACAAAGACCAAGACGCATGATCTAATAGTGAGAATAAGGAGATTTTACGAAAGACATGACGTGAGCCGTGCAAGTGCAGGTAAAAAGGAGTGCCGGACATTCAAAAAATGTAAAATGCAGGTACGATATCTACTAGACAAATTAGAAACTTTGCATAAAAAGTACGTTTCTGAGGTTGGTTCAATAAGTTACAGTACCTTTAAAATATATCGTCCCTTTTACGTCATATCTCCAGATTTGAAAAATTTAGAAATGTGTGCTTGCTTTGAAGCATTGCAACATGCAGTTTCTTCTAAATGCTTTGAAATCGGCGGGCATTTTTGAGTCGAATGATGTTAACACAATTCTAGCCAATTTCGTTTGCGACCCTTTTTTTAGACAATGCATGTACGGTGAATGCGATTTTTGTCAAGATAATGCTATAAAAGTAAACACAGACGAAAATGTTGAAATAAAGTGTGGTTTGCATGGAACGTCAAAGAACACGAATATGATGAAAAAGGAGAGAGAAAAGAGACTAAAAGAATGGTAAAAACAGAAAACAAGGGAACAATTTGTTGGTATGAATAAAATCTTAAGCCTTTTATATGAATCAGTTATTACACGATGTAGTCCTTCATATGTTTTATAAGAGAAGTGTTGACACCCAAAAAATATCCTCAGAACTATTACATTGAATTTTAACACCCCCGCTCAATGTAATACATGTATACAAACTTACGCAAGGATATTTTGTATTAGACCACATCTAGTAACAAATTTAAACAATAGTTCTCTGTTTAACGACTTAGTGAACATATCAGCGATTTGGTCTTCCGTCTTTACATACAATAAACTTATTTTAGATTCTCTAATTAATTCTTTGACAAAATGATATCGTATGTCAATATGTTTTAACCTTTTAATATTGTCAGTATTTGCAACCATTATGGCAGATTGGTTGTCACAATACATAGGTACTGGGTAAACATTTATGTTATTAAAATCTTTTAATAAACTTGCTAGCCAACAAGACTCACTAGCCGCCATACTGACTGCAACATACTCAGCTTCAGTTGATGATACGAGTAGGCTTACTGAGCACTGTTTCTTGGAACACCATGATATAAGACAGTTTGAAAACTTGAAACAATAGCCAGTGGTAGACTTTCTGTCTCGTAAGTCACCACCCCAATCTGCATCGCAATACCCACAAGCCCATCATCATTACATTTGTAAACCAACTTATAATCTAAGGTGTGTTTTACATATCTTAAAACTCTTTTTAAGTGAGTTAGCAATACATCATTTGCATTATTTTGGTACCTGCTCAGAATAGATACAGCTACACAAAGGTCTGGCCTAGTGCCTATTACTGCATACATTAAACTTCCAATTATTTTCCTACATGTATTTTCAATATTTTTATCTGACTTACATTCTTTGGCTTCTAAGATTTTCACATTAAAGTTTTGATCAATAGGCGTAGATATAGGTTTACAGTTTTCCATATTAAACCATTTTAATACACTTTCTAAATAGGATTTTTGACTTAATTCAGTTACACCATCTTTAAAATTCTGTTTAACATTTATGCCAAGGAAATTTGAAATCAGTCCCAAATCTTTCATTTTAAATACCTACATTCTGTAATTGCGATTTAAGATCACTTATCTGTTGTTCATTACTGCTAAACATCAAAAGGTCATCAACATACAGTAATACATAGGTTTGGTTTTCTCTATCACATTTAGTGAATAAGCATGGATCATTTTTTGACTTAACATAGTTTGCTTTTCTTATTATTTCGTTAAATTTCTCATTCCAGTACTTTGGGGACTTTTTTAAACCATAAAGAGATTTATTAAGTTTTACAATATTACTTCATTCACTTCCATTGTGTGCCACTTCTGGTAATTTAATGAACACATTTTCTTTTATATCCCCATATAAAAAGGCCCCAGTGACATCCATCTGATGTATTGGTAGATGTAATCTAGTAGCAATCGAAATAAACAATCTAACTGTTGACAACTTAGCAACAGGTGAGTAGATTTCATACAAATCTAATATATCATCCTGTTCAAAACCTCTAGCAACCAACCTCGCTTTATATTTAATAACATTATCAAGTTTCTTAATTTTAAATACCCACTTACTACTTATAATGTTTTGATTTTCAGGTACTGAGCACACTGTCCATGTATTATTTGCCTTTAGGGTCTCAAGTTCTTGTTTTACAGCTTCTTCCCACTGACAGGCATCACTTGCATAGCTTCCTTATAGGTTCCTGGTTCTGTTTCTGCAGTGTAGACATTATGACCAGTATAAAATTTTGGTTCCTTTCTGACACGTGTGCTTCGACGAGGAGAAGCTGGCTCCATCGTGCTATCAACATCTCATTCACTGTACTCGTCACTTGTTTCTTCAGGTTCATAGAAGCTGTGCTGATCTTCATCAGATGTCTGATTTGTAAGATTTGAATCTAACGTAACCTCTTCTTCAGAGCCTTGCTGCTTATCGTCATCAACTGATGTCTCATTGTTGGGTATTTCTGTTACAGACTCTAAGCTTACTTTTTCGCATTTCTGAATGACAGGTCCCAAGAAAATGACATCCCTCTTCAATAGGACGTCATTTCTTTCTGGATAAAATATTCTATAACCTTTCACATTTTCTCCATAACCCACCATAATTCCAGTCTCCCCTTTAGAATCCCATTTTCTTCTTTTGGAATATGTACAGATACAGGAGTGCCAAAGACCTGTAACGTACTGAGATCAAACTGTTTATTTGTCCATGCTTCATATGGTGTTTCTCCTGGTTCATTGCTTCTACCCGTTCTGTTTAGAACATAAGCTGCTGTGTTTACAGCTTCAGCCCATAATTCTTTCCCAAGACTCTTAGCATACAGCATTGACCTGGCCGCTTCTGTCAGGGTTCTTATCTCCCTTTCCGCCTTGCCATTCTGTTGTGGCGTGTATGGCACAGAGATTTGGTGTACTATACCTCGGTCTGAAAAAAGAGTTGATACAGCTTTATTAATAAATTCTAAGCCATTGTCACTTCTAAAATTGACAATTTTGTTGCCCGTGACATTTTCTGCTCTGTTTACAAAGTCTTTGATACAATTGACCACTTCCTCTTTCTTTTTAATGAAGTATACAGTTCTATGGCATGAGTAATCGTCTTTTATTATTAAAAAGTATCTTCATCCTCCAACAGACACTTTCTCCATGGGACCGCATATGTCAGCGTGTATTAGCTCACATGTTTTCGTCGCCTTTGTATCGCTGGTGTTAAAGGGCAAACGGTGTGCTTTACCCTCTAAACAGCCTTGGCACTTCTCAAGAGACTCGTCTGATACCTTGATGTTATTGTTCGCTAATACGTTTTTTACATGCTGTATATTCTGATGCACAAGCTTCTCATGCCACTCGCGCAAACTCGATTTAACTTCTGTAACGTTTGCAAAGCCACATTTATAACGAACGTCCATAGTATACATTTTTCCGACGCGATTTGCTACCGCCCGTACTTTGTTGTTCTTTAAAAATTTGCAAGTATTATGATCTGTCATCATGACATAACCTTTGTCTGCCACACAATTAACAGAGAACAGATTTATTTTTAGGTCTGGCACACACAGTACATTGTCGATTGTTGTCTCAATCCACTTGTGTCCATCAAATACTTCTAGCGCTACCTGACCACAACCAATGACACTTATCTGAGTACCATTACCTATTATCACAGATTTTTGTGATGATAACGATGAGAATGTCGAAAACAGGTTTTTATCTTGGCACATATGTTCACTAGCACCTGTGTCTGACTTACACCTATTAATACTATTTTAGATTTAAGATTATAAATACAATTTTAATTGAAATAAATAAAAACTTCTTACAATTATGCCTTTTTTTAATCATGCAATCTAGCGGATTCTAGTGTTATTTTTTGATTAGGTATGCAGTCTAGCGGAATCTAGCGCTATTTTCAAGCGCTTTTAGCGCTCTTTGGCCTCAGAGAGGTGGCAGCACTGCTTTTTCTACCTGAAGTTAGTCGTTCGTTACCTGTACCTGACGCTGTCCACGACGTGACGTTTGTTATTCTGTGTTATCGAATTATTTTACTTAGACTTACCCCTGCATGTTTATTGGACCAGGGGCCCAATTCTGTAACTTTGAGTTAAGCAACACGCCATTGACACTCTATCGACACACTACAGACATTATTTTGCGACTGTTGCAAATTTGGCATTCTGTAAAAACTTCAATGGCGTTTCAGTGGTGTCTCAGTAGTGTGTCGATTGTATGTCGATAGTGTGGCAGTACAATAGTTTTCAGTGTTGCTAACAAAAATCTACCATGCGACCATAGAGGTACACCAAACCTACCACTTTTTGAAATCCTATTTTTATCAGTTAAAACTTTATATTAAGGCTTTTTTTAATAATATAAAATCTTTTTACTATCGAAAACATTAAATTTCACTAAAAAGATGCGTATATTGTTAAAAAAATAAGATTTTTATCAAGACAATTTTTAGTCTATGCCTTTCTGAAAAAAAAAAAAAAACAAACAACTGTCAAAAAACTTGCAGCGGCTGGTTTTAAATTGTACCAATATTGTACCTACCTGTGAATTGTTTTTAACAAAATATTATCAAGAGTTCCTTCCTTGATTATCCTCTAAATCGACGACGATAAGGTAAGTGAAAAAAATCCCGATTGTCGTTGGGAGAATAATTAAAAAACGTGATGAATTTATAGTGATCTATGTTCGGTGTTTTGAAGTGCAATGCAAATATTTTTGCACAATTGTGTTATGAATTGATAGATGAACTTCCACATAACAACATTTCAGGGTCAGCAACATGGCAAGCGTTAGCGTCAACCAGCTTTCGGCTCTTATAGATTTTTTAGAGTCCAACCGAGAGTTGGCTCTTGGTTATTTCAACAGAACTAAAGAAGGTCGCAGTCAGGCTAGGCGGCTTTGGAAGCAATGCTCCGCTGTGCTCAACAGTGTCTCTGGCAACTGCGTGCAAAAAACGCCGGATCAATGGAGACTGGTGAGAATGAGATATTCTTGTTGATGTATATTTTTATATGTACGTATATACGTAGGTATAGGTACGGCTCCACTGTACTAGTTCACCCAGCGATTTTTTATAGTAAGTAATTTTTTTTGGATAGAATAGACCCTTTTAAGTGTAAATTTTAAATAGCAAATTTAGGAAAACCATAGAGGCCGAGAAAAAAAATCCTAAAGTTTTTTTTTTTTTTGAAACCCTGCGGTTTTTTATATTAGGTTTTTTTTTTTGGATAGAATAGACCCTTTTAAGTGTAAATTTGAAAACCGCACAGTTCGCAAAACCATAGGGGCCGAGAAAAAAAATCCCAAAGTTTTTTTTTTTAATCTTCCAAAAAATAAATGTGGTTAGGCGAAGTCGACGGAACCCCGCTTCGCGGGGCCCCTATTTCTGTCTACAGGGTTTAATGTAACCTAACACGAAGGGGATTACGGGGGCTCATTCGCTCGCTTTGCTCGCTCACTTGAGCCCCCGTCATCCCCTTCGAACCTAACCTGTCCGTGTCGGGGTGCCCCAAGTCCCGAGCTCGCTTCGCTCGCTCTTGCATCCTAAGTTGTCATCACAAATATGTTATTTTTGTATATTATGTTGGTTTAGTGTGTAGTGTAATCGGGAACGTAAAAAACGTACAGTATTCATAATAAAAAAACACTAAAAGCCGCTGTCACTTTGTCTAAACGTAAAACGGAACGACCTAAAAGTGAAATTCGTACATTATCTATGCTAAAATGTCAATTTTATAATGTAAATTATGTCGAATTTTCTATACTTTAATCATTTTTTTCTCAAAAATTACGCGTTTCCTAAGTGCGGGATTTTGTGAAAGCGTTTAACATAACGACATGTATAACTATCAGAATAGTGAAGCTTCGGACGAGCCGCAGGGCTTCAAAAAAAAAAAAAAACTTTAGGATTTTTTTTCTCGGCCTCTATGGTTTTCCTAAATTTGCTATTTCAAATTTACACTTAAAAGGGTCTATTCTATCCAAAAAAAAATACTGATTGGATTTTCATTTCACAGGAAAACAGTGAAAGTTTAGACGAAGAGGTGGTGCAAATGGTGTGTTTTATTTTATATTTATTTTTCCCGCTACTTCTTACTTTTATTTATTTCATTTGAAATAGATTAAAAAAAAATATCCCTTTACAGCCAGACGATGCAGACATAATTACAGACGCTGCAGTGCTGGAGTGGGCAATACCCGAGTTGGAGTCCCAGCCTCGACTGTTAGGAGTAGGAGGACCCAGCATGAGCCAGGAGGATAACAGGCTGCCAGAACCCAGCCCACCTACCACTACTGACAGACTGAGTCTCCGGCACCGCGGCAGACTGTGCCTCCAGCACCGCGGCAGACTGTGCCTCCATCACCGCGGCAGACTGTGCCTCCAGCACCGCGGCAGACTGTGCCTCCAGCACCGCGGCGACGTCGACGCCGCGTGCAGAGAAGTCCTCGCCTAGTCAACAGCAGCGGTGGGTATCAAAGTTATTCCTATCTAATTAATTAGTATGTCCCAAATTCTAGTAGCCGCAAATGTTCTGTAATAATGTAAAAATGATCTTACAGAGAATGATACTATGCACGAGGCGTCTGCGAGGCTGGAGGCCATGGAATTATGGAAATAAATCTAAGTTTTCCTTTTCACTTTCTTCAAGCATAATTTTTGTTATGTATTCTTCTAGATATTCTGGTTTTTTCATGACTATTTCTTCATCTAGGTCCCCATTCAGATAAGCAGTAGTTACATCCATTTGATGGAGCTTTAAATTGTGTTCAACTACATCAGCAAATAATGTTCTGATTGAACTTGGTTTGGCCACTGGAGCATACGTCTCGTTATAGTCAATTCCTGGTCTTTGAGTAAAACCACGAGCCACCAAACGCGCCTTTTTGGTCACTTTCTCGTCTGGGCCAATTTTTTCTTTTAAGACCATTTTATAGTCCACGATATGTTTTGAATTCTCCTCCTTTCGTTGAATTTTCCAAGTGTCATTTTTAATGTGAGCTTTTATTTCAGCTTTTATGGCTTCCTCCCATTCATGTTTGTTATCATAATTTATTTCTATCTCTCCACATAGGTAAGAGCATTTATCTGCCTCTTGAAGATCTTTGGCCCATACCGGAGGTTTTTTTATTCTTTCAGGACGTTGACTTTGGTCTTCATCCTTTTTCTCACTTTGACTTTGACTTGGCTCTACGTTATGAGGTGAAGTCATATTTTGTGGACTTACTGTTTGAATTTTTGTGTCTTCATTTTCATCTTCATAATCACTGAACGAGTGCATAGTTTCATCACCATCGTCGTCATCGCTACTTTCCGCATTTGGCTGAAAAGTAGAAGGTTGAAAAGAAAAAAGCTGAAAAGGTAAAATGTTTTTCTTCCTTTCTTGTTTCTTGCCTTTGTTATTATTTATTTTTTCTGTTTCAGACGGTTTCGGGTCAGGCAGAATATGATCACCTTGAACATCATTATTTTGATAGTACATTTCTCCATCCAATACTTTTACATCACGACGTACAATGACATCATTTTTCTTTGGCAAATATATTCTGTAAGCTTTGCTATATTTCGCATAGCCAACAAACACACCTTCACTTGCTTTTGGTGAAAATTTACTGTGCTTCTTTTGTTTGTTGAGTGTGAATACTTTTGATCCAAATATGTGTAAATGTTTTACAGATGGTGTGCGACCAACCCATTTCATGTATGGCGTCTCTCCATTTAAAGTTTTTGTAGGACATCTGTTCACAATATAATTTGTTGTTACTATCGCTTCTGCCCACAATCTTTCAGGAACTTTTGATTCAATCAGCATGCACTGGCCTTTTCCACTAGGGTTCTATTTTTTCTTTCGGCCAGTCCATTTTGCTGTGGTGTGTATATAACTGATAATCTTCTCTGGATACCATTCAGTTTTAAATATGTCTCAAATTCATTATTGCAATACTCTGTTCCATTATCTGACTGTAAATATTTTATTTTACGTTCTGTGAAAATTTCTTCTTCTTCTTTGTATTCTTTGAATTTTCTCAATGTTTCAGATTTGTTCTGCAAGAAGTAAACATGGCAATATCGGCTGTAATCATCAATGAAGGTTAACATGTATCTGGAACCGCCAATGGTTGCATGTGGCATGGGTCCACATAGGTCAGTATGTATAACCTCTAAAACTTGTTTAGTTTTTATATTGTCATTTTTGGGAAAAGGCAACCTTGTCATATTTCCTTGAATGCAACTTTCACAATTTCCAAATATGTCATCTTTATTCAAGTCTAATCCAGACACCAAATTGTTAGATGATAATTTTTTCAAATCTTTTTCATTTAAATGAGCTAATTTCTTATGCCATTTCATTATATTATTTTCTGAAACATTATTTGCTTTTGTTAATTTTTGCAAATTTGGAAACTGAGTCAGATAAAGGCCATCCCTTTTATCAGCTGTCATTACAGTTTTCCCAACTAAATCTTTCATATAGGCTTTATCCTTTGTGAATAAAACTGTATGGTCATGCTCTGTTATGCGAGCAACTGACAGCAAGTTTGTTGTTAACTCAGGTACATACAGGGTATTATTTAAATTAATTTCAGTGTTATTGCAATTTACTGAGACTATTCCCGTACCTTTAATTTCAGTGCTGTGATTTGATGCCAATTTCAACTTCCCTTGCTCGGTTTCAATGTTTTGGAATTTTCCAGGCTGTCCAGTCATATGGGATGTGCACCCGCTGTCCAGACACCAAACATCACCTGCATCAGTATGGATTGTGTTCGCTGTTTCTGTAATAAAGAAATTTTTTGTATTTTTCTTTTTGTCACTGTCACTTGATGAGCTTGAACTTTGGTTCTTGTTCTTGTTTCGAGACCAGCACTTGGACGCTTGATGTCCAACTTTGTCGCATACTGTGCATTTGAGCTTCTTTTTGTTAAAATAATAAGCACTTTCACTCTGTGCATTATGATTTTTATTCCTTTTCCTTGCTTGCCTTTCCTCAATGATTTTTATTTTTAAGTCTTCTGGCAGAGGCAATTTATCCCGCGTCTCAATGGCAATCCTGAAATTTCCGAATGACGGTGGCAGGCTGTAGAGAATTATAATGCTCAACAAATCATCATTTACTTTTACATCCATGTTTTCAAGTCTATCGACACAGAAAAACATGGCGGCCATGTGGTCCTGTACATCATCTGAATCGGTCATTTTCTGTAGGATCAATTGTTTTAGCAACGTAGCCTTTCTTGCGGGGCCTTCACTCTGATAAATAGACTTTAATTTAGCCCATATTTCAGATGCAGATTTACAGTTTTTTACTTGCCTCAATTCTTTTGGTGAGATCATGAGAAAAAGCTCTGAACGTGCGAGCAGATCCTTTCCGGCATCCGGTTTTTCTTCGTTGATCGTGGCCCATAAATCGTTCTTCACAAGGATTGCTTGAGCTTGTATTGCCCATGTATCATAGGTTATTGCGGATTTCGTATTGTCGACATTGTGACCAAAAACGAAAATCAGAACCACGCTCTGCTACCAATTTGTTGGATACTAGGTCTGATTTTGGTGTATCACAATAAAAGACAACATTATTGGGTAAGTTATATGAAAAGCAATGGCTGCCGGGAACAGGAAGTTAGTTATTAGACGTCAAGCGAATGATCAAAAATAGGGATGTCCCGACATCCTATGTAAGATAGTGATGGGACTTGTGGCGTTCCAACACTATGCAAGCAGAGCAGTCAACTCACAAATTTTGTCCAATACATAATTATTATTGTAATGTTACGTGTACAGTTTTTTATTAAAATCAGTTTCTGTAGTAGCAAACAAAGTGTTTCAATTAAAAAGGACCCACGGAGTGCCATCCTAACAAAATTGGTGTCAGAAGTGGGATCCCAGGAAAAATCGTTGAGTACTGGGATCTATAGGTGTAGGCGTCGCGAATTCGTTTCCACTCGTCTGCACTATAGTATTTGTTGGCTCCGTGACCTAGAAGTCCTTTCGGTAAGTGGTCGACGAAAAGCCTTGGGTTCCTAAAAACCTAAGCCCGCGCTACTGCAATCCACGTGATCGACGAACAGCCTCCGCTATTGAGCGTGAGCCCTCATCACCCCGGAACACCTACTGCTACCACGTGATCGACGATCAGCCTCCGTTATTAAGCGTGAGCCCACATCACCCCGGAACACCTCCTGCTGCCCTGTGGTCGACGGTCAGTCTCCATTTATACGAGTGCGAGCCCGCATCACAAGAGGACCTTCCGTCGAGGTCTCACTGACGACCTCCGCATGTACATCATCCATCATCAGCTACGTGTTCACACCGCGTGCAAGCAGAACGCAACGTGTCGTGTCGACGACCTGTAATACGACTTGCTGAGTCGCCAGGTCGCCACGTCGTGTATCGCCGCACTACGTGTGTGTGACGTCATCTTCCTAGGATGTTCGCGTGCGCTGCTACCATATCACTATTACTGTGAGTTTTCCTCTCTATTTACCAAGTGAAAGTGCTTTCAAGTCTATTTTAGTGAAGTGAATTTTTCCAAATTTTCAACATTACGTAATTTTCCTTGAACTCTCTTAAAAATTAGATTTATACAATTTTTTACACCTTTTACAAGTTTTAGTACACAACTTTATTGAGATATTTTTGTGTGTCTGATGTTCTGTAGTGCTTTATTGCGATAATTACGTCATCATTTTAATGTCTCTAAAAAAAGAGAATTCTTTGGCGCACTAGTATTACTGTCATTAGTAAGATTTCCGTATTCCAATGATGCTCAAAAATGAGTTAAATATCAAGCGAAATTTATGACAATAATGTAGGTGATTTTCGAAATAAAATTAGGTAAAATTATTACTACCGGTCATTGCACGGCGACGCAACGGCCGGGCGCGAGGAATTACATGGCAGCTGCATGCATTGTCGCTGTGTGCATAGTCGGGTGATTCTGTTTTATTTGTATTGAATTAAGGGTTTAATTCTGAAATACTGTTAAATTTCTAAACAAAAAAAAGCAGCGCTTACTAGTTATTGCCCCCTACCGTACTTCAAATGATTAATTATTTATGTCTTTTATGACAACCTCCTGAAATTTGACGAGGATGCAAATCAACAGCTTGTAGATTGCGCGGATTGCCCTCTTCTGTAAAATGAAAATTGAATCTACGTCAGCTGCCGATCCCCACAGCAGAACACCATAAGACATAATACTGTGGAAATAAGCAAAGTATACTAACCTAGCTGTGGCTATATCTGTCAACTGCCTTATTTTTCTTACTGCATATGCAGCTGAACTTAATCTAGTTGAGAGAGCTCTAATGTGTGCGCCCCATTGTAATTTTGAATCTAAAGTAATTCCTAGAAATACAGTTTCCGTAACAGCATCTAGTCTTTTGCCATCAAGTTCTAAATTCAGACCAACTTGAGGCACATTTGGTAATGAAAACTTAAGACATTTAGTTTTGTTCGCATTAAGTAAAAGATTATTAGCTGCAAACCATTTCGAGAGAACAGCCAGACTATCGTTAACATGTAAGACATCCGTATCTTTTCTATCTATTTTAAAAATAAGGGAAGTGTCATCAGCGAATAAAATGATATCCGACAAGTTAGCCATCATGTAAGGAAGGTCATTAATATAAACTAGAAATAGGAAAGAGCCAAGAATTGAGCCTTGAGGCACGCCCATCTTAACTAGAGACCCCGAAGACGTCGCCCCGTTAACGTTTACTTTTTGCTGGCGCTTTGACAGATAGGAAAGAACAAGATCAGCAGCTTGTCCACGAATTCCGTAGTGGTATAATTTACAGATCAGTGTATTATGGTCAACGCAGTCAAATGCTTTTGAGAGGTCACATAAAATGCCAATTGCAACCTGGGACTTCTCCCAGGATTCCAAAATGTGACTGATGAGTTTTACTCCCGCGTCGGTCGTCGACCTACCTTTCGACTCAACACTATCAAGTGCAACTGCACCGAGTTCGAATATCGTGTCGAACAATAATCGCTCTAATGTGCGTCATGTTGACACTCCTAATGAAAATAGATAGTTTAAACTAAATAAGGTTTCGGTTCCGTGTCTGCCGAAACCTAATGTACACAATGTAAATGACACGCAAAACCTTTTTATTAAATCCTGTGTCCCTAAATTTGCTTTAACACAGGTTAGCGCAAATAAAGGTACTACATGTCCTTCAAACTGTGTTCCTACATTTTTTCCAACACAGGTTAGCGCAAATAAAGGTACTACATGTCCTTCAAACTGTGTTCCTACATTTTTTCCAACACAGGTTAGTGCACATACTGAGACTTCTAAACGTCCTAATTCAGATTTAAATTTTAAAAACAGTCCCACATCTCTCGAAAAATCGAATCTTTCTTCTAGGGATTGTTTGCGTGAGGAAACATTTAACATTAACTAAATTAATAACAGAGTTTCTTTACCTCACGTATACTTAAAAACAAACTATAATGATAAGCCCTTGTGCTTTTTCATCGACACTGGTTCTACAATTTCTATTGTCAAACATTTCAGTTTACATAATAAACCAGTGCTTGGCCCCGAAATTATACAACTTAAAGGCCTAAGTGATAACGATTCCTTTTGCAAATCTTTAGGTTCTATTACAATCTGTTTTGATTATCGAGTTTCGTCAAAAAGTAAAATAATTTTTGACTATTTGTTTCACGCGATTGACGATACGATCAATTTACACTACGATGGTATTATTGGCAGCGATTTTATACAACATTTTAAAATAAATATTCAATATTCAACCAACACCCTTAGTTTAGAGGGTTACGAAATACCTATTTGTTGTAGTAACCCATTTTATGTCATACCCCCGCGGTCAGAAACGGTCATTGAGTGTTCGGTTTCCAATTTGTCAGAGATTGCTAATCTAAAAGAAGCTTTGATATTAGATCATAAAATAAGTGAAGGCGTATTATTAGCAAACTGTATAGTAAACTTAAAGTCGAACAACAGAGTTAACGTTTTTGTTCTTAACACCACCGAAAGTGAAGTCGAAATTGATAATTTTCAAGCTCAACTAACTCCATTTGAACTACCACCGTCCAAATTAGATGATACTCAACAGGAACTCATTCATCAATTAGATTTCTTAGTTATTGACCGATCTCAAAAAGTTCTTGAGCAGATTAGGTGCTTACATTTAAATTCACAAGAAAAGAAAGCATTGATGAACTGTTTTTCAAAGTATACTGACATATTTCATCTCGATGGTGAATTTTTAACGTATACGAATGTGATTAAGCATTCTATTAATACTAAGGATGCATCTCCTATTCATGTAAATTCGTATCGTTTCCCTGAAATACATAAAGACGAAGTTGAGAAACAAATCAAGAAAATGCTTGATCAGAATATTATTCACCCTTCAACTTCTCCTTGGAATGCACCTGTATGGGTGGTCCCGAAAAAACTAGATGCTTCCGGTAAACAAAAGTGGCGAATTGTCATTGACTATCGGCGTTTGAATGATGTCACTGTTTCAGAAATTTACCGACATCTTAGACCAGTTAGGTCACTCAAAATATTTCAGCACGCTCGATCTAGCATCAGGTTTCCATCAATTATTATTGGACCCCAAGGACACCGAAAAAACAGCATTCAGTGTTACAACTAATAGCATTGCAGGTCAATTTGAATTTACTAGAATGCCTTTTGGACTGAAAAATGCCCCCTCTACATTTCAGAGAATGATGAATTTACTCCTCATGAACTATTATATGGGTATAAACCATCTATTCCTAGCAGTTTTTCTGAACCTAATGAGAATGTCACCTATCACGAGTTTACAGTATCGAATGAAATACTCGCGAGAAATAGCTTTACAAAATACCAACAAAAGCATGGAACAATAAAAAAAATGTATTATGATGTTTCTGCTAGGGAAAAACATTACAAAATAGGAGATATGGTATATTTAAAGCAGCATCATAGACTGCGTAAGGCTTTATCCCCAATCTGGAAGGGACCCTACAAAATTATGAAGACACACGGAAAAACTAACGTCACCCTATGTGTTAACAGAAAACGCATAAAATACCACATTAATGAAATTAAATCAGTCTCAATAAATATGTTTCAGATGTCTCACATTGTCAAATATGGACATCATTATTCTACACTTACTATTATTGTAATTGCTGTTATTTCTTCTTATATTATATACAAAGTTTATTTTAAATGTTTTCCCACTGGTAAATATACATCTTGTTGCATTCATATACATAATCCATGTTTTGAAAAAAAAAATCGAAAACTACCAGAGTAATCTCAGTTGAGCTATAAGATATCCAAAGTGAATCTGTGGAATGCGACAAGAAGTCGATAAGAAGTCTTCCTGAAATGGAACTTAATAAAAATAAAAATAGAGTCGCTTTTAGAAATTTCGACTCATCTAGCCGAAACTTAAGTAATTAAAAAAAAAAAACCCATTCAATACTGTTATTGATTTTCATTTCGGGACTTTCTTAGATTTAATTACCTTTGTTTTTGTAACCTACACACATCAAAAGTGTCTAGGGATCAAGCATTTTTATGCGGATTTCTTGAGATTGAGATGTGGCTTTGTAATAAATTTATGATTTTATAAATTTATATGGATCCTTTTTGGTGCATTTCATAATTTGAATCAGGAACTGTGAATCAAATTCGAGTAAAAGATGAAAATCAGCTGTCAATATTTTCCCTATAAAAACATACAACGCATTGAAGACATTATTAGTGCTACTGTTTCCCTACTACTGATTAAAACCAACGTTATTATGGAGCGGCGACGTCATTTAAGCAGGGAAGAAATGCTCAGAGCCGTGGGAATGATAGAAGCTGGTTCCCGGCAACGTACTGTGGCTTTAGCTCTGAATACAAGTCAGAGTGTTATCAGTCGACTTTGGACACGTTATCGAAGCACTGGTACCGTGGCTGAGCGCCATGAAGGACGGTATCGCTGCACCACACGGAGATAAGACCGATACATTCAAATCTTAACTCGAAGAGCTCCAACAATAACCGCCATGATGTTAGCCGTGAGGCTTCATCACTCTTCAGGGAACTTAATTAGCGACCAAACAGTCAGAAACCGCTTGCATGAAGTGAACCTTCATTCCCGAAGACCGCTACGGGTACCACCTATAGCAATGCACAATCGTAGGATTCGATATCAATGGGCTCTTGAACACAGAAATTGGGCAGAAGAACAATGGCGTTTCGTGTGCTTTTCTGATGAGTCTCGTTTTGGTATGAGACCGGATACAAGACGTATACGACACTGGAGAACCCCTGGACGCCAACAGCGATTAAAATCCTGCCAGGAAGTCCATCCTTATAGTGGTGGAACCATCATGGTATGGGCGGGTATTTGGATCGGCGGAAGAACTGAGTTGATTTGGATCAGAGGCAACCTCAACGCTCAAATTTATGCTGAGACGATTATATCAGACGTCATCGTTCCTCTACAAGTGCAAGTCGGTCCCTTATTTCAGTTAATGCATGATAATGGACGACCGCACGCCGCAAGAGTTGTAAGACAGACTCTCGCCGCAGCTAACATCAATGTCCTGCCCTGGCCTGCTCAGTCGCCAGACTTGAACCCGATTGAGCATGCATGGGATATGCTACAGAGAAGAGCTCTGCCGAATATGGAGGGTATCCAGTCGCAAGAAGACCTTTTTTTGTTGTTGCAACGAACATGGGCGGCCATTCCACAGCGTGATTTGGATGAACTCATTTTGAGTATGCCAAACCGATGTTCTTGTGTTGTTAGTGTTCGCGGTAGAAACACGGATTATTAATTGTTTAAGTTACCTAATAAAATTTTAAAGAAAACTGTTATTTCAGTCTTTTTTTCGAACTTTTGTGTTAGTGGTTCAAATGTCAAAAATCCCTTTATTAGGAAAATGGCAAATTTCTTTATTAATGCAAAGGTGACTTGGTTTATCGTTACTGTGACAAACGAAAACACTTTATTTGATGAATCCTTAAAGAAAATTTTAATTAATATCAATCAGGAGAAAAGTTATTGCAAAAATATATGTTGATCCCTAGACACTTTTGATGTGTGTATTTGTATGTGTTTTTGTTTTGTACTTATTTGTGAAATTTAATTATTTTGTAATTCATTTATAGTTTACCTTATAATAGTAAAATTATTTTCTGTTCTCTTTCCTTTTTGTTTGGAGCAATTTAATTCTTGCATTTTATCCTTCGCTTAATTTATAAAGCTCCGTCTTAAGGGGGGGAGATGTTATAAATAATTTCCATCACTACTTTAAAATTGCTGATTTGGAAATTCATGTATTATATAAAACTGCTTGCTATGCAAGCAGAGCAGTCAACTCACAAATTTTGTCAAATACATAATTATTATTGTAATGTTACGTGTACAGTTTTTTTATTAAAATTTGTTTCTGTAGTAGCAAACAAAGTGTTTCAATTAAAAAGGACCCACGGAGTGCCATCCTAACAGTACATACCAAAATCTTAAACATGGTCATTTTCTGGCATGGTTTAAACTTCTATAAGTAAAAAAACAAAATAAAAAATCAACATTACTCGCAAAACTACAGTCTTACAAATCGCATTTGTTTTGAGATTTTACATTAATACCTATTATTATATAAAATATTCATAATTATAAGACAAACGGTAAATATTTGTTCATTTCTTCTACTTTATAAAATCCACGTTTGTTTATTTGTACTGGCTCTTTAATAAATTCTTTTATTGCTTTCTCATCGTACTGTACCGGCTAACCTGCAAACATCGACGACACCACCGCACGCGAAGCGCGCGCATCTGATACTGAGGCGCGCGCGCGCCAGAGCGCGGTATTTATACATGGCGCGCCACCGAGGTGCTAGGGCTCCACCGGCGCGGCAGTCCCTCGTGATTGGTTAACAATATTTTGTATGGTGTCATCAGTACCACTTATAGTGCTACTCAAAATATGTATATAGGCTTGATTATTTTATCAATAAACAGGGATTTGAATTCCTATACTAACGCTGTTTTAATTACCACTACCCTTGGTAAATTGGTGACCCCGACCGACGTTCTCCAAAATTATCATGGATTCTGAAGAGATCGAGACTATCTCCGTCAAAGCCCGTATCCCTACGTTTTGGCGTGACAAACCAACATTATGGTTTGGGCAATTCGAAACGGTCGTCAACCCACAGAAACCCAGCGAGGAGTCGAAATTCAGCTTGATGGTGGCACAACTAGAGAAAACAGATGTCGAACAGATTAGTGACATTATCATGTCCAAATCTCGCACAGGCAGATACGAGGAAGCCAAAAAGAGGTTACTTTCCGTGTACGAAGAATCGGAAACCAAGCAGCTGCAAAAGCTCCTCACCGAGATGGAGCTTGGTGATCAAAAGCCATCACAGCTTCTCAGGCGCATGAGAGAACCAGCGTACGAAAAAATGCCAGACTCAACGCTCCAGGTGTTGTGGATGCGTCACCTACCTGTGTCCACACGTGCAGTCCTGGCAGTAAGTGAACAGACATCCCTCGACGTTCTCGCTGCAATGGCCGATAAAATGCACGACCAATCAACCGAGTCACGCTCTGTATGTTCCTGCACCTGTCAAGATCATTCCAAGGCATCAAAATCTGCGACACAAGTTCAAGAACGGCAATCGCACGGACAGCAGGACCTACGAGATGCAGTGATGCAACTAACGAAGGAGATCGCCGAGCTAAAAGTACAACAGTCGAAGACGACGCGCGCATCACGCCGGTTCATTCGTTCACGTTCGCACTCGCGCACTCGGTCTAGCAGCCGAGGGCATAAATACGAGCGCACAACAGGCGACGCTTGTTACTTTCACAAACGCTTCGGCGAGCGTGCACGCAACTGCAGATCTCCGTGTAATTATGGCAAGCCGCAGGAAAACTAGCCGAGATCTTGGCTACGACGGGAGCCGAGATCAACAACATAACCGCATACCGTCTATATATCTACGATTCCGCCAACAAGCTGCGCTTCCTGATCGACACTGGGGCAAATGTGTCGGTTGTACCGCCCTGCAAAAAAGGGCCACCGGCATGTGACATATTACTGTACGCAGCGAACGGGACGCCCATACGTACGTACGGCGAACGCGACTTGGACCTCAACCTTGGATTACGCCGATCATTCAAATGGAAATTCACCGTTGCAGGCGTGAAGAGGCCAATCATCGGTGCCGACTTTCTGCAATATCACAACCTTCTAGTTGACCTGCGAGCCCAGAAACTTATTGACAAGAAGACAGGCTTATCAATTAACGGTTGTCTGTCAAGCAGCACATCAACCCCGACGGTACTCACACTCAACGTGAATGACCCGTACTGCGACCTGCTAAAGAAATACAACGACATCACATCTGCCAACTTCAGTAACACAAGTGCTAGTGACGTGGAACATTACATCGTGACACGCGGCCCGCCCGTGTACTGCAGAGCACGCCCGTTGCCGCCACACAAGTATAAAGCCGCAAAAGACACGTTCCAGTTAATGCTTGAGCAAGGTATATGCCGACCCAGCAAATCACCATGGGCTAGTCCTCTACATCTAGTCCAGAAGAAGAATGGTGAACTCAGACCATGTGGAGATTACAGAAAACTAAACGCCGTGACGAAGCCCGATCGATACCCGATACCCCGCCTTCGTGACTTTACCTACAGATTACAAGGAATGACGGTATTTTCAAAAATCGATTTACGAAAAGCATATAACCAACTGCGTACCCGACAAGAAGATATAGAGAAGACTGCAGTAATTACTCCATTCGGGTTGTTTGAATTCCCAAGAATGTGCTTCGGATTACGTAACGCAGGTCAAACATTTCAACGACACATGAATAATATACTGGGTGACCTAGACTACGTGTTCCCGTTCGTCGACGATCTTCTTCTGGCGTCTGCTGATCCAACTCAACACCGACAACACTTAGAAGAAGTTTTTAAAAGGTTACATAAGCATGGCATGCGAATAAACGTGTCTAAGTGCGTTTTTGGAAAAGAAACACTCGAGTTCCTAGGCTACGACGTATCAGCTGCCGGAATTAAACCAATCGAAGAACGCGTCAAAACTATAACAACATTTCCAGAGCCGACAACAGTACAGGAACTACGTCGCTTCCTAGGCATCATTAATTTCTACAAAGAAAGTATTCCACACGCAGCGCATACACAAGAAAAATTATTCAAGTACCTACGCACTTCGAAAAAGAATGACAAGACACCCATCCAGCTGACGCCCGATGAAAAAGAAGCCTTTGAAGCAAGCAAAGCCAGTATCAGAAACGCCGTTATGCTGACCCATCCGTCTTCACATGCGTCCATTTCACTCATGTGTGATGCATCAAACACGTGCGTCGGCGCAGCCCTACAGCAGTACATTCACGGAAGATGGCAGCCACTCGGTTTTTATTCAAAAAAACTGACTGACGCACAAAGAAAATACAGCACCTTCGATCGGGAATTATTGGCTATCTACCTAGCGATCCGTCATTTCCGAAAAATGTTCGAAGGTAAAGAAATAACTGTATATACCGACCACAAACCACTGACGTTTGCGCTCACGAGAGATAACAGTAAGACAGAAACACAGCTGCGGACAAGATATCTTCACTACATTAGCCAATTTACGACGAAGATACTACATATTGAAGGCAAAGAAAATGTTGTCGCTGACGCCCTATCTAGAATCGAAACAATTACGACACCGTCACCGATCGACTACGACGAGTTAGCGCGACAACAACAAGAAGACAAAGAAATTGAAAATGTTATGCGAAATAACAACTTGCAATTTCGTCGCATCACGCCAAGCGATTCAAACCACAAGATACTGTGCGAAACGTCAACAGGCAGCAACCGACCCTACATACCGCCACAGTTGCGACGAACCGTGTTCACAACAATCCATGCGATGAGTCATCCCGGCATTCGCGCCACGCGCCACCTCATAACAAAACGATTCTTTTGGCCGAGTATGAATACCGACGTCAACAGTTGGACACGAAGTTGTATCGCATGTCAACAATGTAAGACACAGCGCCATACTGTATCGCCACTCGAAACGTTTCCACGTACCGATCGTCTGTCTCACATCCATATTGACATCGTTGGACCACTACCATTATCAGATGGGAAACGGTACTGTGTAACAATAATCGACAGAGCAACTAGATGGCCCGAAGCATACCCAGTGGCTGACATCACCGCCGAAACAGTCGCCCGTGCTGTATACGAAGGTTGGATAGTTCGATACGGATGCCCAGAAAAGTTGACCAGCGACCAAGGACGTCAATTTGAATCCGAATTATTCAAAAGTCTAATGAAGCGATTGGGCATCGAGCGCACACGTACCACTGCCTACCATCCTCAAGCAAACGGCATGATAGAACGTTGGCATCGCTCAATGAAAACTGCATTAACAGCTCGTTTACAAAATTCAAGCTGGACGTACGAGTTACCAACTGTCATGCTGGGTTTACGTGCAACAATAAAAAATGACACCGATGTCTCTGCAGCAGAAGCATTGTATGGCCAAGCACTGCGACTACCCGGTGAGATGATAGGCGTGAAGATAACGGACGGCATAAAGTCACACTATGAAGACGTCATAGCAAACGCAATGCAAAAACTATAAGCCGCACACACCAATACAGACCGCCGGACAACATACCTTCCTGGACACCTGTGAACCTGCACGCATGTGTTTATGCGTGACGACACAGTACGCAGGCCGCTCACACCTACATACAACGGCCCGCATCGAGTGATTGAACGCAATGATAAGGCATACACAATACTCGTAAAGGAAAAACCGAAGAATGTCTCCGTGGATCGACTGAAACCTGCATTCCTGTTGGACTCCGAGCCTACTGCCGACATCATCCGTGATGCACCCACCATCACCAGGTCAGGAAGAGTCTCAAAACCTCCAGTACCTACGCTTCGCTGGGGGGGAGCACTGTACCGGCTAACCTGCAAACATCGACGACACCACCGCACGCGAAGCGCGCGCATCTGATACTGAGGCGCGCGTCGGAGAAATCGCGACGTCCCCGTAAGGGGGCGTGGCGGGCGGTACCGGGGCTATGCCCCCAGGCCGCGGAGGCAACACGTTGGCCTGTTAAAACAGGCCCCTCATTGGGGTGGCGACACGGCCAGCAGATTGTTGGGCGCGCGTGAGTAACGCGCGCCCATGTGTGTGGTTGCACATTGTGTCTCTGTAGGCGCGCCGCGACGCTGTTATGCAGCGCCGCTTTCTTCACGACACCTTGGCGGTCAGTCCCCGCCAGGTGAGACCCCCAGTTACCTGGGGGAGGCCCGGCGGAGGACGACCAGCGACAAAGGTGCCGACTCGACGCTCCTACAGAGTATAGGTGAGTTGCTCCCGCCCGCCCCGCTCCCAGAGCTAGCCGGTCACGGTCCGGGCTAAGGAGCAGTCGTGTGTGTGTGGGCGGTATTGTACTGTGTAACACCGCCCAGTGTCTACGCGTATCGCGTCCCGCGTTCGCGTACGCGTGTGAGTCTAGGCGTCTGTTGAGTGGTGAGTGACTGAGTTCGCCGCGCGACGCGCCTATATTAACCTAGCACGCGCCGCGCGACGAGTGTATGTAGATGGTGGAGTTCTATTGATTCGAGTGAGCCGCGTGTTACCTGGGTGCGGCTCACTCGAGGCGTCAGTCCGGTGCGATGGGGTCGTCGTCCGCTACCAGGTCGCGGGGCAAGGGTCTCGCGTCAGGGGGGCGCGCGTGCCAGGGCGCAATGTCCTGGACATGGGGCCAGGCCGATGCGTCGGCACGCGCGAACATTCCCGTCGCGAGGCGCCGCACAAACTCATCCAGGCTCTCAATCCCGAGATCCCTCCGGATGACATCGTTCCTCACGAAACGAGGCGCGCCTACTATGGTCCGCAGCGCAAGACTTTCCTGCGCGCGGAGTAGCTTTCGGCTCGGCTCGCTCGTGAGGGCGAACCATGCCGGAGCGGCGTACGTCATGATTGGGCGTACGTACAGCTTGTACACACCCAATTTGACGCGCGCCGGGATGCGGGACGAGAGCACTGGTTTGAGCAGGGTGCGGGCGACCCTACCCCGTGCGGCGACCGAGCGGACGTGTGGCCCCATCGTGAGCCGACGATCGATGGTGACCCCTAGGTACTTGACCCGGGGCGACCACGCGATGTCGGCTCCTTGTAGCTTCAAGGGTGGTGGGAGGGGCGCGGACCCGGTGATCAGCGCCTGCGTCTTACCCACGTTCACCGACAGCCGCCATTTCGACAGCCACTCGGGAAGCAAGTCGAGCGCGCGCTGCATCTTGACCGCCGCGTACTTCGCGTTAAGCGATGAGGTAATGTACGCGGCGTCGTCTGCGTACAGCGCGAGCATTGCGTCCGGAGTGGTGGGGATGTCGTCGGTGTAACGCGAGTAACACGCCGGCGAGACGCAGCTGCCCTGCGGTACACCCGCGAGCACCGGGCGGGCGCTAGACAGCGCCCCATCGACCACCACCCTGAAAGTCCTGTTGGAGAGAAAAGTAGAGACCACCTTTACAACGCGACGGGGCGCGCCGGATGTGGCCATCTTATAAATGAGGCCCTCATGCCACACGCGGTCGTAGGCCTTCTCCATGTCAAGGAGTACTGCCACCGAGTATTCCTTTTTGTTTAGCGCGGCTGCGAGGTGGTGCAGTAACCTCGACAGCTGGAGCGTCGTGCTATGCTCCGCCCGGAACCCGAACTGCTCCGGACGCGGCGTTATGTGTGGCTGGAGGTGTCGCAGCAGGAGTGCTTCGAACACCTTGGAGACGGTCGACAGCAGCGTGATCGGCCGATAGCTCTCCGGCTTCAATATGTTTTTTCCCGTCTTGGGCAGCATGATGACGCGCCCCTCCTTCCACGAGGCGGGAAAGGCCCCCGTGCGCAGTATCGCCGTGAACAGGCGCGCCAGCGCCGCAACCATACGGTACGGCAGGTGGCGCAGCACTGTGTTTGTGATACCGTCAGCACCGGGGGCCTTCCTGGGCCTCGTCCTAAGGATGGCGCGTCTGACTGCGCCCGGCGAGAAAAATATCGGTTCTTCCTCGGGAGCTATCGGCGTGGCAAAGTAGTCTCCGAGGTGTTGCTCGACTGCTGCGACATGACCGGTGTCGCTGGTCGGGTTGGGGCGGAATTGACGCTCCAGGTATTCGGCGAAGACCTCCGCCCAGTCCTCCGCTACGTACTTGAGCGCCCCGTCGCTACTTAGCAGCGGACGCACCGGGGCTGGGGTACTCGTGAGTTGGCCGCACAACTTGTGAAGTGACGGCCAACTATCCGTCGTGGAGTCAATTCTTTCTTCCCAGCCCTCGGCGGTGTGCGCCTGGAGCTCGGCCTTAATCTTCTCCGCGAGACGGTTTAGCTGACTTTTCAGCGTCGGATATCTAAGCTGTTGGCACTGTTTGCGAAGGCGCCTTTTCTCGGCGATCATCGCATTGATGCGAGGCGGCAGGGGCGGCAATTGCCCTCTCCCCTGTGGCTGCATGCTTGTCGCCGCTTGCAAGGCGCTCTGGATGCAAACAGTGACGTCATCCGCTCTCTCGTCTACGTCCGCGGAGGTGACGATAGGCCGAGTCGGCGTGGTGGTCTCTACTTCCTCTGCGAACTTCGTCCAGTCCGTGAGTCGGCGTGGCGCTATCGGCTTCAGTCGGGCCGGCGTTCCCGATAAGACGACGAGTACAGGTTGGTGGTCCGACTGTAACTCGTCGTCTATCACTTGCTGCGTGATCTGGCGGTGTAGCCCTCGGTGGACTACGATGTCCAGCACGTCCGGCATGTACTGCCTGGCGTCCGGGTAGTGGGTGGGCGTCTCCGGGCCGGACACCGTATAGCCGAAGGCTTCCGCGTCCGCGAAGAGTCGTCTCCCCTCGGTATTCGTATTGCACGAGTTCCACGCCGGGTGCTTACAATTGAAGTCGCCGGCGAGGATGGTGGCGCGTGAGGTGCTACCAAGCAGGGCCCGCAGCTCGGAGTGGTCCAAACGAGCCGCGGGCGGCTTGTAGCACGCGTAGATATTGATATCCTCGCCGGCTACGTGTAGCTGCACACCCAGCGCGTAAAACGTGCTGAGCGACGGCAAGGGGAGTTCTTGATGGACGACCCTTCGCCTCACAAGTACCGCCAGACCACGGTACGTTGACTGAGCCGACCGTTCGTCCTTCCTATAAGCGAGGTACCCCGGGAACCTGATCTTGTCCTCAGGTCCCAGGAGCGTCTCGCTTATGAGCGCCACGTCGACGTTTTGTTCCCGAAGGAGGTGGCGGAGGGGGGCGACCTTATCCCGTAGGCCGCGGGCGTTCCAGTGGATCACCCTGAACGATCTATCCATGATACAGAGTCAGTAGCATGGCGAGACCGTCCAGGATGACCGTCTCCACATCTTGTCCCTGCCTAATCGCTTTGATTAAATCCATCAACAGTTGGATGGCGCAGGCTGTGAATTCTTTTTTCGTCGTAGTCGCCGCTGCGCTGGTGGCGCCAGCGCCGGCACTCGCAGCTTTCGTAATTGGTCGAGGTTCCCTTTTTTCCCGCTGCGTAGTGCCGGCGCTAGCGGTGGGTGCCTCGATATTAGTTTTATTTGCTACAGCCTGCGCCCCGCTTTCGGCAGGGACGGCCGTAGGGATATCTTCCTGTGTCGCGGAGGGGGGGGGTTTGGGTTTCTTTCCCTTCCTCTTCCCCCCGCGCCTCTTCTTCCTCCGCCCGGAGGAGGTGGCTTGGGTTCTCTCTGTGGGCCCGTTGGCCGCCGCCATCAGCGTCGTGCCTTGGGCCTCTACGGTTGGCGTCTCTTGCGGCCTTTCTGTAGCCGCTTTGGGCTGGCGCGCTTTGGCCGTGATGGCAGCGGTCCCCGCTCGCTTATTCCTGATTTCGTCCTGGAATACGGGGCATTTTATGTTGCACGCGGGGTGCGGGCCACCGCAGTTCACACAGGTGGCCGGCTCTTCCCGCGGGCGCGGGCAATCACGCGCCGCGTGCTCGCCACCGCATCGCACACAAGCGAGCGGTCGGTGGCACAGGTGCGAGCTGTGTCTGAAGCGTTGGCACCTGTGACACTGTGCGGGCCCGCGTTTTCCACGCCAAGCCTCAATTTTGACACCACGCATATACATAAAAATGGTGGTGTCGTATATGGCCCGGACATCTGGTGTTTTTTTCAGAATTGCGTGGAATACGCAGCCGGGTCTTCCTGCCGCCCCCTTTATGTGGCGGACGTACTCCGGCTGGTATCCCATCGTCCGGAGCTCCTCCTCTATCTCCTTCGGGTCTGTGTCCGCCGGGAGTCCTCGTATGGCTACCTTCAGGTTCTTGTCCGCTGGTAGCGAGTACGCGAACCAGGAGACGCCACTGTCCTTCTCCAGGCCCGTCAAGTACCGCTGGACCAGCCGGTACTCCTCTTCGCTGTCTGGGGTGAAGCGGACTCCACCCCCGTATGGACGAGCGTACCCCCCCCGCAACGGTGTTGGAGACGCAGGTGACGCAGCTGGCGACATCGCCGCGGCGTACGTTTCTCCCACGGTGGGCCGCGTGCCGGATCGCGGGGTCGTGTCTCGCGACACGTCTGAGCGACCGGACGCGGCCGAGCCCACCGATGCGAGCGACATACTCGACCCCGCGTTTGACGAGCATGCCGAAAGCAGGGCGGGCGAGTCGTACGCCGCGGACCTAGGTGGTGCCGGCGATTGGGGTACCTGCGCTGTGGTCCTGTGTTGTGCCGGGCGGGTGTGTGGTCCAGCACTCGCTGGCCGCTCCTGCTCCGCTGTCGCCGGTCCCGCCAGCGAGAAGCGGGGGCCGGATGAGGCGGTGCGCGAAGCTGGCACAGCTTGGGGTGTCTCTGCAGGCGCCGGCGGCGACACGAAACGTGGCGGCGGCGCGGCGCTGCGCGCGGCTGGTGCGCGGGTTCGCGCGGGTGGCGCGGGGGGTTGCGCGGGTGGCGCGGGATTTGCTTGCGGCGCGGCGGCGCGCGCGGCGGGCGCTGCGGAGCGCGCAGCGGGTGGGGCGGCGCGCGCGGCGGGCGCGGGTGCGGGGGTGCGCGCGGGTGTGGGCACGCGCGCGGGCGGCACTGGGGCGCGCGCTGCCGGCGCGCGGCCTTGTGTCGCGGCAGCAGGCCCCGGGGCCTGGATCGGAACCGGGCGGAAGGCCGTCGGGCGCACTGAGATGGCTTGCTGGCGGCTCGTCGACAGCGTCGGCGCAGCGCGCGCAGGCGCCGATGACGCCGGTGGGCCGGCAGCTACAGCGGTGCTCGACTTCCCCCCCCTCCTCTTCCTTCTTCCTTCTTCTTCCTCGTCTGGCTGGGTCCGGCCGGCGGTGCACCGGACAGCGCCACGCCAATGTTTGGCAGCGACGTCGCCCGGTCCAGCACCGGAGGGAGTTCTTGGGACCCGGCATCGCGGCCCAACGAGCCGCGCATTCGGCATCTTCCTTGGCGTAGTCTCCGCGACCGCAGCGGTGATTACTCACCGAGCAGCAACGGGGGCTCCCTCTGTGTTTGCACAAGGGGTACTTGTGGCAAACACAGAGAAAACGGTTAAAACGGTGCGGCCCGCGCGGAGCAAACTTGTACACTGATAGTATGAAATGAAATGAAATGAAATGAAATGAAATTTGCTAGAATTGTAGTACATTACAGATGGTCGTTTGTTTTAAGTTTCTAAAACAATTCGCTAAAACTAGCATGCAAAATTATTGATAACATGAATTATTAGGACAAGCTCGCGTGACCACGAGCGAATCCTGAGGCGCGCGCGCGCGCCAGAGCGCGGTATTTATACATGGCGCGCCACCGAGGTGCTAGAGCTCCACTGGCGCGGCAGTCCCTCGTGATTGGTTAACAATATTTTGTATGGTGTCATCAGTACCACTTATAGTGCTACTCAAAATATGTATATAGGCTTGATTATTTTATCAATAAACAGGGATTTGAATTCCTATACTAACGCTGTTTTAATTACCACTGCCCTTGGTAAAGTACCATATTTGGTCTGGGGTTTCTGGCCAACGAAATGTATTCGTTTAGCCATACCTTTAGATAACACCATTGTGCCTATTTCATAATGTTTACCCTCAGCTTTCTTAATAATGCCAGGAAAATATTCTCCTTCACACCTTATTATTACGTATTTGCTTTGCGTTTCCCTCTTCTGTGACAGTGCTAATGTTTTCAAAGATATCTTATCTTCTTCAGATCCAGATTCAGACAGATCTTCTTCTAAATCATATTCACTATCCTGATATTCAACATCAATCTTATTTTCCTCCGATGATGAACTTGATATTTGTTTCCTCTTTGTTGACTTTGCTGTTTTGGTCTTTGCTTTGCCTCTCTTACTTTCCTTATTTATTTCCTTTTCTTGCTTTAGTTTTTCTCGTAATAACTGTTTTTCTTTTCTTTCTTTTGCACGTTTTTCTTTTTCTTCTATCTTTTGTTTCTTTTCATTTTCTTTTTTTTCTACGTATTCTATGTAGGGGTCACTGGTGATAGCCGACGGCAGTCGTTACTTGATACGGCGTTTTTTAGTCTCTGGTTCGGGCCAGTACAAGGCTCGTTTAAAAGGTGACGGAACATCACCATTGGCGTAGTTGTAGATGTGGATAAATTGAAAGTTAAATTTGTTTTAAGCGGTGTACTGGACGTGGTTGTAACAGCAACCGCGTTGGAATCATCAGTAGTAGGCGGCACACTGGGGGTTTGATGAGTTTTAAGCGGTGATGTAGATATTGTTGATAAATCTGGTGTTCTTGTAGATGTAGCCGTAGCCGCGTTAGAATCATCTGTAATTTGTGGGAAATCCTTTATTACAACGGATGTTGTTAGGTCACATTCCCCTGTAATTTGTGGTAAATCTTTTGATAGAACGGATGTTGTCAGGTCATATTCCGCTGTAACTTGTGGTAAATCATTTGATACAACAGATGTTGTCAGATCATATTCCGTTTCAACTGTCTAGGATGGCTTTTGGCAAGTCATATTGTCATTATCTGTTGAAATTGGAAGTGTTTCAGTCAAAATGTTTTTGGTTTTAGCCCATGTAATATAAAGAGATTGATCTTCGTCCGGTAGTAGATTATCTACTTCATTTCTAGGCATGAAATATAGTTTGTTGAAAAGAGTAATTTTTTCTGATGAAAACACTTTCTGTATCTCTGCTTCTAAAGTTTGCATAAATTGTTTTTTTTATCATATCTTCTGTCTGGAGTGGTTGAGATCTGATAGTGCGATTGCGAGAACCAATTTTGGTCATATCCACATATTCCGAGCTAAATGGGTAAAGGCCACTTTTACGAAAACCGTTTTGTATGGTTTCAGGGCAAATACTTTTTAAAGCTTCTTGCAAATTTTGCGCGAAATCTTCCTTTTTCAAACGTGCGCCTGGATTTTCAGACTTCCATTTCATAACTGGAACTCTCCAGGAAATTTTGAGTGGCCGAAAGACCGCCACGTCCATCGGTTGGATTAAGTGAGTGGAATTTGGGAAAAGTGCAATTAACTCTATGCCATTATCTCTGCAAAAGTTTGCAAGGTGCAACGACATGTGGGACTTATGCCCGTCTAGAAAAAAAATGACTGGTTTTGGTATCTCTTTTTGTATAAGCCATGGGTTATAAACATTAGTGATAAATTCGTAGAATGTCTTTGCACACATCCATCCTGTTTCCGACCGCCCTATGCCCCATCCACTAGGCACACTCTTGACAATGAGTGTCGGTATTCTTTCATAGGGATACACTACCATAGGCGGAGCTATAACTCCTGCAGCATTGGCAGTAATTAATACTGTTAAGTTCTCTTTCTCATCGCCAGAGGAACTATAAACGTTTTTTTCGCCTTTTCGTACTAGTACTTTACCTGCTTTAGGCTGCAAGTAGAAAGCGCTTTCATCGGTGTTGTACATCCTTGTAGGGTCCTTTAGTACATCTGACAACCCCTTACCTTCTATATAAGTCTTTATTGTTTGAAACCATTCCTTCAAACTCAAACTCAAACTCAAACTCAAAGCATTTATTTCAATTAAACCTTGTACAGGCACTTTTGAATTGTCAAAATTAAATAGTCTGTCAGTTAGTCAGAAAGTTGAAGCTAGTTGCCTATTCCAAAACGTAGATCTCTATGGAGAAGAACGGGCAAGAAACTCCATGGACACTCTTTTAAATCAAGTTATTACAAAATCCTGGGTACATTATTCTTGTTGCTTCTATATGTGAGAACAATGTAAAAAGAAAAAGACAAATGAAGAAACAATTCAAAATATAAGATTAAAAATAAGCCTTGGCAGTTAAGAGATGACCAGTCTCAACCGACGGCACCGGTTCACGAACATGACGCGTGGATCAGCACCATCCAGCTCAACCATTTTGTAGGGAACCGAATAATCCAACACACGCGCCACCATCGGTGAGACATTTAAGTGAGCATGACACGTTCTCAACTGCCATGCTCTTTCAAGTCAACAACAGAAAAAAAAAATCATAATAAACGGAAACATGGTTCTTACATTTACAAAATTAAAAAAAAAATGCTTCTAAATTATACAAAACTATAGTTTGCAATTTATTTAAGATGTTAATATAATTTACTACCAAACAGGAAGAGGTATCTAATATTGCAGTATTCAACAATTAAAACTGGATTTATTAAATAAAAAAAGTTATGTTCGTAATGTCAGAAATATTGAAAAAGAAAAAGGGAAGCACCTCTTCCAAATATTGAAATTTTAACTAGTGAGCCCAAGTGCCTGTGGAGCAGGACCAGCATTAAGCCAAGCATTTTTATCTACGATATAATCATCCAACTTGTAATATGCTTGTCTACATAGTGTGCGTTTAATGCATGTTTTAAATTTCTTCTCATTTAATTGAAGAATATCGAATGGTATTTTATTATAACATTTTACACAGTAACCCATAAAAGAAGTTTTTACTTTAGACAATCTGAAACGCGGTTGATCTAATTTGTCCCTATTTCTAGTGTTAAAATTATGCCTGTCACTTATCTTACTAAAAAGATGTAGATTTTTTCGAACGTACATAATGTTTTCATATATATATTGACAAGGAACCGTCATGATGTTAATTTCTTTAAACAGTTCTCGTAGAGAATCGCGTCTGCTGAGCTTGTAGATGGCTCTGACAGCCCTCTTTTGCAGAATGAAGATAGAATCAATATCTGCAGCCCGTCCCCACAACAAAATACCGTAAGACATGATGCTATGAAAGTAACTAAAATAGACCAGTCTCGCGGTATCCACGTCTGTTAATTGGCGAATTTTCCAAACAGCGTAAGCGGCTGAACTTAGCCGCCCTGCAAGTGATGTTAAGTGCGGACCCCACTGTAGCTTTGAGTCAAGCGCGATCCCCAGAAAAACCGTATTTTCGACGAACTCAAGTGTCTCCCTATTCAATACAACATGACATTCATTACTTCTAACATTCGGTAAAGCGAATCTAATGCATTTAGTTTTTTTCTCATTTAATACCAAATTATTCACAGTAAACCAATTATGGACCACATGCATAGCGTTATTTACGTCGTCAAGCTCTTGTGCACGTCTGCTTACTTTAAAAATCAGTGATGTGTCATCAGCAAATAACACCATTTGTGGTTGGTTTTTCAGTAAATGAGGTAAATCATTTATATATACTAAAAATAGGAATGGCCCCAATATTGAGCCCTGCGGTACTCCCATTTTGACTTTTAAGCCCGATGAATTCACACCGTTAATTTGAACTTGCTGAAATCTATCATTTAAATATGATTCTATTAAGCTAAGAGCAAGTTTACCTAGTCCGTAATGCTCAAGTTTCAAGAGCAGTGTTTCGTAATTCACGCAATCAAATGCCTTGGATAGGTCACAAAAAATGCCTATAGCATCTTGTGCCTCTTCCCATGCGTTAAAGATGTGTTTTAATAAGGTGACACCGGCGTCGGTTGTACAACGTCCTTTGGTGAAACCATACTGTTGATCGTGTAAGATGTTATTACGATTAAAATGATTGAGCATTTGATTTAACATTACTTTTTCGAACACCTTGCTAAAAACCGGCAAAACCGATACGGGTCTATAATTATTAGTGTCTTTGCTGTCCCCAGATTTGAAAAGTGGAATAACTTTACTGAACTTCATTAAATCCGGGAAAACCCCTTGATCTACACACAAATTAAATATTACAGCTAAATAGGGTGCAATTGTCTCAATAAAGAATTGACAAACTTTAGTGGACATGCCCCACAGATCTTCGGTAATTTTGATCTTAAGTTGCTTAAATGCCTTTATAATGACTATGGGGTTTATATGTTTAAATTTAAATTCCACAGGACAGGCTGAGACATTCGCTCTTAATAATTCAATAGCTAGTGCGGGCGAGGAATTTAAAGTTTCTGTAGTTTTAATTGGGATATTGGTAAAGAAAGTTGCAAATTCCTGAGCAACATCGATGTTATCGCTAATGAGACCGCGGGAAGTGTCCAGTGTGTAATCAGTATTATGTTTTTTGTTCCTGTTCGTTTCATTGTTTATAATTTTCCAAACTGTCTTTATTTTATTGTCTGCGGATTTAACTTTGTTACTAATGAAAGAAGCTTTAGCTGCTTTGCAGATATTTTTAAAAATTTTAGAATAAGTAGCAACATACTTATTAAAAGTATCCGTGTTTATATACGGCTTAAGGCCATACAGTTCAAATAATCTTTCCCTACTTTTCCTGATTTCTTTAGTTGCCCAGTCACTAAATAAAAACTTAGGGCAAATAGTTTTAGATTTCTTCTTAAAGGAATTATTGAACTCTGTTTGCACTAATGAAAAAAATTCTTTATACAAAATATTACCATTCGTCATACTTAGGCCCTGAGCATTTAACTTGCTAATTAAAGTGTTATTAAACTTATTCAAATTACCCGATGTTATTGGTCTAGTTTGAATCTGCACTTTTTGTATCGGTGTGTTGCACTCAAAAGACACGGTTTGACCACTGTGATCCGAAGGGAGATAATTTACAATGGCTTTATCTAAATATTCACAGCAACAAAAAACATTATCAATACATGTAGCAGTAGCCGTAGTTATTCGCGTTGGTTCCAAAAATACATTTGACAGATTGAATGATTTGAAGAGGCTTAACAATCTACTGCTATTTGAATTATTTTCCAAAATATTAACATTAAAGTCACCACAAATAATTACTGATTTATTACCAGTTGCAAGTTTTCCTAAGACATCTTCCATTACTGACTCAAATATAGAGTAGTTTTGATAGTTTGGAGGTCTGTAAACGCACACTATAAAATGCTTATCTAGCTCAACACAGGACAGTTCGATGCTATGTTCCACCGATAGTTCCACTATGTCTTTACGAGTCTTGTATTTTACACAATTTTTAATTAATATTAATGATCCACCACGCAGCATGGATTTTCGGTTAAAGCAACTGCCTACACTATAGTTCTCATAATTAATCATCATTTCATAATCTTTCAACCAATGTTCAGTAATACAAATAATATCAAACATTGTTTTTTCTAAAAACAATTCAATTTCTAATATTTTGGAAGAAAAACCTTGAATGTTTTGATGAAACAATTTCAAGGAATTCTGCTTAGCCCCTTTTTTACAATTTACTAATTGAGTGCTAGAAGATACCTTGTTGTAGGTGAGATTAATAATATTATTATTGGTACCTTCTGTTGTCTTACTGACTAGTTTAAATTATTGTGGCTGACCACCTTATTATTAGTATTATTACTAATTTTTGTGGTGCTAATTACATCCGACTTCGACATACTACTTATGTCTGAGTTAATAATAAAAGCTAATAGCCATGCTATTTGACGTCTAAAACTAATAGGCAGATACGCTGTACCCCTAGTCGATTTTAAATACTCAACAAAAGTGTTGGTGTCAAAAAATATAAGTTTGTCACTATAGTGATTAACTAATAAATGCATATGATTATTTAACATATGTATATAATGATTTTGCCTACTTGATAAGTGCTCAAAGTATGGGAAAGCACATAATATTATTTTTTGACAATTAATCTTTAGGATTTCAGTGACACTCTCAGTGATGTCATCTATTTTTACATTTCCACTATTACCTACAAATACAGAAATAATGGCATTTGGATTATATTTTTTGCAACTTATTGATGACATTATTTCTTTGTAAGATTTCCTAGGCATACAGTAATTAACAGCTGATTGACTCAGGTTGTTACTCAATAATTTACCTAACCCTCTCCCTAAACTATCTGAAAACATAACAGAACAAGAACTGACATTACTAGAAAAAGTGACAGCATAAGTCTCTGTCTGTGATACTTGAGATGAACCTTGTGCAACATGTGGTGTATCTTGATTGGGGGGGATACATTCCTGAGCTCCTCCAGACTGGGACGGGTCCTCCGTTGCCTCAGGTTGGATAGCCTCAAGGTTTGATTCCCTTTGACAAGAACATTGATGTGTGCTCAGAGTCATCGGGTCCCCTCTACCTGCCTCCTTGTTACACATTTCCACCAACTCGTTTGCAGCAAGGATGTGTTCCTTTATTTGTTTCTGAGAGCTCACATACTTATTATAATGTAAATGTAGGGACTCTTCAAGTACCTCAATTTCAGACTGTAATCGCTGAGTGTCAATATGATAAATGTTTTTACTATCTTCTAATTTGATTTCATAGTTTTTTAATTTATTTATTAGAAAAACACGTTCCTTCCTTAGTTTAATATTATTGGAATTGTGTTTTTGTTGTTTCCTAAACTTATTGCATCTATTTATAATTTTATTTAGTTTTGCATATTTTTTTATTTTATTTTTACTTACTTTATAACTATTATTATTATATTTCGATATAGAATCTTCAGTAAGGTCTATTGTTATTAAGGAATGAGGGTTGCAATTTGTATTAAATAATTCAGTATACAAGTTATTACTTTCCCGAGCCTGAGTATGTTCTTTTTGTTTCTGTAACTTAGTAATACGTACATTTGCATGAATTAATTCCTCTTCTAGGTCCCTAACCTTACACAATGCCTCCTCATATAAGTTACTACAGTTATTGAAACCATCTGTGACCAACCGCAATTTGTCCCGTTCATCGACAACAACCAGGTATTTTTGATGAAGGTCTACTAGCTCCTGTTTTAAGCTTGTATTTTTGAAAACGACATTCTCGACTTCCTTCTCACTATCCTCTATTTCCTGTAACAGCTGTTGACATTTGCTGTTTGAAGCCTTAAGATCTTGAATGGTTGTTTTCAATTTAAGCTCCAACTCCTGAGCTGCAGCTCTTCTTCAGTTACGTCTTCTCTGGCCTTTGTCAAATTTTGTGCCGTTCTTTGCGCCAATTCTGGATGACGGCTTAAAAACGAACTGAACCATTTTTTCCTGGGCGATTATTTGTGAACGGGCAGTTGTCCAAAACCCATTTGACCAATACTTTTTCTTCTTCTTGGCTCAGCACTCTAGAAGGCCCTAGCCTATCCCCATAACTTTGTTTCTTAATGTATTGTTTATTCTGGGGACACCATATTTAATAGCTGCTACAGATACCTTTTCTCCTCTTTGTACATCTTCGATAGCTCTAGTCATTTGTTCTTTGAAATAATCTCGTTTGGGTGCCATATTATCTGTGGTAATAAGAAAATAGCGATAAAGAGTGGAAGTTGCTGTATAAATCACCAGTCATAAACACCCAATCTGGGACAGGGCTGTCCATCATTAGGTATCAATGTAATAATTAGAAATTATTAAGATAAAAAGACTAGTCTCCCTTTACACAACCAGATGAAAATTAAAAATATGAGAAACACAAAAATCCAATGTTGGACAGTACTGTCCATGATTGGGTAAAGACACATTTAACCCTTAACAACAACTTTATGGTACATTTTTTCTATTTTGAGTTTTATAATAACAAATGTAGAAAGTCTTTTGATGGCTAAAACAAATAACATTGCAGAGCAATTTAACTCGATAATAGCAAAATTTATCGGCGGAAAACGGGTAAACTATTGTCTGCGCGGTTCCTATGAAACACGATGCTTCGCAGCAGCGGCAAAACAAAACACCGGTAATTCAGTGAAAAGACTGGCAAAAAAAAAACAGAAATAACGAGAACATATTTAAAGCGTATTGAATCAAAAAATAAAAGGAAAGCAGATACAAATAGAAACGCAAAAAGAAGAAAAAGAAATAATGCACTTGCAGATGATCATTACGGAAATATGGAAAAGGAAGCTGACATCGACAATGAAGTTTTTGATAAAAAGAAAAACGAACTACACTTGCGTGCAAAAAAATTGGCCCAAAAGAGTGGAAGTTGCTTTATAAATCACCAGTCATAAACACCCAATCTTGGACAGGGCTGTCCATCATTGGGTATCAATGTAATAATTAGAAATTATTAAGATAAAAAGACTAGTCTCCCTTTACACAACCAGATGAAAATTAAAAATATCAGAAACACAAAAATCCAATGTTGGACAGTACTGTCCATGATTGGGTAAAGACACATTTAACCCTTAACAACAACTTTATGGTACGACATTTTTTCTATTTTGAGTTTTATAATAACAAATGTAGAAAGTCTTTTGATGGCTAAAACAAATAACATTGCAGAGCAATTTAACTCGATAATAGCAAAATTTATCGGCGGAAAACGGGTAAACTATTGTCTGCGCGGTTCCTATGAAACACGATGCTTCGCAGCAGCGGCAAAACAAAACACCGGTAATTCAGTGAAAAGACTGGCAAAAAAACCAGAAATAACGAGAACATATTTAAAGCGTATTGAATCAAAAAATAAAAGGAAAGCAGATACAAATAGAAACACAAAAAGAAAAAAAAGAAATGTTGCACTTGCAGATGATCATTACGGAAATATGGAAAAGGAAGCTGACATCGACAATGAAGTTTTTGATAAAAAGAAAAACGAACTATGTATTATTAGCACTAAACCAAAGTGAGCGTCAGAGGCAAGAAATTCAATCCAAAACCATAGGTCAAGGAGCCAATCAAGAATGGCTAAAGCAAAGAAAAATGAGGTTGACAGCTTCATTTTTTGGCCAAGTCTGCAAACTGAGAGAAACGACGTCTTGCAAAAACATAGTCAAGCAATTATTATACAATAAATTTAAAGGCAATGATGCTACAAAATATGGAAATGAAAATGAACCCATAGCACTAAAGGACGCTGAGAAACTTTTAGGGCTTCATATTGAACCATCTGGGTTGTTTATCGACGAAAAATATCCTTTTCTCGGAGCAAGCCCAGATGGTTTGATAGATGATGACGGTATCGTAGAAATAAAATGTCCTGCGAGCGCAGCAAACTTTACACCGGCTGAGCAATTGATAAAAAAAAAATAACTTTTTGCACTAAAGATATGGAGGATGAAATAAATAAAATTAAAATAAAAAGAAATCATAACTATTTTTACAAGATACAGGGACAACTACAAATTGCAACCGCGCATACTGTATTTTTATAGTTTGGACGCCAAAAGGACTGGCATATGAAAAAATAGAGAAAGTTAACGAATTCTGAAATTCTATCGTCCTAAAATTAGAAGAATTTTATTTTAAATGCATGTAACCTGAATTAATAGATCCCCGTTTGCCTAGAAATCTGCCTATCAGAGACAAAATATAAACTTGGTGTTTTATTTATTTCACGAAGCAACTGCTTCACAATCACATTGCATGTAAAATAACTATTTTACAGAAAATGTGATTAGTGTATGTGAGTGATATAGTGATTGTGGCCAGATATTATGTATATTGACTAAATTATCTACAAAATTATTATTATTCATAATTTCTAGTTAAAAGATGAATAAAATCTACGACGAGTTGGTTAAAGTAATAAACAATATTAAAAATCATTCGAGCTATTTTCAGGACCCATCTATTTGGATATTTACCCAGTCATGCTTGCCTAAAAGGTTTGCCAATTATTCAGTTCTTTGCAATCGTCCTAGGATTGTCGCAAATAACCGATTCTTTCGATTATCCTACGATATATGCAAAGGTATCTTGAGATATCTTTAGGTATATTTTTAAATGTTGTTACATACATGATGTTTTCGTAGATATATTGACAAGGCACCGTCATGATGTTAATTTCCTTAAACAGTTCCTATAAAAATAGAATCGTTGTCTGCAGCCCGTCCCCAAAGTAAAATACCGTAAGACATGATACTATGAAAGTAACTAAAATAGACTAGTCTCGCGGTATCTACATCAGTAAATTGACGGATTTTTCTGACAGCATAAACTGCTGAACTTAGCCGTCCTGCAAGAGATGTTAAATGGGGACCCCATTGTAGCCTTGAGTCGAGCGTGATCCCTAGGAAAACAGTTTCATCGACGAATTCTAGTTTCTCTTGATTCAATATTATCTCACAATCACTACCCTTGACATTTGGTAAAGAAAATCTTATGCACTTAGTGTTTTTTTCATTTAATACTAGATTATTAGCAGTGAACCCTATTTGGACCTGCAGTAGGGTGTTATTTACGTCGTCAAAATTTGTAGCACGTCTATTTACCTTAAAAATTATGGAAGTCTCATCAGCAAATAACACCATTTGTGGTTGATTTTTTAATAAATGGAGTAGATCATTAATATACACTAAAAAGAGGAAAGGATCCAATATCGAGCCTTGTTGCACACCAATTTTTACTATTAAACCAAGTGAATTGACACCATTTATTTGAACTTGTTGTTGTCTATCATTTAAATAAGAACTAACTAAACTGAGCGAAGGTTTTCCAAGTCCGTAATGCTCAAGTTTCAAAAGCAAGGTTTGGTGATCGACGCAATCAAATGCCTTGGAGAGGTCACAAAAGATTCCTATGGCATCTTGGGCCTCTTCCCACGCGTTAAAAATGTGTTTTAATAAAGTTACGCCGGCGTCGGTCGTACAACGTCCTTTGGTGAAACCGTACTGTTGATCGTGTAGGATTTTATTCGTGTTAAAATCATTGAGCATTTGATTAAGCATTATCTTTTCAAACACCTTGCTGAAAACTGGCAAAACGGATACGGGTCTATAATTATTGGTGTCTTTACTGTCTCCGGATTTGTAAAGTGGTATAACCTTACTGTATTTCATTAAATCGGGGAAGACTCCTTGATCCACACACGAATTAAATACTAAGGCTAAGTAAGGTGCAATAGTCTCAATTATGGAGGTACAGAACTTAATGGACATTCTCCAAAGATCTTCAGTCAATTTGATCTTAATTTGCTTAAAAGCTTTAATTACAATTAAGGGGTTAATATGCCTAAAGTTAAATTAAATCGGGCAAGTTGAAACGTTCGCCCTTACTAAATCAAAAGCGAGCGAGGGCGAGGAATTTAAGGTTTCAGTTGTTTTGAGTGGGATACTAGTAAAGAAATTTACAAATTCTTGAGCCACTTCTTTGTTACCGCAAATGAGACCGCTTGACGTCTGCAGTGTGTAATCAGAATTATGCTTTTTATTCCTGTTTGTTTCATTATTTATAATTTTCCAAACCGTCTTTATTTTATTGTCTGCTGATTTAACCTTGTTGCTAATATATAAGGCTTTAGCTGCCTTACAAGCGTTCTTAAAAGTTCTAGAGTAAGTAGCAACATACTTATTAAAAGTTTCCGTGTTAATGTAAGGCTTAAGGACATACAGTTCGAAAAGTCTTTCCCTACTTTTCCTAAGCCCTTTAGTGGCCCAGTCACAAAATAAAAACTTGGGGCTGATACTTTTAGTGTTCTTCTTAAAATAATTATTGAACTCAGTTTGGACTACCGAGAAGAATTCATTATACAAAGTATTAACATTGTTCACTGTAAGGTTCTGATTACTTAATTTACAAATTAAAGTGCTATTAAATTTATTTAAATTAACTGATGTTATTGGTCTGGATTGGATCTGCACTTTTTGTATTGGCATGTTGTACTCAAAAGTTACAGTTTGACCACTGTGATCAGAAGGGAGATAATTAACGACTGCTTTATCTAAATAGTCGCAGCAACAAAAAACATTATCAATACATGTTGCAGTAGTCGTAGTTGTTCGGGTTGGTTCTACAAACACATTTGACAAATTGAATGATTTAAACAAATTTAATAATCTACTGGTATTTAAATTATTTTCTAAAATATTAATATTAAAGTCACCACAGATAATTACTGATCAGTTGCAATTTTTGCCAAAACATCTTCCATTACTGATTCAAATATAGAATAGTTTTGATAATTTGGGGGTCTGTAAACGCACACTATAACATGCTTATCTAGCTCAACACAAGACAGCTCAATGCTATGTTCAACTGATAGTTCAACTATGTCTTTACGAGGTTTGAATTTAATACAACTTTTAATTAGGATTAGTGAACCACCACGCAGCATTGAATTTCAATTAAAACAACTGGCCACACTATAATTATTGTCATAGTTAATTAGCATTTCAGAATCTTTTAACCAATGCTCAGTTATACAAATAATGTCAAACATTGTTTTTTCTAAAAACAATTCAATTTCCAATTGTTTGGAAGAAAATCCTTGAATATTTTGATGAAATAATTTCAAGGATTTCTGCTTAGCCCCTTTTCTGCAGTTCACTATTTTAGAGCCAGAAAATACCTTTTTGTTATTAAGTGTAACTATACTGTTAGTGGTACCTTCTGTTGTCTTACGCTAACTAGTTCAAAATATCTGAGCTAACCAACTTAACATTAGTACTATTACTAATTGTGGTGCTAATTATGGATGACTTCGACATACTAATTATGTCTGGGTTAATATTAAGTGCTAATAGCCTAGCTATTTGACGTCTAAGACTAATGGGCAGATACACAGTATCCCTAGTCGACCTTAACTTATCAACAAAAATGTTGGTATCAAAAAATATAAACTTGTCACTATGGTGACTAACTATGAAATGCATGTAATTATTTAACATGTGAATTTAGTTGTTTTGTCTGTTCGACAAGTAACAAAATAAAAACAAAAAACAAAATTACTTTCAAAATTATTTTCTTACAATTTAACTTCAAAAGGTTGGTGACACTATCGGTGATATCATCTTTTTTAACATTTAAACTGTTACCTATAAGTACAGTAATAATGATATTAGGATCATATTCATTCCTAGTTATTGAAGACATTATTTGTTTGTAGGAAGTCTGAGGCATGCAAAAGTTTTGTGAAGAATGACACAGGTTGTTGCTAAGTAATTTACCTAATCCTTTTCCAAAACTATCAGAAAACATAATAGAACAGTAACAAACTTTACTACAAGGGAGAGAACTAGCCTCTGTCTGAACTACTTGCAATGGACCTTGTTTAACATCTGGTGTATCTTGATGTGGAATACAGACCTGAGCACTTCCTGACTGGGACGGGTCCTCCGTTCCCTCAGTTTGGATGTGCTTTCCAATGAACAATGCGGGCTGCTGAGAGTCAGTGGGTCCACTCTATCTAGTTATTACCATCGTAAAGTCACACTTTTATGCGAGTCATAAGCAGTTGTTAAAATAAATACATTGTGTGTTGTTCTTGTTCATAAGTAAGTATCTCAAATTTAGGCAGTAAATATTTGACAAAATTATATATTCAATTAATAATTTTTAAGTTACTGCATATAAACTATTATATTTCGATTTAACAAATTATTGTTACTATAATTCAAAACATGTGTGTTAATACCTCGACATATACTTTTATGGACTTTTGTGTCTAATTTGATAAAAACAGTTATCAAGTTATGACCGTTCGATGAGTATAAAGCGCAAGTAGTTGTCTAGTTATGCACGCTCTCAATAGTATCAATGTTATAGAATATTTTGGGTTATCTAGTTATGACCCCGTAAAGTCACAGGGGCCCGTGGCTAAATAATAACAGCCGCACAGGTCGATCGATCAGGTTAAGCTACGCTTGCCGCGGTTGGTCTGTGGATGGGTGACCATCTTTACATACCGAGACCCCTCCGTGCCTCGGAAAGCACGTTAAGCCGTTGGTCCCGGCTGTCATTTGTGGATCTTTGACAGTCGTTACGGGTAGTCAGAAGCCCGAAAGTCTGACAACCAGTCTTACCAAGGGGTATCGTATTACCCAGTAACTGGGTTGTGGAGGTCAGATAGGCAGTCGCTCCATGTAAAATACTGGTATTCAGCTGCATCCGGTTAGACTGGAAGCCGACCCCAACATAGTTGGGAAAAGGCTAGGCAGATGATGACCCCGTAAAGTCACACTTTTGTACGAGTCTTATGTAGTTGTTAAAATAGATACATAGTCATGATTTCAAACATCGTTAAATATTTTTACTTATCAACCCATGGAAAACAAAATGCGTATGTTAAGCGTGAATATTGAATAATATTGTCAATAGTTTAAAACTAATTTAACTTATACAAAATATCAAATGGAAAGCAGAAGGATATGCCTAATAAGTACTATCATACTATTGTTATAATAGTTAATAATTAACTATGATTTCGTTCAACGACTGAATTAACAAAAATTTCAACTAATAATAAACTTTAAGGTCAACTTTAAGCGCAAGGTAATTTGTATTCTACTGTAAATGACATAAAGCATAAAATTCGTTGAAGCGAAGTAAACGCATAAGCAGGTTTTACCGATCGCTGCCGATCTGTAGGTACTTGCTAAAATCGAAACGTTCGTTCTTTCAACAGCTCGTGTCGGAACTCGTCAGTCTCGCTCGTGTGTCTCGTAGTTTGAGTCGGTTTGCTTGTTGTACGTATGTGTTTTTTATTACAGTGTACTATTTTAATCAAGTATAAAAGTAATTGTGGTTAGTTATAATGAGTGATGATGAGGAGAAAAAGTAAGTACGCAGAAATGTATCAATATGCTTATAGTCAGGTTATTAAATAATAAAATTGAACTGCTGTGCTTGTTACATAAAATGTACCTATGTAAGTTATGAGAGAATTCGACTTATCTGATTTGATTTTTATAATTATATTGTTTATCCTATTGCAGAAAGTTTTCATGAGTTTGTTATCTAAAAAACGCAAATTACTAGAACTTCAAGAAGTTGTAATGTTAAAATCACCTCGCAATCGACTATTGGGTGAAAAAGGTGAGAAACTTTAATTTTTTTATGTATTGTTAGCATATTTGCAGATTTACTTTATGGTTTTTATGAAAATAAAAGTTTTCTACAAAAACTATTTCAATGAAAGAACTATTTTAATATAGTGAAATTATCATAACTATTTACGTTAGATACTCTTTATTATTTAAAACTAAATACCTAGGTATTAATTTAAAGTATGAAAGGTAGTGCTAACAGGTTATAGGTATTCTAAAAATAGGGGTTGTAATTAATAAAAAATAGGTGAGAAAAGTTATTATATGTATTTTTTTTCAGATGAATGCTGTTCTGAAATTTTATTTTCAAATGAGGTACCATCCATTTCTCCTCCCCCATTTTCTCCATTAACTCCTTTAATACAGGAATTAAGACATAAAAATACAATTGAAGGTAATTGCATTTGTTTTATTATTTAATATATTAAACATTGACTTGAACTTTAATATTTATTTTTAATTTATATTATTTTAGGGGAGGCTAATTCTGATGCAAGAAGTGACACTTCAGTGGTTGTGGGATCATCTCCATTACTAAAAAATCTGGAAAATGAAGATCAAACATCATCTCCTATTCCGGCAATATCACCGGAAACGAAAGAATTGTATGATGTATTAAATGAACAAGGACTAGAATTTGATGATACAGATGATAATGAGATTGTGCAATACCCTGATTTAATGGCAAAAAATATAAATAATACAAAAGAGGATTCAGAAACTGATTGCGAATCTTGTGATGATATTTCAACTCCTAAAGGTACACAAAAAAATACATCTGATAGTAATAAGATCGATAACGACGTGATGCAAAGTACTCTTTCCATAGAAAATGAATCAGAAGAGCAGAAAACGAAATCTTATATGCCTGTGGAAGAAAATACACAACATAAAACTACAGCCTCTACTTCAGGTGAGTAGATAAGCTAATATTGGTATAAATCAAGAACGTCACAGACATGAGAAAAATTAAAATACAGAATTATTTTGTTTCAGATATTAATAATATGACGGAGACTAGAAGTGAAGATACACCTATAAGAACACAAAGTGAAGATGCAACTGAAGAAGGTATTAAAAAGAAAAAAAGGGAAGATCAAGAAAGGAGAGGGAAGAATCTAAGAGACTAAGAAATTCTGGTAAAGGCTATGTTACTGAAAAAGGAAAAAAAATTGGAGAGAGGCAATTGAGTTCACTAAGTACTTGTAGATTAAAATGTTTTGAACAATTTTCTGAAATAGAAAGAAAACAATGTTTTGACGAATATTGGGCTTTAGGAAGTAGAGATCGGAGAGCAATGTATGTAGCTAGTCTTATTACGATATTACCAAAGAAAACACAGAAGACTGATGCTAGAACTGTTAGCAGAGATTATTATTGCAAATATAAACTAATTATAAATAATGAAGACAAGACAATTTGTAAAGAATGTTTCTGTAAAACATATGACGAGACTAAAGGATTTGTTAATGTTGTTATTGATAAGAAAAAAAACTCTGTAAGTGGAATAATTCCTTGTGATATGAGAGGATGTCTACCACCTAAAAATAAAAAAAAACTATAGACGATACTACTACAGCCATAAACCATATACTATCATTTCCAAATTACGAAGGTCATTATTGTAGAAAAAGAACAAATCGAAAATATTTATCTTCGGACCTATCTATCGCAGCTATGTATCGTATGTACAAAGAAAAATGCACAAACCCCGTATCATTGAAATTGTACTCTAAATGTTTTCACGATTTAAATTTATCTTTTAAAAAACCGGCAAAAGATACGTGTCACACTTGCGATTTGCTAAATACTAAAATCTCGTTAGCTCAAGGGCAGGAAAACCTGGATTTAAAAGCTAAACTTGCTGAACATCAAAAATTAGCTGAAAAAACTTATTTCGAAAAGAGAAAGGATAAAGAAAATGCGAAACGCGATCCATCACTTCAAGCCTACACATTCGATCTACAACAATGTTTACCTACTCCTTACCTCAAGACTTCAGTTTCTTTTTATAAGAGACAGTTATGGTCCTTTAATCTCACAGTTCATAACTTAGCTGACGACAAAGCTACTTCTTACATGTGGGACGAAACAATTGGCGCACGTGGTGCTAATCAAATCGCATGTTGCTTATGGCATTTGCTTCAGAATTTACCTCCAAATATAAAAGAGGTCACATTTTATTCAGATACATGTGGAGGTCAGAATAAAAACAATATAGTCGCTATGATGTTTATGCTCTTGTTGCATAAACATCCAACCTTAGAAATAATAAATCACAAATTCCTTATCAGTGGGCATAGCCACATGGAATGTGACTCGGATCATGCTATAATTGAAAGAACAAAAAAGAAGACTCGACTTAAAATTAACCATCTTAATGATTGGATACAACTGGTTAGATCTTGCAAAATTAAAAATGCGTTTGAAGTTATACCGATGAAACTAGTACAATTTTTCAAATTCAGTGAATAAGGTTCGAAAAAGGGTCCGTTCACAATTGAAAAAAAAGATGTTCTTGGTAATCAATTCTTATGGCAACCTGTAAAGTAGCTGCAATTTAGAAAGCCCATAGGAGAAATACATTTTTAGGCCTGAAACTGCGTTAAGCGGGCGCCCGCGCGGTTTCATACAAAAGTGCTCCGTCGCGGGGACCCGCGCGGGCGTCCGTCACGGGGAGGCGCGCCCCGCACCCACGCAACGGGGCTAAAAAACGGGGTTAAAATTGAACTAGCGACACTGCGTAAATAAAATAATCCGGTCTCCGCGATGGGTACCCACTACGGGGACCGTCGCGTTCCAACGGAGCCCACCCGCGTGTCCACGCGCATAGACACGCGACGGTTGCCCGTCGCGGGCGCCCGCTTAACGCAGTTTCAGGCCTAAGACATATCTTGACAGAGAGAGCCCTTTTACGTTAAAAGGGCTCTCTCTGTCAAGTCAATCAGTTTCAAGAAAAGAGGCAAATACAATTTAGATAATATTGTACAGTCAGAAGTAGTTTCCAAAGAGACGTTGCCAATAAGCCAGGAGAAAAAAAAGGATTTGCTGGAATTATTACCACTAATAGACCCCGCCTTTCATGACTTTTTTCGAAACATAAAGACTAGCACAGAAATTAAAAACATTGACGTAAAAGACCCTGATGTAGAAGATAATCTACATCAGAATAGTAATATGGAAGAATAAAATACTTGTAATTTTATTTTTACATGTTATGTTCTACATCAGGCAGAGACAATTGAACGCCATTTTACCCGATCCTTATAAACCTCTCTCGCCTCATTCACATCCAACTTTCTTTTCATACATAGCCTTCTATTCTTCAAACTTGTATCCCCGCTCTCTTCAGGACTTGGGATAGTAGTAGAAGATCTTTCTGGTTCTTTTTGGTTCTTGAAGGTCTTTCTGGGACGCCCCTTCTGCACAGACACATGCATATTCGCCTCATAAACCAGCTTAGTCATTCTCCTTCCATTCATCCACTCCACATGACCAAACCACCTTAACATACTCTTCTCCATCCTAGACATCACATCCGTTTTCACACCACAAGCCTTGCGGACCACTTTATTTCTCATCACTTAATTTAACTCCACACACTTTCTTCAACAATCGTATTTCCACTAAGTACATTCACTCTACTTTCATGCCTTTTTTTATAAATAAAAAATGTGTTTTGTTTACTCTTTTTGTTTTATTTTTTAAACTTTAGTTTAAATATTTTAATTTAATCCTATTGTATTACAACTTGCATAATTGTGTTTCTATGGTGAATAAGTTGACAAGTCGTCGGTGAACAACTGAACAAGTCTTTTTTTTAAATTGATTAATAATATAATTTAATCATATTCTTACGACAACTGAAAAACACCGTCTAAATTACCTAAATTCAATCATAAAAATAACAATTATTAATAATTTCGATTTACCAATAAATTTTAAACTTTAAAATCGCTGCCCTGAAAAGTACGCAAAACTGACTTGTCAACTTATTCACGCCCGGTACGGAAATACCCTTTAAGTGCTATGGTGAAATAAACCCGTTCAATTTTAATTTCAATTGATTTCATTTCATACTTTAAATGCTGTCAAGTTTTTTGTTTCTTCATGAGGCCTACTCGCAAACGACGACACATTTTTTTATTTTTGTCGTAGTGGTTCGCGTTCGCGAGTAAGCCTCCTGAAAAACACCAAAACTCGTCGCTTTGTGGCATATTATTAAGTACCTGTCGTAGCAATAAACCATTGATTACAATGTATGCAACAAATTACAATTGTAACAGCAACAGTTACAATGTATGTGACAACATTGTAGGTAATTTGTCATGACAAAGAGTTAACAAGTTTGCAATGACAAAGAGTTGGCAAGTTGCAATGACAAAGAGTTGACAAGTTTGCAATGACAAAGAGTTGGCAAGCTTGCAATGACAAAGAGTTGGCAAGTTTGCATTGGCAAACATTATACAAGTTTGATGGGGGAAACTAGACATTTGATATAAGTTTGATAGAAACTTGCCACACGTTTGTCCTTTGCCTCGTCAAACTTTATGCAAGTTTTTACATTTGATATGTCAAACTTTCTGCAAGCCTGAAATAAGTTTAAATTGCTATCTGGGAGGGAACTGGTAATGTGAACGCATAAGTGACTCATTTAATTTTCGTGTGTCTAGACAAATTCTTATTTTGTTATTTTTCTTAGAGGCTAATACTATGGGACTCACCCATTCCGTTGGTATAATACCATCGCGTTCCATGCCCTCCAGTTCAGACTTCAAGACCTCTTTCAGCTGGAATGGGACTCTTCTAGCTGCAGAGATGGATGGTTTGGCATCAGGCTTCATCTTGAGCTCGACTACAAAATCCTGAATACATCCTACACCCTGAAATACTTCTGATGGAAGGTTTGGAGCAAAGTTTACATTTTGTATGCGTTTTACCAGCCCTAAAGTTTTACATGTGTCTCGGCCTAGAATATTTTGACAGTTCAAGTCGACTATGTGGAAATTGACATTATGAATGTTTTTGTTGTGTGTGATCGGTATATAACATTGGATTACTGTGGGAATTATTTCACCACTGAAAGTTGACAGCTTGTGTTGACTTTTTTGATGTGATTGTGATGGTATTTGCAATTTGTTATATGTATTTATAGAAATTATGTTAGTGTCGGCTCCTGTGTCAAGTAAAAAATCAACATTTTTATCTTTAATATTCAAGTTTGCTTCCATGACTGGTTTTTCTTTTCTATAGACTCTAGACAAAAAATTGAACCTAAGAAAAATTCTGGGTTATCATTACTACTGTTTATATTATTGTCTATGTCAATATTATGCACTTTCTTACCATACCTGCACATAGAGGCAAAGTGGTTATACTTTTTACAAATTTTGCATTGGACACTTTGAGCAGGACACCGGACACGATGAACTTGACCACACCGACTGCAAGCTTGAGAACCAAGGCTAGATGACTGTGACGCTTGACTTGACGACTTTGACGGGCGACTGGATGACTGATGACTGTTTCTGATTAGATGATGACTTGTTACGTTGTTGTCTGAAATTGTTGGGTTTTCTTTCTACGCTACCTACAAAAGTAGCTTCTTCTAGGACTTTAGTTTGTTGTCTAGTTGTTTCCAGCTGCTTTGCCAAGTCTATGGCTGCTTGTAATGTGTCGGGCTTCTTCTCTAAGATTTTTTCCTTGATGTATATGTTGGCGCTGTTTAGGTTGAGGCTAAAAACATCACGTACGAGACTGTTTTCCAAGCTCTTGAAATCACACTGTTTGGCTATGTTTTTGAGATCCGTAACATAATCGTGTATTGTCTCATCTTGACTTTGCCGTCTGTTCAGCAACTTGTGCCGTTCCATTGTGATGTAAACTTGCGGTTGAAAAAACATAGTGAATTTCTTGACTAGAGCGTCGAATGTGACGACATCTATATCGACATCAAAGGAATAGAAAATTCTGAGGCATTCCGGCCCAACCATGTGCAATAAAATGACTACCTTTCGTCTATCGCATTCCTCTTCTAGGTTATTTGCACGCATGTAAATCCTTAATTGGGTTATCCAATTTTTCCACGCCAGTGGCATAGTGGTTGACTTGAGGTATAAGGGCTTGAGATGAGCGGATCCCAGCAAATTTGGAGCTGTTTTTTGGGAGCTGCCGGCGCTGCCGCCATTTCCTCTTTCGGCATTTTTTCGTGAAATCGACCTCATTGACTACGGTTCGACTAGGACTTACTTGCATTAATTTTCTTCATTGGCGTCTGGTCTGATCGCTGAGTCGCTGATCGCTGTCACCATATCATGCAACGTATTTGGGATTGCATTAAATAAAAGACAGACTTGCTTGTTGAGGACGCGCCGTGTATTCATCGAAGCCAGACATAGACAAGACACTATTTTTTTTAACTATTACAATGTTGCCATTATTATAAATCTATCCGTGACAGTCGTCTATACCCGACCGTGGCGTTCAAAAGGTTAAGAAATTACAAACTCATGGGTTTGCGCCTACTACTAATGGTTTACTCCAAATGGCTGTTCAATTTGCTGAAAATTTAGATTGTTTGTTTTTTTGTTTGTTTGTTTAAACGCGCTAATCTCTGGATCTACCGGTCCGATTGGAATAATTATTTTAGTATAAGATAGCCAGACTCATGAGGAATAGTATATATAACATCACGCTGCGACCGACGGGAGCGGAGCAGTAACCAAACACGCGGGTGAAACCGCTGGGAACAGCTACTAAAACTTATACACGTACCTTATGGTAACAGCCAAGCGGGTGTAATGAGGGATTTTCTTTTTTAACTCTTCCCTAGTCGCTGAATAGATGGCGCTGAACTTGGTAAGTTACTGCAAGGAACGGAACATCGAACATCGTCATATAATTTTTTGATTATTTCACTTGGATGTAATTTTGAGATCGTAAAACGAAAGCAAACGAAAGTGTCAGTCAACGAGCATATGTGACGTGACGCAATGTTTTTTTTCCAAGGATTTTGGCTTTGGCACGTAACGTAGTCAGTTCAACGCCATCTACAGAGTTCTTGGAAACTATGTTTTTTTTTAATACTCAAAAAATAAACCTCTCATAGATAGTCGCATATTAGTGTCAGTATGTTTTAATTCATCATATACCAGTTCTAATAATTTGCGAAAACTTTCATGAGTTCTAATAATTTGCGAAAACTTTCAGAAAGCAGTTAAAGAACTTTCTTCCGTCATTGCTTAAATCCTAGAGTATGGAATACTCCATAAGACTCTATTTCTAATAAAATAGGATGACCCCATAGCCTCTTCCTTTTTTAGGGTTCCGTACCCAAAGGGTAAAAACGGAACCCTATTACTAAGACTTCGCTGTCTGTCTGTCTGTCACCAGGCTGTATCTCAAGAACCGCGATAACATCAATAAAAAAAAAATTGAAGTTTTCACAAAGTATGTATTTCTGTTGCCGCTATAAAAACAAATACTAAAAACAAAATAGAATAAATATTTAAGGGGGGTTCCATACAACAAACGCGATTTTTTTTGCCCTTTTTTGCTCGATATCAAGAATGGCAACAGGTAGGCACTTGAAATATTCACAAAATACTCAGTTGTATTTTAACTTTAATAATAAAATTAAAATAAAATAGATATTTAAGGGGGCTCCCATACAACAAACATGTTTTTTTCGGCGTTTTTGATTTGTGGTACGGAACCCTTCGTGTGCGAGTCCGACTCGCGCTTGGCCAGTTTTTTTTGTAGCTGTTGTTTTTGTATAAAGCGCGCTCCACATTCCTGGCAAAACTACACGAGACTTCCCGAATACGAGAGTGTAGAGAGAATATTTGTCTATATTCGTATTATCTCGTGTATATTTGCCTTCTATCCATTCGATGTCGGTACATCAAAGGTTTCTCGGATAGTTTCGCTAAGTTTTGTGTTTATGCGAAACTATCTCTCCAGATTCCCGCTGTCGCTCGAGCCAGTCGGCCGACAGTCTCCGTATTGAACGCACGTAATCATTTTTTTTTAAATGGCGGTAAATTGGACACACGAACTAGAGTTATCGTTTATAGAACGTTATCCCTATAATATGGGACCCAAAGGAACGCGACCATAAAGATCGTTTTAAAGTTAATGATGCGTGGAAAACGTTGAGTGAAGCAATGAATATACCAGATAAGGAATTAAAAAGTAAAAATGAGTCCTTGATGACTACTGCAGCATTAACAAATCCTGCATTATTTTTTTCTCGTCATCAAGCCTTCTTGGAGTTGATATTCAACCTCGTTTTTAATACAGGCCATGTATTACTTAGTTTTTTTCATATTACGAATCGTTGATACGTCAGATGGCATTTTTTATGGTGCTAAGCTTCACTTGAAAGAAATCTGTTGACGTGAAAAATTATATGTTTTTCTTCCCGATCTAAACGCCTAAATCTCTGATTTTTATTTATCTGAAAGTGTTTTTGTATTGAAATCATGGTTCCTCGCTAGAAGACGTTTTTGAAAGAGTCTCCACTGCTGATGGAAAATTAAAAGTTCTTTTTCTCCTTCATTGGTACGTAATAATTATGGTTCTATGCTCCTTCTTTTGGGTATATGAGATTCTGCTTGCTTCACGGGTTCTTATGGATTAATTTTACTCCAGGTTAAGGCCCGAACTGACAGCAAGGCGATACACTCGGCTCCTCCCCGGTACCCAGTCGCTTGCCAATAAGTTATCCTGAAATTCTCCGGAGCAACAGCCGATTCGTAGGTACCGATACGGACGAGCAGAGCCGTGCTGAGCCGGATTCGCCGGTCGTGTTCGCCAACGGACAGGAGCCAGCGTTAAACAGATATTTTTATTTCTCCCCTATTCTTGTATTACCTAGTATGTTGTAGGTAGTTTGATTTTTTTTATTTTAACTGAAATACGGCGGGTGTGATACCTTACCTATTTTTGCGGACCTTTTTAAGCACGCGTACGGATTAAAATTGATTGCAATCACGTTTTAAATTCGTCGCGTTTTCAAACTTTATTTTTTTTGGTACAATCCCTAGGTATTCCTTTTTTTTATAAACAATTTTCACGTCACGGTTTGTCAAGATATTTTGTCATCATTTTTACCTGTACCTATATTTTTATCTTTTTTTTATAATCAATATTTGGATTTTAAAGACAAATTATACGTATTAGTTAGCGAAAAGTGTTTTTTTCCGTCTATTCTACTACGTACAGGATGCACAAAAGAAAAATTAGATCATCTCAAATATCAGGTGCCGGTAGTGACGATATTTACACTCCCATTTGGTTCGCTTTCAATATCATGGATTCCTTTCTAGGAAACATTGTTGATTGTAATAAAAACAAAACGTTAACTACGGTAAGTACCTACCTACATTTTTTATTTGAGCATTGGCTAACAGTCGTATTTATAAAAATATTACGTACACTTCTAAAAACAGGCTTTTAAGAGGTAAATATTACGTTTGTTAAATAGCGTTATTCATAAACTTTAATGAATAACGATTTTTAAATCTGCATAGCAGTTGAGTTTTCATGAATACGACTGTACTGTCAATTCTAGCTAATATACCTACATGAATAAGATAAAACACACTCAAAGCCTTTTATTATTATTTATTAATCTTTACTATAACATTGTTGAAAAATATTTCGTAAATTCTTATCTAACTGCTATTGCATCCATTGCTGATCGACGAGCAATATGTGGTAAGTTACGAAGGGCAGCACTTCCTTCTGTTTCTTCTCTCCATAATCCAGGTCTGAGCAATATACCGTTGTCATCGTATGTATCTATAGTACCTTGTGGTGTGTATACCTGACTCGATGTTCTACTTTTTCTCAAGTAATTGTGTAGTAATATACAGGTTAAAGTTATAAGTGAAACCTTTTGTGGACAAAGCGAGATTGGTTTTTTAAAAACCTGAAATTTAGTAGTTAAAACTCCAAACGTATTTTCAACAATCACACGTGATCTAGATAACTTTTCGTTGAATATACGTTTGTCAGTTCCAGCATCATGCATTCCCGGGTAAGGTTTCATGACATTTTTGTGAAGAGCAAACGCACTATCTGCCAAAAACACGAAGGGTACACTTACATCAGAACCTGGGAGTGGATGAGGATTAGGTAAATTCAAGGTTTCATTGACAATTTTTTCCCATAATATTGTACTGCGAAAAATACCTCCATCACTCATCCGACCGCAGCTTCCTATACCTATCAGCAAAAATAAAATTGTAATTACTGTCTACTAAAGCCAAGAGTACGATACTGTATTTTTTTTATAATTGAAATATTCTGATCCAGAATTATGAGGACATTCAATAAGCACATGTTTTCCATCTAAAGATCCAATGCAATGTGGAAATTTGTTTTTGAAGCCTTTTTCTATTTCGAGCCATTCTTCAACTGATGATGGTAACTGCAAAAAAAAAAAAAAATAACACACTGATATTAAAGTGAACGCTAAATAAAATATGAAATATATATATTGAAACTAATATATACTATTAAAATATGAAGTATAGTATAGTATTTTAAAAATATCTTTTCTTCTTTTTTCAGACTCATAGTATTAATGATCAAGATGAAAGTCAGGACGAGCAGCAGTCACAAGACACTAATCCTGCAAGTAACGATTCAAGTTCAGCACAACCGATTAGTTCGCAAACAGTACAACCAAATAGATCGCAAACAATTCGTAGACGTATAAATCCTCCTGAGCTTAGAGAGCCTGGACAAGTATTAAATAAAACTCTTACTACTCTCTTAATGACGTTTTACAAAAAGAACAAAACAAAAATACTTCTCAAGAGAAAGAGGACGAGTGTGATCTTTATGGCAAAGTATTTGCAAAAAAACTTAAAAAGTTACCAGAGAATGAACGGATAAGTTTCATTTATGAAGTAGATGGGTTGTTTCTTCGTCGATTTTCGCGGAATGCTCCAGATGCAATGCATATTTCTCCATTCACTCATCGTATAACCGATCATCGTCCACGTGTACTTCATATTCAGAACCTATTCCACAGAGGGGCATGATCACGACAGAGTATCAGGTTGAAGAAAGACCACTATCTACCTCAGGAGCCTCGTAGAAAACAACTTCGCCACAGCAGCACCAGCTATCTCACCAAAATATGATGCAAGAAAGACCGCCATCTACTGCAGAATTTCCGTATATAAATATTTCACCACAGCAGCTTCAGCTATCACAACTAGTGGTGGTTAATATATCATATAGCAAAATAAAGCACCGTGCTTAATACACATAACATAAAGCAAATGCTATCGTGGCTCTCACAAGTTGCTATTTGCTTATTGCTTTTTTACATCGCACTCTGTCTCTGTCATCGCGTGAAACGCATTAAGCAATGAATGACGAAGAATGAACGATGAAGCCACTGTGGAAATGAGTGCTGAACATTATTTAGTCGCGAGCAAGGCGATTATTTTAACTTCAACCCTCATAAACATATGCAACAATTACACCATGTTGCAAGAATTATACTCCCCAGTAATAAAACTTGCCATAAAGTTAAAAAAGGGTATGACAAAACGACTAGGAGATTTAGAACAAAATGACACTATAGGTTTGAGCACAGTTTTGGACCCTCGATTCAAACTAAAAGCCATAAAAAACACAGAACGTATTGAAGACCTTAAAAAAATATTAAAAACAAAAATTACATACGAAATAAACAAGAAAATCCAACAATCAACCAATTCAGAACAAGTTCAACCTGTACCATCGACATCAGCTGCAAATTCTGTTACGTCTCAAATTTTGGGATGCGACATGCCGACATACAGTTTGTGGCGTGAATTCGACAGCGAAGCCAATAAAGAGTTTGAACCTAAACCGTCAGATGACACAGTGGAGGTAATTATGTCACATTGTCATAGCTGAATCTTGGATCTTGGAACTTGGCCTTGAACTTCATACCCTTTCCAACTGACCGGGATCCCAACCACCCCAGGGTCCCGAGATATTTGTCAAAGGAAAGTGATAGAAATATAAATTACTTAATAATTGTTTGAAATTTTTTTCAGGAATGCATGCAGTACTTCATGGATTTCCGAACCCAGAAAAAGACCGAATCCGATTTAATACCTGGCTTTATTCCATTGGATGCAATATTTTGGAACTTGTAAATGCACACATTTTCAAGTTCCGTCGAGTGTGTCGCAAACACTTTCTGGATAAATATTTATGTCGCAATAACAGATTAAGCAATAATGCAGTTCCGACATTATATTTACCAGGTTTGTTCATTACCTACATAATGCTAATTTGTATAATAAAAGAATAAAGTTGCCAATATTGCTTTAACTAATAAAAAAATATATAAAGCACCTTAGCAAAATTATTAAGAGCGTTTACGCCGTACGGCATTTCATACAAATTTTCTAGCCCTTGTTTTTCGAAATGAATGAACCGATTTTAATGAAACTTCATACGCATAAGCAGGATACAAAGGTCTAAAAAGTTACTTAAGAACATTTTCGAAATGTCTTATTTCAAAAAAAAGATAACTGGAAATCTCTGTTTCTATGGAGAATTTAAAATTGGTCTAATTTGGCTGTAACACAATTTTTTTACCATCAGCTAATTCCATCAACTTCTACAGGTATAGTATGATTTTTTTATATTACTTATCTAGGGTTCCATCAGAATGTATTGTGTCCATATGGTCTCTAACATACCAAATAAAATTAAGGTAAAGTGTAATAGTTTTGGTGGAATAGAACCCTTACACTTGCACTTGGCAGGTTTGCAATTGAATATTTGAATTAATGTAATAATCGTACTGATTAGAAATTGAACTTTCTTTCATTTTAGCTCCTGAATCACATCATCAGTTAAAGTACACACTTACAAGCATCTTGAAAACACAATTCAAAAAGAAAATATTGGTAAGTAGGTACTATTTAGCATTAAACATAATAATTATTTTGGCCTTGTGTCTATATTTTTAGGGTTTCATCATATTAGTATTTTTAGGATATTTAGGGTTTCAGCTGGCACTATCTCTTAGGGCGAATTCAACTAAACTTTTATACAAGTTAAAAATCCGTATCCTGCAAATAAAATTTAAATTTTTGATAGTTATTCCATTCCATACTTTTTGTCATGTAGTACGACTTACAACAAGACATATAAGTTTTAAAGACACAACATCCACCAACCCGCACTGGGTTCGCATGATTGCTCCCTCTCACAAAGAAGAGGCCTATGTGCTAGGAGTGGGAACATTACGTGATGTGATACAGATACTATAAACTACAAATTGTTATAACCTAGTGTTATTGCATGAGTTACACACACTTGACCAGCCTTGAGTGATAATGATTTATTAATATTTCAGATCCGGAAACAGTGATATGTGAGCAAGTGCCACCTTTTACTTCTCAAACTACTGAACAAAATTTAGGTAAGTTTTGTGTATACAAGTTTTACAGGTTATGTTTTAATGGCATCAGTATTTCTGGAGATTACCTTTTACACACTAACTACAAACAACTTGATAACTTATCTAAAACAGATTTACTTTAGCACTCATACAAAATCATTTTATACTTTACAGTCAGGAAAATATCAGCCAGGACGAATAAGCTCTCCAGGGCAGAAAGAGATCTGCAGCTCAAAATAATGCCTGCCAAAAGAAGAACAAATAAATTAAAAAATAAAGTTAAAAGGCTGAAAACAAAGGCAGCAAAAAAAATTGTTGCCAATCCTGCAGTACTAGACGTGCTGCAGAATTGCTCAAGCACTGCAAAACTCTAAATGCGAATACAGTGGCGAGAAGACAAAAAAAAGGATAAAGGACGACGATTCACGCTGCAAGAAAAAATTGCAGCATTATCAGTTTTTAAACAGAGTCCAAAGGCATATAGATTTTTGAGAAAAATATTTATATTGCCATATATATTTCACTTCTGCCGGCACTCCCGGAGTGCAACCCGTCGTTTTTTTTTTCTGAAGTAGTGTAGAGGTACTAGGCCATTATTCTTTGGTCTTTGAGTACGAAGGAGCATAAAGTCTCACAGTAGTCATTTTCACAATTTTGACATTGATTGAGTGTGGACACTGCTTAAATTGTTGATTAGCAAAGTGGCATCCGCATCCAGACTGATGTTACCCCGTTTTCACGTAATTTTTTAAGGAAAACTTGTATCCCCTCCAGTGTCCACACCCAATTTTTTTAAGGTTTAAGCCTTTTTGCTTCTACCTATGTTTTTCTTTCTTCCATTGACAAAGTCGAAGACGTTGTCCATAAACATAACAGGATAATGTTGTCATAATAAGACTGTAAAACTTTATAGTGCATGTAAGATGTAATGATGTGATGTAAGTCGGAAGTTTCTGTAATTCTGTGTTACGTTTGGGGTACCTAGTAATCATTTTATGATAATAACAAACTTTCTGGAAACTGGTTTCTACTGTACAATAAACTTAAATTCAAAAGAAAAAAATGCTAAAATATAAATTACCTGCTAGGTATCCCATATTGGAGGCCATGCCACAGTGCGACTAAATATCTGCGATGCAAATTTTGCCTTCATTTTATTTAGTTTATCAGGGTGGTATTCTGTTAGCTTTGCAATCAGTCTTATGCCTTTATAGCCAGGGTTTTCTTTGAGAAGCTGCAATAAATGAGACCATTTGGCAGTTTTGATCACGCCATCTTTTTTAAAAGTTAAGTTTTTGGTAATTAAATTGTTCCTCATGCCCTTGAGAAGGTGTGGGGGGTCCCCCACACCTTCTGTGTGTACATCTCTTAAAAAGCTCAATACCATTGATAACTTAATTTGGTCGGGTTATACTCGAAGATTTAGTATGGAAAACTAATGAAAGCTAATTTCTCTTAAAATACAACACTTTGGAATCTGAAATTTTAGTCGCTTTAACTTCTTTAGGAGTACTAATTTTTGTATAAATTTGGGAAGAAATCACAGAGTTTTTAATAGGGAAATCTTGAAATGAAAATTTGGCACCGTGACTACTGCCGCCCCACTAATGGCATGGTATATCTCGTAAACTACTGGAGTACTAGTGTCGAATTTTGGGTACTAATTTTATCTTGCAGGGTACTAATTTTCTACGTAGGCTCGAGGAAAGCGACAAGCTTCTATAACTTGGGATCAACATTCAAAATCGTGGTCCTGCTGAACAATTGCGAGAAAGTTATCATCGTTTATTTCTCGGTAAATACAAATATTACAGTTCTGTTTTTTTACGTGATAAATCACATTTATGGGTACTAATTATTTGTATACTTAGAATACCTGTAGCGTGCCCCCGTTTTCGGCGCTCATGGTGGTCCTGCTGAAGGAAGCGTGACTACCGCCGGACCACCTTCAAAGTCGATTTTCTCGAAAACTACAAGGTACCAATTTTGTGGTTCGAGTACTAATTAGTACCAATTGAGTACTAATTATTTACCAAATATGAAAGCGATTGGCGTTGGTGGTCCGGCGGTAGTCACGGACATATCTTTTTTTAATCTATCTCGTAAGGTTTAAGCCAGCGTTTGCAATGTAAGCGCATAAAAATATGTTTGTTACGACATCACATCATTACTTTGAATTTCTCGGCTTTTCTCTACTATACTATGCATGTATTATACATATCAACCTTCCTCTTGAATCAATATCTATTGCTGACTAAACTAAATTAAAATCTGTTGCGTAGTTTAAAAGATATTATGTTTTTTTATACTATGTAAAGATTTTGTACTTACTGTTTTGCTTTATCTTTTGTTTTTAGTTTTAATTTCCTTTCCATGACTTTCGTGTATTGTATTGTGATTTATTTTAATGTACCTAGATGTTAAGTAAAATGTGTGTTCGCCTACTATGGCGATCAAATAAATAATAAATAAAAACATGATTAACCAAATAACATTGTATTTTATTTATCAATCCTTGAAATGAATACCTATAAATAAATACCTAGCTATCTATTCATACCGGTTAAAAAAAAAGGACAATAGTGTAGTTCTAACTATGAATATCAGAGGGCGCTAGTCTCAATGACCCGTTCCACGGAACAAGATTGGTCTCTATTTCAGTCTATCAAAAACTACTCTGTGTTTCAGTCTATCAAAATGTACTCTGTGACAGTTACCGACTGCTCTTGTTTGCTCACTCTTTTCGTATTTTCAGATGCGTTTTGAGTGCTTTCTCGATTATTCTTCATTTTTCACGACCACTGCTTTGTATTTTACGGATTCCGACCCTGCCTACCTTGTACGACCCTTGCTTTCACACTGGACACCGAAGTTCACTCACACTTTTGACTTGGAATTGTTATTTTGGATTTTACCGCGCCGCCGGCTTGTGGATTGGATATTGTTCAAACTATGGATCGCTGTGTGAGGTTGTGGGGTAACAACTGGTCACTACAATACACTGGGCCGACGACCCTTACACCATGAAACAATCCTTGGATTGCTGCGCTCATATAATGTGTATTATGTGGTACCTTAGCTGGGCTAGGTACCAAGATCGTATACTACTACCTGCACAATTCCTAGACGACATTTTAATTATAATAGAAGACGAATAAAACACTATATTAAATGACTTTTTATTTTAGCAGACAATCATCATTTCCTTAACTTCATACCTATCTACTTATGACTTGAAGTCATTGACGTTCATTCGTATGATTTTTCAAACATTTTCTACTAAATATATTAACTATTAATGCAAAAGAACATATTTTGCACTTCAGGAATCGGCTGTTATTTAAATATTGTAACATAACCTCACTTTTACTTAATCTCTTATATCTCTGTTCTCAGATTGACAAAATCCGCAGTTTTCAGTGAAAGGTTGATAATATACAAGCTATTAATTGACACTCTTTCATCTTTTTACAGCCAGGCCCAAGATTGTATGTAATCGTTTCAGTCTCCTTTAGAAATAAAATGTTAAGCAACTTTTTATTTTACCTTGTTCTGTTACGATGTATGGCAGTCATCCACCACCTACGCTTTTTCCAGCGTCTTTTAGTTACTCTTCTTTCACGAATCACCAAATAGTTATAATATGCTGCAGCCTCAGACCAACAAAAAAAGAAAGACGGCGCGCCGCGAACATCAAAAGTGAAGCCATAAACCGTGCTCCTGCAAGTAAACATACACGCTCACGCACACACCTACACTAAAACCATGCTCATCGCTCTTAGTACGTCACGAGTCGTCGTCAAGTTAACATAGATTAAAAAAATATAATTATGCCTTCCTGTGCAGTGAAAAGTTGCAAAAACAACAGCAAATCACATAAAAAGTCTCACGGAATCACTTTTCACTTGTAAGTACTTGAAATAATATCGTTTCTATAATATTAAATTTTAGATTACTTGGAACAAAAAACCTCAACGAACGAAAGTAGTGACATAAGGTGCGGGGGTTGCCATAATACGATTTAAATTTTCCCCATTCGATTAATACATACATATAAATATGATTTCTTACTTCGAGTTATATTCCTATTTTCTTTTTTATGTATTGAATATTTTGGGTTTCCAATTAATACCAATACCATACTCAACAATATCTTACTCGTACAATATTTTACTAGTTCCTACTCGCACAAATATCCCCAAATTATAGGGAAAACATTTAACAAATGGCAAGCCTTCGATACACACATAGATAAAAAGGTGGCTTCAGTTTTAATGTTCCTGGCGCGCTGTCTATCTTTTTTTGTTGGTCTGAGGCTGCAGCAAATGCTGCAGTAGCGGCACATATTCTGGTGACGTCCATGTCATACGAACTTCTATTTTCAACTGAGCCAACCATTGAGGTATAAAGTACTTACGTACTAGAGCTGACATTGCGAACAAAATATGTTGTACAGCGTGGCGCGCGGGAAGTGGTGGTGAGTGACTCATTACGCATAGATTACCGCGCGCCGTACCAGATGCGACAGTTCTACAACATCAACATTCTACAGCATTTTTTATCTCAGTAGTGCTAATTCATAAAAAAAAACTATATCGGTAATTTTGTTTCATTGCATGTATGAAACAAAATTACTTCAATAATTTTTGACAAGTAATAATTATAATAGAGGAAACCTTTAAATCGAAGTAATAATAAATAGTATTATAATATAACAATGTACCTTTTCGCATATAATATACTTCAGTACAAATATGATAGGTACCTACAATAATTACTGTCCCCTCTGCGTACCTACACAGTCTATGAAAATATGGCCGAACGTCGAACGGTGCGACGCCGGGTGGGCGAAAATTGTTGTTGATAAAATACGATTTAACGCACGTTTTACAGAAAATACAATAAACTTACCGGTGAAACGTCACTCCTTGACTTTTATTCAATTTTCTAGAGTGGTTTGAACAGTATCTCAATACACACGAAGGCATTTTTAGAATTAACTGTATCAGTGCTACGTGTCACGTCGCGACAAGCGTCCGGCGCAGACTAAAGGACTTCTGGTCCATGGACCACAAAGCGTGCTACAAATTATCGATTCGCGGCGGCCACTCTAGTACGTAAGTACTTATATCTCAATGGAGCCAACCGAGAATGTAGAGAGCCACTTTCGTGTGCACTCGCCATGCTCGTTATTTGACAAAAGTTTTGCCTTTCGGCAAATATCGAGAATGTGGAGCGCGCTTAAATAGTAGGCTAAAATACGCTTTTTCTTTGCACTCGACATAACGTACGTGCACTTCTTCGCTCTTCAAGTACAGAACTGATATCGACAACAACCGACGCATTCACGTTATATTTAGCGGATCGATTACAAAGGTAACCGTTTCGCATCGGCCCGTTACCCATTGACAAAAACGGTCGTTAACAAGTGCCCTTAAGTGACAAAACGCCTCACCACTTAAGCACTCACACTAACAAAGCTACGCCGCTCGTAACTAGACGCGCGGGGAGCCACTAGTAGCCGGACAACATTGCCGACGTGTGCACGTAGTTTGCGATGTCCGTTTATTGCAAAATCTGGTTTCATTGGCGTGAAACAATTTGTGGTGAGTTTCCATAAAATTCTTCAATAGTTTGAGAGAACCCCAACCTTGCTCATCTCTGTACAGTAGACCAGTGAAGTTCACTTTCACTTCCGAGACAGCTGATTTTATAAAGTCTGAAGAGTCTGAGATGATAAAACAAATTGATGAACGAATATCTACACGGTGTGGAAACACATGTGGTATCACATGAATTGCATATGACTATGATTGATGGAAAAGTGGCCAATATTATTGCTGAAGTACCATCATAAGCAACGTGTCCCATTTGCTTGGCAAAACTGAGCGAGATGAATAATTTAGACGCTTTGACTTCCAAAACACTTCGTGAAGAAATTCACAAACAAGGAATTTCTTCACTGCATATGAAGATTCGGTGTGGAATGTCTTCTCCATATATCTTATAATTTGGATTTTCAACGATGGACTGCTCGAGGCGAACATAAGGCTTTGAAACAAGCTAAAAAATACGACGCAACAAGAGTTTTGTGAGCAAACTGGAATACTGATTGATATAGTCAAACAGGTATGTATTTAATTTTTGCTCTTTTTAAGTTGTTTGTGTATTATATCTCTATGTATTGTATATTACAGTATTGTTTTCCCATTTTAGGGTTTTGGAACTACAAATGACGGGAATACTGCGAGGCGCTTTTTCTAAGATTACAAAAGATCATCCAGAATAACGGGATTGATTTTCAGATTTTCCGTTATTCTACTAAGCCATATCATCAGGCAAAAACATTGAGAGTGACACATTTAGAAGATACTGTAGAGAAACTGCTGATATGTACGTGCAACACTATTCGTGGTACTACATGCAAGTTAGTGTACCTAAACTTCTAATGGGCGGTTTACACGGGCTTCGTAGCTAAGCGCTTAGTACTTGTCACTAATACTAAGTCCTCATGTGTAAACACGCTGATTAGTGCTTAGTATTAGTATTTGTGAATAGTGCAAGTAAATAGAAAACGATCCTATTTACTAAGCGACAAGTCGATACCCCCACCACGATTTACTAAGCACTTGTCGCTTGCTGACCGTGTGTAAACAGCTCGACAAGTTAGTTAGTGACAAGTTGTACCGGGAAGTGCAATCATACTTCTCTCGAATGATAATTCTCTTAACTGCACTGCTACGTTCCTTGCAAACACATCGAATCTGTCTTCTTTTTCAGGTACATCCCTATTGACAGCTTCTTGTATTTTTTTTAGTTCTCCAATCGCACGAAATATTCCTTTCCGCTGTGGCACATTTTTACTGGAGGTACTTTGACGTTGTTCCCCCCTTGGTTCCGAAATAGATTCACCCTCTGAAGTGGAAGCCATAGAGATATCTTGCTCGCTACTTGTAGGATTATGTTGCTCGCTGCATGTAGATCCGTTAACCTGAACAATAAAATTGCATTTCAGGTTCCTGCTACAGAGGATGAATGGAAGAAAATAGAAAGAGGTTTCAATACACGTTGGAACTTTCCAAGGGCTCATGGTGCTATAGATGGCAAGCATATGCATTCAAGCACCTTCTGACTGTGGCAGTGATTATTTTAATTATAAAGGAAGCAACAGCATCGTGCTAATGGCCGTCGTAGATGATGATTACTGTTTTATAAATACTAATATTGGCGCAAACGGCCGGTGCTCAGATGGTGGGGTTTTTCAGAACAGTTCGATTTTTGAGTTTTTTGAAGAAGATTCTGCGTCACACTATGCCCAAAAACGTAAGAGGCTCCAGTTACGCGGCCAGTTGGACCCCTTCAATAATTTTGAGGATGCCGAATTCATTAGACGCTACAGGCTATCTAAAGAATTAGTGCTCGATTTGTGCGCTGAGTTGAGCCCAATGTTCAAAGAGCCTGTCAAGTCAACGGATTTATCCTTAGAGAACAAGGTAGATAATCTAACATAACTTCATATCTTGAGAAACTACATAAACCTATCCAATTTTTAAAACTCTTAATGTTCAAGTGCGTGTGTGTTTTAGTGTCTAACCATATTATGTGTTCAATTATTGTTGTAATATTTGTTTAAGGTTTTGACTGCATTGTCCTTCTATGCCCACAGGGTCTTATCAAAGACCAATTGGAGATATAGGTGGTCATTCCGTGGCACAAGAAACAGTGTCATCTGTATTGTCTCAAATAACCACAGCATTAAATTCTCTCCAAATGAGAAATACATTGTTTTCCCAAGGAGGTTAGAGGAAAGGAATTCCATAAGAAAAGAGTAAGTAAAACAATCATTTTGGGTTGATATTGTATCGGCATGAAGAATAATAAAGTGAAACTTAAAGCTGCTTCCACTTCCAGCACTTCACGCTATATACATCCCAATGCAGGGCACAAGGTCTTCCCTCTCCATGAATTACATTAAATGTAACAAACATGAACAGCATATTGGAAATTATTCAAGATGTAATATAAATAATTGATAAACAAAAAGCTTCCTTTTCAATTACATTATTTAATCAAACCAAATAATAAAAAGTAGGAGTAGAGAACCACAATTAAATACTAACATAGTTTTGTTTTTATTCTTAAACTAAACAATTTAATTACTAACTAGCTGATGCCCCGCATTGACCAAATATTTTGTTTAATAGGTATTAATTAGAAATTATAAGTAGGTATTAAGTATCACAGTCATCTTTGGCTAATATTACTTACTTATTATTTTAATTCTTACATTAATTATCAACAATAGTAAAAAGACAGAGTGCATTTAGGTAACTTTAATTCTAAAATAAAGATAATTATACATTTATACCTATTGCTGTCAATATTAAGATAGCAGATCGCAATCCATATCTTTTTCTGTTTATGTATATCTTCAAGGGATGGTTCCCTTGCAATGCATCTCTTGATTTTATCTCTTGGTATTGTAGGTACTATAAATTTTTGGCTCAATTCCTTTGGATGAGTCCACCTACCTTTTACTTTAGTAAAATAATTTTCGTGATTGTTTAATAAAATTACAAATTATTCTAGGTTTTATCAATAATTTTGAATCCCAGGAGTTTTGGGTTGCATCGACTGCACGCAAATCGCCATCATAAGACCCGATGAGCATGAAGAAAGATATTTTTGTAGAAAACACTATCATTCCTTAAATGTTCAACTGGTAATGAAACTTTTACATTAAACTTTTACAATAATATAACATTTTATACTTCGTAATTAAGGAACTACTATTAATTAAGGAACATAACTATGACTGTGCAATTCAAAGTTAAAACTTTGGTACCTACATTCATTAATTTGTACTTTTTTTGTTGTTACATATGTGATGCTAATATGTACATCACAAGTGTTGATGCCAGCTACGGTGGAGCTTCACATGACTCTTTTATCTGGAATCAACATCCAATCAAGACTCATTTAGAGACACTTGATGAGCCAACTTGGCTTCTTGGTAAGAAATATTACTTACATTATAGGAATTATGTCATAGGAGCATCTCTACAGTCTACATCAAATTACTTCAGTGTGGTTTGTTAAGAGATATTTCTACATGTAATGCAGTCAAGTGTATGTAATATACTTTAGTTAAAGTTAAAGATTTGCCTTGGTTTGGCCTGATTTCGGAAATCAGACCAAACCAATGCAATTCTAACTATTTAAGATGTATTGATGATTTTTAATCCCCAAAATAAAATAATAATTAATTTACTTATGCAAAATTAGTACCTAGACCTATTTTTTTTTTTACATGTAAATATTCATATTCTTTTTGAAACAGTCTAATAAGTGAAATATTTATTTACAGGTGACTCTGGATATCCACTAAGACCATTTATGATGACACCAATATTAGATGCTCCACCAGATACACCAGAGAGACATTATACAGATATGCATATCCGGGCCAGAAACATTGTTGAGAGGACAATTGGACTTCTTAAAGCACGTTTCCGCTGTCTGTTAGTGCATCGAGTCTTGCATTATAAGCCAGAAGTTGCAGCCTCTATTGTAAATGCCTGTGTCATTTTACACAACATTTGCAATCGGGCTCAACTTCCGGTGCCAGAACTGATAGATGCAGAGGTTCACCAAGAAGCCCAAATGCAACATAACTATGTTGATGTTGGGGATGGCAGCCAACATAATCTACAGCAAGGCACGGCCACAAGGGCTAGGCTTGTTCGTCGGCTGTGGGCAGCCCGGGAAACCTGAAAAATAAAGTTTTAATAATGTATTACTGTTGTTTAATTTTGTATATTGTAGAGTGTTGGGTTATTTATTTAAAGATCCATCGAAGTGTCTATACTTAGCAAAAATGCTGAGCCCTGCCAGTCATTGTGGCAATGTTGTCATAATTTTTTGGGAATGTCATAAACTGGTAGCAGGTTTAGTTATTTTATTTCACGAGTGATGTTTCATTGTATTTTGAAATAAGAAACTTATATTCTTACCTAGTATTTAATGTGCCTTTTATTTCTCCAAGTTCAAGAGCTATATTTTCTAAAATTTGGTTTCTTTTTTGATCAAGTCTAAGTCTATCCTCAGACATATTAACCAGTGCTTGCCTTGCTGTAGCTGCAGACATAGGTACCACTCGGTGCTGCCGCTGCCGCCGACGCGGGGTGCGGCGCGAAGTAGACGAAGCGCTTGGCGCCGCTGCCGGGGCTGATGGAGGGGGCGGGGTCTGGGTTGGTGGAGGGGGCGGGGTTCTTGCTAGCGTGGGCGCGGGTGGTGTAGACGCCGCCGCTATCGACTCAGAAGGAATCACTAGTATATCTAATACTGACTCCATGTTCGAATGATGAGCCAATATGCTTTCAGATTGCTCACTATGAGCAGATAATAGTGGAGCGCACTGGAGGTACAAAGACAAATAGATGAAATAGTTAAAAACGATATCATTGAAGAGACTATTTCAGAATGGTCAAGTCCAGTTCTATTAGTACCAAAGAAGACAGATAGGTCAGGAGAAAGGAAATGGAGGCTTGTTGTGGACTATCGCCAACTCAATAATAGGATACAGGATGATAAATTTCCGTTACCTAACATCACTGAGATTCTAGATTCGTTATCTAATAACATCTTTTTTTCAAAATTAGATCTAAGTCTAGGTTACTGTCGGCTGTCTTTAGAAGAGAAATCTAGGAAGTTTACTGCATTTACAACAGACAAGCAGTATCAAATGAAACGGTGTCCAATGGGACTTAAGACATCGCCTAGTGCTTTTGCTCGTCTCATGACAATAGCAATGTCTGGGTTAAATTTTATTATAAATCATGCTTTTTATATCAAGATGATAGTCGTAGGAAATTGTCTTGAAACGCATAACAAGAATCTTATTTTTAATCTTATTTTAGAATGCCTAAGAAGAGTGAATTTGAAGCCAAATCCGCAAAAGTGTGAATTTTTACGTAAAGAAATCGAAAATGTAGACGAAGTGCACGAAAATGCAACAAACCTCAAGAGGTTTGTTGCATTTGCTAGTTATTATAGGCGTTTTATTCCAAAGTTTGCTGAAATAGCCTATCCTTTGAATGCGTTATGTAAGAAAGATGTAGCGTTCGTCTGGAGTGATGAAAGCGAGCGAGCATTTTACAAGTTCAAACAGATCCTTATTAGCCCGACTATACTTGACTATCCCGACTTTAGCGACAATAACACTTTTACGTTAGAAACTGACGCATCAAAACTAGGATTAGGCGCCGTGCTGACTAACAGCAATAGCAAGGTAGTCGCGTACGCCAGCCGTAACTTGAAACCAGCTGAGACGCGATACCCTGTGATTGAGTTAAAATTACTTGCTATTGTTTGGGCAGTTCGACATTTTAGACCTTATTTATATGGAAAAAAGTTCAACATAAAAACAGACCATAAGCCGTTGATTTACTTATTTAATATGACTGATCCTTCAAGCCGGTTGACAAAGTTTAGATTATATCTTGAGGAATATGATTTTGAAATCAGTTATGTCCCAGGACGGCACAACGCAGCTGCAGATGCATTGAGCCGGATACCAATTACATCCAACAGCTTAAAGGATATGAACAAGCATGTAGTATCGGTCATGACAAGGGCACAGAGTCGAAGGTTACGCACTCACTGTGACTACACAGACATGACTACTGAGGTATCCCCTACTCCAAGGCCTGATCAACCTAAGGTAGTGGAAATCCTCAAACGACCAATTGATAGCGTTGAATTGATATTATTTAGTAACAAAAATACAATATACAGTGAAACTTGGTTAAGTGGGACCTGGATAAGTGAGAAACCTCCATAACTGGAACTTATGCTGAGGTCCCAACACTTTGGCACTGAATTACCTTTGTTAGTGGGACGAGGTAAGCCTCTATATCTGGGATTTGTTCTTTCGATTTATCATCATAGTTACCTCTATAACTGAGACAGCGAGTAAATTTTATATGCATAAACCTCTGTAACTGAGATAACATTGTTTGTTTACTCATTCTTATTCTACCCACAAATTCCACACGTAATTCCAAGTATACGTACTTTTGAGCTTCAATTACCTTCAGTTTTAGTTTCGCTTTACTATCATACAGATGTTTATTAGAAAAATGCCAAAACGAATAATGATCGCACCTGTATAACTGAAATAACCTGTATTCTCACCTCTATTAATGGAACCCTCTGTAAATGAGACAGATATTTATTTATACCTGTATATCTGAGACACTGGGTAAGTGGAATACCTCTATAAGTGAAACGACATTGCAGGTCCCTTGATGTCTCACTTAACCAGGTTTCACTGTATCAGATAGAAAAATCAAAACATTACACTAGTGACAATGGTAACTGCAAATTCCTGAAAAATCAGCAATATTTGTGATTTCTCGATCGTTATCGACAGTAACTGTGTTAGCGAGAGAATTACGTTTTTGCAAGCAAATCAAAATAAACGAGCTCATAATAATTAAAAGCAAGCGCAACGAAATTGTTGTTAACAATTTTATAAAGGAAATGAGTCATTTAAATGACATTCCTAAGCTACTTGTTATTAAAGACATGACAAGAGTTACTGACAAAGACACGAGAACTGTGATCTTGAATGACTTCCACCTGTTACCCACGAGTGGCCACGCGGGGGTAAACAGAATGTTAAATAACATTAGGAAATACTACTATTGGTACAGGAATGACTACTGACGTAACAGAATTCGTAAAGAAGTGTACAAGTTGTCAGATTCAAAAGCATTCCAATAGGCATACGAAGGAACCGATGGTCATCACATCCACGGCATCCACTGCTTTTGAAAGAGTTAGTTTAGATTTAATGGGTCCTTTAGATGTAGATAATTTAAACCATAAATATATCCTGACATTACAGTGTGATTTAACAAAATACGTCGAAGCATATCCATTAGAGAAGAAAGATACTGTTTCTGTAGCTAGGTTATTTGTAAACAATTTTATTCTGAGATATGGTATCCCTAAAGAGATAATAACAGACCAGGGAACAGAGTTTATGTCATCAGTATTTACTGAGATTTGCAATTTGTTGTATATAAATAAACTGCATTCAACAGCTTATCATCACGAAACTCTGGGAGGATTGGAAAATACTCATAAGGTTCTAGGAGCTTATCTTAGAATTCAGTGTGACAATAACAAAACAGATTGGAGCAGTTGGCTTCCATTCTGGTGCTTTTCTTTCAACACTACAACACAATCTGAGACAAAATACTTCTCCATTTGAGTTAGTATTTGGGAAAAATTGTAATTTACCATCCAATATAGCACAAAATTCATATGTTGATCCTTTATATAATCCTGATTCATACCATTTGGAGCTAAAATGCAGACTTCAAATAGCACAAGCTGAAGCTAGAAAAAATTTATTATTCAGTAAGGAATTAAGAAAAAATGTATTATAGTGGTGTAGGCACAATAAAAGAGAACTGTTCAATACAACGATTCGTGTAATAATGCCAATAATTAGTGTGTGCAGTTACAAATATAAGGTTAGGTGAGCTGCACACTACACCTCCCCTTTTTTTAAAAAATAATTTTAATCTTTTGTTACAGAGATGGTACTCTCCAAACTCAGAGTAGATGGTACTCTCCAAACCGAGACCAGTCTGTTATTGTACAAGTAAATAGTAATTTGGATCGGTCAGGGGAAAAAAATGGAGACTTGTAGTGGACTATCGTTAACTTAACAACAGGATACAGGACGATAAGTTCCCATTGCTCAATATTACGGAGATTTTAGATTCCTTGTCCAATAACATTTATTTTTCAAAATTAGATCTCAGTCAAGGCTACTACCAACTATCTCTTCAAGAATAGTCAAGAAAGTACACTGCATTCACAACAGACAAGCAGTATCAGATGAAAAGGTGCCCTATGGGGTTTAAAACGTCTCCTAGTGCTTTTTCACGTCTAATGACGATAGCGATGTCTGGTTTAAATTATAAGGCGTGTTTAATTTATCAAGATGACTGCGTCGTGGTAGGCAAAGGTCTTGAAACTCATAACAAAAATCTTATACAAATTTTAGAATGTCTGCGAAAAGTAAATTTGAAATTAAACCCACTAAAATGCGAATTTTTACGCAAAGAAATTGTATATTTAGGACACAAGATCACTGCAGAAGGGATATTTCCCGATCCATCTAAGGTAGAATGCCTCCGAAAATATCCCACTCCACAAAACGTAGACGAAGTAAAAAGGTTTGTAGCATTTGCTAACTACTATAGGCGTTTTATACCTTTTTTTTTTTTTTTTTTTTTTTTTTTTTTGAGGATGGGAAATCATCAAATGACTCCTCCCGCTCTGGGTGGAGCGGAAGGGAGTGTCAGACTCTTACTGACTAAAACCCACCCGTGTTCCTTCCTTAGCCCTTTATGTTCCGGGCCAGCGGTAACCCTTTCGGACAATCCCGCTGACCCGGCAGGCTTCGGCCCTAAGGGGCCCCTCCTCGATGCTGACATCTCTTTGAGGCGCGCGTGGAACACGTACGCGCCGTCCGGCACGGGCCTGGTCCTGATCGGGCGGTGAGCTACCCATTACTCTCCGCCCGCAGGCCCGCGCCTACGGTGGCCGGGAGTCGTCACGCGGCTCCCGACGCCCGGAGCGTCTCCCGCGGCGGCTGGGACGGGAGGCTCTCTCCCTGAGCCGTTCCGCCACCTCCTTCGCTAGCATGACTGCTTCGCAGAAGGAGGTGACTGCCTCCCACTCCCTCTCGCCCCGGACCATGGCTTGCACCAGGGCCGGACGCGAGAGGTCGCCGTCGCTGCCAATCGCCTCTACGAGGACACGGCGGTGCTCCGCCCAAGCGGGGCAGACCTCCACCGTGTGCTCCACCGTGTCCTCTGGGCGATCCTGGCAATGGTGACACCCGGGCGTTTCCTCCCGCCTGATGATGTGCAGGAACCTCCCGAAACTTCCGTGTCCGGTGAGGACCTGCGTCAGGCGGAAGGTGAGGGCGCCGTGGCGCCTCTCTAGCCACTCCTCAAAGAGGGGTCTTATCGCCGCTATCGCGGCGTGCCCTGCGCTGGGTTGCGACAGTCGCTCTTTCCATGCCGCCATGAGATCGCGCCGGAGATCCGTCCGCTCCGCAGCGATTTGCCGCGGAAGCGGATCCTCCCCCCGGCGTAGTGCCTCCGCGCGCCACTCATACAGGCGCGCGAGGACTATCGCCTCCAGATCCCATGGCGGCAGTCCGGCAAGGAGGCTTGCCGCCTCGCCAGAGATCGAGGCGTTTTATACCTAAATTCGCAGTAATAGCCCATCCCTTAAACGCAGTATGCAAAAAAGATGTAGAGTTTTTCTGGACTGAAGATTGAGAGCGTGCGTTTCGTAACTTAAAACAGATTCTCATTAGTCCAACGGTGTTAGACTACCCAGACTTTACTGACAGTAACACTTTTACGCTACAGACTGACGCTTCAAAACTTGGATTAGGCGCCGTACTGTCTAATAGCAATAGCAAGGTAGTCGCGTACGCAAGCCGTAACTTGAAACCCGCCGAGACACGATACTCTGTAATCGAGCTGGAGTTACTTGCTATTGTTTGGGCTGTACGACATTTTAGACCATATTTATATGGGAAAAAGTTTCTAATAAAAACGGACCATAAGCCGTTAATATATTTGTTCAACATGACCGACCCTTCAAGCCGATTGACAAAATTTAGACTTTATCTGGAGGAATATGATTTGGAGATAAGTTATGTTCCGGGACGGCACAACGCAGCTGCAGATGCATTGAGCCGGATACCCATCACATCCACCGATTTGAAAAATATGCATAAGCATGTAGTAGAAAAAGCGCGGGAAACTTCGGACTTGTCACCTAAACATGCTTAGGTGCCTCTCTGGCGTGTGGTGGGGTGCACATCCCTTTTCTTTGAAACTCGTTTACAATGCAATCATTAGAAGCACTCTGGGTTATGGAACGTTCGTTCTGGAACCTTATGGCTTTTAAAAAGTTGGATCGCATCCAGTCTAAGACTATACGCATTATTTCGGGTGCCATGAACTCTAGTCCCATTAATGCACTACAAGTTGAATGCGGGGAAGCTCCTTTATATCTTAGAAGACAATTCCTATCTGACAAATATTTGTTCCGGATTCTTCAGATCTCAACTCATCCTCTCATTCCTAAACTGGACTCATTAGTGTTGCAGATTGAATCTTCAGATTACTGGTCCCATAAACGTGCTCCTTGTTTAGTTGTAAGCTATAAAAAATTCCTTTCACTTTCTTCTCCTATTCACCGTTCCAACAAACTTCCTATATTTAGCAGTAGTTATGAGAGTTTACAATTCAGTCCCATCATAAAATATAACTGTGTAAGTAAATCAGATCCCGATTGCCATTCAAGTTTTAATAATTTTCTGGCTGAACACTTAGAGTACCACCATATATTTACGGATGCTGCGAAGCATTCTCCGACAGGTTGTGTTGGGATAGGTAATTACCATTCTCAATGCAACATCGTACAAAAAATAAAACTACCTCCTGAGACTTCAGTTTTTACGGGGGAATGTTTCGGAATTTTAAAAGCCATTGAATATATTCGTGTTTTAAGGCGAAATGTGTCCCAGAGAAGATGTTTTGACGCATTTCGGCCGCACGCAAAATCAATTTTTGTCCTTAAAAACTACAATTTTGGCTTATTTTTTATCATGATTTATAAAATTGAAGATTTTCTTTAGTGAATTATGGGGGCCAAAACACGATTGACATAATTTGGCTCAATACAAAAAAATCGCAAAGTTTCCTCAAAATTAGCATTTTTTATGAAAAAAAAACTTTTTTACAAAAAAAAAACAACCGACTTCCAAAAAACACTATAAAGTGAAAAATAACTTTAATTTCGGAAGTCGGTGTCTTTGGATTTATTATTTTTCACTTTATAGTGTTTTTTGGAAGTCGGTTGTTTTTTTTTTGTAAAAAAGTTTTTATTTTTCACTTTTTTGTGAGTTAGTTTGTAATTTATCTAAGTTACAATAGCTTAATGTCAACTGCTCATCACCTTTTACAAAATATTGCTTTACCCGATGCAGGGTCGTTAATTGTTGACGAGCTCCCCTAATGAGAACCAGGAGAACTGGAGCTGATTGATAAGTCACCATCAGCTCCATTTCACCATACGCATTGTAACGAGCATAAATTGCTTATTAACCATATTAAAGTAATCGAATCGCAATCCGTGAAATATTTGTCATTGAGTAGTTCCGATGGCCATCTGTGGTCTTTATCATCAGCTCCACTTTACCAAAGGATGATTTCCGAGAGCAAATGCTCAAGTTACTTTAATTAAAAAAAGATGTTTTCAAATCGGTTCGTAAATGACGGAGATATGCCCGAACAAAAAACGCAATGAAGAGTAAACGAAAAGATCGTTAATGTAGGCAATGTAGATAAATTTTTAGATTTTTGTTGATTTTTCAAAAACCGCTCATCCAAATTCGACAAAATTTTCATGGGACCATTTGGGAAGTAAACCCGTTCCAACAAAAAAAGAATTTTTCAAATCGGTTGCCAAGCGACGGAGTTATGCCCGAACAAACATAAAAAAAAAAAAATACAAACATCCGAATTGAGAACCTCCTCCTTTTTTAGAAGTCGGTTAAAAAACGGTTTTATTCGATTGTAAATAAAGCAATTTCAATAAAATTTCGTCTATACGTTCACCATGAAAGACACTAGGGGATTATGGGTTTATTTTAATGTAACAGAGCAAATAGAATTTTAAAAGAAATATTTATAAAAAGCGGGCGCGCAGGTCTGACATCCCACCGCTCCCCGCAGTCCCGTCAGTCGGCCGCAGCGCGTCTTAGAGAGCACCCGTGTACAACTTTATTGCGCCCGTTGTCGCCGACTACTCAAGCGAACATTGAAGTGTAAAGTGATACCTTAGTCACAAAAATGGTAAATAAACGTAATAAAAAAAAAAATATTCAGGACTGAAGCTCAAGAAGCTGAAATTGATGAACCTGAATAGGTAAGTTTTTTATTTACTATCCTAAAAAATACCAATTTTGACATTTGACATTGGCGTACTAACTCGTGTTTATTGTACAAGCACACAACTTTCGTTTTGAAAGTCCCTTTACACAATATGCCGTGGTTGCGGCGGCGGCGCCGCGATGCCTCTGTATTGGTTTCCCTTGGATTTGTATGAACCCCCACACACGGCGCCGCGGCGGCGGCAACGAGTTTTGATAGGTCTTATCAAAACTCGCCGCCGCCGCCGCGCGGCGCCGCCGTGCGGGGTTCATACAAATCCAAGAGTGACTGATGCAGCGGCGCCGCTGCTGCTGCAGCTGCGGCATAATGTGTAAACGGCCTAATAAAGATAGATAATTATGGTCTAAAACTTTCATGTAGGTACCCCAATATCTTTATTTTTATAAACATATTATGGTTTATTATTATGTTTTTACAGAACTCGTATCAACACTGAGTCTGACATTGCGGAGTTGCCAGCTGACTCACAAGGAATGAGTAAAGCCGTCACACCACCACAATTGCCAGAAACATCTGATGGGGCACTAGTACAACTTCAAACAGTATCACCCAAGTTTTTTGAGTAAGCTCGCTTTCTTATCTACCTATGCTCTATTATTATTATATCGGAGTTTCGCGGCCGAGTTTCGATAGCTAATTTAATTTGACCCTGTGTACTAGAGAAAGCCTTTGAAAATACAAAGTGTTTTTTTTTTATATCCCATAACTCTAGGGGGTCATTGTACTCATCATTATGAACAACTTTTACTATGGGACCGAACCTAAAATCGCGGAAAAACAAAATCAGCTGTTATTTTTATATTCGCATAACTCGTCAAAATGTAGGGGAACACCTGTTTTTTTTTCGCCATTTCGGGTTTGGACCTAAAGTAAAAGTTGTTCATAATGATGAGTACAATGACCCCCTATAGTTATGAGATATAAAAAAAAACACGTTGCATAATTTGTCTGTTAGACGTCATGAATAGGACTGAAAACCGGTTTTTATCAAAAATCGTTTTTTTTTTAGGTATTTTTATATATTGGGAATGGAACTTCAAGAAAACCGGTTCTAGATAAAACCGGTTTTTAACACGACATATGTATTTTTTTTTATTACTTATATTTCTTTTAGCACATTGAGTGTAGACTTTATTCTTATAGGTAGGTTACAAGTTACCCAGCTTGTAGCGGAAACGCACCACCACTACGAGGTTAGTTGTTGAACTGAATAGGTCAATTTCAATTTCATTTCATCTTGTATTGTTACAAATACTTCCAATATTTCAGCACCCATGAAAAACTACTGGATACTGACGATACAGGAATGGTATCACCACAACAGCTACCAGAAATATCTGATGCGGCACATGTGAACCTTCAGTCGGTGTCAATCACACCACCACCATAATTATGATGTTGCCGAGTAAGTTTACTCTCCAGTGAAATTGTAGTTTTGTTTTGGTTTAGGCGTGAAAAGGTAACATACAGACAGACAGACAGAGTTACTTTCGAATTTATAATATTAGTATGGATACAAAACCGGCATCGATTTTGTAGTACTGCTATTCATCACATTTACACGCTTTTTTATTTCAAAATGTTTCAGCGCCCAAGAAGACCTGCCCTATCAAGTGGAAAATGAGTGTGAGACAAAGTCTGTCAAAGAAATCACCGGTCGCAGAATTGTTAACGTAGTACATTTTTTTAATCAACTGCAACAGCAAGAACACGTCCCTCTTTTTCAGTGTGATTTCAGCTGCTTGGTTTTAGAAACAGAAAAGCGCACCGGTCTGGTTTCATATTTCAATTTTAAATGCAGGATGTGCAAGAAAATTTTCAAGGTGTGTACTGATGACTTGGACAGTGTTAATAGTGTAGATGTTAACACTGCAGCAGTCTCAGGTATAGTATCCTCTGGGATTGGATACTCTCAATTCGAAGAAACTATGGCTGCCATGGACATTCCTATTTTTCGAGAAAAATATTACTCGAAAATTCAAGATAGCATTTTCAATGAATGGGAGGCTACAGCAGTGGAGGCGATGGAACGAGCTGCTGCTGTAGAACGTGAAGCAGCAATTCAAGAAGGGAGAGTTGTTAATGGCCTACCTGTGATTGATGTGTTTGCGGAAGGTGCATGGTGCAAACGTTCTTATGGGAACAGCTATAAAGCAATGTCTGGTGTTGCTGCTATTGTGGGACGAAAATTTGGATAAGTTCTTTTTATTGGCGTCAAAAACAAATACTGTGTAATATGTGCAAGGGCAGAGAAACGTCAGGAAAAACCCAAAAATCACGTATGTTATAAAAATTATGAAGGCTCGTCCAGCGGAATGGAAGCAACGATCGTATGCGAGGGTTTCAAGGAATCCATCAATATTTATGGGCTTATATATGGCAACATTGTGGCTGATGGTGATTCTGCAACGTATGCTAAAATATTGGCATCAAATCCTTATTCAGACTATGTAGTGTCTAAAATAGAATGCCGAAACCACGTTCTGCGAAATATGTGTAACAAGCTGCGTTCACTAGGCAAAGACACAAAATACCCAAAAGTGCAGAGAAAACATATTACCGACTGTTGTTGCAATAAAGTTGCGATTATTGTTGCAATAAAGATAAAATTATTTTGTCTTCAACTGTGGCTGAGCTTGAAAACTCAACTTTTTGGTTTCGACTAAAAGTAATTTTAAATTCGGTGGCAGCAAAATCTCGGAGTCTTCTGAAGACGTTGACACCAATGCTGTTGAGAGATTCAACAGCGTAGTTGCCAAATTTGTTGGAGGCAAAAGAATTAATTTTGCTTCTCGACGATCATATCAAGCGAGATGCTCGGCTGCAGTTGTTTCCTACAACACCAAAAGACCTCTTTACACCCTTCACAAAAAAATATTGTGAATGAGCCCTAGAGGCAGCTTGCAAAAGCTAGAAGCAAGGAGAGAGCAAAAAAGAAATCGAGCCAATGCTGTGAAAAGAAAAAAAAATAGGGTTAAGCTATTCGAGAAACAAAATGATTACGGTGAAAAAGTAGCTGCGCCGGACATGTCTGCCGATGAGTACAGTGCAGCGTCTGCAGATTTTATGACAAATCTGAAGACACTGGTAAATGATCGGGAGGGTATACAAAAACGAACCACACAGCAACGCGAAAGCACTGAATGGATGATAACGGCCTCAAATTTTGGAGTAATAATAAATAGACAAAAAAATTTTGCTACCCTGGTGAATAACATTTTGTACAAATCTAATATTTCATCCGTCGCATCAGTGGCCCATGGACTCAAAAATGAAAAATTTGCGCTTCAACAACTGAGTAGTCAAGAAAATTTACAGATTGAGGACTGTGGACTTTTTGTGGACAAAGAATTTCCTTACATTGGTGCCACACCGGACGGAGTCGTTGGAGAAAACAGTATCGTTGAGGTCAAATGCCCAGTAGCTGCTTTTAGAAACGGCATAGAAAATGCTATCAAACAAAACAAGGTCCAAATTCTAAAGTACAACAAAAAGAATACTCAAGTTACTTTAAATAAATTAGTAACTGGTACTATCAGGCTCAAGGACAGCTACGAGTGACGGGCAAGCAGCGATGCATTTTCGGGATATGGGGAGGAGAAGATGAAAAAATGGAAATTGTATACATCCAAAAAGATGACGACTTTTGGAAAAATAAAATGGAGCCAAAACTTGTCAACTTTTATCACACACACATTCTTCCAGAGTTGGTAGATTCCCGCCGAAACCGTGGTATGCCTTTGAGAGGCTCTGAAAAATAATTTGGAGCAGATAGAGAACTCGTTATAGAACCCCGCTACACAACACAACATGAATGATACACCTCCTGTATTCTTTTTTAATATATACAAAAGCTGTTATACTCACCTGTTTTTTTCATTTCTACAGGGTAATTTTTTTATCAATATCCAAATTTTGACAGGGTGTGTTCTACCCATGAATATGAACAACTTTTACTATGGGACCAAAAATCCTGAAATCACGAAAAAAATCTGCTGATGGAACTTTTGTAAGAAACAGCTGATTTTTTTGTAATTTCAAAGTTGGTCCCATAATGAAAGTTGTTCATATTCATGGGTAGCACACCCTATGAAAATTTGGGTAGTGATAAAAAAATTATCCTGTGTAAGTACCGGTTTTTGGTAAAACCAGTTTGGATTCTACCTCTCATAGTAGACACCTTCCGAAAATTTGAGTAGTGATAAAAAATTATCCTTTGTAAGAACCGGTTTTTGGTATAACCGGTTTGGTTTCTATCTCTCATACTAGTACCACAAAATACAGAGAGTACAAAAGGCAATCTACATACAAACTGCGCTCGAGCAACGCACACATAGACACCGCTCACGAACGCTTTATCTCGGACGGGTTGGGAGTAGTGCGGGTGCGAGTGCCATTCGCCTGAGACACGCGTCTGTGAAGTGTAAAAATCGAGCAACAAAAAAATGCCTAATTATCTAAGCTCTTTTTATATTATAGTTTCCTATTTTGAATCAGTATAAACGAAGTAACTTTTTTGTAAGGTAAATTCACGGCACCAACTATTACGTAAGTGAAAACATGATTTTTTGTTTATGTAGATATTGTGTTGTTTTTAGTGTCATTTGATAGGTTTAGGTCTAAAACGGATAGGGCTAAATAAATTGTGTAAATAGGGTAATCCGTTGGTGCATACACTAGTGCTTTCATTATTATATCTACTATTTTAGCTACTTTCACAGCTTAATGTCGTACGGCATTTTACTATGGGGTCGAGCTGCTGACATTGAATCCATCTTTATTTTGCAAAAGAGAGCTGTCAGAGCCATTTATAATCTACGTCGCCGCGAATCTCTCAGGGAACTTTTTAAAAAGATTAATATTATGACGGTACCTTGCCAATTTATTTATGAAAATATTATGTATGTTAGAAAAAATCTACATCTTTTTAATAAAATAAGCGATAGACATAATTTTAATACTAGAAATAAAGATAAAATACATCAACCATTTTTTAGATTAGCCAAAGTAAATACATCTTTTATGGGGTACTGTGTTAAATGTTACAATAAAATACCTTGTGATATATTGCAATTAAATGAAAGAAAATTTAAAACTCACATTAAACGTACACTTTGTAAACAAGCATACTATAAATTAGAAGATTATATCCAAGATAAGAACGCTTGGAAACATGCTGGTCCTGCTCCATAGGACAATCTAGAGTCTAGACAAAATCAAACTGGTAACTAATTTAATTGTAAAATTGATTCTTTCTTCTTTTTTTTGACGTTGGTTTATATTCTGTAATTACTTAAACTCACACCCTGACTTATTACTTGTAATTTTTTATTTTAATGAAAATCGTTTATTTTTACCATGTTTGTAAATATGTGAGCACCATGTATCTATTAGATAATTAATTTATGTCATGTTTTCATTTTTAATTCTTTTACCTATTTTGGTATAGTAATTTTATTTTATTTTAGGTGCATCGTCTTCACATATTATTATATAATTAATGTATACAAAATATTGTAAAACATTTTAAAAGAGTAACGGTGGAGTTTCTTGCCCATTCTTCTCCATACGAAAACTACCTTTTGGAATGGGCGACTAGAATCAATCCTATTTTTTCGTAATTTTTGACGTTCAAAAGTGCCTTTTAAGTGCCTACTTGAAATAAATGTTTTGACTTTGACTTATATCTAATCTATACATATAATAAATCTGTAGAAGGGTCAATTCTGTACATTGAAAATATTGAAAAAATAAATAGCGGGGGGTGTTGCTGGATCGATACCAAACCCAAATATGTGATTAAAAAATTTTTTGTCTGTCTGTCTGTCTGTCTGTCTGTCTGTCTGTATATGCAGGCATCACGTGAAAACTAACGGTTCGATTTCGATGAAACTTGGTATAATTATACCTTATTATCCTGGGCATAAAATAGGATACTTTTTATCCTGGAAAAATACGTAGAAAAAAAATCTTATTTTTCGGTTTTATTCATAGACGTTGTTCTGTAGAACCGCGAACACACGTTGCATTACCCGTAGTGGATAATTTTCCATTTCAATTTAAGAGAATACAGTTTCCTGTAGCTTTGTGTTACGCCATGACAATAAATAAGGCTCAAGGTCAGACCCTAGGAGTTGCTGGCGTAGATCTTACCGCGAGTTATTTTTCACACGGGCAACTTTACGTAGCTCTTTCCCGTGTGAGCAGTCCAAGAAATATTCATGTTCATATTCCGGACGAGCTCCGATGTTCCGATGTTGTGTATGCTGAAGCTCTCAATTAACTTTCTGTCGCATTGTCACGATCACTTTTTTATTATTGCAAACTTTTCGTCACTGTCAGTAATTTACTGCTACATGCTACTTATCAAGGTCGGAATTACTATGAAAAAAATACTTACTACAGAACGCGAGCTCAACAGCAGTAGCTCAATAGAGGGATCTCCTTAATTATTATAGGCTTAGCCGTATTTGGGTCCAATAGATATTTATAAGATGTCATTGTCAGAGTTACTCAAAATGGAGAAATAAACCATCCACGCGAAGACCGACATCCGCGCGGACGGAGTCGCGGGCGGAAGCTAGTACTATAAATATAGTGCTATAAATAAATATAAAATAATATTGTAATTACCTAATTACAATACTACATACACACTACACTACTACACTGTACTTGTACTATGTATATTATGTACTCAGTATATACTTTGAGAAAATAAATGGGTACATTTCCATAAATACCTACTGCGCAATTAGTAACAACTAAAACTGCTAGTTGTCGCTATAGTCCGACCGCTGTATGCGCGACCCTCTGCAGAAGTATTTTGGTTCACGAGAGAGGGTCGCGCTTACAGCGGTCGGACTATAGCTTGTCGGCCGAGTGCGGCAGAGCGCGGGGCCCCGCGCGCTTCTTACCCGTCCGCGTCTGCTTCACCCCCTCAAAACCTACGTGAGTACGATACCATTTCGCCTTAAAACTTGAAAATACTATAATTTTTACTGATTCTCAAAGTGCTCTTCTAGCCACACAAATCACAGTTTCCTATAATTTATTTAATAAGAGAATTTGCGTTTAGAACAATCTCTGAGGGTAGTACACTGCAATTTGTGTGGATTCCAGCCCATGCTGGAATCCATGGGAATGAAGTGGCTGATACACTTGCCGGTGATGCGGTGCAATGTGGGGACCTAGTTCCATATATAAATTTTTGCTATGACCTCATGACGTTACCAAAAACTTTTCTTCGAGACACCTGGAAGGTAGCTTGGGATATCGGAAGCAAATCGAAGGGTCGTTATTTTTCTCTTATTCAACCCGATGTTCCGGAAAAACCGTGGTTTGGCAGGGCAAAGTTTGGCAAGATGGAGACCTCCATTCTAATACGGATGAGACTGGGTCATGTCTGTTCTCCAGCCCATCTTGCCAAACTTCATATCATCGATGACCCCATCTGCCTGTGTGGCACAGACGTAGGCGACTTAAATCACATTTTTTTCTCCTGTCCCTTATATGCTTTCTTAGTAACCTCTTGTCCCTCAATACTCCTTTTCCTACCTCAATACTTTCTTTACTTTGTACAAATAGTTTTTCTGTATATAAATGTATAGTCTCATTCATTACTTTAAATAATATTAATTTATAATGTTTCATCATTGTATTTAGCTCATTTTTATTTCCGTTATAAATACTGATCCTATAGTTATTATCCCTATATCCCGTTATAACTAATTCGAATAATAATATTTTTGTTTCCCTACCTTTATTTCCTTCGTAATAAAAAACAAAACGTGATATTGGCTAAATGCACAAACCGTGCGAAGCCAAAATAAAAAATAAAAAAATAACAATAAAAAAGCATGTAGTATCGGTCATGACAAGTTCGTAGGTTGCGTACTGACAACAAGGACATGACTTCAGAGGTGCCCTCTACTCCAAGGCCTGATCAACCTAAAGTAGTGGAAATCCTCAAACGACCAGTTGACAGTGTATAATAATGTATAATAAATATTTTATTCAACAACAAGATTGCCTTAAATCAGATAGAAAAGAGTACGCACTTCGCCAGTGAAAATGGTAATTGCATTTTTGTGCCTGAAAAATCGGCAATATTTGTAATGTCTCGACCGTTATCGACCGTAAGTGTGTTAGCGAGAGAATTGCAAGAAATTTGCAATCTCACGAAGTGCAGTGCGGTTTTTGGGAATATTTATTTTTGTTTGCAATAATAATATTTACAAAATTGCTGCCTTTTTTATGAATGTTGTTTTTATTGCAATAAAGGGTTTAGAATAAAAAATGCGTGTTAAGTGATAAGTATAACAAAAATAAAAAATATTTATTCGTTACATTTATTTTGCTTACCTACATAAAGTTAACAAACCGCTACATTTATTTATTATAACGTGATTGAGGTTATAGCTTAAGTATTCATTTTCTTTACGAAAAGAAGATTGAAACTAAACCTCAAATTATGGAATAATATACAGGTGGGTTCTTGTAGATAGACCGAAAATGTTTACATTATTATAGTAGGTTATTTTATTATTTATTTAGGTAGGAACGACAACGATGATGCAAGCCTTCAGCATGGAGTCCACGGCGAACGGTTAATAAAGATGTGTTGAATGACTCAGCAAAATATATGAAATCATTTGTTTTATATTCATTCACTATGAGTCACCGCTGTTTTTCTCGGCGCATTCTCGTAATAATGTAAGTACCCTTGCAAGGCTAAGGTAGCCTAACTTTCACAGTATTTCTCTAGAACAAAGAACGGAATACAGTACCTCTACCATGAGTTGTTATCGAAAACTTACTCGATAGCGTCAAACTCGCTAGCTTATTAACGTGGATCGAATAGATTTCGATAATGCTTGCACCATGAGTTTTACGGAGTCTTACGCAGGCGCTAAGGTAAACTCGATAGATCGTGTCGTATGTAACGTCACTTCCTTAAGTTTTGTTTCTTTCTTTCTCAGTAATAAGGAGAGAGAACGGCATATATTATGCTCAAAATGTAGTGCTGTCGCCTATGCTTAAAATGTTATGATAGGCAATAATCCGACTAAATGGAATGGTTGGCGGTTAGTGAACTTCTTGAGGTATTTAGTGGTTGTTGAATTTTTATTCCTTATGTACTACTGTTCCTTCCTACTGTTGTGTCATCGAGTGTCGTTTTCAATTTGTAATTTTGTATTTGTCGACATTGAGTTACGAAATTCAGTTAAATAAGTTTACAAAAAGACAGTAATACAATGAGGACCAGTATGGCACAATTTTTAGCAACTGCCTGTCGCTTCTGCGCTAAGAATCGCCGGTTAATTTGTCGCAAGGAGCAAAAAGTTGTGTGATCCAATCTTCCAAAGAAAGATACCTAATTGTTCCGGGTCTGGATGTTTGTGCATGTGATATTTGTGTTTGTAAATGCACCCACGATACAGGGGAAATCCTAGTGTCCAATGTTTAAAGAAAAAAATGTGTAGTTAGTAGGTAATAAGTATGTGTTTTTATGTCAATTTTAGTGTTCCTTATTTTGTTAAATATGCTGTTTCCCATATAATAATAAAATAAATGAAAAGGTTGTATAAGTAAAATGTCTTTTATTTAAATTTAAGTTAATATTCATCACAGAAAGCCTCCTAGGTAGCTGCGAAATGTCCCGCCCATTGGTAAGCTAGAATTTCATTTTCTTGTAATTTTGGCTTGAAATTCACGTTCTTTACGTCGTTGGTCTTAAAATTCAGCGGCCGACAACGTATTCCATGCTAAATAAGCTCTTCCAGACATTATTTTGACTCAAAATACTAAAAAACGTATATAATTTCAATGTAAACGTATGTTTCACACGTCAAAATGCTAGTGAGTTACGTAACTCTGTCAAATTAGTGACTCATGGTGCCGTTTTGTATGGCGACAGCTGAAAAACGTTAGTGACTATCGAATAGATTACGTTAGGTTTCTTACCTCGAAATCTATAGTGCTCATGGTACAAATTTTAATTCTTTCTGTGACCGCTAGGGGCGCTTAACAATATTTCATACATATTATTTACGGAGACGCTAGCGAGTTTTGGCAGTGCAAACTCATGGTAGAGCTACTGTTAGACATTTCGTCGTTTCAGCCGATAGACGTCCACTGCTGGACATAGGCCTCCCCCAATTTTGGGAGGGTTTGCCATAATCGCCACGCTTGGCAGGCGGGTTGGCGATCGCAGTATGGTATGATGGTGGAATACATAGAGAACGCTGCTGCCCATTCTCCGGTACGACCCTTAGTCGCCTTTTACGACACCCACGGGAAGTAAGGGGTGGTGGTATTCTTTAAGTCCGGCACCACACAGACTGTTAGACATTTATAAGCAAAATATTAAAATTGTTTACTTTACTATTAATAATTACCTAACACTTCGACGACTACGGAAAAAAATATTACTCATCATTCACTAATCTAAATAAATTAAGTAGGTATCTTTATTTAAACCTCATAATGAATTTAAAACTTTATTTAGTAAGGCATCTTCCGAGTAAAACGATTAACAATGCTTTTGATTTAAGTAGATTTACCTATATTTAGTAAATTAGGAAATATTTAAATGATACTTAACCTTAGTCCGGTTTCATTCACTATTTTTGTTTTGTTATATCCAATTTTATGCAGCGCAATAATATTAGCCCTCACTTCAATATTTATATTTGACAGCATTTTGAAAATAATAACTACAACACCGTTAATAGATTTAAACACCTCGTCACTAACCAACAATATCCACGAACCAACAATGTTCTATAGAGGTGAATAGTCGTAACGAACAGCAGAATCTGTCTACCTCACAGAAATGAAATAATTTTGTTGGTTTTCTGTGGTCTACCTGCTAACTTTATTATTTGTGTGAACAAGACGAACAAGACAAAAAACTAATGATTATTTATCGAACTAAAGTGAGTGTGTGTGCGTGTCTATAGTATAGAAACAACTTATAGAATAAGGTCGTAAGTCGAACCGAAGCGTCAATGTATTTCTTTGTCAGATCGCTAATCCACTTATGAACGCCGCTGAACCTACATGCATATCATGAAGCTAGGTATTTTAACTGGAGGTTTTATCGTTTAAGGGCTGATTTTTCCATCGCCAGATAACTTTTATTGGAGGAATAAAATTGACGTTTGACAGTTTTTGTATGAAAAAACTGTCAAAATTTCAAAATTATTCCTCGAATAAAGTTATCAGTTGATTGAAAAATTAGCCCTTAGACGAAATCTGCAGTAAATATTATAATAAAAACAGTAGAAATTGGTGCTTAAAAAGAAAACAGGGATGCCATGGTGAAAACAGTAAATCTACTGATAAAACAGTAGGGTTGGCAACACTGTCCACAGACTACGTATCTAGTTAACTGACCTTGACAGTGACATGACAACTCACACAACTTTTTTTACTCTGGTACGTTCGAAACAGAAACATTGTTTTATTACGTCGAAATAGAAATATTTTTTCGTCTATTAAATAGCAAAAGGTAAATAAATATCTACTTTGACAAAGAATTATTTTAATAATAGTTAACGTATTAACGTGGAATCTTAAAAACAACTGTTGAGTGTCTGTTTTACTTTTAAGTAATGATACTGAGTTAAGAACAAATAAAATGTTACTTGCTTCTGAACGTGTCTAACACTAAAATGTGCGTGAAACAAACTTATTTGATAATAATAGCGTTGTCTCTTTTTCACCAAAAACGTTTCAAACGCGGTTCAGCCACAAATTGCGATTTTCATTCACTTTTAACGATCCAAATGCCGATGAGCGTATTGGACGTCATGGTACGACTTTGAAGTACATATTAGTAATCTGTGCTGTGTAGTGTGGGAATAAACGACCAGCACGAAGAAATTCAAAAAACTATGAAGAATTAGAATTGAGATTTTCAAGTAATAATTTGAAACCCAAAGAACATATTGTATGTATTACGTCCAAAGAAACATTGCCGAGGCAGTTTGGGATGGCAAAACTTTTGAGATCTCATAATATAGGAAATATAAGTAAATTAGTATACAAAAACCCTTATAGGGCTTTAGTATATTTTGACAACAAAGAAAATGCAGAAAAGATGTTAAAGTGTGAGAAAATATTAGGCAACTTGGAGTGTAGGTAATATTAATATAATAGGTGAATCATTGTTATGCTATGGTATACTTCGACAGGTGGGCTTAGAAATAGAAGATAAAGAAATATTAGAAAACCTTAAATGTGATTTCGAGATTATATCCGCAAAACGATTAAAAAGACAGGACAGCGATGGTAATTGGGTAAACTCTGAAACAATCCGCCTATGTTTTAAAAATTGCAACCTAACGTCATATGTATATGGTTTTGGGTGCAAATTCCAAGTTGAACCCTACATTTTCCCCGTGTCACAATGTTCAGTATGTTGGCGTTATGGACACCTTTCAAGGACATGTCCTTCGAAAAAACTCATATGCCCTAAGTGTGGAAATAATCACGCTAACTGTGAGACAACTGTTTTTAAATGTCTAAACTGTAAAGGTTCACATATGTGAACCTTAAAAAAATAGGACATTTTTTTGAAACAAAAAGAAATTAGAAGAATTATGTCGGAAAAGAACTGCAGTTATCGGGAAGGACTAGAAATATATATAGTCAAAGGAAATATTCAGGAAAATAATACAATACATAATGTATATACTGCCCATCGTCAGTACATACTATTCAATCTGACTGGGATTTAATTTTCACAAAATTTAATAGTAAATGTTTAATCGCTGGTGACTCCAACGCACACCACTATAATTGGTCATGTAAATCAGATACAAGAGGTACGATAGTTTTTGACGCTGCGCTGGATGCGGGATACATCTCGCTTAACAAAGGGGTAGGTGAGCACACGCGAATTAAAATGGTCAATGGTTATTTACAAAAGACGTCGCCGGACATTACATTTGTTTCCACGGACTTAGCTTGTAAATTTGAGTGGCATGTATTGAGTGAAAATCTGGGCAGTGATCATATGTGTATTAAAATTAAAAGTAATTATAGGGAAACTACATACATAACTCAAAAACGTAAATATAAATCGACCAACTGGGAGAAATACAGTAGAACCTTGATAACTTAAACCTCGACAACGTAAAAACCTCTATAAATTCATAAAATGTTGTGTTCCCTTCCCCTCGGAGTCCAAAACCTCTTTTACTTAAAATTCGAACCCTCTATAACTTAAACAAATAATTTGGGCATTGCACCCCAGTAACTCAAAATTGTAACGACGACGACCTTTGTAACTTCAATAATTTATCAATGAGTCATTTAAAATGAATTTTCAAACAAAAAAGGTTCCCTATAGACCATAGTTATTTTCATTTAATTTTCATTGTTATTGCTTACACGTGTTTACCAAATGGCTTCAAATGTAAACAATACACTAAGGTCTCAGTACAGTAACTTTAACTTATGCTGAGAAGTTAAAAGCGATTGAAGCAGTAAAAAGTGGTCTGAAGAGGAAAGACGTTGCTGTCCAGTTTGGGATACACGAGAACACATTATCTATCATATTAAAAAAAGAAGCTGAATTATTGAAGAAGCAAGAATCGGGAGAAAGCCTTCTATGTAAAAGGCGAAGACTTGGTGAATTTCCCAATTTAGAACAATGCTTGTTTACATGGTTTAAACAGTGTAGAAATAAAAACATAAGTGTTAGCGGACCTATTCTAAAGGAAAAAGCTGAAGACTTTGCAAAGTCACTGGGAATTTATAATTTTAAGGCTAGTAATGGCTGGTTGGAAAATTTCAAGAAACGACATGAGCTGGCCTTCAAAAAAGTTTGCGGCGAAAGTGCAAGCGTAAGCAAAGAAGTTTGCAAAGAATGGATACGACCACAATGATGTTTTTAACGCTGACGAAACGGAACTCTTTTTCAAATGTCTTCCCGATAAAACATTAACATTTAAAAATGAAAAATGTCATGGAGGGAAACACAGCAAGGAACGACTAACGATTCTACTTTGTACAAATTCTACAGGCACAGAAAACTTAAGCCATTAATGATTGGCAAATCAAAGAAACTGCGTTGCTTTGCAGGCTGCAGATCTTTGGATTATGAAGCCAATAAAAAAGCATGGATGACTGGGGAACTTTTTAAACAATGGCTTATTAAAACAGACAAACAAATGATTACCGCGAAAATAAAAATCCTTTTCTTTATAGATAATTGCACAGCACATGCTGACGTACCTCCATTGAAGGCTATTAAAGTCCAATTTCTTCCAGCAAACACATTAATTATAAATTCTGGCAGAAAAAATGAAACGATATAGAGAGAAATAAAAAAAACCCCGGATAAGTTGGAACAAATAAGAAAGAAAAAAATAAAACGAATAAAAAATATAAAAAATTAAAATATAAAGAATAAAATCGAAATATAAATATAAAAAAATATCGGAAATTACTGAAACAGAAAAACAATCTGAGAACAAAGTGGAAAAAACAAAACCAACGGACAAAATAAAATAAAAAAACAGGAAGTAGTGAAAGCTCTTCAACGATTACAGCAGATATTTTAGCGGACACAACAAATGAAATTTCAATGGGAACGTCTGCCTCGGTAATAACACTATCAGAGACGTCGACTGAAACACAATCCACAACATTAAGATTGTCAAAGACTGTAGCAATTCTCCGAAAAATTAGAAATAAATTAAAAATAGTATATATGATAAAGCAAAAAGTCGTATTATTTATCTAGAACGTGCTAACGAAACTGCAAGAAAAAAAATATATCGACTACAAAAAAGGATAACGGAAGAAAAAAAGAAGTTTCGGACTGATTCACTAAAACTGAAAGCCAGAACTGAAATCCTAGAAGCTTCTTTGAAGTTAACTAACAAAAATTGTACAGCACGTACTATTTATGACTCGATAATTTCTTGCAATTTTCTTTATCAGGTCCCTCTCTTTAATTTTCTACACGTCTTTCAAGACGTCTGTCTCGAAACAAATAGGTGTACGGATTAGAAATAAAAAATCTGTAAAAGTGTAATTTCGGAATAAAAGGGCGGCTAAGTTCAGCCGCTTACGCTGTTTGGAAAATTCGCCAATTAACAGACGTGGATACCGCGAGACTGGTCTATTTTAGTTACTTTCATAGCATCATGTCTTACGGTATTTTGTTGTGGGGACGGGCTGCAGATATTGATTCTATCTTCATTCTGCAAAAGAGGGCTGTCAGAGCCATCTACAAGCTCAGCAGACGCGAGTCTCTACGAGAACTGTTTAAAGAAATTAACATCATGACGGTTCCTTGTCAATATATATATGAAAACATTATGTACGTTCGAAAAAATCTACATCTTTTTAATAAGATAAGTGACAGGCATAATTTTAACACTAGAAATAGGGACAAATTAGATCAACCGCGTTTCAGATTGTCTAAAGTAAAAACTTCTTTTATGGGTTACTGTGTAAAATGTTATAATAAAATACCATTCGATATTCTTCAATTAAATGAGAAGAAATTTAAAACATGCATTAAACGCACACTATGTAGACAAGCATATTACAAGTTGGATGATTATATCGTAGATAAAAATGCTTGGCTTAATGCTGGTCCTGCTCCACAGGCACTTGGGCTCACTAGTTAAAATTTCAATATTTGGAAGAGGTGCTTCCCTTTTTCTTTTTCAATATTTCTGACATTACGAACATAACTTTTTTAAGTTATTCAATCCAGTTTTAATTGTTGAATACTGCAATATTAGATACCTCTTCCTGTTTGGTAGTAAATTATATTAACATCTTAAATAAATTGCAAACTATAGTTTTGTATAATTTAGAAGCATTTTTTTTAAATTTTGTAAATGTAAGAACCATGTTTCCGTTTATTATGTTTTTTTTTTTCTGTTGTTGACTTGAAAGAGCATGGCAGTTGAGAACGTGTCATGCTCACTTAAATGTCTCACCGATGGTGGCGCGTGTGTTGGATTATTCGGTTCCCTACAAAATGGTTGAGCTGGATGGTGCTGATCCACGCGTCATGTTCGTGAACGGGTGCCGTCGGTTGAGACTGGTCATCTCTTAACTGCCAAGGCTTATTTTTAATCTTATATTTTGAATTGTTTCTTCATTTGTCTTTTTCTTTTTACATTGTTCTCACATATAGAAGCAACAAGAATAATGTACCCAGGATTTTGTAATAACTTGATTTAAAAGAGTGTCCATGGAGTTTCTTGCCCGTTCTTCTCCATAGAGATCTACGTTTTGGAATGGGCAACTAGCTTCAACTTTCTGACTAACTGACAGACTATTTAATTTTGACAATTCAAAAGTGCCTGTACAAGGTTTAATTGAAATAAATGCTTTGAGTTTGAGTTTGAGTTTGAAAAAAATCTATTGCAGAATTTTACACTCGAGAAGATGTTAGTACTGCAAGCAAACGTGAATGCAGAACATTAAAGAAACATAGAGAGCAAATAAGGTACCTTAATAGGTCTTCGCGAGCTTTACGTGAGAAGTACAAGGAAGAAGGTGTTATTGCAGCATTTTCAACATTTTGTCGATTCAAACCTTGTTACTTTTAGTTTATCTTAAATAGTTGTGTAGATGTGTACATGCTTTAGTAATCTTCACATTTTCCACTTTTAGTTGCATCGGTTTTCCAAAAACCCTAAAAACAGAAGCCATTATTCCGAACGCATTTTCTACTATTCTCCTTGCTCTTGAAATTCACCAGAAAGAATATTTAAATATCGTAAATATTCTATCTGGCGATTGAGATAATTGGCCAGCATATGACTTCATGCAGTTAGTAGTTAGTGTAAAAGCATCATCAGCTACTAAAACATATTATTATGGAGTATATTTTTCCCTCCCAGGTAACGGTTCTGGGTGAGGAATTTTTAATCTGTTTCATTTTAGTTCTTTGTAAGATGAAGTATTCTTATAAACGCCGCCATCCGATTACGACCCTGAAACCCGATATGTACGAGTACATACTGAAAACAATAGTTGGCATCAAAAATTGCCATAAGAACAAATGTTTTTTTACAGTTGAAATATTCAGTTCCGGTGTTGGCAGGACATATGATTATTTACAAATCATATGTCCTGGAACCAATTACCATCAACAGCTCCTATACAGTGAGGAAAGTACCACTTTATTTCAAAATTTCGGGCTACTATTTACCATTCTCCTTCATCCTTTGGTGCCTGAAAAAAAATTAAATTATTTTTATTTTATTAAATTAGGTATTACATTATTTTTTTTGTGCTTTATTATTTAGCAATCAATAAAAAATAAACTCAGAACTAGACTCAATAGACGTGGGCAATTCACTGACTTGTAACCCGGAAGACTGTCTTAGGTATGTTAAGAATTCCGATGACACTACGAAAATCTTACACTTAAATATACGAAGTATTAACAAAAACTTTGAACAATTACGGGTACTATTGCACCAAACAAGTATTAGCTTCGATATCATTGTATTGACCGAATGCTGGCTAAGCAAGGCCATTAATTTACCTATATTAAAGGGCTTCCAATCATATCGTACAGACATAAACTCAAACCAGAACGATGGAATTGTTATATATGCGAAACAGAGTCTGCAAGTCTCAGTGTGGGAGCCTACGTTTATGGGTGGAAACTGCCTTGTTTGCCAACGGGATGACAATAAAATTGCTGTTGTGGCAGTCTATCGGTCCCCATCGCTCAGTTCTAGGGAAAGTTTTGATATGTTCCTAGATAGTTTAAATAATATTTACACAAAACTTTCTACATGGCAGAACATTGCTCTTATGGGTGACTTGAATATTGATATTAGCATGAGCAGCAGAAATGATCGAAGTCTAGATTACCTCATACTTAATTCATCGCATGGCCTGCTACCATCCCACCTTCTACCTACTAGGCTTGAAAATTGTCTTGACCACGCGTTCATAAAATCTAGCTTGCCTACCACCACACTAGTTCTTGAATCACACATCACAGACCATAAACCTCTTGTCCTTACCATCTCCAGCACAAGTCCCACTCGTAAAACTTGTCAATATTCTACTTCCATAAATTATGAGTCAATTAAGCTAGAGCTAGAAAACCTCGATTTTGCGGCAATTTATAAATTGGACGACCCTAACACAATGATGGATACTTTTATAACTATGTTAACACCGGTCATTGCTAAACACACCAAGTATGTCAAGATTCCAAGTAAAAAAAGGACCATCAAACCCTGGATAACTCCAGGCCTACTGAGGTGTATCCAAAATCGAGACAAAATGCATATTGGATCAAGTAAAGAACCGGATAATTTAATTCTTAAAAAAACTTATACACGCTACCGCAACTTTTGCAATGACCTGCTTCGAAAACTAAGAATTGCCCACGAAAGGAATGAACTTGAGAAAACAAAAAATAACCCCAAAGCCCTTTGGAACACTATTAAAACTATTACAAATACAGCTAAAATAAAAACCAGTCCTGTTGAACTACTGAAAATATGTGACAGTCCTAAAGCATCCATAAATGAAGTTGGTAAATTCTTCAGTAACGTAGGGAAAACCTTAGCGGATAAAATTCTATCACAGAGTCAGTGCCCCGCTGATAGCAGTCCATTTCTTAGTAATGATGATAACAACCCACTATCTCCCGCGAACTCCCTCGTGTTGCTTGATACAGACGAATCTGAGGTGGAGTCTCTGGTTTCGCAGCTACGTAATGACTGTGCACTGGGTTGGGATGGTATATCACCCCTAGTGCTTAAAATGGGCCGTCAGACACTAATAAAACCATTGACGTACATCTTTAATAGCTGTCTCCGCGAGGGTGTTTTTCCGGACGCACTTAAAAAAGCAATTGTGCACCCAATCCATAAGGGTGGGAGCAGAAGCTGTGTCAACAACTATAGACCCATTTCGGTTTTGACTGCTCTTTCCAAGGTTTTGGAAAGGATTCTTAGTAACCGGCTTAAGAAATTCTTGGAAAGATACAAGATCATAGCAGATAATCAGTATGGTTTCCGTTCTGGTGTCTCGACTGAAGATGCAGTACTTAAATTGACGCAGTTGGTTGCTACGAATCTCGACAGGAAAACCAAATGTCTAGGAATATTCCTAGATCTTTCGAAGGCATTCGACACAGTTTCTGTTCCCATACTTATTGCCAAATTGGAGCGACTCGGTGTTAGAGGTATAGCACTGCAAATATTTAAAGATTACCTGAACAACCGTACTCAAAGAACCAAAATTGATAATCACTTCAGTGATGATGATACCTTATCCTACGGAGTGCCCCAAGGTAGCATTTTAGGACCTATTTTATTTCAAATATACATAAATGACTTATGCAGAATGTCCCTCCCCAACTCGACGATCCTTGTATATGCCGATGACACCGTGGTTGTAGTTCACGGGTCAACATGGGATTGTGTTAAGAGTAACGCGGAATTGGCTCTACGTGAAATAATAAACAGGCTCAACCTAAACCTGCTTACCCTAAACTGTAACAAGACTACATATATTCCTTTCGCCATCCGTCAAAACACCGCACCGGACCATACCTTTTCAATAACAGCGCACACTTGCTTAGAGCAGTCATCTTCATGCCAATGTCCAACACTCACGCGCAACGATCACGTCAAATACCTGGGTGTCCAAATTGATGCCGGGTTACGCTGGAATAAACACATTGATGCCCTTACCTCGAGAACTCTGAGACTGATACACATCTTTAAGTCACTGAGAGCTTCTGCAAATCCTGATACTCTAAAAATGGTGTTCTATGCTCTGTGTCAGTCAGTTCTTGGGTATTGCATCAATGTATGGGGTGGTGCGGCTAAAACTACCTTTCTTAGAGTGGAGAGAGCTCAGAGAGCAATATTGAAAGTGATGCTTCGGAAACCTTATCGCTATCCAACAACTCAACTCTACTCAGATTGTAAGGTACTTACAGTTCGACAGCTCTTCGTGTTGCAATCCATTCTTAGAAGACACTCCAGTGTCCCACCGTCTGATCCCACCAAACGAACCAACATTCCCCCAGTTACACGACACAAAACTGCTTTTGCCAAAAACCAATACTTCACCTTAAGTTCACTGATATACAAGAAAATTCATAAAGAATTAAATATACTGGATTGCAATAAGTTTGAATTGAAAGCTAAGCTGATGGAATGGCTACTTAAACAGGACTATACACAAACTGAGTCTCTGCTAAAATGTATTGCCTAATATTGCCTTATTGTTGCTTTTACTCCCTCACATATAACACCCCACACTCACTACTCCCATACAAAACTCACCAAACATAGATACATAAATCATACAGACATACTCACACACATTTCACCCACTCACATACATAAGTTTTAAATTGTTATTTCTTACATTATTTTTCCTTTTTCCTTAAATAAGTATAATATGTTTCTGTTTAAAGTAATAAGATTGTTAAGTTGTAAGCACGTACCTGTTAGTTGGCACAGTCCGCAGTTGTTTGATCCCTATTTTTAAGAAACCCTACAGCTGAACACTGTCTCTTAAGATACAGGTTATCCTAGTTTGAGAGGCAGGGCTCACAATATCTGTATACAAACTACTGCAGCGTTAATTAGCTTCATGTTAAACAGTGTATACTAATGTATATTTCTTTGTGACAATAAACTATTTATTATTATTATTATTATTTATTATTAATCATGGAAAACTCGCAAGGACGAGGTGATGGGACTGGTAGGCAGGGCGACGCGGGCACGCGAGGACAAGGGCGTTGCCTATTTGAAGAGAGGTATAGTATACAGGGTGTCCCGTAATTAATACCAACTGTTTTTTTTTTTCGTTAACTCCAATTGGTTTCTTAGGGTTCCGTAGTCAACAAGGAACCCTTTTAGTTTCGCCTTGCCCGTCCGTTTAGACTAGAAAGCTATAATTTGGCATGGATATACATATTAATCACGTCGACAAAGTAGTAAAATAAAATCATGAAAAATATAATACTCGTAATATTAATGGATAGTTTTGAATACAAAGTGCTTTGTGTCGTGTCAACATTATATTGAGGCGTATAGATGCAATGCGCTTCTATCCACTTTTATGCTCTGAATACTTTTTTATTTGTTGGCAACACTCTTCCATTTCTCTTTGATTTGATTTAAAAAGGTACAAGCACACGTACCCTCTATCCTATACAAAATTGCATGAGAAATATGGAGTTAAGTGCAAAACCGCCTCTATAATAGTTTAACTAACAAAAGCGCCTCTATCGTGACTCGGCCAATCACAGCACTGCATTTTGTATGCCAGTGTAATGGCGCCCGGCTGTTATTTCGTGTTAACGTGTTGTTTTGTTTTCCTGTTTTTTAATATAAAATCAACAGAAAATGGAAATCAATATAGCTCCAGCTCAAGGTAATAAGACAAGGAAAAGGATTCGGAATGAAAATCAGTGGAAGCGCAACATAAAAAAGCGCCAAAGGTAGGTTTCACCATGCTTTATTTTTGTGGTTGATTGGTCGTGTTAACTCGTGTTTATGCAATATCGCGGGACCATGTCCGTTTCGTTATTAATAATAAATGTTTATTTTACGAAATGTTTGAGTAACTTCAGTGGACAACAGCTCTGAATAACCTATTGGTATTCAGAGTGGGTAAGATCCTCAGAGCGTATTTTTTTTTTATTTGTACCGTCATACGGTAAAAATCAAAATTAAAACCCTAAAATACACTTTGAACACTTATTGGAGATGACGGTTAAGTAGGAATTATGTAGCTACTAGTTAGGAGTGTATTAGTTAAGTTCGTGCAAGTTATATTATCACAGAATAATAAATTAAATCATAAGTTGAGATGTATTTTATTAAACTCTTAAAATTATTACAGGTATTCCTCTAAAAGACCGCCGAATATAACAGATGTTACAAGCTGTAAGCATAAAAAATGTAAAAAATTAAATTGCAATACTCTAAATGTAAGAAAATTTCATCAAGCATTTTATGATAAACCGAATAAAACCTACCAAGACCATTTTATTTTGAAATTCCTGAAAGTGCATACACCCAAGCGCCGAAGACGTATAGTGGCAAATCGGCGAGAATCTACCACTTACACAAAATTTTATGTCCGTACGTACTATTAAACTATATAAGTTAATAAGAGTTTGTCAACGAACCTTTTCAAAGATTCTTGGTGTTGGTATTCATAGACTTCGTAATATTTCTAAAAGATTCCTGTTCGAAGGCAAAATTCCACAAGAAAATAGAGGTGGGGACAGGGTTTCAAGTAAGCACATTGCGAAAAAAGAACATGTACAGTGATTCATTGAGTCGCACTATTGTTTGTAGATCAGCTAAATCAGAAAGAAAGTATGTATCGTCTGATTTAAACATTCGTAAAATGTGGAGAATTTATCAAGATAAAGAAGATGATGAAAGTCTCAAAGTGAAACATTGTTCTTTTCGAAAGATTTTTAATACTAATTAAACATTGGATTCAAAACGCCAAGAGTAGATGTTTGTTCCAAATGTACGGAGCTGGCCGAGTAAATAAAAACTACGCAAAATCAAGAGAAGGTTCAAGTGATGAGTTTATTGCGGGTCCACAAATTAAAAGCCAAATGTTTTTATGCTTTTTTGCGGGAATATGATGAAAAAACGTTTTGAATATCATTCGATTGTCAGACAAATCAAGTATTACCCAAAGTAGCAGACCAATCTGCATATTATTCACGCCAACTTTACATAATACAATTTTACCGTTGTGATTGGCACAAGTACTAACAAATTTCCAAAGGAAAATGTCCGCATCTATGAGACTAAAGTTTAAAATAAGAAGTTTTTCTGTTGTTAAAAATGATGTTAGATGAATCTTTAAGTTAACAAGAATTTTGTTGTCATTGTTATTTAATTAAGTGCCATAATAAGGCATTAAGTCCGCCTTTGTACCTTCTTGTGCGAAAAGTTTAAATAAATAAATAATAAATGAAAATAAGTTTAAATTAGAGTTATGCCAAAGTGCTGCAATCATTTTGGGATTTGCTGGAATTACTCATTGATCTTACTTATTGTTTAAGAACAAAATTTCATTTAATAAAAATATTTCTTTGAAAGAAAACTAATTTTATTTAAAAAGCTTCATGACTTGTCTGTAATAATCATTCCCGCACTTTGATTTTTTTTAATGTCCTCGTAACTTTCATAAAACGCGATAATTTTTTGGGCCACTACATAATTAAATTCTAGTAACATTAGTACTATCAAATTCACTTGAAATAAATATCAAATAATTTCAATATTTTTTGTTATTTTAAGATAGCCGAATTCCGGAATTTCGTGAAAATTACCCAATAATAAACATCATCAACACACAAAAAAGGATCGCAAAGACTCACGCAAGCATTCATGAGTATTTTTTCAGTTACTCAAGAGCGTCTTCGTCCCTTGACAAAGTTGTTATATTATATAAGATAAAATTCCTATGGACCAATGTGACAAGCAAACGCCTGGCAATGCCAATCCTGGAGTTGTTCTATATAAAATAAAGCAACACATATCTTCATTTCCAACTAAAATAGCACACTGTACCAACAGAGAATTATATTTCGTCGCTTCATTCTTCAGACACAAATAACCATGTAGTGCCTTTATTCTACAAGGCTCTATTCGCACGTTTAAAGAATCGACTTTTAGTCGATTGTCATTTTTTTTTTATCTGTCAACCTCACTAGCGTGTCGTGATGTTCGTGCTGTGAACTTCATTCCTTTTTCTTGCGAGGCTTCGTTTGCACGTGCCTTAGTGAATATGTCGTGCTCAGCAAGTGCTCAGCAATCGCCATTATAATGCCGAAAAGAAGAAATCAGGATAAAATTGAACGTTATCTACGTAAAATTCAAAAACTGGAAAATCAACAAAGAAAATATAAAAGAATCATTTATTCGTCATCGGAAGACTCCGATGAAAATTCAGGTTAGTAAATGAAAATATTTATGAGAAATATTATCTCGATTACTTATAATGCCTGGAGGTTGACCGTGTGTCATCACGAAGGTAACTTACTATACCTAGAGGTTAACCGCGTGTTAACACAAAGGTAATCCGTAATTGTTAAAAGGACGATTACGTTAAAACAAATAAAATGCCTGGAGGTGGATCGTGTACCCCCTCACGACGGTTATTAATTATAGTACCGCCTTAGCATTGTAATGTTACCTGAGAGATTAACCGAGTGTTAATACAAAGCAAAAAATAAAAATTACGTCTACCCTCAAATTTTTTATTTTATTTTTTATTGTTTTAGACGACACACCTCGTAATGACGCCGATCCAGACCCCATTGGGTTAATAGATCAGACTGGCATGAACGACATTTCACCCGATGAGGAGACCAAACCTGATGGCGAACAGGAACCAACTCCAGTACCGGAATTGGACCCTAATATTCTCTCCGCCTTAGATGAGACCACGGAAGAGACGCCAAAGTTTGGACCTAAAATTCATGAAAACCTATCGCGGCTTTGGCTACCTATTCTCCGAAAAGGGATGAATAAGGAGACAAAGGAGAGGCTTCACAAAGTGTACCCAATCCCAGAGAATTGCCCCTTATTACAAGCGCCTAAATTAAACCCAGAAATTTCGGCCGCAGTAAATGAAGATACCCGTGTTCGTGACAAAAGAGTAGTAGGAGTACAGCAGCAATTAGGTCACGGAATAGCTGCTCTTAATAAAGGTTTAGACTTGCTTCTCGACGATGGCAAAGACAAAGTTCAAGCCATTAAATTTTTAAGCTACAGCTGTCGCTTGCTGTGTGATCTGCACTTCGAAGAAACGAAGGCGCTAAAGAAATTCGTCGCTCCGGGCCTAGATAAATCCTTTTTAAATATCATGCAAGATATCGATCGCGATGAATAGCTTTTTGGAAGCAGACTTTCGGAAAAGATAAAGGCCACGAAAGTAATTGAAAAACAGGGCTTGCAAATCAAGAAGCCCGCACCGATTCCCAAAACGCCTTCTACTTCATCCTTAAGTGTTTTTCAAATAAACTTGCGATAAATGTCATTCAACCACCCTGTACCAAAAAGTCCAAATAACTTACGATAGATATCGTTCGTCATACAAAACTGTAGCTAACATTGCATCGGTTGAGTTTCATAATACCAAACACGGAGTAAGTCAATGTTTTGATCGTGTTACCGACACTGCCCATACATTTTTTTCGTATGGTTTGGAAATATTGGGATACATTAGTAGAAGGAGGTGAACAAACTTTATCGCAAGTTTATTTGTAATGAACTTTATCAACCAATATCGAACCCGCCGCGCTCCCAGGGAAACTGGGGAGGCCCTCCTCGCTTTCCGTCGAACAGGGGAGGGAGGGGAGGGCCAAGGAGGACTGCCCCAGCACATCGCAAGCCCCAGACAGACGCAACTCAACAGTAGTCATCTGTCCAGAGCAAACAGCGTGCGGCAGCTCAACAATAGAGGTACACGCTAGGAGAATACAGCATTTTTATAATTGTTGGCTTAAGATTACTAGTAATCCATTAATTCTTAAGTGGATATCTGAAGGATATTCCATTCCATTTCAAAAAAAAGTGAAACAAGTGTCAGCCATACGTAACGACCAACTCGAGCGACCAACCACATATGGTAGAAGCTATCAAAAAATTATTAGAGTTAGGAGCTATATCTCTGTGTCACAGATCCAAAAATGATTTTGTTTCCAAATTATTTTTAACTCCTAAACCTAATGGAGGCAAAAGGTTTATTTTAAATTTAAAAGCTTTAAATAAGTTTGTTTCCACTGCACACTTTAAAATGGAGGACCATAGGACTGCAGCTAGACTTGTACCTAAGGATGGTTTCATGGCAAGTATTGACCTAAAGGAAGCATACCTTTTAGTCCCTATTTGCAAAGAACATCGTAAATATAGGGATAGATGGCGCTGCGCTGTCATGTAAACATTGAGCTCCGTATATAAATATTCGTAAAAATAGTAAAAGCATTGATATCTTTAAAATTATGTGTTCGAACTTGAATAAGTAGTGTAAATCATCTGAGATAAAGTTATCAACTCACGAATTTAACCCTGGTCAAAGTTATTACCGTGATTCTGAGTGAACAGTTATAAGTGACTATATACAATTAATTGAGTGAAATTTGTACTGATATATATGTGAACATACTAGTTTTCATCAAACAATAAGTGATTGCGACAAAATGAACTAAAATAGAAGAAAAAATAGCAAAAAAGTGAAAACCGTTGAGATTTAAATAACTACCTCAACTGCAATAATAATATTTGAACAGAGTAAGAAAACGAACCTTTATTTCGACACTCTAACTCAAGTGCTAAATAGCCGTCTCTGTAAGAACGTGTACTGAGAATCTCGTGTCACCCGGTTCGATCCCCGCCGAACGCAGGTTCTTTTTGTGATCTATAAAAATTTGTTCATTGAATTATTACGATGAACTTCCTAAATAATATAACATTGCGACGAAAGCGAACATACTCGGACCCAAATACAAGTCATGTGAGTGAAGATTCGGCGCATACCCTCAACGATGAAAGTACATCCAGTATGCCTGACTTGTCAAGCGATGAATCACAGAACGAACTAATACTTAAATTAAAACAACAAATTGACAAATTAGAATCAGAACTCAGCAGTGCCCATCAGGAAATTGAGACTCTTTCTATTGAAAATACAAACCTCAAACGAACGAATGTTGAATTACTGGAACAAAATAATTTATACAAAACTGTAACCCATAGCCCCATAAAAAAAATTAAAACGAAAACACCTCTTGGGAATGAAAAAACAAGAAGAAATAAACAATTGCAGACATTATGTGAACTACAACCACTACCAACAGTAAGTCAAACGGCAGTTCAAAGTAACACCCTGATCCAGCCATTATCCAGTACCGAGCCTACGCAACACCAAAAGAAAATAAACGCAGCAAAGACTAGAAATAAAATTCACATATTGAGCACTAACACCAGGAATAAACTATTATCTATCTCTCAAAAAACATTCTCCGAACATTACGATATATGCCACTATCTCAAGCCGAATTGTAGCACAGACCTAGTAATTAAAAATTTGGAAAATAAAATACAAGATTTTACAATTAACGACTTCTGTGTTATCTTAATAGGCGAAGAAGACTTTCAGAATACTCGCGATTACTTTAGCCTTATATTCTACATAAGAGAAGTTATACAGAAGTTGAGTCACACTAATATAATTATATGTGCACCCACTTTTAAGTATGGGCACCACACCAATATGTTCAACTGGCGAGTAGAGAATTTTAATAATTTGTTATATTTGGACATACTAGAACATGAGCATGCGTACTTCTTGGATTCAAATAGGAATCTTAAGTGGAGTTATGAGATGTTTAATATGCATAGTGGCACGGTGAACAAACTCGGCATGGAAACCGTTTTCCAAGACATCCAAGACTACATTAATGGAATAATACAGGATTTAACACAAACATTGGATAGCCTTACACACACAAATCAGCTGACTGATGCAAACAGCTCTGAATCCATGTTTTTTCGAAACTAAACACCTATACGTATTACATCAAAATATAGCTGGATTATTTAACAAAACTGATCTCTTGATGATAAATATGGAAGAGCTTGCAGACAAAAGCAAATCAATTGATGTACTATGTATTACGGAACATTTTATGATGGCAGGATCCGAAACATACCTCCATATAAATAACTATGTTTTAGCTAGTTGTATTAGTCGAAATAATAGCAAAAGAGGCGGAGCGTGTATCATGGTTAATAAGGAGCATAAATGGAGGGAAATTCCAGAAGTTAAGAAACACTCTATAACTAATTTATTTGAATGCTGCGCTATCGAACTTATTGATTACAAAGTTATTATTGTCTGTGTCTACCGAGTACCGAATCCAAACAATGTGGTAACATTTCTTTCAAAACTTGAAAAAGTCCTTCTGCTCATTTCAAAAATAAGGTGTAATAATATTTTAATAGCTGGAGATTTTAATATTGACATTTTAAAAAGTAACAATGTATCCCTAGATTTCGAATGTTTGTTATTAAATTTCAACTTAAAGCTTGCTTTAAAACAACCTACTAGACTGATTAGCATGACTTGTTTAGATAACTTTGCCCATGATTTCAAAAAACAGTGTAAGACTGAAGTGTTGGAATTTGGTTTATCAGATCACACGGCCCAATTAATAAAATTTCCAATAAAAAAGCTTTTCAAATTTAAATACTGGTATAAAACGGAACGAGATTACTGTAAAGAAAACATTGATAAATTCAAAATGTGCCTGAATAATTTTTCTTTCTCAGAAATCTACACAACTAATGACGTAGATAATGCTTATACATATTTCATTGATAATTTTAAATTATTCTACAATCTGTACTTCCCGCAGAAACGCATAATGATAAAAGTTAATTATAAATCAAAGTGGATATCACGCGGAATAAAAAATTGTTGTAAAAGAAAAAGATTATTGCTCTGGCAACTCAGACAAAAAGCAACAAAGACAAATAAACAAAATTACATTAATTATTCCAAATTACTAAAAAAAATTATATCACTAACAAAGCGTGCGCAAAATAATTACAGAATTGAAATGTCAAATAATAAATCAAAGACAACGTGGCAAATGATTAATAAAGTACGGCCAAATTTACCAAGAGAACCCATAGAAAAAATTAAAATCCAAAATACAAGTATCACAAATCCTACAGAAATAGCTAGCACATTTAATAATTACTTTGTTGATAAAGTTAAACCAATCCTGGGTGCTAGTAAAAAAGTGACATCCCTAATTAATCACAGACCTAATTCAATGTTTTTAGCTCCAAGCACACCTCTTCATGTATTTAAGATAATAAAGGGCCTAAAAAATACTAAAAGTGTCGGATATGACGAAATTTGTACAAAAATTGTAAAAGAAGTAAATAGTCAGATATGTCATCACTTAAGGTGAATGCTCCAACCAGCCCGCTAAATTCAAATTTTCTTACGTTTTTTGCAATTTGCAGGCCAGTGCTAGGTTGTATGTTGATTAAAATATTATTCGCGGTTGTAAGACATATATAGGTACAGAATTATAATCATGAAAATCATCAATAAAACGCTTTAAGTTCATAAAGCTGTTAGAATTACTTTTTCTGTTTTTTTTTTTGTTCTTACACCTTTATGAAGTTGGAGGGTTGTATTGGTGATTTTGATTATTATAATTCTGTAACTACATACGTCTTACAGCCGCGAATAATATTTTAATCAACATACAACCTAGCACTGGCCTGCAAATTGCAAAAAACGCAAGAAATTTTGAATTTCGCGGGCTGGTTGGAGCATTCCCCTTAAGTCATATTATTAATCTGTCTATAACAAATGGCACATTTCCAAAGGATCTTAAACTGGCAATTGTAAAACCTTTATTGAAAAAAGATGATAAAGAATTAGTTGAAAATTATCGACCCATTGCTCTCCTTTCTATATTTTCTAAAATTTTTGAAACTTATTATAATATAGAATTAAATAATTACTTAGAAAATAACAATATCTTATGCAGCGAACAAAAAGGCTTTCGAAAACATAAAAATATAAATATGGCTATCTTTGAGTTTTTAAAAAATATAATGACTGCGGTTGATAAAACTACCCCTGTGTGCTCCATCTTCTGCGATATGACACAAGCCTTCGATTATGTGGATCACAACATATTGGCTAGTAAATTGGAGGCTTACGGTATAAGAGGAAACGTTTTAGAACTATTTAGATAAAAAAAAAATCTTATTTTTCGGTTTTATTCATTGACGTTGTTCTGTAGAACCGCGAACACACGTTGCATTACCCGTAGTGGATAATTTTCCATTTCAATTTAAGAGAATACAGTTTCCTGTAGCTTTGTGTTACGCCATGACAATAAATAAGGCTCAAGGTCAGACCCTAGGAGTTGCTGGCGTAGATCTTACCGCGAGTTGTTTTTCACACGGGCAACTTTACGTAGCTCTTTCCCGTGTGAGCAGTCCAAGAAATCTTCATGTTCATATTCCGAACGAGCTCACTAACAATGTTGTGTATGCTGAAGCTCTCAATTAACTTTCTGTCGCATTGTCACGATCACTTTTTTATTATTGCAAACTTTTCGTCACTGTCAGTAATTTACTGCTACATGCTACTTATCAAGGTCGGAATTACTATGAAAAAAATACTTACTACAGAACGCGAGCTCAACAGCAGTAGCTCAATAGAGGGATCTCCTTAATTATTATAGGCTTAGCTGTATTTGGGTCCAATAGATATTTATAAGATGTCATTGTCAGAGTTACTCAAAATGGAGAAATAAACCATCCACGCGAAGACCGACATCCGCGCGGACGGAGTCGCGGGCGGAAGCTAGTATATAATAAGATTCCAGAGGGCATTAAAAATATAAACCAGCCAAACTTATTTAAAAGAGAATTTAAGAAGTTTCTTATTCAAAAATGTTATTATAATGTTAAGGATTTTTTAAATGATAGTTTCTGAATTGTACTTTGACATTTTAATTGTATTTTGACATCCAAGTTTATTTTGACATCTTAATTTTATTTTGACTTAATTTTATTTTGACCATTATGTATTATTAATTGTATTGAACGGTTATTATTATTATTATTTATCTGAAAAGTGTGTTTAAGATATTCTTATTTTTATTAGTTAAAGCATCTTACCTATTCATTCATTTGAATTTTGCATGCCGAATCTTGGGCAGAATGTATGGCTCAACTTTAATTCTTCACGACCTTATTTGTATACTTACCTGCATTCTAGCAAATAAATAATTTGATTTGAATACTTACGTTTCCATTTCGATCAAACATACGAGTTCAACGCAATGCGCTATGGTTTATCTGTTGCTCCTAGGGTGTTCACGAAGTTAATGAAGGAGGTTATTAACCATCTAAGACACAGGGGCCACAGGTCGGTAATATTTCTCATGATATTTTTGCATCGGTAATACTTTTGATGAATGTCGTGACAACGTTAATGAAACACTAACATTGCTCAAACGCTTAGGTTTTGTCATTAATTACGAAAAAAGCTGTCTTGAACCTCGACAAATTTGAAAGTTTTTAGGTTTTATATTTAACAGCGTCGATATGTCACTAGGCCTGCCAGATGACAAACGAAGAGGGATTATGCAATTGGTCACTAAGTTCTCTTCTCTTCCTAAATGTTCCATTAGGGAACTATCACAGTTGATCGGAGTACTTACTGCAGCTTGCCCTGCAGCTATACGGTTGGTTAAACACCAAAGCTCTTGAACATCAAAAATATTTAGCCCTTCAAAAGTACGACGACTTTGAAGCAAAAGTAAGACTGTCGGAAGTCATCTTACCTGACCTAGAATGGTGGAGACGAAACATCAACTTAACATACAACGCGTTGAGAAGAGATGAACAGTTCGATTTAGAAATCTACTCGGACGCTTCTAGGACCGGCTGGGGGGCAGTCTGTAACGGTAATCGAGCAAACGGTGGTTGGAAAAATCAGGAATTATCTTTCCACATCAATTACCTGGAACTGCTAGCGATTTTTCTAGGTTTGAAGTGCTTTGCAAGCTTGCATTCTAACTGTTCCATATTGCTGCGCGTGGATAATACAACTGCTATCAGCTATATTAACCGTATGGGAGGAGTTCAGTTCCCACATTTAAATGATCTAACCAAAACAATTTCGCAATGGTGTGAGAAGCGAAATATATTTCTATTTGCGTCGTACAGTATGCAGCAATTTTGCTTAGGCACGCTATGGTTGAAATTTCTGTGAACATGCTTCGCGCAGGTCCCGCGCCCGCCGCGCCGCAGGCCCGTATTTACATCTGTGTGTTTACACTGGCTAACGTCGAACGAAACAAAAGCATACCGTCGTCGCTTTTTCACACGCGCGGCGTAATTACGTATGACCTTCGTTGGTTCATACCACTGCTAAAATTCACGACTTCATAACAAGTACCGCTAGCGGATAACGTAGCGTATAGGATTAGTAAGAGATGAAACTTTGATTTATCTTTTCAACAATAATCTTATCGTTTTTTATTATTCGATAAATGAATACACGAGAATAATAATATAATATTTATTTTATTTGTATTATTATAGTGTTATTGACATATGGGGTTCAAAATAAAAAAGTTTTTAAGTGATTTCAAACATTTTATTCGTTATAATTTGATAAATAAACTTTTAAAACAGTTTATTTTCTCATAAAGAACAATTTATTGAAGTAAAGCAGGTAATCAGTGAACTACGACTATTAGACTTAAAATATTGTAACTATCTTAGTAATAAAATAATATTGTGCATTAATTGCGGATATAGCTTAAGTATTCATTTTCAAAATTCATTTTGAAAAGAAGATTGAAACTATAAACCTCAAAATAATCCTTATTACGGATATGACACAATAATATTGGAAACATTAAAAGCACATCTCTAATTGTCACTAAAGTATAGACAATATGTTATCTGTGGTGCTCTCTTGCTCTACGACCTCCGCATGTAGAGGACCGCGACAAACAAGAAAAATGTAAGCTCTCTAATTATTAAACAGTGTTCAACAAAATTAATTCAGTGTTCTTATTATTAATCAACCACCTCCATAAAGAAACTTAACATGGTAGCAGAGCGTGGTTGATTGTGAAGTTAAAATTGGGTTGCGATCCACGTAATAAAAGCGAAGAAAAATGGCGGACGCTGCGGTGTCTAATTTGCCGTGTTTGGATGAAAAATCGAATTTCAGTACCTGGAAATTCCGATTAATACTAATTTTGCAAGAAAAGCAAGTGGAATACGTATTATGCGAAGGTGAAATTACTGCAGATAAGTCTAAGAAAGACGATGCTAAAGCTAAGTCGCTTATAGCACAAAGCGTGTCTGACAAGTATATAGAAATCATAAAAAATGGCAGAACTGCTAAAGAAATGATGGGCCTACTTGAAAATATCTTTGAACGAAAGTGTTTTTAACAGATTTTACCTAAAACGGAAACTAATCTCTTTAAAATGCAATGAGCCGCTGCAACAATATCTAATAAAGTTCAGTTCGACTATCAACGACCTGGAGGCCATCGACGTTAAAGTAGATGAGGAAGATCAAATTTGCTACCTACTCTCATCACTGCCGAAAGAATATGACCCGGTAATTACATCAATAGAAACAATGGCCTCAGAAAAGAAGTTGAGTTTTGATTTTGTCAAGGCCAGGCTGTTAGATGCCGAAACTAAAATCAGCACCGATACAGTGAACCAGGAGAACGCATTTATGATGTCCTGCTACACATGCGGGAAACCGGGGCACAAGTCTTATATACACAATAATTTTCATAATTAATTGACATCACTTGATGATCTTTCAACCAATGCTCTGTTAGACAAATGACATCAAACTTGGTGTTTTCCAAAAACAATTCTATTTCCAGTAATTTGGAAGCGCAACCTTGGATATTTTGATTAAATAATTTTAAAATATGTTGCACTCCCTTTGGTTTTTTATTATTATTAATTATATTGCCAGAAGATACCTTTTTATTATTCTGTAATAGTAATTGGTTATTTGAAGGGGTAACTTCTGTTGTCCCACTGACTAGTTTAAATAGTTATCCGGAGTGACCTCCACATCTACAACTGGAGAGTCTAGATTGCCCGAATAAGTTCCAGCAGGAGGAGAATATCCTATCTGACTGGTAGTGGTCTCCAAGGATGTTGGTATTATAGGTGGATCCTCCTTCGTACTACATGACGATTCATAATTAATCACTATGTTGTTAGTATAACTAGGCAACACGGACTCGTCACTAATACTAGAATTCGTTATATTAGCTATAACCTCGTTAATATTATATGCTATCAACATAGCAATCAGATGTCTACATTCCTCAGACAGAGATAAAGTTCTCTGAGTTAACTTAAAACCACTAACAAACTTGTTAGTGTCAAAAAACAATAATTTGTCACTATGACAACAAGTCAGCTTGTGAATAGTATTATTCATTAATATTAATTAATACGCTTTCAAGTAACTAACAAGTAATATTAATTAATACACTTTCAAGAGCTTTACTTCAGACTGAAAATTGATAGCTACTGACTCTGACTTAAACTTCGTATTACTTATGACTTCTATTTAATACCGACTTATACTGACTTAGGAAAGAGCGGTGGTGACCATTTATACACAAAATCATTACTGGAAGGGGTAGATAAGTCCCACGACCCTTGTTCCTTCATTAATTATCTAACGACAATAATAACAAATTAGTCATCCTCGATGTTATTCTAATGATACATAAACATCATAAGTCTTATGAGAACAGAAACCATTTAACTTAGTGATAACAGTATTTTAATGACATACAAACAGTGAGCAATAATTTCCTTGAGAAAGGTAAACAATATCATATGTCCATTACAAAGCCATCGATAATTTATTCTACAAGTGTTCAGCTAGTTGTTTCGGATGTAGGGCCTTCACTATCTTTGCCGGATGCTGGGACTGTACCTTCTGTAACTGAATTAAATATTCCACCTATGACCTCTGCAGTTTCACCACCGAGTACCCTTAATGCGCCTGAAGCAGAGCCTACCGAAACTTGGATTGTACGTTCCATTGCTGCATCTGCTGCGGTAATAACACCTGAAGTCGTGAAGCCTTTTCCAAGAGCTCTACCACGTAAAGAACCAAACAAAGGAAGAAAAAAAGGAAAATCTCGGATTCTTACAGACACCCCGGAAAAAGAAGAGATTCAAAAAGCATATCTTGAACGACAAGCACGATTAAAAAAGTCTCAAGAAAAAGTTTTAAACAAAAAACGAGCTAATCGCTTAAAACCGAAAGCATTGAAACAAAAAAGAACTGTATTGACTTTTTCTTCGGGTGAAACCGATTCTGAAATACATTTAGTCAGAAGAAGAACCAATAATGAATAATTATGATTAACGAAAACGAAGATACAGATGAAAATGAAGACGTTGACTACGAGAAGGAGCTTAATAATAGTGATATAAAGCTTGGAGATTACGTATTAACTCAACGTGCACCAGGAGAGAATTAAAGGTCACTGGTTTTCGTAGGAAAAATTATAGAAAAGTCATGATTTTACTGTTAGTTTTCTTAAGAAAAAAGGAGCATCTTAGAAGTTTTTCTTTCCTGAAAAGAAAGATGAGTCTTACATCAGTATGTCCGATATTTTGGTTCTCCCTCCTCCAATCGAAGCCGCAGGCACGTCACGCACTGCTGCCATGACAGCTTTGAAATTAACTTTCTCTAAATTTAGGTTAGGTTGATTTAAATCATTTTAACCTTTCGTGTGTTTAAGACGTGGATCCACGTTCGAAAAATCTTTACCCTCTTGTGCCTAAGCTTGGATCCACGTCCAAACCTATCAAACTTTTTAACTGCGATTTTGTTCACTATTCTTTGGACTTTTGGGTCTACTTTTTTTTGCATCGAAACTGTACTGAACGAATCTGTCACGGGCGGCCATTAGACTGAATGGATTTCGTCATGGGAATGGAATTGACGAGTAAAAACAAGTTCATTCTGGTGACACGTGCGACCGGTGAAATTCCTGCTGTGTGATTCTCACGAAAATAAACATCTGTAAGTATTTCTGTCTATTTTGCTTTTGTTTGTATTATGTAGAACATAAAACAATTCAAAATAAATGTATTATTAACTTGATTTGTGATATTTCTATGATCAAATGTCTCGCGATGTTTTTTCTGTCAATGTTTTGATTTTCATATCGATTTATATTTGCATCTATCTTAAAAAATGTCGTTATTATATATCATTATAAAGGAAATTTCATTAACTTTCGAATTGTGTAAAGTTTTTAGTACACTTTTTATCAGAATATGAAAAATAATTGACATTTTCTAAGGTCATGCAAAATGCACGCACACATTCTCATATGGGCTTGCATTAGGGCTTGCATTTACGTGACACGGATGATGCAATCGAATGGCGTCATGTTACGTCAGTCTTGATGTTTTTGTACAGTATGTTGTTTTGTTTGAATTCATTGATATTTTCAACTATACATTATAACTGCAGTGTAAACTGCAGTTATAAAAGCGACAATGAAATGGATTGCGCATTTTATGGCGTTATTGAGATTTGTTTTTCAATAAACGGCGAGATGAAAAAATAATATTATTTTATTTCAATATTATTTACTAATAAACGATATTATACACGCTCATGATATAAAAAAATAACTGGTGTTTTTATTCGATTTCGCTCACGCAAAACTACTAGCGTTTCATACGGTTTCGTCCAAGTTATAAAAACTATTTTTCTGCACAGGGTTTTTCTCGCGTTTCTAGTATCTATCTTAACTTTATAATATTATAAAAGCGAAAGCAATAAGTATCAGAAAGTATCAAGAAGTCATAAGTGGTTTTCTCTTATTTTTAGGAAATCATCATGGTTGTGGTCCGTCCATCATGGTTGTGGTATCTTGACCGGTTTTTGCATAAACTCGACTATATTTCTTGCTATAAGGGAGAGTGTATGTGGCCATGGGAGGAAATGCATTTCTTGCGGGAAAATATTTGTCATATTTGCCACACGGTAGTTAATAACTCGATAAGGCACTTCCGTGTCATCATGAGTAGAAATACGATTCGTCGGCTTCTACTATCAAATTTTTTCTGGTGCAAATGTGGTTACAGTGTGTATGATCACTATCCCCCAGACGAATGTTGCTCATAAATTCTTATTTTTAATTTGATTCTTTTTTTAAATTCATTGATCAGTTCATTCCAAGAAAAAAATAAAATAAAAATAAAATAAAAAAATAAAATAAAATTGATTTCTTAATCAAATTAACTCATTTTCAAGGTTATTATCTATCTGCTTGAAGAGACAATTTTATAGTAGAGTTCCCTACGTAGACACAAGAAGGTACTAGGCAAGATCTACATCGTCCTATAACCTATTAACTGGCATAATTGACTAACTGGTATATAATTCTGTTTTTATTTCTTTCACTCTGTCATCATTTAAATAAATAAATAAATAAAAACTAATCTATCCTAAATAACCGTAGGTAATGGAGCCTGACCGAATTATTGACGACGTCGGGCTTCCCGAAGCTAGCACTTCAAAAAGTGTGGTATGTTGCTAATAAATATTTGTATCAAATATTTTTGTTAATCAAGGAATTCTAACTTGTAATTTTTTTTTTTAATTTTCATCTTTGTAGGGTCACGGAAGGCATTTTCCCGATGACGACAATTATGATTGGCAGCCTAATCAAAGGCCTCATGACCTTGATATGTCTTATTCCGAGGTAGATATAAACAATTTTTTTTTTTTTTTTTATATTTAGTTTTGCACGCATTTTCCCTCTTTTTAATTATAAATTAATATGATTATATTTGTCACATTATCAAAGGGAATTATCATAAATGGCGATTTACTCTTGTAGATACTGAGTGGGCCATTAGGCGAGGAGCTAAGAGTGGATTCGGGCAGTGAGGAAGAGGAGGAACCTATGTCGCTGGAGGAGCTTCAAGCTACCCTGGAAGAGACAGCCGAAGATGTTGAGGAAGATCCCGAAGAACACGAGAGGCTGTCTGAATCTTTCAATTGGTCAAGCGATTATAGTACATTTAGAAGTCAACCGGAAGTTTATTCCCAGGCAGGCGAGCGCGGTCCCAATATTGAGGAAACAGATCCGCTGCAGCTATTCACTCAGGTTTGGAATCACGATATAATGAACAGTATTGTGGCACAGACCAATGAGTATGCCTGGCAAACAATAGCGCAAGCATCCGAGTCTCCGGACGGTATCTCGGCCCATTCTCGATTGAACGATTGGGTAGAAACCTCTACTGATGAGCTGTACAAGCTCTTTGCGGTGATGATTTTTATGTCGCTGATGGTCGCAGGACGTGTGAGTGAATACTGGAGCACGGGTACCCTGGCCATGCCAGGTTTTCGTAGACTTATGAGTATAAAACGGTACTGGCTACTCATGCGTTTCCTGCACTTTGTCGATAACAATACTATCAGTATTCATGGTTCCGATCGTAAAGTTGCTAAGATACAACCCATCATTGACCATTGTAATAAAAAGTTAAATAGCATGTACACGCCTCGCAGAGAAATAAGCATTGACGAATCGTTGCTGCTATTTAAAGGACGATTGAGTTGGATCCAGTGCATCCGTACAAAAGCAGCACGATTTGGTATAAAATTTTATGAGCTTTGCGAGGCGGTTACAGGCTATCTGCTTAAATTTGAGGTTTACACGGGCAAAAAATATCCACAGACAGGGGACTCTGGAGTGGACTCCTTGTATGGCTTTACGAGCGCAAGTGCGAAAGTGGTGATAAGGCTCATGCAAAGATTTCTTTACAAAGGTCACTGTCTTGTAATGGATTACTTTTATAATTCAGTTACTTTGACACAATTTTTAAAGTTGAATAAGACCGATGTCATTGGAACTCTGAACAGGCGAAGAATTGGGACACCGGGGGGACATACAAACTTTCAACGAAAGGAGACTTCAAAAAGCAGCAGTGGTAAGTAGACACTGTGGTGACGTATCTGTGTTATTTTGGAAAGACGTTAAATTAGTAACCACAGTGTCGACTTATCACAATGCGGACATGTTGCCTAGAAGAAGAGCAGGACAACAAATACTGAAGCCTGTGGTTGTGCACGACTACAATAAGTACATAGGCGGTGTAGATTTAAAAGATCAAATGTTGTCCATGTACTTAATGGAGCGCAAAAGGGGGATGAAATGGTACATGAAAGTGTTCAAACGGCTAATAAATGTTAGCATTTTGAACATTTTCATCATACATCGCGAGAACAGCACAAATCCCCTCAGCCACAGGCAATTCAGATATAAATTGGCGGAGCAACTCGCTCAGAAATACCCAAATGTGACCTTACCTCGGGTAATAAATCCTCCTGCTCTTCTCCGCTTAGGTGGTGATAATCACTTCCCAATCTATGCAAATTCCTTAGAAGATCGAGCGGGGAGCAAGAGAAATAAAATTAAAAGAAACCGCTGCGTTTGTCGCTCCTTAAAAAAAATACGGAAAGAAGGAAACACCATTTGCCAGAAGTGTCAGAAGTTCATTTGTCTCGGTTAATGTTGGATTGATTATCACACTGTCGAAAATTTAGAAAATTTTGTCGCTAAGGTAGGTGGATGCGCCCGTGCAGCCCACGAAATTCAAGTTTTCAAATTCAAAGAACATTGCGCGAAATTTAGATATCGTCCAATTAGCTTCACAACTATTGGTAAAAAGTAAAAAATAATTACGATAGGTTACACAACGAATTTATCCAATCCTAATTCTATTTTTATTAGTACTGACCTTGATCTCCACTCGCCATATTATAGTTTTGCGTTAACATTAATAGGGCAATAGTAACGAACACTTAAATTCCGTATTCAAAATTTTGAAATGCAGCAGCAATGAAAACAATGAACTTTACGGCAGTATGTAAGCAAATAGATAACCTTTGTGTTGATAATATCGTCTCTAACTGATGTAAAATTTATTAAACAATAATTGTAAGTCAAGTTTTTTTCCAATTACCCACATTATGGAAATGTGATTTTGGGCATTGCCTCCTTATAGCCTACCCCAGTGTGCGACGAAAGTAATATTCATCCCCACTTCACATGTAGGGGACCTACCCAAAAAAAAAGAAAAAAATTTAATTTACCACTTTGTCGGCGTGATTGATATACATATTGGTACCAAATTTCAGCTTTCTAGTGCTAACGGTCACAGAGATTAAGCGAGGACGGACAGACGGACAGACAGACATGGCGAAACTATAAGGCTTCCTAGTTGACTACGGAACCCTAATAATCTAGAAATTTTAATTTACGTCGCCTCCATCTATTCAAAATCTGATCTTGCATAATTTATAATTGAAGGAATGGAAACGAAAAGACTTAAAAAGACAATAAAAAGAAAAAAGAAAGGAAAATTTTCTAGATTAAAATAAACCAATTCATATTTTTTTATTTGTAACTAATTATAAGGAACAACTTTTAATGTTTGTTAATAATTTAATAAATAAAAAGATACAATTTTGATACATGTTCTTTTATTTCTAATCCAGCATTAAAGATTTTTCAACAATCAAAAATAAACACCCTGTAACACCGGTCTATGTTATGGCGCGAAATTTAAAATGCTTACACACACATACAAAGGAACGCTCGCCGCTTCCTCGCGCCATTTCATTTCGGCCGTGCATACTACGGTAATTATTACGAGCGTGGGTCAATCACACGAAAGGTTAATAAATAAAATAATTACGTTATGGATGGTAAAACTGTGCTACTACTTAATGTGAAAGTTTGTGAGAATGGATGGATGGATGTTTGTTACTTTTTCACGCCTTAACGATTAAACGGATGAAACTTGGCACTTAAATAGACCATGACCTGGATTAACACAGGATAGATTCCTACGGAAACCCGGAAATCCGGGTGGATGAATGAAGTGCATTATTTACAAGTGCTGTAGAATCGGAGTTCGTCATCTAAAGCTAAGTTTAGGCTACGACATTATACACCGTGCACACAGTGTCCGGCACAGTGTCTGTGTGTATAATCATTTCATCATCATCTGCCTAGCCCTGTCCCTTTGCCTTTTCCCCTGTCTGTGTGTAAGAAAACTCATAAACTCAACGAATACCCACATCTTGCGACACCGATTGTCTAAGTGTACACACACGGTGTCAGACATTGAGTGAACTGCCTATAGTGTTGTAGACAAAACTAAGTTCTTTTACATCATGGCATATTGTTTATCGCTAATAAGACCTGAGAGAACTTAGTTTTGTAAAATTTCGACGTACTGATCCCCAGCCATGCGCCCGCTAACCTCCACCAGTTCACCCGGTCCCATCGAGCTCATCCATCCCCAAAAATTGAGAGATATTCTTCCACTTGTCCGATTTGGCACCTCTGCATAGCGCTCATTGCTATTGCGCCATAATATTTTTCTTCCGTCCATATCCGAACGGAAGCTTTTTTCATCCACAAAAATGACGATATTGTTTGCCCAGTCAAAATTATAAAACTCTAGGCAAAAACTTACTCTTGCCTCCTTGTGCGCCTTAGAAGATTCAAATGACCCCATTTGAATCTTCTTAGCAGGGCGGCGGCATTTTTTTCCGGCGTCTCCTGACTGTGTCCATTGACATCTAAAACAAAGCAAATTTTGTCAATTTCAATACATAGGATTCTTTGTTAAGAGAAATTGTAGGGGCTAAAGGTGAAATAACACGGTTCACTTTTGTCTTTCAATTTGGATGAAGCAACCAAATTGATCCATGTAAACTTATAAGTGAATCATTCAATGTCATTGAATGTTGTCGTTCTACGGCGTTGAAAGAATTGAACATGCTCAATATTTTCACTTTTAGCGTTCAATCTTCAACGCGGATGAATGAGAAATGAATGTGTAAACACAAGAATTGAACGATTCACTTTTACAGTCAGTCGTGCGCGCCGCAGTGTCGAGGAAGGGCGTATTTTTGGACAATACGTACCTACCTACTACATACCTACGAAATGGTTTTCAAATGGAAGGAAGAACACACGCCTCTGTTCTTGGAACATTTTAAAAAGTATACGTGTCTATGGAATTATAAAACGGAGGGTTATAAAAACCGAGATTGTCGTGGAAATGCTATTAAATCGCTAATTGAAGATTTGAACATTAGCGGTGTAACCGAAGAAGACATAAAATTAAAACTTAAAAGAATACGTACCCGTTATACTTGTGAATTAGCGAAAATAAAACGATCGACCAAAAGCGGTTGTTCCACAGATGATATTTATGTTCCAAAGTTTTGGTTTAAACAAGCGGATGAGTTTTTGAATGCTGTATGTGTTCCAAGGGAAGGCACATCCTTTGATTATATAAATGTCTAGATGGAGCGTCAAGTGCGCGCAAACGTGTCAAAAAGTGTCTGCCAACTGTTGGCATACTAGTGCTTACCCGCCGATTAGTGCAGATCGTGTCGCTTTACTGTCAATACGATTACGCGCGCCAAGTAAAAAACAAATATCAGCGACAAAATGACGGTATGTGCTATTAAATTGTGCCGGAATTATAAAGGAAGGATAATAAATACCAAACATATCACCTACCATCGGTAAGTAACCAAGAAACTATATATTTATTTTTTGTTTTTATGATTATCAAATCACGCCATATTTTATAAGTGTTGCCAGTTTCTTTTTTTTACTCTCCCAACTTAACGTCATTTTTGTGGGTACATATTAGTTGGTTTATGGTTATGTTTATACAATTTCGTTCGTGTACTTTTTCAAAAAACTGGCCAAGTGCGAATCGAACTCGCGTGCAAAGGGTTCCGAACTAAAACATTTTTTTTTACAATGTTAATTTTTAAATCGTAGATAATAGCTTTTCCTGGTCAAGCCATTTTTTTAATGTCTTGACTTTAAGGCGAGGTTTTCCCGGACCGATAGGCATAGAAAACACTACCTCAGCCCCCGCCAGTTGAACGCGGCGTATTTAACTACGATGCGCTGAGCGGGACCGCGCCACGTGACACGTTGTGACCGCGAATAACCTTTGTGCAATGAATGCGCGCCACGAAACAGACAAATACAGTAGATCAACTTTGATGTTATATTTTATTTTTAATGAATAAAATTTGTATGTAGGAACTTATCATCTACGCTTGATAAATTCTCATGACAGTTTCCGGTTAGTAAAAATAAGGTTAGTTTGGCAAAGAAATGCACTATGTAAAAAATCTAAGGTAAGTTTGTACCTATATTTAAAATACACATACCATCAACAACATGTCAAAAAATCTCACAAATCAGACTTTTTTCAAAATAAAATTTAACGAGAGGTGTCGCGGTACACCCGGATGGAACGACGTTCCTTTCACTATACATATACTATGCGTTTCAGATGAGAAGATATGTTCTGGACAACTTCACTCACAACTTGTCAATAATGTAGTGTTAGCAACAAAAACAACAAAATCAATTAAGCAAACTTTATTTTTATGTTATAAACAGAAAAAATTAAGAAAATGAAAATAATATACAATAAAAAAATATAACTATCCGAATTGAGAACCTTCTCCTTTTTTGAAGTCGGTTATAAAACGTATTTAATAATTATTAAAATTAACTGTTTGTGACACAGAAGTAGACGCCACATTCTCAAAATTCACTATTTGTGATACAGAAGTGGAAACAATAGCAGGTGTTGCAATATTTTCTTTGTTTTCTCGCATTTTTATTTTTCTTATATCCATTCCTCTAATATGTCGGGGATCTATGATTTCAGGCAATAGACACTGCATATAAAAATTAATAAGTTTTTTTTTCCCATTTTTTTTTTCCCAAAATTTACTATCTTTCACTATCTTGATTACATGTACGGGTATTGTTTTACCTGACCATATACCAAACAAGCAATATTGCCTCCCGGTAACATGGAGTTGGCCCTGAAATTATATTGCATTAATTTTTCAGAGATCAGACTGTAAACGTTCTTAAAATTACGAGAATTGCCCCTCTGGTGTGCAATCGACGTTTAAGAGATAGCTTACTATAATCACGTGTATTAATTTATTTTCGATATTTTTTTTACTCTGATATCATTTTAGTTTTTGTACATCGTATTCGGTACTAGTACTGATCAACAAAGTTAACGTATGTATTTAGGCAATCGGTATAAAAACATTTAAGATTCATTTCTTCTCTACTTGTTAACATATAGTTTAGTAAGACTTACTTATTTGCTGTTTCAACTTCTGAATTATCGGCAGTTAAAAAGTTCTCTGAAATCTTGTCTCTATCTTGTACTAATTTCTGTTTGACTTACAGTACTTTGAGGTTCACTAATAGTGTTTAAGGTTGTTCTGTAACAGTGTTATAAACATTATGAGTCATGAATCGCAATCTATATTCAATTTATAACTTAACACTATTATCTCCATGATTAAGATGGTCATGATGATTATATTCATGACACTCATGATTGTCACAGTGTACAATCAATATTACTTTTATAATTGTTAGTACGTAATGACTAAAGTTTTTTGTTTTGAAGAAAGTACTTACGTATGACTATGAAAAGTAGTATCAGGGTTATCTAGAGTCTGAACAACACCCCTGAGTATATTTTTTCTCATTGAAACGCTGCAAAATAAATGTTGACATTATAGTGGCATTTCAAATCGTTTAAATTATACATTTTACAAGTATATTTTATAATTGTTATATAAGTTTAGCAATATTTCGAAGTTATTGAGCAAAGAAAATAATCATTTCAACGAATTTAATAACAAACCTACTGTACTTTTTTGTACAGTGTCGCGTCTAAACAATGGTCGTAACATTTTCGTGCTTTTCCGTCAAAGAAAATCATTTATTTACACTAATAATATGTTACCTATATAATATTACTAGCTTTTGCCCGCGGCTTCGCTCGCGTTAAGTATTATTTAAAAAAAACGAATACATTTACATCCTCCATCATCCCTTATTTTATCCCCATGGGGGTTGAATTTATCAAAATCCTTTCTTAGGGGATGCCTACGTCATAGTAGCTATATGCATGCGAAGTCTCAGCCCGATCGGTTTAAAATTGACAAAGTTTCATACAAACTTTCATCCCCTATTTTATCCCCTTGGGGGTAGAATTTATCAAAATCCTTTCTTAGCGAATGCCTACGTCATAACATCTACCTGCATGCCAAATTTCAGCCCGATCCCTCCAGTGGTTTGGGCTGTGCGTTGATAGATCACTATGTCAGTCAGTCACCTTTGAGTTTTATATATTTAGATTGTATTTTTTTTTACAAGCTTTTATTTTTTATATTATAAAGAGATAAAATTGTAAGTTTTGTATGTATAGGGTAATCTCTGAAACTACTGATCCGAGTTAGAAAATTCTTTCACAAAAAAATTTCAATAGGTAGTTACATTATTAAGGAGTGCAACACGCTATTTTTATTCTGATAAAGATATATTTTCCATAGGAAATCATAATAAATGTAATTGAAGTCGGAAAAAAACTCGTCGCTCGGCCGCTTATATTGCTAACGCTGGCTAAACCATACGAGGAACATCAAAATAATGTACTACAGAATTGTATATCTTGATAATGCCCTCAAAAAAGTTCGCGATGGTATATGTCTATATTATAAGGATAACTTACAGTAACCACTTTTATCTTTTTAAAATCAATAAAATATAATGAGTGACTTTCGAAGCAATTTTGACATACATTGTATTAATCCTTATCTCATTAAATATGTTAGTAAAATTAAGCATTCAATTTAGATCAAAACTGCAGTTTACAGCATGTCATTAGAATGAATACTTTAGAAGATATCACAGTATTAAAATTACGCGCACAACAAAACAAAAAAAAACAAAAGAACGGAAAAGTCTTCCTCAACAAAGTATTATTACGTATGCGTATACGTATAATCTGATAAAATAAAACTACTAGGCAAAATTGTAGTGCTACTATAGTATTGATAATTTGATAATGAGTTACTTACCATTTCTCGAGTTGATATTTTCGTAATGCCCGAGGTGTCAATTTCCTGTATGAACTTTTGTTCTTTGATAAATTCTTGCAAATATTCTTACAAATAATTATCATTTATCAATATCTTTTTCTCTCTGTCTTCGATATTTTCTGCCTTTGACATTTTTGTTCTTAGTTTAGTTTTCAAGTTGTGTACTGCTGTTTTGTTACACATAGATAAAAATTTATTCGCATACATACATGCATAAGATGAAGCTAGGTATTTTAACTGGAGTTTTATCGTTTTAGACGAAATCTCCAGTAAATTATAATGAAAACTGTAGAAATTGGTACTTAAACAGAAAACAGGGATGTCTTGGTGAAAACAGTAAATCTACTGTTAAAACAGTAGGGTTGGCAACACTGTGCGTAATGTTTCTTATATAATGGAAAGCGCAAACGCGGAAAAAATTGGCCTGCGTCCGTCCTCGAAGACCTCTCGGCCGGCACTAAACGGCCCGCTCGAAATCGAATTGCTCAATATCGTATGATTTTTGTTCTTACAAAAATAAATAGCCACTTATATAAAAATCTACCTTACCCAGCGCTAGAAAATATTAAAACCTATTTTTTGATACATTACTTAGATGGTTTCGTAATATAATTTTTTGTAATTCGTAATATAATCTTTGCGATTTTTTTTTATCGAGTCAATTATTAGTAATTACGTTTCCGTCTTTATACAGCGCTTGACCATATGTTCAATTTTGTTAAAATGATTTTTATTTTGCGGAATATTTACATTATTTAGATATACATAGCTCCAAAAAACTTAAAAATGGTACAACCTCGCCTTAATTATATATATTAACTTAGTTGATTTAACTAAGTATTAATTAACTTAGTTGACTTAACTAAGTATTAATTAACTTAGTTGATTTAACTACAACATTCAACCACCATACTCTAATTAAACTAGTGGTTTTTGATTTATTTAAAAAAGTAACAACTGAATAAAAAGACACTAAAACACACTAAAACTGAATAACACTACATACATACAGCTAAAACTTATTTAATAAGTCTATTTTTTTAATGTGAAATATGGGATAATGGGAGATGCTGGTATCATTATTTACTCACACAGAGACATAGACCCACAGTGTAAAACGACGCCTGCACGCACACATCCTTGAAAATGTTGACTCGTTTTCTTTGATACGATTGTGGGGCGACGCTCCATCTAGACATTTATAGAATCAAAGGGCACATCTAACTTCGTGAGTACCTACTATTTAAATTAATATATTAAACCCATGCGAAGCTGGAGCGAACCGCTAGTCTACACTAATATTATAAAGAGAAAAGATTGGATTAGTTGTTTGTTTGTATTGAATAGGCTCCGAACATATTGGGCTGATTTAAAAAAAAAATCACCTTTAGTATGCTACACTAACCCTGAGTAACATAGGCTACTTTTTAACCGACTACGATGGAGTCCAACAGGAGGGTAATGTGTTCATACTTGTTGCGATAGCCGACATCCACGCGGGCGGAGCCGCGGTTAAAAGCTAGTATTTAAATAAAACACAATAGTTATTACAAGCTTTTAAACAATCTTACACAAATACATAAAACAGATTGAAAATTATTCTACTCTTCTTATCATTTGCAATTGCCACGGTACAATGTCAGTAGTGATGAATTTTTCTGCAAACATATTTCGCACTCTGCGGGCGTTTTCAGTATGATTTCCTAGCCTGGTTTGCGGTATGCCCACAATCGCTTCGGATGGTACTTGTCGCCATTCTCCTGGGATAATACATCCCTTTTCCCAATCCTCTCTCTCAAGTGAATGTTGTAAGTTAATATTGGGAGTTGTTTTTCTAAGCCAGTTATGAAGAGCGCACGTTGTTTTTACTAACTGTTCAACTTTTGACACAGTGAGTGGGATGGGTTTTTCAAATATTCTAAATTTTGCTACTAATATGCCAAATGCATTTTCGACTACGCGTCTTGCTCTGGATAGCCGATAGTTGAAAACTTTGTGTTTTTAGTTGAATTCCCCTCTTGTATTATATGGTTACAAAATATTTGTTTTCAGAGGAAATGCATCATCTGCTACGAAAACACCTTCATTTGGTATGTTTAATAGATTTGCGGTTATCACTTTATTCAATGCTGATTTTTCAAAAACGCAAGCATCATTGCTCTTCCATTAATTCCCACATCTATGTAAATGAAATTATAATTGGCGTCTACGACAGCAAATAAAATAATACTGAATTTTTTTTTGTAATCAAAATACTCAGAAGCACTATTTGGCGGGCATCTTATCTTTACTAGCTTTCCATCCATGGCTCCACAGTTATTTCATTTAATACGGTTTCTCTAAGAACCGGTTAGTCCTGCGTCCGGTTTTCTACAGTGGAAACCGGTCTTCAACCTAATTTAAATTGAGGATCTTGGGTTCGACATTCTACGTTCATCAGGAAGTATATTGGACACCTTCGTCGTCTCCGGGATCTGGGACTCTTATAGTCCCTGGCGCCCATTTATTAAGTAATCACATTCTATAATACAACTGGAAGGTTACCTACTTATCTTATATCTTAGAATTAGAATTTATAATGTTTACTTTAAACTTTTAAAACAGGACAGTACTGGGTTTATCTGCAACTCCCCACGACCATAGCTCTTTCTGCTGAAGTTTTAGCTGGTTGGCAATCATAAGATTTTACTATAGTAACCTACATAATTTATAAGTTATAACGTAAAGTAGTTTGATGGTACGAGAGTTTCTAATCTAAACTTTTGAATATACAGTGTTTGAGTTAGTTTGATGTTTTCCTTTTATTTCGATATCAAACCACCTGCCTAGATCGTCGTAAGAGGTCACAAAAATAAATTGGTAACACAAAGTCAAAATGTTATCCAGGGAAAGAAGACATAACCATAACTGAAGAAGGAGCTGCTATTAAACTGCAAGGATTACTCAACTTGACGGTTTCTAGGCTTTTAGATGTAATAGCTTTGGATTTGGACTCGGCAACAGAGTTACTGCTTATAAGCAAATAGGGCTTTGATGGAGCCTCAGGTCAAAGCAATTACAAACAAAAGACTGACACAGAGTTTGATGACTCTACTATATTGATGGCCAGTCTAGTTCCTATAAGGCTTCAACAATCTGATGGAACAATTGTTTAGGAAAACGACCGACCATCATCGACTTTCTATTGTCGTCCGATAATGTTTAAATTTGCCAAAGAAACTCGGACAACAGTGGCAACTATAAAGGGTAACATAACAGAAGAAATAGAAAGATGTCTGCCAACAAGAATCCTGCCTGTGATATTTGCAAGGCAAAACCGTCAGAGATGAACAATTTAGAGGCATTTTCTCAAAGAGAAAATAACGAGGAAATGTACCAGTATGGTATGCCATCCTTACATGCGTGGATAAGATGCATGGAGTGCTTACTTCATATCGGTAAATATAATTTTATTACTTCATATTTTTTCATGTTTGTAGTTTCCTGTGAGATTATTTTTAAGTGAAATTTCTTTTTGTTTGCAGCTTATCGTTTGGACTTCAAAAAATGGAGTTGCAGAGGCGACGACAAAGAAAAACTGTCCCTTAGAAAGAGTGCTATACAGCAAGCATTTAAGAGGGAATGCGGTTTACTCATCGACATAGTCAAACAAGGAGTAGGCACAACCAATGATGGCAATACTGCCAGAAGATTTTTCAGGGATGCAGCAACAACAGCCCGCATAACTGGGATTCGTGAAGATTTGATGGAAAGGTTTCACGTGATTCTTCAAACCGTTGCATCTGGAGAGCGCGTGGATCTTTCTAAATTTTCCGAATTTTGTAAAGATACGGCAGAATTGTATGTTACCTTGTATTCCTGGTATTATATGCCTTCCAGGGTACATAAATTGTTGGCACATGGGAGTGATATAATAAAGAACTTTGGTGTCATACCTATAGAGAAACTGTCGGAAGAGGCAGCGGAAGCTCGTAATAAAGATTTTAGGAAATATAGAGAGAGTCATTCTAGAAAGGTAAGTAGAACGGCGACAAATGAGGATGTTTTACAAAATCTTCTTTTGTCGTCTGATCCAAAGATCACAAGCCTACGGCAGGGTCATCAAACTTCTAACTAAAAGGCTGGCAGAACTTGCATGAATATACTGAAAAATTGTGGAGTACCAAATGTAACTTTCCTCTTTCGACTGGATCTTTGCTGTGAGTAGACGTGCGCAGTTAAATTGTTAAAAATATAGTTTAACTAAAATAAATAAATTAACCAGTTTAGTCCTTATTACTAGTGCAATTAACTCGTAATTACAAATTCTAAAAAAGTGAAAGTAAATGAGCAGTCGCCGTCGTCGGTTCCGATAACTAGCGGGCCCTGTCCCCCGCGACCCTCGAGGGAAAGAGACCTTCACCATAATTGCCCTCTCTGTCATCTACGCGGGCGTAGCAAGCAGCAGGCGATCGCTACGAAACGCTACGCGAACCGATTATTGTTACTGTGACTCACGTCTGTTTACGGAAAGATATTAACTTTAAAATCGTTATTACGTCTGCAATATGGAACGACACAACTTAGATAAATCTTTGTCAGAAACGGATTTGGAACGAATTGGGCTGCAGAAATCGGAACATACAACACCCCCTAACTTTGTATCGTCCCGACAAAAAAGAAGACGAGAGGGAGATTTCGTAGAAGAATTTGCTGGCTTTAAGGTAGAGATGCAGTCTATGTTCGCTACGATGATGAAAGCCCAAGAAGAAGAATTTAAAAAAAATGCCTCAATACATCAAGGAATACAACAATCAAGTTGCAACATCGAAAGTTCCATTGCCTTCTTGTCGGCACAAAACGAAGAATTTAAGAAAAAAAACGAATCTTTAGAGGAAAAAATAAAAGAGGATAAGAAATATATTATTATGTTGGAGGATAAAATGGAAAGTATGCAGCAGGACAGTAGAAAGTCTAATTTTGAAATAAAAAACGTACCGAAGCAGTCAAACGAAACCAAAGACGACCTAATTCATATGGTTACAAGCCTATCGAACTCAGTGGGTTGTCCGATCGACAAGACAGTTATCCGTGACGTATACAGAGTTCGTACAAAGAAGGATGCAAGTAATTTACCAATCGTAGTGGAAACCAACTCCACATTGATAAAGAATAACATTCTGAGATCTTGTAAGTCTTTCAACATTAATCAAAAGTCGAAGTTATGTGCCAAACACCTGGACTTGCGCACAAACGAGGATACACCTATTTTTATTACTGAGCAACTTACTGCAAAGGCTGCACGCCTACACTTCCTTGCGCGTGACCTCGTGAAGTCAAAATCTTACAAGTACTGCTGGACTGCATACGGACGGGTATACCTCAAAAAAGAAGACGACTCTCCATCCATTATAATTAAAAGCGAAGCACAAATCCAACAGCTGATAATTCATCAATGACTATATTATCATAACGGATTTCAATACTATTCTTACTGCTTTTTTGCATGTTTTTTGTGCTTATCAAATTGGGTATGTAAAGTCTGTTACAGCTACGCAACATTCACACAAATTACATTATTTTATACTCCTCCAAATACTCCAACAAACACACACACACATTATCATTATCATACATACTTTAGACATTTAAGTTTATTTACACTTGTGTCAATTATAATTCATTACAGGAAACTAAACAGTACAATTTATAGATATAAAAATTTATTAATAACTAAATATACATTGGTTAACGTTTACAAAAAAATAAAATTAATACAAAAGAATCATTATACATCCCTAATACTCATACTATTATACGTATGGCATGTGTTCTTGTGGTTTCAAACATTATATATAAATAATACCCTGATTCTAAATTGTACCGTGTATTTAATAAAACATAACAATGGGTGAGCTACTACAAACTTTAAATGACATCGATAACTTGAGTATCGCAAGGTCGATAGAATGTGATTGTAGTGAACTCGCTCTCAATTATAACATTAATAAAAGTGATCTTACCATAATTTCCCAAAATATTAGGAGCATATATTGTAATTTCGATAACTTCATAGTAAATATGTCTTGCTTAAATTTTGAAACAGACGTTATTATTCTGACGGAATGCCGACTTGATCCAAATAAACCGATACCGACATTATCCAACTATCGTTCCTACGCTACAACTCGTCAACTAAATCAAAACGACGGCGTTGTGGTATATATCAAGGACACCTTAAAAGCCTGTGTCACAGAATTAAGCATAAGCCACGCTTCATGCCTTCAGTTAAATATATTGAATAATACCATTTTAGGTATCTATCGTTCACCATCAACTACTAATGCGGAACCCTTTATAAATTCTTTGGCACTCCATTTAGATAACCTAAATTCTCAAAAACGTAATATTATAGTTGCTGGAGACATCAATATCAACATAAGACCTAAACTCACTGAACAAACATATGAACTCAAAAACAGAACATCATACCTGGATATGTTATCGGGTCATGGCATTCTCTCTGGTCACACCTTAATTACAAGGGAAACCAGTTGTCTGGATCACTTTATGTTAAAAATAAATAGGAAACGGCATTCTGCTTTTATTGCTATTCTACGAACTACTATTACAGACCACCGTACAACCTTTCTATCGTTATCTAAGACAAAACATTACCAAGCTACACCAATAACTATTACCAAAATTGATTTTGAAAGTGCCTTACAATATTTAAAAGAAAAAAATCTATCGACATTACTTTTCTGTGAGAACCCTAATTACATAACAGAATGTTTAACACAAGGTCTTATTGAGTCACTCACAATAAATACTACTATTCACAAGATCCCTAAAAGTAAACGTATAATTAAGCCCTGGATCACTGAAGGCATACTAAGATGTATAAGAAATCGTAATAAGCTCCAAAAACAATCCCGAGACGATCCCCACAATGAAATAAAAAAAATTACATATACTCGTTACAGAAATCATTGCAACAAACTTATAAAAAAACTAAAAAGAAAATATGAAAGAAACCTTATTAATAAATCGTTACACAACAACAAACTTCTCTGGAAAAACCTAAAAACCATCACATATACAAATAAATCTACCAAAACTAATTCTGAATTAACTAATCTAAAAGCATCACCTACGGAATCAGCAAATTTCATTAATAAATATTTTGCAAATATTGGTAACCAACTGGCAAGTGACATTCAACAAACCGTAACCCAGAATGACCTGAATCTATATCTACGTTCCTTACCTAGTCTCTCTAAATCTTTTGTTCTGCTGGATACAGATGACAATGAAATAAATGGTATAATAAACTCTCTAAAATCAGACAGTGCCCCAGGATGGGATAATATCTCCACTAGGTATCTCAAACATGTTAAACATGAAATAATTCCAATTATAACGCATCTAGCTAATCTTTGTTTCAATCAAGGCATCTTCCCTAACTCTTTAAAGAAATCAATAATAACCCCTATACACAAGGGTGGGCAGGCGGATGATGTTAACAACTATAGACCAATTTCAGTTATTCCTGTTATAGCAAAAATATTAGAAAAACTCTTAAATTCCAGATTATTAAGCTATCTTCAAACTAACAACATTTTATCCCCATCTCAATTCGGCTTTAGGCGTGGTATTTCTACGGAAGACGCTATCACGTCTTTAACTACAGTTTTAACAAAAGAACTCGATAAAGGTACTAGGTGCTTATCGGTTTTTATAGACCTAAAAAAGGCCTTCGACACGGTCTCTATTCCCATCCTTGTCCAAAAATTAGGAAAGATAGGTATTAGAGATACGCAACTATCTATTTTTACTGATTATTTGACAAATAGAAAACAATAGGTTAAGCTGGACGGTTTCGTTAGCGCGGACGTTGACGTAACATGCGGCGTACCCCAGGGTAGCGTTTTGGGTCCTACGCTATTTTTAATATATTTAAACGACTTATGTAATATGACAATCGATAAAGCAAAAACATTTTCGTATGCCGACGACACCGCAATCGTCTTCACCGGCTCATCCTGGGCTGAAATCAAAACCAACACAGAAAAAGGTATGCTAAAAGTGGCTGCATGGCTAAAAACAAATCTCCTTACGTTAAACACGAGCAAAACTAATTACATCTGTTTCTCAATATATAAAAATGTCCAACCAGAACCTAATTTTAACATTAAAATACATGAGTGTAGGAGGACGGTAGATTGCGACTGCAATTGTCCAACCATCAGTAAAGTTAACCACGTTAAGTACCTAGGTATAATGTTGGACCAAAGCCTGTCCTGGTATTCTCAAATTGAACAAATTACTGCGAGAGTACGAAAATTTATTTGGATTTTTAAAACATTAAGACACATATTCCCAAGGAGCGGCTTAGGAAAAAATCTTATAAATGAAGTGTATATCTCACTAGTTCAATCTGTAATAATATATTGCATTTCCATTTGGGGGGGCGCGCGTAAAACACGCTTCATTGATGTTGAAAGAGCGCAACGGACATTAATAAAGGTAATGTACTTCAAAAAAAGGACCTTTCCCACCTATGAGCTATACCAAATAAGTAATTTATTATCAATTAGAAAATTATATATTATTCACATAGTATTAAAAAAATATAAAACCCTACCCTTTGATCCTAATGTATTAGCTAGAAGAAGAAAACACAACATTGCTTCCACCCCTTTTGTAAAAACAGAATTTGCAAATTTTCAGTACGATAAACGCTCGTCTTTCTTATATAATAAAATAAATAAACAAATAGATATACATACTAAACCGTTTAAAGAATGCAAATCATTGCTGATTAAGTGGATAAACAAGTTATGCTATGATGAAGTAGAGAATCTTCTATTAAATATAAGGTAAAACCGATTCTGCATTATAACCACACACACACATACACGCACACACACTCACACAAACACTCGCACACACCCCCACACACACACACGCACACGCACTCACGCTTAAATATACAGACACATTTACCAACACACTAATAGTAATAAATAAGTACTTATAATTAATTCAAAACTTTTGTTTCGCTGCATGTTACACTAATTGCACGATATAAAAGAGCGGCGCCTCCTGACACAGGCATTTATATGCTTAAAAGGAGTCGCCACCAACTGTATACTGTACAACGTGTAATAATGAAATAAAACATTTTTGATTTTGATTTTTTTGAACTTGAAAATCTTCATATTGAAGTATTTTTTCATTTAGTAGTATTATATCGCGAGAGTTTCGGTCTGATGGATATAGAGTAAGCATTAAACAGACAAATTATAATGAATATAATATTGTACGATAAGTTCAGCCATTGACGGACAATATAATTTAGACGGGTTATTTTCCTAACATCATCACCCTATTATTCTTTACTACCATAATGGTAGTTAAGTGCGTGTGTGTGTACTTATTTAGTATTTACGATTTAAATCAAAAAACACTTTAACTTGTCATTAATTTTATTACGTTTCTAGTTTAATGATGAAATAATGCTTTTTGAAAAATTGTATGCCGTATTTCGTTATTATTACAAATTATTTTGTTGGATGTTGTTCCATTTGTAGAATTTAAGTTAGTAGATTGCAAACTTCCCTTTGCAGCAGGCAGGTATAGCGATGCCGCGCCGGTAGCCTGTAACAGTAGATAAAATAAACAATAGATTCGCACACTACCCCCGACCGGCCTATTCTAGTACGTTATCCACCATGACCTTGAATTAGCCAATCAGAGCACTGCAATAATAAGTATCGTTCATTTTGGGTAGCTAATCCTGATTTATGCATCGTACATACAGTACATTACAGTACAGTCTGTGTGGTGCCGGACTTAAGAGCGTTTACGCCGTACGGCATTTCATACAAAATTTCAAGCCCTTAATTTCCGAAATTAATGAACCGATTTTAATGAAACTTCATACGCATAAGCAGGATACAAAGGTCTAAAAAGTTAGTAGAGAACATTTTCAAAATGTCTTATTTAAAAAAAGATAACTGGAAATCTCTGTTTCTATGGAAAATTTAAAATCGGTCTAATTTGGCTGTAGCACTATTTTTCGAAAATGTTCTCTACCAACTTTTTAGACCTTCGTACCCTGCATATGCGTGTAAAGTTTTATTAAAATCGCTTCATTCATTCCGAAAAATAAGGGCTTGAAAGTTTGTATGAAATGTCGTATGGCGTAAACGCTCTTAAAGAATTGCACCACCCCTTACTTCCCGTGGGTGTCGTAAAAGGCGACTAAGGATCGTACCGGAGAATGGGCAGCAGCGTTATCTGTGTATTTCACCACCATACCATACTGCGATCGCCAACCCGCCTGCCAAGCGTGGCGATTATGGCAACCCCCCCCCCCCCCTCTTGGGGAGGCCTATGTCCAGCAGTGGACGTATTTCGGCTGAAATGATGACAAATTATTTCAAACGGAGCAGTAGAATTCTAGAATTACGGCTACTGGTAACATTACTTTTGACATGTCATGTCGTTATGACACAATGTCACATTGCAGAAAAAATTCGGTTCTCGTTTGGTGTGGTTCGTTATTTTTCTGCATTTTGTGCTTCAGGTCCTATTCCAAGATATTCTTGTGTTGTTTCCATGCTGTTCGTTGAGTCGAGCCCCTGCTCCTCCAAACTAGTATCGAATCTACGCTGATAGCTTGTTTAGTGACCAGTGATTTCAGTACATTGTGTTGAGATAGTGACTCCAGTGCCTTGTGTATATTGACGGTAGTACGACAAGTGCATAATCATGTCTTCCAACAAAAAATGCTGTGTCCCTGGGTGTTCCGGGAATTCTGGTATGTACTAAGATCACCCCCTTGGTGACTATGTTTTAAAACTGAAGTGAGTTTATAATGCAAAAATGTTCCAAGACCATTCATTGTGGAACCATATCCAGGAATTTATCCAGCTGTGGGAAAAAAGGGCTGACATGATGATGATGCGATAGTAAGAAAACTGACATACGTCTTTATCTGAAGATACATTCAAACACAGAGTGTAATAAATACATGAATGTATTTATTACACTCTGATTGTGTTGGAATGTCCAAAACTGTATGCACATGCTATGAGTCCTTGCTGTTATTATAGAATTAAGTTTTAATTTGAGGTTATTTGGTAGACAAAGCCATATTAGCTTCCAGACAGTAAGGTCAATGTTGCTATTTTTTTAATGAGTGCTTGTTTTATTAAACACATGTTTAGGAAACATCATTTTCTTAATAAAAGTTTTTAATTCTATGTCTTGAATTTTTCAGATTCCCACACTGCCCTGCATCTTTTTCCAAACCCTGCAAAGGATATGGATCGCTTTCAGTCATGGATCTTTAATATTGGTGGGGACATCTTGAAATTCAGTAATGAGTACATATACAAAAATCGGCGAGTTAGTCATGCTCATTTTGAACTCAAATATTGTTGCCGCTAGAATCGTCTCAGCAATGTTGCTGTGCCAACAGTAAATTTGCCAGGTGAGTAAATAAAGTTCACAGATATTAGACTAATGTTAAAAAAATAAAATGACAAATAAAATTAATATAGGTACTTAAGTGATTTAGATCTGAATATTATATTTACAGGCCTATCAACACTCAAGTTCACTACTACTTCAATAGAAAGAAGACCTTTGAAATCAATTGAAAATGTGTCAAATATTTTGCCGTCTACTTCTAAAGGTAATCTTTGTTTAATTATACAAAGAAGTGCTATTATTAAAATACAGATATGTTATTTTTATTGAGGGCCCTTCCCAAAAACCTTAACATTGTCTCAGCAATAGGGCCCTACCTTAGGGCACCTTCAAATTTGCCGCAAAGTGCCGCGCGGCGGCAGCGCTGCTGCAGCGCTACACCCGCGCTGCGGCCGCGCATCAGTTCATCGATTGACTAGTGACGATGCGCACTTAGTTTTTGTTCAAGTCTAAACATGAACGAAAATCAGGTTGGAGAATTTTTCGATGAGGTAGAGAGTCGTCCAGCGCTATGGGATTCGAAGTCAGACAAGTACAGTGTAAGCAACGAGTTATGCGCGCTGACCTTGAAGAAAACAAACATCACAAACCCTTCTGTCTTAGTAATAAGGGTTTGTTTCGCTTGTTTTTTTCAAGGTCAGCGCTCATAACTCGTTACGTGACTTGTACAGTAATAAAATCGGAAAGAAAAAAGCTTGGGAAGAAATATGCAATATGTTTGTTAAGAACTTTGAACGGTAACGTTTTCTTAAGTTTTTTTTTTCTTTTTCCAAAATCTTTTTTCGTTTTAATAGTAACACTAACAGCAGTGTTTCGTCAGAGTCCATCGTGAAACGAAATGTACAACACTATGATGCTCGAACCTAGCGGTTGTAGCGCGGCGGCAGCGCTGCAGCCGCGCGGCACTTTACGGCAAATTTGAAGGCTTATTGCTGAGACAATATTAATGAATTTGTCTCCTAACTCGTGGCCTAACAGTTATTTGCACAAAATTTGTAATGTAAAAATATCCCATTCACAGTATTGTGTATCCCTGAAACAAATTATACCTCTACATGTTGTATCAATTTTCAGTATGTGCTGATTTCCAAAATCCAGATCAAGAAATAAATGTCGTGGATAGATGACGCCACAGTATAGTGAACAGCGCCATCTAACAATTTGTTTGGTAAACGAAGAATCATGTGATCGGAAACGCAAGCGAGCCCTACCGCTTGGACACGATCGTCGGTAGAGGGGATGCAGCGAGGACTGGTGGCGAGACCGAGTGCTGCGACAGTCTACAGTGGACAGTCGTCGAGCTCGGACAGTCTCGGCAAACGCTCAATACCAACGCACGTGTTTGTTTCCGACGCACGTGTGCGTTTCGGTTGTTAATAGCTAGTTTATTAAAGTTACTGTAAATTCAAATAATCTTTTCGTTCGAGTACCCACTGTAGTGCCCACACCTATCTAAACTATGTCGGATCGTGAAGAAGACCCGATGTATCGCATCTCGGCCACCCGGTGATGCGACATCAGAAGTGGGATACACTCGAGCTGAAAAATTATGGAGAATTGAGCGTTGACGTCACGGTGCGATATTTCTTTGACTGGATTTCACCTGGATAAGGACATGGAGTGACTTTGAGAATCGAGCCAAGCAGCCTCGCAGCCGTCATTGAAACCCTTCGTGTGTTGCAAGTGAGAAACCAGGACATATCGCGGCCCTGCACGAGCAGTGGCAGCCAAGCTGATGGTAGACAACGTGCTGGAAGTAGTGAAGGGCGAGTGGATGACGTTTATCTGCCCTCAGGCACGTTACAAAATAAAGGTGAGCTGTATTGTTTTGTTTACCATTCTGGTGCTGAATGCTCGTTAGTAAAAGCGAGTTGTGCAGCCAAATTAAGTGGCAATCGAGTTAATACAGTTGTTGTGTTGACGGGTATTGGTCAAACGCGTGTATTCAGCACAGAACAAATCATATGTAGCGTTGCGATTAGTGAGCAACAAATTGAGATTTTATTACATTTTTACCTGACATTTACTTGCAAAGTAATATTATGATAGAACAAAGGCAGCTATAACAACATTGGCGATTGAGTGTTAGTAAAAATGAGTAGCAAAATCAGATACTAAGTTCAGATCATCAGAATTAGATCGGAAGTTCAGAGGTCCGCTTAAATTAGTTGATGTTTTGGATGGTGACCCCATACGTTAAAAGATTTAAATTCTAACCGTACTTACAAGTATGCTCACGGTCGCATACGAAAGATGCCTCTAAGTAGTGTTCCTAACGAGTTAAACGTAGAAGACGGTTAAGTCGCACTGTACGCACTTGTCGTAACTGCAACTCACTTGTGAGTTGTTCAGGGAGCGATGGGCAGCTGGTGGTGCAGCGGGGACCAGGGTCTCAATGGAGACTATTGTTGTGTTGGTCTTGTAGTGACCTGGGAGTTGTGGACTCTATGTTAAGTGAAATGTGTTGGTCGTATCACTTGAGGTGATGACGATATGCGTGGCATGAGTGTCACTAGCTGCTGCGGCAGCAGGGCCATGAGCGTTGTATGTGATCTAAATTGATATAGTTCGTGACCTGTCCCTGTTATTACTAAGGCTTAGAGGAATCTTTTGTTGTCGATGATTGCTATCGTTTTTACAAAATTAAGTAATGCGTTTCGATAACAATGTGTAAACAGAATTGGCCAAGTGGAACATGCACTGCTGTTGGTTTGTTTTTGTGGTTACAGGTTAACACACACGGACGTGTACAAGCAGAATGGTAGTGTCGGAGAGCGCTAGACTCTGTGGATCTCCTGTATGAATAATCGCTGATCAAGGACGGTGTTTTCCGTGCAAGAAGCGTCGCGATTTCTGCCAAGGAGGCAGTGACAGCGAGTGAATGTCTGTACCATTAAGCCAGCTATAGATCTATTGTCTACCGAATCTGGTGAGTCGTTTTCATTTTGTTATGACTCGGGTACTAAGTGCTTTCCTTGTAAACAACAGCAAAAAGTTACATTGAGAAGTAAAGCCCAGTCTAGTTTAAAATGCAATTTTTAATGACGCTCACTATAGATTACGAATGATGCCAGTAGGTCATGTACCAGTCGGAGTAGATGGTGATCACAGTGGTGATGAGCAAGCCTAAGTAGTGGGAACCACACGAGTAAGGGTTCTCTATCGGCCGTAGTAAAAAGTGTGTAGTCACAGGGTGATGCACACGGATCCATACGCTGGATGTGTGAGAGCAATGCGATTGCTAATCGGCCGGAGAGCCGTGGCGTTAGATTGGTTTGCTCGTGTGTGGGTTTCCAGGTGTCTAAGGCTCTTAATGAAAAAGATTATTGTTGTAATGTGGATAACGATGGTACATGGCTCTGGTTGGTGTTTTTTTTTGGTCAGTAGGTTGACTTAGGTGCGTACTTACAAATACGCTCTATGACAGTGTTCGGAAGATGCCCGAGGGCCAAGAACCAATTGAGATTGTAGACGTAATGGATGATGAGCTGGCATCACTTTAGTTTGTGTACTCAGGTTCTCGGTTCATTGGGTCGGAGACCGTACCAGAGTATCGCGAGTACGTGGTGTACGCGGTAGCTCTGGGTAGTATGGTCGGGTCTAGCCTTGAAGCCAAGACCGTAGAGTCAAGGATGACTCGGCATTCCTGCGGGAAGTGCGCAGGTGACAAATGTGTTGGACCGTGAATGGGATACCTGAGGTTTTCTTTTCTTTGACTAACGTAGTGTGGAATCGTTGTACTTAGTCTCGGTAATCTCGAAACTAGATAGTTCAAATTCTTAGATTAGCCTAATTTTTGATTACTAATTTGAATGCTTATTGCAAATTGATAAAACAGATTTTAAAGAGTCGAGTCCCGTTTAATGATCTCATCAGTCTCATATGGGAGTTTGCGAAAAATGCCAGAAAATCAGAGTATTACTAACGAATTTACGGAAAGCCAAGTAAAAGTCTTGTTGATGAAACAGAGTAGAGATTAAGTCGAGTGATAGTGGTGAATCTTAGGTCGGCTGCTCGGAACCGTACCAGTAGCCATTTCGTAGCCGTAGTCCGTTAGAAGTCGGTATCTGCTTTTAGTAGTCCGTGGATACGCGGTGCGCGGGTGGCTCTGGCGGAGGTCGGGTCTTGTAGAGACCACAGAGTCCGTGGGACTCGGAATTCAGAGGAATTCATAGAAACAAACGTGAGGTTTGTTGGGTTTGATGAAAAGCCACAGGCCAGGAATAATATTCCTGCTTTGTGTTTTGTGATGCTCTAAGGATGTTTTATTGGCTTAGTTGATTGTTTACTTTTTGATCTTGAGATTTAGGAATCAAATAATGAGTAATGCTCTGAACTCTGCAATTTTTTTTAGTTTGTTCAAATTTTCATTGTGTTTTTTTGTCTGTACCATATTTGGTCAGGAGTGACCGAGCTATGTGATACTTTGCTTGTATGTTTGTTGACAGATTAACACACGAGAACGAGTGCAAGCAGGATGGCAGTTTCAGACTGCATCTGTTTTCGATGCGGCAACACCAGACATTTTGCTTCGAGGTGTCCACGAAACAATGATGGAGGCGCCATCGCCAGTAGGGCGAGGGGCTCAGGCGGTTTCGGGCCAGCACTTCAGCAGCGGCTAGTAGCGAGTGATACGGTTCAAGTTTGCTATGTCAGCAATCCGAGCAGATGAATACTGGGTGAGTCACATCCATTTTATTACGATTCTGTCGCTCTATCATCAAAGATTGTGTTGCGTCAAAGTGTATTGGCTTAGCTTAGTGACAACTGATGATGAGTTGACTGATATTCACTTAGATGAGATAGTAGACCACGTGACACGGAGTCTTAAAAAAAATGCAATTACGATAACATTCGATTTGACTAAAGTAAAGTTAGTCTCTAAGTTTGCTTTAAATGATTGTTTTAAAGGCGCTTGACTGAGCGAACCTAAGAATGCCCTCATGATTTTGTGAGGAGGGTACCCGATCACCAAGTTACATCAGTTAAGGACAGTGGTAGTGAAACCACCTCTGATTAAGAATGGCTTGTACACTCAAACTCAAAACTTAAGACCGCACCTCATGAGTAACATGTGGCGATGGGTCTATAAGAAATCGTTGGTGCGATTTCTGTCTGTGTTGGTGCACAGAGCGCTTCATGTGTTGTAGCACATATTGCGCTAGATATCTAAAGAGTCGTTGGTGCGATTCTTTTCTGTGTTGGTGCACAGAGCCCCTCATGTGTTGTAGCACATGTGGCGGCAGATGTCTAAAGAGTCGTTGGTGCGATTCTTTTCTGTGTTGGTGCACAGAGCCCCTCATGTGTTGTAGCATATGTGGCGGCAGATGTCTAAAGAGTCGTTGGTGCGATTCTTTTCTGTGTTGGTGCACAGAGCCCCTCATGTGTTGTAGCATATGTGGCGGTAGATATGTAAAGAGTCGTTGGTGCGATTCTGACCTGTGTTGGTGCACAGTTTACAATAAAAGTTTCATGAGTTGAGTATACATTGCCAATGAATTTTATTTCGATAAATTCTAACTTATTTGTCACAACAACTGTGATGGTATAACTTGTTGATCGGTCGAGTCCTGTCTGTGTTGGTGCACAGAGCGCTTCATGTGTTGTAGCACATATTGCGTTAGATTTTTGAGAATCGTTGGTGCGATTCTTGCCTGTGTTGGTGCACAGAGCGCTTCATGTGTTGTAGCACATATTGCGCTAGTATTCTTTTTCTGAGAATCAATGGGTCGATTCTAAACTGTGTTGATGCACAGAGCACCTCATGTGTAGGAAGCACATGTCGTGACTAGTCTCAACCGCACCTTATGTGCAGTAGCAAATGTGACAACTGATCTGGTTCGAATCATTGGTGTGATTCTGGACTGTGTTTTTGCACAGATTTTGGTAAATAGTAACTGATTCGTTACAGTTTTGATTTTCTTTGGTTCAACTTAATGATCGAACCTTTTCTAATGAATGGTGTTGTATGAGGTGTGAAACCTTGACTACAAGGCATTGTAAATAAAATTAAGACTAGAGAAATTAAAGTAACAATGAGATACAGTTACCTTAGTAATTAGGTATTGGCAGGATAGGCCGAGTTACCTTAGTTATTGGCAGGATAGCCGAGCTTGTTTACTCTGTGAGTATTTTTGGTCCGCAGGTACTACACCCGAGGACGGGTGCTAGTCAGGGATGGCCGTGTCGTGGATAGATGACGCCACAGTATAGTGAACAGCGCCATCTAACAATTTGTTTGGTAAACGAAGAATCATGTGATCGGAAACGCAAGCGAGCCCTACCGCTTGGACACGATCGTCGGTAGAGGGGATGCAGCGAGGACTGGTGGCGAGACCGAGTGCTGCGACAGTCTACAGTGGACAGTCGTCGAGCTCGGACAGTCTCGGCAAACGCTCAATACCAACGCACGTGTTTGTTTCCGACGCACGTGTGCGTTTCGGTTGTTAATAGCTAGTTTATTAAAGTTACTGTAAATTCAAATAATCTTTTCGTTCGAGTACCCACTGTAGTGCCCACACCTATCTAAACTATGTCGGATCGTGAAGAAGACCCGATGTATCGCATCTCGGCCACCCGGTGATGCGACATAAATATTTCAATACCACCAGTTCCAATGGAGAAAGGAAACATTGGTAAGATTTTTTTCTAAATCTAAACTTATTGAAATACTAATACTACTTATTATTCTTATTCGGTACTTTTAATGACATCTGGAACCTGCAATGTCAAAATTGTACAACTGAGATTGTACAATGACCACAATAAATTACACAAATCACAATATATTTTGTACTTCGCAGTCATAACAGTACCGACAATGCCTACTGTGATGTGTCCAAATATACCGCTAACATGCTGTTTTCCAGCTTTCCTTGGTAGCTGGCTTTATACATACACAATGCAAACTTTTAAATTTTCAGTATGTGCTGATTTCCAAAATCCAGACCAAGAAATAAATATTTCAATACCACCAGTTCCAATGGAGAAAGGAAACATTTGTAAATTTTTTTTCTAAGTCTAAACTTATTGAAATACTAATACTGCTTATTATTCTTCTTCGGTAGTTTTAATGCTCATCTGGAACCTGCATTGTCAAAACTGTACAACTTAGATTGTACAATGACCGCAATAAATTATACAAATCACATTTGTGCTTCGCCGTCATAGCAGTACCGACAATGCCTACTGTGGTGTGTCCAAAGTCTGCAAAAATAGGACCGGAAAGCCTTTAAATATATTTCTATGTATTTCATAGACCTTAAACACTTGATTTGTTTTACACATCAAAGCAAATATAAAACTATTTTTATTTAACTTTCAGCAGGCCAAGCTTTGAAAAAGACAACATTTTTGAGATCAAAGATGACGAAAACAGAACATGAACTTTATATGAAATTAGTTGATGTAAAGATGAAACTGGCAAAATGCAGAAACAAATCTAAAAAACAAGCAGCAGAATTAAAGAGTGCTAAGAAACTTCATACAAATGTTAAATTTATAAATGCATTAGAAAATATGCCAAGTACAGGAAAGTTAATAACTCTAATGCAGTTCAGGGAGAACAAGAAGAAAGAGAAAGGGCGAAGATTTACAGAAAAAGAAAAAATTGTCTCATTGTCCATATTTAAACAAAGCCCAAAGGCATACAGATTTCTGAGGAAAATATTTATACTGCCTTCTCCACAAACTTTGGGGACCCTTTTGCATCAAGCAAATATTGGTGCAGGTATAAATAAGAATGTGTTTGCCCAATTAAAGGCAAGAACAGATAAAATGAGAACTGAAGACCGACTATGCATATTACTCTTGGATGAAATGTCTATAAAACCCAGTCTCACTTTTAACACGAGAAAAGATTTGGTAACGGGCTTTGTAACAGATGGAGAAGAAACGCGCCCAATTTTTGCGGATCATGCTCAAGTTTTTATGGTACGTGGGCTGGTTAGAAATTATAAGCAGCCAGTTGCTTTTACATTTTCTTCAGGAGCAACTAAGGGTCCAGAACTGGCAAAACAAATTAAAATTGTAATAAAGGAACTACAAGACGCGGGATTTATAGTGTTGGCTACTGTTTGTGATCAGGGGGCCAACAACAGAAGTGCCATAAAAATTTTAACAGGCGAAGTAAAAAGAAAATACTTACAAAGAGGAGAAATTCCTAAGGATAATTATAATGTATTTGAAATAAATGAACAAGAAATAATTCCACTATATGATCCGCCACATTTGTTGAAGAGCATACGTAATAACTTACTAACAAAAAGTTTAAAATTTGAATTAAATGGCAAGAGCAAAACCGCAAAGTGGCATCACTTAGAACTTTTAATCAAGGAGAATCCCGCCTATAAAGGTATCCGACTGGTTCCAAAATTAACTGAAAGTCATATTGATGGGAAAAAAATTGGCAAAATGAAAGTTAAATATCAAGTAAAGGGTGTCTCAGAATGTTTTTCGTTTTTGAATTGACCAATACGCGCCAACCGCAGGTAGCAGGAGGAGGGGAGTGGTCTCAAACGCTTGGCCGGCTTGTTAAGTTTAGTAGCCATGAATCGTTTCACGGGACCGCAGCGCGCGTTTTGCGTGCGAGCGTTTTATAAAAACAACGATTCCTACACTATTGTTCGTCGTCTCTACAGGACACATTTTAATTTAACAAGCTTAAGACATGTGCCAAGTGCCAATTTAATTAAGCATTGGGTGTGCAAGTTTGAAGAGACTGGGAATACAATGCCGGACAAATCGTCTGGGCGCAAAAGGACATCAAGAACGAGCATGAACGTCGACCGCGTTCGCCAGTCTGTTATGGACGACCCACGACAGTCGTTGAGATTGCGCGCAGCTTCTCTTAATTTGAACAAATCTACGGTTCATCGCATTATTTCGAAAGATTTACATTTTCACCCCTATAAAATTGTTATTGTTCAAGAAATGAAGCCCGATGATCCTGATAAACGAGTCGAATTCTGCAGGACAATGAAAAACCGTTTTAGGAGTTTCAATAACATCTGGTTCTCCGACGAATCGAATTTTCACATCAACGGTCACGTAAATAAACAAAATTGCAGATACTGGGCTTCCGAGAATCCGCTAGAACTGCATGAGAAGCCCTTGCACTCGCCAAAAGTTGTTGTTTGGGCTGCCATATCAAGTCAAGGAATTATCGGTCCTTATTTTTTTGAGGATGACCGAGGTCGAACTCAGACCGTTAATTCTGATCGATATTGCCATATGATCTGGTCTTTTTTGGCTACAGAAATGCAAAACCAGTCTGGCTACAACCGCAACACCTTTTTCCAGCAAGATGGAGCCACTTCTCATGTTACAAATGACTCATTAGCTGCTCTTCACCATTTATTCCCTGGAAGAGTGATAAGTCGCCGAGGAGACATCAACTGGCCACCGAGGAGCCCTGATTTAACGCCTGCTGATTTTTTCCTGTGGGGCTACCTAAAAAGTAAAGTTTACAATCCATTGCCACCCAACCTGAATGTTTTGAAGCAAAGAATCACTGAAGAAATCAACGCTATTCCAAGAGCGATGCTCCAGCGAGTGATTGAAAATTTTAGCTCCAGGTTAAATGAGTGTGAACAAGTGAATGGTGCGCATTTGCAAACGGTTGTTTTTCATAAATAAACTTCAAGAACTGCTTTTTAATTTAACAATAAATAAATCTAGTTTTAATTGATATTGTTGTTTTTTATTTAACATCTAAAAACGAAAAACATTCTGAGACACCCTTTATTTAGTCAAACAGTGGCGTCGAATATGGGATACTTAGCAGGTTTGTATAAATATATATTTTAATATTTCTCTGAATATATGTATATTAGGGTGAGTGAACTGGAGCACAAGTATAGATTTACAAAATATTGAATTAATTACAGGGGGAATGAGTGCTTAAATTTTAGTGGTTCAATTTATTAATTATGAGATTTGTAAAGAAATTGAAAGTTTGTTTGTATGTTTGTTACTCAATCTCAAAACGGCTGAACGGATTCGGATAAAGATACACTGTAATGTGTTCCGATGGGGTTCATTGATGAAATTACAGGAAGAGGCTATTCTACTACAAAAGTGCTGTTGTGTCCTGATTCGTATGAATAATTATGTAATTTGTAATCTACATAAATAATAACAAAATTGTCCTGAGATAAAAACTAAGATTTTTCATAATTTCTTTTATTCTCTTTTCAGACAAAGGAATTTTGCCAGAAGGCTGCAAAGATACTGCAGATTTGCTGCTTTTTTTCGACGAGTTGTTTGATTCAGTCAACGGCAGTTATGCAAACAAAAAGAAATTTTCGAAGCCACTGCTTCAACCGGTGAAACCAAAATCAGCACACCATAAAAAATGGAATGAATTCAAAAACATTTTGAAAACAATGAAATTTTATAAGGGCGATTCTTCGGAAAATGTACCGACATTAAATAATTGGGTGTGGACGCTGGAAGGTATACAAATACTTGTAAAAAAATTAGAGAAAGAATATAATGTTACATCAGTTTGGATGCGGCACCTGAATCAAGATCCACTTGAAAATTTTTTTGGCGCAATCAGAAGCCACGGGTGCCGCAACGTCAATCCAACTCCGGATGCATTTCAATCTGCCTATGCAGCGCTGTTAGTGCTCCAGCGTTCATGCCCCGGGTGCTAATTGCCAAAAAGATTATTGTGAGGCCTTAGTTATTCTTTCTGGTTACAAATAAGGACTGCGAAGCCAACAAGTTTACACACAATATTGATTTAAACAAAATATTAAGTACAAACGTGCTGCCATTGGAGGAAAAAAGCGATCCTAAAATTATGGCTCCATTGCAATACGTGAGCGGATACATAGTAAAAAAATCAAAAAAAATATATAAAAATTGCTGCAAATGCAATGAAGATTTAATAGATGAAAACGAATTAGAATACATACGCTACAGAGAATACTCGAAGAAACGTTGGCTTTGCAGTCCTACTAAGTCGGTGATCACTCTTGTTTCTGCTTTCCAGACGGCATGCTCCCTGGCGGAACCACCTTTGCTATAACAAGTATAAGTTACATGAAGAATTCTATGGAATGTAAAATTCTAGTCCTATTAAAAAAAAAGTCTACATTTCTAGCTACGACGTAAACTTATAATGAAAGTGGTTGCGCTGCGGAGTATCCTTCCCGGCGAAACCACCATGATATTTCTATTACTATACATAGTATAAGCAAACATATAGTATCAAATAATTCTATAACAATTCTATATTGAACTAGCACTCCTAAATCCTCACTCTAATTTAAATATACGAACAAAACAGTGCCTCAAACTTTGTCGCTAAGTGCCTAGATTAAAGCTCTTAGCAAATAACGTTTACGTCAAATATCAATATCAATGTCTTCCAGGCGTTAAGTTTATAAGCATAAAAATAATATTAATTATATTTTCTTGTGTTGTAATTATTATTTTTAATAGATTTCTGTAATATAAAATTATATTAAGTGAAATATCTGTGCATCCATTACTACAATCCAACCATACTGGCCGTATTAGTAATGGATGCACAGATATTTCACTTAAAATAATAAACTGATAAACGAATTGTCATTATTCACTTTACTACTGTCAGTAAGGTTCATAATTTATTCATTTTATTTTTATTATAGAATAATAATAGAATGGTTACCTATTTCCTTTTATATTTTCCTGTAACGGCTTATTGTGTGTAGGTAATATAAAAAAAATATATCAACTACCCACATTTTACTTAAATTATTGTTAGTTTACAAAAATGAAGCGTGGAAAGAGATTATCAGTGAGCTTAGAAGAACAAAAGAGTGTTTTACTGCAATATCAAGAACATTTCAAAGGATCTGAATTGCCTCGTTCGTGCAGTGTTGTGTATAAGTAGAACGTTATGTGCTCGTATGACTCCTTACGCGCTATATTTTTCAGCAAAAACCAATTACGCTTATTTTTTTGGCTGTATTCAAAATAGCACACAGGAGGAAAAAAATGTTAGCGGCAGTACCAGTGATACTGATTCTGGTGATTGCATAGATAGTGACAATAACACTGATTCAACATACAGCAACCAAGAAAACATTTCCTTTGATTTATATTTAAATGATTGGGAAAATATCCGCCCAGAGATTTACTGCGAAGCTCGAAATGATAAAAATAAGCCAACAGTTCACACTCGTAACAAAAGACGCATGCCAAAAAATAAATGGACAGATTTTATGAGGGAATATATATGGAAAAAAATATCGAATCAGTGTTCATGGGTTTTTAAAAGTAATACAGCAAATGGCGATTATTCTGTAAATACTTATGGATATTGCAAAGAATGTAAGGGTACAATTACAATCCGTACAGAAAAAAAAAGGTGATTCCAATGTATTAGTTCATTGCAAGATCGTTAATGTAAATTCACAGTTGTTACATGAACCAAAAAAAGTTCGAATCACCAAATTCAAAAAAGAGCTATTGGCTGCTCAACTATAAAATCAATACCCTATCGTCATTAGGAACAAAATTCTAAATAGAACACTCACAAATGATGATATTAAAAAACCGCCCTTTGTGCCGAGTCTAAAATGTTTGCAAAACATTAAAAGTACTATTAATACGTCGAAATATTTCCATAAAGTAGTAGTAGTTGCTTTATGGATTATGACATGTATGCCCCCATATGACAATGTTGTGCGAGATATTCACTTAAATCCATTTTATGTGTACTATTGGACCGAATCACAACGACGTTTTTATGAAAACTTTTCACGAGCGCACTACACAGCATTAAGCCTTGATGCTACAGGTTCCATATTTAAGAAAATCAAGCCACCCATACATTCTCATAAGTTTCAGGAAAAACATTTATTTTTATATGTGGCAGTACTTAAGTTAAAAACCACATCCGTTCCAGTAACCCAGATGATTTCGGCAAGTCAATCGGTAGAAACTATTTATATGTGGTTACAAACTAGGATTAATAATATGATTAAGCCAAAAGAAATAATCACTGATGACTCAAGTGCTTTAATCGGAGCATGCGTGAAGGCTTTTACAACTTTTAAGTCAAGTAAGGAATATGTTAGTCACAGTTTTAAGGTCCTTGAAGGGAAGACCGAAATTATTCCTACATGTTTCTTACGCTTCGATTCGTCTCATTTCATAAAATGTTTGTATGGGCTACAGTGTTTCAAGTTGGTAGATATACGTGTCAAAAGGTTTTATTTAAGAATTTTATTACATTTGAAAATTTGCACAAATTACGTGGAATTCAAAGAAATTACAAGACATTTAGTGACGGTGGCTGTTAATAGATTTGATCGGTGCTTAGAAAACGGAGAACGAACCAGATGTGACATTTCTAAGGAATTTATACTCAGAGCACTAAAAAGTATTGAACTAAATGATAATGATGTAAAGGAAACTTCAAATAGTCAAGAATCTATAATCGAAGAAGATGTCACTTTTATTGATGACTAGCTTCCGCCCGCGACTCCGTCCGCGCGGATGTCGGTCTTCGCGTGGATGGTTTATTTCTCCATTTTGAGTAACTCTGACAATGACATCTTATAAATATCTATTGGACCCAAATACGGCTAAGCCTATAATAATTAAGGAGATCCCTCTATTGAGCTACTGCTGTTGAGCTCGCGTTCTGTAGTACCTAAGTTTTTTTTTCATAGTAATTCCGACCTTGATAAGTAGCATGTAGCAGTAAATTACTGACAGTGACGAAAAGTTTGCAATAATAAAAAAGTGATCGTGACAACGCGACAGAAAGTTAATTGAGAGCTTCAGCATACACAACATTGTTAGTGAGCTCGTCCGGAATATGAACACGAAGATTTCTTGGACTGCTCACACGGGAAAGAGCTACGTAAAGTTGCCCGTGTGAAAAACAACTCGCGGTAAGATCTACGCCAGCAACTCCTAGGGTCTGACCTTGAACCTTATTTATTGTCATGGCGTAACATAAAGCTACAGGAAACTGTATTCTCTTAAATTGAAATGGAAAATTATCCACTACGGGTAATGCAACGTGTGTTCGCGGTTCTACAGAACAACGACTATGAATAAAACCGAAAAATAAGATTTTTTTTCTACGTATTTTTCCAGGATAAAAAGTATCCTATTTTATGCCCAGGATAATAAGGTATAATTATACCAAGTTTCATCGAAATCGAACCGTTAGTTTTCACGTGATGCCTGCATATACAGACAGACAGACAGACAGACAGACAGACAGACAGACAAAAATTTTTTTAATCACATATTTGGGTTTGGTATCGATCCAGCAACACCCCCCGCTATTTATTTTTTCAATATTTTCAATGTACAGAATTGACCCTCCTACAGATTTATTATATGTATAGATGACTATACACCTTTTCGTTGGCTTGATGAGATAATAGATAGCCAAGTGTTATAATAATATGCTGATCTCTGTGATAGCACAATGTACGAAAATATCTATTACTTTCCAAGCTTTATAGATACTTTTAAAAAAGTTTTCTGTCGTATCCCTCTCTGGACTAACTTGATGCTGCCCTTCTACAGGAAAAGTTTTTAACCAGTGCGCAAATTTTTTTTGGTGGCTCAGTGTAAGCAATAGAACACATTTCCATTTTTAGTTTATGACTTTTTTTTTTTTCATTTTTCCACTTTGTCCCAATTTGAAATAAGCAAGACATGGATATAATTTAATAGTAATACTATGAATGAGCATGAATGAAAACGCGAAGGCCGCCCGCCGGCCGCTGGACGCCCAGCGCACGAGACGGGGGTGTGGGGGCATGCGGCGCGGCGCCGGCGTTTGATAAACAAAACGCATGCACATGCAGTACGTCACTTGCGGAAGCGGAGGTCGGATGTCTCTTCGCCGTCCCTGCGCGCGTGCCGCGTACTAGACTAGCGTAGTGACAATGTCTCATTTTACTCACCGCGAGTATTATGAAATGGTGCGAGTGTATTTGTTAAGCAATGAAAATTTACGAGCAGCACGAAGAAGATACGAAAGGGAGAGCGTACCTCGTATGCGAGCCCAAAGGATCCTCAATCCCACGGTCCCTAATGAGAGGACAATTTTAGCAGCAAACCAAGGTGTATGGAAACAAGTGAAATGCCAAAATTATTGTGATTAATAAAATCTAGAGGTAAGAAGAAATTATAAACAATCTTAGTGTCTTAGGTTCTCTTTGATTAGACATTGACGCAAATTGTATCATGTCTAAGTACCTATCATACCTAAATGTTTTATTTTGAATGGACTAAAACGTATTACTTTCTTACTTATTATGATTTATTTTTTGCATTTTGATGGTCCTAAGCCCATGAAAGTATGAAGGATAAATTGGAATTTACGAAAAATTACGTTTACAAATAACTTTACACAGTCTAAACTTAAAAAATTGTAGCGCTAAACTGGGGTCAATAATCCGCGAGCGCGCGTGAGTACTTCTGATAGCAGCTGGCGCGTCAGGCGACCGGTCGACGCGCGGCGTGAATCGGGCGACCGGTCGACGGACTGGCAAGAGACGTCCATAAAATAAATTTCTGAGTAAACAAGTTTCGTAAGCGTTAACTTAATTTTTTACTATTGAAACATATCAAAACAAAAAATACGTGTTTATTAAAATATATTCAAGTTTATTATGTCAAAATTTGCGCACTGGTTAAAAACTTTTCCTGTATAAAGAAATGAATGATTCAGCTAGCAGCAGTAAAGTGGAAAGTTACTTTAAAAATATTAAGCAACTTTTGTTAAACACAAGAAGTGGATTGTTGCGTGTTGATGATTTCATTATGAAACACACCGATTATATATCAGGAGAAATTAAATCGGCACAGTGTTCTTCGAATAACGACACGTCTACATTAGAAACTTCTAAAAACAAACAGCTTAAAAAACTGGATAAAATAAACAAACTTACAGAATCAAAAAACAATCATGATGGTAACTTGAGAAAGGAATCGGAATTTCAAAACGCGCCCATTTATGAAGAAAATTGGCGAAATAAAACTCATGAGGATAAGAAAATATCATTAATAGAAATAATTAAGCCTAAATGGAACAAGAATTACGTGCAATTACTGCCGAATGGCAATATAAGTCGTACAAATATTAAAGTCTGAATATTGCAAAATACTTGTGCTTTTGATGCTGCGGTGCAAGCATTCGCAGTTGCTTATAAAGAATACACCAGTGTTCAAACATTGCTTGAATCACAAGACTCATAATTTTCAACGCTCGTTAAGGCTGTTTCAAAAAATGATAATTCTGTGGATGTTCTAAGATTAAGAGCTGAAATTTTGTCCAATTTTTTCGAAACAATAAAGCGAAATAATAATGTACGAATTGTTGATTGCAGCTGTAACGTTACCAGAATTTTTGAGGGACTATTATTAAATGAATTTTACAGTGCGAAACATGAAAAGATGAAAATTCTTTCCATTTGTGACTTCAAAACGGAAAGAACTTGTCCTATACAGGATAAATTTTTAACCACTGCGTAAATTTTTTTTGGTGGCTCAGTGTAAGCAATAGAACACATTTCCATTTTTAGTTTATGACTTTTTTTTTTTCATTTTTCCACTTTGTCCCAATTTGAAATAAGCAAGACATGGATATAATTTAATAGTAATACTATGAATGAGCATGAATGAAAACGCGAAGGCCGCCGGCCGCTGGACCACGCTAGCGCACGAGACGGGGGTGCGGGCCGTGCGGGGGGCATGCGGCGCCGGCGCGGCGTTTGATAAACAAAACGCGTGCACATGCAGTACGTCACTTGCGGAAGCGGAGGTCGGATGTTCGTCGCGCCCTTCGCTCGCCGTCCCTGCGCGTTGTGCCGCGTACTAGAGTAGCGTAGTGACAATGTCTCATTTTACTCACCGCGAGTATTATGAAATGGTGCGAGTGTATTTGTTAAGCAATGAAAATTTACGAGCAGCACGAAGAAGATACGAAAGGGAGAGCGTACCTCGTATGCGAGCCCAAGGGTCGTCAATCCCACGGTCCCTAATGAGAGGACAATTTTAGCAGCAAACCAAGGTGTATGAAACAAGTGAAATGTTGTAGAAGAGGCTCAGAGCCTAGATGACTTGAAAGAAAAAATAATTAACGCTTTCAATGAAGTACAAAGTGGTGTTAGTGTCCTAAACAAACTAAATGCTTACTTATTTAAACGTGCACGTTTATGCCTTGAAAAAGGAGGAGGTCACTTCGAACAATACCTAAAATATTGTGATTAATAAAATGTAGAGGTAAGAAGAAATTATAAACAATCTTAGTGTGTTAGGTTCTCTTTGATTAGACATTGTTGTAAGATAATTGATTCCAATTTTTTAAATACGCCAAAATGCAATTGTTTCAATCTAAATTGTATCATGTAAGTACCTATCATACCTAAATGTTTTATTTTGAATGGACTAAAACGTATTACTTTCTTACTTATTATGATTTATTTTCTGCATTTTGATGGTCCTAAGCCCATGAAGGTATGGAGGATAAATTGGAATTTACGAAAAATTACGTTTACAAATAACTTTACACAGTCTACACTTAAAAAATTGTAGCGCTAATCTGGGGTCAATAATCCGCCGTCGCATACATAGAGCGACCGCGCGTGAGTACTTCTGATAGCAGCTGGCGCGTCAGGCGACCGGTCGACGCGCGGCGTGAATCGGGCGACCGGTCGACGGACTGGCAAGCGACGTCCATAAAATAAATTTCTGAGTAAACAAGTCTCGTAAGCGTTACCTTAATTTTTTACTATTGAAACATATCAAAACAAAAAATACGTGTTTATTAAAATACATTCAAGTTTATTATGTCAAAATTTGCGCACTGGTTAAAAACTTTTCCTGTATTGCCACTGGATATTTTGATTTTGGCAGAAGATGGCCTGGCAACTGGATTGGAAAAGTCAGCTAATTCAATGTTGATTGAAAAAACGAACTCATCTAATCATCAGTGCAATAATAAAAAGGGAGTGATTACTGAAAAATACAAATTAAGTGATCATTTAATAGTTTTTGAAATTGGTGACAACATAAATATTACCTAAATACCAAACAATATAGTTCTGATCGAGAATAAAAAATACAGTATCGTTGCCGCCATAAAATATGTGCCAGGATTACCATGTGGCTTAGGACACTATAAAGCACACTGCAAAATGGCACCAATTGGTATTGTTATGATGATTCTTCAATTAAAGTTACAAAAACAAATGTAAAAAAAAATATGCAATTAGATATACTAATTTATGCCAAAATCTAATTTTTTTTTCATGTGTTTCTTTATTTGTAACAAGAAGTATGATTTTCTTTTTTGTTTGGTGTGAAACTTAAATAAAAAATATATTTGAGAAATATTACAGTGGTTAATTTCTTACCCAGCTCTGTTTCAATGTTTTAATATTTGTTATTTAACTCGATGAAATAGTATATTTAAGTAGTAACGCCTGAACTAATACAACCTCTTATTTACTTTCGGAAAACTTGAGTCTTTGCTTTTTTGTTACTTCAGGCGCTGACCATTTTTACGAAAAAGATTATGGTGTGTGTAAGTTCATACTAATTTAATATAGAGTGAGGATCTGGGGGTGCTAGTTCAATATAGAATTGTTATAGAATTATTTGATACTATATACACACATCAAAAGTGTCTAGGGATCAACATATATTTTTGCAATAACTTTTCTCCTGATTGATATTAATTAAAATTTTCTTTAAGGATTCATCAAATAAAGTGTTTTCGTTTGTCACAGTAACGATAAACCAAGTCACCTTTGCATTAATAAAGAAATTTGCCATTTTCCTAATAAAGGGATTTTTGACATTTGAACCACTAACACAAAATTTCGAAAAAAAGACTGAAATAACAGTTTTCTTTAAAATTTTATTGGGTAACTTAAACAATTAATAATCCGTGTTTCTACCGCGAACACTAACAACACAAGAACATCGGTTTGGCATACTCAAAATGAGTTCATCCAAATCACGCTGTGGAATGGCCGCCCATGTTCGTTGCAACAACAAAAAAAGGTCTTCTTGCGACTGGATACCCTCCATATTCGGCAGAGCTCTTCTCTGTAGCATATCCCATGCATGCTCAATCGGGTTCAAGTCTGGCGACTGAGCAGGCCAGGGCAGGACATTGATGTTAGCTGCGGCGAGAGTCTGTCTTACAACTCTTGCGGTGTGCGGTCGTGCATTATCATGCATTAACTGAAATAAGGGACCGATTTGCACTTGTAGAGGAACGATGACGTCTGATACAATCGTCTCAGCATAAATTTGAGCGTTGAGGTTGCCTCTGATCCAAATCAACTCAGTTCTTCCGCCGATCCAAATACCCGCCCATACCATGATGGTTCCACCACTATAAGGATGGACTTCCTGGCAGGATTTTAATCGCTGTTGGCGTCCAGGGGTTCTCCAGTGTCGTATACGTCTTGTATCCGGTCTCATACCAAAACGAGACTCATCAGAAAAGCACACGAAACGCCATTGTTCTTCTGCCCAATTTCTGTGTTCAAGAGCCCATTGATATCGAATCCTACGATTGTGCATTGCTATAGGTGGTACCCGTAGCGGTCTTCGGGAATGAAGGTTCACTTCATGCAAGCGGTTTCTGACTGTTTGGTCGCTAATTAAGTTCCCTGAAGAGTGATGAAGCCTCACGGCTAACATCATGGCGGTTATTGTTGGAGCTCTTCGAGTTAAGATTTGAATGTATCGGTCTTGTCTCCGTGTGGTGCAGCGATACCGTCCTCCATGGCGCTCAGCCACGGTACCAGTGCTTCGGTAACGTGTCCAAAGTCGACTGATAACACTCTGACTTGTATTCAGAGCTAAAGCCACAGTACGTTGCCGGGAACCAGCTTCTATCATTCCCACGGCTCTGAGCATTTCTTCCCTGCTTAAATGACGTCGCCGCTCCATAATAACGTTGGTTTTAATCAGTAGTAGGGAAACAGTAGCACTAATAATGTCTTCAATGCGTTGTATGTTTTTATAGGGAAAATATTGACAGCTGATTTTCATCTTTTACTCGAATTTGATTCACAGTTCCTGATTCAAATTATGAAATGCACCAAAAAGGATCCATATAAATTTATAAAATCATAAATTTATTACAAAGCCACATCTCAATCTCAAGAAATCCGCATAAAAATGCTTGATCCCTAGACACTTTTGATGTGTGTATTTGCTTATACTATGTATAGTAATAGAAATATCATGGTGGTTTCGCTGGGAAGGATACTCCGCAGCGCAACCACTTTCATTACAAGTTTACGTCGGAACTAGAGATATAGACTTTTTTTTAATAGGACTAGAATTTTATAGACATTCCATAGAATTCTTCATGTAACTTATACCTGTTATAGCAAAGGTGGTTCCGCCAGGGAGCATGACGTCTTTCCAGGACATCATTACAAATGAGTTAAATGAAAATTTAGAAATAAATAATATTGGAGAATATATAAAAACTTTATTATATGTATATTTCAGCAGATTTTAAATGTTTAACATGTGATAAACATAAAAAAAAAGTGCAGCAGTACTTAACAAATTTATCCATAAGGTTTTTTGTATTTCATTATTGCAAAACAAAGCAGGATACTATCTGCGACACTGATAAATACCAAGTAATGGCTAAAAATTACTGTAAAAAACACTGTAAAAGGCCTCATAATTGATTAAATAAATGTAATCACTTATTGAGTTTGTTTTATTTTTTAAATTAATCTATGGATTACGATAGTAATGGTTTTTTAATACATTTTATTTAATCCATACATTAATTTATAACACTAAACAAGAATGAGCAAGCTTTAAATTTAATAACCTGAGCACTATACTGGGCGCTATAGATTCAAGGTTATTTATATAAAGATAAAGTTTCCAACTGAGAAAAATAGATGTCGCTGGTGTCCATTGCTTGAACCTTGAAGTCAGATCTCTATGCCCGTATAGTAAAAGTACTCTGTGGCCTACGGCCTCGATTGGCGAAACAAAATAGAATGGTTCTCTCTCCAAAAGTCAAAGAGCTTCTGCTGAGTTTTCCTTCAGAATCCGACTTAGATTTTATTATATAATTATATAATTTACAAGATAGTCATAGCGATAGTAAATAACATTATTGGTAGATTGTAAGTTTCTTGATTTTTTTTATTAGTTTGTATGTCATGACTGAAAGGAAATAGTAAATTTGTTGTTGTATACAGGGTGTAAGGAGAACGCTGCCGAAGCCAGAACGTAGATTATATACACCCTATATGCAAACGGATACCACTAACCTTTCGCTTTAAATTGATTATTTACAAAACTTCATACTTCTTAAGCACGCCATGGAAACCGTACAAAACGTGAGGTCACTGACACGCAAGGCAACGTCTCGCCACCGCGCGTCGCGCGTCGCGGGGGCTGAGCGCTATGTACGGCCGAGTCACGGGATTCATACGGAATTTACAAACACCACTTTCAAAATGCCTACCCCTACAACACTTCACAAAATTTTGATTTTTAATCGCATTCGTAGTCCACTATTAAACATTAAAGTTGACATTTTACATTTTTAAGAGGCATTTCACGTACCTGTCTAAATCCTTTGCGACCTTATGAGGTTTGGCTCGAACTGCGCTGCCATTTCAATAAATAGCCGGGCCCGTCGCTATGTCGACCCGTGAACACGAGGCATTAGTGTAGGATCCTCAACACAGTCTGCACGTAGTTTATTAAACACGCTCACTATTCTGCCCCGCATTTCATCAGCACTGTCACATTCCCGATCAAACACTTTTTCTTTCACATACCCCCACAAAAAGAAGTCCAAAGGGGTTAAGTCGGGTGAACGAGCTGGCCAGGCGTGGGGCCCCAGCCTTCCGATCCAGCGGTCGTCAAAAAGCTTAGTGAGACGCTCGCGGACGGGGCGCGTAACATGCGGTGGAGCGCCATCGTGCTGGAACCATGCTCGACGAAATTCAGCCAGCGATACATTATGTAGCATATCATTTAAATTTCCATTTATAAAATTAAGATAGGCTGGTCCATTGAGGCGCTGCGGTAGAAACACTGGTCCTAGAATTCGTCCATTAAAAACACCAGCCCAAACGTTGACGGACCACCTGGTCTGATGGCCGGTTTCTAAAGTGGCGAACGGGTTCCTGTCTGACCATAAATGGGCATTCCGCCTGTTCCACATCCCGTTTCTCGTGAATGTGGACTCGTCCGTCCAGATAATGTGTTCAATGAAGCCAGGCGCACGTTGTTGTTGATCTAGCAGCCAACGACAGAACACACGACGACGAACGTGATCATTAGGTAGCAAAGCTTCATCATCATTTCAGCCGACAGACGTCCACGGCGATCGCAATATGGTATGATGGTGGAATGCATAGAGAACGCTGCTGCCCATTCTCCGGTAAGACCCTTAGTCGCCTTTTACGACACCCACGGGAAGTAAGGGGAAGCAAAGCTTGTACTTTGTGTATTTTGTAGGGCCGCATTCTGTTCCGGCGCAAGATTTTGTGAACGGTCCAGTGATACGCCCCACAGTGGGCTAATACTGAAAATTTGCGGACCTAGGCAACAAAAGACAATGTTCAAAATGGCCCTGTGCAATGAAGAGTTTGAGAATATACGATAATTAATCGCCTATTTTATTATATAAGTTGCAAATACTTCTGTATCACGGACTAGCTGTATTCCAAAATGTATTTTTAATAGAATTTAATGCGACTAATAACATTACATCGCCATCTTCACCTATGTCGTGTCAAAAGTGAAATAGGGATGTCCGATCAATTATAATCGATCGATTGTGTTTTTTTTTCTAAAGTGTAGTTTTAAAAACCTAATAAAATACTTTATGAATGCAGTCATACTCCAATTTAAATAGGTAGTAAGAATAATATTATACAATAATCAAAACTTCTTTATTTCTATACAATCATTCAAACTAATTCATTATTTACGACAATTAATACAAAAATAACGCTCCTTTTGCGGTTCATTAAACGAAAAAAATACTTATTTTTACTAAACACATCACAATTACCTAATGTTTTATTTAAAAAACAATATTGCAAACTAGATACAGATGTTATTATATATTATTATTACCAGTATAGAAGAGTGTTGTTATATATAAAATAAACCATTGTCATACATACTTGTAATGTTTATATGACAAAGTAGATGTAACAGACTGTAATAATTTAAGACCACAGTAAATCATAATCGAAAAATCGATTAATGGTGTCGTATTACATCCCTAGTTTTGCCGGTGAACGTGTCATTGTTGTCAGTCATTGTTACCACAATTGAGGGTTACAGTTTCTGCGCTGTGCTTTTTCCTGTGTTCTTTTCTTGTGTTCGGTGTTTTGGTGACTTTCGGGACTTTTTTACGACTTGGCTATTTTAACGGACTTGGATTGGTTTAAAAAACGATTGACCTGGCTGTGATTTTCGGAACTGTGTACCGCTCGAACGATAACTTGGCACTTTAAAACGGACTTAGATACGCATACGCAATGGAATGTGTATTTTGTGTAAATTGTGGCTCTGCGGGTGGTTCCATGTTATTGGAAGATGAACAGATTCGTCACTGTGTACAACAATGGACTGCACCTCGTTTGGTAATTACTACTTGTTTTTTTTTTTAGCTTAGACCGTGTTTTGTTAATCGTGTTTACGGTCTCTCAGATTTCTATTAACTGCTTAAACGTTTTTATGTTTAACCATTATGTTATGAAATATAAAACTTATGTTAAGCGTCCGCATCGCACGCGTCGGACGCATCGCATTAAACGGATTACTGCGTCAGCAGTGATCGGTTTGTGCCGATACCACTTTCATTGGGATTTTTGTAATTATCGTACGTGCGGAAAGTGTTTGCTTCCACTGATCGGCATTCCGTATGACGTCATTGGTACGCATCGCATGTAGGCATTGCTGATAGGCAGTCCGTACGATGCGGATCAGTGGACGCAATTGTATGAGTTTTTATACAAGGCAAACTAAAATCCGAGACGTGCTATGCGTCCGATACGTACGATGCGGACCTGTGGATGCTTACCTTTGGTCTGCTATTACAATTGTGTCAGAATGGTCAACCATTTTTTTGGTGCGGGAGGGACAGAGCTATTTATTTATTCATTTAATTCAGGCTATGTAGGTTGTATAGATAATGATCGACCATTCTGACAGTATTGCATAGCAAATTCAGGCCCCTGTTATCTAAGTTTGTAACACTACAAGTGAGCATCTAAGCTAAGGCTACCCACTGACCCATGTTTTTTTTTTTATGTTGAAGCTCATGATCTTGTATGCACAACATGTTGGACATCTGCTCAACAGATGATAAACATTTCAGTAACAAGCAATATTGGTAGAAACTGTGCACTCTGCAATAGAACATTGGCACCTCGAGTACGTTCACATCAACTGATTGCTCTGAGAACTGACACTCAACATAATGTGAATATCAAAAATATCATCATAGAAAGACTTATGCCATTGCAGGTGTGTATGATAATAAAACATTATTATTTTTGGGTCATTATTAATATTGGAATTGCAGTGGGTGTTAATGTTATTATTATTTTTTTAGATACGTCCATCACATTATATTTGTCACCCGTGTTGGCAAAGATGTGACCGTGCCGCAAGGCATTATTCAGTACCATCTACGTCAAGGAATACTCCTACTACAAGCAATCAATCGAGATGTGCCAATTGTGGTATTAATTTCAATAGACAGAGACGACATATTCTTCATGATGATGCCATTCTTGTGCAAGTACAGCAGCGAGTTGCACCTCAAATAGTAAGTTTTACTTCGATTTGGGACTATTTACATTATAATGACTCTGTATAGAAGAGAAAGTATAAAATAACCAATTAAAACATGTTTTTTATATTACAGGTGACTGCAAGTGATTACATTTGTGATGCTTGTCACACATTATTTGGTAATCAAGATACCACAACGTCGCAAGATTTGCAGGATGTGACAAGAACAATGGTTGGTCATCAACATGTGTGTGTGGTATGTGGCTGTTCAGTGGCACGAATCCAAGCTCACCATTTACAAGCGGAAAGTAATAGCCACATTTTAGATATTGTACGAAATTGGATTCAACCGCGAGAGGTGAGTGACTGGTTAATCTAGTATGCTTAAAGCTTAAATTATTGTAATGATTGCTTTATTATTGGAATTTTAAATGAATCTAGATTTAAAATAGAATATAATTATTAATTACCAATCAATATTCAACACAATTATGTATTATTGTTATGAATAAAATTAGTACAACATTTGAAGTGTAAATTGTTTTATTTATTGTAATATGAATGATATGTGTAACCAACTTATTTTTATTGTTTTAGGTTCAGCCATCAGATATGCTTTGCAACAGATGCTTTCAAAGAGCAAACACCACGTCTGTCAATGATATATTACCTGCATCAGAAGTTAATCCAGTTGCACAGCATACGGAAAGAATAACCTTACCAAACTACTCAAGAGCAGCAGATACACATAACAGATGTATATTTCTGCATTGTGATAGTACTTCACAGCGACTAGTTCCTTTTGTGTTAAGGGTGAGGCTCTTTAAAGATCACAAGTTTTATATACCACCACGATGTCGTATATGTGAATTGCATTTAGCAAGGCAGTCATGGTCAGATCTCTTTGATACTGAAAATGTTATCAGAAGTTTCACAGCCGCTCAAATAGAAGACTTTTGTGAGTTATTGAATAATGAAAACAACACATTAGATTTTGAAAATATTGAGCAAATGGATGATCATCTTGTGTGGTATTGGCTGGGACGCACGAAAGAGCAATTCAGAGAACTTGAAGCAGAACTTCCCGTTTTTCAAAAACGTGCTACTTCACTGGGCGCTTATTTAATGAAGCTCCGAACAGGAGATTCAGACGAAAGAATGTCTTCATTATTAAAAATTGGAAGAAGTACTCTTTGAAGACTTGTCGCTAAAGCACGAGAGGTTATGACAGAAAGCTTTGTGCCAGCACATTTAGGGTTACAACATTTGAGTAGAGAAGAAGTTGCTGCAAGAAACCTCTATATTCCTGAGTCTTTGTTTGGAAACCCTGGGGCTAACTTGGAGGATAGAAAGGCAATTGTTATTATGGATGGAACGTATATTTATGTTCAGAAGAGTAGCAATTATGCATACCAAAAAAAAACATATTCCCTCCACAAATATAGGAATCTTGTCAAACCGTTCCTTGTAGTATGTTGTGATGGCTATATTCTTGATGTACTGGGCCCTTACGCAGCCACAAAATCAGACGCTGACATTTTAAAAGATGAATTTTATGATTCTACAAAACCTATGCCTAATTATTTTAGAGAAGGTGACGTTATGATTTTAGACCGAGGCTTTCGTGATAGCATTTCGCTACTACAAAGCTTGAACTACTCGGTTCATTATCCTCTCTCATTACAACCAGGTGAACACCAATTAAATACAGCAAATGCTAACGAATCCCGTAAAGTGACCCTATGTCGATGGGTAGTAGAAGTGGTCAATGGACGCTATAAACGAGATTTTAAGCTGCTGCGCCAAGAATATTTTAATAGAGCGTCTAAACATTTGATGCAAGATTTTAAGGTGGCAGCAGCATTAATTAATAAGTTTCACCCAGTTCTAGAAGACAGAGAGGATTCTAGAATAATAATCTCGATAATCCAAGAAAATATGTTCAGAAATAATTTATTGGCGGATTTTGTAGAACAAAACAATTTAAATAGAAGGCGGGCCCAGTTTGAAAGTATAACTATTAATAGTGAAATTCTCCATGATTTTCCACAGATGGAGTTGAATGATTTAATTTTAATACCGTTGGGTGTGTATCAACTGAAACAAGCCCGCTCATACTACGGTAAACATGTTAGGCAAGATGGATCCTATGTTGTTGAGGTGTGCAGGGAGGTTGATCAACAATTGATCACAGAATTAGAATTAAATTCTGAAACCGTATGGTTATTACGGGGGAAAATTCACAGCCGTCATATAAGTACTAAAGTGTATTTTGTATATATTTTAATTGACTCATCACAAATAGGTCGACAGGCAATAGTCGAATATTGCTGTAATTGTATGGTTGGGCGCAGAACTATCGGTTGCTGCGCCCATGTTATGACCATTATTTGGTACCTAAGTTATGCGAGGTATCAAAATAATGTCAACCCCCCTGCACAGTTTTTAGACACTATTTTAGTTCGTAATTTAGACGAAGAACAATAAATGTGAAATTAAAATCTGTGTTTTATTTCTTATTCAAATATAAATATTGTAGGACTAGGTTTTAAAAAATCACTTATTACCATCTAATTGGTAAAGCTGGTATCCTATGCACACCGTTCAGGCATAGGGACGCTGTTTCTACTCATCTCATTCCAAAACGAATGCTACGAATTCAGTTACCTACCTATGTTGATTAGTTTAATGTATATTAATTTTGCACTTGCATCCATTTTTTAGAAAAATAACTGCATAGGTACCTAATTATCTAGGTAGGTATTATGATATTACTTTTCAGTTTCTTAAAAATTACTCAGAGCTATGAAAAATCATGGTAGGTACCTACATTTAATATTCGTCGTTATGGTTAGATTATAACCTCAAAATCTGATACTTTTTTTGAAATATATCTTTTCTGCAGCTAGTCCGCTATAAAAACAAGATCTTCTAGGAGTCTCCAAATGATAGAGAATACAATACATAATTATCCGATGCTCTTGGCTCCAGGGCCTACAATGTATGGACGCAGAGCAATGTCCATCGATGAGATTGTTCTTATTTTTATTCGTATAAAATTTCGTGTCCGGAACGAAGCCCTTAGATATTTTATAAAATCTGAAATTGATTTCATTCCCTCAGATGTGGGCTGGTGTAACGGCATTCTGTCCTTCCCTTTGTCAAGAGAGTCCAGACTTCTGTACCGGCTCGCTCAAATGGGCATTAAAAATAGAATATCCTAAGTGAATCTACTGGCTGATTATGTTTTGAAATATGTTTTGGATTCTGTAATTTGTATTACAGGGGCGACATCTTCAAATTGAACAAGCCCCTTTAAATAAATAGAAAAAAAAAAAAGTTTGTTTGTTGTTCGTTAATTTGTATCTGGAAAGAAGAAAAGTGAAAAATGGAGCCAGAAACTGTAAGTAAATATGACTAAATAATCGTGCAATAAATATTCGCGTCCACAAATGTATCATTGTTTGGTGTAAAATGATAAATGCGTGGGGACGCGGTATTTCGCGCCATTTCGTACAAAACTTACTTAAGCTTTATTTTATTTGTTTGTAGAGTAAAACCAAACCTCTTTCGAAGGAAGAGACGAAAGGGCTGCTCTCCTTAATAAATAATAAGCAAAATAATAAATAATAAGAAGACCAATGCCACCAATAATAAAATAAAGGTGGAAGAATGGACACAGATTGCAGGCGTCTTCAACGCAAATATGGGCACCTGTCGCCGTACACCACAACAACTGCGACTTAAGTGGGAAAACTTGAAAAAGAACTCACGAAAACGCAGTGCTTCAATACGGATGGAACATTTCAAGGTAAAAAAAAAATAGAAAACTTGGACTAGCCTTGCCTGCTAGTTAGTCTAGTAATTAGACTAGTGGTTGTAAGAATGACTGCTGAGCATGAGGTCTGTGTTTTCAGGTTGGGCAGTGTGTTTAAGTTTTTCCATTAGGAATTTCTCAGTGGCTGCCCGGAGTCTGGATATGTGCCCGGTAGATGGCAATAGGCTTGCCCGCTGACATGCAACTTTAAAACATAACTACCAAAATATGGGTGTACTACCACTGCTCAACCTGTTCGGAAATACAGGGCATGATGTTATGTTATTTACTTATAGTTAAGTACAGTAAATGTTGATTTATGTTAAATTATGTTCCAGACTGGAGGTGGGCCACCAGGGTACTTTCCACCTGATGACATCCTGGATAGGGTAGCAGCATTATTGGGCAGCACTGGAGAGGGTCTCACAGTGAAGTTTAGTGGTGATGCTGAGCCCCAAATTATTGGTGATGGTGATGGTGATGGGAGTGTTGGGACGGCTTTTATTGTGCCAGTTGATAATAACATATCTCCAATGCTATTGATTGACAGTCCATTGCCTGAGAAAAATCCTTCGTCTGTGTTCACTGAATATCCAGTGTCTATGGGCAATGAAGTGCCACCTAATGGCTTTGGAGATGAGTTGGTGACCCTGAGCAATATTAATACTCCAATTGTCCCACAAGAAAAAAGGAATTTTAGAACTAGTGGTAATATCTTACTATTACATAATATGTGAAACTTTGTATGTTTGTTATTATGAATGTTTGTTACTCAACCAATACTCAAATATTTGCTGAACCAATATGGATAAAATATCTAATAACATATTAACTAATACTGTTCATCCGGGTAGGTACATGAAGTTTGTGAGGATGGCTGGATAGATATTTGATACCTTTGCATGCAAAAACTACTGAAAGAATTTTGATGAAATTTTAAACATTTTGTTTTCCTATAATTAATGCCTTTTTGTTTTACAGGTGGTGTTAAACGGAAGCTACTGAAGCCAGACAACGGGTGTCAAGCTCGGAATATGGCATTGGCTGAATACTATAATGTTACGAGAAAAATGTTAGAGAATAAGAATGAAAATATCGTCCCTTTATTGGTAAAACCGATTATCTACACTTTTTTTCAAAAATGAGTTATTTACACCAAGCTGTTCGGGATTTTATCAGGTCTTTTAGCGGGAGATGTAAAGAAAACGACTTGATTCTTCAGTAAAATTGTGTCTATTAATAAAATGTAAAAAGAACTTATATACTAGCTCTTGACATAGAAAAAGCTTTTGACAACGTCGACCTCAATGCACTGAGGGATATCCTATTACAACGAACCAACAAATCGTTGACCAACAAGATAATTAAGGTATGCTTGAATGAACGAACATGCATCAAATGGTGTGGCCAGCAAAGCAGTTGGATTATTAAAGGTAAGGGAGTCAAACAAGGTTGCCCTCTGTCCCCTCGCCTGTTTACACTGGTCATCGACGAAGTCCTTAGAACCCTCGACGAAGAAACCCATTTAATAAAACTCGACCAGGATCGTGAAATCTCACTCCCCCTAGTACTATCATTTGCGGATGACCTCATCTTCATTTCAGATGACCTAGAAAGGTTAGAAGGTATCCTATACCATATCAAACCCCTACTAGATAGTGTAGGCCTCCAAATAAATGAAACAAAAACAAAAATACTAATTAGGGACCCCATAGCTACACAGATAACGGCACACGTGACCCTTAATGGAATAAGTATACCGACAAGTGATGAAATTAAATACCTAGGTACATACATTACATCTACACTAAGCAGAAAAAGTACTATAAAAAAACGTTGCAAACAGGCCATGAAAAACGCCAAATCGTTACTACCATTCATAGATAACTCAAATATGGACTGGAAATTAGCCAGACTCATGTACCGAATGGTGATCGTACCGTGCATGATACATGGTCTGAAAGTATCAGCACTTACCAAAGCTAACAGGTCAAGACTCAGAAGATATGAACGAGTTATCATGAGAGACTTGATTAACCACTCTAGGAATAAACCAAGACAAAAGAAAATGCATGAAATCTTAGACGGAAAAGCAGTAACCAAACGCATCAAGAACCACAGGATGTGCTACCTCGCACATGTCTACAGGCGCCGCAAACCACACCTACTGCATGCAGCAATGGAGTACAAGGCCAAATCCAAGAAGGTCGGCCGACCTATTTACACATGGAATGACAATCTAAAACAGGACATGATGTACTTCGACAAGGGAATCAATTTTTGGATGGATACAGCGGAGGATAGAAGTAAGATCAAGATCGCTGCTAGTGAGATTTACAAAAAACCGGAAACGGATAGTAGCGAAACTTCCGACGAAGACATTGAAAACAGCACCATCCGACACAACAAAACAAGCAATTACATACAAAAGAACCGAGAAAGCAGTAGAAGCCCGCCAAAAGACGCACCGATGAAGCTCGACCGGAACCAACCTGGCGGCAAGATCGATAAAAGATGCCCATCCATAGATAATAATTACCCATCTCTCCACTAGTCCTATGCTTACTCTAGGATGCATATCCGGTAGGCTCTTAAATCCTTACCTATCCTACGGGCACATCTTCCCTACCATTACCGCGCCCCCCGGTCTATTCCTTGATATGCAATGGTCGCTGTAGCACCATGAACATGAGGCTACAGGAGCTAGTGCGAATCTTGGGGTTCATTCGATTAATCGAGTCTGGTTTAACCACGCTGAGATCGGTGCAATTCATTCATTCATTCATTCATGCATCACAAACGGCTTGGACATTGATTGAAAAGTATCCTTTCCTATTTCTATAATCCTCTCCTATTGTTGAACCTGAAATACAAAATATTTTATTTGTTTAACTTTCTAAACAATTGAGTAGGTATTTACATTCTCCGAACTCACCTTATCTATCGCTGTGGTAGAGCCTTAAGCTCGTACGCTGCACTTTTGCCTTTATCAGCCAGACATGGCGGATGTGAAGGCGCCAGTGACCACCAGCTTTGTTGTAAGTCCTAAGTATGTATTAGACTAGATAGGATAAGCAGTCTTACATCAAACTCTGTAAGCTCGGGTCGTTCTAATAAACTCTTAAACGGCTCCTAACGTTTTATTTTGGCCATCGCTCCGCTCCCGAAATCTAACTGGCGCAGCCGGTAGGATTGCCGTAAATTGTTGCATTCGCGGAATTTCATTCAAGTGTGAAGTACTGGGAAAAGTGAAAAAGAACACTAAGGAACTTATTCGCGAGTGGTAACGTAGAGTCGCCGTAACTTAAAATCAGTGAGACGTTCTTGGCAATCCTCGAACCAAATAAATAAGTTAAGATAACGCGAAACGATAACGTGGGTGAGCAGAGATGGTGATAGTTTATAAGGCGGTTGGTCTGTGAGTAACCTTCTACTTCCTTCCTAATTCCCCACACTATCTATTAATGTTAATAAAAAGTAAACTCTGCATTATTTCATAAAATCTGGAAAATCGAGTGAAAACTTTTTGTTGTAGAAATTAATTTCCTAATAATAAGCGATTAATAAAATAAGTGAATATTATCTTCACGCTATTATAAAGATAAGATTTTCATAAGATTTTCTTTTGAATTCTAATTATTTAGTTTTTTTTTTTTTAATTTGAATTTTAGTTTTTGATTGTATTTTTTTTGTTTGAATGTTTTGAATTTGAATTCTACTTTTATATTTTTTTTTATATTATGAATTGTTGCTTATCTTTTGTTTGTTTTTACGATTTTATTTAAAATGAATCAAGGCCAAATTCCTGTACCCGCGACAACCGGTGCAGTCCCGTCGGCTCGGACCGAAACACCATTTTCGATGCAACTTGCTGAATCTTTAATACCTCGGGATGTTTTAAATGTAATTCCAGAATTTAGCGGTGAAACTAATTTGCTTAGTTTATTTTTAAGGAAGTGCGAATATGTTATTGAAAAGTATCAAGGGACTACGGATCGAAATTAATTTTTAATGCAGAATATTACGAGTAAATTAAAAGGTAAAGCGGCAGCCTTAATTAGTGAAAGAGGTGATTTTGAAACCTATAGCGAATTAAAATCTTTATTGATCCAACATTTTAGTGATCCCAGGAGCGAAGAATGCGTAGCCATTGAGCTGGAAACCCTAAAAATCAAACAAAGTGAGTCATACTTACAGTTTTGCAGCCGTATTCAAGATATTCGTGCTATATTAATTTCAAAAGTGAATCAGAACAGCTCTACAACGTTAAGAGAAGCTAAAAAAATAATTTATAACAATACTTCTCTTAATGTATTCATGTATAATTTACCAGAACACATGGTGCGGATTGTTCGAATTAAAAACCCTACTACGTTGGAAGAAGCTTTAAAATATGTCCTTGAAGAGGTTAACTTTCAGGAGCAATATAATTTACGTAGTAAAATGTTGCAACACCGACCGCAAGGTCATATATTACCATCACGCGATAAAGGATATGTTTTTAATTCACCCAATCTGAAGCCTTTTACCACATCTCCCCCTTTGCAAAATAATAATTTCAGACCTTTTACAAACCAAACTCAATTCAAATTTGGTATACCTAATCAAAATGTTGTACGCCCGAATATACCGAATCAACAAATTGGTGGACCGCAAATGGTTCAATTTGGACCACCAGTCGTTGATAAAAGAAACCCCCAGCAATTAGGCTTCCGACCTCAAGTAGGACTATTTGCCTACAGACCCCCAACAGCACAATTTGGTTATCGACCCCAAGTAGGACAATTTGGCTATAGACCCGTTCAAGGTTCGACCTATCGTCCAACCAATAATTTCTACGATAGTGACGTGACAATGAGAACAGCTCCAGCACCGATTAAGCCACAACAAGGTTTTCCTATAAATGAACTTTATACGGATAACGAACAATACTACTACGACGTCACTCATGACGATTACATGCAGAATATGACGACACACTGACTATGACTACAAAAATAGGTACACTGAAGATTGTTGCGTAGATGAGAAGCCTAGTGTAGAATTTACTAAAACTGCTGAAAATTTACAATTAACTGAAAATAATAGTGATACGGAAGGTGTCCAAAATTTTCAAATACATTCAATACAAACCAGCCTAAATGCTCTAGAAGTAGCCGACGATTTAGACAATAGTTCAATGATTGTTAATATAGACATAGACGAACAGAAAGATGCCAGACAAAATACGGACGGTTCTACAACAATTTCCATATCTGACTCTGAAAGAACCGCTACAGCTAGTCCAATAAGTATAACAGAAACTGAGGAAGTTCTTCACGAGCCGCCTCATTATTCCATACCGTCTGAGTCTTCTTCCGTACAGACAGTTCATTCAGCCAAAGATCTCGAATCCAGTGGAATACCGATCTTAAACGAAGCAATAGACACCAAGCCTAATCAAATACTTGTCTTTAGCTGGTTTCGTAATGAGATTCAAGTAAAAGAATTATCTAGAGACAAACAAAAGGTGTTAGAAGTATTTCTGCCTCTTCATAATTATAATCTCATCACAGGATTTCTAAAAGACTACATAAAACCAAAAATGAAGTATTTCATTTATTTTGAGAATCAAGAACTTAGAAAAGATTTCATTAATAGCATAATTTCTCTGTTTAAGAGAGATGTCGTTAACTTCTATGAATGTACCGAGCGTGTTGTTTACGTCGAAGATGAGCAGGAACAAAAGGCTATAGTAATTAAATTACACGAAAGCAAGACATGTCATCGTGGCATCAGCGAAACCGTTAAACGGATTCGTCGTAATTATTATTGGCCAAATTTGATTGAAACCGTATCCGCCATTATTAACTCATGTGAGGGTTGTAAAACTTCTAAATATGATAGGAAACCTATTAAACCCTTATTACAACTTACACAAACTCAGCATGCACCCTTTCAAGAAATATTTATAGACCTGTTTAGCATAGAATCGAAATACTATTTAACTTTAATTGATGCCTTTAGTAAATTAGGCCAGGCCATAGAAATTCCATCTCGTTCAACACCTGAAGTGGTTAGAGCGTTGATGAAATATTTTTCATTTTACGGCATACCACAGAAAATAAGTTCCGACCCTGGAACTGAATTCAACAATGAATTACTAAGAGAACTAACAGAATTACATAAAATAAAATTACACATAGGCACCCCAAACAATCCAAACTCTATGGGCCTCATAAAACGTTTTCATTCCACAATTATAGAAATTTAGAGATTGGCAAAATATGAAAAGAAATTTACGGACGCAGCCTCTGTAATGACTTATGCTGTTATGGCACTATTCATAACACCACAGATTTAACCCCGTTTGAAGCTGCGTTTGGTCATACCGAATTAAACTCTACATTTAACTCAGAATTTGATAAGGCTTACAAACAACAATTGATTAGGGATCATAAGAAGAGAACTCAGGCACTCTATAAGTATATTTCGGAAAAGGTAAAAGGACACAAAGTAAAGATTTGAATGAAACGAGGAGGTGAATTAGAACCAGCTTTAGAAATAGGAAAACCGGTTTTCGCTAAAGGCCGTTAATAAGAGACAAGCAAAAGATAAGCCTAGGTACCAAAAAGCCGTTGTCACAGGTCAGATAAAGCGCAATGTTATACCAATTAAATTACAAAAATAGGGATACCAAAGTACCTCTCAAAAATATAAAACGTCCTCCACAGGTAGAGTTTGATCCTGGTGATATGGACAACAACCAATTGGACTCTTCCAAGCCAGGCCCTTCAAGCAGTAAAGATTAGTCAAAACCCTGGTATTCTTCCGGTGAAAATGGGCCAAGCGTTTATTCAATATAATAAGTGGTCTATTGTCAAAATAATCAATCTTCAGGGCATAAGCACTGACCTTTCTTTTAATATTCAAAAATATTCGGAATTCAACCAAATATTACACCCGAACAAATCCTACACAGATGAGTTTATGGCACTTAAAACACAAGTCGATTATATTCGAAATCAGACCATAGAGAAATTACAGCAATTAATTCCATCCAAAAGATTTAAACGTGATTTTATAAACCCTTTAGGCTCCATTATCAAAATTATTACTGGTAACCTTGATCATGAAAATGCTGTTAGATACGATAATTTAATTCATAATATTCAGACTAAGGAACCAATAAATTCACTGTGATTTCTAAAATGTTGGATCACTTTCTAAACTCTACTGAAATAATTAATGAAAATACAAAGAAAATAAACAAGCGCATTGATTTACTTGAAGGCCTTGTAGCTAATCTTAATACAAAAGATAATCATTCAATTTATATGACCTATGTTTTTGGATTACTCAAACAATTTATTGTCAACTTTAGGACTATCTATGTCAAACTTAGCGAATTAGAAACTGCTGTTGCATTTAGTAAAGCATCTGTTTTACATAAAGCCGTAATAAATTCTGACGAATTGTTAACTTTATTAAAACATATTAATGAACACGATAACTTAATGTATTCTGTTAAAGATAGAAATTTAATTAATACAGAAGAGTCATTGTCTGTAAAAGCTTACCTTAAAAATGAAGAAATAGCCTTTATTATTAAAGTTCCGTTAATTTTAAATGTTACTTATAATTACTATAAACTGTATTCCCTTCCTATGGATTCCATGAACCAAACCTTTGTTGTTTTCCCTGAATTCCCTTACCTTTTGGTAGAAGGGTCAAAATATCGTCCGATTGATCAACCATGCCAAGAGAACAGTCAATGAATACCTCTGCTCTGAAAATAACCTCATTCAATATGTGGAAGAAAACTGTATCGAACAACTAATGAAATATCACCACAACCTGTCGCGATGTCTTCCCCGTCAGATAAAGTCTGAATGCCTGAAACTACAAAAAATTAGTCCAAATAGTTGGATAGTGTATACCAAACACAAAAAAATTATATCACAAACTTGCGGCAATGACGACACCAAGGAGCGCATATAAGGAACATACATTATAACCATAGAACCGCAATGTGATTTTTCTATAGAAAATATCCAACTCCATGGACCGCGTTCTTACTTCCTGCAAACAGAGTATAAGCCTGTTCCTGTGATAAACTTACCCGATTTACGGGAACTTACCCCTAACGCCGTGAAGATGGAACCTATAAACCTGAAAAGAGTTAACCTAGATGATATACGCCATCTAAATTACCTACTGAAGAATAGTGAGAATAGTGAAATTAGTGAAATCCACAGTGATAGTGTCAGTGTCGCTCTTTACTCTCTGTACGCGCTCGTTTTTTTATTGTTAGTAGCTCTAGTTATGTATAAGTATATTATAAGAAAAATGTATAAAGGGCAGGATCGTCGTTCGAATGCTGTTGAAGACAATCCTACTCAACAGGAGGAAAATAGAGTCATTCAAAGACCTGTATTATTGGTGTAACTCTATGATTCTCAATTTATGATTAATTCCTTTAAATTAGGTATCTTAAATATAATCGTTTAACTACTTAAAATTTTAATAATTTTGTCATTTTATAGTTATTATATTGCGAAGTTCTTGGAAAATCTTTGATTTCCCGATAACTTCGGTCCAAGGGGGGAGGAGTTACATTCTCCGAACTCACCTTATCTATCGCTGTGGTAGAAGCCTTAAGCTCGTACGCTGCACTTTTGCCTTTATCAGCCAGACATGGCGGATGTGAAGGCGCCAGTGACCACCAGCTTAGTTGTAAGTCCTAAGTATGTATTAGACTAGATAGGATAAGCAGTCTTACATCAAACTCTGTAAGCTCGGGTCGTTCTAATAAACTCTTAAACGGCTCCTAACGTTTTATTTTGGCCATCGCTCCGCTCCCGAAATCTAACTAGGTACGTAAATTGCAAATTTTAAAATAATAACAAATCTAGACTTGTATACCTACATGGAGACTTAATGTGTACATGTGTACAGTCAATAGCACCACATACTCTAGGAAATTGAGCTATGTTATAAAATTTGTCTGTAGTTCTTGAATGCAGAAAAATGTATTTGTTACCCAATCCAGCGATAGCAGCAGATACATATATCTGCCACTATTCTACAAGCTGACGATAAGGATACTCCAGCAAAGTCAGCCACTGAATTAAGCATTGTACACAATGCGTAAAATCGAAATGCCAATAAAAGTTGATGCAATGGTGTTAAACCATTATTCCTGAAAATTTTACTGTAATTAGGGTTCCGTTATTTTAGGTTATATTATAATATACGTATTGAAGCAATTTGAGCAGACAAACAAATTTCTTACCGTCTTGATTTCACTTTGATAGAGGGCATTATTTCATTCAAAACAGATTCAACTGACGCTTTGCTCATTCTGAATCTGAATGTGAACTCTGCGTCAGTTAAACTTGCCATGAAGTTTATTCGTCGAAAAGTTTTTGAGGACACAGCTCTCTCTTGTTCGTTGTCGCTACTCTCCCAATCCGACAGCTGAGCTAATACTTCAGGATCACTATCACTATCACTTGAAAATATTTACATTTTTACGCCTTTAACAGTACAATCGGTCAAAATTGGAGGATCGCAAATAAAGATCAATAACGTATAAAAATCAATTTGTCAAAATCAGAGATCGGATATAGAATACGCTTAGCTGTCACTTTCATACAAATACCAATCTAAAAACCCGATCCGCCCTCCCAAAGATGGATTGAAAAAAAAGATCGGGATATCGATTCATCGATCGGTTATTGAAATACTAAAAGTAGGAAATGGATTGAAATATCAATCTCGACCAGCAAATTAGGGATTAGGATTAAATACAGAAAGCGGCCGATAGCTGAAGTCGGACCAGACGACGCTAACGAAGAAGGCGGAGCTGAGAGCCTGAGAAGGAAGAGGACCATGCTCCCGAGTTAGTGTCACTACCCACTGTCAATCTGTTGGGATGGAGAAGAGCAACAGTTCTAAACCCAACCCTTTAGTGAGCTACAAAACGTCATTGAACCAGACGAGCCACGCGAGGGTTTAGTCAACAACACCTACTGCGTTCGACGCGAACTATTTGAATTAGTTGAACGTAAATTAAGAGAGTGCAAACGCTATAAGCTCTCGATTATACCTAACACGAAATTGAATGAATGAATTTCGTGTGATTCAGGAAATGGGTATATGTCAGCCATCGAGTAGTCAATGGGCGAGCCCTTTGCATGTAGTTCCGAAAAAGGACGGACAAATCCGACCATGTGGCGATTACAGGCGATTAAATTCAATAACAAAACCAGACAGATACCCCGTGCCAAGGTTGCATGATTTCACGTATGCGTTGTCAGGGAAAGAAGTGTTCTCCAGGTTAGATATTAACAGGGCGCACCATTTCATTAAAGTAGCCCCAGAAGATGTAGAAAAAACTGCCATTATAACACCTTTTGGGCTTTTCGAGTTCCCACGCATGACATTCAGGTTAAGAAACGCCGCTCAGACTTTCCAAAGGTTTATGGACAATACCGTAGTGCAGGGGTTATAAAATGTGACAGACGAGTAAGAAAAAGTAATCAGTTCTTTGTTTTGCTACATCGATGATGTCATCATAGCGTCAGAAAATGAGCTTATTCATAGGGAACATTTAAAACAAATATTCGAGCGTTTGGCTAAAATAGGCATCACGATTAACGGTAGTAAATGTCAATTCAGCAAGAAAGAAATCGATTTTCTAGGATATAAAGTTTCACACAACGGTATCAGCCCCTTATCTGACAAGATAAAGGCTATCATAGACTATCCTAGACCGGAAACTGTGGAAAGTTTAAGAAGATTTCTAGGGATGGTAAACTTTTATAGGGCACACCTACTTAAGGCAGCAGAATATCATTCACATTTGAATAAGTTTTTACATAATTCGAAGAAAAAGGACAGGTCAGTCATAAAGTGCCTTTTATTCTTCGTTGCCGTTTCGCAACGAAGAATAAAAGGCATTTGGCAACCTTTAGGATATTTAAAAAAAAAAAACTGAAACACAACAGAAATATTCAACGTACGGTATACTTGTGTTTGTGATGATCGCACTAGTTGCAAGTGTATGTCTCTATGTATTTTTGAAAAAGTGCGGCAGACACGCGCATGGTAGATTTGTTGATCATCTCGTGTCTCGTCTTGAAGAAGGTCGCGTTGGGGCCAATAAACAGGCAACTGCCCAGACTACGCCAGTCGCAACAATAGTAACGCCAACAATGTATTAGTTATAGTTATGTGTAATTAGATAGTAAGAATAAATTAAGTGATTTTATCATGTAATTGTAAAACGATACTGGAACAACGAAAGAACAACTATAATAATTCACTACATAACAATGTAAGCCTATAACTAGAAAAGTATTATGTGGGTCGACAAAGTAATAACAATGTATCACATGCCTCACAGAAAATCAGTGTCAGCACATTCAGTAACAACAGCATGCATTGGTGTAACGTTATCGACATACTGTATATAAAGTAATGATAGGATAACCATAATTTACGACTATTATGAAATTGTTTATTTTTTATTGTTTTAATTACAGATATTAGTGTAGGTACTTTTTTTATTTTTTTAAAGAGCGGGAATATTGTAGGAGCGTTACTCCAAAGTGATGACACAGTAAAATGTATGTAAGCGACGACTCGACGGCAGAGTCGTGCGCTAGCGAGGCATTAGGGAACACGCGTTATAATATGGTCCCTTTGTACTTAAAAAGGTATTGGTGTAATTCGGTGTAATTCATGGACATTATAGTATATTTTCACGACTCTGAGGACTTTCATTTATTTATATTTATTCCTGTTTGAGGAGCTACTATAGAGCTCTAAAGGTCTCAAGGTTAAGCAAAGTAAACTGGATTTTTCTGATTTGTAAGCTAAATTTGCGAACATTCGGATCAAAATAAAATTGTAACCCTGTTCAAGGGGAAAGTCATTCATTACGATCCTTGCATGGATGGAATCCGAAAGCAGATATCCCACAACTAGGTAGAAGTGAACTGAAAAGACATTTGCTTCAAGCGATCGAGTAAACGTTAGGAGTTTATTAGGATCACACATCACATGGCACCGCTACACGACCGTCAGCCGTCGCGTCGTGTGGACTTTGGGGTCGTCGGCCGCGCGGCTGTCGGCGAGCGCGCGCGCACTTTAAACTCGAGGTCATGCGCCGAGCGTCAGATGATATTTATTTACGAATACATTACTTGTTAGAGTTGTAAAGAAAAAAAATGTGTTTAATCGCAAATAATGGTTTCATTTAACTGTTCTCACAACACAGTGATGTTCATAGTTTCGATGCTCATAGAGCTTTATCATCAACGTAGTATTCTTTGGGACGCCTCAAATAAAGACTATAAAGATAAATTTAAAAAATATGATGCTTGGACCGAAATTGCTGCAGAATTGCATATATTGCAAAAAGAAGTGGAAACAAAGATGCATATTCTACGCTCACAATTTAGTCGTGAAAAGAAAAAAATTAAAACATCAAAAAGGACTGGAAGCGGTTCCGAGGAAGTGATTAAAATCAAATGGCAGTGGTTTGAATCGCTGCAATTTTTATTGTGTAGTGCAACAACGTCTGGAACATCAGATACAATGGGAACAGTGAGTAGTTTTTATATTATCTGTTATCTGTCAAATCCATACAAAAAGTCTTAAAATGTCTGTCAAATGTTTTCTAAAAGCTAACGCAGTTTAATAATTCTAAGTATTTATGTAGTAACTTCGTCAGGTATCTATTTTGTATATAATTATATTATTCAACTTCCTACTAGGGTCTTGTTAATTTTAAATGAAGCGATACTGAATATTATAATCTTAACTTTATTTGGAAAAGTGTAGATAGGTACGAGGTGCATTCAATAAGTACCTAGCCTCATCGCCAGAGGGCGCTGTAGTTTCAAAAGAGTTTTACCACAGTGTAGCACATTCATTTTTAATTCATTTTTCAAATTTTCATTCCAATCCCTTCATTTGTTTTAATTTGACAACTTATGGAAGCGAACGTATCGATCGGTTTTACAAAAATGAAAAAAGAGGAATATCGTTCGGTGATTCGATTCCTATTTTTGGAAGGGAAAACGCGCATCGAAATCAAAGAGCGCTTGGATGCTGTGTACGGTGACTCTTCTCCATCGATGGCCACCGTCAAGAATTGGTTCAACGAGTTTGCACGTGGCCGTACGTCGGTTTTTGATGAACCACGTCCAGGTGCACCGAAAACAGCTGCTACGGAGGAAAACATTAAAAAAATCCATGATCTCGTATTGGCAGATCGCCGATTGAAGGTTCGGGAACTAGCTGAGACTGTAGGCATTTCAGAAGGAACAGTGCATCATATTCTTTACGAGGAACTCGGCATGAGAAAGCTGTCGGCGCGATGGGTGCCGCGTTTACTCACACCGGAAAACAAGTGCAACCGTGAGACCACATCGGAGACGTGTTTGGCGCTGTTTAAGCGGAATCCAGCGGAGTTTTTGCGTCGTTTTGTGACCGTCGATAAAACCTGGATCCACTGGTACACACCAGAGACCAAGGAGCAATCAAAACAATGGATCCAGACCGGGGAACGTGCTCCAAAGAAGGCGAAAACTGTAAAATCGGCCGGAAAAGTTATGGCCACCGTTTCCTGGGATTCACATGGTGTGATCTACATCGATTACCTCAGGAAGGGTAAAACAATTACAGGGCTTTACTATGCCGATTTATTGGGCCGATTCGACGCCGAATAAAGAAAAAACGACCCCATCTGGCGAAGAAAAAAGTGCTGTTTCACCACGACAACGCATCGGTTCACACGTCTGCCGTTGCCATGGCCAAATTGGTCGAATTACGCTACGAATTGCTGCCCCATCCACCGTATTCTCCAGATTTGGCCCCTTGCGACTTCTTTCTGTTTCCTAATCTGAAAAAATCTCTCGCCGGGAATAGATATGGATCAAATGAGGAGGTCATCGCCCCCACGGAGGCCTATTTTGCAGAGTTTGACAAAAAATATTTTTCGGACGGGTTAAAAAAGTTGGAGTATCGCTGGGCTAAGTGTATCGAACTAAAAGGAGACTATGTTGAAAAATAAATTGCCACTTTTCCAAAATTTTCGTTTACTTTTTGTAGGCTAAGTATTTATTGAATGACCCTCGTACATACAAATGAGAACTATTTTATTATGCACGAGCATTTTGCCGAGTGATACCAACTTAGGGTAATTTACCCTATATTTAGAGTAAAAGTAATCCAGCAGAGTAATTTTTAAGGTATGAATTTTCCTAGGATATTTTTTGGGGTAACTGTCAATAACAGTAAAATATTTATTTATTTATTAAAACTTTATGCACAAGCAAAAACTGTACAAAGGCGGACTTAATGCCATGGGCATTTTCTACCAGTCTACCTTAGGGTCATGCAAAATATCTGTGAACGGTTTAGTTTCCGAACGCGCCTGACGCGTTGTACTGATTTTTGGGCCGAGGTTCAGGGGGACACAGATGCTGGGGGTAATAAAAGATTCCCTAACGTTTCCAAATTAGCATTGTCTCTTTTGTCGGCGCCTATATCTAATGCAGCCGTAGAAAGGGCCTTTTCTCTATACTTACTCAGTCGTCAAAACCAAGCTTAGAAATAGCTATCTCTGCCTATGATACAGAGTATAATGACTGTAAGTTACAGTTTAAACATATTTCACAAATCTTGTGTTAACTTCACTCCTTCAAAAACAATGTTGGACAAATGCAATAATAGCATGTATGACAAAAAAGATAGTGATGCAGAGGATACTTTTATTGTTATGTGCTAATAATATAATAATAAAAATAAATAATGTATGTAGTTGTTTTATTTGTAAAGAAGGAAAAGACAAGGATATTTTTTTGGGGTATTTTTTTTAATAATAAAGATTCTAGGGTAAATTGAGACCAAGCCTAGGGTAAAGAAAATCCTTGTCCTGGCAACACTGATTTTACCATGGTACACAACCTACTGGACTAATAAAATATTCAGCAAATTTGCCTCTTACGACCGTAGCAGCGAATGGTGGGTGTCTTGCAACAGTTTCTAAATCTAACATATTGCTGTGAGTACCAATATCTCTTCGCCAAGTATCTTCTATGATGTTATATTCTGAGTCTTCATTATCGAATGTTCCTGGTGGAGTATACAAATCACGAGACAGTTTATTGCGCCTTAAAAAGTTATGCAAATATACACATGACATTGTTATTATTTCACAAGTAGCAGGCTTAAGAGGTATGGCTTTTCTGAAAACGCGAAAGACAGTACTTAATATGCCAAACACATTTTCTACTATCCTTCTTGATCTGGAAAGTCGGTAGTTGTAAATGCGATTTATAGGTCCTCGATTGTGAATACCAGGATATGGCTTCATAATATTTTCAGATAAGGCAAATGCGCTGTCCCCTATTATTACATGAGGTAGATTCGGACCATTTGGTGTAATTGGTTGTGGTTGTGGAATATTTAAATTATTTTGAGTCAATGCGTCGTAAAATGGAGTTTCCAGAAATACTCCACTGTCGGAAGATCTGCCTTTAGCACCACAGTTCGCATATATAAAGTTGTAATCTGCATCGAATACTGCCAGTAGTACAATACTGAATTGTTCTTTATAGTTGAAAAAGTCACTGCCAGAGTTACACGGTGCTTCAATAACAATATGTTTTCCATCAATGGATCCAATGCAATGAGGAAAATTCCATAATAATTCGAACTGGCGGGCTTTATTTTTCCATTCTTGTTCAGTATTTGGGACCTGCAATAAATGAAACAATAATAATAATTACAGCATGGGAGTGGCTCAACGGAACCGTCGAATTCATCGCTGTCTGTGCCGCCGTCACCTACAACATCACAACTGCCAGCGCCAACACCACCTCCAACCTTGCCACCGCCGCCGCCGCTTTCACAGTCAAACAAGAGGAAGTGTGACGATAGTCTAAATGAAGTGTATGAAATTATGAGAAGTGCCAAAAAGAACATGGAGGAATAAAAAGACGAATTTGAAGTTTATGGCCAGTACATTAATTGCATCTGAATTAAAAATGTAAGAAATCAAAGAACAGTATTACAGGCCAAATATTATATAAATAATATACTGCTTCAAGCGAGAATGGGCAATTTCGATAATAATTGTTTCAGTGGATATCATGGCTATGGATGGCAAGAGTTTGGCGGCGGATACCGCACCACATCATCGACATCTACGTATGCTGATGCATCTACCCCAACGCATACACCAGAACCCCAAACAGGAGTCCATACTGCAACTGGTGACGAGTTGCACTTTAGCAACATTGAAGAAATAGTTAACCGATTAGAAGATGACACACAATAAAGTAAATTTGATTTAGATATTTGATAATTATACTGATTTGTGATTACACTTTTTTTTACTCACCCTTACATAGTCCTTTAAAACATTAGTCAATTCCTTACAAACTTCTGGTATGATCTTGCTGATCAATTGTTTTGATATTTTAAAGGTATATGACAGTGAGCCATGAGTCACCTGTTGCAAGAAACCTTAAGGTAACAAGCAGTCTTCTCTGAGGCTCAATAGGATGCCGAAATTTCGTTTCTTTTTTTTTATTGATGGTCCAATCTATCAATCAATGGTGACATTCTGGTGAAGTTCTGAAATGACCCATCAAATCCGCGGAGGTCATTAAATACATAATTACTTCTATTCAACAAATAGTTTCGAATCCACCACCTTTTCTTCTTTTTTTTTTCGATTAATGCTCTTGTGAATTATTATGTAAGCAGCAGAGAGCATCACTACCTCCTCGGGCGACATCCTGTGAACAACTGACAAGTGTGGACGGCCAAGTTTCAGAAACATGTGTTTATTGTAAACTTGTCTTAAACAGTTTATCAACAAATGTTTACTAATGAATACGTGGCTTTAGGCTGCATTGTGCATTTACTTTACGATGTTTTCTTCCATGTTTCATATTCTAACATATTATTGTAAAGTTATTCCAGTTTATTGACAATGGCGTGCCTACAATGCACCTCTATAATAAACGAAAATGAACAATATTATGTTGACGATGATATGGGTCCCGAAATAATTTCGGTCATCGAGCGGTATCTTGGCCATCAGGTAAAAACATTTTCTTTATATCTATGCTGTAACATATTATAGCTATTAACACTGTATGACCTCTTTCTTTTTTTGTTTTAGGTTGATGAAAGTGGAGTAATGTGCTTACAATGCTTTGGCATTATAATGCAAGAAATGTCTTCTGGTAGTGCTCTGTTACATGAAGATCACGAACTCCGGTAGTAGTATTTTTTAGGTGTAGCACATCTTTATTTAACAGGCGTGCTCACCCTATTCCCGAGGGTGCTGAAAGACAATATATTGCTGAAACAATTGCTCCAAGAGAGGTTTTGCTTTTTTTTATTCATACAAGGCAGGCATAAAAAGAAATAATGCAGATGTTTCTTATTTATTATCCAAGACAACAGAGTTGCAGGAAGAAAAAAACTGGCCAAGTGCGAGTCGGACTCGCACACGAAGGGTTCCGTACCACAAGGCAAAAACGCCGAAAAAAACATGTTTGTTGTATGGGAGCCCCCCTTAAATATTTATTTTATTTTAATTTTATTATTTATTATTAAAGTTAAAATACAACTGAGTATTTTGTGAATATTTCAAGTGCCTACCTGTTGCCATTTTTGATATTGAGCAAAAAAGGGCAAAAAAAATCGCGTTTGTTGTATGGGAACCCCCCTTAAATATTTATTTTATTTTGTTTTTAGTATTTGTTGTTATAGCGGCAACTGAAATACATCATGTGTGAAAATTTCAACTGTCTAGCTATCGCGGTTCTTGAGATACAGCCTGGTGACAGACAGACAGACAGACAGACAGACGGACAGAAGGACAGACGGACAGACGGACAGACAGCGAAGTCTTAGTAATAGGGTCCCGTTCTTACCCTTTGGGTACGGAACCCTAAAAAGAACAGTCAAGAAGAGTTATCCAAATACCTACCTATACAGGGTTAATGGTAAAACATTAACAACCTCTTAAGAGGTCATTGTACTCATCAATATGAACAACTTTTATTATGGGGCCAAAACATCAGCTGTTCCCTACATTTATGTTCGTATAACTCGTCAAAATGTAGGGAACAGCTGATTTTTTTTTCGCGATTTCAGATTTGTTCCCATAGTAAAAGTTGTTCATAATAATGAGTACAATGACCTCTTAAGAGGTTGTTAATGTTTTACCAATAACCCTGTATACTTTACTTATTATTACTAAATATCATATTTTTTGTTTTAGATACCCGAATGGCTTAGTATGTTTTGCTTGTTTGGTACATACTGAGGTGTTTAAGTAAAACAAGCGTGTGGCTAGTACCGTGGTTTATTGGGGACTGTCCGCCGCATCGGCGCTGGCGCATACGCACTCACACATAGACACACATACATCACACCTTCACCCTTAATCTAAACATCCTTATATTTATAGGTATACAATTATTAAGAACTTACTTAACTAACTAAACCCAAAATATACTTATAGCTAGGTAGCTTATTTACTAATACATATACTTATACAATTTATAACTTACGCAACTAACAAAAGAGGAAATAGTACTTATCATATCTTATAACTAGGTGGATTATTCCTTCTACATGCCCGGATTGGACGGGACTGGGTCGGCTCAGGAGAAGGCAAAGGAGTCTGTGTTTTTGGTTCGACACAATCCTCAAAATGCTCTTGTTCTACGTCACCCTGAGGTGTATTTGCGGCGGCTGAGACGTCGAAGTCCCTGGGCGTTTCCTGGTTCCCAGATACATCCACCATCTCTGGCTTCACTCTCTCCGGGCTAGTAGGACAGATTAATGAACTCCGTATCCGATGCTTTAGCTGATCAACATGTTTATGGGATTCCCTACCTAATGCATCTACTACTTTGTAATCGGTGGTTCCCATCTTTTCCGTTACTTTCCCTGATAACCATTTATCCTGTCCCCTATACTGACATAACCAAACTTCATCCCCCGGATGCAATTGACGTGACCCAGTTGCGCCATACTTTTGTTGTCGCCACTGAGCGTCCCTAACTTTGTTGTCCCTATTAGGTCTCAGGTCGTCAAATTTAGTACGCAACCTGCGGCCGAACATGAGAGACGCCGGAGTTTCACCTGTAGTACAGTGTTCCGTGTTCCTATAATAAAGGAGGAATTTATTTATAAATAAAGGTATGTTTAAATTTTCCCTAATGGCCTTCTTAATCACCCTTTTCACTGTATGTACTGCATTCTCTGCTGCCCCGTTTGAGGCAGGGTGATATGGTGCTGAAAATATGTGTTCAATGCCATTGGCATTAAGGAACTGCGAAAACTCATGACTTGTAAAGGGTGGCCCGTTGTCCTAGACTATTTGTTTAGGTAAACCAAAACGTGCGCACACGTCACTTAAAACATTTATTGTGTGACTAGCCGCTGTACTAGGCACTTGACTAACTTCTAGCCACTTGGTTCTAGCATCAACCATAACTAAAAATATCTGCCCCGAAATAGGGCCTAAAAAATCTACATGTATACGGGCCCACGGTCTATCTGGCCATGGCCAAGGGCAGGGCATATGTCGCGGCGGCGATTCACTTTCTACAGCACAGACACTGCAAGCGCGGCATGTTTTTTCTATCGCTTCGTCCATTCCCGGCCACTAAATGTAGCTCCTAGCAAAAGCTTTCGTTTTAACTATGCCCATGTGGGCTTCATGTAAACCAATTAGAACCTTACTCCTACAAACCTCAGGTACGACCACCCTATGGCCCCACATCACACAACCTAATTCCTCATACAGTTCTTTTCGGCGATTGAAATAAGGCTGGAGCGATTTTATTTCGTTATCGGATGGCCATTCGTCGCGAAGGTATCTTAAAACTCGGCTTAGTAACTGATCTCGGCTCGTCTGTTTTTAGGGTTCCGTACCCACAGGGTAAAAACGGGACCCTATTACTAAGACTTCGCTGTCTGTCCGTCTGTCCGTCTGTCTGTCTGTCTGTCACCAGGCTGTATCTCAAGAACCGCGATAGCTAGACAGTTGAAATTTTCACACATGATGTATTTCTGTTGCCGCTATAACAACAAATACTAAAAACAAAATAAAATAAATATTTAAGGGGGGCTCCCATACAACAAACGAGATTTTTTTGCCCTTTTTTGCTCGATATCAAAAATGGCAACAGGTAGACACTTGAAATATTCACAAAATACTCAGTTGTATTTTAACTTTAATAATAAATAATAAAATTAAAATAAAATAAATATTTAAGGGGGGCTCCCATACAACAAACATGTTTTTTTCGGTGTTTTTGCCTTGTGGTACGGAACCCTTCGTGTGCGAGTCCGACTCGCACTTGGCCAGTTTTTTAATTTCGTTATAGTCTAGTAGCATTGCATTTTGCGCGAAATGTAAATATCACTGCTCCGGAATTGTATTTCTTTGTTTACTCGCAACCACAGCTGGCAATCGCGATAAGCCGTCCGCCCCGTTCTGTTTAGAAGTGACGTACTCAATATCATAGGTATAGGCTGACAACTTTATAGCCCATCTTTGCAATCCACTTGCGGCCATCGATGGTATACCTTGTTTAGGGCCAAAAATAGTGACCAACGGTTTGTGATCCGTGCGTAGTGTAAAACGTCGACCGTATAAATACTGGTGTAATTTTTCTAAACAAAACACAATAGCTAATGCCTCCCGCTCGATTTGCGAATAATGTTTCTCAGCCGCGTTAAGCCGGGTACACATTGGTGCAATGTAACATGTAATGCAACATGCAATGCAAGAATTTGACGTCCACATTGCTGCAATGTATCATGTAAAGTAACAGAATTCCCATAGTGTAGACGCCTTGCGCGCACGAACCGCGTCTACTACGCGCACGAACAGATTGTTGCAACTCTTGCGCGTAGCGACCCGAAATTTGTCGGTTTTTTCCCCGAACACAAAGAGGCGCGCAGTATGCGCGGAGCGTCAGTGTGGACAGGTTGTGTGGTGTGTACGGCTAGACGCGCGCGAACATGGAACAAGACGACGCTACTGCGGCGGAGGAGGCGGTTACATTTACGTGGAGTGAAGAAAAAGTGCTTCAATTAATTGAAGTGTACAGATCAAAGGAAATTTTGTGGAATCCACAACATGAGAATTTTTATAAAAAACATTTTAAAGAGGATGCATGGATGGAAATTGCTAATTTGATGGAAACAACACAAGAAAAATGTTACAGTAAAATGATTAGTATTGTTGCGCGCCACAATTAATGCCTGGTACATGGTGACAGTAGTTACCACTAGCGCCATCTAGTATCGAGTAGCGGAACTAGTAGTGAAGACCCTTCTAGAAATTTCGATGCAAGAACTTTCTAGAACATTCCCGAACTTTCGACATCTGGTCGATCGGGGCCTGTAAGTACTCGAACATTCTAGATGTTTCTACAATGGAAGGTTCTAGAACTCTCTTTGGCGCTATATAAGGCCGAGACGCGCCACGACCGACACAGTTTGGATAAAGCGATCGAAGTGAAAGCATCGAAGCGATATTCAAGTGCGACTTAAAGCGATCAGTAGTGCAATTGTGTTTTGTAATTAGTAGTGTTGATTATTAAAGTGTCATTTTTTTTTGGTTATTAAATCGGCAGTTTTTATTGTCACGAACCCGAAGCTCGCAACAATTGGTGTCAGAAGAGGGGATTAAAATGCCGGTTTTACCCAAAGACGACACGGAGGGTATCCGTACCCGGAGTCAACGCCAGCAGGAGACGGACCAAAGGCGATTCGGTGGAACAACGCCAATGGGGTCGGAAGGCCAGCTACCGACCGCGGAGGCCGGCCCGTCCACAGCTGCTCCAGCATCATCAGCGCCAGATTTTGCTGCTCTGATGATGATGCTGCAGGAACAGGCTCGCCGACAGGAGGAGCAGGCTCGCCGACAGGAGGAACAGGCTCGCCGACAGGAGGAACAGGCTCGTCGGTTGGAGGAACAGCTCCAGCGGGACAAGGAGGAACAGGCCCGTCGACAGGAGGAACAGGCCCATCGACAGGAGGAACAGGCTCGTCGGCTGGAAGAACAGCTCCAACGTGATAAGGAGGAGCAGGCGCGCCGTCAGGAAGAGCAGATGCTCCTTATGAAGGACCTTCACGCTACCTTCGGGAAAGACATGAAGGAGGTGAAGGATAAGGTTGCTCAACATGACAACCGCCTGTCGGAAGCTGAAACCCGAATCGACCAAGTAAATAATCGGGTTGACAACGTGATGGCTGACGTGAAGCTAACCGTGATGGCTGACGTAAAGAAAACGCTGGATTACCTCAAACTTGGGGATGGAATCGCAGCTCCCGTAGCTACAACACCTTCGCTACGTGGATTCAAAGTGCCACCGTTCGACGGAACTTCTTCATGGTCGGCCTACAAAATCCAGTTTGAGGCTGTCATGAAGGCGAACGGGTGGAATAAAAGCCAGGCCATGACTGCTCTCACCCTAGGCCTGCGCGACCAGGCCTTAACTGTCCTGGAAGCTCTCGGTAAGGAAGTGACTTACGAGCAGCTCCTCGAGGCATTGGAGGCTCGGTATGGCGACTCTCACCTGGAACACGTGTTTCGTGCGCAGCTCAAGGATCGCGTGCAACGCAGTAACGAAAACAGCAGTGGGGCAGTGGGCCCTTGAAGTGGAGAAGCTGGTTCGTAAAGCTTACCAGTCCGTACCTGCGCTTATTGATGGAAACTTGGTGCAGGCATTCATCGACGGCATCCGCGACCTTGAAGTGAGAGCTGCTGTGAGGCTCGGGCACCACGGGACGCTTAAGGACGCCTTGGCCCATGCACTGGAGGTGGAAGCTGTGCGACAGGATCATCGTTCCCATCGCGTCAGGGAGGTTGCAGCGGCTACAGTTCGCGACCGCAATAAAGGATACAGCCCTAGGTGCTATGGCTGTGGGGAAAAGGGCCACCTTCGATCCAGTTGCCCTAAGCGAACTGCAGAAAGAGAAGTCGACCGATCTCCAGAGGGCAGTGCGGCTAACAACACCGCGCAGCACCAGCATCAGGGAAACGAGTAATAGCCAGGACTGCGGGGCGGGTGCTGGCTGATGTTCAAAGAGCCCCAAGGGTTTCGATCACACAAACCCATGACGGGAACAGCCTTATCATCAAGGGCGAGGTCAACGGAACGCCGTGTAAGCTGACCATAGACACTGGAGCTTCTCGCACGGTTGTCAGTTCCCAACTTGCTAGTCGGTCCCTTGGGGACTCCGCATACAACCGGGAACGCATTAATTTGGTAACAGCCACCGGTCAGCGCATACCCGTCCATGGAGAGAAGAAAATGGAACTGACGCTAGGGAACAGAATCTACCTGCATAATGTCATCGTGGCTGATATAATGGACGATTGCATCCTGGGCCTTGACTTTATGAGGAAGAATTATTGCGAGATTGACGTCAAGCAAGGTGTTTTGAAATTTGGAGAAGAGGAACTTTTCATGGAAGGGGCGTTACCTGGGAATGTGTACAGCCTTAAGAAGATTGTTCTTCCGCCGAGATCGGAAACGATTGTGCCGGTTAGTCTTCCTCGGAATCCTGGGCAAACTCATCGTTGTGTACTCGTGGAAAGGGTAGACAATGACCTTCCATGGAAAGTGGCACGGACTTTGGTCAGAGCCACTGACATCTCAGGGGTACGTGTGCTGAACCTTTGTGATCAGGAACAGATAATAGAAAAAGGCACACTTGTTGGTACTTGCGAGGAAGTGGATTGGTTGCGTCGATGCCAACATCTATCGACTGGGACCCTCAGCAAGGATGCACAAACAAAAGTGACCACACTTTTAGAAGACTGCCGCAGCGCTTTGTCCCAAAATGAAATGGTCAAGGCGAAGAAGATGTTATTCAAGTTCGCCGATGTTTTCTCGTCAAACGAGGCTGACATCGGGAAGACTGGCATAGTTCAACACAAAATAAATACAGGAGAAGAATTGCCTATCCGTCAGCGGCCAAGGAGATTGCCGGTAGCACGTGAAAAAGAAGTGGAAACCATGATTGAGGGAATGGTGAAGGATGGTGTTATTGAACCTTCATCTAGTCCATGGTGTTCACCTGTAGTGCTGGTAAGAAAGAAGGACGGCAGCATGCGGTTTTGTGTTGACTATCGTCGTCTGAACGACGTTACAAAGAAGGACAGCTATCCTTTGCCAAGAATTGATGACACGCTGGACATGCTTACTGGAGTAAAGTGGTTTAGCACGCTGGACCTGAAAAGTGGCTACTGGCAAGTTGAAATTGATCCTAACGACAAGGAGAAAACTGCATTCTCGACAGGAAAGGGTCTGTGGCAATTTAAAGTTATGCCGTTTGGATTGTGCAATGCTCCGGCAACATTTGAGAGGTTGATGGAACTTGTACTTACCGGACTAATTGGCGATGCCTGCCTGGTCTACTTGGATGACATCATCATCGTAGGCCGCACGTTTGAAGAACACCTTCAAAACCTGGAACGCGTGCTCATGAAGATCCAGAGTGCCAACCTCAAGTTAAGTCCGAAGAAGTGTTCACTATTCAAACGACAAGTTAGCTTTTTGGGATATGTAGTGTCTGAAGAAGGTATCCGCACGGATCCAGAGAAAATCGCCGCTGTCAAGGATTGGCCAATTCCAAAAGACAAGACGCAGGTCAGAGCATTTCTGGGTTTGTGCTCCTATTATCGGCGATTTGTCAAGAACTTTGCAGATATAGCCAAACCCCTGCATAAGTTAACCGAGGAGAAGCGACATTTCTGCTGGGATGAAAGTTGCGACATCGCATTCCAGGAGCTAAAGGACCGTCTGTGCAAAACACCTATTTTGGGGTACCCTGATGCGGGCAAGGAATTTATAGTTGACACAGACGCAAGTGACATAGGACTTGGCGGTGTGTTGTCTCAGCGGAACGGCGATCAAGAGGTTGTGGTAGCATACTTCAGCAAATCATTGTCGAAACCTGAAAGGAACTATTGTGTTACGAGACGGGAACTGCTTGCTGTGGTAAAGTCATTGCAGCACTTTAGCAAATATCTTCTGGGACGGAAATTCCACCTACGAACTGACCATGCTGCACTTAAATGGCTATTGCAGTTCAAAAATCCAGAAGGACAAGTTGCGAGATGGATTGAACTACTGCAGGAATACGACTTCGAGGTCGAACATCGCAGCGGGAAATCTCATGGCAACGCAGATGCATTGTCAAGAAGACCTTGTCCTGAAGACTGCAAGCATTGTACTAGGCAAGAAAGTAAAGAAGTCGTACCTGTGAGGATGCTCAAGACAGACCTCAGCAACGAGTGGAAGGGAAGCCTACAACGTGCACAGCAGGAAGATTCGGACATCAAGCCGATTCTGGAGTGGATGAAGGCCAGAGCTCCTAAGCCCAGGTGGAGCGACGTCTCAGCGATGAGTTCGATCACAAAAAGCTATTGGGCCCAATGGGACAGCTTGGTGGTTCAGGATGGAGTCCTGTGCCGTAAATGGGAAAATGCTCGGGGAGACAGCTGTCATTTGCAAATGGTTGTCCCTAAAGCTCAAGTACCGGATGTTCTACAGCTGTACCATAATGGTTGTTCAGGAGGCCATCTGGGAGTAAAACGGACTCTATTGAAGATACGAGAACGGTTCTACTGGGTCCACTGTCGGGACGATGTCGAGGATTGGTGTCGCAAATGTACAAGTTGTGCAGCTGTAAAGGGACCTCAGACTCGTAGTAGAGGTGCATTGAAATTGTACAATGTTGGTGCACCATGGGAGAGGATAGCCCTTGACGTCGCGGGGCCGTTTCCGGAAAGTGAAAATGGTAACAAGTATTTCATGGTTGTGATGGATTACTTCACTAAGTGGCCGGAAGTCTTCGCCATTCCAAACCAAGAAGCTTCAACAGTTGCAGATAAACTGGTTCATGAAGTCTTCTGCCGTTTTGGAGTACCCTTGGAGATTCACAGCGATCAGGGAAGGAATTTTGAGTCCCAAATATTCCAGGAAACTTGTCGAGTTATGGGTACTCATAAAACGAGAACAACTTCTTACCACCCACAATCGGATGGAATGGTGGAACGATTTAATCAGACACTGGAGAGGTACCTAGCCAAAGTTGTGGAAAATCGGCAACGAGATTGGGACAAGCACATACAACCGTTTTTGTTGTCATATCGAAGCGCTGTTCACGAAAGTACATCGGTGACACCAGCTTTCGCAAACTTTGGAAGAGAATTACGGCTGCCTGCAGACCTGATCACCGGAATACCACCTGATGCCCCACGCAGTATAACCGAGTATGCGAATGACTTGCGGAACAAAATGAATGACATTTATGAGCACGTCAGACAATCGGGCCAGCAAATGTCTGAAAAGATGAAAACCCGTTATGACCGTAAAATGAACAATAAAGGGTTCGACGAAGGTTCACTAGTGTGGTTGCACAATCCAGTCCGCAGCAAAGGGAAATCTCCTAAGCTTCAAGCTAAATGGGACGGACCGTACCGGATTGTGACAAAGATCAATGACGTAACCTACCGGATACAGAAAGGTTCAAGAGGTACTCCTAAGATCGTCCACGTGGATCGACTGGCGCGTTATTATGGGGCCGATAATGCTCGGGACGAGCATGTCTTAGGAGGGGGCAGTGTTGCGCGCCACAATTAATGCCTGGTACATGGTGACAGTAGTTACCACTAGCGCCATCTAGTATCGAGTAGCGGAACTAGTAGTGAAGACCCTTCTAGAAATTTCGATGCAAGAACTTTCTAGAACATTCCCGAACTTTCGACATCTGGTCGATCGGGGCCTGTAAGTACTCGAACATTCTAGATGTTTCTACAATGGAAGGTTCTAGAACTCTCTTTGGCGCTATATAAGGCCGAGACGCGCCACGACCGACACAGTTTGGATAAAGCGATCGAAGTGAAAGCATCGAAGCGATATTCAAGTGCGACTTAAAGCGATCAGTAGTGCAATTGTGTTTTGTAATTAGTAGTGTTGATTATTAAAGTGTCATTTTTTTTTGGTTATTAAATCGGCAGTTTTTATTGTCACGAACCCGAAGCTCGCAACAGTATTTTATCATCCTACCGTCGTGAAAAAGCGAAGGAAAAGAAATCGAAAGGAACAGGAAAAGGTAAATAAATAATAATAATTTACTATTTATTATTTATTCATATACTTTATTCTTAGTACAATCGTAGGTTGGAAACCGCAAAAATGTTTGTGTATTGAAATGTAAATTGGCATAGCCGACTAATATTGAAATTGGCTTTTTTCTCTACAAAATGACAACTTTGACAACAACTACAATATTTTAATGGATTGAAATCACAAATTAATTATTAAATATTATTAATTATTATTAGTCAAGTTTACTTAAAAACAACTATGTTTAAAACTGACTGAATTATGTTTTTTATTTAATTTTTTTCATGATTATTATTTTATTTTTTCAGGTGCCTCGGAGACATACAAAAGTCGATGGTTTGCCTTTGATTCTTTGAAGTTCTTGGACAACCGTAACAAACCGAGAAAGAGAACGAACACGGTAAGTAAAACTGGATTGATTCTTTTACGAACATCTGTCTTGCCAATGAACCTTCCCTTCTTTCATAAAATAATCGGAGAGCTCATCTCTTAACGCATTCAAATGTGCAGGCGATCGTCGAGGAATATTTCTCATAGGTAGTAGTGATCTCATATCTTCATTATTTTGCCTACGTGTGTCTTCATTCGTAACTTCATCTTCAGTGTCATTCATATATGTATTTCTAGAGTGACGTCTCAAATAATTATGTAAAAGGACAATTGCCATAACCACTAGCTCAGCTTTATCAGGCTGTAAAAGCATTGGTTTTCTGAGAACTCTAAAGACAGACGATATGATACCAAATGCATTTTCAACAGTTCTTCTGGCTCTGCTTAGCCTGTAGTTGAATACTCTCTTTGAAGTGCCTTTTGGATGTGCCCCAGCATATGGTTTCATCAGATTTTCACTTAAAGCAAAGGCACTATCACCCACAAAGAAATATGGTATTGGAATATGTCTCCGTGGGAGTGAATCAGGTGATGGAAGGTTTATTGTACGATCTTCTATCATTTCACAGAGTTTTGTATCTTTAAAGATGCCACCATCTGAAATCCTTCCTTGGCATCCCACATCTACAAATAGAAAATTATAATCGGCGTCAACCAAAGCAAAAAGAACGATGCTAAAGAAGTTTTTATAGTTGTAGAATTCAGTTCCACTTTTGATAGGTGCCTCAAGCACAACATGTTTTCCGTCCAGTGCCCCTAAACAGTGTGGAAAATTCCACTTCTCTTCAAACTGTTTGCTTATGTTCAACCAAGTTTCTTCTGTCGTTGGAAGCTAAAACAAAAAACTTTTATTTAATTTATGGCTACGAGACAGTCATTGTACTTAGTAGCCCAACACTCGCTGGTGACAATTTTTGAGGTGCCATTATAGTGAGCATCTCTTGATTTTATTGCTAGCTATATTGAACTAGACTAAAAAATGAACTAAATATTTAGTCGTTTCGACATTTGTCCATCGGTGCCACGATACCTACCTTCCTGGAGAGTTATATCTACTATCTAGTAGTTTATATCAAGAGATGGGACCTACAGTTATAAATTATTTTTATGTTTTTCAGGAGGCGGTTCAACAACCGATTAATGAAGAAAATCTGCAGAACGAATTTGCTACTCCACGTACACGGTATGAACCTACGCGAGCTAAACAAGCAAAAAAATATGAAAGCAGCAGTGTACTGGCCGATGTAGTGGGCATATTACAAACTACTGCCAATAAGTTGGGAAATTCAGGCGCTCCAGATTTAACTACAACTTTCGCTTCCTATATATCAGCTAAAATGAATACTTATTCCCTTCAAACCAGGAATTCGGTCGAACATGGAATTTTTGAAATTTTGATGAAGGCTGACAGAGGTTATTATGAATCATCATATCGACAGCAGGATAACTACCCCAGTTCATACCAAGAATCCTATTATGCATCACAGAAGAAAGGACAAGATTATGTGGATCTGACCGGATATGTTAATCGTCCTGGAACTTCCGAATTTAATCGTCCCTCGCCTTCCGCGCAAACTCCAGATACAAATCAAGCCGGACGCTATGGCTATACCACGGCAAGGAACGAAGAATATATGAACCAACAGCCATCGTCTGTAACGTCACTAGAATCTAACCAATCCTATGACGACTTTAATGATTTGATGTGATAATACTGTTCTTTAATTGACTTATTAAGAATAAAACTTACCTTGATATAATCTTTTAATTCCTCAATTATGGCGGAGCATACTTCTGTAATAATGCCACTTATGGCTTGTTTTGATACTCTGAAGGTATACTGTAAACTTGTGTAAGAGTCACCACTAGCTAAAAAACGAAGTGTTATTGCCAGTCTGTCTTGGATTGAAATTGGAGCCCTTAACTGTGTGCGATTCCGAAAAATTCTTGGTCCGACTAATCTGAGTAGATCTTCAAATGTCGTTGGACTCATCCTTAAGAAATTTTGAAATTGTCCAGTTAATCTCATATCGGCCATTAGTTTTGCACCAGCTCTCTGACTATACAACTATGTACGCCACCAACGTCGATGTCTTCTGCGTTTTATCACATGATTCACTATTAATAATGAAGCACTGACTATCATCAGAGCCCGCAATTGGTCGTCACGATCCATTCCTTTGCGTGTTCTTTTGCAGACTGAGCGATCCGTTCGCGCGCATCTCGGAAACAGATGTGAGTAGGTACTATCGACCAAAGTTCCGCAAGCTCACCTCAAAGTCGATAATCGCATAGCACGGTTTACGACTCGATCGCACAATGCATGCGTTTTGACCAATAGGATGCGCGAACCGTATTTTAGTCGTGTGCGTATTAGTATAATGATGTATAGAAGTGTGACACTCACACTAGGAGCGTGCTGTGCTCACTAAATTGTTTGTGAGACGATTTTCTTAATGGGCATGGCCAGCGTGAGCTCTGAATCAATTTTTAATGAACTCTTATTTTGTTATTGACAAGAAGTAATTTTAATACTCATACCTTCTGTTTATTTTAGAAAATGTATTATTGATAATGCATACCTTCTGTTTAGTTTAGAAAATGTATTATTGATAATTAAATTAGTATCAACTTTCCACAAAAATAGAATAATTTGGAATAAGAAATGTCAAACTATTACAATTTATATCTATTACTTCCACTTTAATATGTTACTCTCTGTATCGGGGCTATAAATTTACGTTATTTATGAACACTTACTGCCTTCCCAATTTTCACCATATCCTATGCGATGCCGCCATACAAATCGGAGCGAATGCACTAGGTGTGTTGACCGACACTGCATTGAGGTATTCTTTTTACTTGTGCAGTGCTATTGAAAAGTAAATAACTATATTTCTATATAGTTATTTACTTAATACTTATACTTGGGAATACATATGACAAGAAAGAAGCAAGTTACGTAATTTTATTAGAAATTGACAACATATTTTGGTATCTTTTTTTTGTTGCTCTATGTTTTGATTTAAATAGCACAATTACAGTAATAATTCTGAACCAATACTTGGCGCAGTTCACACTATCTTATCAAAGCTTTTTGTTTATAGCTGCCGCAACTTTTACCGCAATTCCAACGTATGGCCCTTTTATTAAGCCGGCCTATTGTTTAACCGGACTTCCAGACATTCCCACTAAATAACAATGGGACTTAGACGATGAACTTATTTTTATTGCAGTCGCAAAAGTTGCGGCAGCTATAAACATAAAGCTCTGATAACAGTATGAACTCCGCCAAGTATTGGTTCAAATATTACTGTAATTGTGCTATTTCAATGAAAACATGGAGCAATAAAACAATTAAAATAAGTTCATTATCTTCATCCCATTATTTTTGAGTGAGAATGTCTGGAAACCCGGTTAAACAATAGGATGGCTTAATACAAGGGCCTACGCTACGACCATACGTTGGCGAAAAGATAACCAATTTTATTATCTCAAATGTTTTGCAGTTGTTCTTGTTTTGGTTTAATTATTTTTACAGTTGTAATATTCGTTTTACCTATTAATTTATCACACCTTTGATTTGATTGTAAATATAACGAGATTTTACGAACAAAGTATCTTTCTAATTAAAATGCCCGAGGCATGCAGTGCAAGATGTGCTTACCGTTTTGGGTGGATCACAAACGGCATAACAGAGGACAGGTCCAAAATTTTCAGAACGTTAAAGACTGGATTTTAATTAAACCAACACTTTGCTTTTCTTTAATTGATGCTATAATCAAAGGTTGACAATTTATGCTTTTCAGCAAGAATCAACTCGACAGGCGCGTTGCCAGCATTGCAACCTACCTATGACAAGTTTTTTTTGACAAATATAACAATGATTTAGTTCCTACGCCACTTTAAAATTCAGAAGCTTATCAAGTAATTAAACTAAACTATAATTTGCGCGTTGGCAGCAGTGAGAGTAAATAAAATGTTGGGTACCTACTAGTGACATGTTTTTTTTTTGTTTAGGTTGATATTTAAATCTTATAAAAGAATGATAATAAAAGATGTATAGTAAGAGCTTTTTGTTCGAGTCAAATTGTCGGCTGTAATATATGTGAAATAATAAACAGTTAGTTAGAATCTACTTGAGATAAATTTTAAGAATTTGCTGTTTTTGAAAAAAAAAAAACAATATAATTTGATACATTTAGATTTTTTCAAGTATTCAAAAGGAAACATTAAAGATTTATCCCGAAATTAACAAATTATTACAAAAACATACACAGAAATTAACATCAAAATTCATGCATATATTATAAGTAAAAAGACTCTTTACTTATAATATCATTGTCAAACTGTATTTATCTACATTAATAGGTATTGTAAAGATCTTATTATGAAATCAAAACAACAATGACAAACAGACAACACAACCAATTACCAATGTTCGTATACACTACAGAAATTATAAGAAACAACAGAAAATACAGAACTAAGTGTAACAATACAATACAGTGTAATTATAGGTAAATACAGCATTTTCTATTTTTTTTTTCAGCATTTTTCTAAGTGAACAATCTTAAATCAGTATTTTTCTAGTTTTGTTACACAATATTTTTAGAGAACATAACATAGAGAGAAATAGCCGTCTCAAATCGTGTCGTATATCGAGTGTTTCCTTATCTTAATAATTAACAAAAATATGACAAAAAACCATAAAACAACAAATTCACCAAGAAAGGCAGCATGACAGTGTTATTTGTAAAACGCTATTAACCTCGCTGGACTATAATACTAACATCATAAATAACAATTTTTGTTTTATGTTATGACTTTTAATAATTCATAAATTCTTTTTTCATAAACTACTTAATTAAGAATACTTAAATTGATCGCTCTAAATGTGAACAACTCTACGCTGAGAAAGCACTAGATACCTAAGTAAACAAACAGTGTGTTGCGAATGCAGGGGCGCGGCGGTACTTACTACGGATCTAAAAATTGTTATTACAACAAAAACTTGAAACTCTATTTTTGGTATTGTTATCTCGTGTTATTTATACGCCATAAATTCCGACGACCTTGTTGACTCGACTTAAAGCACTTTTCATCGGAAAATATGGCATGGGCCGTCTGTGATGGATTCCAGCTCGATGCAACTCGTTTCTAATAGTTTGCATCGAAACTTCATAATTCTGTGCGAAACTGCCAGTGGGGGTGAAAGGGTTCTCTAGGTATGTGGTTATCATATTAAGTTCATCTTCGTTTATAGCCCGGGGTCGAGGTGCACGAACGCGTTCTGTTGTTTCTCCTTCTTCATATTTTTTCACCCAGCGGCGCACCGTTGTTCTCTGGCAAATAAAATACAATTAGCATCGATTTTTAACTTAATATAGGAAGTGTATAGGAAAAAAAATTTATAAGTAATTAAATAATGTTTGCATGAGGATTGACTTCATGTTATATAAACTCTTAACCTTTCTATATCTAATTTGGGTATTAACATTCTTCTCTATATTTTAATATCCAAGGTGTAAAGGCAATAACTGAAAACCTCTTAAGTGGTCATTGTACTCATCATTACGAACAACTTTTAGCGAAAAAAAAATCAGCTGTTCCATAGATTTTGACGAGTTATGTATGCTAACACAAACGTAGGGAACAGCTGATTTTTATATAAAGTTCATTTCAAATAAACTTGCGATAAAGTTCGTTCACCTCCTTCTACTAATGTATCCCAATATTTCCAAACCATACGAAAAAAATGTGTGGGCAGTGTCGGTAACACGATCAAAACATTGACTTACTCCGTGTTTGGTATTATGAAACTCAACCGATGCAATGTTAGCGACAGTTTTGTATGACGAACGATATCTATCGTAAGTTATTTGGACTTTTTGGTACAGGGTGGGTGAATAACATTTATCGCAAGTTTATTTGAAATACACTTTAGTAAAAGTTGTTCATAATAATGAGTACAATGACCCCGAGGTTTTCAGTTATTGCAATTACATCTTGTATAATTATATGGGTAAGAAAAATGGCACGCGTAAATTCCAACATTATATGAAACTCTCCCAAGCAAATTTGTGCTTTAACTCTACTATTTAGGAGCGTTTATCACGCGCGGGCTGGCAACGTGGCGTTTATAGAGGTTTTCCGTGATTATTTTAATAAATTTAAATCAAATTACTACTATTTCTTTTCGGCCTAGCACTAGATTGTTGGTATTTAAAAGTATGTATGCTATTTTTTAAAAGTATTTTGGTATTTGCTATCTACTTACAAAAATTGACATAATTATTGTCAATTATTTTCTATTTGCAGTAGTATGATTATATATTTTTATTTACTCTTTACTAAATGTAAAAATAATAATAAAATAAATGTGCTTGGCTGAAAAAGAATCAACTTTGATTTAAATTTAATATAATAATCACGTTAAGCCTCTAGAAATAGTTTTTAAAATAAAATGCGTCCATGACTATGTGAGATAAAGCACCATTGTTTAGGTGTTAATTGATTTATTATCTGGTCACAAAAGGTTCCAGCAACGTCTTTGAAAGCAAAATGAAATAAAAAGAACAAACTTATTTGACTGCATTACTATAATTATTAATATTTTTATCATCTGAATGTTATTATAATTTTATTATTTTTATATACAGTATTTTAATTACAAAAGGCGTTCCCGTGAACCCGTAATAGTATAGCGTCTATTCATGAAAAAAAAAAATACGAAAAAATCTGCTGTTCCCTACATTTATGTTCGCCCGCGACTTCGTCCGCGTTAAATCTCACTCTTTCCCCATTCACCCTCTTAGGTTATAAGTTCGAAAAACCCTTTCTTAGAGGATATCTACTCTTCACAAAGAACACACCCTCCGAATTGCATGTCTCTAGAACCAGCGGTTTAGGCTGTGCGTTGATATTTCAGTCAGTCAAGACTTTGAACTTTATATAATAGATAACTCATCAAAATATAGGGAACATCTGATTTTATTTCGCGATTTTTTTTTTGGATTTTTGTGGATTAGCATCCACACATGCTAAAATAAAAAAAATACTACTGCTACTATATTGTTGCGGTTTAGCGGGAATGCCTTTCGTTAATCAACACACTATATTATAGATATTATTGTTATTTATCATTAATTTGGTGTAAAAAGTTTGTATTTTTTATATTAGAGGTATTTTTTGCATTCTTTACACAGCAATACAACATTATAGCACACGATGCCATTAGAATTAAACTCACAACATTAACAGCAACAAAGAAATATAAAAATATAAAAGTATAGGAAATTAAAAGTCAGTGATTTTATGTATTAATTCCTAACTAAACTTATAAGTGCGGAAGTGAGTTTGTTTGTTTGTTACGGTTTGACGCTTCAAATGCCGAACGGATTTAAACGGCGTAACAAACAAACTCACTTTCGCATTTATAATATTAGTTACGAAGTTAGGATCCGGAAAAATGCAAACTAGGAAATAATAATATTACTATCACTTTATTTATATCTCTCTCTTTATCTTTATACAAAAAACATAACTTACTTGCAGGTTCAACTCCACTGCAATTTGGGATATATTCAACCCTTGTCTTTGTAAGACAATCATTTTATTTCTGTCTTCTTGAATCAGGTTTCGGGTCGTCATGGTTAACGACAAAGTTAGTCACAGTCCACAGTAGGCACAATACACATAAAGTCCCAGGATAAGAGCTAGGGTCAAAAAGAGGCCTTCGATTACAGTCCGGTATACAAGTAGAGTCACAGATAGGCAGGCAATCAGTCCGATAGAAACAAACAGGTCGTAAAATGAAATGGCGATAGTAATATAAGGGAAGCGTCAACAATTAGCGAGATGCAAATTGGCACTGCCGCACTCTGGCTAATGACTTTGAAATTTTGTTACACGCCCTTTACTCACACAAATGCATATTGTCTCTAATTGGGCGAAACCAGGAAGGGGCGTGGTTTGTCACTAGCTGCGCTTTCGCAGAAATATTTTCTTAAGTGAGCATGCCTATCGTTTGCCGATAGTACATGCGCGGTTCGTGCGCACGTTGTGCGCGCCCCGCGTCTACACTGATGCAATGCTCGTTTCGTGTTGCATTGCATGTTGCGTTGCAGCAGTCTGTACCCGCCTTTAAGTGCGCGCGATACATACACAACCGGGCGCTCGCGCGCTCCGCCTGTGCTGCTATCCTGCTCGCACATCTGGCTCAGCACGCCGCCTATGCCTCTCGCGCTCGCGTCGGTAGTTAAAAACAACGGTTTGTTTGGTTCATAATGAGCCAGGACATCCGCACTAATTAAAACATTTTTTATTTTCTTAAAGGCTGCCTCACATTCCCTGTCCCATTCCCACGTCACTCCCTTCCCTAATAACCTATACAACGGCGCCAGCATAGTGCTCAAGTTGTTGACGAATTTAGCATAATAATTTATTGTTCCTAGGAAAGCCCTTAAGTCGGTGATATTTTCTGGTCGGGGAATGTTTAATATACCTTCCACCTTTTCTGGGTCCACTTTAATACCCTCGTCGGAAACAATATATCCTAAGTACTTCACTTCATTAGTCATAAAAACACATTTCTTTTGTTTAAGTTTCATTCCGTTATTATGTAATCGCTCTAAAACTTTTTCCAGTGTTACTAAATGTTGCCTAATATTGCATGTTCCAATAATTATATCGTCGAGAAATACTTCTACGTTTGGGATATCGTTGAGTAGGTTGGCCATAATTCTTTGGAATATGCCTGGGCTCGAGGATAGGCCATAAACTAACCTTTTATACTTAAAAAGACCCTTGTGGGTATTAATAACTGTACAATTGTCGGGGTCATCTAATTCGATTTGATTATAGGCCTGTGTTAAATCAATTTTCGTAAATATTTTAGCACCGTTTAATTTAACTAACAAGTCATTAATACGTGGTAACGGATATTTGTCAACCAGTAGCACGGGATTTAAGGTTATTTTATAATCAGCACAGATACGGAGTCCACCATCAGCCTTACGTACCGGTACAAGTGGGGTAGCCCAGTCCGAGCTCTCCACGGGCTCGACGACACCAGCGCGCAGCATACCCTCTAATTCTTCCTCAACACGCTCGCGCGGCGCGTACGGCACAGGCCGTGCGCGGCGAAATACCGGCACCGCTCCGTCACGTATCCGTAAACGGGCCTTGCCTCCCGTGAAACGGCCCAGTCCCTCCGAGAACAATTCCTTATATCTGTGAAGCAATAATGTTAATTCGTTATTACAGGAGTTATTACAATTCGTTCTGTCTGTGTTTATGGTCAACATATTTTGATACATTGGTATTTTAATACCTAATTCCGTAAGCCATTGTCGACCTAACAAAGACGTGGTACCCCATCTATCACAAACAACTCCATTTGTTTCGACTTATTTTCATAAGTAACTACTGGCATTATTACCCCCATTGGTTTAATTATGGTGCCATCATAGAATCTAAATACCAATTTAGAGTTTTTTAAATGCCTATGTCTGAACAGTTTATAATACATTTTCCCACTGATGCATGACACTAACGACCCCGTATCAATTTCCATACCTAACTTGGTCCCATCGACACACATGGTTAGGCTCACCGGTTTATAACTGTTCAAGCTCAGTTGGTGGACGTCTTCTAACGCCTCCCAATCTCCCTCGTCTGACGACGGCGCTTCATCGTCCCCTAACTGGTCCGCAGGGGTTCTCGGCCTGGCCGCTTCGCTCGTTGCCCGCACATGCGCTGCCAAGTTGTTGGTATCACATCGATCTAGGGGCTGTCGAGCCCCTCCTCGCATTGGACATACACGACGTAGATGACCTTTCTGCCTACATCTCCCGCAGATAAACCGATTGTATCTACATCCTTCACTCTGATGATTTGAGGCCCCACAAGCTGCACAGCTCATCCGCGACTCCTCGGTATTGCCCTTCCGTGTGCCCGCCGATCTGTCGCTCTGTACATCACGGCCTCTCCGGCCGCGGCCACCGCGAGTCGACGTGGCCACCACGTGCAGTGCTCCCGCCGTGACGTCACCGCCACTGCCCGGCTCGCCATTACTCCCGACTGTGTGTTCAACTGCCGCTGCATCTCGTTCCGCTGCTTCCATAGTGCATGCTATTTTCACAGCATTTGTATACTGCAGATTTTCTTCAGTGAACAGTCGTTGTCTAATCGCCTCGCTTCGCAACCCACATACTAGCTGATCCCGTAGGTTCTCTTCTAAAACGGTTTTAAATTCGCAATATTTCGACATCTTCTTTAGCTCTGATATGTATTGTAAGATCGATTCACCCGCATTTTGCCTCCTCTGTCGGAAACGATATCTTTCTGCCATGAACGACGGTTTTGGTTGCAAATGATCAGTCATAATTTTCACCGCCATTGTGTACGTTTTTGCACTCGGTTTGTCCGGACTTGTTAAATTGCTCAATAGTTCGTACGCTTCGTCACCCATTGTTGCAATTAATGTGGGTAACCAAAGTTCCTCCTTAACACTGTTCACTTTAAAAAACATTTCCATTCGTTCCACGTACATTTTCCAGTTTCCCGATCTTACATTATACTCCGATAACTTCCCGATAGACATCTTTCAATTTATTCGTCCGCCCGCTTTTAATTTATATCCTCGTCGCCAGTGAGGTGTTTAAGTAAAACAAGCGTGTGGCTAGTACCGTGGTTTATTGGGGACTGTCCGCCGCATCGGCGCTGGCGCATACGCACTCACACACAGACACACATACATCACACATACTCGGCGTACAATACATCAACAAGGAATCATAGCAGCTCCTGCTGTTGATATTAATGTACCTATGTGTATGGTCCGACGGTCTCTTTCCAAAACACGCAGCCACTCCATACCTGAAGGACCTGAACGGACCAGAATAATAGCAACAATATATCCAAGAGAAATAACATTGACAATTTACTTATTTACCTACTTTTAGAACGAAATAATTGGGTGAATAGCCAATACATATTATATTCTTTTGTTTTATTCAGATTCCGCCAGGAGGACTGGTTTGCTAATGCTTGTTGGGTATCCAGCACGTAGAAATGTGGAGCGTGCAACAAGGATCGAAGATAACCGGCCCAGGATAACTCCAGGCCCATCTAACCTAAACCATGGCTCTATGTGTGCATGGTGTAGAATTTCGCTACACCGAAGGCTAACATGTGGCTAGTGGCCCTGTGAGAGATGTAGTTGCAGCAAGAATTAATCCCAACGAGGTTTTTTTTTAAATTAATTAAAGTACTATACACAAGTAAGAAAATTAATCAGTGACTTTACCTGAGGTGAGGTTTACCTCACCTGTCAGCGCCAATTTACTTTTTCACATATTTAACTATAACCCTTTTTGTTGCCTCTAAGTAAATTGTTTTCTTGTATTGTTTCAGTTACCAGAACATGCGCTACTTTGTTCCAACTGCTGGACACGCGCGGAGAAAAATATAGAAATGGAGCAAAAAGTTGTGGAACAAATTGAAATTCAGCCACCAAGTGCATCAATAACACTTGATGGTTTTACACACACAACACAGACAAGTGCTCATTGCTTTGTGAAAAACGGAGAAATACGAAGCGCGAGCCGTTATTATACAGGGTGATTGGAAGATGGGTGCAAAGCTTTAAGGTGAAGATAGTACAGACAATTTAGAACCATTTAAGCCATAGTTGTCTTAGACGAAGTCGTACCATATTTTTTTAACCAATTTTTTAAGTTTTTTTTCGAAAATACACAAAATTTTATATAAACGGCTTATTTATGGCCAAATTGAATGATAAACGAATTCATTTTTATTTTATTTAATTAAAGTAATGTGTAAGCAATCTAGCAAAACATGTTTTAGGCCTCTGTATCGTTAGACATTTTTTTTACAGACATTTAAAGTTCATAAAAAAATATAAAATTCATAAATACTTTTTGTAAACTTATTTTAAAAAAAGCGGAGGGTGCTTTTTTATTCATACCTTTTTGAAAACATGCTTGATAATCGCTCTTTCTTTTGAGGTAACATTTACGCGGATATCTTACAAATTATTGAAATTAGGACCTACAAACCAATTTGAGGGAGAAATTTTAAATTTTAGGCACAATATTTTAAACAAAATGTTTGCTTGATAAATTACTTTATGTGTTGGAAATGATAAATTTTAAGTTTTTTTTTGGCCATGCAAATTGAGGGGATTATCTAAACAATGGACGCAGCGCGCGATGCGACGGCATTTCCAGGTAGAACGTTCAGTGAATAGAAAATAGCGATAGTACGTTGGTTTTTACAGCAAAATGGTCTTAGTTACTAAAATGGTCTTAGTTACTAGTTACTAAGGTAACAAAGTCGTGTTTGTGTTAGAATTAATGTCAAAATAATACTTTAGTAAATACTACTGCAATTGCTTATGTACTAACTGGCAGTTATGATCAATGCTAACATGAATTTATAAAGATAAGTTGCTGTCGTTTGATTTACAACTACGTGTGTTTTAATAGGTTATGTGCCCATTTAGTTTTTTCTTTGAAGCCGTTACATCTTTTACTTATCAGTTATTACTATTAGTCAAACTACAGCTGCCGGGCTTGTGAAGTTTTGATTCACAATTTATCGTGTTCAGTAGTAGCCCTTTGCGTTCCTGCACGTGTTGTTTGCGTTAGTTTTGGACATTTTTGTTTCACTGTGTCCAGTCGTAGCCTCAAGCTCCTGCACGTGTTGATTTTTAAGTTAATTGTGTTGAGTTGACATTTAGTGCGCTCCTACGCCGTTTTTCTAAATTGTTAAGTGGCTATGGCTACTTTTTCCAATCAGGAATATGCGGATATCGTATTTATGTATGGCAGAGCAGACGGCAATGGATCCTTGGCGCGACAGATGTATCAAGAGCGCTATCCGAATAGCAGAGTACCGAATGTGCGAGTGTTTTACAAGACTTTTCGTCGACTTGCCCAAGATGGGTTTCACCACGTAGAACCTGGAGTCAACCAGGGCAGACACGAACCTAACGTCGAAGAAGACATTTTGGCAGCATTTCAAGCGGATCCTACTACCAGTACCAGAGCAGTAGCTCGAAATCTAAACATTTCAAAATGGAAGGTGTGCCATACAATGCAACAAAATGACAAATATCCGTTCCATGGCAGGGGTGTGCAAGGTCTGGAAGAGCAAGATCCCCAAAGAAGAATACAGTTCTGCCGTTTCCTGCTCAACAGAGACATCGAAGATGCGTGTTTCCTGAAATCGATCTTGTGGACGGATGAAAGCAAATTTTCTAGGGAGGGCATTACAAACTTCCATAACCTCCATGAATGGGCCGCCAAAGACAACAATCCACATTTTAAGAAGCAGGTGTCGTTTCAGAGGAAATTCTCTGTCAATGTTTGAGCTGGAGTAATTGGCAGGACGTTGATTGGGCCCCACTTCTTACCGGATACTTTAAATGGTGAAAATTATTTGCAATTTCTACAAGTCGATTTACCAGTGCTGATAGAGGAAACCGGTGTCCCGATATTCGAAAGAGACCGTACAGTCATCTTTCAGCAAGACGGCTGTCCAGCGCATTGGGTGTTACATGTAAGGAAACACTTAAATTATTGCTTTCCTGACAGCTGGATTGGCAGAGATGGACCCATCCCTTGGCCCGCTCGCTCACCAGATCTGACCCCGCTGGACTTTTTCGTGTGGGGCCGGGCCAAGGAACCAGTTCCTTACTTATACGAATGTTGAAATAAACACGAGAGAAGAATTGATAGAGAGAATTAATTCAGCGAGCGTTTGAAACGATGAAGTTGGAGATGATGTTGAAAATAACAACAACAGAAGTGAGAAGACGGAGCCGTGCGTGTATTAAGAATCACGGACAACATTTTGAACATGAAAAATAAATAAATAAAATTCAAATGTTGTTTTAATTAGTGTGCCTAAAATTTAAAATTTCTCCCTCAAATTGGTTTGTAGGTCCTAATTTTAATAATTTGTAAGATATCCGCGTAAATGTTACCTCAAAAGAAAGAGAGATTATCAAGCATGTTTTCAAAAAGGTATGAACAAAAAAAGCACCCTCCGCTTTTTTTTAAATAAGGTTTACAAAAAGTATTTATGAATTTTAATTTTTTTTTATGAACTTTAAATGTCTGTAAAAAAAATGTCTAAGGATACAGAGGCCTAAGACATGTTTTGCTAGATTGCTTACACATTACTTTAATTAAATAAAATAAAAATGAATTCGTTTATCATTCAATTTGGCCATAAATAAGCAGTTTAGTTAAAATTTTGGGAATTTTCGAAAAAAATCTTAAAAAATTGGTTAAAAAAGGATGATAAGACTTCGTCTAAGACAACTATGGCTTAATGATTCTAAATTGTCTGTAATATCTTCGCCTTGAAGCTTTGCACCCATCTTCCAATCACCCTGTATACCTCTGTTTAAAAAAGTTAACGGCGCAAGAGATTCATTGCGATTTGGAGGCAACATTAGGAGAGTCTTCTCCGCCATATTCCACTGTCGCAAGGTGGGCTTCTCAATTTCGAGTAGGGAGAACGAGCACGGAAGACGAACATCGTTGCGGCCGTCCATCGACGTCAGTTACCCAAAAAAATGTTGCGAAGTCGAGAAAATTGTATTGAGCGATCGAAGAGTTACCATCCCATACTTAATTCAAGAAACGGGCATTTTTTATGGAAATATTTAATCCATATTGAAACAGTCTTTGAATATAAGAAAAGTCTCCGCAAGATGGGTGCCGAGAATGTTAACCGACAGAGAGAAACAAACACTCGACTTGACATTTTGAAGATATTGTTGGACAAGTTTCAAGAAGATTCTGAAAACTTTTTGTCTCGTTTCGTAGCAATGGACGAAACATGGGTCCGTCATTTTGATCCCGAGACAAAACAGCATTCTTCGCAATGGAAACGGCCATCATCACCGACCCCAAAGAAGTTTCGTGCCGTGGCACCGTGGAGATCTGGCGCCTCGCGATTTTTATCTGTTCCCCAAATTGAAAGAATACTTAAGGGGAAACAGGTACGAAGACGATAACGAGATGATGGATTCCGTGGAGAGCTTTTTGCAGGACCAAGACAAAACTTTTTTTTGAAAGGGATTGAAGCCTTGGAAAAGCGCTGGACTCGGTGTGTAGAGAGAGTCGGAGACTATGTAGAAAAATAAATTATTAAGTTATCAATAGTCATTATATTCTATCTCATTCTCACTACTTTTTAATCCCTCCTCGTAAATCTTGTAGGTACCTGACAAATTATACTACTTAACCTGTGAATTGTGATTATTATAACATTATAGACTAAAATTACTATCAAACAACGTGTCTCATTTCACACTCAATACCAGCGCACAAATGTACCTCCTGACACATCGGGCTCGTACATCCTTCTAGCCGGATATTATTCTGAGTGTGAAGTGTGCGTAGTGTCGTGATAAATAACACGATCAACATCGGGAATTGCACGCGACGAGCCCGCCGCTCGCCTCGCCGATCATACCGCGCCCGTGCGACTCGTAACGACTGAAGACACCACCACGTCAAGTATCGAACCTACCAGAACCTCAGAGAAATCATTGGAGAGGAGACAGGAACCTTCTCGCTCTTCACTATCTAAACTCAGATTAGCACGTGCTCGCGAAGCGCTTATCGAGCAACGATGCAGGAGCCAACGAGACCTTCGCAGCACGTGGGTCCACCACTTGTCGACACAACAGTGCAGACCGCCGCAGTAAATACTGCACACTCATTTATATATCCGGTTATTACCGGGCTCTGTATGACCCGTAATCAAGGTCGGATGGCGACAGCCGCGCCGCTGACAACAGCTGAATGGGCTTATCCATTAACCAAGTGCCGCTCCGAAAACAAACTCAATAGTCATCTCGGAGCTCGCCGCCGCGATCCGATAGATTTTTCGAGAACCCCCAATTGGCATCCGACATAACTGGCGTGAACTTCGATTTAATTTACAGACTGAAAGTCATTTTAGAAAAGATTACAAGTGGATACATTATTGACGTCAAGAAATATGATGAGATGCACTAGATACCGCCAAATTACACGTGCAGCATTACTGGTGGCACCCGATGAACCCTACTTTGCACAAAGTGCTCATACATGGTGCTACCATAATAGAGAATTCACCTCCCAATAGGCCAATTATCGGAGGAGGCTCAAGAGGCCCGAAATAAGCACTTTCGCATGTATAGAGAAAATTACGCAAGAAAATTTTCCCGCGAACAGTGTAACCGCGACATCTATAATCGACTATTATTGAGCTCTGATCCGCTCATTAGCAGTATTAGTATAAAACAGAGAAGGAGAATAAAAAATCTAAATCCTTTTCCCCGGAGACTTTAGATATGCTTTTACCCACTTCCGCTTCACCAGAATCCTCGGACGATGAGGATCTGGAGTAACGAATTGGCATGGAGGATGTGTCGTCTGTCGAGGGGATACGTCAATCCATTACTCACTAACCTTTAAATTTATGAAATATATCTTTTTATGTCTGTGACATTAGGTTTTTGACTTTTTTTTCATAAATATGATATTTTCTTTAATAAATATTCAAAATTTCAACAGAAAATTATTTATTATTATCAATTATGTCATTTAGGATAGTTATAGCAATTAAAATAATTTTGGCCGCATAAAACCCAAAAACCTATCTATGTGCGGCGTTTTTTGTTGTGATGATATAGCACAGAAATCAAAATAAGTTTTTTTTTATTAATTGTATGTTGTATCCATGACTGTACACGCCCAACCCGGTCGAGTGCACACGCTGAAATGCTCAACTCGACGGCAGCGCTGCACGCGACCCTGACATGCTGCAGAATGAAAGGAGCCTAAAAAGGGGGGGAGGGGGGTTCAACTCTCCCGGACTCCCCGATTTGAATTGTTTAAATTGATTTGAATTGATACACGATAAAGACGCGGTCGCCCTATGCTCGAGCAGTGGCGTGGCGATATTAGCATGGATCACTGAAGATACTTGCTCCGATTGTCTAGTGAAGACATTGCGCGTCGCTCGAAGAAATTTGATTTTGAAATACCGATTACAGATGATGGACTCGTGCGCTAAATATTTTAAGATCCCAGAGCGACCAATATCCTTTACTTTCGGAAATTGCGAAAGTAAAGGCGATGCTTCCCAGGCTCCGCCCGCGCTTCGGGATATCGTTTTAGGGGCGTACGGGGAGCATAGGAATGCTCCCCGTACGCCCCTAAAACGTAGCGTAGATTGAAGTTAAGAAGGATCTTAACTTCAATCTAAGGTACATCACAGGAATGGGTTGAGGTACGTGTCTATGGGGACGGCCCTGCCTTATCGTTTCAGTTAACTAGAAGACAGGCCTTTACCATCATTTCGATACTCGATCTTCACACTTGGCGTGCTTATGTTTGGCAGCAATCCTTCCAAGTATTCGATGCATGGGTTGAAGAGTGCCGTTTCGACGTTGATGACACTGATTCGGATATTTACACACTGCCGATGCCGGACCTGGCTGCCGCATCTGTAGCCAATGCGGCCCTCACTACCGCCATCGGACACCTGGTCCCCCTGCTTGTGACGAAGAAACTTACTGCCTCCCTCCTGAAAGCTTTCCGGTATGACAGGAAAGAAAATGAGTAAGTTCAATTGTTCTTAGTTCGCTGGGCCTGGGTGTTAGCACCCAGGCCTACTCTGATCAAGTACTCGCTGAAAACGGAGGAGGTCGGCACGCGAATAACTCAAGAAAGCGAGTATCATGACTTATCTTAGGGACGCCAGGACTCGCCCCGATGATAAACTCAAACCATTTATTTTAAATAAACCATTTACAGGCACTTTTGAACTGTCAAGAAGTCGGTCAGTCAGAAATAGATTGATCGTAGACATCATGAGAAAAATCAGAAAAAAAATCTATCCCATCCAGTTTGAAAATTATGGGCATTTAAGAAAAACCTAAAAATTCGGTCAAACTGTAACCATTTTTCGGTTATTGTGGTTAATTTTTATTATTTTTGTTTATTTAAACCTTGGAAACGTAACCCTAAATAACATTTCTGAGAATCACAGTAAAAATAATGACACAATTGCCCCAAGTTTCCTAGAATTAAGACTTTGTTAAACTATGAATTTAAAATTTTAACTGAGTAAAATGGGTTAGCAAAAATCGGGTTACGTGAGGTTTTTATTTTTTTTACTCGTTTTTTTTAGTATGAAACTAACAAGTATTGCACCATTTTACAATCCTCATTAAATGCGCCAACTTTTAATGGCACTTGCCAAGGCACTCTAGTACATTTTTTTTAAGGGAGGGCCTTTCAAAGTTGACAAATTTTAATAATTTTCAAACTGGATGGGATAGATTTTTTTTCTGATTTTTCTCATGATGTCTACGATCAATCCTGTCGCCCCGATTCGGCTTGACGTTGAGTTCTGGGACACCCTGTATATGTGAAAACGATGTAAAAAGACGTACCTACGCGTTAAAAGCGCGAGGTGTGGGGTATACCACATTGAGATGATGATGACATTATGATTATTATGGTGGCAAAACCTTCAAAATAGGTGATTTCGAATCCGAGACCCCCGGCCCTGGCGGCCTCAACCCCAACCTGGACACTTCAACGATCAGCTCAGTAGGACGTGATTTAATAACGGAAATATTGCAAGGTAGTGAATCATCGACCGAAGTTGAATTACAGGATGAAATGGGAATTCTGCGAGAATCACTCAGTACTCTTAATGGCACTTTAATGTCCCTCTACGTCGACGCTGGTTTCTCCACAGGATCAGGAAGGAGTGACATCGCCGCGGCCGTAAATGACGGAGACTCATACGTTACCCCCGTTGATGGCTTCTCTACTCAGCCTGAGGGCGTCATGGAGATAACGGAATAGACTACGATGCGATAGATAGCGCGAACGTATGTATAAACGCAACAACCTTCGATAGCGTTCTTTCGAGATACAGTACTTAACTTAGAAACTGAGGAAAAAAGTACAGCATAAAAGAACAGCATACACAAATGAACGAGCAGACTACTGTAGTTCTTATAATTGGAAACAGTCTGAGCTTTACAAAAAGGGACATAGTTACATAGTACAACTAGGTAAATTAATATTTTGTGCATTGTCATTTGCCATATTCTGATAATTTGTAAGATGCAGAAAACGATTACATTTATAGTTTGAACAACATATTGCATACTTTGACATGTCGTCATAGTGACCGTTTATTGAATTTTGACACAAACTATTTTGTTAGGGATTTTGTATTAGTTCACGAACATAATATGTTTCTTCCCAAAAATAGTCAACATGTTTTATTGGCTACTTTGTTAGCTTACAACATACACGCAGTTATTGATAATTTAACTGAGACTAGGTTAACTGACGAAACAGTATTTATTATCTAGTACTTCTAATAATACTGTAATACATTCTTTAAACTTTAAGGGTCGACAAAAGAGAAACATGTTAAGAATTTTTTACTATATCTCCAAAATCATTCTTTTAGAGTCGACAAAAGAGAAGCATATTAAGAATATTACTATATCACCAGAATATATAAATCGCTTCTCTGACAAAATCCTAGACGTGGAAATGTTAATAGATAAATATAGAAATGTTAATAGTAGATATCTTATGTTATTATGAAACCTGGTTAAGACTGGATAGAATGTTGTTTAATGTAAATAATTTTTCAGTTGCCAGTGTGTACAACAGGTCCTCAATAGGGGCGGTACTTTGATATATGTAATAGTTCTTTTAGAGCCCCCGCAGACCACAGACTTTTTATCGGCCGATAGTTTGGTCGGGCTCTTAATCAGTACGCAGATGTAAGCAAGTGCGCACACTATGACGATTTGGTATCGGCCGATAAACAAGTTTGATGGGCTTACCGATTCAATTCAAACTAAACTGTCGGCAAACTATCGGCCGATCGTATAATCAGTATTGGCTCCCTACCACACGCGCACACATGACGATTTTTTAGTCGGCCGACTAAGCCGATAGTTCAGTTCGCTCCGAGCTTTGACAGCGAATGGTCGGCCGCGCGTGTTTTGTAAAATGGCGTCGCCCAATTTTCAGTCGCTTATTTCGGAATCTTCGATCGTAACTTTGATCGAGGAAGTCGAAAAACGCCCTGCACTTTATAAAAAAAACTTAAAAGAGTACTCTGACGTAAATGTGAAGAAAAAACTGTGGGAGGAAGTTTGTGAAGCTGTTGTACCTGATTGGAATGAGCTTAGTGCCCAAGAAAAATCAAATCAAGGTACGATACATTTTTATTTATTTACATTACACTTTATTATATTGACACGGAATTGAGCCTGCAGGAGATATAAAGTATGACGACCTGTATTGCCGCACATTATTCATATTATTTCTTCCTCGGTTATTTCCATTTGTATTAAAGTTATTTATTCATGGTACAACTGTAGAGAGTGTCTTTAAAATGTATTCCATCTTTGATTCGTACATAATTGTGTAGGACACAGCAAGCTTTAATAATTTTAACACAAAAATTAATATTTACGTCAATTGGACGGTGAAAAATGCGCCATTTGTTAGCTAGAATCCCGAAAGTACATTCAACCATGCGTCGAGCTCTTGTATGTGTGTCCGTTACCCAGGCCAGATGTTGTCGAAAATGGTCATTTGAATCTTATAGATAATTAGTTTTGCGGCTTCTGTAATTGTTGCGCACATTTTTAAATTTGTTGCGCTTATAGTTTTTTAATTATTTCACAAAAATATTTCCTGCTGGGGTAACGTTACCCCAGCCAGACCTTTTTCTTTCTAATGGGAATATTTAAATAATTACTAGCTATAAAATTAGTTGTCTAGATGAAGTAAATGTTGTGCCTTATTTTGTATTTGTTCTTTCATCGGTTGCGAAGTTATTCGAGATTTTGCTGGGGTAACGTTTTTGGTTTTGCTAGATCTTTGAAATGGTTAAGCGGATTCTTATCATATTTTGTACATGGCTTCTTGGGAATTAGTTTAAATTTGTTCTGCAATAAAAAAACCAAAATAATACATAGCTTAAAGGTTATTTCATTAAATAGAAAAACACTTCAATTGGTCCCAGCAATCTCAATAAGAGCTCTAAAGACTTACTTTAATTAAACGTTATTTTAAAGCTTGTAACTGCCTTCAAATGTATGTGAAGTTTCATTAGTATCCTGTAAGTATTTAACAAGTTATGATGATATTGAGTTCTTCACGAGCACGGTCTTGATGCGCGCGGTGTTATTTGGCCACTGGATTGGATATATGAACTGAATGTTATGTCAATTATTAGTTTTTTAGTTCAGTTGTATATCAGTAAAATTTCAGCTCAGTACATTGGATAATTAATGAGATAATACGATTAAAGTCATTAGGAAGTGAATGACCGTGGTAACCCGACCAAGTTTAGGTGGTTACGAAAAAGCGAAAACGCAAAACATTATGGTACCTTCTAAAATATGTAGGATAGTGTTACAAATTTAGTACAGACATGTACACAAGTTTAAAAAAAAAACTACGTGATTATTAAATATTTTTTATTGACAGGTAATATAATCATTTCAATTGAACTTTTAAAGTATTATTAAACTTATACTTAAAAACAATCACAGATTAAAATTACAGATAGTAATTTTGCTTTTTTGAAATTTTCTATTATTTTTTAATTAAATTAAAGATTTCAGTATACACAGTACACAGTTACAGTTTTTATTTAAATATACACATATTGGACTGTGTAATGATCACAGACAATAAATAATATACAATGGTTCTCGTAGTGATTAATCCAAGAATTATTATTCACAAATAAAGTAGACCGGCAGAAAATACGATTTTGAAACAATCACAACAAAATAAGCAAGTTAGCACAGACTACACAACAAACAAAACAAATCCGCCATGACAGAAATCAATGTGGCCATTTCATAAATAAAACCACCATACATCATTATTTGGTTTGTAAAGTTAATTCTTCTAGACAGCATTTTAAGACAACTGAAACACAAAATAAGGGTTCTAAGACGACCCACTGACCGTTTTAACTAGTTTCAATCGTTATTATAAAATATTTTAATGAACATTAAAATCATCGCAGCTACTGAAAAGATGGGTATCTATTTAATCGGGCATGTGACATCACTGATCTTGCTGTCACTTTCTTTTGTAGAGCGCTATCTCGTTTTTGCAAAATTTGCCACTGTTGGCATTGGCAGCTATGAAAGCTAACTCCCCTTGGTGATTACGGAGCATGTTTAGTGCGATATGCAAACAATGCGCCCCTTCACCCCACCCCTTCCGCGTCCCACCGAACGACATGTTAATCAGTGATTTTTGATAAGTTTGTGCAACTGGAAGATAATAATAATGTTTTCATAGTACAGATATTATTATATTATTAAATTATATTATTAATGTATTTAACAGTGTACGCGTCTGTACCGAAATTGTAAGGTGTATTATACTAAACATTTCAAAAGATAGTATAATGTTCTGCGTTTTCGCTTTTTCGTAACCACCTAAACTTGGTCGGGTTACCACGGTCATTCACTTCTTAATGACTTTAATCGTATTATCTCATTAATTATCCAATGTACTGAGCTGAAATTTTACTGATATACAACTGAACTAAAAAACTAATAATTGACATAACATTCAGTTCATATATCCAATCCAGTGGCCCAATAACACCGCGCGCATCAAGACCGTGCTCGTGAAGAACTCGATATCATCATAACTTGTTAAATACTTACAGGATACTAATGAAACTTCACATACATTTGAAGGCAGTTACAAGCTTTAAAATAACGTTTAAAGTAAGTCTTTAGAGCTCTTATTGAGAGTGCTGGGACCAATTGAAGTGTTTTTCTATTTAATGAAATAACCTTTAAGCTATGTATTATTTTGGTTTTTTTATTGCAGAACAAATTTAAACTAATTCCTAAGAAGCCATGTACAAAATATGATAAGAATCCGCTTAACCATTTCAAAGATCTAGCAAAACCAAAAACGTTACCCCAGCAAAATCTCGAATAACTTCGCAACCGATGAAAGAACAAATACAAAATAAGGCACAACATTTACTTCATCTAGACAACTAATTTTATAGCTAGTAATTATTTAAATATTCCCATTAAAAAGAAAAAGGTCTGGCTGGGGTAACGTTACCCCAGCAGGAAATGTTTTTGTGAAATAATTAAAAAACTATAAGCGCAACAAATTTAAAAATGTGCGCAACAATTACAGAAGCCGCAAAACTAATTATCTATAAGATTCAAATGACCATTTTCGACAACATCTGGCCTGGGTAACGGACACCTTGTATGTCTATAGTTGAAAATTCGCTTGGTGTAGTTTAAATTTCTTTTTGCATAAGGGCGTAATATATGATTTCCAAGTCCAAACGCTTCATCGCCTACGACAGAGAATGGAATAACATCTCCAACATCATCATTAGGCAATTGCCTTCCAGAAGGAATATTTAGTCGATTCTCGGAAAGCCGTTTACCCATTTCTGATGTTTTAAATATTTCCGAATCACTAGCTGTTCCATAAGAACCAACATCAATGTACACACATTTATAATCGGCATCTGTCCAAGCCATCAAAACGCAGGAGAAGAACTTTTTGTAGTTAAAATATGATGAACCGGAATGTTCTGGCTGTATCATTCGTATATGTTTGCCATCGATCGCTCCAATGATGTTTGGAAAATTTGTGCGACTGTAGAATTCGTCTGCTATTTCAATCCAGTCATCTTCTTGTTTGGTTGGCATTTATAACGGTTGAAGCATATTCCATATTTGCTCACATGTACTTTTTGTAATATCTCGTATTGTAGAAGCTCCCATCAGATAATCAAAAGACAATGAATTGAAACTAGCTCCAGTAGCCAGATACCTGTAATGAATTAATTATATTTTATTACTTTTCAGGCCGCGATATACAAAAAAAATGGGCCAATTTACGGACTTGCTTTCGCCGAGAATTAAATGCACAAAAGAACACAAAGTCGGGGCAGGCTTCGGTCAAGAGGCGTAAATACGTATACTTTGAACAATTATTATTTTTACTTCCATGCATGGAAAATCGTCAAACGGAAGGTAACCTGAACCTGGCCCAGGATACTACAGAAAATGAGGAAGATGATGAAGTAACTGCTCCATCCGCTTCCGCACCTCCTCGCCAGAAGAAAACTCGTGTTTCGAAGAATACGGATTTGGACGAAGCAATATTAAAAGCATTAAATGAGACTAATGTTGATGAAGATGTAAACTTTGCATTGTCTCTTGTCCCATCACTCAAAAATTTAACCGCAGATGAAAAACTCGATGCTAAGATTAGTATTCTTAAGGTATTTAAACAGATAAGACTTGGTAGGCGTGTTCAGCCTCATTCTCAACCAACATACACCATACTGCAACAACCCATGAACTCTTTTCCTGTTTACCAACGAGGGACTAACATCTTGCCGCCACAACAACAATTACAGGCTTATGCATCCGGTTCTACACCATCCCCCACTTTCTTGCCGCTACAACAACAATCACAGGCTTATACATCCGGTTCTACACCATCCCCCACTTTACCACAAACAACCATTCAAAATGTTTCATCACCAGCTGATTCCAACATGTCAGCCCAGTCATATTATTCAAATTTTTCAGAAGATTCCCAAATATACGACTTGTAAACTTGGCATTTGAATTATAATAAAAAATTAAAAGTATGTTTTGTGGTTTATCTTACCTTATCGTAACGCTCAATCTCTCCTCCACAGGTATAGATAGTCTTAAATTTGTATCCTCCTTCGCTATTCCTGGTCCAATTAATTTGACAAGTTGGTTGAAGCTAGTTATGCTCATTCGATAAAAGGCGAAAAATTTTTTCGGGTAATCGAGTAATTTGGAATGCATAGTGTAAAATTTTCCATTTAATAATCTATCACTAAAGATAGGATGCACCCAATACTCTCGGGCTCTCTTTTTAATTTTCCTCCTCCGGTGTATGAGAGCAATAATAACAATTCTATGCAATGTTTTATTAATTTTCATTGTGCGGTGCGACCACTCTTTTTACCAGTTGGTTAGAAACTAGCAAATAGAGAATAGTCGGCAGACAGTTGGATAGTTTGCGCACTCATCACCGACTGAACTGTTTAGTTGGCTCGGTGTGCGTACTAGCAGGCCAACCCGACCAAACTATCGGCCGAAAAAAAGTCTGTGGTCTGCGGGGGCTCTTAGATATAAAGAAAGAAAGGATATCACTGCTTGCTTCACATAAGCGATCAACAGCTTAGAAGCTGTTGATCGCTTATGTGAGGTAGCATGTGTAGAGGTTGAAGGCCATAGCTTCTTATGTGTTTATCAACCTCAAATTTGTCACAATTTTACAAAATCAAAAATCATTTATTTCCATAAATAAGGTACAGAAGGTGGGTAAAATGTACAGAATTGAATTGAATTGCTCTCTTATTTTGCCTCTAATTTCGGCGTGCAAATATAAAATAATTCTAAATAATTAAGCAGTCAGTAAACAGATAATCCCATTAAAATTGTATCATTGATTTAAATAAATGTCACTATAAAATTTAAAAAATAATAATCATACATGTCAATAATGGGAGAGATTCGCCACACAATAATAATAACAGTAATAAATTAAAATGACCATACAATTTACAAAACTTATTATTTATGTTTCCACAGGTAATCAGTTAGCTGACATCCTAACGAAGTCATTACCGACGTTGCGTTTTTCAGATATGAAAACGAAACTCGTATAGTGTTAATATGTAAACAAGACCTACTTTTAAACTACCTATGTATAAAGAATTGATTTATAGATAAGAAAGACTTGGTCTGATTAGGTTTTCCTGGGTTTTCCCTAATCCTAATCCTGTGCATCGAACAGTGGACCATATAAAATTGTGCTCCCAGATAAGGAAAGTGTGTGATATTATTATTGTAAATATTTTTTGATAATTGATTTTGAAAAAGAGGATTTATTTTGAGAGGGTATGTTGGAATATAACAAAATATATCCGTCCCACTTAAGTAGTTTGAAAGTCTTACTTTTTTATACATATTTACATTGTGCATAACTTTAATATAGTTTAGACACTAGTTTGTCTAGTCTGGACCAAGCGTGACACACCTCTCCTGCCAAATAAATATAACAAATAAATAAGTGGAAATTATAACTGTCTTTCATTGGTTCTCAAAACCCAACAGACAGGTAGCCCTTTACCTATGTCTATAATTATAGTCTATATAAGGTACACCTTTTACCTATGTCTCCAACGAGTCTAGCTCATACGCCCATCACATCCCAATAATATATTATTGTGACTACTTTTATTACTACACTGAAGCAAAGGTACAAGACATAATATCTAAAACACTTTGCTATTTTAGTTGGCCTAATTGAAAATAAACAATACTTTTGACACATTTTTATCTAGAACTTTCTTTTGACTCTCCTCTAAGCTTGTCAAATTCCTTAACAGACCTAGTGCATTTCAGGTTGAGAACTACTTCTGATATAAATATAATAAACAATCATCTCACAACTAGTACAATATAAAAGCCTATTATACATTCATATCACTGCAGTGCCAAGGCATTATTTCACACAGAGAAGGCACGAGCATTGATCACCGCTCTAGCTCTAGATGGGTTGGCAATTTCAAATTTGTATTAACTATTAAGTCCAGGTTTCCTCACAATGTTTTCTTCACAGATGTCAGAATGTATAATAATGTCCAAGATAAGCTCAGAAAGTACTCATGAAAATGTCACAGTGGCATTTGCCTGGGTTTCAACGCACAACCTGGTGCATGAGGCAAGCCCGTAACCACTGGATCATTTTTTTGAGATTTTAGAAAAGCTTTGTTTTGAAAAAAAAAACAATACTTACATTTCATTTTAATTATAAGCTTTTAGGTGATATTTTTAGCAGAAATATAGTTTGCTTAGTTACCAACAACAAAACAAACCATTGCAAACAATCCTAAATCTAAAAGTAACAACTTTAATAAACTTAAACTCCGTTGTGACTTTTGCGCAAGAGACAAAACAAAAAGTCCACACAAACCTTACAACTTTTCAAAAATATGGGCAGATTCTTTTCAACCCAACTTTAAACTGCTATAAAATTGTGTGTGAAATAAAATTGGTTTTGGACAGTTTTTGTATGGTGAAACTGGCAAAATATCCACCCCTAAGTCGACCCACTGACCAAATAAAGGAATGTGTACGACGACAGCCAAAATGTCAACTAAGTGCATGTTATTCTTTGGCTGAAACAGACCGAAACTCTGATGCAAGTCAGTTTTTGTAACAATTTTAACAGAAACAAGTCTTGATGAAGAAAGAAACCTTTGAAGAAACCGTTGAGAAAGCATTTTAAATCACTATAATAAACTATGACTTCAAACAACAGCGAAAAGACTATTAACTCACAAGTAACAGCTGCGCCTGCGGACCGTCGAAAATCCGAATTTTCAACTATCTTACCCAACATTCAAGACTAAATTTTTTAAACTGCGAATTCACTGCCCGACCCGAACGCAAGTATCACGAAAACATTTGAAGAGACCGACAACATAGACTAATATATATAAAAGCTCAAGGCAAAATACCACATTTCATATTTTTTACCAATACCTTAGTCATAACTCCAGTTAAATATTTCTTAATTTCTTAGGACTTCTTTGATCAGTGTTGCCGCGTTACTTCTTGAAATACGTAGTATCTCTAAGTAGTCTGTGAAGTGAGGCTATGCTATTTACAAAGCTGAAACCGAAACGGGCTAGAACTGCTTAAATATGGCTTAATCAATCAAAGATGTAAAAAAAGGGCTAGAAAGGGTTTCATAATATGAAATAAAATTAATGCATGAAAACACAATGTATCTCACGAGTTATACATAATTATATTAAATTCCATTAATTAGTGCGATTGCCAAGTTAATCTATTCATTTAAAACATAAAAAGATTTTTAATATTGATAAGATGTTGTTAAGTTAGCTTATATTGTAATAACTTAAGACAGAAGGTCCCATAATTACGGTCTAAATAAATTAACCGACTGGTATTACATTGATCTCACAACTTTTTACGGTAGAAGAACTGAATTGCGAAACTTGGCTTTTTTTTACAAGGTTTGTTTTTGATGGCATCTCACTTCTTTTGGTAGATAGTCCTACTTTTTTTCCTTTCCGGTACCTTTTTAACCTAATCCGTTGACCATTTTACCAAAGGTAACTTACCTTTGAACATAATTATATCTAGGTACCTATCTACACCTTTTATTCCATTATGTTATACAAATACAGGTACACTGATTCATTAACCGCAAATGTAACTTTGTAATCCTTTATATTTATATGGGATTACAAAGTTATTTATGCAGTTGGTGTATCTAGAAAAGTGGAACGAAATAGCAAAATATTTTAGTTTTTCTTTGATTTATACACTAAACACTAATTGTATTCTAAATTTGAAGCTTCTATGTCTCCTAAAAGTGCCTTAGAGTTTTGATGATCAGTCAGTGAGTGAGTGAGTAACAAAATTAAGAAACTTTGACTAGTTATAATTCTTAAACTACTGGTTCAAACTAAATGAAATTTGAAATATACCGTGTTTATACATTGCCTGCTTGCTTGCTGAAAATTCAGGCTTCTAGTTTATCCACAAAGAAGTTATAGGAGGGTCGAAAATGGCTTGAACTGTTTCGAGAAAAGGATGGTACGGCCGTGCCGCTTTTTGCTCAACTTGGCGGGGGCACTGCCGTGCCCCCAGATAATATTTTCTTAATGAATGAATGATTTATTCAATTACATTTTTCTTAATGCTAAATACATTGCCCCACAAAACTGCTTACGCAGTTTAACTGTGAGATCATTGAGTCTCTAATACAGTAACATTACTATCAGGTACATCTATAACCTATATATACCTATACTTAATATTTACGCTTACATAGAATCTAATAAAAACATAAATAGAAAAATGTAAGTACTCGTACCTTCTAAAAATAGATTACATGATTAAAAAACAAAATCATCCTCAGATGAATCTGTTTCTTCAATACTTGTAAGCTGCAGCTGTGAAAGTTGAGCCTTGCGATTGATGACGGATGTTAGTTCCTAATTTGAAGAAGTACCTATTTAGTATTGTATACACTCTTTTTCATTACCTCATGAGGTAATCTTGGTAAGAGCAACAGGTTTGTTTTAGGGCTGATTTTTCCAATGCCAGATTATGGGAGGAATAATTTTGAATTTTTGACAATTGTTCCATACAAAAACTGTCAGATGTCAATGAGGGATTTTCTTTTTCTTTTTTTTTTAACGCTTCCCTAGTCGCTGGATAGATGGCGCTGAACTTGGTAAGTTACTGCAAGGAACGGAAGTTACATAATTTTTTTATTAATTCACTTGGATGTAATTTTAAAATCGTAAAACGAAAGCAAACGAAACTGTCACTCAACGAGCGTATATGACGTGACGCAATGTTTTTTTTCCAAGCGTTTTGACTTTGGCATCTAGTAACATAGTCAGTTCAACGCCATCTTCAGGGTTCTTGGGAACTATTTTTTTTTTTAATACTGAAAAGAAAAACCTCTCATTTTATTCTACGAATAAAAATCATCCGTTGATTGAAAAATCAGCTCTTAAACGTTTTAATCCCTACCTAATATGTAAAATCGCCGCCATTGTTTTAAGTTGCATTTTGTTGTGATTTTATGTTTTTATCAATCTCATGGAACTGGAGACACGTTCCACATCAGCATTTGTTTCTGTATTTTAAGCTAGTTTTTATCAATGGGGATCCACACGCAAAGCTCAACGCAGATGTTGCTAGCGGCGGCGCGATGGCTGCTGTCAAATTATTTTCGCTTTGTGTTGAAACCGGTCCACCATTGTTATCGATAGCATGTATTGTACCTGGAAGCTTAAAAAAATGAAAAAAAAACAAAAATATATTTTTGCGACGTATAGCCATTTCCACTTATTTTTTGAGTTCTATTTTTCGGAAATAAATGTACACTGTGTTTAGTACATCTTGGTTCAAAACACAAAGGCATTATCGAGAAAATTAAAAACAGCTGAATAATAGGTTACAAAATGACATGCATGTAAGTGACAGCTTTCTATGGCTATGTCGACGATGCGCCACCTGTCGTGAAAAAATGGCAGTGAAGATCCTCATTAGAGCTAGATAGCCCTTTTCGGGCTAAAGGAATGAAAAACGGGCATAACCAGTATAAAAATCTTGTCCGCAAAGGGCTAAGGTGGCAACACTTAGATTTATACGTCAGTCACAACTGACACAATCAGTGAGTGAGTGACAGTGAGTTTCCACAGACCAAATAGGACCACAGAGTAAAGTAGGATGCTTCTGTGCACAGATTACTAATACATGCGATGCGACGGTTTTATGTTACTAGCCAAGATAATTGAGAGTTGTAACCATAGCATAAAATTATGCACAATATTCGGAACATAAGTCTGTCACTTTTGTCGGATGACGCGGTTCGCACTACAAAAAAAACACAAAAAATGCTCACCCGGAAAGTGAAGTCAGTGGGTACAACAATCGATATTTTTTATCGATATCGAAATAAAACAGCTGATGCATGGAATAGTTAAATATTATAAGAAAATTTAACTACAACTAAATAAAAGTAATAATCTTACTAATCAAAATATATAAATACTATGATGATTTTATGATTTTCATATTATAAAACCGTGTTTTCGGAAATATAAATCACTAGCTTCTGTCCGCGACTTAGTCCACGTGGTTTTTTTGAATAGCTCTTAGTTAGGCTAGGTTCGCATGACAATTTATATGTCAAATTATATGTATAATTTGACAGTAGTGAGCAGGTGTCGTGAAAAAATATAATGCAGGCGTGTGTGGTCCAGCATCTTAATCAAAATTCATTCATTGATATTATACTTTCCTATCATGTGCACCACATCGACGGCACTGATCTAGACCAATCCTGCAAAAACGTACTCTGTTTGTTGTGATGCGCCATGTTGGTTTTTGTTCTGACTTTGTTTATGGCAGCAGGTTAACCGACGTGAATGTCACCCTCAGCAAGCTCTCTAGACTGAGCTACTGCAAAGAATTTGGAAAATGTAACTTCCATAGTATTTCCATCGTAACGTTCTTGTAGGTCGGGTCATTTCTGTTTCAGACCCACTTCTAGCCGCGGATGGTTTTTAACGGTCGCAAATTGATCACGCAGCAGACGTTCGAACAAGTCGTCCTTGTAGCCACAGTCGGCGGCGAGTTTCTTGAGCCTGTTATTATACGCAACTCTAAAACTCACATCACGCCGACCACATCTAGTTTAAAAAAATATGATGACGTGTAAAAGTGTTTGTAAAAACCTACTTACACAAAATAAATCATTTATCATTTATCTCAGTTAAAGCTTTGAATTTTGTTGTTTTAGGCCGATGTAAGTCGAGTAGTTTCAACTTTACGTCTTTGTATAGACCGTTTTCAAAATCGGGTATGAGTGCTACTTGCAGACCGTGGAAGACTTCTGAAGTTAAGCAAGAGAATAAGAGTTCTTTCCTGATGTCGTCTTCGCTTACGTCCCAGACATCGCATTTTTTTTTCAAAAAAATCTAAAAAAAATTCTACCGATGCGAGACGTAGGAGCAGGGTTAATGTCATCATCATCATCATTTCAGTGGACGTTTTTTCGGCTGAAATGCCCCCCCCCAAAGTTGGGGGAGTCCTATGTCCATAGGACACCCCCAACTTTGGGGGGGGGGGGGGGGTTTGCCATAATCGCCACGCCTGGCAGGCGGGTTGGCGATCGCAGTATGGTATGATGGTGTAATGCAAAGAGAACGCTGCTGCCCATTCTCCGGTCTCCCTTAGTCGCATTTTATGACACCCACGGGAAGTATGGGGTGATGCTATTCTTTAAGTCCGGCACCACACAGACAATGTTACACAGTGTTAATGTATCGCACTTGAAATGAATATTGTAAGTTTGTTACAGTTGTTGTTGGTGTTTGCCGAGCTGGTAGACTCCTTACCAGGTGTTGCTTGTGTAGAGGCCGCCGCTGTTGGTCGCTGTTGTTGTAACACGAATTGTTGCAAAACGTCTGATATTTGCTGTTGTTGCTCCCGTTATATTTGTATAAATTTTTTAAATTGTTCAGCGTTCATTAATTAGACTACTTAATCCTCGTCGCCAACGAAATAGATTAATATCGTCGTACAAGAACTATAGAGCTATACTATATATACATATCAATTTAATATTTCTAAGTATTTAGAAATATTATGATGTTCCGAAGTGACTGTTATTGCTATTGAAGTCAACAGATTTTAGGTTATTCTCGGTCACAAACTCAGAAATAACGTCCTTGTTCACAATATTTTTGACAAATGCTATGAAATACAAACTCATTAATGCGGTCGATAAAATCAATACTGTGCATGCGTAACTATTCATCTGAAAAAAAAAAGATGACAGCGTTCTTCCGATTTAGGTCAACCGCCGAAATGACCTTGTAGACCTTGCGGTAAACATTATATTGTAGACCAAATTAAATTTTACGAAAAAACCGAAGCACCTCAAAAAAATCCTGAATATCGTATTTGCATGAAATATAGTAGACTAAATCCGGTAATTCCCTGAACATCAATGTTCACGGGGACAATCGCTACGGTGTTACCGTAGCTTTTTATCCAAAATATACCCAAAAATACTTACTTCCGCCAATATACCTACAAAAATACAGAATTACTGATGTTCGGAAAAGTCGATAAAATATACCGAAAAAGTATTAAAATACTTAATCTGGTCACACTGTTCCAGTGTTTGTCAAAATATAAGCGCGCGCACCCCGCGCGCTGCCCGAGCCGAACAGCCCGCGCCGCTCACCGCGCCCGCGCGCCTACACTGGATACTTCCAACTTCCAAGGAAGGTCCCTGCGCCCGCACCCCTGTGTGCCCAAGCGCTTACACTTTGTCAAGTGAGCTGGCAACCCTGGTTTTATTCGAAAAAAAGTGGTTTCTCTTCAAATCTACACAATTATTTTACTCTGTGGATTAAATTGTCTGTGTTAAGGCGAAAGCGCCAGGGTAGCCCGCGAAATTCTTTTTTTTTTACGTTATGTGCAATTTGCTGGCATTACTGATTGTAATGATTATAATTCTGTAAATACATATTTGTTATGACCGCGAATCAAATTTTAATCAACGTACAACATAATACTGACCAGCAAATTGCAAAAAACGTAATATAAATTGAATTTCGTGGGCTACCGTAGAGCTTGTAGCTGTGGTAAATGACGTGACAATGACAATAAAATTGACACCACCTCGCGGAGTGGATGGTGTTTTTTTTTATTTCAACGTCATTCTGACATTTAAAGATTTGACCTTTTTCGTTACGTTTTGATATTGCATTGTCATGATAATCAATATTTTTTGTCTCAATTTCATGGAGCTGCTGGTAAAATTTTAATAAAATCTCAAAGTATTTAATAAAAACGGAAACTATAGCCACATTTAAAATAAATAAATTGCATAGAAATTAATAAATAAAAGCTATGTGCGTTTTAGTTTGCACTGAATTTTTTTTCACTTTTTTACAAAAACAGGCGCCTGGAAAAGTCATATTTAGCTATAATCGAGTAGCTAAATAAATAAGCTTTCTAATAAGGTACATCGCATTAGCGTTTAAAAATCTTATTTATTTATTTATTTAACACTTCAAGCACATAAATGTACAGAGGTGGACTTAATGCCATAGGCATTTTCTACCAGTCAACCTTTGGGTGATGCAGAGACAAGCAGTGGTAGGTGCAATAATGAACATTGAGGGATAAATGTTTTAAATATAAAAAATACGCATAAACCTATTAAAATCTTCGGAATATTGTAGCATTTTTGACTTCTCCTTGATAATTACATAACCGTGAGCGCGAAATGAGAGTATTTCTTTTTGAGTATTAAAAAAAACATAGTTTCCAAGAACTCTGTAGATGGCGTTGAACTGACTACGTTACTAGGTGCAAAAGCCAAAATACTCGAGAAAAAAAAACATTGCGTCACGTTACATACGCTCGTTCACTGACACTTTCGTTTGCTTTCGTTTTACGATCTCAAAATTACATCCAAGTGAAATAATCAAAAAATGATGTGACATTTCGTTCCTTGTAGTAACTTACCAAGTTCAGCGCCATCTCTCCAGCGACTAGGGAAGAGTTAAAAAAGAAAATCCCTCATTCTAATCCAATGGCTGTAAACATTACCTATAGCTAATTCGGAATGCGGCCGGAATGTTTCATGCTCTGTGGTGTAAGAAGTAATAGTGTTCTGTGGTGTATGGTTGTGTCGCGCCTCTCACTGAGAAGTGAAGTGAAGTGTCTGAGAGGAAGTGTATAGTCTATGGTCGCGCCTAGGGATAAGTGTTCTGTGGAGCGTCGCTTCGACACAAAAATATTATTCAACTGTTTGTTTTTGTATAATTTGACTATGGAAGAATATAGTGAAAACACATCTATCTAGAAACAGTTTGAGAGTAAACGTGAAACAGTTCTATGCTCACATCTCCATATTGCTCAAGAAAGAGAAACTCCGCCCATAGGACGACCCACTGACCAAAAGATGCGATGCACTCACTGGTAGCTGTTCACGATAGTTTCAGTGAATTATTGGAGGCTTGTAATAGTCTTAAGTGACCCACAAAAAAATCCTAAAATTGAAATGGATTTTAAAGTGGCTGCTACTTGCTGCAATCTGATGAAGTTTAGCTTCAATTCGTAACTTGCTAGCCTCTAACCAAAATGGAAAAGTGTCCTTGTTAACAATCTGTCAAAGTTCGTAATTGATTTCGTTTCGTTCGTAGCCCTTGAAACTGTATGAACTGTATCCTATTCTCGTTGTCTATCGCTTAGTCTGCCGGAACGTAGATCTACGCGAGACAATGGTTTTTTAATTGTATCTGTAATTACGGCACACAAGCGGTTAAATATTGGTGTTTTTAGAATCTATCGTACTCGAAATTCACAGTGATTGTTTTTAGAATTCGAATGACTTAGAATTGAATAGACCTTTGGCTTTGTTTAGCTTTCGTGTCGTAGGGAATGTGGTCTCCTTTCTGTCTTACGCCTTTCTACCATGTTTGGTCGAGAAATAAGTTCAGAAAGTATCACTGGCGGCACAAGGTGGTTTTTATCAATTAAAATTATATTTAAATCTGGCTGCCATAAAAATAGCGATGGCTTAACGAATTGTATCGTTGTTATTGAGGATTCGTGGATCTAGAACATTGAAGGTTTTACCTGAAGGTGTGACAAGTTAAAAACACATCTATGTAAGTAAAGCAGAAGTAATGTTTATGTGGCAATAAATAAAATAATAATGTGAAAATTGCTTTAAAAACAACAGTCTGTGCCTCACGGCTGTGAAATAAGATCCATTTCAACATTAATGCCCAGACACACCTTGTTGCGATGCTGTTATAAAAACATTATGGAAAGGAAACTTGGAATTTATAGTTAATATAAGTCTGAAATTGCGAACTCATCTTGCCCAAGTGTGGTGATCAATGCTTGTACCTTCTCAGTATGGCAAGAGAGGCCTTTTCACTGCAGTGGAACAGTAATAGACTGGTATAGTTACCGGCACGGATCTTGAGCGCTGGGCGGTAGAGTGGGGATCGCTTTGCGCATAATACACTTAGGGCAAAATAAAACATAATTATTTTATAATAATAATATTATTATCATCATAATCACTGTACAACAAGATATATACTCCGCTCCCGCGCCTCACTTCATACCACCAAAGGGACCCAATAACTCACTTTTGCGCAGGGAAAGGTCAGCGCACAAGATCGGTGCCGATAATACTATTATAATATAGATGCCGTCTGATGTTGCTGATATTATAACATTTTGGATAAGGTGTTGTTTTGGTTTACCAGTTTTGGGTCAAAATATTGGTTGAGGGTCATGTTAGGAGCCGGCTATCTGTAATTTGTTTTGACTTGTGGTCCTAAGGTGCTTCAGTAGAAAAGTTTTTAGTGCACAGGTTAGTTCATACGGTGAACTATTATATTGTGGTGACCACTGCACCTACTTCTAACTGTGCAGACCATTACCCTATTTTGTTTAACTATGTTAAAATTAAAAAACAGACCTGTCTGTTTTTTTAATTTTAGCATCGTTGGTTTTAGTTTTATAACATAGTTGTTGTGGTTGTTTTGTTTTTATTTCTTTTGCAAGGTTTTACATTTACAAATGTTTTTCAAGAGATGGTAAAAAAAATGAAATAAAAAACGAATATGAAAAAAATAAAATAAATGATAATAATGGTGATGTTAATAATATGATATGAAATATGAATGATAATGGGTAAAAATATTGAAATATCAGATTGTTTTGTTTTATTTATATGTATATTTGTTAGGGCCCTTTACAATTACTCTTGAAGAAATATTTAACATAAAAAAGAACCATGCAAAATCAAGTGACTTATTATAATTTATATGAATATATAAGTATGAGCATAAGGGAAATATGAAAGTGGCACTGGTAACCACCCTCGTTCCTACAGGCGGTGCGCGATAAGGGCGACTTTACTGGAAAATGAGCTAGTAAAACGTGCGGTTCATTGACAAAAATACAAAGTGTAATCTCAGAAGGTCAAGCCTTGGCTAGACCCAAAATATCCGTTTTTATTCCCTTCGGGGGAAAAACGGTTCTATTTTAGGTCTGAGCCTGCGGCTTGACCCTCTGAGACTTGTTTGGTTTCTGCCAGCTATAGAAGCGTACTGTGAACATGAATATTAATAAAATTGACGTCTAACAGTTTTTGAATGGACGAATTGTCAAAAATTCAAAATTATTCCTCCAATAAAGTTATCTGGCGTTGGAAAAATCAGCCCTAAAAGAAATAAAAAGATGATTAAAAGAGAAACTTCAGATTTCTTTATTTTCTTTGGTAACAAAATCTGGAAATTAAACTAGGTATAGTAACTTTATGTGAATAACATTATGACTCATGGAACAAATACTTACCTAAACCTTATTTTCCAATTGTTTTTTTAATATAACATCAATCAACATTATTAGTTACCTATTACTTAAATCTAAGTAATTAGGTTTTATAAAATGATCAGACTCACACAATCACAACAAAGGTTCAAAGGAACTATTTGAAATATTTGGTCTTTGATTAGAATCAAAATCAACACGACTTATTTCTAAAAGACTTTCGACTTTTTTCTTATTTATTATCCCTTTAGCCGCCATGTCATAATTCGCGTGGAGTGCATCTAGCGCCAGGCAACCTTTAGGTACAATTTTGCATAATGTTGTAAAATATAGTTATCGATAAACATAGGTACTAATGAAATAAATAAAACTTACTCATTTTTAATCAAAGGTTTATTTCTTTTCTTTTTTCAAACATACGTTAATCAGTCTTCAAACATCTTACGTTAATCAGTCTTCAAACATACGTTAGGTAATTAGTCTTGATTGTTAGTTCTTCATAAAAAAATAATATTCTGGAGATGGACACGGGCTGAAAGTCCCTTGATTTTCTGTTAAGTCTTCTGCACGAGCATTACGTATTAAATTTATGATGTTCATATACACTTGTGACCGAATTTCTGGTTGAACAGACTCCATTTCGAGGATCTTGCGGTTTTTGATTAAAAAATCTTGATTCGGGTAAATTAAATAGGGCCGTACAATAATTTTCTTTCGATTTCACTTAACACGTGTAATATGTCTACTGTCTGCGTCGACCCATCGGTGTATTTTTTTCTCTTTTCATATGTGTTTGGTTTGAGAATAGATGGTGATAGCGGAGGAGATTTTTTAGATGCTGACATGATGTACGTCCGCTCACTTCGAAAGCCAAATACGAATGACGTAACAAAATCAAGCCAAATTATTACTGAGTACATATATATTTTTGTCTGGACAATTTTTTTTATTTATCGATAAAGTTTATGATTAAATTAAAACTTTTTGTTTATGGTATATTTTAAAGCATGGAACTCAGAACAATAACTAAAAAGCATAGAAGGCGCTTTACTACATTTGAAGTGTCCGCTGTCATAGACAAAAGAGTATTAGCTAGTGATGTGACTATACATAAAATAAATACCGATATCGACTTCTTAGTTTATGGTATCGTTACATGGCAATAAATCTAAATATCGACTGTGAACTGGCAAACGGTACTATCTCAATTTTGTCAACTTTACAGGATGAAGAAAAAACAGCATCTTGTGTGTTAAATAAAAATACGTAGTTTTTAAATATTTTTATTGCACATGTAATTAAAAACAAAAGTAACATTATATGCTTCCTTCCAATATAAAATCGAGATAAGATAAGACCATATAAATCAACACAAGAACAAACATAGGACTTTTTACTTGAAACAATACGGGCTATCTTCAAAATCAAAATAAAACAATAACGATAGGACATTATCAACACAATGTTCTTTATAATAAAACTAATTCACAATAAAGGAACATTTTAAGGTAGGAAAGTCTATAAGGTTATTAGTGTAGGTGGGTCAGTTAAGAAAACCCAAAGTTATTCCTGATAAGGCAAATTATCATTAAAGTTATGACAGTCTTGTGGAATGACAGCTTTCAATTCTTGAAGGTGCAACCACTTCGTTTTAGGAATACGGCATCTTGCCGTAAATAAGGGTGGGTAACAGTCCACTGGATTTAGTCTCTTTGGTCTATGAGGTAAGTCTATCCAATCTTTGGTAAAATCAAGTTTCACCCTGATTAGTCCTGAAGGATCATACATTATGACTTTGATATCTGTTACCATTGGATCATTTTTTGTCCGACCGGGTCTAATGCTATTGTACCTCAAAAGGTTTCGTGTAGTCTTTAAAAAAGTCGTAAGTCAGCTCAATACACTCGTATGGTGTTGGATGTTTTCTTGCTTCTCTGGTCGTAGATACGTAATCGCTTGGTAGTTTTATTTCTTTATTTTTTAATTTTCTCTCGATACAAGCATGTACGGAGTCTACCTCCATTTGCGTGTGACCGACTTCGAGGTATTTCTGATAAATGAACACTCCGTGAAGCATACTAAAATTGAGCAATGCATTTGCCATGACATTGTTACGGTTTTGTGCTGTACATCCATCAGAAAATATGACAACTGGTTTTTTTTTCAGAAGTGAGACATTTTTTTTCTAAATAGTCAATCAAGCATGAAACGAATGTTGATGCAACTAGTTGATTGTTTTGATCTTCTGAAAACCAATAACATGTAGCTTGCTTTTTTACAACATCGTAAATAGTCGAGTTATGGCAAGCTAGCTTTGTTTTGTAATAAAAAGCATTAGCATGTGTAAATGGAGCTAGCTTTACAGCTTAAAAATCAACTTCTTTTAAAATTACTTCTCCCATAATAGCTCTCTTTATATCCTCGCGTTTTTCCGATCTAGCAATCTCTTTCTTCGCTGTATGCTCCTTCCAAACTTCTTCTGGTATATTCTTGGTTTCATAACTGACGCATAAGTTGCATTTATCTTTTTTTACATTAAATAATGAAATATTTTTTTGAACCATAACTTCGCTGAATTTTTTTCGGCTAAACGCCGGTTGCAATGCTTGAGTACACGTTGACTTATATTATTTATAAACTTCTTGTATTGTTTGAAAAACAGGTTCGAGATAGAGTTTTGTTGAATTATGCCTATTGTAATGGGACGGCATTTTTGGAAGATTATCGAAAAAGTTATTTAAACACTCAATTTGTGATAAAAGACTATTATTTGGTGTGGTATTTTTATCTTTTGATGTCATGGGTATTCCATGCGAGCTATCACATACCCATGCTTGAACAATTCTATACCCAATACCAAGTGTATTTATAAACATTTCTCGGCAAACTTGATAGCTCTCTTGTCCATTATTCAAACTATATTTAAGTCTATAGTTGCGTCGAGAAACACTGTCAGTAGTATTAGCTTTTGTTGGAACTCTAGAAATCGATCCACACACAAATGCTTTGCGTTCTCCCCAAGATAAACTCCAAAATCGGTCGTAAATCGTTTTTCTCTGTTCTTCCGTAAATAATAAGCAATGACGTTTTTTAGACTTGAGACAAACATTGCTTGAACATTTTGACTTCATTATTCGTCCTTCTCTTGGTGTATCTTGTACAACAGTTCTTCCAACTTTTCTAAAACCTAAGTAAGCTTTTCCTTCCATTCGCAGTTTTTTGTTAATGTTTGTCTTCCACTTAGCCGGCTCAGCTAAGCTGAGCCGGCTAAGTGGAAGACAAACATAGAAAAAGAAGAAAGAAAGCTGAGTCAGCTTTCTTTCTTCTTTTTCTTCCTTCACTCGTATTATAATTATTGGGGTCACTCTCTGAAAAAATTGCATCCACGTTTTCCGCTACTTGATCGGCACTATTTTCTGCGGTATCATTTGTCGCTAAAATTGATGGGGATGCAGGACGGTCTTGGCTTAATGGTAGTGCGTTCAGTGGCGTGTTTGGAGACATACTTAATGACCTGTTTGAAGGGACATTAAGTGACGTGCATGGAAGCGGACTGTGTGGAGTGTTTGGTATGTCAAAACAGGCTTTGTCGTTGGTATAATCATCATTGTTAGATTGAATATCGAGTACAGTTAACTGGCTGGATGGCGAAGGAACGAATCGTGGAGATAAATAATCTACAGGTAGAGAATCAAGCATAGTGTCCATATTTGGGTTAAAATCTTCAGTATAACAGGTGTCTCCCGTAAGTACTATAAAAGGAACTCTTTCTTGCTGGTTAGACAGGGTAAGAGGGACTGCTTCTTGCTGGTTAGACATTGTAAGAGGGACTGCTTCTTGCTGGTTAGATATTATGGTAAAAGGGACTGTATCTTGCTGGTTAGACATGGTAGGAGTGACTGTATCTTGCTGGTTAGATAATATATGGTAAAAGGGACTATTTCTTGTTGGTTAGATACGATAAAAGAAACTGTTTCTTGCTGGTTAGTCATGGTAAAAGGTACTGTTTTTTGCTGGCTACGCATACTCGTATCTTCAAAATTTGTGTTGATATCCTAAAATGTACAAAACAATGCTATTAGATTAAGCGAATACCTCAGCAGATACAATTACGTACTAACCCAAAATTTATTAATTTCATAATTTTCGTTCTTTGTTTTGTAAGTTTTAGTTAGTTTTTACCTGTATTATATAGGTAAAAAATTACAAACCTTGGCATTTTCTGTATTCTTATCGTCATTAAGCACTTTCTGTACCAACCGCTTACCACGTCTCAACTTATTATACTCCTGAAAAGATTTGGTGAATATTGGTAAAGCTAGTAGCTAATAAAAAGGTAAGAGAGCAGCGAATATCAAGACATAAATTATTTGTAATCACAAATAATTTCCATTATTTTTTATGCTATATCGAACCCAACCAAGCAAGTGGCTAGTTAATCATAAGGCGGGTAGGTAGTTAGAACAACGTTCTGTAATCCCGAACCAGCAAGCCTGTGTGACTCAAGGGGCTAGAAGGGCAAGCCGTCTATGCTCATAACACTTGAATAATACGTCAGTATAATAACATTTTGTTAGATACCTACTTATAGCGGAATCATGCAACTTAAAAACAATTGTATTTCATCGTATGTATATTTTTTACACCTAATGAAACATAATTATTTTCGGTTGATGTTGTCCTTAGTTAAATAGAACTAATAAGTACTATCTCTGAATGATTCCAATCCGCCAAAACTTTGAACGGCAATTCATAATGTACTATCTCGATTTATACATTATTAACGTAGATATCTTAAATATTCATAAACAAATTATATCAAAACTTACCATTTCAGCTACTAGAACTCCCAATAATGTCCATGTAAAACTTAGGGCACAGAAACCTAATAAATCCACATAAAACAGTTATTTGTTTCAAGAGCGCGCGAAATCGCGTTCAAGTCCGTACACGTTTGGCGAGATAGGATTAAATGCTCGCATTCACTGCGCGTTGAAGTTAGTATAAGTTGAATGAAGCCAATCCTGGCGCCAAAGGACATTGACAATCTATGTATGGATGTTGGACCAAGTGCTGCCCAGAATGAACACATAGTGCATTTTGTTCCATACGTCATTACTAACCTATAAACCGAAGCGCTCCAAATTCTGTTCAGGGAGTCAAGAGAAAAACCAGTTTTTCGCTGTGAATTATTTATCGACCAAAAATGATCTAAAACAAATAAATGGACTATTTTTATCATTATTGATAATAAACTATTAATAATAATTATTGATGATTTTTAATCATCACTGACAAAAAGTATTAGTAATCACTGTAATCTATTAATACTAACTAAACTGTAAACTGGTAGTGTGTTATGTTAGTCATTATTTGGGATAGGGTAGGGTGGGTGTAGCAAACAAGCCAACGTTCGGACAGGACAACATCTGCCAGGTCTACTAGTGTACAATAAACAAGTAAAGTAGTTTAATCATCTTCATCGTTATCTAATACTAGCTGCGCCCCGGCCGCGGTTTCACCCGCATAAGCTTCGATCCCGTGGGAATATCGGGATAAAAAGTAGCCTATATGTTAATCCAGGGTGTCAGCTACCTCCATACCAAATTTTATCAAAATTGGTCCAGCCGTTTGAGCGTGAAGAAGTAACAAACATATAAACACACACTCACACTCACACACACACTCACACACACACTCACAAACTTTCGCCTTTATAATATTAGTGTGATAAACATATTAAGGAATAACGCAGGGTGACTTATAACATCTTGGGGTCTAGCCCATCTTAAAAACCAAATTAGGCACATAGTAGTAGTGATTAGTATGCGCACAACAACCAATTGTCCTCCTACCCGTGTTACATGAACAACAGTAGTTTTTATGGCCTCTAGTTCATCTGTGCTTACGTCAACTAATACATAGCAACGATTTACTTTCGATGATGTATGTCTACTCTTTATGTTGATTCTAAAGAGATGAACATTATCACGGCATATTAAATGCAGATAAATCGTTGAGGGATCCGTTATATTGTTGTAATATAAATGTCTCATTATTGCGTATATGCTCGCTGTAATAACTCTGGGCGAATTTTATTTGGTATGAACTTACTGCGAATAAAGTCAATTCTTCAGCTGTGAGGACTGGAAAATCATTTCACTGAACAACATTAATGTTTTGAAAAGAAACTCTATTTCGGTTAAGTCTTTTAGATTCGACATAATCCGCTAAGTCATTATTAGTATTCAGCCGCTGTCGGGCTATATTTATGAAGTCACGTGCATGACGATTATCTAATATATCCATATGAAAAGCATTTGTTAAAGATGCAGTAGTTTTAAACTTTGCAAAAAAATGTGGCATAGCCATGTTGCAGTATTCATGTCGAAATATTTTAAAATCCCGTTTTAGTCTACCATTTACCACCTCCATGGGCCATCGGCAAATGGTGCACATCCTTGATTTATTTGCTTGGATTGTGCTTAGTTGAGGAGATCCCCTTGTTTGTGATTCTAGGAGAATGCTAACATAGTAATAGAGTCGCGAAATCTTCTGTTCAATATGAATATGTCACCAGGTTGAAGTAACCAGTGAATTACCCTATCAACACCATCCAAATGATTATTCAAAATAGAGGCGTCATTTTGAGTCGCAGAAATATCTATTATATGCCCATCACAAGGAATAGTTTCAGTAGATTCCTATATTTGTGAAGACTGTACGTAACTTTTTGAAATGAGAAGTTAGAATGTACATGTACGTACCATCACAGACTAGATAATATGCCTTCCCCGTGATTAGCGAATAAATCGTTAGGAACCGCCAGGTTACGGTCTATTATATTCTCTTATAATGTGACTAAAACTTAAGTAACGAACGAGGTACAAATTCACTTACCTTTCAGCATTCCCTAGCGATTTTCATCAGCCGTTCGAGATTTATTAAAAAGCGCGACATATAAAAAAATGTGGCGAGTCTTTCGTTAGATTCCCCAGTTCTAAGCTTTGATAGGAGTATACCTAAAGCAGTTCGAGAATTGAATCGACAACGTTCTGCTAATGATGGAGTTTCAGTATACAATCTTTCGAACTCATCTCGAGTTCGACCAGTCCAATAATGCAATTCTGCATTAAGTTGTTCTTGTAAGTTTTCAAAATCTATAATATGACTTCGGGGTTGTTTTAGCCAATCCATCATTTCAGTCACCTGCTGTGGATTGAAGAACATAAAGAGTATAACAGTATAACATATTGATCAACATAAAGAGTAGACACACATCATCGAAAGTATATCGTTGCTATGTATTAGTTGATGTAAACAGTGATGGACTAGAGGCCATAAAAAACTACCGTTGTTCATGTTTCACGTGTAGGAGGACAATAATTGGTTGTTGTGCGCATACTTCTCACTACTACTAACTAGGCACATAGTAGTCTCATACACCAAGATGTTATAACTCGCCCTGCGTTATTCCTTGACACAATTATATTAGATAACGATGAATATGATTAAACTACTTTACTTGTTTATTGTACACTAGTAGACCTGGCAGATGTTGTCCTGTCCGAACGTTGGCTTGTTTGCTATACCTACCCTACCCTATCCCAAATAATGACTAACATAACACACTACCAGTTTACAGTTTAGTTAGTATTAATAGATTACAGTGATTACTAATAGTTTATTGTCAGTGATGATTAAAAATCATCAATAACAGCTATTATTAATAGTGTGTTATCAATAATGATTAAAAATAGTCCATTTATTTGTTTCAGTTCATTTTTGGTCAATAAATAATTCACAACGAAAAACTTGATTTTCTCTTGACTCCCTGGGCAGAATTTGGAGCGCTTCGGTTTATATGTTAGTAATGATGTAGGGAACAAAATGCACTATGTGGTCATTCTGGGCAGCACTTGGTCCAAACCCTGTCAATGTCCTTTAAATGTACTTGAGTTAGGATTTCTTGCAACGATGTGGAGTATTAAATGGTATAAAATGGCATTAAAAAGTGAAATCTTCAAAAATTTGAGATAGGACCGGTTGCCAGTTCACAGTCGATATGCTAAGGTGAAATAAAGAACTCACTTCTGTCTGATCAACTGATTTATTTATAAACACAGGATGAATTATTAACAAACTGAAATTACCAAGAAAACGATTTTAAAAGAGTGATTGGCCCTGGAACGAGTAACAAAAAATTAAAATCACCGTCCTTTAAAAATATAGTTTTTGTTAGGAATGTCCTTACCTTTTCTACAGGAGAAGATAATTCTTTTGCGATATAATGAATTCTAATTGTTAAATATTCTTTGCTTATCAATTTAATCAACAAATTTCTATGATCATCCAATACATCGTTATCGAATGAATGTTCGAGTAAATCATCAAATATTGACGTTGGTAGCAATATTTCCGATATTTTATTTATCCTTGACAAAAAATTTTTGGGTTGCGCTAAAACTTTGGAACCTGTACGAATTTCGTATTCACGTAGTATTTTGTCAGCGGTTTTACAGACTTTGCAAACCCCATCGGAGGGTTTTATAAGACCACCTCTATCTTTAATAGAAATCAAGGAAAATGATGCCTGGCTGAATTTATTTTCCAAACATTGGACACATTTTTCGCAGCTTAATACTTTTTTTAATTTCCGCACTACAAAGCCTGCTACATAATGTACAACGTGATTTGCGTACTCCGTTAAAGTTCGTGCGCTCAAAACATAGTCGTGGTCAAATATGGCACTCGGTACATCTGTAAGTTCGACAAGCCTACTATTTCCAGTGGTCGAATTTATTATTTCTTTATATTTTTGAACATTATAATTGAGGACTGTTACAGTTTCTAATGGTACACAATTACCGGTTGAACCATCTTTAAATTGTGCGTGCAAAGTAACCTTTTATATCAACATCGGAGGAAAATCTGAAAATGACAAAAAAAATCATAGCCACATGAGTTTAAATTATTATACCATGAGCCACACGGGTTTTTGACAACTATCATTTCATTACTCATACGTACGATTCGTTCGCAAGACTAGGTATTTAGGTATTTATTTCACTCTTAAATATTTAATCCTTCCCAAAACTACGTGTAAAGAAATATAATGCAATAATTTAGATGACGCTAGTTCTATCGATAGTATATTTTTGCAAGCACTATTGCAAAAATTTATATGCCGGTTTTAAATTTATAATTTTCATATAATCGAACTATTTAATTGCATAAAATATTAATTTCAAAACACTATCGTGTACACTTAGCTCAAATAATTTGAAAAAATGCTAATTCATTCACTTATTCATACATTAAAAAAAAAGTTCATCGCTATAGTGGTACTTTATTTTGAAATCCCAATGTACGGCGAACCGCACATCGGTATTTTATTGCGAAATGTCAAATCATCAGTTTTACGCGCTAACGCCAAACGACCTAAATTACATATAACTTAGTACGTGTTCAGATAGCAACTAGTGCCGTCGCGCGTGCTCCCTCGCTCTATTAACAAACATTTGTAACATTTAGAACAATACACAGTTTCTGTGAGCATTTCCGTCTATCATTTATAACATCCCAAACAGCAATCTCTACATGGTCCTTCGAGCGATCGGGCGGGACCTCGCGAGTTTTTGATAGTCCTCCGTCCGGAAGGAGTTGACTAGTGTTAAAGCAAACCAAAAATTAGTGAGGACACTCGTTCGTTGAACTATTAACATTGTGGAAAATCAGTCCGCATCGTAACAACAAGCAAGCGTTAGCAAGACGTCAGCAGCAGTACGTCGCCAGCAGCAAGGGAACAGTTTCAGCAGCAGAGCTGTTTCCGCAATCATCAACATCTATCAAGCAGCCGTAAGAAAGGAGAATTCAAGTAAGATCTTTCCTTTTTAATTAACATAACATAAGCAAAGCAGTCCTTTCACTAACAAAATGGAGGATCTTTACGGTTCACAACTGGAGATTAGTGAAGCGATGAAGAAAATGAAAATCAACATTAAAAAGGACGGCGCCGAAAGAAAGACGGATGACTATTTCAGACGTCGGTCGGAGTTACTTGAGAGTTACTGGTCAGACTACCAGGACAATCATTTGCGTATCTGTGCGAGTGGGGCCAGAGAACATAAATATTTTCAAAATTCGGAGCATGAGCAAACAAGTCAGCTATACGCTAGCATTAAAACATTAATCGCCGAGCAAAGCTTGGGATTAGCAGTAAGAGTTATTCCTCCATCACCAAACAAACGATCTCAACCCAAACAGGAAGATCGTCAACAAGAACAAGCAGGAGTAGTGCAGGAGCAGCAGAGGGGTCCGAGCACTAGCCAAGCAATGCTGTCAAAGGGTTCGACTAGTAAACTCGATGACATGGTTCGCAAGCAAGCGGCTAATATCAAAGCCTATAAGAGAGCCGTGAGTAACATCGACCTAGAAGAGCTTAATGAAAAGTGGGAGCTAGAGGACGCCCTCAAAACCCTACAATCAAAATGGAAGCAGGTTGATGAGCTGCACTGGGAAATGGACGGAGAAATGTGTGGCGTAGATGAAGAGTACGACATCATCTACAATGAAAATGAGAAAACATTCATCAATCTCAAAAAATCCATCAACAAAAAACTCTGGTCAGTTTTACATAGAGAACATAGTACTCCACAAATGGATATTCCTATATTTACAGGAAAATATCATCAATGGTACTCATTCAAAGATTTGTTTAATGAAACCATCCACAACAATCGGTCATTATCGAACGCACAGAAGATGCAGTTTCTGAAAGGAAAGCTGCGAGGTGAAGCAGAGAAGATTATACAGCATCTTCCAATAAGCAGTGACAACTACAACACATGTTGGGAGCTATTAAACCACCGCTACAATAACAAAAAGCTTATTTTTAACTCTATCATTAACACTCTACTTGGTTTACCCAACATGCAACAGCAATCTTTGAGTCAAATTAAAAAATTGCATGACGTCACCCTTGAAAGCATACACGGGATAAAAAATCTGGGTGTCGACATCAACACATGGGATCCACTCCTTGTGAACTTATTGTCACAAAAGTTGGATCAGGAAACTTTTGGGGATTACGTCGATTCATTGAAAAATGCAAGAGAGCTGCCTGTACTACAAGAGTTTCTCGACTTCTTAGAGAGCAAGTTTACAAGTCTAGAATCGTCGCGTAGAAAACATGAAAGTCTTGCACAAAAGGCAAATCTAGACACAAGAACATCGAATGGAAAAAATCCTCATAGCAACAATTATCATAGCAACAGCCATAAATCATTCTCCAAAGCATTACACGTGTCAGCGCAGCATAAGTGTCCGCTGTGCGGTCAACAGCACGGCCTATATAATTGCAAAAGGTTTTTAGAATCGAGCAATGAAAACAAGCTAAAAACAGTTGCGAAATTGAAAACATGCATTAATTGCTTAATGATCGACAGTGCATTTCTACAAAACGGTGTCGCTATTGCAATGGAACGCATAATTCAATTATGCATGATGCTTGCACAAAATCTAGATCAGCATCTTCCAACAGCGCGGCCGTTGCCAACGGTCAGCAAAATAATGAAGACCCAATAGTGTCTGTTTCATCACATGTCACTGGGAATAAATCAAGCACTAAGGAGGTGATGTTAGCCACTACTTTAATCAAGGTTGAAGCCATCGATGGGTCTCAGCAAGTCTTAAGAGCCCTGACAGATCCGGGTTCACAAGTGTCCCTAATCAAAGAAGATGCAGTGAAAAGGTTAGGATTACAAAAATCGCGATGCAAAGGGATCGTAATGGGTATAGGAGAACAAAACAATAAATGTAAAGGTAAACTAACTATTCGCTGCTCATCAATACATAACAACTTTTCATTTAGTACAGATGTGCTAATTATGGACAAGTTACTTGATAACTTACCTATCAAAACATTTGATCGGCCTAATTGGGGTCATATAGAAAATTTAAAATTAGCAGATCCCGAATTCAACTCAAACAGGCCAGTGGACTTACTACTTAATGCCAACGTCCATGGCATAATATTGCTAACGGGATTGATTAGAGGAGAAAACCCATCCCAACCGGTAATACAACAAACACAACTGTAATGGATTATATACGGAGGTGGTGAAGAAACAACGTCATATCAATGCAATGTTGTATTGAGCAACACCCAAGACCTTCAGCGATTTTGGGAGATCGAAGACATCAGTGAAGAATCGCAAATGTCGTCAGAGGATCAAGAATGCGTAGACTATTATTTAACAACAACAAAACGACTAGCGGATGGGCGTTATGAAGTCAGACTACCTTTGAAATCAGACACCGAGGAAAAGTTAGGGTTTTCCAAAGAAATGGCCATAGCACAGTTCCTAAATCTGGAACGAAAATTCCAAAAGCAGCCAAACTTAGCAGAACAATATAAATCCTTTATAAAGGAATACCAAGAGTTAGGACACATGGTTCCTAAGGAACACAACAATAACAATCAAGCAATATCATGTTACCTGCCACACCACGCTGTACAACGAGCTGAGTCGACAACAACGAAACTTCGTGTCGTATTCAACGCGTCTGCCAGGACGTCTAGCGGGTACAGTGTCAATGATCTGATGTTGAAGGGACCAAATATGCAACAGGACCTTCAAAAACTCATCATCAAGTGGCGTCAATATCGATACGCATTTACCGCCGATATCGAAAAGATGTATCGGCAAATAATGGTGAATGAAGCAGATCGTCGATATCAGCAAATAGTATGGAGAGATTCGCCATACCAAACAATCAAAACATATCAACTAGCAACAGTGACTTACGGCACTAAATCAGCACCCTTTTTAGCAATGATGACCTTGCGACAATTAGCAAAGGATGAAGAGCAGAAATATCCAGAAGCATCCAAGGTCTTAACAGAATCATTTTACATGGACGATCTGATCCATGGTAGTCATTCAATACAGGATGGTAAACCACTTATAACAGATCTCAACAAGCTACTAATGTCGGGAGGCTTTCGATTACGAAAATGGTCAGCAAACAGTCCAGAACTCCTGGCAAACATTGATAACAATCAGAGCGAAGGAGAAATTATATTTAATATCAAAACAGATACACAGCAAAAACATTGGGAATACGGTGGAATGCAACCGATGATGAATTTACTTTTAAATACAATTTAGCAAAAAATTACACGACATTAACAAAGCGAATGCTTTTGACTGAGATATCCAAACTATTTGACCCGTTAGGATGGATATCTCCAGTAACAACAAAATTAAAAATACTATTCCAGAGACTATGGGAAAACAACCTAGACTGGGATGAAGAAGTCCCTGAAAACATTAAAAACGAATGGAATACGTTACAAACAGATATAGTAAACATTAATAACTACAAAATACCACGATGGATCGAATATCAACCTCATGACATCATCGAACTGCACGGCTACTGCGATGCGTCGACTAAAGCTTATGCTGCAGTTATTTATGCGCGTATCAAAAAACATAACAAATCTTCAGTAGTATTGGTTGTGGCTAAATCACGATTAGTTCCGGTTTCGAAAAGCGTATCATTGCCGAAATTGGAATTGTCAGGAGCGCATCTACTAGGAAGATTAATGAACAAAGTTATCAGCTGTTTAGGAGACCTTAATTTGCAGTTATTTGGGTGGACAGACTCGATGGTTGTCTTGGGCTGGTTACAAGGCGATCCCGGACGCTGGAAGCCGTTCGTAGCAAACAGAACGAGAAGCATTACTGAAGTCATAAAACCAGATTGCTGGCGATATGTTAAATCAGAAGAAAATCCAGCGGACGCAGCAAGCGGGGGAATTTTACCATCACAGCTAAAAAATCATAGTCTGTGGTGGGAAGGTCCTAGCACCTTGAAACCATTCGATGCAAAGGCATCATCAAAACCAATAGCTTTTACAACAGACCAAGAACTTAAAACGAAATATAGTCAAGGTCACAAAACAAATACTTTAACAAAGCAGCATCTAACGACAGATTCAGAGAGCATTATTGTGCAACTGTTGGATAAATACAGCTCCTTCAGTAAAATTTTCAAAATACACACATCAAAAGTGTCTAGGGATCAAGCATTTTCATGCGGATTTCTTGAGATTGAGATGTGGCTTTGTAATAAATTTATGATTTTATAAATTTATATGGATCCTTTTTGGTGCATTTCATAATTTGAATCAGGAACTGTGAATCAAATTCGAGTAAAAGATGAAAATCAGCTGTCAATATTTTCCCTATAAAAACATACAACGCATTGAAGACATTATTAGTGCTACTGTTTCCCTACTACTGATTAAAACCAATGTTATTATGGAGCGGCGACGTCATTTAAGCAGGGAAGAAATGCTCAGAGCCGTGGGAATGATAGTAGCTGGTTCCCGGCAACGTACTGTGGCTTTAGCTCTGAATACAAGTCAGAGTGTTATCAGTCGACTTTGGACACGTTACCGAAGCACTGGTACCGTGGCTGAGCGCCATGGAGGACGGTATCGCTGCACCACACGGAGACAAGACCGATACATTCAAATCTTAACTCGAAGAGCTCCAACAATAACCGCCATGATGTTAGCCGTGAGGCTTCATCACTCTTCAGGGAACTTAATTAGCGACCAAACAGTCAGAAACCGCTTGCATGAAGTGAACCTTCATTCCCGAAGACCGCTACGGGTACCACCTATAGCAATGCACAATCGTAGGATTCGATATCAATGGGCTCTTGAACACAGAAATTGGGCAGAAGAACAATGGCGTTTCGTGTGCTTTTCTGATGAGTCTCGTTTTGGTATGAGACCGGATACAAGACGTATACGACACTGGAGAACCCCTGGACGCCAACAGCGATTAAAATCCTGCCAGGAAGTCCATCCTTATAGTGGTGGAACCATCATGGTATGGGCGGGTATTTGGATCGGCGGAAGAACTGAGTTGATTTGGATCAGAGGCAACCTCAACGCTCAAATTTATGCTGAGACGATTGTATCAGACGTCATCGTTCCTCTACAAGTGCAAATCGGTCCCTTATTTCAGTTAATGCATGATAATGCACGACCGCACACCGCAAGAGTTGTAAGACAGACTCTCGCCGCAGCTAACATCAATGTCCTGCCCTGGCCTGCTCAGTCGCCAGACTTGAACCCGATTGAGCATGCATGGGATATGCTACAGAGAAGAGCTCTGCCGAATATGGAGGGTATCCAGTCGCAAGAAGACCTTTTTTTGTTGTTGCAACGAACATGGGCGGCCATTCCACAGCGTGATTTGGATGAACTCATTTTGAGTATGCCAAACCGATGTTCTTGTGTTGTTAGTGTTCGCGGTAGAAACACGGATTATTAATTGTTTAAGTTACCCAATAAAATTTTAAAGAAAACTGTTATTTCAGTATTTATTCGAACTTTGGTGTTAGTGGTTCAAATGTCAAAAATCCCTTTATTAGAAAAATGGCAAATTTCTTTATTAATGCAAAGGTGACTTGGTTTATCGTTACTGTGACAAACGAAAACACTTTATTTTGATGAATCCTTAAAGAAAATTTTAATTAATATCAATCAGGAGAAAAGTTATTGCAAAAATATATGTTGATCCCTAGACACTTTTGATGTGTGTACTTGCGTGGTTATTACGCGCTACAAAAACAATGCCGTTACATAATAACGCCACAACAATTAAACATAGTTCATTGCCGTCGTATCTCACGTTACTTGAAATGCGAAACGCCAAGTTATTAATTGTTAAGCATGTACAAAGAACAGTATTTTTAGAAGATTTAGAACACTTAAAAAAGCATGGTAAATTAAACAACAAGAGTGATCTAGTGAAACTAGATCCGTTCATCGATCGAGAAGGTATCCTTCGAGTAGGTGGTCGCCTAAGAAAGGCAGATATTGGAATGGAGATGAAACATCCAGCAATACTACCAAACAACAGCCGATTGACAACACTTATTATCAACCAAGCTCATCTTCTAACTTATCATGGTGGGCCTCGTTTAACACTAGCAAACATCCGACAGAAGTATTGGATAATCGGAGGTAATAGAGCTGTCAAGAAAGAAGTTAGAAACTGCGTTATTTGCAGAAAACATTCACCAAGAATGCAGCATCAATTGATGGGAGATCTTCCAGAATCCCGAAGCACACCCGCTCCCCCTTTCTATCATACCGGGGTGGATTATACCGGCTATGTTGAGGTAAAAAGCAATAAAGGACGCGGGATAAAAACAACAAAAGGCTACATAGCAATATTCGTGTGTATGGTGACCAGAGCTGTTCATCTGGAATTGGTGTCCGACTTAAGCAGCTCTGCATTTTTAGCAGCACTACACCGAATGGCAGCCAGAAAAGGAGCTCCCTGTCACATATACAGTGATAATGGAACTAACTTTGTTGGTGCGAACAGAGTTTTACAAGAGCAATTTCACGATTTACAAAGCATGATCAACAACAATTTATCAGCAGAACTAACGGACTAACAAATACAGTGGCATTTTAATGCACCATCCTGGCCAAGTGCCGGCGGATTATGGGAACGAGCCGTTAGAAGTCTGAAACATCACCTCAAAAGAGTGGTTGGCGAGCAGAAGCTAACTTTTGAGGAATATTCAACTATCTTAGCAAAACTGGAGTCATGTCTAAACTCTAGACCGCTGTGTGCGTTATCCGAAGGTATAGATGATTTAGAAGTGCTAACTCCAGCCCATTTCCTAACTGGAAGGGCAGGAACAACAGTTATCGAAACAGAGCAAGATGCACGCACTAGGTGGACTCTATCAGCAAAAATTGCACATGACATATGGAAAAAATGGAAAGCAGAATATTTAGCAGAACAGTCAGTGCGCCCTAAATGGATGAAAAATCAAAACAATATTGAAATAGGGCAACTAGTAACTATACAGGACGACAATCTCCCGCCAGGGAAGTGGAAGATGGGCAGAGTAATAGAAGTCCACCCTGGACAGGATGGTCTCGTTCGTGTAATATCCTTAAAAACAAAAATGGGTGTCATAAAACGACCTATTGTCAAGGTGTCGATTCTACCGATTACAACTAGCAAGCAGGAAGAGATGGAAAAGGGACAAGACAATAACAAAGATGGCGTAAGAGAAGCAAAGATAAAAGCAAACAAACCTAAATCATTGTTTACATCATTCGCGATGTCTTTGATATTTGCTATGTCATTGATAACAACATCGCAAACAACAGAAGTAATATCACCATTACCTAACAACATTTCGTTATATTTTGACTCAATCAATAACATGCAACTTGTGCGAGATAAATGGACCCTCGTTGTATACTACAATATGTCTCCATACTGGGATGGCATGGCAACAGCAACAAAGTTCCTGAACTATTTAGATCAAACATGCAGCACCTTAACAGACACAAGTCGCTGCGGTATGTTACTACTCCAATTACATCACGAGTACTCGGAATTACAACATTACAACCGACTCCTATTGAATCAGCATTTTGACACGCACGCCAGACAGCGTCGCGGTCTTATCAATGGGATAGGTAGCGTTGCAAACGCACTGTTCGGGGTATTAGACGAGAGTTTCGCCGAACAGTATAAAAAAGATATACAACTTATCAAACAAAATGAGCATCACCTAACAAACTTACTTAAAAATCAAACATCTATCGTGGAGGCTGAGTATAACGTGCTAAAACGGACTGAACAACATATACAACTGCAACACAAAACTATCAACAAGCATTTAAACGAGCTAGATCGAGCAACCAACATAATTAAAGAAAACCTGAACAAGTTAAGCGATAGTCAGGATTTCACTCTGTCAGCACTAACAGCAGTCAATTTACTTCACAATCTAAAAGGAATTCAGGATACTCTACTAGATACAATAACGGACGTTTATCATGGCAAATTCAACACTCATTTATTGAGTCCTGATCAATTAAGAAATGAACTACAGTTTATATCTGGGCAGCTGACCAAAGACGTGACCTTACCGGTGGACAATATACAGTCAGACCTTAGATCAATCTACAGCATGCTGAGAGTAAAAGCAAGAGTAATGACAGACTATGTCATATTCGAAATAACATTTCCATTGTCTAGTAGAGACAGTTACAAGATCTATAAGATCCTCTCAGTTCCTCATCAAATCGGTACCAACATGCTTAATGTCATACCGAAAACAGAGTTCGTAGCAATAAATTTAAAAAGGATGCTTATGTAACAGTATCTTTCACAGAACTTCAGCTATGTCAGCATAATGAGCATTCATATTTATGTACAATCAACAAGCCAATGAACTATCTTCCTATTGACGAGAAGTTCTGTAAAATCAACCACAACAACAATCAATGTGCAGTCAGCAAATCTCCGTGCAGCGATATGTGGATTGAACTGAGCAATCCATCTAAGTATTTATATTTTTGCTGCAACACTTACCCGATCAGGATCATCTGTCAAGATCAAGTTACCTACAAGCAAATCAGTGGAGCTGGCATAATTAGCTTGAAGCCCAAGTGCATAATTAAAGGCAAAGACTTTGCTCTATACTCCCGTTCCCACTCGGAAAACAGCTTAAAAACTGATCCTGAAATAGAAACTCCACAGATAACAGAATTCCATCATTTAGTAAACATTTCACTGTCAGACTACACGGAATCCGTAGATCCGCTAAATCAAACATTAGAAGACATTGGCAAGCAGATAAAACAGTTGAAAACGGCTACGGCAAACACTTCCGAAGAGATCGATATAAACAACCAAAACCTATCAACACATGACGTTCACCAATACGTCATTTGCTACATCTTGCTGAGCGCGGCCATCGCAGCAGCAGCGGTATTCCTGTGGCGCTGGAGGAAGGCGTCTACCAGGGGCCTCACGCAGACGGAACCGACAGTTACATTTTCGCGAAACATCAGTTCTAGTGAAGTGAAACATGTGAAATTTCCGCGAAAGCAGAGCATAGTGGCTGACCGTCAGCCCAGTGAAGTGAATATGAGAGCTAGTAACGCTAGTTTAAACACTGTACAGGATCAAGCTACGTCCCCTAGGCCACAAAGACGTAAATTTTACACTGGGGATGATATTGTTTAATTTTTATTATCTTTATATTTTGTATCATTTTCGCCCGGGGGAGCATGTACGGCGAACCGCACATCGGTATTTTATTGCGAAATGTCAAATCATCAGTTTTACGCGCTAACGCCAAACGACCTAAATTACATATAACTTAGTACGTGTTCAGATAGCATCTAGTGCCGTCGCGCGTGCTCCCTCGCTCTATTAACAAACATTTGTAACATTTAGAACAATACACAGTTTCTGTGAGCATTTCCGTCTATCATTTATAACATCCCAAACAGCAATCTCTACACCCAATAAATCATTAGTAACTAAGTTAGAGATAAGTAGCGTAATCTTAAAGTATTATTAATAATACTATATATTTAAGTAATATAATATGAAAATAATATTTTCTGTTCTGTATATTATTGCTGATGAAGGGGTCAACTTCTATAGTGTTTACTTATAATTATACTCTAATTTAAAAAGTATAAATTACCAAACATACCTGATGATGATTGATAATAATTGTGGGTTACTTCAGGTTGATTGAACGTCTGTTCCGATGTGGAGTTCGATAAGTCACAAGTATTACTTTGTTCTTCTGAAAAACAAATCATTATTATTAGGAGATTTTAAAATGTCTACTTCATTATTTAAATACTATTCAACATGAAAATATACATACCACGCAAAAACAGTGATGGAACTGCTAGAGCATTCAAGCGGTTATAGTGATTCCGATCCTTTTCAGTAAAATGTCTGACACAAATTCTCATATTTCGGTAATTCAAATTACATTCTTCTTGGCCACAAACGACACGAACCCAAGCTTTGAACTGCTCGGGAAACTTGTCGGGATTCGGAAATACATGAAGTACACCTCCTGTAAAAAAGATTATTACAAACTATTTAGTGACTATTCATTTGCCAACAGTAATGTTTTTTTTTTTGTATTTGGTTTAAGGTAACTTTATAACATAAATTTATAAAAAATCCGCTTACAATTTAACCAAACAGTCAAAATCAAAATTCAAATTAGGCTGGAAGCCAACACTTTTTGAATGTGAAATTTTACAATAAGACAGTCCCCCAAAACAGACAGTTGTCACTTTCTAGTGTTATAGCTGGGAAGAAGAAGTGGCCAACAAACTCCCCAGCAACACATCTGTCTGTTATGTCATCTGTTATGTTGTAAGAACTTGTTGAGGAATTTATACAATAGAATGCATGTGTCTCCGAGACCTAAAGCACTGTTAATGTTCTGATTGAAACTAACTAGCAGAGTCCGTCTGGGATACAGTATGTCCTGTAATCCTGAATAAAGGTACTATTCCTATTCATTCGTTAGGCTCATTCATTATCACTATGCACATGGGCGATAATTGGCGTAAGCACCATCTATGTCATTTTTTTGTACTTAATCTCTCAAGTTTACGCAGATTTCGTGAAAGATGGTGCTAGTATCTTCGTGAAAAATTGGACACCTACGTCAAGTACGGCAGTGTTGGCATTCAAAACAAGGTCTTGATTTTTTTCCTTTTGTATATTCTGGCATATGGTCAGCAAGATGTGCTGACAATCGTTGTGAGCTTGTGGATCGAGATTCTCGATACCACCACCATATATATATGCCGAGCCCGAACGCCTCACCTCATTTGAAGTAGGACATTGTACCGGCTCAGTTTGAAAAAGAGGCTACTCTTACAAACTCTTTTTCAAGTCGTGTCCTACCCAACACTAATCGAGAAGTGGTCGGGAGCGAGTATTCCAACTCAGGCGCTTTATATTTTTCTATAAACTGCCTAATAACTCCTAATTGAAAATCGGCCAACCTGGTATTTGCATGAATTATTTTTCAACCAGGAAGTGGATTCCATGAAGTCCTAGAAATGTAATTAGAAAAATAAATGAATATTGTTTATCAAAATGCCTAGCTTTTATTACAAACCTCCATTTGATTTCTTAAATAATAATTAACGAAAATCACCTATTAAAGAAACTTAAAAAAAAGGGAAAATAATAAATAGTAGTAAAAAACATGGTAAATATCCCGTGAGTGCTAATAATAAAGTAGGTTTCAATAATTGATATACTTACTAAATTAAAGTAATTATACCTACTATTTATAGTACTCAACTAAAGTCATTAGACTAAAGTTGAGTATAAAATAAAATATCACGCACATAGCACACAAACACACAAGATAATGCTTATCTTTTTGCCCGCGGCTTCGCCCGCGTAGATGTCGATAAATTATACACCTAAACCTTCATGAATCATTGTATTAGTGAAAACCGCATGAAAATCCGTTCAGTAGTTTTTGGGATTATAGCGTACAGACGCGGCGGGCGACTTTGCTATATTTGCAGTGATAATAAAATAGATAGGAATTTTAATTGGTCCAGTGAAACAAATTATTTATTAAGAAATTAGACATAGTACAAATAAAAATAAACATTTTTATTTTTTAACAATGACTCTGCTTGCTCCCTTTTAATTTGGTTGCAGCGCAGGAGCTCTTCTGCACTTCTTCGCTCAATTACCCTTTTATAAATAATAATAATAAGCCCTTTTATAAATTTCCTTTGCTGATTTTAACGTCAACTGTTTCTCTTCAACCATTATCCTGTACAGCTCTTCTTCTCTCTCTTGTGCCCGTGCATAATTGTTTTTCCTTATTTTAAACTCTTCGCTTATAACCTTAGTCCTAATATTTTTAGCTGTCCCTAGAAAAAATAAAATATATAATATACTCGTAGTAGGTACAGACGCCAGCTCATCAAGCTACCCGAAACTGTAAAATTTTCCCAATCAACCTTGAACCTAATGCTTACTCCAAACATAATGCATACCAAAGTGGGGCCTTTATTATTTTTAATTTATATAAACGACTTGCCACGACGCATAAAACATCCTATGGTCTTATTCGCTGACGATAGTACTGCCTTGATTAAATGTACAGACCTAAAAATGTATGAACATGACATAAATAATACTTTATCGGACATTATACACTGGCTTGACCAAAATAATTTAATGATTAATGTACCTAAGACTAATGTTATGCATTTTTATCAACGTATACCACCGCAAACTTTAAATTTAAATTACAATGGACAAAAAATAGACCAAGTGCAAGTTGCAAATTTTTTAGGTTTAATGATAGATAGCCAACTAACCTGGAAGCCACATGCAGAAGAAGTATGCAAAAGACTAAGTACAGCAGCGTATATACTTTTTAACTTATCCAGGAAAGTGAATATGCCCACCAGATTAGTTGCTTATCATGGTTTGGTTGCGTCAATTCTGAGATTTGGGACCATATTTTGGGGAAATTGTAGTCTAAGAGAACAGGTATTCAAGGCTCAAAAACGATGTATAAGAGCAATGTGTAACATGAAAGTAACAGATAGTTGCGTACCTGTATTCAAGTCCCTAAATTTGCTAACATTCCCATCACTTTACATTTTCGAAATAGCTGTTTTTGTGAAATCAAATATGCATCTTTTTAATAAATCGTCTGACAATAGAACACGACCAATTAGAAGGCAGTATACAAACATGCTATGTGTTAGTAGTCATAACACTGCATTATTAAGGAAAAGTGTTATATGTATGTGCCCGATTATCTTTAACAAAATACCAGATGGAATAAAAAACGAGTCCATTCCACTGTTTAAAAAGAAATTGTCAGTCTTATTAATTGATAAATGTTATTACTCTATTTGTGACTTTCTAAATGATAAAACTTTATAGTTAACTAATTAATCCTGACATCTTGACATTTCTGACATTCTTTATTTAATTTTATTGACCATATTATAAGAATTTTCATATTGACAGTATTTTAGACTAATAAGCACTTGTGCTAAATGTTTGCATGCCTAATTTAAGGTAGAATGTATAAGGATCTTTAATTATAAAAACATCTGTATTTTTTGTACCTACTTTCTATGCAAATAAATAATTATTCTATTCTATTCTATTCTATTCTATTCTATTCTATTCAAAATATGGAAGTATAGTATTTTAATATGGCAATATATTCATCCCCTATTACATGGGACTTGGGGCATACGGTATGCCACACCTCTGCCTAAACGTTAGAGGAAAAACAGGTGTGATATTATGTTAGGCCCCTAATTAAATGTATGCTGGGATTGTCTGAATAATAACCTGGTGTCTGTTGTGTACTTGCACTGTAATCAGTGTGCCGAGATCCAGATCGGAAACGGGTATCTAACAACTTAAAAAATATAAAGTCATTATAATATGTATAATCACTGGCTGCCAATATAGATAATTAAATCACCTCTTTCAGTTTCTGGTTCAGGTTCAGTGTCTGTTTCTACCGCAGTATATGACTGTGATTGTGGACCAGGATCGGTTTCAGGCACAGCTGTCTGTGACGAGAGAGACTCTGTCTCGAAATGGAGTATATCTAAAAACAAAATTTAAAAATAAGTAAAATGGAATAGACCCTTTTCTTGCTAATACTTTTTTAATCGCACAACTGTACTCTTTCACAATCCAACCACGACTGGCTTTGCACTACATTTTACCATTTTAAAACGACATTTGCCCCACCCAGAAATAACGCTCAGTAATATCATCACCGTTATTTCCAAGTGTTGCCAAAGTAAAATAATACATTTAGTTGCCATAGCGGAAATACATTTTAAAAGTTTGTTACAATATTAATAATTTGTACTTTGATAGTGTTGCCACAGTGGATATTATAATGCGGTATTAAAATAATGCTTGTTTTTTAAAATTAAATCAATGAAATCACGACAACTCGGCCATCCGACGGCGTGCTAACTCCGAAGCACGCGCTAATCACGACCACTGAGGCAATATATCAAATAGCAACAATATTGGAATTTTATTTTGATATGCTGGTTTACTGGGAAGCTAAATAATATTTAACTAACCATCTGTATGTGCCTGCGCACCGTTTCTATTAGAATTATCATTGATCCCATTAAGTAACACAACCTACTGCCATTCGGCCATCAATTTCACACCTACTGTGCAATGCTAACTTATCATAAAAATAGTCCAAAAGTTTCATCCATACAGGACTTTCATTTAAGCATCTCTAAAAGTTTTCTGAAATTTTCATCAATACCAATTATTTCCACGAGTAATTGAGCGTTAGCAAAGTTTCATGCCGCTTTTTGGCCAATCCAAAAACTTTTTAAAGGGCATAGTGTTTTATTTGTTTTCATTCCAATCAAACATTGGCGTATTAACTATCTTAGCTATCGCTCAATATCTTGGAATCTACTATCAGGGTCAAAATCTGGGACTCATTGCAGCATATCTACATGGCTTATTAACAGCACACAAATGGCGTACTAACAGCACACCTACATGGTTGCATAAGATCACATTAGCGCCTACGTTAAACTCAGAACTACAGTTTTGAACTACAGCTCACTCACATGGCTGCGCAAGATCACATAAGTACCTACGTTAAGCTTTGAACTGCAGCTCACCTACATGACTGCGCAAGATCACATAAGTACCTACGTTAAACTTTGAAGGGCAGCTCACCTACATGGCTGCATAAGATCACATAGGTACCTACGTTAAACTTTGAAGTGCAGCTGACCTACATGGTTGCATAAGATCATATAAGTACCTTCGTTAAACTTTGAACCGCAACTCACCTACATGGCTGCATAAGATCACATAAGTACCTACGTTAAACTTTGAACTGCAGCTCACCTACATGGCTGCATAAGATCACATAAGTACCTACGTTAAACTTTGAACTGCAGCTCACCTACATGGCTGCATAAGATCACATAAGTACCGACGTTGAACTTTGAACTGCAGCTCACCTACATGGCTGCATAAGATCACATAAGTACCGACGTTGAACTTTGAACTGCAGCTCACCTACATGGCTGCATAAGATCACATAAGTACCTACGTTAAACTTTGAACTGCAGCTCACCTACATGGCTGCATAAGATCACATAAGTACCTACGTTAAACTTTGAACTGCAGCTCACCTACATGGCTGCATAAGATCACATAAGTACCTACGTTAAACTTTGAACTGCAGCTCACCTACATGGCTGCATAAGATCACATAAGTACCGACGTTGAACTTTGAACTGCAGCTCACCTACATGGCTGCATAAGATCACATAAGTACCGACGTTGAACTTTGAACTGCAGCTCACCTACATGGCTGCATAAGATCACATAAGTACCTACGTTAAACTTTGAACTGCAGCTCACCTACATGGCTGCATAAGATCACATAAGTACCTACGTTAAACTTTGAACTGCAGCTCACCTACATGGCTGCATAAGATCACATAAGTACCGACGTTGAACTCCGAACTACCGGCTCACTCACATGGTTGCAACAAACTATACGCATACATCACCCATGATTGAACTAGAGTGTAAGCCGCATAGAACTCTAAACTATTCTCCTATATCATTATCTTTATTTTTAAAATCTGAACTACAGCTCGCTTATGTGGCTGCTATAAACTATACGCATACATCTCCATAAAGCTCACTTGCATGGCTGAACTAGAGTGTAAGCCGCATAGAACTCTAAACTATACTCGTACATCTTCATTTTTAAATCTGAACTATAGCTAGCCTACATGGCTGCAATAAGCTATACGCATACATCTCCATAAAGCTCACTTACATGGCTGAAATAGAGTGTAAGCCGCATAGAATTCTAAACTATACTCGTACATCTTCATTTTTAAATCTGAACTATAGCTGGCCTACATGGCTGCAATAAACTATACGCATACATCTCCATAAAGCTCACTCACATGGCTGAAATAGAGTGTAAGCCGCATAGAACTCTAAACTATACTCTTACATCTTCGTCTTTAAATCTGAACTACAGCTGGCCTACATGGCTGCAATAAACTATACGCATACATCCCCATAAAGCTCAATAACATGGCTAAACTAGAGTGTAAGCCGCATAGAAATCTAAACTATACTCGTACATCTCTGAACAGCTCACCTCGTGGCTGAACCCGAGTGAACGCCGCATAGATAAAGGTCAAAGTCACTATACTCGTACATCTCTGAACAGCTCACCTCGTGGCTGGAAACGAGTGCATGCCGCATAGAGGTCTAAACTATACTCGTACATCTCTGAACAGCTCACCTCGTGGCTGGACCCGAGTGCACGCCGCATAGATAAAGGTCAAAGTCACTATACTCGTACATCTCTGAACAGCTCACCTCGTGGCTGGACCCGAGTGCACGCCGCATAGATAAAGGTCAAAGTCACTATACTCGTACATCTCTGAACAGCTCACCTCGTGGCTGGACCCGAGTGCACGCCGCATAGAGGTCTAAACTATACTCGTACATCTCTGAACAGCTCACCTCGTGGCTGGACCTGAGTGCACGCCGCATAGATAAAGGTCAAAGTCACTATACTCGTACATCTCTGAACAGCTCACCTCGTGGCTGGACCCGATTGCACGCCGCATAGAGGTCTTAACTATACTCGTACATCTCTGAACAGCTCACCGTCGTGGCTGGACCCGAGTGCACGCCGCATAGAGGTCTAAACTATACTCGTACATCTCTGAACAGCTCACCTCGTGGCTGGACCCGAGTGCACGCCGCATAGATAAAGGTCAAAGTCACTATACTCGTACATCTCTGAACAGCTCACTCTCGTGGCTGGACCCGAGTGCACGCCGCATAGAGGTCTAAACTATACTCGTACATCTCTGAACAGCTCACCTCGTGGCTGGACCCGAGTGCACGCCGCATAGAGGTCTAAACTATACTCGTACATCTCTGAACAGCTCACCTCGTGGCTGGACCCGAGTGCACGCCGCATAGATAAAGGTCAAAGTCACTATACTCGTACATCTCTGAACAGCTCACCTCGTGGCTGGACCCGAGTGCACGCCGCATAGAGGTCTTAACTATACTCGTACATCTCTGAACAGCTCACCTCGTGGCTGGACCCGAGTGCACGCCGCATAGATAAAGGTCAAAGTCACTATACTCGTACATCTCTGAACAGCTCACCTCGTGGCTGGACCCGAGTGCACGCCGCATAGAGGTCTTAACTATACTCGTACATCTCTGAACAGCTCACCTCGTGGCTGGACCCGAGTGCACGCCGCATAGATAAAGGTCAAAGTCACTATACTCGTACATCTCTGAACAGCTCACCCTCGTGGCTGGACCCGAGTGCACGCCGCATAGAGGTCTAAACTATACTCGTACATCTCTGAACAGCTCACCTCGTGGCTGGACCCGAGTGCACGCCGCATAGATAGAGGTCAAAGGTCAAAGTCACTATACTCGTACATCTCTGAACAGCTCACCTCGTGGCTGGACCCGAGTGCACGCCGCATAGATAGAGGTTAAAGTCAAAGGCCAAAGTCGGAGGTCTAAACTATACATTTTACTATACATATGCATGCTCATACAGTCATTAGACATTATCGCAACCAACATGATCAAACTTTTAGCTTAGCTATCAAACTATATACCTGCTCAGAAAATCCAATGAACGGTACAGACCTCTAAAATATCATTGTTCAGAGTGAATCTTGTAGCGAAATTCCCAACATTTACTTCAAGTTGTCCAATGCAATGATAACTCTATCGAGGAGTTGCCCCGACCAAGAGTAACACGTGCACTGGCTCAACTATTGACTTATTGTTTATAATTAGTCCAAGGCCATGATAACCCTATCGAGGAGTTGCCTCGACCAAAGGTACCATGTGCATCGGCCCAACCATTTACTTATATAATTATGCCAACATAGCTACAACCTTATCGAGGAGTTGCCTCGACCAAAGGCAGCACGTGCGTCGGCCTAACTATTTACTTATTATGTTATTATAATTAGTCCAACGCAACGATAACCCTATCGAGGAGTTGCCTCGACCAAAGGTAGCACGTGCATCGGCCCAATTACTATTAACTATGATTTAAATATTAACCGTCTGGGAAATACGCCACAATGATTGCTACCGAATCAAAAACTACGTAACAACCACACTTACCGCTCACTGAACTTATCTGGGACTAAAACAATGAAGTAAAGTAAAGAATTCATAAGACTACTTACGATTTTGCCGAGACATGGCTCGTAGTCCATAGCACTTCTGAATTAAAATGGAATAGACCCTTTTCTTGCTAATACTTTTTTAATCGCACAACTGTACTCTTTCACAATCCAACCACGACTGGCTTTGCACTACATTTTACCATTTTAAAACGACATTTGCCCCACCCAGAAATAACGCTCAGTAATATCATCACCGTTATTTCCAAGTGTTGCCAAAGTAAAATAATACATTTAGTTGCCATAGCGGAAATACATTTTAAAAGTTTGTTACAATATTAATAATTTGTACTTTGATAGTGTTGCCACAGTGGATATTATAATGCGGTATTAAAATAATGCTTGTTTTTTAAAATTAAATCAATGAAATCACGACATAAGTTATTTGTTTACATTAAGTTTGTCTTTGGTGCAATAAATACAGTATCTGAAATTTACCCTGAGATGTAGGATCTGCAGGAAAATTGTCACTATCAATCACATATTGCAGTTCCACATGTGTTTGTTCTACCAAAGTCTCGTCAACAAGCATAGGATCGTCCTTTGATGACCCTGGCTTGGGATAAAATGGCCCTCCAACTGTCCTCATGCGCTCTTTTTTCTCTTGAGCTAGAAAAGCTTTTTACGGGTCTTTTAAGGTTGTCCCAGCATTTCTTCAACTGTGATTCAGTTCTCTGAAATTTGCAGATAAAGTATTTAAATAAAAGGTTTATTTTTTTAACGCAGCGTCAAAAGGGGAAACTATTTTTGAACTTACAACGCGATCATATTAACTTGACGCTTGGCGTTGACGTTATTTTGTTTTTTTTGGCAATATACTTAATAAAAAATATAATTTAAACAACAACAGAAAACTAGCCTAATTATCGACGCGCGTATTGGTAACAAAGATAAAGGTAACACTTTCCGGGCGAGCTCAGGAATGCGGGCTTCGCATTCCAGAGATGCGTCAAGTTAATGTGACCGCGTTGTACTCAAAAAATACCACGCTTTAGCAGAAACTCACCGTGATCACCAAATTCTCCACTACGCGTGGTATTTATAAAAGTGAATTATAATTGGCTAAATTAGGAGTTACGCGGTAGTTTATGATTAGGTGTATGATTACTTACCTTAGTATTGGATTCAATTGAGTTGTACTTGTTCACTAAGCGTGCCCAAGCCTCTTTTTTTACAGCAGGATTCCCGGCGGCTTTAGTTGATGCTAAATGTAATCTATACTTAATAATTAATTCTTGGAGACATGCCTTCTCTGACTCACTGAATAATTGTCTCCCAGACATATTTCGTGAAACAATAAAAATAGAAACGGTAAGTATAACTTTTAAGTCACAACACAACTATACTATTAAAGTTTCAACGTAAACAACAACACAGGATGACAGGACCGACGCGATTACACAGATAAAAAAAACCGCAATCTGACAACTTTTGAGTGACCATAGACAAAAAAATCAAAATGTTTACTGTAATCTATGATTCAATGACGTATTCAATGACGTTTTACCTCGACTCAACCTCACTGGAGGATCCTCAAGGTTACCTCATGACAAGACCGAGTTTTAACTAAGAATACCGGTTTCGAGGATTCCTTGAGGTAGTACTTAAGGTACCTAACCTCGAATGAGTGGAGGTGGAGGAACTTTCGAAGATACTTCTTAGAATATGGGTGTTCATCGTGAATCAATTGTGTAAGGCCAGTATACATGTTACTAGAAGATGATGAGTCAAGATCGGTAAACTGTGAAGTGAAATATCCTCGTCTGTTTTCAGCGTTATATTCTTGTGTTGATGATTGATTGAGGCGCTCCATATCAGCTTCGTATAGTATAGTATTTATTGAATGTTTAACTCTCGTAAACATAGTGGCATCATATTTTCTTAGTTCGGCTGCTATATGCATGCCAAAAGCAACGTAAGGATCATTACTATTACTGTCATTTTGTTTTCGCATTACTTCTAATGCTTCTTCTATCGTTTGATTTTCAGCATCATACTCTGACTCTTGGTATGTCCTCTCGTAAGCTGGCTTTTCTTTTCTTGACGACTTCTTGGTATTTGTATCTTGGTCTCGAGTGCCTTGTTCCGAAGTTCCTGGTTCCGAAGTGCCTTGTCCTGAAATGCCTTGTTCCGGAATAGCTTGTTCTGTATTACCCGGCTCTGAGGGTGAGCCACAATCCTGAAACAAAAATAACAAAATACATGAAACGTTATTAATAAAAATAAAAAATCAGCTACCAGTATCAGAGCAAGAGTAGGGTATAATTGGGGGTTCTGCATCACTTGCTCTCGCTTGCGCTCGAGCGGCGCACTGCAGAAGCCCCCAATCATACTAGGGTATGATTGGGGGCTTCTGCAGTGCGCCGCTCAAATCAAACCAATGGATTGGAAGAGTGGTAGGCCACTCTTCCAATCCATTGGTTTGATTTGATGGCTTCAAATATGTTTTAATATATGAAATTGTGGAGCTGGAAACTTGATACATATACTTGCAAAGTTCAAAATGCAAGGTTGGAATCGATGGAGTATGTGATGGTTGTATAAACTGATACATGTTGTCGCTATAAGTGTTGATGATTAACTGCTCTCTCAACTACTCTGACAGAGTTTATGAAGTGACTGTAACTTTTTTATAATAATAATATCAAATAAAAAAATACACTCATAGTAAACAATTTATTATTTCTTATTATCCTCTCTACTCTTATATGTCTAATGCTAACCTAAAACGCTATACCTACTACACAAGTTCACTTTTGAGCTTAACGTAAGCACACTTACTAAACCACTGAAGATGTTGCTGCCAAGGCTCATCACCATCTTCCAAATCTTTTAAGCCTCCACCGCAATAAAAACACGTGGTCCTATCTCCATAACCAGTATAAAAGACACCGGCGTCAGCTAAAACCTCCGGCTTCTGACGCATATGTAGAGGCCAGTCTATGAAACTGAGCAATCGTTTTGTTTTAGAGCTGAAGTGCGGGTGCTGAGGCTTAGGGTCTTTTTTATATTCACTCATCAATGAGGCTATTGTTCTGTTTACCTGTGATGAGCCAATACCACACTCATCCCGTCCCTCAGGATCATAATCATCTCTTCCTTCAACTATTTTAAAATTTTCACTATCATTCTGTATGTTGCTTACTCGAGCAAATGTATGCGTAACCTCACCATCACTCTTGAATTCAAAGTAATGTGTGTTTTCGATATCAGATTTCACCGAATCTTCCGTACGGATTGCATCATTGTCCTGATGTTTTGTTAAATCTAAGTTCGATATTTTCTGAGCAGTCCGCATACTTTTGGTGAATATTATCTCACCCTTAACATTCCTGAAAATAATTTCACGATTGCTTTCCACATCACATTTCGCTTAATTGAGCATTGTTAATAATAATGTGAAATAATAATCGATTCTTCACCCAGCAATGGTGGGATCCGAATGCAAATAAAAGCGTGTAATGAGTGTTCGTTGTGAAATTGTAATGTTGTCATATTGATGTTGCTGGCAACTAATAATCATGTAAACGTGAACGAGGTGAGGGATGGGAAGCTAAATTGAATAAATAAAATATAAAATGTTTATTCCAAAAATTTATTATCAAAGCACTATTTATTTAAACATAAAACAGTTTTTAAAGCACAAATTGAGTCATGATAAATACAACTATACAGTTCATGAGAATGGTCATATTTTTCATAACACTTAATGAACTCGGACAACCTTTGTCTTCCAAATGATTTATAAGTTAAGTTATGTATTAAGTAGGTTTTCATTTCTCTTGTGTAATTTTAATCATTTTATTATCTCATTTGTAATTTATTCAGTTTTTATTTCTCTTGTGTAATTTTAATCAATTTATTATCCATTTATAATTTATTACGTTTTATTTCTCTTGTGTAATTTTAATCGATTTATTATCTCATTTGTAATTTATTCAGTTTTTTATTTATCTTGGGTAAATTTTAATCAATTTATTATCCATTTATAATTTATTCAGTTTTTTATTTCTCTTGTATAATTTTAATCAATTTATTATCTCATGTGTAATTTATTCAGTTTTCATTTCTCTTGTTTAAAATGGCTATAGGAAAGGACACATTAATAAGATTAGAAGGCTGTGATATTTTTAAATCAAATAATAAAAAATAATATGAGAGCTGTATCTAAGTAAGACCAATAAACGAATATTAAGATATAACATATTTGCTAGTTATCTTTTTAAGCTATAAAATAAAGATAACCAACATAACGTGATTAAATCATGATATAAAAAATAAAAAGTTATACAATTCTTTAAGAAAAAAAAGTTTTAGCTAACACACTATTTATTGCGGATTAGTATACAGTACCGGACGGATTTCCCTCATTTCATCCCGACCAGCATTGACTAGACCAGTTAATGCAGTCCAAACACCTGTGTTCTGGTTAGTAGCAAGCTTCAAGGTTATGAGAGCTTGTTTCCAGCGCTCGTTGTATTGTAGTCGCTCAGCTTCGCGACTGTTATACACTCTCAATTCGAAGTAGTATTGTCCTGTTTTCGCCGGGTCTGACTGGTATGAGTATCCCGAAGCTACACGCTGAGAGAATGCACTTTTCAGAGTCGCAGCTCGAATTGGCTGCTGCGGTAATTCATCCTGGAGTACAATTAAATTACAATGTATCATCTAGTGTGTAATAATAGCGCTTGTCGAGTCTAAGAACCAAAGCTCAATACTCCTATTATGACAGAATATAATAGAATGGATATTCCGACAATATGTGTGTCAAAAAAATATGATGACGTGTAAAAGTGTTTATAAAAACCTACTTACAGAAAATAAATCATTTATCATTTATCACTCTACATACATATCAAAGTAAAAATAATTTATTATAAATAAAGACTTTCTAGCACTGTCTTACTTCATTGTACCTAAGGGAGAAGTCTTATGTCCAGGACTGCGATAAGCTGAGTCAATTGATAGATTTTCGGAAATTGAAGTTAAATAACTATACTAGTTATAGCAAAAACTTACCTCAGAGTCAGGAAGCACAGCAATTCGCTTTCGTTTGACAGCTGGTGCGGCAGTACACTTCACGTCGCTGTCGGAATCAGATTGCTCAGCAAACGGATTTTTCACTGGCAGAGCTTTTTTCTTCAGGGCCTTTTTAGGGCGCTTCGCCGGTTCAGCTTTCTTCTTTGAACCACCGCTGTTAGCTGCTGTCGAAGGCTGCTCCAAGTCCTCTTCATGCAGCCAAAACGGATTGTTAACGTGAGCCCTGAAAATAATTGAAAGAATTATAATTGTATCACCTGTAATCCTTAAAGGTTATAGCAGAAGTGTACTTCACCCTAAAGGGCTTCACATACACCGCAGATAATAATTATATATTATAGCGAAAGCGATATGAATGAAACCATTGATATCGCTAAATGACTTAAGAATCGAACCCAGGTCTTATATTTATTGCATGATAGAGCAATGAGGTAAGAATTATTAAAGGTTTGTAAAAATATTAATAGGAAACTACAAATACAGTACAAGTAGATACAGTAGTTTTGAAATATTAAACTACCTAATATCTAAACTTAATTGACTAATTTCAGTCATAGTTTTATGACTGAAATTAACTATTACAATCGTATATATCGAAGATAAAAAAAAATTATAAGTAAAATATAATACTCACATACTTTGTTTCTGCAACACTTGTGAACAACCACAAACTAGATTAACCTCACTGTTCAGTGAAATGAACGCACTTCAGTACAACGATGACAAGTTGTAAGGAATGATATCTCAGATGCTCATTTTATAGACCTAAATCCTAAAGCCTCAGTCCTATGTTAGTTTCCAACAATAATTACTTCGAAAATTTTATTAAAAAAATATTTGTCATTAGAATTTCATCTCTATCACCTGAGCACTTAGTCGATTTAATTTTATTCATTTCTCGTACTGAAATCGCAATGTGAAGGCTTCCGAATACTCTCGTTAAGGAAAGTGTTTCCACAGAACTTTATCCTTATTAGAGTTTTTGGAGGCGACCGGAGACGACAATCGTAAAAGGAATGAGGTGTCAATTAACTCTGGCAGAATACATGCAAACATAAGAAACCAATAAATTGAGATCTCTGGTAGTTATTTGTCATGTATACAAAAATGCTGCCTTATTCTTTAAACTCACAAGTCGTAAAGGCTGTGTTAGATATAGCTATCCTGCTCATTTTAATGTTGATAAAAAGAGGTGGCAAGGATATCCAAGTGATTTTTTGTTATAGAACTCGTAATAAATTAATACAGAATTAGGCTGGGTGAATATTGAATGATGGGAAAATGAAATAACCAGAATTTTAATTTTTAAATATATTAATTAAAAGAGTAATTCATCATCTGCCTAGCCTTTTCCCAACTATGTTGGGGTCGGCTTCCAGTCTAACCGGATGCAGCTGAATACCAGTGTTTTACATGGAGCGACTGCCTATCTGACCTCCACAACCCAGTTAGTGGGTAATACGATACCCCTTAGTAAGACTGGTTGTCAGACTTTCGGGCTTCTGACTACCCGTAACGACTGTCAAAGATCCACGAATGACAGCCGGGACCAACGGCTTAACGTGCATTCCGAGGCACGGCAATTAAAAGAGTAATTAATAATCTAAAAATAACAGATTGCTTACCTAATCTAACATCGATGTGTATTGAAAATAAGTACTATTTATTAAAAACTAGCTTCCGCCCGCGACTCCGTCCGCGCGGATGTCGGTCTTCGCGTGGATGGTTTATTTCTCCATTTTGAGTAACTCTGACAATGACATCTTATAAATATCTATTGGACCCAAATACGGCTAAGCCTATAATAATTAAGGAGATCCCTCTATTGAGCTACTGCTGTTGAGCTCGCGTTCTGTAGTAAGTATTTTTTTCATAGTAATTCCGACCTTGATAAGTAGCATGTAGCAGTAAATTACTGACAGTGACGAAAAGTTTGCAATAATAAAAAAGTGATCGTGACAATGCGACAGAAAGTTAATTGAGAGCTTCAGCATACACAACATTGTTAGTGAGCTCGTCCGGAATATGAACATGAAGATTTCTTGGACTGCTCACACGGGAAAGAGCTACGTAAAGTTACCCGTGTGAAAAACAACTCGCGGTAAGATCTACGCCAGCAACTCCTAGGGTCTGACCTCGAGCCTTATTTATTGTCATGGTGTAACACAAAGCTACAGGAAACTGTATTCTCTTAAATTGAAATGGAAAATTATCCACTGCGGGTAATGCAACGTGTGTTCGCGGTTCTACAGAACAACGTCTATGAATAAAACTGAAAAATAAGATTTTTTTTTTCTACGTATTTTTCCAGGATAAAAAGTATCCTATTTTATGCCCAGGATAATAAGGTATAATTATACCAAGTTTCATCGAAATCGAACCGTTAGTTTTCACGTGATGCCTGCATATACAGACAGACAGACAGACAGACAGACAGACAGACAGACAAAAATTTTTTTAATCACATATTTGGGTTTGGTATCGATCCAGCAACACCCCCCGCTATTTATTTTTTCAATATTTTCAATGTACAGAATTGACCCTTCTACAGATTTATTATAAGTATAGATAAGTATAAACAAGACTAAGACATACAATCATCAATGTTGCATTATTCAAGTATAATTATTAGAAGCTGTTTTTAGTTATAGTAGTTAGATAGTTGTATGTACTTATACTACTTATGCTATCAATGTTAATGAAATAAATCTCTGAAATAAAATGGACCCCGTACCCAAGGCGCCGATGCACAGTGTTGTTTTTGCCTCGAAAAACGGACATCCTCTTTTTATTAACTTATCCGATAGAACAAGTTATTTTAAAAATAAGAGTAAAATACCCGTGTTCCAATTTTACAAGAAACACGAGTAAAAAATGTTTTAACTTTTTTTTTAACTTTTCTAAATTAATTAATTACAAAAAAAATACGCATTATTTTAACCTTTTCTTTATTATGTGTAATAAAACTATAGTAAAGGTATTTGAAAAAAAATACAAAAAAATACTAACTAGTACAGATGTAAAGAAATATGCGTTTTTTGTGTTTTTAGAAATTGATTTTTTATGGTTGAATCTTTGCTTAGTTGGATTCAATATTTATTGTAAATCATATTTAGACCCAAACCAATCACTGAAAAAATTAACACATCCAAATCTCGCGGTATCTAGGAGTTATTCACTTCTAAAGTTTTTTCTGATAATTTTGATTTTAGGGTCATCACTTCACAAAAATAATATTTTTTGTTTGTAGGTTTAAATTTTGTTGGATTTCATCATAGATTAATACTTACGTATACATATTTATACCCACACTCATAAATTTTACAAATAATATTTTTATATCTTTTTATTAGTTTTACTTCGAACTAATCATACAACTAAAGTTAATTATTTATACTAATTTTTTCATGCTTTATGTCAAGCCGGAGACGAACAGGGTGCAGCACACCTTACACGAAACATTTCGAGCTACTTTAGACCACCTAAATCTATTAGACCTAAGTCTAAGACAACAGTTGCAAACGACTTTGAAAACTTGCCAAGTTGCATGATTTAAGTCAAGGGGGTACTCCGCCCGGGTCAGCGGGATTGTCCAAAAGGGTTACCGCTGGCCCGGAAAATAAAGGGCTAAGGAAGGAACATGGGTAGGTTTAAGTCAGTAAGAGTCCGACACTCCCTTCCGGTCCACCCAGAGGCGGAAGGGCCATTTGATGATTTCGCAACCAAAAAAAAGGGGTACTCTGCGTTTCCACCATATAGGCAAGTACATGTAGCAAAAAAATTATGTTACCCAACACCTCCAGTACAAGTATCTGAAAGAGAGGCTTTTGTAACGTTATATGGTCTGCTCTCCCACACTTTTTCAAAGATCGTTCTTTCATGTGTCGATATTATTTCTTTACACTGTTCCTAAAAAAATACACAAACATTGAACTGTATTTTCGAAGGATCTTGGGGATTTGATGGGAGTACAGGTCAATAATTTTATAAACAAAGCTTCTCCAAAGATCGAGAAGACGAAAGCAGCCTGTTTGCCACTACATTTATTCCTTTACGAATAACTACAGATACCGGTCATATTTTGTGGATGAACCCTACATCTCATTCTTACAGGTTTTGTCGCCCGTTACATATTCAGTATCGTAAAGAGAGCAAAAATGTAATACTTGCCGAAAAAAAATGGGTAGACTGCCAAATAACAGAAATAGACAGCATTTGCGTCAAATCATCAAAAAACGTAACATTAACAACAAAAATTCAACTTTACTTGACCATTACAGACGGTGAAGTGCTCAATATAGGTAATCACTAACACTTTATCACAACTAAGATGCCCATTTCGTAAGGCGACTTCCTTTCAATTTAATAAGTTAGACATTGTGCTTTCTCAAGCCTCAGATGAATTGCTTATAAAGTACGGAATAAGTCCTTTGCACGCGTGGATACGTGTCTTAGAATTCTTGCTTTATCTAGGATACAAGATGCAAGTAAAACAATGGAGGATACTCGTACCTCAATTCCCCGGAGCATAAAATTGTGGAAGAAACTAAAAAAAAGGTGCAACAAGAAGTAAGAGGAAAAAATGGGGCTTCTGGTTGATGTGGTGCGGCCTAATGCAGGCACCACCAATGATGGTAATACTGCTCGCATAGCATAATAGCATTGTCTAACAAAAACCGTAGAACGTTTGCAGACATATTAAACATTCCTCAATGGCTACATGATGATTTATATACAATATTAGTAGTTTTATCTTGTGGGCTACCAGTTGATATCGAAAAATTTGGGGATTCTTGTATGTCACTGGCTATAAAGTACGTCCAAAATTTTGAATGGTATCTTATGATGGTTACCTTGCACAAAATTTTAGTCCATGGTAAAGACATCATGCAAAACTCTGCAATGCTTGAGGGTTAACTTTCAGAACAAGCGGGATAAGCAAGAAATAAGTTTTGGAGGTCTGACAGAGGGCATCATGCTCGAAAGTTTGATAGAGTTACAACCATGACTGCCGGGCATTACTAACGTCAGATCCATTTATTTCGAATGTCAGATTAAAGCAAAGGCAAGAAAACCTATGACGGATGCCATTACCACCAGCCGTTCTCCAATTGTTGAAACCGTACAAAATACGTGGTAGAGGTTGTGGTCCAAGATAGCGATAGCTTAAGCACAAAATACAGAGAGAGTACAGAAGGAAATCACATGTATGTACTTCATTTGTTGTCAAATTTGGCTTATGAACAAAAACAAAACTGAACGAACAAAACTGTCGTGGTAGTGGCACTCATATCTAGTTGTTTGATTTATTGTTGAACTTATTCTACAATATTAAAACAAAACAATACACATAGTATTACAATACAAAAAGTTTTCAGAGCAAAAATATATAAAATTTTACATTTGTCAATTTTCACTATCGAAAATCCCTAATAACTTCAAAACGGATTACCCTATTTACACAATTTGTTTTGCCCTATCCGTTTTAGACCTAAACCTATCAAATGACACTAAAAATAACACAATATCTACACAAACAAAAAATCATGTTTTCAACTTACGTAATAGTTGGTGGCGTGAATTTACCTTACAAAAAAGTTACTTCGTTTATACTGATTCAAAATAGGAAACTATTATATAAATCGAGCTTAGATAGCCATTTTTATGTTTCTCCTTTTTTGCACTTCATAGGCGCGTGTCTCAAGCGGAAAGCACTCGCGCTCGCACCAGTCCCAACCAGTCCGAGATAACGTGTCCGTGAGCGGGTCTATGTGTGCGTTGCTCGAGCGCACTTTGTATGTAGATTGACTTCTGTACTCTGTATTTTGTGGCTAAAGTGACGAAGAAGACGTAATGCAAAATCTTAAGGTACTGAATTTTTACCTACGGAAAATGAAAATTGAAGTAGGTATTTAAGCATGTGAAGTCTGTAAATATTTGTAATAATAGGTACGTATTTACAGAATTGTAATCATTAGAATCATTAATGCATCTTCTCATCACATCCTAAAAATAAATATATAAAAAACAAAAATAATATATAAAATATAGTAGGCCACCGGTATCGGGAACAGGGTCCCATTATTATGGTATTATTATTTTTTTCAATAAAAATACATTTTTTTTAATTACGACTTCTGCCAACCCTAACGCCTAAATTTCAGAATCCTGTAAATCCTAGATACCATAAGATTTGGATATGATATTTTAAATTGGTACTTCTTAGTGTCATAGCAACAGCTTGTCTCAATATTGAATCCAAATGCCATGAAATAAGCCCATAAAAAAATGAAATCGAAAATATGTAAAATTCGATGTTACTCACTACACCGGCTCGATAAAAATTGATAATTTGTTTGATAATTTACTTAATATAGAGCATTAAGTAATTGCAATCAAATATGTAACAAAAACGGATTGGAACTAAAGTTATTGCGATTTCTATGGTTTTTATGGAAACCATAGAAAAAAATAAAAAAAAATAATTTTTCTCTAGATTGGGACAAAATTGTCACACGGGTATTTTACTCTTACTTTTAAAATAACCTGTTCTGTCGGATAAGTTAATAAAAAGGGGATGTCCGTTTTTCGAGGCAAAAACAATACTGTGCGATGGTATTAGGACGTTTTATTAGTAGGTAGCGTAGATGCGTCCACTATAAGTGATGTGGCAGCGTATTACTGTGGTAGCGTTTGTTACGTCTGCGGTGGTGGGGTCATGGACTGGCGCCGTCAGGATGTGTCATGGGCATGTTTGCAGCTTTTTATTATTATGCCCCTATGTTGTTCTAGAAAAAGGAAAGGATTTCACGCAGTGTTATTAAAGGAGGCATGTGAACAAAAAAGAGAAGTGTATGCAAGCGTTACGATTGTCTGCGCATCTCATAATGCATAATTATACAAGTAAACAAATGCGCAGCAGCCTGTTGCACCACGTTCTAGCGGATCGGATTCCCGATGCATAACAATTACGAATCGAGCGATGCCTATACTTATTCCACGCTTCGCATGCACCGTCCTGAGTTGATGCAATCAGATTACTATTCACATTGTATTAATCGTTCATTGTATCCTAGTAGGGTATGATTGGGGGCTTCTGCAGTGCGCCGCTCGAGCGCAAGCGCGAGCAAGTGATGCAGAACCCCCAATTATACCCTACTAACAAGATTGAAAATCTATGATTCATTGACGTTTTACCTCGACTCGTCCTCGACTCAACCTCACTGGAGGATCCTCAAGGTTACCTCATGACAAGACCGAGTTTTAACTAAGAATACCGATTTCGATAGTCTGTGTGGTGCCGGACTTAAAGAATACCTGGTGGTATTCTTTACTTCCCGTGGGTGTCGTAAAAGGCGACTAAGGATCGTACCGGAGAATGGGCAGCACCCAAGTAACACACAAGCAAGATAACAGTACACATTTAGAAAACTTTACGGTTTAAAGATGAATATCGTTTGTATAAGAGCCTTAGAAATAACTAAATGCTGAATTAAGTTGAGTTTGGGCTCTTAAAATTCTTGGTGCTTAATAAGTTCTGTATTTTTGTACTTTATTTCTTTAGACTTAATAAACAATATTTGTTAGACTATTATACAAACTTTATTAAGCATTACGCTTTCTTGGTATCTTAAAGCTGAAAAAAAGTCCTTATGGAAGCATTTATCTGAATAATCATAATTGGTATTGCTATTATTCAATCATTACTAAGCTAGTAGCGTTTGAATCAGCTGATTGCTGAATAACGTATAACAATCTGAATAAAGCTATTACACAATTCTATTATACGGCTTGATACTGAATAAATGTAAAGTGAGCTCATTATTTTATGCTTTAACTGGATAAGATGCCATGTTTTACCAGTTATTCAGCTGCTGAATAATGAAGATTATTTAGACTTTAATTAAGTTTTCACCAGCAGAACAGCATGTTTTAAACTAACTTATTCAAATTAAAGACCACAAGTACGTTTTATCAGTGCAAATAGTTTAATATCAGGTTTGTAAAAATCTATTTAAGTTATTATTCAAATTAAAGACCACAGGTACGTTCTATAGGCGCAAATAGCTTAATATAAGCTTTGTTAAAATCTATTTGTAAGCTATATATTTTATGTTGTTTGCATCAAGATGGAGCAAAAATTGTGGAAAAAACTTAAGAGAACCGGTAATATTAAAAGAAAAATATTAAAAGAATATTTAAGAATCAAAAGTAGCAATCGTTCAAGTGTTTCTAGGCATCAAAAGATTTGTCATAATAGTATAAACGAAATCGAGCCGACTTCCAGCCAGCATGAGTGGTTGTCATGTAATGAAGAGGGTTCAGTACATCAAATAAATCAAACAGAATTGCAATTCATTCACGAAGAGTATGCATCTGATGACAGCTGTACAGTTAACGAAGAAAAACAGTGTACCGAACATGAAGAATTTGATGTTTCGAGAGGAAATTAGAAAATGGGCAGTCGAAAAAAATATCACTCAAGCAGCAGTAAAGGATTTAGCAGTAATATTAAATAAAAGATTCCCAGATATTTTACCTAATGACCCAAGAACAATTTTAAATACACCGAGACAAGTCCACATAAAATCTATTGGGCAAGGTGAATACTGGCACAATGGTGTCATTGAGACACTAAAAAATATTGTAAGTAACACTAATGTTGTGCCAGAGAAAATATCACTTAATATAAACATGGATGGTCTACCAATTTTCAATAGTTCCAAGAAAGAGTTTTGGCCAATATCTATACATATAATAAATCTGTAGAAGGGTCAATTCTGTACATTGAAAATATTGAAAAAATAAATAGCGGGGGGTGTTGCTGGATCGATACCAAACCCAAATATGTGATTAAAAAAATTTTTGTCTGTCTGTCTGTCTGTCTGTATATGCAGGCATCACGTGAAACCTAACTGTTCGATTTCGATGAAACTTGGTATAATTATACCTTATTATCCTGGGCATAAAATGGGATACTTTTTATTCTGGAAAAATACGTAGAAAACAAAATCTTATTTTTCAGTTTTATTCATAGACGTTGTTCTGTAGAACCGCGAACACACGTTGCATTACCCGCAGTGGATAATTTTCCATTTCAATTTAAGAGAATACAGTTTCCTGTAGCTTTGTGTTACACCATGACAATAAATAAGGCTCAAGGTCAGACCCTAGAAGTTGCTGGCGTAGATCTTACCGCGAGTTGTTTTTCACACGGGCAACTTTACGTAGCTCTTTCCCGTGTGAGCAGTCCAAGAAATCTTCATGTTCATATTCCGGACGAGCTCACTAACAATGTTGTGTATGCTGAAGCTCTCAATTAACTTTCTGTCGCATTGTCACGATCACTTTTTTATTATTGCAAACTTTTCGTCACTGTCAGTAATTTACTGCTACATGCTACTTATCAAGGTCGGAATTATTATGAAAAAAATACTTACTACAGAACGCGAGCTCAACAGCAGTAGCTCAATAGAGGGATCTCCTTAATTATTATAGGCTTAGCCGTATTTGGGTCCAATATATATTTACAAGATGTCATTGTCAGAGTTACTCAAAATAGAGAAATAAACCATCCACGCGAAGACCAACATCCGCGCGGACGGAGTCGCGGGCGGAAGCTAGTTATGCAATATACAAGAAATGAATGAGCCACCATTCGTTATCGGTATATATTACGGGATTGGGAAACCGAAAGATTTAAATATCTATTTAGAAGATTTCATTTCTGAAATGAGTATTTTATTGGCAGAAGGTATTACAGTACAAGGAAAAAAAGTTAACGTTGCAATAAGATGTTTTATTTGTGACTCTCCAGCTAGAGCTTATGTGAAAGGTGAGTAAATCATAATGTAAAACTAAGACATATGAAGATATCTACTGAACAAATTAGGGGACTATATTTTTATTTCAATGTATTAACATTGCTACTTTTGTATCGGGCATTTTTTTTTCAGGTGTTTGCAACTTTAATGGAAAACACGGCTGTATAAAATGTGTGACAGTAGGAGAGTATTCTCACCAATCCCACACTGTCGTGTTTCCTAATAGTAGATGCCCAGATAGAACAGACGACCAATTTCGTAAGAAAATGTATGGATTACATCATAAAGCAGATTCTCCCTTGCTACAACTACCCATAGATATGGTCAAAGACGTGCCAGTCGCAGATTCTTTACATTTAATTGACTTGGGAGTAATGAAAAGATTAATGGTCGGATGGCGTGATGGGAATTTTGGCAAATATGAAACCAAGTGGTGCTCAAGCGATATAAATCAAGTTACAATGTTTTTAAATCACCGCACAATGCCTTCGGAAATTCACCGATCTATGAGAGGGTTGGATCAACTGGCTCACTGGAAGGCCTCAGAATATAGATCATTTTTGTATTATTTGAGTATTATTATACTGCCACAGGTGCTGCCTGAAAGTGCTTATTCACATTTTTTATGTTTATTTTGCGGTATAACCATATGTTCTTCCAAGATTTATGAAAACCCAAAAGTTTTAACCCCGAAAGTTTTTTTGCCTTTAGCAAAAGAACTTTTACTATATTTTGTTGAACATTATAAAGATCATTATGGTGCCAGTTATGTTACTAGCAATGTACATAACATAGTTCATATGACAGATGAAGTCCAAAGATTTGGACCACTTCAGACTTTCAGTGCATATCCATTTGAAAATAAGCTATACTTGATCAAAAAAATGCTCAGAGATGGAAAAAATCCATTGAGGCAAATAGCAAATAGACTAAATGAAGAAGTTGGAGTACGGAAAAATATTACCAGTAATGAAAGGAAAACCAAGCGTGATTTTGAAATAAAAATTACCAAAAACAAGACTGAAATTCAATTCAAGGAATTCAAACTGAACAACAAAAGCAAAGACAAGTATTTTATGAGCACAAGGAATAACATTATAGAAATTGAAAAAATATTTGAAGAAGCTGACAATGTTTTTTTACGTGGTTTAGTGGTTTCAGACTTGACTGATGTTTTTGATCAGCCAGTAAAGTCAAGTTATTTTAACATATATAAATCTAAAGTATCAACTAAATCACGCGCCTTAATATACCTGTCTCCTCAAGATGTAAAATTCAAATTTGTTTGTAATGAATATAGGAATGAGTTATACTTTGTACCTCTCTTGCACACAGTATCTATAGGTTAAGTCCCAAATTAAAACAAAGTAAATTGAAGTAAAAAATATATTTCTTTCATTTAAGTATAAAAAAATCAACAATTACAAAATTATGCCCTTCAAAATCACGAACACGAGATTACGCCCTTCAAAATCACGAGCACGAGATTACGCCCTTCAAAATCACGAGCTCGAGATTACGCCCTTCAAAATCACAAGCACGAGATTACGCCCTTCAAAATCACGAGCACGAGATTACGCCCTTCAAAATCACGAGCTCGAGATTACGCCCTTCAAAATCACGAGCACGAGATTACGCCCTTCAAAATCACGAACACGAGATTACGCCCTACAAAATCACGAACACGAGATTACGTCAGTGCTTTCTTGAACACGATTTAACATTGCCAACCGCAGGCTACTACAAACACGCATCCGTAAACACCGCTACACGAATCTAGAAGTGACTGCTGTGGCTGAAGCACGCGACACAGGCGGCGGCCACGTTTTTTCTAGTGCGCCAATATTGCGCACTTCGGCCACAGCAGCCGCTTCTACATTCGTATCAAGGCATTTGTGGTATGTTTGTGGCTGTCGCCTTTGTGGCAAAAACAATATAGGTAATAAAAACTCATTCTAACAGAGAGATTCTTCATCCTCTTCTTCTCCAATTAGTCTGTCATCTTTTCATTGTAATTTTCATTCCGAATTTCCGTTGCTGCCGAATTTCTTTCACCATTATGCCCATCATTATTCTCATTGTTATTTTTACGCTTTGCCCTGCATTTTTTCGCGGAAGAGCGAATATTTCTCATCTGTTTTCGTTTTAATGCGTTTCTCAAAACTGTTTTCAAAAATGTTTCGTTATCTTGTATGGTATACGTTGGATCCCAGAAGTTGACCATGGTGAAAAAGAAATGTATAACGTTTTTGAAAGCCTTGAATCCTATTTTTACATCAGATGAATTACGACTCCCCCCAGTCCACGAACATTTGCACAAAAACTCCTTCGTAAACATTATATCCAGCAACCTGTAAGCACAGTTATTGCCATTTCCCAGTGATTTAGAACATACAATAGAATATTGTTGTTTGAGCTTTTCGAAGGTTTCCTGGTTTAATAGCTCATGATCCAGTATTTCTAAATTGCAAGTATCATTTATAGGTTTAAATATGAAGGATTGCGTTTCTATGCCCTTCGCTTGGCCTAACGGTAACACAGTTGAATTTGATGGCATGCTATATTTCATTTCTTCAATTTGAACGGATAGTTCTGCAAGTCTTTTCATTATTTTATCCTGATTTTCCATAATAAGTTGTTGTATCGCGTATATATTCTGGATTTCTGCTAGTGTCTGATGTCCATCAGCACCAATTGACTGCTGAGTGACTACATTTTCAATTTGACTTGAGGTTCCTTCGGAGACTACTGCATACATAACACCTTCATCATCGGCAATTATATAATTAGGTGTTTGACTGGGGGCTACTATAATGTTCGCCACAGGATCGATCTGCAACAAAAGAATTATTATATTATTTTGTAGCGATTATTCAACTGTATTTTAACCAACCAATATCGAGTAAGTAGGCGAGTAGATGCACAGAATAAGAAAAATGTCGGTTTTTATACCTACACTCGGTGGTCGCGCTAAGGTGTTTTATTTATTTATTATTTATATAGTAATAAAAAATATTTCACGTAAGCAAATACAATAAACGAAAAGTAATAAGTATCCAGTTAGGTAATATACGTAGGTAGGTGGCATCTTTGCGAAATGATTCGGGAATGTTATGATAGTTCTACCATGTTTATAACAGCCGTAGATAACCGCAATCAATTTTTTGTTAGAATGCAGGTTTCACTGAGTAGTCATTATGTACCTACGTTTGAGCAAAGAAGTTGAACTAAGTAATAAACTGGTTGCATATCAAATACAATAATTATCTTAATAGATAAATGTATGTACCTAGAAAAGCGGAAAAAACCAATACAGTTTCGTAAAAATAATATGTGTGCACCTTAGAGTGTATAATTCATTAATTACACACAACAATGAAATCAATACGAACATTAAATCGTTAGTAGGTAATAATACTAATTATTAATAATATTTAGTCTAAGGTGCGATCTTTTCTTTACGAATCTTTCTTAGGTATGAAATTTTCTTAGATAGGTACCTACACGGACTATTTGTCGTAAATTGACACGTAAATATCAGAAACAAATACCTATCACAATTACCATTAAAATGACCAATTTATTATCAAAAAATTCGTTTGCCTGCCTTAAATACCCAAAATAATTAGGTTCTTGTATGTGTAGGTAATTACCTGTATAGAAATCGGCTTGTGTGGACACATTGCCAATAGCCTACCTATCCTAGGTGTAACGTATACTACAAGCCTATAAATAAGTACCTACTACTACCTACCTACCTACTATATACTAGGTACTTACTTACAGATTAATCACGAGTTGATAGGTAGGTAGCTACTTACCAAATTCTGAGCCAGGGAGTTGAAATTTGGACTTGCGGCAGTAGAATTATGTACTGTTCGAACCCGTTGCGCACAGCTACTCTGTTCGAAATCTGTGTCGGTGTCCGTTTTGTCTAACATGTTCGCCAATTCTTTTTCAGCGTCTTCGTAATTTCGAAAGTTTTTTCTTTTCAAAGAACATGGCATTTTTAACCAATTTGCGCCAGGTTGAACACTGCTGTCTTTTGATAACATATCAGCATTATATTTCGGCCAGCTAAGTTGACCTTTGTCCTCCCATTGGGATGGCACAATACACAACTCTGGGCGACCTCTACGTCGTGTTGGAACAATTTTAAATGACATCTTCCTGAAACGAAATATAGGTAGGTACATTACCGTTACAAAGCAATAATATCATTAGTCTAAGTATTTTAATGCAGGTTTAACATAATAACTGAGCTAGATAAATTACGGAACACACCTAAAAGTTTCACCTATCGCGTCGTCACTAACTGTCGTTATTTTTATTGTTTACGCGTGAGTATGTGTAGCAAGTTCGCAACTGACTGATATCGCGCGAGGTATGGCCACATGAGAGCCGCACGGGCGCGGGTGAGGGGGTGGAGACGGGTGGGAGTGGGTAATCAGGTTTTAAGATATCGAATCGAAACTATATATCGATATTCGATTATTACAATATTGATATAATATACGTTTCAATATCTATTTACGATTTGTATCGGCCAACCGTATTCCACATTAGAAAAAAAAACATTCGATTATGGAACCCTAAAAATTAGAAGTACCTAATATAGAAATGTGGTCAACTATTCAATTGTTATTCAGAAGTTAGCGTATTGAAATGACTCTATTCAACTGAAATCTTAGTAACTACACTCTTGTGCACTTTTATTCAGCAATGAAAGCAAAACAAGCGATCGCCATTTTTTTTTTTGTGAAGGTTTTTTTTTACAAGGAATTCACCAAGATTAATTACCTGAATCAAAATCTTACAACTACAAAATTTTCAATTCGATTTATATATGTTGCATTGGAATTACTAGAATTAGAAATTTCGCCATAAGTATTTTAGTCAGACCGAGCATGCATGTACGAAAATAATATTTACAATCACTTACCTTGATTATTCACGCAGCGCGTCAAAAATAATCGGAAAAATCATGAACTTTTACGACAAAATAATTTGCGCACTAAGAATTAACATGTAGCAAACCTTCTTAATTAAGTAATGAAACTTTTGCTTAAAGTTTTAATAAGTTACTTGTCAATAACATTTTTATAAAAATGTCTAACTGATTGTCATTTAATTTCACGATTTGTATGAAAAAAATCTGTATTAATGTTAACAAGAAAGTAATGCTGAGTATATTCTGAATCAAATATTCAATTCGACATAACTGAATATTTGGTGTGTAAGAGCTTAATAAAAGCAATGTCAGCTGTTATTCAGAAGTTATAAAGGTAATTGTACCATTACGGAGCACCTACTCAGATGTTACTCATATGTTAATAAACTTCATGCATTTTATTTGGGGCCTATTTTGTTTGAATACAATCTGAATAGATTGTACTCAGACGTTAGTCAGCTTAGTATTCAGCTTATATTCTTAATGATTGCTCATACTCAACTTTTATTCAGCACGTTTGTGTTACTTGGGCAGCGTTCTCTATGTATTCCACCATCATACCATACTGCGATCGCCAACCCGCCTGCCAAGCGTGGCGATTATGGCAAACCCTCCCAAAATTGGGGGAGGCATATGTCCAGCAGTGGACGTCTATCGGCTGAAACGACGACGACTGATTTCGAGGATTCCTTGAGGTAGTCCTTAACCTCTCTGCTCGACTAGATTTTGACATATGACTTACCAGCTGACTCGACGGGATGTTGCGAATTACGTCATGATTTTCAGGAATTTAATTCTACTTTCACCATTCGAATTTATTAAGAAAAATATGTTACCGCGCCTATTTGGACAATAAGTTTATGGCAAATATCTTTAACTATATGCTGATGTCGGTCAAACCACGTCATTCTACTACGAAAAATGTATAAAATAGATATTACTACACCTATCCAAAAGGTAGGCATCTTAAAATCGCTGAAAATACGTACATTGACCACATAATCTCTTGATGAAAATATGCAAAATGGAAAAATAAAGATATTGTCATTCTCTCTGCATTCTTACTTTTACCATTTTTCATACATAAGCTATATAGAAAAAAAACTAATTTAAAAATAAAAAAACCCGACTGCGAAACTGAAAAGCTACAAACAAGCCCATTTTAAATTAAATAAAAGTTGGAAGCAGGCGGGACCCATTTGAATTTGAAAATATGATAAAAATGGTATGGGTACTTTTTTTATTTCCAGCTTTTTAGTTTACAAAATGTGAAAGATTTCGCAAACGATTTAGTTCTTGGTACTTGTTTTTTACGATTTGTCACTTCGAATTACTTTTAACCTTATAAGTTATATATATTTTTGTAATCACCTTTTAAAACCCTTTATTTTGATACCCCACTCGATAGGTTTCGAGAAAAAAAAATTTTTTTTTTGAAGACATTGCGCCAAAAATCGGCCATTTTAATTTTGATATACCCAGTGTCACTCTCACAATTAAGACGAATCTAACGGCACCTCTCAAGCTGAAATCGATCAAGCCGTTTAGGCTACAGATCGTGCCAAAGAAATATACATACATACATACATTCATACATACATACACATACATACATACATACATACACTCGAAAAACATAACCCTCCTTCTGACGCAGTCGGGTAAAAACATGATCAAATCTTGATAAAAATTACTTAAATTGTGTTGCGGCGTGACACTTCTTAGTGCTGACCATCCACCCAATTTTGTTATTTCGATTAAAAAATGTCATAAAGCATAATCGATAATCAGCATTTAATAAAAAAAATTGTAGAAATTGAATAAAAACTCTTTGGTATATTTTTCATGAATTAATTATTTATTTAAATATAATCATTTTATTTTAATAAGTACACGTACAGTGTGGATAGGCGTGTAACTTTTATGGTTCCCTACGTCCGAATGAAAAATCGGAACCTTTATAGAATCACTCGTGTGTCTGTCTGTAGGTCTGTAACAACCGATTTGTTTCGAATCTACTGGACCGATTAAGTTGAAATTTGGTACACTTATAAATTTCTGTGATTCGAACATGGCCGTGTAACGTAAATAAATTAATTTACAAAATGGGGTCACTTTTTGGGTCACATTTGAAAATTAAAAAAGCTTTGCATACTGTAGGTACCGTGTGATATATCAAATGAAAGGGCTTGTAGTGAGGGTCACAAATATATTTTTATAAGACCACTGAGCCTAAAATAAAAATACAAAATATAGTTCTGTGATTATAGATTCCAGGATATCCTATCAGAAGTCTGGTCTTAAAATAACATAGCAAATCTCTCAATATACTGCGTCAAAACATGTTCGGGAGGTTATATTCAATTTAAAGTTGGTATTAAGGTTCCGTACTGAAATCATCAAATGACTCCCGCTCTGGGTGGAGCGGAAGGGACTGTCAGACTCTTAGGCCGCTTTCACATATAGGCGACTTTAGCAGCGCGATAGTCGCGCGGCTGAGGCGCGCCTGTCGCGCTGTCAAAATTTCATAGTTTAAACAGAAGCGCGGCGGTCGCGCGCTAGCGCCGCGGCCGCCGCGTGCGCTCAGTCGGCGATGAGCCAGTGTTGCAAACGTACGTACTTATAGACTACACAATGAGCGAGTTTGATACCGAACGATTTATTATTGAAATTCAAATGCGTCCTGTTTTGTGGGACTCAAGAAGCAACAATTACAACAACAGGACCCTAAAAAAGAATAACTGGCAAGAATTATGTGCATTGTTTATTCCTGATTTCGAAAATAAAAGTGGGTCCGAAAAAAATGCAGCAGGTAGGTTTTATTATTTTATTTAGGTAGGTAGGTACCTAATTATATCATGTTATTCTGCCACGGTAGTTCTCCTTCGGGTGATACAAAGTAGTCGGCGAAAAGGTTTCGAGTTGTAACTCCTCCAACGGCAACGTTGTGAACATCAGTTGGACTAGACAGTATAATATTTTCATCGTCCTCTGCGAACACGTATGATAACGTGTGATTATAATTAAATCCATCTCGCTGTCGTACAAAATTGTGTAGAACACAACAGGCCCTTATTATTTCTTCAGCAAAATCAGTTGATACGTTCAACGGGCGGTGGAATATTCTCCATTTATTACTTAGTATACCAAACGTGCATTCTATATAGCGACGTGCTCTTGACAATCTGTAGTTGTAAATTCTCTGCTTCACAGTCAAATTGTTTCCACCGTACGGACGTTGCATATGATCAGTGAGTGCAAACGCCTCGTCACCAGTGAAATTGTAGTTAAGATGTGGTCCATCACTACAAAGAGGTTCAGGACTAGGTAGTTGTAGTCTATTTTCTGTGATTGCTTTAGATATTGAACTGTTTTTAAATATTTGAGAATCAGCACTCTTTCCAAATGATCCCACATCTATATAAGTAAAATTATAATTTGCATCACATATACAATTGAAAAATATTATTTGTAGTTAAAGTACAGTGAGCCACTGTGTTCTGGTTTTATCACTCGGATGGGTTTACCGTCAATTGCTCCTAGACAATTCGGAAAGTTTGCATTTATTTTAAATCCTTGTGCTATATTTTTCCAGTCCGCTACTGATTTGGACGTAATAGTATTTTCTTTCAAGATACTATATATATGTTTGCAGGTGTCCCTTACTATATAACTAATTGTTGAAACTCCGCACTTGAATGAGTAAAAAAATCTTTCAAAAAAATCTTTTTCAGATATTTGGGCACTGGATGTACGTTATCAGACCTTCAGGTCTGATAACGTACATCCAGTGCCCAAATATCTGAAAAAGATTTTTTTTTATTTCAGCAACCGATTTACAAAAAAGATGGAAAAGTATTAGGGACTGCTATTCGCGAGAATTGAAAAAAAAAAATACGAAAAGTGGTGCAGCTGCTGAATCACGGCGAGAATATGTACATTTTAAACAGCTTCAATTTTTATCGCCTCTTTTTACGACAAAACGATCACAAGAGAATGAATCCGCCGAAATTAATAACTCTTCCACATCGATTGCACCACCATCAAGGCCAGCAACGCCATCGGCATCTGATCTTTCTAAATCTACAGCTAAGCGAGGCAAGGTAGATGATACTACCGTGATGGCAGTTATTGCAGATAAAATTCAAAATATTAATAGCCAACCTACACATGATTCCGATATGCATTTCATATTATTATTGTATGATGATTTTCGGAAGATACCCTCAGAAAAAAAGATGGATGCGAAAATGGAGTTGATTACCATAATAAAAAGACATAACAATCCAATGTACAATAATTATCAATATGGGTACTACACACAAAATCAACAATTTAATACTTCGTCTTAATCATTATGAAGCTTCACTATCAGCTCAGTCAAATTACTCAAATGTAACGTCAGACGAATTTAATATTGACAAACATTTGTTTGAGGATAGTCCGGAGCCATAACAAATTAATGCTTGATTTTCCATTATAAAGTTGATTTCATAAATATAAGGTTTTTTATTTACCTGGTAAGTATGTAAATGACTTACCTCAGTGTTATAAGAAGTCTTTCCTCTGCTGAAATGCTATTGCGGAATCTAGTGTCACGACGTTGAATACTACTCTCAAGAAGACTTAATAATTCGTAGAAACTCGGTTTTGACATTCGAACATAATTAAAAAATGTATTATTTTTAACTACATTAAATACTGTTATATAATCACTATGCACATGACGATTTCGAAACAAAGGATTAATCCAGTACCGTCTTTTTCGTTTTTTTACGCGACATCGATGGCGCCGAATGAGTACTATCAAAAGCAGGAGCAACAATGTTTCACCGTCGGAATCCATTTTAGAAATGAAGTGCGCCACACTGAACTTAACTGCGGCGCGGCAGCGGCGCTGCTGACGCGCGGCTGTTCTTATAGTGTGAAGGAATGCGCTTCTGCCGCGCTACTGTCGCGCTGCTAACGTCCTAATGTGAAAGGGCACTTACTGACTAAAACCCACCCGTGTTCCTTCCTTAGCCCTTTGTGTTCCGAGCCAGCGGTAACCCTTTCGGACAATCCCGCTGACCCGGCAGGCTTCGGCCCGTGCGGTTGCGTCTCAAAGAGATGTCAGCATCACGTGAAAAAGGAACCCCCTTATGGTGCGACTCAATCTGTCCGTCTGTCACAGCTGGATATTCAAGAACTACTAATGCTATCAACTTGAAATTTGGTATAGTTTTAGATGACTTTCGCCCAACTATTTTGCATACAAGAAAGAAATAAAAATATTTTTGTTTTTTTTTTACAACCGGGACTGAAAAGGGTTTTGAAAAATTCGAAGTGGGGCTACTAAGGCATGTGGGGTATCAAAAAAAAGCGTAGTTTTCACATTCTCAAACTTTTTTTTTTAAGCCGCATGCTTTTTGACTTTTGATGAAAAATGTAAAAAAAAATACCGTTTTACCCTTATCTCCGAAGTTTGCATAGAGAAAAACCTGAAATTATTCTATGTGAAAGAAGTTTATGTAACGATTACAGAAAAAATAAAACGATGTCTCTAAATCGCACACTCTTTCAGAAATCATCAACAATAAATACATTAGTTCCACTATCGGTCATGAGATAGCGCTGACCTAAAACTGCAATATTCTACACCGCAGCGTGCAGTGTTAAAATTCTCTGACGAATAATAGGCCTCATCGATGAAAATTTATAAACATATGATGGTACGGAACCCTCGGAGAGCGAGTCCGACTCGCGCTTGCTTGTTTTTTTAATCTTATGCTTAAAACACTTGTTATAAAAATAAGATTTTTTGGCATTTTTAATCTCAAATAGCAGCCAAGGGAGTTAATGCAGAGTTTCGCTGTAATAGTAAGAAATGCTCAATATGTTATTCCCCTAAAAGTGACACAGGGCCGTTGCGGGTGACGTCAACATCGAAAGGGATAAGAAAACAGTACTTTTCTTTTCTGGCCGGCACTTTAATTTTTGGGTGCGTTATGAATGATGAGTTTATGAAATACTAACTTATTTTTGTAGTCGATCAAATTAATGATGAGCATTGTGCATGCGTAAATATTCAACCCAACTACCGAACTTTTCACTGTGCGTGGTCCGCCATAAACAAGGCCAGTTTTTTTTGTGGTACTAATACCACAAAAAAAAACAATTTCTATTACTCACGTAAACTAATAGGTAGATACAAAACTGTCCAAGTGCGAGTCGGACTCGCATACGAAGGGTTCCATATCACAAGGCAAAAACGCCAAAAAAACAGGAATGTTGTATGGGAGCCGTCCCTTAAATATTTATTTTATTCTGTTTTAGTATTTGTTGTTAAAGCGGCAACAGAAATACATCATCTGTGAACATTTCAACTGTCTAGCTATCACGGTTCATGAGATACAGCCTGGTGACAGACGGACAGACGGACAGTGGAGTCTTAGTAATAGGGTCGCGTTTTTACCCTTTGGGTACGGAACCCTTCGTGTGCGAGTCCGACGCAAAGTGATTGCGGAATACGCAATTTATCCAATTAATTTATCATCATTCCCAAACTTTTGTTAAGCCCACCTAAAAAATGTATATTGGGCATTCTGTAGCAAACTATTGGAAAGTATCAAAAATTAATAATTGTACATTATATAAAAATAATTTGAAACGGCGAGCGCATTCCGAAGATAAATTCAAATATAGAAACAATTCGGCGCGATATTCAATGAATCACTATGCAGCTATGGTCAAAGGTCCTCAGTTATTGACTCAGTTTTAATATAATGTCCAAAAAACTATTAAAATTACATTAAAAAAGCATAAATCATTATTATAAACAATGCTTTTTGTATTAAAATTATTTTATTTTAATTTCTGAGTATCGATTTCCGACATTCGACATATTAATTACTCGAGACAATCGAAATTAAAAAAAAAATCGTTTATCATAATCGCTTTCGCACATCATTACGATAAAAAAAACAATAATGGACGGCGATTTTGAACACAAATTGAGTAGTGGTAATGAATAATACCTGTTATTGGACCCGTTTCAATATTACGTTAAGATTTGGGTGTTGTTTATAATATATTCAATAATATTTGTCACATTTTAAATCTTATCTACATGTGTGTGTGTGACATTTGTGAAAAGTAAAAATGTAAACACGCACGATTGGCGCGAAACTTCGACATTAGATATCAAACAACTTCATTACCTCTACTTATTTAACTTGGACAATGGATGAATTCGTCAAATAATTAAATGATGTATTATTCACTGCCCCTGTGGTGGAGTTTGGATGTTCGAAATCCCCATTTTTTATGTTTTTTAGCCTCGACCACCTCTGCCGGTCGATTCTGTAAAATTCTCACCGTGAAAACTTAGGTGAAGTGAGTTTGTTTTTTCTAGGAATTGACACTATTGACAGCTCACTCCACGCTCACTTCACCAAAGTGTTCACGGTGAGATTTTTACAGAATAGCACCGCTGTCAACAAAATGGCGATTATCGCATTTACAGACTTAAATTGAATAAAGGTAAATTAATAAGCTTGCGCGCTAAGTATGCAATATTTATTGGCGTTAACATATGAGTTTTTTATTCAACTCTCTTAATTAACGCACATTCATAAGATTTGATGGGTAGCATAATAAATATTTACATAATCAATGAAGAGTGTCGTATGTCGTAATTCCTGGGTCCAATGGGACCCAGTACCGAGCCGGCGGAGGTTCGTGTGTTCGGGTCCATTCGGGGGCGCTCCCGAACTATACGGTTAAGGTAACCTCGAATGAGTGGAGGTGGAGGAACTTTCGAAGATACTTCTTAGAATACGGGTGTTCATCGTGAACCAATTGTGTAAGGCCAGTATCCATGTTACTAGAAGACGATGAGTCAAGATCGGTAAACTGTGAAGTGAAATATCCTCGTCTGTTTTCAGCGTTATATTCTTGTGTTGATAATTGATTGATGCGCTCCATATAAGCTTCGTATAGTATAGTATTTATTGAATGTTGAACTCTCGTAAACATAGTGGCATCATATTTTCTTAGTTCGGCTGCTATGTGCATGCTAAAAGCAATGTAAGGATCATTTTCATTTTTTTGTCATTTTGTTTTCGCATTACTTCTAATGCTTCTTCTATCATTTGATTTTCAGCATCATACTCTGACTCTTGGTATGTCCTCTTGTAAGCTGGCTTTTCTTTTCTTGACGACTTCTTGGTATTTGTATCTTGGTCTCGAGTGCCTTGTTCCGTAGTTCCTGGTTCCGAAGTGCCTTGTTCCGGAATAGCTTGTTCTGTATTACCCGGCTCTGAGGGTGAGCCACAATCCTTACTAAGGCTTCTTTGATAGAAGTTGAAGTAAGAATTTCAGAATGCTGCTTTCTTCCTTTTCCTTGGCCTTTTCCTTTCCCTTTTCCTTTTCCAAATTTGTATCTCTCTCAGAGCCTTTTTTCTGCAGCAGAGACATTGAACATTCACCAAAAGAAACATGGACATCCTCTTCTTTTCCGAGATCATCTGATTCTGTTTCTTCCTGCGTTGTTTGCTTTGAGGTTCCACTAGTTGAGGGTATTGGCTCAATATCTTCTCTTCTTCTTCTTTTCTTCTTGGCTGGTTATTTCTGATACGAACTGATCAGTGTGAAGAATCTCTATAGGTGCAGCGCACTGATCAGTGTGAAGAATCTCTATAGGTGCAGCGCACTGATCCGTGTGAAGAATCTCTATAGGTGCAGCGTACTGATCAGAGAATTTGTCAGGATTCACAGGCCAAATCCCAGCTGCTGCAAATCCATTGACTGCTTATTCTGGAGTGGCAGCCTTCAATTTATTTATTTATTTATTTATTTATTTATCCTTCTTTTTTTTTTTTTTTCAAATATACCTTGTTGAAAAGAGGCGCAATGTCATAAGGTGTCAGCTTCACATAGTTATTAGTTTTCATGTGCAGATCACATTCTTTGTGATATTGGAGCTTTAGAGGTCCAAAAATGAAAGGTCAAGTGGTTGAGTACGGTGTGATGTATGAGGCGGTAGTGAAAGCACCAACACGCCATTTTGACGACAAAATTCGGAAATGTCTAATGATATGTGGCTCACATAATTGTCTAGAATCAGGAGCACGACATCCTCCAAAGTTGGCTGTGTGTGTTTAACGAAGTGCTTCAGCCAATCCAAGAACAGTTCCTCAATCATCCATCCTGATTTTGAGCACGTGTATATTGAACCTGGAGGACCACCTCTTTCTAATGCTGGTGTCATTCGAATGCGCGGGAAAATGAATAACGGTGGAATGAATTGGCCTGTGGCGCTCATGCAACAACAGACTGTGATGTTCTTGCCCCTTTCCCAACTTGTAGCAGCACCGATTTGTTTTTGACCCTTTGGTGCAAGTATTTTTCCTGGCTTATGCACAGTTGTTACGCCCGATTCGTCGACATTAAACATTCTATATGGAAATGATTTTCAAGTAAGTGAATTAAGTTCTTGAAAAATAACTCCATTTCCGTTTGATTGAAAGAAGTGATCCTGCTTACGCTGGTAGCTTCAGGTACAGTCAGCTTCACAGTTATGGGTACCCCCTTGGTATTGACATCAAACCTATATAAGTTTTTTGTAATGTAACGTAAACTGCAGCTTGGCAATGCGATGGTCACGAGTTCAAATCCGTGCATGAGAAGATTTTTTTTTCTTCCACTTCCTGGTTGAGTATACAGTTTTCTATCTGTATTAAATTGGGGTTATTTACTAAGAATATTAACTAAACACAAAATATCTATTTTGTGTTTAGTACCTACCTACCCTGGATGAAATTTAGAACGTTTAACATTAGATAACGGTTCGTTTATAGATATTTCTAGAAACATAACTACAATAATTTTTATTTATTTAAAGTTGTGAAAACAATTTTTTTTATACTCTGTATGATCTTATCGGAAAAAAGCCTAGTTAAAAATGAAATGTTGTCATTTGTGCCCGTGAATTACAGAGAAAGAACCAAAATGCTAAACTATAACAGTATAGCAATATACATCTTTCTGTTTTATCACATTTTCTGATAACCCTTAACACAACATTAGAAAAATATGTGAGTTCAGAGTGTGCATCGTTAACACATTACAAGACTACGTCTTGTAAACAAGTCAATAATAAAGGTTGATAATAATAAAGGTTTGTTTGTCTTTGATTAACTACGAGATAATGATCCCACAAATATTGGGAATTTATTAATACTTGCTCGTATTTGTTCCAATGCAATTTTATCACATAAGTTACACAATCAATCTGCCGAGTAAATTGCCTATTAATAACGTCACTGTCTGTCAGTCTTCTTGAAGTCAGCACTGAACGCGTAGTTTTGAAGAGTGCCACTGAGTGAACTTTCACAATATTACGTTGTCGCTCCGATTCATTAGTCTAAGCGATTGGGCGAGGGTCTCGGCGATCACATTTAACATCACCCGTCGCTTGATAATTTTATATCCATCTAGGAACTGTTTTTCTCTGTGATGAAAATAATAATATGAGAAATACATAAAAAAATCCAACTTGTAAATAATAATGCAACATGATTGCATCAACAAATAGGTTTTATGTGTAAGTAGTAACGTAAATCTTACCGTTATGCCCATATCTCGTGCTATTTTCTTTATTCTTTATTCCTGTTCCCAGAGAACAACAATTTTAGCCTTCAAAAAGTTGTTAATTGAACCATACCATCGGTTAATAAAATAAAATGGTCAAAAACTTAATAAATTGGATAATATTACGACGAAGATAATTACACACAAGCGGATCGGCTCGAAAACGAAACCATTTGAAAAATAATTATACCCTCAGTCACAGTTTAGTAAATAAGGCGAAGAAGTATTCTAAAATTACGGTAGTGCAACAATTAACACATTCTATTATTCAACCAAACAAGAAATCTATGCTAATTTCAACCTTATCTTTTAGTTAATTGAGGAGTTGCTTATTGCATTTTGTAAAACAAGACGGTAAGGTGCTAGTTTTAAATATAACACGAAAGTTGAAATTTAAACCTTAATACCTAGAAGATTAGACCGTTAATAACCTTGTTCGATAAAAGTAGTAATGCTATTCAAATTTTCGTTGAGGTTGATAACTGAGCCAATAGCCTAGTGGTGTAAGGCACGGTCTAAATGATCTGCTGGCGCCTGGTGATCGGGTTCGTATCTTACCCGCACGCAAAGTGTCTCTTTGTAAGTTATTCTTTGTATACGGTTCGGCTAGAAGGAAGCCGAAAAAATACCTACCATATAAAATTATAAAAAACTTGGAAGTAATATTTGAGGCGGATCGGTGGATGCGCTCGGGGAGAGATGGGTGCGACGGCGGGGGAAGGAGCTGCTGCTCAAGGCTTACGTGACGCGCCCGCCGCCGCTCGAGCGACGAGCCTGTACTCGGACGCATTTCTCCGCTGTTTTACGTAATTTGGAGCCCGCGTTTACCTCTTCTATAGCGAGTCTCATTTTGCGGGGAGACGCGCTAAATAATACCAACCGAACCAAAACTGAACCATAACCGAAACACGAATTTATGTACTTTTCGTATCGCGCTAATGCGTTGACAGATCATGACAGATGGTTGAGCCGAAGTTCCACCGATAAACAAACGGTTTAGATATAGTTACGGCGGAGCAATTTTTTCAGAACTTTTTTAGAATTTTTGTGAGAAATAGTAGGTAAAAACAGTGAAAATTATGAATTTAGACTTCATGGAAACGGCCTACGAGTGTGATGTGGCTATTACGCGAGCGCAATCAAAAAGAGACAATTTCCACTTCGCCTAAGGGCGTCCTACCTTTTTATTTTTTGAGTGCAAGACTTCAAAGTGGAGCTTTTAAATTAAGTGAAATGCAGTCCATCAAGAGGTATAGACTGTCGAAGGAATTAGCTCGTGGGCTAATTACTGAGTTAACTCCTCATTTGCCACCAACATTGCGTTCAGATGCTCTAGATGTAAACACAAAGGTTAGTAACACAATGTTATATAAGAACTATTGATAAATGACATTTCCTTGCCTAAAATAAAACTAAGTGAGTCAAAATACAGACCAAAAATCTTGTTTCAGGTGCTAGTTGCTTTAGCATTTTATGCTACTGGCTCATACCAGACGATTGTGGGAGACAGCCGGAAACACTGTGTTTCGCAGTCTAGTGTCTCCAAAATTGTTACACAAGTAACCATGGCTCTCAACAAGCCAGAAATTTTAAATAAATATGTTTCTTTTCCCTTTCAACTTCGTGATAGGGAAGAAATTAAAAGGGAGTAAGTAACTATAATTACATTAATATTTTCACAATATCATATGTAGATTAATATTACGGTTTGGTAAACACAATTTCTGGCTATACAATCAATTTCTTTTGATTGTATAGCTAATAAGTTGTACTAATTACCTATTTTCAGATTCTTTAGAAAGTATGGAATGCCTGGGGTTCTGGCTTGTTTAGATGGCACTCATGTAGCAATTGTTACCCCTAACATACATGAGGAAAGATACAAAAACAGTAAAGGATAACATTCTATGAATGTTATGATTGTAAGTTACAGTTTTTGTCTATTTTGGAGTTTATAAGATTTTTTAAATGATGTGATTGGTTACTTGACATATTACTGTTTTCTTTCAGATGTGTGACTCAAATTTAAATATATTATGTGTAGACTCTAGTTATCCTGGTTCCACACATGATAGTGTTGTATGGGCCAACCACTATTTAAATGCTTATTTAGATAGGCTTCACAGGGTTGAGGGAGAAGATGTTTGTCTTTTGGGTACCTATGTATGATAGTTAATAGGTAATAAGGAACTTTCAATGATTTCTTTTTGAAGGTCTCAATATTTTATAACAATGGAACTTGTTAAAAATGTACAATTTTTTTGCAGGAGACTCGGGATACCCATTGAAGCCAACAATGATGATTCCCATCACAAATCCCAGTCCAGGGACTCCCGAGGAGTTTTACCAAAATCTTCATCTGTCTGCCAGGAGTGTAGTTGAGCGTTGCACAGGAGTTTTGAAAGCCCGCTTCAGGTAAATAAAGTTGTTGCAAATACTTAACTGCCATGATTCTTGATCTTTGTAACGTTTATCATTTTTATTTTTAATGTTTTGTATTGCTCTTTACCTGAATGATTTTAACAACAGCAACAAAAATAAAGTAACCAGAATTTAAAAAAAAATTGATAAGAGTGTCCATGGAGTCTCTTGCTTGTTCCTCTCCATAGAGACCCACCTAAGTTTTGGAACGAGCAACTACACTCGAGAGCAATGAATCCGGGTCACTTAAAGAATGTTAAAAATCTCGGAAACTAAAAATGATAGGTTAATGCAATAAATTGCATTTAATAGACAATGTAATACTCCTTAAATGAAAGTAAAAAAAATATTTTTAAAAGTTTATTAACACAAAATTACATAAAGAAAAAAACTGCTGATCTCTCCTTAAAACAAAAATAGGAAACATGAAATTTTTGAACTTTATTACGATTTTCTTGAATTTTAATACTTCGTATTGCCTCCTCGTGCTTCCATTACTGCGTTTACGCGGTTTGGCATGCTGTACACCAAGTTCCTTATACGATTTTGGGGAATATTCTCCCATTCCTCTGTGAGAGCAATTTTGAGCTCACGAATCGTGATTGGGGGAGGGTTTCGTTGTTTTACGCATCTGCCTAGCTCGTCCCAAGCATGCTCGATCGGGTTAATATCCAGGCTGCGCGCTGGCCACTCCATACGAGTAATGTTCATCTCTTGAAGGTAGTCATTCACAATCCTACCTGTATGAGGTCGGGCATTGTCATGCATAAATATAGCATCCTCACCTAAATTGACCATAAATGGACCAACGTGATCATTGAGGATTTCTTCCACATATCTTACGCTAGTTAAAGAGCCGTTTTCTATGATCACCAGCTCTGTGCGACTTTCAGAAGAAATTCCGGCCCACACAAGTACAGACCCACCACCGTAGGCTACTTTTTCTTCGATGCATGCTTGCTTGAATCTTTCCCCTGGTCTTCGATACACTCTGTGTCTTCCATCGTGCTTGTAGAGCATAAATTTTGATTCGTCGGAGAACATAACTTTTGACCAATCTTCAATACTCCAATTTACGTGGCTCTGGGCATATCTTAGTCTTGAAATACGATGCCCACGCTCCAGTTTAGGGCCGTTTGCAGGTCTAAGGGGTTTTAAGTTAGATTCAGCAAGCCGACGTCTTACTGTCCATGCACTTGGGTTACTTCCTCCGAGGCGTCGAAACTGATTTGTGAGTTCAGTTCCTGTGAGAAAGCGATTTCGGAGCATGGTGTTCACCAAGTATCGGTCTTCTCGTGCTGTGGTACACCTGGTTCTGCCCGTTCCTGGTCTGCGTAGGTTAGAACCAGTTTCTTCGTAAAGTCGGAGAACTCTTTGTACTGTTGACAGCGACACACCGACAGTCCTGGCTGTATCGCGCTGACTCCGGCCGGTTTCCAGCATTGTAAGTATTCTGGTGCATTCTTCAGGCGTAAGCGACATAATTTCAGCTTGAATAATGAACATAGAGCACTATCAACATGGTTTATGTACCCACATAAATGACAGATTACAAACAAAAGCAAAACCAAATGCTGTAATTTCGTAGTTCCATCTTCGAAAGTGGCCCTTTTTCAAATTTGATTTTTTTATGATATAACTTTACAATAACTAAGAAGTTTTAATACCTTCATTTAAGGAGTATTACATTGTCTATTAAATACAATTTATTGCATTAACCTAGCATTTTTAGTTTCCGAGATTTTTAGGATTCTTTAAGTGACCCGGATTCATTGCTCTCGAGTGTAGCTTCAGACTCTTAACTAACCGACTCCTTGGCAATTTAAAAGTGCCTGTAAATGGTCTAATTGAAATAAATGCTTTGAGTTTGAGTTTATCCATCCTCATACTTATAAATCAACAAAAATAGAGACGCCTTACAGTATCTATATCTTTTCTCCTTTCCACAGCTGCCTGTTGGTGGACAGGAAGCTGCATTATGCGCCGCACGTAGCCGCGCGAATAACAAATGCTTGTTGTGTGCTACACAACATAGCTCACAGAGCTCATGTGGCATATACTCTGCTGACGGCGGAGGAGGCGGCTCGTGAGCGCAGGCTGACGGAGGGCGCAAGCGGCGGCCCTGCACCGCGCGCTGCAGCACGCCACCACCTCTCCGACTTGGAGTTGGGTCGCGCGCGTAGGAGTGCAATTATCCACAGATTGTAGACTAATAGGAGATAAAATAAATGAAATATAACCAAGTAAATGAGTTTTATTTATGTCGGATAATATATATTATATATATTATCATTGATCTTCTCTTCTTTGTTGGGAACAAAACTGAAAAGAAATAGGTAAGTACATATTTTACTTACACCTACATGCTACTGCATAGCATGAATAAAGAAATTATAAGTAATAATTTTCCAATAATAATTACAGGAAAACACTGTACTCATAGGGAAAATCAAGAAATAATTTTAAAAATTGTTTAAGTGCATTAATTAAAATTTGCTTTCCTTTTATTTGTTTAGGACAGATTTCCTAGGTAACTATTCTCTGTTTCCTACCTAAATTGATAAAAAAGTGTAATTACCTGCAGCGTCATTCTGTCTATGCTCTCAGCAATTTGTTGTGCGTGTTCTGCTTATGGTGAGATGAATATGACTCCCCAGAAGAAATGTATTTTATTTAAGTTCCACAATACTTCGTTATAACTAACTACGTACTAGGTATGCGTCAAGGCAGGGCGGTGTAACGTAGGCGACTGGCGAGTCGATCGCCCGCGCTCACGTATTTCGTCAAGAATTGCAACTCAGCAAATTGCGGTTCCTAAGCCGCCACATCACACCCAGATTTTTTTTTTCCAAAAAAATTTTATATTTTTTTTTTTTAACTCTAATCTATTTTTAACATAGTAAAACCACATGCTGACATCACTATTATAGTACTCAGAAATCTCTAAGCTTACAATATTGCTTACGATAATATTCAATACCTGTCAGCATTCCAACAGTTGAGTGCTGCCTATTGTTTTAATTGTCGCTAAAATAGATCTTATAGCCCTTATTTTCTAACATGTTTGCGGTCTCATCGTTGCCTGAGCTCCGAGACGACTTGAAATTATACATATGATATAACTATAATATTAAGGGTGGCTACCATAACGTCCGCTCTGCAATAATTAAGTAACACCTCGAGGGTCGGCAGCGTTGGTATTGGTAACGCCATTCACAATATAAAGCCCGGGTGACACGAGGCTAGTATTTTGAAGCTAGGATAGTAAGCTAGTAAGGGGTCACTAGCTTGGTTTCTAGCTTACCTACTAGCCTGAATTGTAACCAAGCTAGTGCTGTCTACACGAAGCTAGGAAATTTCAAGCTAGTCAAGTCAGTAGTGAGTTGTGCTTAACCTGATAACACGTATACGTAAAAATGAACAGTGTGCGTAAGAGAAAAGCAATTCTACTAAGAAAGTTAATTCGGAAGTTGTGTCAACATGCGCTAGATGAAATATTAGCTCTGCTAGAAGAAAAGCGTACTTGGACAAGACCCTGGATCTTAAGAAGACATAGTCATGGAGCATCTGCATTACTTTTAAAAGAACTGCGATCTGAGGATTCCGGCGAATTCAAGAGTATTTTGCGAATGACACCTAATATTTTTGACAATTTACTGAATCTAGTGGGACCACAAATACAAAAATTAAATACTAATATGAGAGAAGCCATACCGGCTAAAATAAAATTGGAAATAACTCTAGATTTTCTATCATCTGGTGTCAATTACAGGAAGTTAAGTCACATGTATCGTGTTTCAAGATCTACTATATCTAGATTTATACCAGAAGTTTGCAGTGAAATTTATAAGGCATTAAAGAAAGATATACAGGTATGTAGAATTTTATTTATTTCAAATTAAAGTAGGTACTTTTACGCTTACATAAATGGCGAGATTAAATTCTAAATTACAAAATGAGAAATCATAAATGACGACAAAATGTACGTTTACGCTACATAAATGGCGAGAAATGTATCAAGCATTTTGAAATGCTTGATAGATGGGATCTTCATCTTGCTCCAACTCTTGCTGTGGTGGCGGATGGATGATGGGTTCATCACGTTGCTCAGTCTGTTGTAGTTGTGATGGTGGATTAGTGTAGAGTGGACTTGCTGCAGAACTATTGTAAGAAAATGTGGTTGACATATTGGAGTCTGAAGAATTGATAGGTGACTGGTACGAAAATGTAGTATTTCCGAAGTTTAAATCATACATCCGACAGCGGGATAGTGTTGCGTTGATCTGATCCCTAGCTAAAATGGCCTGTCCGGGTGAAAGCTTTTTCAACTGACTTGCTACATATTTTGCAAATATCTCATGTTCATCCAGCTCTGGTTCCTGAAATTCTCGTGAACTGTTTAAATCCTCCTTAATCACCTTAATTTCATTTATCAATGAACTCACTTGCGAAACCTTCCGTTTCTTAAATTGCGGAATGTTACTTCCGGGGGAAATAAATTTAGAAGTTTTATCTTGAATAGACGACATTTCGCTTGCAGGTTGAGACATTTCAACTGTCTTTTCTGACAGATTTTCTGCTACGGGTGGTTCTAATGACTGACTGTTGCTTGCACTGTTGTCATCTTTATTATTGTTTGGAGAATCTTGATTGTTCTGAAAATAAAAACTTTGTTAAAAATATTGTTACAGATTCCAACTACAACTGAAGAATGGGCAGCTATAGAAAATGGTTTCAGAGTGAAATGGAACTTTCCAGCGTGTTATGGCGCCGTCGACGGGAAGCATGTTCAAATCATAGCTCCTGGCAACAGTGGAAGTTTGTTTTTTAATTACAAAAAAACATTCAGTATTGTTCTTATGGCTATTGTTGATTACGATTATAATTTCATTTATATTGACGTCGGCGCCTGTGGAATGGCATCTGATGGAAGTGTTTTTAGGAATTGCTCCATATATAATCAACTAGAAAATAACCTTATACCACAAGGCGGAGTAATTTTGGCGGATGCTGCATTCCCATTAAAATCGTATATTATGAAACCGTACCCAGGTGACAATTTAACACATGAAGAAAAAGTATACAACTACCGGCTAAGTAGAGCCAGAAGAACTGTAGAAAATGCCTTTGGCATATTGCCAAGCCGATTTCGTGTTTATCAAAGACCAATCGCAGTTGACGTAAAAACAGTAGACAAAATTGTACTAGCATCATGTGCTCTGCATAATTGGTTACGAAAAGAGCAAAAAAGCACTTATTGCATTAGTAGTGATGTCGACCAAGAAGACATTGAAGCGGGAAACATTATTCCCGGTTCATGGAGAATGGAAAATTTATGTTTACCCAGTATCAGTCGACAGGGAAGTAACCACTCTTCTCTGTCAGCTATCGAAAAAAGGGAGAAATTTAAGAGATATTTCAACAATGATGGAGCAGTACCATGGCAAGCAAGAATGATTCGTTAATTCAGACAAAACTACAAGAAAAATTAAAAATGCCGACGATTATTAATATTTCAATAAGTACTTTTAAGGTAAATAATTGTAAAGAGTAAATAATATTAAAATAACTTACCGAAGTTTTTCTCTTCATTGGCACCTTTTTTATGAAATTATGCATTTCCTCAAACCAAATAATTTTTGGCTTATAGACTTCTGCAGTTCCTGCTCCAGACCTCTCAGAGTTTTCTATCTTTGTTAATTCTTGACAATATGTAGCTCTTAGATTTTTAATTTTATTTTTAATCTCTTTTATCGACATTTCTATTCCATCTTTATTTAGTATGTCGCGTATTTTTTCTAGTGACGAGTCTCGCATTTGCTTGTCCTTGTAAGATGGAATACTTGCATTCCACAAACATTCCTCTTCTCTGTACAATTGAACGAATTTTAAATTAATTTTGTCCGCTAATTTCGGCATTTTAACAAATTGCACGCACTCTCACCACGCTCTCCGACTGCACACTAGCTTAGGTTCGCTAGCTTCGCGGTTGACACGAAGCTAGTAACGAAGCCAGGATAGTAAAACGGGTGGTGGGGGGCGCCTACTAGCTTGAAAAATAGAACCCCAAGCTATTAAAACTATCCTGGCTTGAGGCACTAGCTTGCTAGCTTCCACACTAGCTTACTAGCTTGTAAACGAAGCTAGTTCCGTCTACACGAAGCTAGTGTCACTAGCTTACTAGCTTGGCAGCACTAGCTTGGCTCACTAGCTTGATTTACTAGCCTCGTGTCACCCGGGCTTTAAATACGACATACGCTTCTAGGATCGCTGATTACAAGTAACACTTTATACCAACACGTATCTTTGCACTTTTCACAACGTCGCTTCACTAAACATATCCCGTGACGGTCGCGGGAGTCGTCGGTTGTCCTACTGTACTGGGTTGACCTGCCAGTATCACTGGCACTTCTCTTCTCAACCATTGTCTCGCATGGCCTACGCACCCCTTCTTGATGGCGTAACATAATAGTATGCCCATTATTGCAGCGATGATGATTAGTATTACCCCGAAGTAGTTCAGTTTGCTTTCTAACTGCTGTCCTGCTACTACTTGGGCCTGTGCTGTGGCCATGAACTCTTTATTATGGTAATTTCCCATCTTCAACCTTATTACTGTATTTCGTTTGCCTCAACGAATACTAGCCAAATAACCGTTGTGAAATGTGCAAAAATTTCTAATAACCTTTGATGTACTTACCTTATTTCGTCAGGTGAGCAGAAATCGCACCGGTTGCTTAATCACTCGACCACAGCGTGTGGTTTTAGCCATAGGTGGTAGCGATTTTCGTCAACTTGATTTAATATCCGATTCATTCTCATTATCAGTACAAATGTTTTCTGGCGGCTTTTCTTCATTAATAACTAGCTGATCCGGCAAACGTTGTTTTGCCATATAAATTATTTCTAGCTGCCCGGCGCTACTTTTTTCGCGTGGTGACCTACCCCTTACCCTACCCTACCCCTACCCTACTCCTACCCTACTCCTACACTACTCCTACCCTACTCCTACCCAACTTCTACCCTACTCCTACCCTATTCTTACACTACTCCTACCCTATTCCTACACTACTCCTACACTACTCCTACCCTACTCCTATAAGTAAAAAAAAAAAAAAAGTATCCTATGTCCGTCTCCTGGTTCTAAGCTACCTCCCCACCAATTTTCAGCTAAATCGGTTCAGCCGTTCTTGAGTTATAAGTGGAGTAACTAACACGACTTTCTTTTATATATATAGATATACGCTGGTTTTAATCTGTCTATGGAAATGGTTGATTGACGGTCACCTATTTGTATGTGAAAGGTTTTCTTATCCCTACTGATTACTTTATGAGGGCCGTTGTATGACGGAGTTAGTGACCTCTTAACCATATCATTTCTTATAAAAACATGAGAACACGTATTTAAATCTTTATGGATGAATATTTTCCGCGAATCGCTGTTCTCTCTTGACTGTGGCCGCATACTATTAATAACGCTTCGAAGTTTGCTTACGAACGTAGGTAAATGGTCTACTTTGGTTTCTTTGGTCTCGCAACAAAAATCGCCTGGTAAACGTAGTGTCTGTCCTAGTACTAATTCCGCTGAACTTACATTATCGTCATTTTTACAAGCCGCGCGAAGTCCCAACAATGCTGTCGGTAATTCTTCGACCCATGACCTATTATCCTGTAGCCGAGCCTTAATTGCGACCTTAAGGGAGCGATGCATTCTTTCAACCATTCCGTTCGCCTGCGGGTGATACGCTGTTGTACGGGTTTTTTTAATAATAATAATAATAATAAAACCTTTATTTTCAGGCTACTTTGGCCCATAGATAAATACCTTACAGACTAACATATATATTATAATAATACATTGTGTGTTAGTGTATAAACTTAAAACTATGTTAGTAAAACACTTCACTCGAGCACTGTCTGTGCGTTCGTGTGGCACTTGTCCGCGGAAGAGACGGAACATTACACCTTGCGGCCAAAAGTCCTCTGCCATGACGAGGTGCAGGTAGCATGTAGGTACTCGCACCACGAACGCCTTAAAGTTGACGTTGCGGCGCGATTCAAGCAACTGTACTCTCGGCCTGTACTTGGTTCTGCCTAAAATGTTTAGTAAACTTTTAAATAGTTCGCTCTCAAACTGTCTTCCCTGATCACTTGTTAGTGTCAGGGGGCACCCGAACCTGCATACCCAACCTTCGTATATGGCTTTAGCTACTGTGTCCGCGGTTATCTCTGTCACTGGAATCGCTTCAGGCCACCGAGTGAACCTGTCTATCATTGTGACGCAATATCGATAGCCCTCTTGTAACGTCGGTAGCGGACCAACTATATCTACGTGTAAATGTTCAAATCTATCTGTCAACGGAAAACTATTCAATTTGGAAACTGTATGCCGCTGTACTTTTACTTTTTGACAATGAATGCAAGACCTAGCCCATCTGGTTACATCTTTGTTCATTTCTGGCCAAAAGAAACGTTTCGCTATCATCTTCCGTGTGGCCCTAATTCCCGGGTGGCTTATATTATGTACTGTGTCGAAAGCTATTTTACGAAATTTGTGTGGGAGATATGGTCTTACCTGTGTATCTGAAATGTTACAATAGATTGTTTTTTTACACAACGGTGAATGTATTGGTTTTAAAACAATGTTACCTCGCGATTCTGCTAACATGCGCGCCATTTGATCGTCCGTTTCCTGTGTTCGTGCGATTACGTCGAAGTCGATAGCCGTTGGGCAAACAACGGACTCTACCCGCGATAGCGCGTCAGCAACCGGATTCTCGTTTCCGTTGACGTATTGTATGTCGCTTGTGAATTCGCTGATATACAATAACTACCTTGTGCGCCGTGGGGTCTCTCGATCGGTACCTATTTTAGAAAAAGCATACGTTAATGGTTTGTGGTCAGTGAAAATCGTGATCTCTCTACCTTCAATCATGTTTCTAAAATTTACAATAGCTAAATAAACTGCCAACAGCTCTCGATCGTATGTGCTGTATTTTTGCTGGGCCTCCGATAGTCTCTTAGAGAAATAACCTAAGGGCCTCGTTTTTCCGGCGACTCCTTGTTGTAGCACTGCCCCCCATGCATGTATTTGATGCATCACACATTAGAGACAGTCTACCTTTGTCCTCTGGATAAGCCAGTGTAATGGCGCTTTGTAGGCTTGCCTTACACTGCTCGAAAGCCGCCGTGGCCTTATCGTCCCATGTTATTTTCGACATGTCCCTTTTCTTGGCTCCATGCAAAAACTTATTTAACTCGGACTGGTGCTCAGCCGCTTGCTCTATGTGTAGTCTATAAAAATTCACCATTCCGAGAAATCGTCGAAGCTGTTCGACGGTTTCCGGCCGCGGATAACTTTGTATAGCCTCAATTTTATCTTTTAACGGTTTTATCCCTTTTGCGCTAACATTATACCCCAAAAATTCTATTTCCTGTTTACCAAAACAACATTTTGATAGGTTAATAGTTATTCCAAACTGTTCGAATCTGCTAAAAACAAGGCTTAGGTGTTTACGAAGTAACTCGTCGTTAGTACTTGAAATTATTACGTCATCTATATAACAGAATAGGTATGAACATTCCCCTTCCCGTTCTCCATTTAAATATTCTAATCCCTGTAAAACTGTATTGTTCATAAACCTCTGAAATGTCTGCGCTGCATTACGTAAACCGAATGACATTCTAGGAAATTCGAACAGTCCAAATGGGGTAATAATTGCTGTTTTTTCCACATCCTGTGGTGCTACGCCAATATTATGATAGGTTCTATTAATATCTAAGCGTGCGAAAGTTTTCTTACCTGCCAATCCATAGGTGAAGTCCTGTAGCCTCGGGATCGGGTACCTGTCCGGCTTCGTGATCGCGTTGAGTGCACGATAGTCGCCACAGGGTCTGATCTGGCCGTCCTTCTTAGGCACGACGTGCAGCGCACTCGCCCATGGGCTCTTCGATGGCCTACATATACCTAGATCCTGCATTAACTTAAATTCCTCTTGTACTATTTTATATCTATGATGTGGTGGCAACGGCCTAGCACGGAAAAATACGGGAGGGCCTGTAGTCTCTATGTGATGGTATGTGTTATGACTAGGTGGTTCTTTGTACGATATCGGCTTGGTTATTTCTGAGAACTTTCCGAGCAAATCTTTATACGGATTATCATGCTGAATACTAGATATGGAAAATTCGGAGCATTTCACTATCGTTGCTTCCCTACTCAAATTAGTGAGACCGTCAATCAACCTTTTATTATGTAAGTCTACGACTAATTGGTGTGCCTTTAAAAAATCTGCCCCTATGATTGGTTGTTTCACATCGCAAACTATAAATGACCATTTATAACTTCTACGTAATCCCAAGTTTAATTCTATAGTCACTATACCATAGGTTTTTATTTCTGAATTATTTGCTGCGAAAAGTTTATACGTACACTCTTGTTTTTGCTTCGTTTTCACTTTATTTATAGGTATCACTGACACGTTAGCGCCCGTATCCACTATATACACAATTCCCGTTTTTAAGTCCAAAGTCGGTGGTTCCCCGCGGCACAATCGTCCACCGACGCTGACTGCACCGCGTCTAGTTTTCCGACTTCTGCTGCTTTTTAGCCCAGCTGCACGGTGATTCACACGCTCGCGCGTTGTTCCTATAGCGGTAATGATGTCTGCATAGCCAGTCGGGTGATTCCGGTGTGCGCCGCGTCCGGCTTTTGGATCTAAAACGTTGTTGCCATCGTCCGCCTTCTGTGTTTCCCGCCGCGTTCCCGTTACGCTTCCTTATCTCATTTATCTCCCCGCGCAATTCTTTCATTTCCATTGTCAGCTCCTTCAAGTGATTGGCCACGCTGTCACTTGTTGACGTGCTTGGTGTTATGGCTGCGACCTCGCCATTTCCCAAGGTGTCTAATATTTTATCCGCCTTCCTAGCCATATCCTCCAACTTGGTGTCTTCGCTCATTGCCAGTAGTGCGCGTATATTAGGTGTTAGCTTATCTAGCCACAGTCTCTTTAGCGGTTCTTCTGTAAGATCGCATTTCTTCGCTAACGTTGCCATTTTCCTTAGTAACTGCGACGGTTTTTGTGTTCCCAGGTCCATTTCATGCATTAATCTCTGAAATTGTTTATCCGCACTCTCTTCATAAACAGCCAATAAACGCTTTTTGATCGTTTCGTATTTACCTGTTTCCGGCGGTGCCTCGATGATGTCGGTTACTTGCTGTACAACGTCTGTGGGCAATCTCGCGAGCACCATATCATACTTTTGACTGTCACCTTGTTTCTGTGGTGCCATTATTGCTTCAAATTGGCTGAACCACGATCTTGGTATTTCTCTCCAAAATTCCGGAATTCTCATCTGCACCGTAACCATCGCGACATCTGCACTGCCTGCTGAAGTTATCCCGGGGGAACCGGTTACCACTGCCGGGTTCATTTTGCGGAAAGATGCACACGCGTTGCTTTAACCTAACTTTAGCACGTTGCGATCTGCTTTGCACCCGCGGTCTTTAAGCCTCTGCCTCGTACGCTTATTGAGTCGTCTACTCTATTTTCACGAAAACGTAAAATCGTGAATCACGTCGGGGTCACCAGTGTTGTGCGTGTTCTGCTTATGGTTAATAAAGAGACGTGACTCCCCAGAAGAAATGTATTTTATTTAAGTTCCACAATACTTCGTTATAACTAACTACGTACTAGGTATGCGTCAAGGCAGGGCGGTGTAACGTAGGCGACTAGCGAGTCGATCGCCCGCGCTCACGTATTTCGTCAAGAATTGCAACTCAGCAAATTGCGATTCCTAAGCCGCCACAAATTAATTTAGCTGGTTGAGCATTTTGTAGAACAGCCTGGGAATTGTTCAGTGCAGCCTCTGCTCTCAGCTGCTCAATTTTCAGCACCTCGCCTCGATTGATCCAACATGCTTCTACTGGCTAAAATATAAATAAAATTTCAAGCTATTGTATAGCTTTTTTAATTGTTTTCTGATATGGAAAACAAACTAATGTTAGGTATATTAACTACAAAACATAATTACAATTACATTGTGCTTGTCGTGGAGCTTGTTCCTGTTCTAAAGCTGAGGTGTGTGTCCTTCGGCGCCCTGCCTTACGACGGTCACGGACAACTCTGTCTGTAAAGATAGTTAAATTAATTACTTACATTAAAATATATTAAAAACTATCACAAACAGTTTATCTATCTACTGACCTGCTGTAGATGTACTAGGCGTATCTATAAATTCTCTTAAATCACCAGCAGCTTGGTGCGTGGATGTTCCTGGTACCTGAGGACTTGCTGCAGTAGCATCTTCTGCTGTGACATTGAATAAATAGTGCTAAAAATAAAATAAAAATATTAGTGCTACAACAGCTAATTACCCATTGCCATACTTTATATCACTTACACTAAGCATGGTGAAGTATTTCCAACCTCAAATTCATTTTCTTGCTCTATTACATTGAGCTCCTCTACAATGTTTCCTTCACCCTATAATGAATAGGTATAATAAATAAAAAATAAAAAGCTATAAATAAAATAGGATATACAATACATGTCTGCAGTGCATGATGAACAATTATTGGAAAATGTGCATAAGTACATTAAAAAGGATGGAGAAAAGAAGCAGGTATATTTAACTTGTTTCTATAAAGCATACTTACAGCACTTGAAGCTAATAATAGTTGGTCTTGCATAACATTAGGCAGGGGCCCAACATCCATGCCTATAATACAGGCCACTTTATTCTCCAGCGGAGTCAAAATGGGTTCCTTACTAGGCCCACCACCAGTAGCCCGTTGACCAGCATTTATGGCAACCAATTTAGCCCGGACTTTACATTTTTGATCATTCCACGCCTGAAACAAATTTGCTTTGTTATACTTACTTGTCTAAACTTTATACCTACATCACTTAACGAAAGTATTATTTCTATCCAGTAAGAAAGTTTCAAGATGAAGAGAACTACAAACCTTGGCCCATTCCTTTCCAGTCCTAATTGCTCCCAAGGGATTGAGAATTTCGGCGCACTCCCTCCGCAGTCGGTCTGCTGTCGCACGGAATTCTTTTGATTTTATACGACATAGAGCTAGGTCTCTGTGATTTTCTAAAAATTCCAACATCATCTCAAGTTGGTGAACAGTCGTGACTCTGCGGCTCTGTTGGTCCATTTTCTATGAAAATCAAGTTTACAACTTAGAAATATAAATACAAACCAGTCACAGATTTAAATGAAAACATATTCATAATTCAATCAATTCATAGTAAAAATCTTCAAATAATAATAAATGTATTATTTCAACAGAATTGACTTACCAATTTTTTAATAAAGTATTCCCAGAGGGCTTGATCAAATTACAACACGTATTCACTCCCGAAATATTGAAGGGATACTTACAAAGGAACATTTTAGCTAAATATGTAACTACTTGAAACTATAAATTAACTTTTTTGCAGTCAGCACTTCAAATTCCTCAAAATTCCCACCCAAACTTCAAACAAATAAACATTTCTCACTCAAGTGTTGTCATAACTAGAGGTGCCAACAAAGGAAATGCTGAATCGATGGTCGATTATACATGAGATACCAGGTTAAAATTTCGATACCACGTTACACCTCTAATGTTTTGATTATGACAATGGTTCAGTTTCAGTTCTACTTTGGTCAACACTTAAACATTAGCGCGATACCGAATTTCGTTCAACCGAACCAAAACTGAATTGTAATCAGAACTGAATTGTAACAAGTGGCCTTTTTAGGCCCCCCTAAAAAGGCCACTTTGGCAGAATCATAAAAGGATAACATAAGGGACAGTTAATCGTATCAAATCCCATTGGTGAAGCATTTTTCAGTTTTTTTTTTTGTTGTGCTAAAATACCAATCAATCCGTTCCAAATCCAATCCCAATCTCTTTGATTCTACCTACGTAGTGCAGCGAAAAAAAGAAAAACACGCACTGTCTTCGCCATATTATGATTCATAATGTTATCCTTTTATTATTCTCCAAAGTGGCCTTTTTAGGCCCCCTGAACCAAAACCGAACTTTAGACATTTGTTCATTTGACAAAATAGCGCGATCGGCCCCCTGGTAAGCTTCTTTCCTCGCGGCATCTGAAAATAAAGATAGAACAGTAAATAACTAAATTAAATCAAGACTTGCGGGTAATACCGTACTTGCGGGTGATACCGTACAAAAATGTACGAACCCACCCGAAGCCGCCATTTTGGGAGAAATGTTTCAACAAACGAAAATTATTCGTGATTTCAATGAAAAATTACAATCAATCGAAGCCGAAATCAATATCGTACAACTTAGATAAACAAATAACACAATTCAAGAAAAAACATAGTACTTACAGCGTAAATCTTTCACAGCACTTTTTATAAAAATTGGCGCGAAAACGCGACACGTGCTTTACTCGCGGAATCTGACGAGTCAATGGAGCGGGCGGGACGGGAGAACGCAGCAGTGCCGTGTTGCGACCGTTAGACAAGGATAGACCTAATTTCTCATGATTCGGCCTCTGTCAAATACAATGTACGGTATCGTCCGCTGTACTACGTAGGGAATGCAATCTCGTCTCGCCGAGATCCCGATCTCGCGAGATCCCGGCCATATTTTACGAGATTGTATCTCGTCAAATTTCGTACGAGATCTCGCGAGATAACGAGATCGACAAATGCAGTGTGACGACGTGTATTTCATAGCGCAGCTGCGCGCGAACTGAATCCTGGCCGGCCGTGCGGCCGTGCCTGGCGCGGGCACAGGACAAGAGGGGTAGGCGGGCTTGCGGGGGACGAGGTCCGGCCGTCCGGCTCATTTTGCAAGGCGGCGCGCGTGCGTTTGTTTACAATTGCAACGAAATAATTTGTTTTGGAGACAGTTTTGTGTTTTAATTAGTTTCGCAGAAATATTACACTACAATTACAATACAACTACAACTACCAACCATGTCAAAAGTGTACAGTGAATATAAAAGTTCTTTAGAAGTATGGAAACATTGTTTACGCGATCAAGATGGTCTCACTGCAAAGTGCAAACTGTGTGCGAAGATTTTGAAAACTAAAGACCATTCTACAAAAGGCTTACATACACACTTGAAGTCTATACATCAGATAGATACTAAAAAAAGTGTTGAGGTTGAGATGCAGGCAAACGATGGTGTTCCCGGGCCATCAGCATCAAACTCTTCGGCTTCCGAACCAGCTTTAGCCGAAAATACTCTTCAGCAAGAGCAACCTTTGCCTTTGACTGCCCCATCATCAATATCAACAAAAAAACTGGCCAAGTGCGAGTCTTAAGGTCGAAACATACTATTAAAACGCAACGCGATGTGTTGTGTCGACACCCGACGCTCGTCGTGCATATAGGCAACACGCCACGCGATGCTACAACACGTATCGTGTAGTGTAGTCTCTCACGAAAGACTGAAGTGTATTGACGTGTGACGTGGCCATGGATTCGATTCTGCTTGAAGACGAGCTAGATGAAGATTTTGAAGAAGATTTATTGCAGATTTTGGGGATATATTTTGTACAGAAACAGTTAATAAAAAATAAAAATAAAAGACGTACTAGACGCAGACGATACTGGGTTCATGAAATAAATCAAGACAGAGCTATGTACGGTGAATATCACACCCTTTACAAAAAATTGGTTAAAGATAGTGAGAGATATCATATATATTTTCGGATGAATGAAACTGAATTTGATGTTTTACATGACTTTATTAAAGATGACATCTACAAGAAAGGAACAAGTTATCGTGAAGCTATAAGCACAAAAGAAAGACTGGCAGTGGCTCTCAGGTAAGTAAAAAACATTTTCTTTATTATCTATGCCTATTCATTATTATTATAATTAATATAATATTCTCTCAGACTTGTTTCGTCACTTTCGTTTTCAACTTCTTCGTAATGTGCTACATTGTCACTTACATCTTGATGATTCATTACAAAAAAATGGGTATTATTATTCAATGTTCGAGCTGTTTCGGAAAGTACTACATTGTCACTCACATTTTGATTATTCGTTTCTAAAATTGGGTTTTTGATGTTAGTGTTTTTTGTATTTAGATGCGATTTATTTGGATATTGTATTGTTTGGTTCCGAATCACACGTAGCGGCGTCCTCAATAGTTGTTCGCGTTTTTTTAACATATTAATTTCGGCATCATGTATAAGTTTATGCATTTGAAACTTAATATTAACTTTGTCCATCTCAGGTAATTTTTTTAATTGTTTACTCATGGACAGGAAGAAATAATCTGTTTCATCCATCTCTGACATTCTCTTTTGTCGCGCTTCTTGAGAAGATTTAATAACATTAACCATCTCTGTCACAACATTGTCTTCATTTCCTTTCTTATTTCGATTTGATGAAGAGGTTGAAGTCGGAGTCCTTACAGCAGAAGAGCTTGGTGTCGGTGTCCTGACAGTAAAAGAGCTTGGACCAGGAACTGCATTAAAACGAGATGATTCGGTTTCATCTGAGAATTGCAACTCTTGTGTTGAATCGTCAGTTACATCAGACAAGTTTGTGATCGTTGGTCTGCCCTCAAGATGAGACCTTAAAAATTCCATCTGTGCTTCGTATTTCCATGGTACAATTTTAGTTGAGGCTTGGCCACTCTTCTTATGGCGTCTCTTAAGGGCATTGGTAAAACAATTTCTCAATTTTCCCCATCGATCTTTGCAAATCTCCACTGGAAAAAAATAAAGAACACATTAATAAATTTATAATTGTAATTTTTTCTTTTGTTGCAGATTTTTAGCCACAGGGAATTCATTTCGATCATTGGCATTCAATTATAGAATGGGATTCACCACCGTGCGAGAAATTGTAAAAGAAGTCTGCGAAGCAATTTGGAACAAATTGGGCCCAATATACATGCCAGAACCCACCACCGCGATGTGGAAAAAATCTGAAGAAGGGTTCAGAAATTACTGGAATTTTCCTAATTGTTGTGGTGCATTGGACGGCAAACATGTGAATATCACTTGTCCAATAAATGGTGGTTCAGATTTTTGGAATTATAAAGGAGAAAATTCAATAGTACTCCTGGCATTAGTGGATCCTAAATACAAGTTCTTGGTTGTAGATGTAGGCTCATATGGAAAAAACAGTGACGGTGGAATATTCAATAAATCTGCACTTGGAGAGTCTTTAGAACAAGGCAAATTAAGAATGCCTGCTGATAAATCTTTATCTCCCGATTTGGAACCATTACCACACGTAATAGTGGCAGATGAAGCTTTTCCCTTGAAGTCGTATTTAATGCGGCCGTATAGTAAGAATGATGTTCGCAATAATGAACCCAATAAAATATACAACTACCGGCTAAGCCGTGCTAGACGTATCGTTGAAAATTCTTTCGCCATTTTAAGAGCAAGATGGCGCGTTTTCGCCAAACCTATGGAAGTACAACCTGTCATGGTGGACAAAGTTATTTTAGCAACATGTTGCTTACACAATTATTTAGGTATTGATACTTTGCCATCTGACTGTCAAATACAAGATGATAATGAGACGCCATTGGGACCTACAGCTTTGGAGGACTTGGACACCTTACGCAGAAATTCTACACAACATGCTTTTTCTGTCCGAAATAAATTTAAGGAATATTTTAATTCCAACGAAGGTGCAGTGCCGTGGCAAGTAGATATTGTAAGGAGAGGAAGACTAAATACTTTGTAAATCTATGTTAAAGTGTATTTTATAATAAATTGAATTGAATAGCAGCTTTGTATTAATTTCAACTCCTCGACGCGTTGCTGAGAAAAAGGGTCTTGAAAGACAGACGGACGGACAGACAGACGGACAAACAAAGTGATCTTATAAGGGTTCCTGTTTTCCTTTAGAGGTACGGAACCCTAAAAACAAGCAGGTACTTACTAATAAATGTAATTAATGAGGTACCTATTTTTATGATAAATAATTAGAAACTGTATAGGTACTGATAGAAAGTAGGTAAGTAAATGGGACAAATTACATTTTATTGAAAACTTACCTGTAGTATGCAATTGTTCTGCAATTTCTTCCCAAGCATTATTTCGAATACTATGATCACGATAATGAACTGAACTCATATCATACAACACTGAGTACCGTTTCACTAATTCTATTAATTCTTCATCCGACATGTTAAACCAATTTTTAAACAAAAACTAACATATTTATTTTCTTTTATCATAACCTTAAAAATGTTCTCGAAAGAATGACACGTGGCGTCGGGTGTTAACTAGAAACACACTGCGCTGATTCGTCGGGTGGCGTGTCCCCCCCCCCCCTCTCCCGGCAACACGCTGATCCAAATCGATTGGATGTTGCGGCCTGTGGTCACATAGCGTGTTGTCTATGCGCTTCTGACCATAATAAATATATGGAATGGATAAGTACTGACATGCGTCGGGTGGCGTGGCGTAGCGTCACGTTTTGATAGTATGTTTCGACCATTACTCGCACACGAAGGGTTCCGTACAACAAAGCAAAAACGCCGAAAAAAACATGTTTTTTGTATGGGAGCCCCCCTTAAATATTTATTTTATTTTAATTTTATTATTTATTATTAAAGTTAAAATACAACTGAGTATTTTGTGAATATTTCAAGGGCCTACCTATTACCATTTTCGATATCGAGCAAAAAAGGGCAAAAAGATCGCGTTTGTTGTATGGGAGCCCCCCTTAAATATTTATTTTATTTTGTTTTTAGTATTTGTTGTTATAGCGGCAACAGAAATACATCATCTGTGAAAATTTCAACTGTCTAGCTATCGCGGTTCTTGAGATACAGCCTGGTGACAGACAGACAGACAGACGGACAGACAGCGAAGTCTTAGTAATAGGGTCCCGTTTTTACCCTTTGGGTACGGAACCCTAAAAAGAGAAAAATTACGGATCATTTTCATAGTGAAGATAATTCAAAGGAGATGAAAGTGTCAAGGATGGTTGCTAAAGACGGTTTACCATTTCGTGTGTTTTTTACCTCGCAAGACCTGAGAGACCTTTTTAGTGCTGCAGGATACAAATTACCAACATCTCCTAATTCAATTAAACTTATGGTGATGAATTAAGGAATGACCTTAAAGTTAAAAGTTCAACGTGATCTTGCTGAGCTAAAGGACGATAACCACCGATTTACATCAACTTTTGATGAGTGGACTTCGTCTAAAAATAGACGTTACATGAACGTAAATATACATACCTGTGTTGGGCGTGTTCTGCTTATGGTGAGATGAATAAAGAGACGTGACTCCCCAGAAGAAATGTATTTCATTTGAGTTCCACAATACTTCGTTATAACTAACTACGTACTAGGTATGCGTCAAGGCAGGGCGGTGAAACGTAGGCGACTGGCGAGTCGATCGCCCGCGCTTACGTATTTCGTCAAGAATTGCAACTCAGCAAATTGCGGTTCCTAAGCCGCCACACGTGTAAGAACAATAAAGCTGTCTTTTGGAATTTAGGCTTGATCAGAATATACGGCAGCATGCCTGCAGAAACTGCAGTAGACCTTTTGAAGAAAAGACTATCGGAATTTGGCCTGTCTCTCGACGATGATGTGGTCAATATTACGACGGATGGATCTTCTGTAATGACCAAGGTAGGGCGTTTGATTAGTCCTCTACAGCAGCTTTGTTACGCCCACGGCATTCAACTGTCCATAATAGATTGCATATACAAAAAACAAGATTTGCCTGTGTCTGCTGAAGATGAAATAGATGAGATTCCGAACTTGCCAGGAGAAGAAACAGAAACAAACTCTGATGATGAAGATGATGTTTTTTATTATTATGTTCCTACACATGAAGTAGATTTGGACACTGAGTACGCAAGTATCATAAAAAAAGTCAGAAAGCTGGTCAAACTTTTTAAGAATTCACCCACAAAAAACGACCTCCTGCAAGTTTACATTAATCAAGAATTTGACAAAAACCTACAGCTACATCTTGATTGCAAGACTCGGTGGTCCAGCCTTGCTGACATGATATCGACATTCAATAAAGTCAAACTATGTGTAAGTAAGGCTTTAATTGACTTGAAGTGCAGAAGAGTGTACAGTTTTGACGAACTTAGAGCGAATTTTCGACCCTGTCAAACTCGCCGTTGAAGTCTTATGTCATCGAGATTCTGACCTAGTTACTGCTGAAACTACTTTGAGGTTCGTGATACGCGAATTGGAAGAACAGTCGACGCCACTGGCAAAAAAGCTGGCCGAATCCTTAAGAATCCGTATATCTGAGCGCCGCACATGTTTGACATCAGTATTGCTATATTTAAGGAACTTTACCCAATACGAAAATGATTTGGAAGAGTATGCGCAAGATGAAACATTCATTATTTCCCCGAAGACCACTATCCGTAAAGAAATTAAAAAACTTATAGAAAGATTGCACTGCAAAACACAGTACAATTATAACTCACAGACGCAGGATGTCGATGTTGTTGCACCGGTTGCACAAGAGGACGATGAAGGCTTCGATATTGAAGACACTACAATGCCTCTTTCTGCCGTCTCCGCGGAAAAAAATATCACACTTCATGAAAAGCTGCAAAAATCGCTGAAAGCACTGAAACAGCCCACTGCTCGCTCAACAAATTCTACAACAAATACTTTAGACATTTTAATAAAAAAAGAAATGAATTTGTACGAAGCTGGTGGAGTAAGAGGGGAACTTTTAAACTTCGTACATAACTGCCTCTCAACTGTGGTTCCCACAAGTGTTGAGGCAGAACGAGCTTTTTCAGCAGCAGGGTATTTGGCATGCAAAATCAGAAGTCGTAGAGAGTATCAACAGCTATATAAAATGAATCCAAAAAATTATAGTCCTCGATATGAAATTTATAACAAACATCAAATTCGTCTATTTTCGTTCAGACATTATTGGGCGACCGCTCAATCACAAAAAAGATTGGTGATGGAAATGGTTGATGCAGGATTTTTTTATTGTGGCAATTGTGTAAACGATAAAGTCATGTGTTTTTCTTGTGGAGGTATTATCGAAGATTGGGAAATGCACGATGATCCTTGGTTACAGCATGCTACAAACTTTCCTGAATTTTTATTTAAATGCTGTGAAAGGAAAAAAATATGTTGAGAAGTCAATATCCCATAAAGAATGAATGTCAGAAAGAATAAAACGAGTAGAAAACTGAAATACAGACGCCAGCACATCAAGCTACAACAATCTGTCAAATTTCTTCAATAGATTTTCAACTTTATCTCAAAAGCATAAGGTTCAAAGTTGATTGGGAAAATTTGACAGTTTCGGGCAGCTGATGTGCTGGCGTCTGTACATCGAAGAATAGGATCTAACCAGACAATCCATTTATGTTATTGTCAACCAAACAAGATTCAAAAAGTGGAGTAGCGCCCAAACCACACTGAAAAAATATTTCCGTTCCATCAGGTGGAGTGGAATAGACGTCGAACTGGAATAGGCGCCAAAATCAGTACCTCTGCACGGTTTTCATTTATATCATTGAGCATTCTACTCCACCTTGGGTTCCATCGGGTGGAATAGGCGCCGAACCAATATTTTTCATTTATATTATTGGGCATTCTAGGGGAGACTGGGTACAGTTGAAACAATTTTGCTTTGAACGCTCGTAGCACAGCCATTTTGAAACAAAACAAACAACAAAACACATAAAATGAGAGAATAGACTTTTGTCTTCAAATACATCTCAGAATTAGAGACTCAACTGCCATATTTACTAGATAGGAAGAGTTTAATAAAATCATGTGCCACTGTTTCAACCGTACCAGGGGCGGTTGAAACAGCGATGGGGGTCAGTTAAAACATAAACAAATAAGTAATAAAAATCAGTTTCTTTATTCATAATCAACAAGAAATAGTTAAATTCTAGTATGGCACCATTTCTATCAGTCTTAATAATTGTTTTGAACATAAAAAGAGCTCTTCTGCTCCGGTTTTAACTAACAAACCAACAGGAATAAACAAAAATAACTAAAAAATCAAAAATCAGTCTCAATAATTAAATAATAATATAAGATTTCCATATCTCAAATTATCTGTAGGAACAAAAACAAGCTGAACAACAGCTGCTGCTTATAATTAAAAAAAAATACAAAAAAAATATTTGTTAAAGTTAATAATTTTTTTTAATGTAAAATATTAGTAGATCCTAATTAGATTCGTCGCAATTGTGGCAAACATAATGTCGCCCACCATCTGCATCGATCGCTGCATCTCTTTTTTTCTTGTATCACAGAAGAGAATAATGGTGAATTCCGTACATCTCTGCAGCTTTTCGTAAAGAAGTCCCTTTTTTGACTTCTTCATACGCATTTTTGTACTGAGTTATATCACACTCGCCTCTTGAAGTTTTTTGATACGTTGTCTGGGCATCTAGAACGAAAAAGCAACGGTTATCATTGTTTCAATCGTACCCACAATAATTGCTTCATCCGTCCCCATACCCCTCAACTGCTAATAAAACAAACACAGCGTCGAAACAAAACAACATAAACAAAAACGAATCACGGTTTTTGTACCTTCAAAATCTAACAATAAAACAGAAAATCACTCAAAATGCAAATGCTAATATCAACAAAGTAATTTGAAAAAGAAAACAATAGAAAATACTTACTTTTTGTCGAAAAAATATAATGGGGTCCCCTAGAAATGTACAGAGCGCGCGAAGTGCAATGCGTCACTGTGATTCATGTCCGGACTCGCCGGCAGCGTCTCTCTCCCCTTGTACCCCTCACCACACCGCTTATAGTTTACGAGTTATTAGCGTTGGTTTAACCGTACCCTGCTGCAACCGTACCCAGTCTCCCCTACTCCACCGAGAGTGACGAGGCGAACGGAGTGAGCCGATGGAACGGAAGGTAGGGTAGAATGACCAATAATATCCTACTGTTTGGTGCTGGTAGGGAGCGCGGGACATTCCGTACAGCTAGGGAATGCAATCTCGTACGAGATTTCCGCCTAGCGAGATCTCGCGAGATCTCGCAAATTACGGGATCTCGCGAGATTGAGAGAATCGCAATTAAAACATATGCAAATGCTTGTTTTAAGAACTAGTAATTGACATGATATGTAATTAAATAGAAACTGCGTTGCTTAGTTATAAAAATAATGTAAGTTTTATTTTAAAAATCAACAGAGTACTTATTATTTTGTCTCTAACTCTAATAACATTTGTTTGTCTATAATTATTATACCTACTGTAGCTAATCAGTTCAAATTCTTACAATGTTGGTAACAAAACAATAATTATCTATATTTAGTCCTTTGTAAATTATTACTTTAGTTTCAATAATTAAGAGTAATAGGAACATTACTTATAGTAAATAAATACAACAAAACAAAAACTTAACTTCACAAGTTGTTAAATAAATGTTGTGAGATCGTATTAATCAAATAAAAAAAGTTTAAAGCAGAAGTCAGATGAAGTTATCAAGGTACGGAAAGGCAAGTTAGTTTGTCTGAAAATGGCTTCTCAAAAAACACATCATGTCGAGAGTATCATCTGACAGACGACTTCTGATTTTGCATGCCAAATACCCTGCTGCTGAAAAAGCTCGTTCTGCCTCAACACTTGTGGGAACCACAGTTGAGAGGCAGTTATGTACGAAGTTGAAAAGTTCCCCTCTTACTCCACCAGCTTCGTACAAATTCATTTCTTTTTTTATTAAAATGTCTAAAGTATTTGTTGTAGAATTTGTTGAGCGAGCAGTGGGCTGTTTCACTGCTTTCAGCGATTTTTGCAGCTTTTCATGAAGTGTGATATTTTTTTCCGCGGAGACGGCAGAAAGAGGCATTGTAGGGTCTTCAATATCGAAGCCTTCATCGTCCTCTTGTGCAACCGGTGCAACAACATCGACATCCTGCGTCTGTGAGTTATAATTGTACTGTGTTTTGCAGTGCAATCTTTCTGTAAGTTTTTTAATTTCTTTACGGATAGTGGTCTTCGGGGAAATAATGAATGTTTCATCTTGCGCATACTCTTCCAAATCATTTTCGTATTGGGTAAAGTTCCTTAAATATAGCAATACTGATGTCAAACATGTGCGGCGCTCAGATATACGGATTCTTAAGGATTCGGCCAGCTTTTTTGCCAGTGGCGTCGACTGTTCTTCCAATTCACGTATCACGAACCTCAAAGTAGTTTCAGCAGTAACTAGGTCAGAATCTCGGTGACATAAGACTTCAACGGCGAGTTTGACAGGGTCGAAAATTCGCTCTAAGTTCGTCAAAACTGTACACTCTTCTGCACTTAAAGAGTATGTGTGTACCTGTACCTACCTACCTACACGTAAATAAATCGTTACCAAGGTAGATGGTTACAGCTAATGATTGCTTTATAAACGCTACAGTTACGAAACATAAATTCTGCTTCGACAGATGTAAACAACTTTGTCAAACCATATCACATTTTAGTTAACAATTTGTAGTCAATAAATGAGATTGTGCAAATTTTTAGTACCACTTTTCTAACTAGATGGCGATGGCGTCGAGTTAGATCTCACTATGGTTTCGTTACCGCTGAAACTATAAGTAGCTTAGAAATTTTATATTCAAGGTTGAGATTCTGTATTAATGTAAAACTATATTACATTGTGTTAAAACGCTACCAGTGAGTTTAATTGTGTAGTGTTGGACCTTGGGTGGTTTGGAGATTTACATGGTCCTTCGTCACCGGATCAGTGCGTAATATTGCGCACCGAGTTTTTGTGTATCAGCACAGAAAGCAGTGGTGGATCGCCACTGAAGTGCTTTAGCGTCGCCTGCAGAGGGCGCGACCGCGGGAACCGAGTGTTTCTGAGGACGTCGCCTGCAGAGGGCGCCACCGCAGCAAGTTCTGCGGGCTTCCGGACATCCCGAGTGGACAGCCGGATCTAGAAGAAGTGGATGTGGCATCCCAAGTAGCTGAGCACCGAACCTGAGAGCGTACTGCGCGCCCCCTGGTGGGCGTTAGCAACAAATAAGTTAGAGAAGTAATAGTGAGTGAGTGAAGTGTTGTGGACTTAGAAGATAAAACCGTGAGTACAATTTTATTTGTGAAATTATCAAGATTTGGACTTTAAATTTAACTTCAAGACTTAGAATAATTTGAGTAGTTTTAGACTTAGATTATTTACGAAAAAAGTGAACCAACGGGGAACCTATGCCCGATTTTCTAAAAAGTTTATTAGTTAAAAACACTTGTAAAATTTTCAGTTGTCTTCATAGACTTAGAATAATTTCATCAGTTCTACACTTGTAAAATTTCTGTGTTCTTGTGCAACTTGGTTTCTATTTGTGTGAATTATTCAATAGTTTAAGTCATGGATTCATTAATAAACTTACAACTAGATAACAAGAAAAATATTGAAAAAGGTAGAATAAATTATAAAAAATCTCCTAAAGAACGGATATCAGTGTCTTATTTAGAAACCAGGTTGGAAGCATTAGAAGAACTGTGGTCTAATTTCATTAAAACGCACAGGGACATAGTAGAAAAACTAGATTTGAAACATAATTACTTCACTTCGGAAACATATGATAATACCGAGGATATTTACATAACTTATAAATCCGAGTTGAAAGAGTCAATTAAACAACTAACAACTACAAAGGCTAGTATAGATAAACAGTCATCGTCAAATACATATACGAATGTGAAATTACCTAAGGTTGTTATTCCTACTTTCTCTGGCAAGTATACAGAGTGGACTTCATTCCGTGATTTGTTTTTATCACTTATCCACAAAAATGATTCAATTGACGATGTACAAAAACTGCATTACTTGAAAGGTCATTTATCGGGCGAACCAGAACAATTGTTGCGTCACACTCCTGTGACAGCCGCTAATTATCAGGAATGTTGGCAAATGTTAAATAAACGCTATAATAATAAACGATATTTGTCTAATTCTATGTTGAAGAGATTGATAAATCAATCAAATGTAACAGAGTCATCAACTGCGGTTAAAGAATTATTGGATACCACTGTGGACTGTTTGCATGGCTTAAGCACTCTCGGCATTGATGTTAAATCATGGGACACTATAGTCATCCATATAATAAGCGCTAAGCTAGATAGTGAATCACGAAAGTTGTGGGAATTGAGAATTAGCGCAGATGAACAGCTGCCAACCTTTGAAGAATTTAAAACATTTTTAGAGTCAAGGTTTCGCTCTTTGGAGTACTTAGACACGTCCAAGTCAAAGCAGAAGTCCACAGATAGTAAACCGAAGGTCTTTCACGCAGTCAAATCAAATAGTAACAACTCTGCACAAATTGTATGTCCATTCTGTAAACAAGATCATTATATAAGTAATTGTAAACAGTTTAGTAAAGAAGGTTACCAAACTCGGAGTGAGTTTGTCCGAACTCACAACTTATGTTACAATTGTTTAGGCGCGAATCATTCAATTAAGTATTGCCGTGCTAAAACATCATGTCACATTTGCAAGCGTAGACACCACTCATTATTACACCCCAAGGCATCTTCAAGATCATCATCACCCAATAGCCATCCGGTAGGGGCAGTAGCTGTCAATTCAGCAGTGTCCACACTGCAAACTGCTTCCGGTACGGCAAAAGAATCAGAGTCTTCAACCATAGCGACACACTTTTCTACAAAGGTTGTGCCAAATCGAGTTTTATTAGCGACCGCTCTCGTCGAAGCACAGACTAAGAATGGTCGTAAACAACTGCTGAGGGCGTTATTAGATCAAGGATCTCAGGCCTCTTTCATAACCGAGTCAGCAGTCCAATTGCTCGGACTGAAGAAAATACCAAATAACAGTATTGTCTCAGGCATAGGAGGTGACGAAGGCGCTTGCGCCTCTAAACACATGGTTTACGTAACCATTCATTCACGTCACGATCCAAATGCAATTATTCAAGTTCAAGCATATGTGTTAAGCAAAATTACAACGTTGATTCCCTCAACTAAACTATTTATGTCAACTTGGCCTGAATTAGAAGATATAACTCTGGCGGATCCAGAATACCACACTCCAAACAAAATCGACGTTTTGTTTGGAGCGGAAGTTTACAGCCAAGTTCTTAAGGAGGGTTTAGTCAAACACTCTCCAGGGCCCATAATTGCTCAAAATACAACCCTGGGATGGATTTTGTCTGGACTAACACCCACAGATTGCGATCTCAATTCAGCAAATTGTCACAAGGTTATAGTTAGTATGCATTCAAACCTCAGTGACAATGATATGCTCAAACAGTTTTGGGAGATCGAATCTGATGTTACTAATATGAAAAAGATACTTACCCAAGAAGAACAGCTGTGCGAAGAATTCTTCACTTGTACTACTCGACGAGACTCTACCGGGCGATACGTAGTCAAGCTTCCATTTCGCGAATCAGATCCACGAAGTAAAATCGGATACACCAAAGACATCGCACTGAAACGATTTCATCAGCTTGAACAGCGTTTCAAGAAAAATCAAGAGATCAAAAGAAAATACACCGAAGTAATCCAAGAATACCTTGACCTTGGACACATGAAGATGGTGCCTCGCGAAACTGATACTAAGCAGTCGGAAGCAGTCTATCTGCCTCACCACGCAGTGGTTCGTGAGGATAAGACCACTACCAAAATCAGAGTTGTGTTCGATGCTTCTTCTAAAGGTACCAATGGTGGATCCCTTAATGATATGTTGATGGTAGGTCCTACTATACAACCGGAATTACGACACATACTCATGACGTGGCGCACGTACCCAATTGTATTATGTGCAGATATAGTAAAAATGTATCGGCAGATCAAGGTCGCTCCTGAAGACACACACTTCCAGAGACTACTTTGGCGGAGTGAACCTGCATCTGAAATAAAAGAGTATGAGTTGCTTAGAGTTACCTTTGGCACTGCATCCGCACCTTACCTGGCCGTGAAGTCGTTGCAGCAACTGGCACACGATGAGGGAGCTGAGTTTCCGCTGGTATCTGAAACATTAAAAAGCGAATTTTATGTAGATGATTACATGTCAGGATGTCAAACGGTAGAGGAAGGAAAAAGGATTTACAAGGAAATGGAAAAACTACTGGAAAAAGGTGGGTTTCCGCTACAGAAGTGGATGACAAACAACAAAGAATTAGCAGAGGAAATAATGGGAGAAGGAACAAATCAGGAAGGAATAGTAGAGATAAAATTAAACGAGGTAGTGAAAATACTAGGACTTTCTTGGGATAGAGAATCTGACAGTTTCAGATATTCAATAACATTTCCGCAACCTGCATCTGTAACAAAACGAAAAGTAATATCAGATATATCACGACTGTTCGACCCCTTAGGGTGGGTAGCGCCGTGTGTTATACCGGCGAAAATAATGATTCAAAAGATATGGCTTGCCGGGATCGATTGGGATGATCGATTACCTGAAAACTTATTGAAAGAATGGCAAACGTACCAAAAGGAACTACTAAATTTACCTGAGTTTCATGTACCAAGATGGGTTGAATCCAGAGAAGATGATGTGGTTGTAGAACTACATGGTTTCTGTGACGCCTCTAACGTAGCGTATGCAGCTGTTGCGTATGTAAGGATAATTGGCGCTGACGGGAATATTAAAATTAATTTAATATCCGCAAAAACCAAGGTTGCTCCGGTAAAGCAACTGTCGATTCCTCGTCTCGAGTTGATGGGTGCTGTTCTGTTGGCCAAATTAATTATGGAGGTAGCTGAGATACTAGTAATACCTAAAGAAAATATACACTGTTGGACAGACTCGACTGTTGTTCTAGCTTGGCTCAGTAACCATCCCAGCCGCTGGACAACATTTGTTGGTAATAGGGTGTCTGAAATTCTAACTAATTTGGATAATACTCAATGGGGGCATGTGAAATCTTCTCACAATCCAGCAGATATCGCATCAAGAGGAATGACACCTTCAACACTTTCACAGTCATCTCTGTGGAAGCACGGTCCGTTGTGGTTAAAGAAAGAACCAATTGACTACGTCAAACCAAACTCGATGTCAACTAAACTCGAAGAAAGATCATCGAAAGGCGTTAAAGCACATGTCACAACAAATGTAGAAGATGGGCTGTGGACAAAATATTCATCATATCAAAAATTGATCAGAGTAGTGGCATATTGTAGACGATTCTTAAGATTTAAGCAACATAAAGAACCTTACCTGACAAGTCAGGAGTTGACAGCTGCTCTGGAAATCTGTATAAAAAAATGTCAAGAACAAGAATTTAAGGAAGACATTGAAAACATTAAGAAGACAGGAAGTGTAAGTAAGAAGAGCAAATTACGACCTTTATGTCCTATATTGGATGAGCAAGGAATTTTAAGAGTAGGAGGAAGAATTGAAAAGTCTCAACTGTCAGTAAGCATGAGACATCCTATTATAATTCCAGAGCACCATCACTTCGCTACTCTGCTCATCAGCGAAGCTCACAAAAACACTCTTCACGGAGGTCCAACATTAATGTTAAACTATTTGCGCTCACAATATTGGATACTATCTGCAAAAAATTTAGTAAAGGGTTACGTACGTAAGTGTGTAGTATGTGTTCGGCATGCAGCAACATTTAAGAATCAACTCATGGGTCGATTGCCGACCTGTAGAGTGTCACCAGCCAGGCCGTTTTTGCATACAGGTGTTGATTTCGCCGGTCCAATTAATATTAGGGTCTCTAAGGGTCGTGGCAATAAAGCTTACAAGGGGTACATCTGCCTATTTGTGTGCATGGTCACTCGAGCAGTGCACATCGAGGCCATTAGTGACCTTACCTCTGAAGGTTTTATAGCCGGTTTCAAGAGATTTGTCGCTAGAAGAGGCCATTGCAGTGATATTTGGAGCGATAATGGAAAAAATTTTGTAGGCGCAGCTAAGGAATTGCAGACATTAGTCGCTGCTGAACAGTCAGCGGTCGCTAACAAAATTAGGAGTTGGCTCAGTTGTAAAGGTGTCAAGTGGCACTTTATCCCTCCCCATGCCCCAAATTTTGGTGGACTTTGGGAAGCCGGCATCAAGTCGACAAAATTCCACATGAAGCGTGTCATTGGTGATTCCACTCTTACCTACGAGGAAATGTCCACGTTACTTGTGCAGATTGAGGCTTGCCTCAATTCAAGACCGATTTCTTATCTTTCCCAAACCCCGGATGATCCAATGCCGCTTACACCCGGTCATTTTTTAATCGGGGAACCTCTGGTTCTTGTGCCGGAACGTAATTACGAGCATAGCTCTGTTGGCACGCTGAGGCGATGGCAACTTTTGCAAAAAATGACCCAAGATTTCTGGCGACGATGGTCAAGAGAATTTTTAAGTTCAATGGTACAGCGTTATAAATGGTCGCAAAAAGAAATAGAGCCGAATATTGGCGACATTGTTCTTGTAAAGGAGGACAATCTGCCTCCAGGTAAATGGTTACTTGGTAGGATTTTAGAAAAGCATCCTGGTTCGGACGGACTCACACGAGTGGTGACCATAAAGTGTAATGGTTCCGTATTTAAAAGACCAATTTGTAAACTCTGTGTATTGCCAATCAGTGATTAATATGTTTTTTTTCTTATTATTTTATTGTGTTTTCCTATATTATTTATAGCCCCCTTGACCTCATGGTGGGTGGCTTCAATTTAAAGGACAACTCATTCGAGCATGTCCTTGGTGGGCGGAATGTCAAACCATATCACATTTTAGTTAACAATTTGTAGTCAATAAATGAGATTGTGCAAATTTTTAGTACCACTTTTCTAACTAGATGGCGATGGCGTCGAGTTAGATCTCACTATGGTTTCGTTACCGCTGAAACTATAAGTAGCTTAGAAATTTTATATTCAAGGTTGAGATTCTGTATTAATGTAAAACTATATTACATTGTGTTAAAACGCTACCAGTGAGTTTAATTGTGTAGTGTTGGACCTTGGGTGGTTTGGAGATTTACATGGTCCTTCGTCACCGGATCAGTGCGTAATATTGCGCACCGAGTTTTTGTGTATCAGCACAGAAAGCAGTGGTGGATCGCCACTGAAGTGCTTTAGCGTCGCCTGCAGAGGGCGCGACCGCGGGAACCGAGTGTTTCTGAGGACGTCGCCTGCAGAGGGCGCCACCGCAGCAAGTTCTGCGGGCTTCCGCAATACAGAACTTCTTAATACAGAATCTCAACCTTGAATATAAATTCAAGGTTGAGATTCTGTATTAATGTAAAACTATATTACATTGTGTTAAAACGCTACCAGTGAGTTTAATTGTGTAGTGTTGGACCTTGGGTGGTTTGGAGATTTACAAACTTATAAGCGAAAAAGGCCATGCATTCAATATTTTTCACAACAAAACAAAAGGCCATGCCTGAATAGTACGCAATTATTTTAAATGTGCTGTAATGCAAATAGTAAATTATTGTTAATTATTATTATTGAGTAAGTGCTTTCATTTAAATAACAAGATAATTGAGTTATTTGCACGCTTCTAATTTTAAATAAAAATAATAACCGATTATTATCATAAATCTTGGACATACTTAACTTTTTTGTTGTAAATAACCTACATACCCACTTATTGTAAATATAAAACAAAATCAGTAGATACTATTTTAATCAGGTCACTGGTTTTGTCAGGATCAATTGTTTGCATTTCGACACAGAAATATCAAGGTCACGCAAATACTATTCGCAATACGACCATGCTTAATGGATAAATATCAGAAAAGACCGGGAAACGTTAGTGTAAGCATCAATAATGGCTTAATTACTAGCATATTTACTGCCAACTAGTTAATAAACCTAATTTGTTAATAGATAAAGGTTATTATCAGTCAATTCCCATAATAATAGTAAAGTGTAACACTTAATATCGTGTCCTGCGTGTCCTGTCAGCTGCACGTCACAGGAACTGATGGACGCTGGTGCAGGCGTCAAACAAGTATCCGAATTCTGGGCCGAGTCCATTTAGATTGCTATTCTGGGCCGAGTTCACTTAGATTGCTATCGACACACTGAAAAGAAGATTGTAAAGTAACGTTACTGAATAAAGTTATTCAGTATATTTAGTTAGTCATACTTACGCTTACGTCAAAGGTCATGCTGAATCCGAAATGCTCTAATGAGCACGCATACGAGTCTCAAAATCCTGTTACAGGACGCCACAAAAAATGACTCACGCAATAAGTACTTACATAACATGCATACATAATCAGCCTATAATGTAGACATGGGTCGGATTAGGTAAAAACGATACCTAATCCACCTAATTCTAGTATTTAAAAATACCTAATCCATTTACCTAATCCGAATATTTATTCAGTAGAGCCGCTGGCCTGTTACCGATATTATGGTATCGTATGTGGATTGGGTAAGAGATATTCGGCATGGAGTATGGACGTTCCGTTTCTGATATATTGTGGAATGGTGGATTATATTAATTTCGTTTTTTTATGGGCAAACGGTACTTTAACGTGAATACTTTTGTTTTTAACGTTTAATAAAGAAAGGTAGTGATCAAAATTACCCTTCAACTTTGTACAATGATTGAGATGGGTACTTTTTACCATTTTTTTATTGGTATATATTTTTTTAAGGTTAAAGTTCATTGTAGAGAACAACTCAAATTACATTTTTTTTTGTCTTTTTTTACCGTAACATGGCATGGAAATTAAAACTGGTGTTCTATGAATAGAAACCAGAGCATTATTATATTAACATGAATTTGACCCATTTTTCTGATTTTTACACTTTTTTTTTCAATAAAAAGACGTCAAAGTTTTGTTATTTTTCTTCGAGATTATTTAAAATAACGCCACCTAAAGACGACTATATTCATTACGACATAAATCGCTAGAGCTTACTAACTAGTCTAGTGATATTTTACAAAGATGGCGCTGGCGGCAGTGCTAATTAAACTTGAAACTTAACTCCCACATTTTAAGGTACAAAATACCTTTGTGTAGACTGTGTACGAATATTTTGTGCAATACCTAATCCTCGACGCTTTGGATTAGGTACGGACTCGCATCGAAAAATACCTAATCCACATACCTGTTCTAATATTTATGCCTCACGTCTACTATAATGTTCCCACTGCTGGGACACAGGCCTCCTCTCGGTGGGAGGGAGTGGGCCGTAATCCACCACGCGGGCCCAGTGCGGGTTGGCAGATGTCACATGTCTTCTTGTCTTCAATAAGTACTTACAAAAATATAATAGGGCATGCAGTTGTGATACTGTTACTGATTTTCAGTAAAAGCCACGCAAAAATAAGAATCAATACAGAGTAATGTATTCGTTGTAATACTTACAAACATAACAAAAAAAAAAAAAAATCCGTCCCACAGAGGATAATTTCCTGCATGTAGGAAGAACTACCTAATGAGTAGGTACTACTGATAATGACATATGTACCCGAGTTCTAGGGTGACATAATTTAGATTGCTACCTATCAACAGACTAAGGTAAAGACAAAAGCTATGTAATTGTTACTATAATTAAATACTAGTACCAACCAGTTAAAATAATAAGTATACATACTTTGAAATAAAATGTGGGCAAAGTGAAAATAAAAAGTCACAATAACAACAAACTGCTGTTTGATGTTATTGCAATGTTAATTAATAATAATAACAGAAAGCTGCCATCTTAAATACCTGCAGAATAGTTAGGAAATTCATGCAGTTAGAGGAAGAAAACACACTCTAATACACACCACACGTTGCATTTACTTGGTTTTGGCCCGTAAATGTAGCTTAAACCAGCCTTAGGCCTGAAACTGCGTTAAGCGGGCGCCCGCGCGGTTTCATACAAAAGTGCTCCGTCGCGGGGACCCGCGCGGGCGTCCGTCACGGGGAGGCGCGCCCCGCACCCACGCAACGGGGCTAAAAAACGGGGTTAAAATTTAACTAGCGACACTGCGTAAATAAAATAATCCGGTCTCCGCGACGGGTACCCGCTACGGGGACCGTCGCGTTCCAACGGAGCCCACCCGCGTGTCCACGCGCATAGACACGCGACGGTTGCCCGTCGCGGGCGCCCGCTTAACGCAGTTTCAGGCCTAAGAGGTGAGAAAAAAAGACACAAAAATAAAAAAAATAATGTTTATTTCCAGAACAATGTTCACAAAGGTTACAAGTACAGTAATATGGTACAGACGCCAGCACATCAAGCTACTACAATCTGTCAAATTTCTTTAATAGATTTTCAACTTTATCGCTAAAGCATAAGGTTCAAAGTTGATTGGCAAAATTTGACAGTTTCAGGTAACTTGATGTGCTGGCGTCTGTACAACATACAGTACTTTGAGTATTATCTCCTGGCACCCAAACTATGTTTATAGCCTGTGACTTGGGGACAGATAGATGAACAAAATGTTTTAGTAAAACTGCTTTCATTTCACCAGTAACATGAATTAGAATGACAATATTTTCTTATGATAATATGATGAATCGGTAAATCAATTTTGTAGAAGAGAAGTTCCCTTCTTCTGTTGGAATTTTGTGGTAGTACCTTCAAAGATCACTAAGTTACAGGTGCCATGTAACATTATGTGAAACCAAGACAATAATGTACAATAAAGCAATAAAGATTGCTTATCTATTCAAACATAGGTGGGAGAACAGACGTGATGTGGTTATGAGATTATAATTGTTATTTATCATAAAGTTGATAATACTGCCCTATGTGAGGTAATTAAAATGTATTTGTGATATACCATTATTGATGTAGCACATAACTCAGTGGCAACACTGCTCGAGTCAGTCACGGCTTACCCCCGTGTCGACCCCTTATGTAAATAATACCGAGAAAATATTATTCGATCAAATAAAAAAATGTTCCAGCGAAAATATCGTTAATGTACCAGTTTTAACAGAAGTTCCACTTCGGTGAAATCGAAGTAAAGTAAGAAATTATTATCTTTCCGTTAAAACTAGTGTTATAAAAAAATGTATTAAGTAGCGAAAATATCGTAGCTTAACAAAATTTCCACTTCGGTAAAATCGAAGTTAAGTAACAAATAAAATTATTATCTTACCTACTGTCAAAACTAACTAGTGTCATAAAATCTGTTATGGTTAATGATTGAACTAATCGTAGTCAAATCAAATGCATTTTGCACTGGCTATTGTAATTTGTAATCAACAAAAGAATTCATAGAATTCATTACAGTGTTGTAATATCAAGTGAACATTTGCTTTAATCACATAGCACACGTCGTCAAAGGACCTTTGTTCGACTTGCTGGCTAGTCAATTATGAACGGCGGTGATTTAGTTTAAAATAAACTTTAATTACAATTATTACAATTATAGGACAAAAAACATTGTGCAACTGTACTGGGTATGGTACAACAAGACATATTTTGATATACATTAAAATATGTGCGTGTGTGTGTGTGTGAAAGACACAAATGGAACAAGTTCCAACAAAACAACCTAATGGTTGCGAAAAGCACAAATGGAACAAGTTCCAACAAAACAACCTAATGGTTGCGAAAAACACAAATGGAACAAGTTCCAACAAAACAACCTAATGGTTGCGAAAAACACAAATGGAACAAGTTCCAACAAAACAACCTAATGGTTGCGATTAATACTGGCAAGTTAACGAATGAGGTTAATTTAATTAATAAAATTGTTTCTCCAAATAGCATTATTGATTGACTATTTGGGAAACATGGGACGTACTGGTGTTATTTTCGGGAACATGCGAGCGTAAAATCTAATAATTCTAAATTTGCTTATATCTCGAAAACGGTGCGTCCTATCGAAAAAATAATGGAAAATTTTTGCCCCCCTTTTAGGAACCCTGATCGCGACGATAGGTCGTGGTGGAGCAAAATGAATGCTAGTGGACTGTATAACATGTATAATGAAAATGAAAAAAATAGAAATTACAACGGTTGGTTCAAATGGTAAATTAATTATGTAAACAAGATATTAAGATGCGCGAGCGCAGCCGTGCACGAAGGAGATCCACAGCTGACTATCGTGGCGGTGTGGCGCGGGGGCCCGCGCTCGGCCGTCGCCGGCTGACTCCCCGCTGTCCCCGCACCCCTCGTTCACTGCCGCCAGCGCGCGGTGATGTTGAGTGGAGCGCGAGCCGTCTCAACATACTCCCCCCGTTGAAGTGTCTTCAACAGAAGAAATCGGCAGCGGGCAGATGGTGTTGAAGGCGCGCCGGATGACACCCTTTCTTGTAAGAATGTCGGCGACCCTCGCGACGCCATCTCTGCCTGGGAGAACGTGTGTGATGCGCCCTAGAAGCCACATAAGAGGAGGTAAGGTTTTGTCCTTTATGATCACCAGTGTTCCTTCCTTGAGCTCGCCAGACGACCGGCACCATTTTGTTCTCTCCTGTAGCCACAGAACATATTCATGTGAGAAGCGAGCCCAGAAATGTTGCTTCAAATACTCGATACGGCGAAATCTTTGGAGACTGTTGACGTTGGCGTTCTGGATCTGTGGATGAGGCAGCATAATTAGAGAACGACCAATAAGGAAGTGTGCCGGGGTTAAAGGAGCGAGGTCGGAAGGGTCGTTGGATAGTGAAGTTAAGGGCCTTGAGTTTAAAATAGCCTCAACTTGAATTAAACAAGTAGCCATTTCCTCAAAGGTAAGGTTTGTTAAACCCAAAATGCGTCGTAGGTGGTGCTTGGTGGATTTAACTGCAGACTCCCATAGGCCTCCGAAGTGTGGAGTGTACGCAGGTATGAATGAAAAGTTTATGCCAGGGTCGATGTTGTTGAAGTTTAAGTCTTGCGAAAGCAGCCTGGCCAACTCATTGAAAGCACCGACAAAGGTGGTACCGTTGTCGGAAAAGATGTTACGGGGTTTTCCCCGTCGAGCAATAAAGCGGTTGAGTGCAGCTAAGAAAGCTTCCTTTGTAAGGTCCGACACAAGCTCGAGGTGGATGGCTCTAGTGGCTAGACACACAAATACACAAATGAAGCACTTGATAAGTCTACATCCCCTACCTTTCCGGTCAGCTATCATGATGGGACCGGCGTAGTCTACCCCTGTGTCTAAAAAAGGAAACTCCAAATGTAGACGCTGCTCTGGGAGATTACCCATGATAGGCTGAATTGTGTTGGCCTTGATTCTGCAACATTTTACGCATTGATGTGTGATCTTTTTAGCCAAGTTCCTACCCCCAATAGGATAGTAATGATGACGAACAGTGGCTAATAAAAGCTGCGGCCCAGCATGCAAAAGGCGTACATGAAACATGTTGAACAAGAGAATGCAAATTATATGAGAACTAGACAATAGAATTGGATGCTTAATGTTATAATCATAAAATGAATTGTTTAATCTTCCTCCAACACGAATTAGATTAGAAAGAGTATCAAAGAAAGGTGACAAAGATAATAGCTTGTTCTTTGCTGGTAACTGTTTACCTGATTTAAGTAAGTGATACTCTTCCGGGAAAGATTCCATTTGACTAAACCTTAATAATAAGTTCAAAGAGTTATTAAGTTCAGTAGAAGTCAGTGAACCAGACTCAAACGATTTCTTATTACATTTAAATATGAATCGCATGACATATGCCGTCACACGCTGTAATGTGCTAAAGTTTGAAAACTTTGAAAATAACGCAGTAATAGGACTTTCAACAATGTGATTAGAAACATGACAGGAGGAGACTGTTTCCGGTAACTTAGAACTGTTTTGATTTGATTCAGGGAATTGAGGCCATGAAGACATATCTTTGCTAAGAAATTGTGGTCCTGACCACCACAATGAAGACGACAACAGCCTGTCAGTTCTAAGTCCACGCGAAGCGAGGTCTGCGGGGTTTTCAGCTGACGGAACATAGTGCCAAGCCTTTTCTCCTACAGTTTCCTGAATCTCAGACACACGATGACGAACGAATGTCTTTAGTTGGGTCGGTGAAGTAGACAACCATCCCAAGACGATGGTGGAATCACACCAAAAATGGACTTAATCAAAATGTAATGTAATTGACTGACGAACCTTTGAGTACAACCGTGAACCCAACAACGCACCACACAGCTCGAGCCGCGGTATGGTTGTGGATTTGATTGGAGCTACCTTGCTTTTAGCGGTAAGGAGATGTACGGTAACCTCGCCGTCACTGGAAACACTGCGAACATAAACACACGCCCCATAAGCTTTTTCGGAAGCGTCAGTGAATATATGCAGCTGCAGACGGGACGCAGATTCACATAACACTCACCGAGGTATCTTGAACTCGTTTAAAAGGTGCAGGCTATTTTGAAAGTCATTCCAGGCATATTGAATATGTGTGGGAACAAGCTCATCCCAAGAACATTTGGCCAGCCACAGATGCTGCATGATAACTTTGGCTTCGACTATGCATGGAACGACAAGGCCAATGGGATCAAAGATTTGTGCTATGGTTGACAAGATATGACGCTTAGTAGCCTTGTCAGTGGAGTTTAAATTAATAGAAAATGAAAACGCGTCACTTAAGCTCTTCCATAGGAGCCCCAGAGTCTTCGACTGCTCGTTGTCACTCAGGTCAACAACATCAGAAACGTCGTGTTCACCGCTAAGCGCCTGCAGCACCTGACTGGAGTTCGATCGCCATTTCCGAAGATTGTACTTTGCTGACCGAAGAACATCGTCAACACGGCGGCTTTTTTCCAAAGTTTCTGAAACAGATGATCCACCGGACAAGTAATCATCCACATAGAAATCACGTGCTATCGAAAACTTTGTTGATGAATCTGAGCACTCTTCAGCTAGTTGAAGTAAACACCTGGTAGCTAAAAAGGGTGCTGATGCCGTGCCATAAGTTACGGTATTAAGCGTATACTCCTTTAACGTATGAGTTGGTTCTGCCCTCCAAAGGATTTTTTGTAATGGACGATTACTGTCGTGAACAAGAGTCTGTCGATACATTTTTTCAATGTCCGCACTTATGACAATTTTATGTTGACGGAATCGAAGCAATATAGACAACAAATCATCCTGGATAGGGGGACCAACCATCTGTATTTCGTTAAAGGACTTACCTGATGTAGTTCTAGCGGAAGCGTCAAAAACTACCCTTAATTTGGTGGTGGTTCTTGACTCCTTCAGAACACCATGATGTGGTAGATAGTTTGAGCATGTTGAGTCGAGTGGGCGCCTAGTAGATTCAGACATGTGCCCCAGCTCTATGTACTCATTAACGAAGTCAACATATAGGCTTTTAAGGCGAGGATCTCTACCCAAACGACGTTCAAGAGATAGGAATCGCTGCTTAGCCATCATGTATGAATCACCCAATACGTCCAGTGACTCTTTGAAGGGAATACTTACCACAAATCGCCCATCAGAATTACGATATGTGGTATCCATGAAATGTTGCTCACATGATCTCTCTTCACCAGAGTGTTTATGTATAGACGGCACAGAATCTAACTCCCAAAACCGATCTAAATCTACGTGTAAGTTATTATTGTGCATACAAACATGTGAAGAGGAATCAGACTGATGATATGCACCCGAAATGAGCCAACCAAATTTTGACTCAAGTAAAGTGGGCTTATGAGTACCTAATGCGATACGGCCAGTGCCTATGATACCCCAAAAGACTTCCGCACCAACAAGGACGTCGATTGAAGACGGAATATAATAAGTGGGGTCGGCAAGACGCACGTTCGTAGGTATACGAATATTGCTAGTATCAACAAAAGTATTAGGAACTGATGCTGATACTTTCGGCAATATGAGGCATTCAATGTTCAGTTCGTACTCACTATCATCAATTGATTTTAATGACACTGAGCACCCCTGAGTACAACTAGAAATTTGATGATTTATACCTGTTACCTTGGACTTGGTAATGTAGGTAGGAACATGTAGCTTACGAACAAAGTCCTCCGAGATGAAATTTGTTGTACTTCCACTGTCCAGCAGGACTCGTGCTATATGGTGGTTACCGTCAGCGTCGGTCACCCTCACGAGAGCTGTGGAAAGTAAAATTACTCGAGATGTAAACGATTGACTAGCTGATAATGCAGTATTGTGTGCACTAGGAAGAACATTATCACTATCGACATGTAATAAAGTGTTGTGTTTTTGACGACAATGTTTACAATGACCTAATTTACATCTGGAGACATCATGACCTGGACGAAGACAATTCAAGCACACTTTTGAACCCTGAGCTTTTGTAATACGAGCCTGTACCGAGAGGCTTTTAAACTGCTCGCATGCAAAAATAAAATGATCCTGACGACACATGGGACATGACAATGGTTTCAATGGCTTGTCAGGTACCACAGCACTGCTCTTAGATTTGGTCGCAGGTGTAGTGTGTTCATTCTTAGTTGTTGCTATAGGCTTAGACTCCTCAAGTGTCTCCAGTAAGTCAGCTCTGCTACTGATGAAGCTAGTGAATGCAGATAACGTAGGAGGTTCCGAAAAAGTGTTTCTGTGCTCCTCCCACTGACGATTTGTAACGTGGTCGAGTTTACTGGTCATTATGTAAATGATAAGCACATCAACGAAGGCGTTTTGAACGGGTTGACCAAGGGTTGCCAAAGCCCTAAGATTTTTATTTGTTGTGTCAATTATGTAACGTAGTGACTTACTTGACTCTCTATCTATAGACTGAACGTTAAAGAGTGCTTGCACATGATTGTTGACAAGCAATCTTTTGTTGTCATACCTCTCACAGAGTAACCTCCAGGCAGCGTCGTAGTTTTCTGACCTGAAGTCAAGGTTATCGACAACAAGAGAAGCACTACCCTTTAAGGAAGCACGCAGATAGTGTAACTTATTTATTTTATCCAAAGATGTGTTGTTGTGTACTATAGAAACAAAGGTATCTCTAAACTCCAGCCAATCATGATAGCTACCTGAAAACTTGGGTAAGTCAATTTTGGGTAAACGAATTGAATTGTGTTTGTGTGTACTAGTAATACAAGAATCCACCTCGCTTCCGGAGTCCTCCTTAAGAAGCTTTCTTGCGCCGGTAATCAGCTGACGCGCAGAAGCCACCAAGCCGTAGTACAGCTTCTCAAACTCTTCGCGTTCCGCATATTGCTCGCTGGGGTCATCCACCAACGCCTCCAATTCATCCTGTAATGCGTCATATTTTTCATAAAGGCTTTCAAAAATACCCAGTCGGTATTCGATTTCGACTACTTGTACCTCACTCAACTTTTCGCAAGACTTAGAAATATTTAAATAAGAATTAAACTGCGTAAGCTTGGCTTTAATTGAAGCTCGCTTCTTAATAAAACTTTTAATGTCAGCCATGACAATGAAAATTTAGCAGTTGCAGTAAGAAAGAGAGGGTAAAAAAATAAAAGTACTATTAAATTAACGTTAAGCGAAAATTACTGATAGTAAACGATTAGCAATAAGTTGTGAAGTAGGCACGGGAGCTATAAGCAGCACGATATGGGATTGCTATTACAAAAGCGCTAGGCGTTTCCGATCGAACCTGCTGAGTAACGCAAAGCGAATGATGCAATGTTTTCTTTACACAAAAACAAATTTAATTCAATTCAATTAGATGGAATAATGCATAATATATTAATTGGAAATAGTAATGAAAACGATTAAGAATAAAAATAATAATAAGTCTGTGATTGAATAAAAATACCTATCAGGTGAAAAATATCAAACTCACTGCTAATTGGCTTATTCAAATCTGTGTACCTACTGTTAAAAGCAAAGAAAGGAAACTGTTTAAACAAGTTGATAGGCTGAAGATAATGGATTGATGAAATTACTACTGGATTGAAATGCAACTATTATATAAGTTGTGATTAAGCAAGATGATTAGGCAAATGTTGGAACAAAGGAATTGGAACGTTCTCACGGTTTTATGCTGTCAACCTCTGATGATGAGCTGACGGTTGTGGCTCCGACGTGTAGATCCTGGAATCTTCCCGATGCCAGTTGACAAATGTTGACGTAAAGTTGTCTTCAAAGTCTTCTTGCCCCAAGTCCCGACGATCTTTTCTTGCGCCGCCCGTTGGTTTGAACTCGATGAAGACGGCTGTTGCCGTATCGATGTTCACGATGACCAAATGCAGGCGATGACACGTAGAAAACGAAGACTTCTTGTGAACTTGAACTCGAAGATGAAGTCCTTTGTTCTCGAACCGACGAACCGTTGAATTTAAATTTTGAAAATTGCCGTTTTTTTGTTTGTTCGGTTCAAAACGTAACGGTAGAAGGACCAATGATCGCGACGATAGGTCGTGGTGGAGCAAAATGAATGCTAGTGGACTGTATAACATGTATAATGAAAATGAAAAAAATAGAAATTACAACGGTTGGTTCAAATGGTAAATTAATTATGTAAACAAGATATTAAGATGCGCGAGCGCAGCCGTGCACGAAGGAGATCCACAGCTGACTATCGTGGCGGTGTGGCGCGGGGGCCCGCGCTCGGCCGTCGCCGGCTGACTCCCCGCTGTCCCCGCACCCCTCGTTCACTGCCGCCAGCGCGCGGTGATGTTGAGTGGAGCGCGAGCCGTCTCAACAAACCCCTTGTCGCAAAATTCGCGACATGGACAAAAAAAAAATGACTATGTTATTCGTACAGCGTTTTAACTTTCTTATGCTTAATATGTACAGTGAATTTATAGTTTTACTTTTATTTCGTATAACCTCATTTGTTGATAGGTGCCAACCCAACTAAGCCATTAAATGTTTGGTTAACAGAATTGCCTAATATTAGGCAAATAAGATCGCGGAAGTCGCGATACTGATAGATTATGTGGTTAATCGGTATCAAAACATTACGAAGTAATTTGAAGAGGTAAACAATCAAATGAATAATAATACTAAAAGTTAACAATAACTTATACATTGGTATAACCAACCAGTGTATGCAATCAATGGGTGAAAACTCATCAAGTTCATACATTGAAACCGACTAGTTTACGCAATTTACAAAATAAATCATGGTTAGACATTAAAAAGATTTTGATCTCTATTGCCAATCCTAGGTATGAGGGTCACGTGGCTAAATAATAACAGCCGCATAGGTCGATCGATCAGGTTAAGCTACGCTTGCCGCGGTTGGTCTATGGATGGGTGACCATCTTTACATACCGTGTCCCCTCCGTGCCTCGGAAAGCACGTTAAGCCGTGGTTAACGGTGGAGTTTCTTGCCCATTCTTCTCCATACGAAAACTACCTTTTGGAATGGGCGACTAGAATCAATTCAATATTTCAATAAACATGACAACAACAAACATATCAATTCAATAAAAATAAAGGAGGGATGTAGTGTATGCGCAGGCATTGGCGTGGCAGTCGCTTACCGGCCGTAGGCGAATGCAGACGTTTTCTGGGTTTCGGATAGACTATGTTACCTCAGTGATCTGTCAAAGTGTGTTTTATTAACCCAGCGAATATTACAGCTTGCTTGAATTTTATGTTCTTTAATTCAGCTATGCCGGACGGACGTTTCGTTTGAGGTCCTTCAATAACCAAATCATCATTTCTTAAATTATCTTGTATAGAATGCTCGTAATCTTTTATGCTTGGTGTTGGGTAAGTATCAAAGATCACGTGGATTTCCGTAGCCACGTGATTTGTTAGATTACGAAGCAAATTATAACTTATAGCGCCAAAGGTAGAAGGTATGTCTCGAAGAGTATAGATATCTCGGAGCTTAACAGGAATTGTAAATACTTACACAATCGTGTTGCTCTGTAAAAACAAAGAAACGACATTAAAAGTATATTAATAATCAACAATTCCTTTTTATAATATTATAACAACAAAATCACAATCTCGGTGAAAAAAACCGTTGTCAAAATCCATCCTGCTTTATTCACCGATTTGGCTGTCTTGCGAACAGCGCCATCCATTAAAATACTTATGTACTACGACAGTGTGCGCTAAACTAATTAAAGAAATTATTATTTCTTTAATCTCCCTCCACAAAGAAGATTTTTTTTTTTAAGGAAAATATTAATATACATAAAATATACATATAATCTACATTTCACAATATTACAATTAACTAAACAATTTTTCCCTGTCTATCTCTGTTTTTACGTTGGTATTGGTATAAGTTTTGTAATATGGAAGAGATTTGACTCTACCTTCTTATGACCTATATTAATCCTATATATTGAATTTGATATCTTTTCAATAATTTTAAATGGACTCTCATCTAATTTATGTCTATTTAATTTGTTCCCATTCTCAACATAAACTATAACACCTGTATTGAAACTGACTTGAGTTCTATTTTTATGAAATATTTGTTTATTATAATTATGTGATTTTATTGAATTGTGTAATGCTTTTTTTCTATCTTTAATCCATTCAGCTTCTGTTTTATTAGCGTTCCGTAGCCAAATGGCAAAAACGGAACCCTTATAGATTCGTCATGTCTGTCTGTCTGTCTGTCTGTCCGTCCGTATGTCACAGCCACTTTTCTCCGAAACTATAAGAACTATACTGTTGAAACTTAGTAAGTAGATGTATTCTGTGAACCGCATTAAGATTTTCACACAAAAATAGAAAAAAAAAATTTTAGGGTTCCCCATACTTAGAAACTCAAATATTTTTTTTTCATCAAACCCATACGTGTGGGGTGGGGTATCTATGGGTAGGTCTTCAAAAATGATATTGAGGTTTCTAATATCATTTTATTCTAAACTGAATAGTTTGCGCGAGAGACACTTCCAAAGTGGTAAAATGTGTCGTCCCCCCCCCCCCCCCAACATCTAAAATAAGAGAATGATAAAACTAAAAAAAATATATGATGTACTTTACCATGTAAACTACCACCGGAAATTGGTTTGAACGAGATCTAGTAAGTAGTTTTTTTTAATACGTCATAAATCGTTAACCGCAATTTACGATTTATTCAATCAACTCAAAAATATTTATTTTTAGTTCGGTTGGTAAATACGAAACATCTGTACCATCAGTAACCGTATGTTCTGTGTTATTATATTTATCTACACCGTCATGAGCAATGGTTGTCCATGCTATTTTGTTTCTCTTTTCATTTATTTTGCATCTGATTTTGTTTACAAGCGTTTGGTTAAGCCTTTCATTTAAGCCGTTAGATAACGGGGCGTTTACTGCAGTGAAAATTATTGGTATTGATTTTCTATTTAAAAATGTTTTAAATTCTTTCGAGTTTATTCCCGGATATTGATAGGTAAGAATCATTCCGATTGTATCAGTGTCTGTTACGTTGTTGATTAGCTTAACAAAATCATTTCCATTTTGTGTTTTTGAGGTAACAATATAGGCATGTCTAGTAAAGTGGTCTACTAGAAGGTGTAGATATCTTTTAGTTGATCGGGAGCCTCCAAAGCCTCCAATCGTGTCTATTGAGACTAATACAAAAGGTTTTGTGTGTCAGGACCCAAATGTGACATTAGACCATACTTCTCCTGCCTTCTCCTTTTATTTTTTATACAGATCTCACAGCCCTTTTTTTTTTTGCGGATTGGAAATCATCAAATGACTCCTCCCGCTCTGGGTGGAGCGGAAGGGAGTGTCAGACTCTTACTGACTAAAACGCACCGGTGTTCCTTCCTTAGCCCTTTATGTTCCGGGCCAGCGGTAACCCTTTCGGACAATCCCGCTGAATCTCACAGCCCTTACAAGGTTTTTTTATATTTTTTGTCAAGTTTTTTGTTGTATAAATCGTACCTATTTTGTTTTGAATTTGTTTTACACCTAAGTGACACATGTTTTCATGTACATAGTTTATAAGTTATTTACTGTAATCTTCCGATAAAATTATTTTTTCACGCTTCCTAACCTTTTTATAGTATATATTATGTCTCGATATTAATTTTGATTTATTATTTTGTATGTCTGCATTGTTTTCCTGATCTGTAGAGCATATTTAATTTTAAAATCATAATGTGATATATAATATGTTAAGTCTCCTAATTCGTCATCAGTTCTAGATTTTATATTTAAAATTTCCAGGGGTTTATGGTCAGAATACACTGTAAACGTCTTACCTACTAGCCAGTACTGCCAGTATCTTATTGCTTGTTTGATAGCCAAACATTCTAAATAGACTGCTTTTTTTTCTTTTGCACTGGATTTAATTTTTTTGAGAAGTATGCGACAGGCTAACCATCTGGTTGTTTGTTTTAAAACTGCCCCAATTCCTTCTAGGGAATCCGTGTGAATATTTATTGGTAAATTTTGATCAAATATTTCTAAGATTGGCTGTGTGCACAAAAAATTTTTTCGTCTTCACAAGATTTTTGACAATCGGCAGACCATGTAAACTTCCGATTTTTCCGAAGTAAATTGTAGGTTCTAAAAGAACCGCACTTTTTGGTATATACTCATGATAGAAATTAATTTTTCCCAAAAGTTGCCTAATATTTTTCTGTGTTTTTGGTATTGGGAACTCTTTTATTGAAATTAAATTATCTCTTACTGGCCGTACTGTATTATTATGTATTATATGACCAAGATATTTCACTTATTCTGATGGAATTGTACATTTTGTAAACTTTAATCTGAAACCTTCTTTTTTTATAGCTTCTAGCAACTGTAGCAGATGGTTAATGTGCTCAGAAAAATACAGAAAATATCAAGATGTCATCGATATAGTTAACTGCAAAATCAGTGAGCTTATATTTTCGTAAAATGTTACCTAATATCCTTTAAAAAATAGCTGGCGATGTCTTCAAACCAAAAGGTAAGCATGTCCATTGGTAGTGACTTTCCTGCATCACAAAGGCTTTTTTCTATCTTCAATTCTTAACGGGATTGACCAGAATGCTGAATTGATGTCCTTGTCCAGTGTTGTGAAATATTTACGAGTTTCTTGTCTTAATCACCAGGCCATCGATCAATGGAAATGGTTGAGCTTGAGGTACCACTATTTTGTTGAGATCTCTGAAATCAATACATAGTCTTGATCTCTTGTTCTTCTTTTTTGAAAGCCAAAGTTACCGGTGCCGCGAATGGACTGTAAGATTCTTCTATAAGGTTTCTGTCCAGTAACTTTGCTATTTGTTCTTCTATCTCCTTTTTGTCTTCAACTGAACATTTATAAGGCCTTTTGCTACAATACTTGTCTATGAGTAGATTAATACTAAGAATATAATATAAAACACAAGCATAAAGTTTCTTAATTTAGTTAGTTGGAGCCGTACTGCTCTCCTAGATAGGTTACAGAATAACCTGTGTTTAGGAGAAACAGTTCCGATCCCCGTCATAAATGGTTGACTTATAAGCACGTGTTAAATATGTATATTATAAATCATTACAGAAAGTTACTAAACGAGATTATATTATTAAAATTAGGTTATTAAACAAAGCAAAAAAATAACTTAGAATGTAAAAATAGCTATTTCTGAAAACACAAATTTATAAATAAAAGAAACAAAAATTAATAAAAATAAAAAATTGATCAGTAATTTGGTGTGGTGTGTATACTGTTAGTGTGATGAATGTTTTGCTAATTTAGGTAGTGTGTGATGCATGTATGTGTTTGAGTACCTAATCACTTTTTTAGGAATTCTTCGGTTTCGTCATAGTTTAGGTTTAAAAGGAAGGTGCGAACAGTCTTTTACGTGCTTCATATTCTCTGACTGTGCCAATGTCATATTTGTCCTTTGCAAAGATTGATTTGTAAGTATCTATTAATTTGTATATTTCTGACTTTTACTAAGTTTTTAAACTACTCATACTTATCTTGAAATCTTCCCCTTTTATGTGTTCATTAAAATTAATTGAACACGGGTTTGCTTCATTCTTCACTTCCTTAGAAGTATTGGTCTTATCATGACCCTCATTCATAGGTTTTTTTTCCTCTTCAAATTTTATATCTTCTCTTTTTTGCGTTATCCTCAAATTCTCATCTTGAACCAGTCCAAATTGTTTTATGATATCCAGTCCAATTAGGAAATCGTATTTGAACTCTTCTCCATCAATTATGTAAACTTCTGTTCTTTTTATCCCTACTACGACATTCAATCCAGAATGCGACTGTTCCACATTTTCCAAGTTGCAATGGTATCAAGTGAGGTACCTAGCATAGTTTTGATGATTGAAGACAAAGAACAGATTGGCAATGAGTGGCAGAGTATATTTGTACAAATCGATATCACCTGTGCGAATACTTCGGTCAAAAAGAAAGTTGTTGTTAACCATTTTAATATAAGTAAGATAGGATTTCGGTGTACATCCATGATCACCATTTAACGTTTTTCTACGGAAGTCGTCATATTTATATAATATATTTATAAAATCAACATTATCTACTGTAGGGTATGTAACAAATTTTCCATTAACACCTTTCCTATTTTGGAAAGCTTTCAAGAAGTCTAAACACTCATCGCTTACTATTACATTTTCTTTCTCTATGAAAAAGGAGACCGCCAGAAATCCATACATCGTTGGGCAAAATGTGAACATTAATCATTTATGTGTTATTGAATAGATAAAACACATACATATTAACATCAGAAAGATTTTTTTCAAAATTCTATGGGAATTAGGAAGAAAATAAGTTTTTGGGACACTAGGTTAGGTTATGAGGCAGATGGTAAGAATTGTATTTATAATGCCAAAATGTATTGTTAATACCATAATCAAATAGACACATTGATTTAATTGTTTGAAAACATATTTGTATGTTACTTTTAGCATATTATTGCATAGCACAAAAAAGGAATTAGGTAGGTAAAATAAAAACAAGTTGTTTTTCAATATTTTATTCATCTTCATTTTCATACTCAATCAATATATCATCGAGGAATGGTGCAGGAGGTGTGATGGTATTTTGGTACCTTGCCCAACTAAGGTATCAGATCACCACCATTACATGTGCACAGCAACCTACTGTTCGCCTGCCGACAATGCAGTTACAGCTCTCTTACAAGTAAAGAAGCCATTCTACGGCTTCTTTACTTGTAAGAGAGCTGTCAACTAAAATATAAATAAAATATATTTTTCCACTTACATGTCTTGACTGAATGCGGCCTCTGACTAAGTATAAATTATTTGTAGATGACAACTCTCTTAGTAGGTCGCTGTCCACCTCCCTACATACTTCTATTTCAAATCTGCCATTTGCCCTTACATGCTCTTCATAATACGACCGTGCCTGTTTTATCTGATATGTGCCTAGAGATATTAATATAAGTTCAGAAAAGCTGAGCTGTGGAAAATCCGTTATGTTACTTTGGGCATCGATGCGTGTGAAATTAGCTCTACGTCTATTCAAATTACTTTGCTGCACAATATCAGCCAAAGCATTATTAACATACATTTTCTCATTCATTATGTTAAGTATTTCCACAGCATCAGGACGATCTCTAATAGGAGGGTGAAATCTATTCATTAGAGCCGCGGCCACTTCAAAATCTTTCATTAAATGTTTACTTGATACATTAAAATAGTCTTGCCGAAGTAGTTTATAATCTCTTTTGAAGCGGCCATTGACCAGTTCTACAACCCATCGACAAATGTTGACAGCTCTTGATTTATTAGCTGCAAGTGTGGACATTTGTGTTTCACCCACCTGTAATGTACCAGGCACGAACGTTCTGTAACCACAGTCATTTAATATGGGCAAGGCGTCTCTAAATCCTCTGTCTAGAATAAATCCATCACCAGGTTTAAAGAATTCTTTTAATTCCGAATTCGGTTTTTGAATCTCACATTTAATTATATCAGCATTTGATGTTGTTGCTGGATAGGGACCTAAAACATCGATGATATGGCCATCTGTACATACTATTATAAATGGTTTCACCAGATTGGTGTATTTATGTAGACTATATGTTTTCTTTTTTATATGAATAATTGGGACTCTTCTGAACATATGTGTATGTTCCATCAAAAATGGCCAATGGTCTTTCCTGTCCCTCAAAGTTCCCAAACAAACCCTTTGGGTGTAAAAGTGATTTATTTAATACTTGTTGCCTATTCAAATGGTGGAAACCCAAATGGTGTGGCACAAAAAACTCTGTTAGGATATCACGTACCTGTCCCATTAATACTTTCAGTGAACTCCTTGGAATTTTCACATTGTTGCAATACGATCATTGGAATCACCAGTTCTTAATTTCATCAAATAAACACCCAGTGCAGTACGACCCTTTCTAACGTTACTAAATGGTGTAACCTCGTAAAATAGATTATTAAATTGATCTTTATTTAGTCCAGTCCAAAAATGAACAATGCCATCATCCAAATTATCAAGATCGTCAAAATCTATAAACATATGGTTTGAAGATTTTAGTGATAACATATCTTGAATATGCGCTGCATTGAAGACATTTAAATAATTGTCAAGGGCTCCACTAATAAATTGCACTGAATCTACATGTTTGTGAAAATCACAGAGACGATTGTTTTGTGGAATGTAATAGTTATGTTTTTCCAGCATTACCTTTCTAATTGATAAAGAGATTCTATTCCTTTCTCGGCCCCGACATCCTTCAATAAAGCATCGTGACTCTGTTTCAATAGCTCTTACATAGTCAGGTAGAACAATTTGGTCTGCGTAAGTACTTGCGCCAGACACAACATTTCTCATATGCATTGGAGGATCTTCAATCAGAATTTGAGGTGATTCTTCTACAGTAGGTGCCACACTCGAGGTAGATCGTCCAGAGATAAAATGGCGACTGGCCCTATCAGCTCTCATCCAGCAGGGATGACACAAGCGGCTGGTCAGTTCCACCTGTAGAAATAACCATACATGAATTATACAAGTCTATAAAATGGTAAACTCAATAACACATGAAGCTTTTGTTAAAATTTACTTACCGTTCGTGGTATTATCCATTCGCAAATAACATTATAGATCCGAGCTTCACGTTCAGTACTACTGCTCAAAGAGTGAAAGCGTGGCCGAAGAATAGAGCGGCCACAGAGTACACACACACTTCGATGTCCAACCATAGCAGTAGAGCTTGAACGTGTTTCTTGTTGCTCAGATCTCAATGTATCATTTGCAAGATTCCAGCAAGAAGAACACACATGATCTGCATTGTTAATCTGCAAAAGAAAAAGTATACTGTCGAGAATCGAACCTCGACACCTTCGCGTGCTGCAGGCAGCGCCTCCGAGCCGCTGAGCCAGGCGGTGCGGAGTGCGGCACGGGGGACGCGGGCACCGGGCTGCGCGGGCGACGGGCGGCGAGGGACGGCCGGCGGCGTCGCACACTCGCGCTCACAGAACACTTCTCCACGGGCCACCGCGTTGTATATAATATGTCGATTTTGTAAATATATTCAGTTTGTACCAGCAAATCATACAGTCCACTTATCATCACCATCTTCGAGACCTCCACACTGTTCTCAACAGTTTTTGGTCCTTCGCGAAACTGAAGAAACAACAAGAATCGTCGTTTTCTACGAGCGGACTTTGGACCCTCTTTGTTCGAGAAGGCTCGGCGGAACGTCGGCGTCGTCGCGTCAGCTGACATTCATATTAGACAGAGGACAGTTTGAAGAACAAAGGCGAAGAGAAGAAATATTAGTGGTTGGATAAGACGTTGTTGTGAGTTCGTTCCAATTTATCCTATTTTTCCCGCTTATCTCTTTTACCAAATATTTCTGTATCCTTCCTTGCCTAGCTTCAAAAATAGCCCAATTGAGCCATCACTCAGTGGTCATATACCCTAGTTCATTCGTCATCATCAATTTATTTATTGCACACTTATAGCATAGAATCGTCAAGATTGCTAAATTCCCGTGTTTGTTTTATTTAAAATCATTGTCGCTGTTGCATACTCACATAAAACTGGTTTCTTATATCGGCGTCGAGCGTGAGCAACGTACGATCGGCCAGCTGCTTCCTTTGTTCTATTGTGTAGCTAATTACCGTTATTTTTTTACTTTGCTTCTAGTCTTCCTACCTTCATATTTTCATAATGCCTGATAATCGCAAAACTTTAATAAAGAAACGATCATCATTAAAGGCTAAGCTTACAACTTTCAATAAATATTTAAATGTCCTTAAAAGCTGCAAAGCGCTTAGCGATATGCAGATCGCTGAATTGGAGTGCCAACTAAGTAAAATTGAAGCGTTAAATAGTGACTTTGACACTTTGCAGGATGAGATCGAGATGCTTTGTGAGGAATCGTCCGACGAGGATGAGGAGTCGCCTTCTGAGCGTGAGCGGTTCGAAGACGAATATTTTGCTCTTTTAGCAAGTGCGCGCTGTCTACTAGCAGCAAAGCGTCGTGATTCTGCAGCGAGCTTCAATGACGCACAATCAGGTGAGGATTTCAAGGCCGGTTCTAATGTTAGATTACCTAAAATTGATTTGCCTCATTTCAGCGGTAGCTATCAGCACTGGCTTGAGTTTAGGGATGTTTTTGCTTCAGTCATTCATAATAATAAACAGATTGACAATATTACGAAATTTCACTACCTTCGCGCTTCGCTTAAAAGTGCAGCTTTAATTATTAAACACATACCGTGTCTAGTGATACTTATAACATAGCATGGGACTTATTACTTGAGCGGTACGACAACAATCGTCTGCTTGTTAATAACCACGTTCAGGCCTTACTAAACTTTGAACGTATACAAAAAGAATCTTGTAAGTCAATTCGTAATCTGGTTGATATGAAGCAGCCTACACAATATTGGGATACTTTAATAGTTATTATAATGTCTTCCAAATTAGATAAAATAACCTTACGTCATTGGGAAGAACAGAAAAATAAGTTAAATGATCATCCGACTTTAGATATGTTTATAACGTTTTTAAGAAAACGAGCAGATTTATTGGAAAGTTTAGAGGAACATGAGAACCAATCGAATCCTGCTCATTTGAAAAATAAAACAAAATTAAATGAAAACAATGACAAGTCATCTTCTACAACATGTCTGTTATGTGACCAATCTCATTCTTTATTTAACTGTGAATTTTTTAAAATTCTTTCAATAGAATCTCGCATAGAAAAGGCCAAACAATTAAAGGTTTGTTTAAATTGCCTACGTCCTGGCCATACGAGTAACAGATGCAACTTGACGGGTTGTAAATATTGTAAATATAAACATAACACGCTGTTACATCTCGAAAACACACATCCACATCGAAACCTAATAGTGAAAGTGTTGTATTTACTAGTGGTACCAGCACAGATTCTACTGCGTCTCGTATATTTCTATCCACAGCTATCGTGCGAGTAATAGACGAAAATGGTACGGAACACAACGCAAGAGTACTGCTGGACAACGGGAGTGCAATTAATTTGGTAACTCAAAGCTTCTGTGACCAATTGCAACTGCCGAGGCGCTGCGTGTCAACAGCCGTATCAGGTTTTAATAATCATGTTACTACTAGCACACAGTCTTGCACCGTAACAGTGAAGTCTCTTTGTAGTGATTACAAAATTAACATAAACTGTACTGTTTTCCCCAACATTACACCACCCATTCCATGCTCTTATATAGACGTAAGTAATGTACGTTTACCATTGGATATTACATTAGCAGACCCTTCATATAATACACCTTCATGCATAGATTTGCTGTTAAATGCAGATATTTTCTGGGATATTTTGGGAAGAGAATCGATAGAGTTAGACAGAGTTAGAGTTAGAGAGCGACAGCGCCGCGTGCCGGGGGTGGGAGCGAGACAGGACACTACGTCATAGTTTTGTTTTTTATTTTATTTTTAAGCTATGAGTATCTAAAAGTGTGGCAAAGACAGCACCTTCTCATGTACTGCTGCAAGTAAATTTGTAATCGTCTTCGGTTGAGACCCTCGCATAAGCAAGTAAATTTGTAATCGTCTTCGGTTGAGACCCTCGCATAATTGGAATCAACCTTCACAAGGTAAGTTCGTTTGATTCTTAATTTTTACATTGGGTTCTTTATCTTCAATAACAATAAATGGACCATTATACAAAGTATCCAGTTTATTTGCAGTTTCATTTTTTAACAATATTAAATCACCTTTGTCATATCGCACTTGGTTTACGGTTTTATCATACATAGTTTTTCGCATCTGTTTACTTTTTAATAGATTATTTCGCGCATCTCTGTATGCTACTTGTAAACGATATCTTAATTCTAAACTATCATTATCTGGGTTATATAAAGGTTCTATACTACTACTTATTTTACTCGGAATCTCACTGGGTTTTCCAAAAACCAATTCATACGGTGCATATTTTGTAGAAGAATGTCTGTGGACAACTTACGGCAAATATCCCAATAATAACACTCGAATACGAAGTTAATTACAGTTTATTTACGCCAGTTCCACATTATAAAAATCACTCACGAGCAGTGTCTAGAAACTTAGGTAGAAAGCGTAGCTAGCGGGCGCGAAACAATCGAGCGTGCATTCGCCGTCGTGGTTAGCTGCCGACTGGTGGGGCGCGCGCGCGGACCGTCGCGGCCGCCGCCGGCGCTCCTCTCGGGCTGCGATGGCGGCTGGGTGGCTCGCGCGCCGCGACCGGTGGGTGAGCAGTGGTGTCCACACATCACTCCTCCGCCGAGACCGCTGCTACGGGCGATAGAAATCTGTGAAACGAACTTTACGACCGGAACGTGTCGTGTATTGATTAGCCTTTTGTGTATTATTTAAAGTTTCTTGTTGTGTGTCTAGCGTATAGGCTGGTTTTAGACGATCGATAGAAACTATTGCTTCTTTGTTCTTGACCAATATTTTAAACGTCTTCACACCTCTTTCAAGAACTTTATACCTATGGGCCTGCGTATGTGGGTTGTAAAGATGTACGTAAGGCATCTTGACGTAAAAACACTTGTTCTGATGTTTGTAGGTCCTTGTACACGAAAATGCGTTTTTGTGTATGTCGTGATGCTGGACAAGGTCTTATATTGCAGCAAATGACCGTAGTCTTGAGATGAAATCTGTAATGTCTGGTATTTCAGTGTTTTGCGTGTTAAAGAAATGACCTGGTAGCCGTAGAGGTTCTCCATATATTAGCTCAGCTGCTGAGGATTGCAGGTCCTGTTTCCAGGCACTACATATACCTAACAATACTAGCGGTTAGGATTCGGTCCAATACTGGTTGGCATGACATATAATTGCGGCTTTCAGTTGTCTATGAAAACGCTCAATTATCCCGTTTGCTGCTGGGTCACAAGCAGTAGTCATCTTATGTTGTGACCCAGTTAGTTCGGCTAGTGATTTGAATATGGTGGACTCAAATTGTCTTCCACGGTCTGTAGTTATGCTTGCTGGACAACCGAAGCGCGAAATCCATCCTGATAGTAAGGCTTTTGCTGTTGTCTCTGCTGTGATGTTGTGTCGGTTATTGGTATCGCTTCGGGCCACCGCGTAAATCTATAGCCGCGTACTGACTGAGCGAGCAGCCTCGTGAGGCTGCCTCGGACGTTTGCGTCGCAACGTTTGCCGTGCGAGGTAGCCTCGGTCTGTATTTAAATATGCATGAGGCTGGCGCGCGCGGCAAAGCCGAGCCGGAGCGAGGCTGAGCCATAGTCGAACGTCTTGAACGCTCAGTGGTGACTCACAAGTCGAACAGAGACCACGCGAGCCTAGCGCATATTCAGTTGTGCTCAAGATTGTCATGAGGCCGTGCGTTCGGAAGGCTATCGCCACCACAGCCTTTATACTAATTCATCAACTTGTACAAAAAAGAAAAGAAAAAAACCTAAACGTTTTTGGATAAAAACGATATACAAAAACAGATTACAAGCTGGGAACAGATTATTTGAAGAGTTGTGCTTTGATGATGCAGAAAGCAATTTCACTAGAATGAATAAAATTGAATTTGAAAATTTGTACTCTCTTATAAACGCCAAAATAAGCAAGAAGGACACAAATTTTCGAGAAGCAATAACCGATAGGGAAAGATTTTTGGTTACGTTAAGATTTTTGGCCACGGAAGATTCTTATACCAGTTTGCAGTATCTGTTTCGTATATCAAAACAAAGAATAGCAGTAATCGTTCCTAAAGTTTATGATGCGTTAATCGGGGTGCTAAAGGATTATGTTAAGGTAAAATAAAATTATTTTATTTCAGTTTTCGTACGTTTTTTTATTAATTATTACAAAAACATGACAGAAATAGACAAAGAGACAGTTGACATAAAACGCTTAATTAAACAATTATTTAACAATGAGGACGTGGAGGCGGAGGAGGGGGAGGCATCGGTGAGATAGGAGGTATCGGTGAGGTAGGAGGCATCGGTGAGGTAGGAGGCATCGGTGAGATAGGAGGCATCGGTGAGGTAGGAGGTATTGATGAGGAAGGACAAGACGTATAATTGGAACTGTTTAGTCCACTGTATGATTGAGTATAATAACCAGTATATGATTGGTATGCTCCCATATTTTTATTTATTTATTTATTAAAACTTTATGCACAAGTAAAAACTGTACAAAGGCGGACTTAATGCCATGGGCATTTTCTACCAGTCTACCTTAGGGTGATGCAGAAACAATACACAGTAGGTGCAATAGCAGAAGACTAATGAAAATATTTATAAGTAAAATATAATAATAAATACATATATACATGCATACAAAAAATATATAAAACAAAACAAAAAGTTATGAGATAGAAACAAGAAAACCTACAACAACTTAATACTGAGACGAATCTGCCAACTTCTTGTGTATGTGTTCTCGAGCTTTCACTTTAAATGTGAACTGATTGGTTACCGTCCTGATATTCTGAGGGAGCGCATTCCAAAGGAAAACCGCCTGGACAAAGAAAGAAGACTTTATAAAACCAGAGCGATGAGAAGGACAACGAAGAAGACGATTATTCTCGGAACGAAGATTCTTGCTGTGTGCAGAGCATAAATATTGACAAAGAGAAGTTAGATAAGAAGGAGAAGTGGGTTTGTGAAGAATAGAAAACAGAGTTGTCAATGCCCTCAAAGCTCTGCGCTGCCGGATAGGTAACCACTTTAAAAGGGATCGATGTGCAGATACATGATCATACTTGCGGAGATTGAAAACGAATCGAATGCAGCTATTAAGAAGTCGGTCAAGTTTATTGAGGAGATCTGCATTCAGGTCATAGTAGCACACATCACCATAGTTAATTATGAGGAAGATAAGGGACTGTACAAGCATTGCCTTAATGTGTGATGGGAGAATATTTTTCAAGCGATAGAGCGACCGCAACGTTCCAGTGACCCTCTTGCTCACAATCGCGACCTGCTTACGCCAGTCAAGGCAAGTGTCAACATGCAAACCCAGATCTTTAACGTCAGAGCTAAACGGGATCACTGTGCCATCAAAGATAACCGGTGGCACCGTTAAACCATTCAGCCTCCTCAAGCTATGGGGGCTCCCTACAATGATAGCCTGACACTTGGCTGGGTTAACCGCCACCCCATAACGATCAGACCAGCTTTTGATAATTCGTAAATCCCGATTTAGCTCCTCGATCGCACCGGATAAGCTGTCAACACCCGCCTGACAGTAGAGCTGTAAGTCGTCAGCGTAAAGATGATACGCACACTGAAGCTCGGAAGTTTTAAGATCTATAAAGATAGAAAACAGAAGTGGAGATAGAATGCCGCCTTGAGGGACGCCAGTTTCAAGATCACACCAGCTGGAGCTAGAGTCACCAGCAAGAACTGATTGCTGACGCCCCCGAAGATAGGAAGAAAACCATTCCAGAACCTCGTGAGAGACCATGCGATAGGAGAGGATGGATAAAAGGACTTCGTGACTAGCGGTATTGAAAGCATTAGAGAAATCGATCAACACTAAAACCGTAGCTTTAGTGTCTTCCATACCTCGCCTTATATCGTCAGTCACTTTAAGGAGAGCAGAAACGGTACTGTGCTCGGGCCTGGGGGTCTACTCCCTAAGCACGAAGTCCGTCGCTTCGGCCTTCGTTACGGGCGTTTCCTACCCCCTAAGGCCAACGGACGGATGATTCGCTCGGGGTCCGAGCGAAGAATGAATGACAACGCGATTTGACAATTATCCCTACTCCCGATGTGTTTTTGCCCGTCCGAACAGTTGAACTTGACATTGGTTTCGACGGATAGTTATGTCAGTTGATACGACATCAAAATTGTTCTCGTGCTCTCGACGAAAGATAAGTATTAAAACTATGGCTGCTTTTTTAATTATTGATGAAGCTTTACAGGAAGAGCGGAGGCAACGTCGATTTAATTTAAGACAAAACTTTAGGTTGGCGAGTATTCCCGACGTTGAGTTCATAGGGAACTATAGGCTCTCTCGGGAATTATTCGAAGACTTATGTGCGGATTTGATTCCTCTTTTGCCTCAACACATACGCCGAAGTGGTGTTGATCCAAGAATGAAGGTAAGGACATATTAAATATTCTGTAACTTATTGAGTTGTTGTATTATATTACCAATCCGTCCCATGCATTTCCTGTGGTTTTTGTTTACTTTTCTAGATCCTCGCTGTTCTTAATTTTTATGCCCGAGGGAGCTACCAAGGTTCAGTGGGCCTTAGTAGTGATGTGCCAATGGCACAACAGACAGTGTCACGCTGTCTGCGGCATGTCACAAATGCACTCAACAGCCCCTCGATATTACAAAAATATGTAAAGTTTCCACAGAATTTGGCTGAGAGGAACCGTATAAAAAGACAGTAAGTTTAAAATCTTATTCCATTTTTCTTCTAAAACAAATCTAGGTATTTTTCTAAGCCTTAATTGCTTAAAACGGAAACATGCCATTTGGTCAAAGACTATGCTTTGAAGAGTGTTTATACCTAAACTTAAAGAGTGTGCAAAAAAATAGATTGTATCATTTTAAATTTTAATAAACTCTATGTTCACAGATTTTATGACAAATATGGCCTGCCAGGTGTAGTCGGCTGCATTGACTGCACGCATGTGGCAATGGTAAAACCAAGTGAACATGAGGAGCGTTTCTTTAACAGGAAACATTTTCACTCCTTAAATGTTCAAGCTGTAAGTACCTATGTTATTATGTAAAAAGATATTCTACATTACACAGGTAAAGATAAAGTAAAATACATTCACTTTTATAACTTTACTTTCACTTTTTTTATGGTATGTTTTACAGATATGTGATTCAGAATGCACAATTTTAAATGTTGATGCGTCCTATGGTGGAGCGACCCACGATTCTTTCATTTGGTCGCACCATGAAATTAAAGCTCACCTGGAGAGTCTACAACTGGAGACAGTATGTCTATTGGGTATGTTATAAAATCTATCATAATTTTTTTTATGCTAGCTTTAATTGGATTTTTTACAAAAGTTGAACCGATAAGAGTTCAAGGTGTTGCCTGTGGCAGATTTATTATGCAGCGATTGTTTACTAACAATGTTTGTTACAGGGGATTCTGGTTACCCACTTCGGAAATTCATGATGACCCCCATAGAAAATGCTGTCGAAGACTCTCCAGAAGGAAGATACAATTATAGTCAAAAACGTGCTCGCTCCACTATAGAGCGTACATTTGGAATTTTAAAAGGCCGATGGAGATGCCTCTTAGCAGCAAGAGAGCTGCATTATGCACCGATCACAGCAGGTATTTGTCACAATATATACTATAGCTATGTTTTTCTTATATCGCAATGAACTGTTGAACAGTATATTTTTCATCAATTTCAGAGCACATTTCAATTTTTTTTTCAGGTAAAGTTGTCATTGCTTGCTGTGTTTTACACAATATGTGTAATCGGGCGGGCTTAGAAGCACCTCCTCTCAGCGAGGAAGACCTGCAATTAGAGCGCAATAGACAGGGAGATGTGTCTACCTCTACGGCGATGTCTTCTCATCAAGCTCTTCAGCAAGGGCAAAGAGCGAGAGACACATTAGTGCAATTGCTGGAAAGAAATAGGTACTTATGCAGTCGTACAAGAAAACTTTCCAAATAAAACATGTCAATAAATGCATAGGGTATTTGTATTTATATTATTGATTAAGGTATTTATTATATTATTTGTTTTTGCTTACAGGACTTAATGGGTGTTAGGACTGGTGGAAGACTGATTGGATTTTTTTGGAATAAAACAATTAATTAACTTTAATAATTTATTTCATTTATTTTGCATATTAAGATTTACCTAAGTTCAGGCTTTTACAGTATACATACTGTAAAAGCAAGATGCAAATGTATTTACAAACAAGTTTCATTGAGTTGGAAGACCAGAGACTCACAAGCAACAAAAGAAATGAGGAGCTCGGGAAATGACGGTTGTAACATCGTGAATAAATAAAGAATAATTAAACTTTCGACCGATAGGAAGTCTGTAGTAAGCGGGGGCTCTTAGTCTGAGTCATCCCACTGCTGGACAAAGGCCTCTCCTTCATGACTTTCAAAAATGTAAGCAACATCTTAATAAATAACAGTTAGTAAATTGCTAAATTTACTAACTGTTATTTATTAAGATGTTCCCGTACCAAGGTACAAAGCTCTACTATGGCAACCTTTATTTCACCAAGCACCTCATTTCTCCTGGTTTCAAGTATAAGCCTCTTTTCTTCCACCTCAACTATTCTGCTTCTTGCGTCAGCAGGGAAGTGTCGCCGAACACGTGAACGTCCACGACGAGAGTTTGATGCTGTAAACAAAAAAAAATTTTTTGAGACTTAAGTAATTTTTTGAAACATGATTTACGTAATCTCTTTTCTACTGAACGATAACACTTACTTAATCGCTGATTTTGCATTGGCATCTCAGAGGTTGCCAATGCAACTCCATTCGGAGTCCACTGAGGCACTGGAGCAGGCTCCTGTGCCTCAGTGGATGTAGAGGCTTGCTCCTGGGAGAGTGGGTCGGCAGGTGTAGCAGCATGGGTGGGTGAGGTGGCTGCTGGCGCTGGATATCTTACAGGTGGAAGCTGTACAACAAAAACAGAATATCATTGAAGGATATATGGCCCGTCAAAACGCGGCATAAGTTTACCACTGCGTAAACCCTTACGAATGATCTTCCTTTCGGCAAGAACTAGATCACCTATCTTAAAAGGAGCTTCATAACGCCGTTTTTGATCATACTTGTCTTTTGCCTGCCGAGACAATTTAGTTGATCGCGTGAGAGCGACTTCCCTCAACTCGTCTAAATTCGGTGACCTATCGGGCACAACTATGTCACCTACGAGTCTAGGTCGAAACCCATAAAGGAGTTCCGATGGTGTCTTACCCGTACTATTATTCACGTTAGTGTTTAATCCTAACTGTACCTTAGGCAAGTACTTCTCCCAATCATTTTGGTCATCACCAACGTATGCTACAAGGGCGTCAAGTATAGTCCTATTAAAACGTTCTATCTGACCATTCGCCCTCGGGCTAGCGACCGCCGTCATTATATGCTTTATTTGCCTTTGAGTGCAATACTCTTTAAAATCTTTGCAGCTAAAAGCTTTGCCACGGTCGCTTATTATACGACTCGGAACACCAAAAGTTTTAATTAATTGGTCAAACGTCTGCAACACATATTTGCAACTGACGTCTCGATCGTGAAGGCATCTATTATAGCTAGAATGTGCATTTTGCCTGATGGGCTTTTACAAAACGGGCCAAGATGGTCTACATGGACCGTGTGAAAAGGTACGGCCACCTTTTCAATTGGATGTAGCAAACCTACACGACGGCCAGTTGGTTTTTTAGCATATTGACATGCTATACAACCACGAGTGTACTTTTGGATAAACCGACGCATACCGTGAAACCAGTACTTTGACCTTATGGCATTGTAAGTTTTATTAAAATTAACGTGACCATTATTATCATGGAAACTTTGAACAAGGGACCAACGTGACATTCGTGGAACAACTACATGTTGACTATTTCCGACTTTTCTAAATAATACACCATTCTCAAACAAGAAATCCTTAGCCAAGCCATTAGTTATGCCCTTTGAAACCTCGTCCTTCAACTGGTTCACGAGACCACGCAACGAGTCGTCATCCTGCTGCACACATTCAATTAGGTCTTTTTCAACACATCGCATTACTGAACCTACAGGATTACGACTCAGTGCGTCCACGTGAGCCATGGATTTGCCGGCACGATACTCGACAGTAAAATCAAAGCCTTGAACTTCAAGCCACCACCGGGCGATGCGGGGAGATAAATCACGTTTGGTCCACGTCCAGCGTAATGCGCTACAATCGGTGACTAGAACAAATTTTAAGCCTGACACGTATACCTTAAACTTTTTTAGGCTCATGACAACAGCCAACGTCTCTAGTTCGAAACTGTGATACTTTTGCTCGATGGACGTAGTCTGTCTACTAGTATATGCGACTGGTTTCCACGCACCGTCCGGCTGCTTCTGAAGCAATATTCCACCTAAGCCTATTTTGGACGCGTCTGTATGAATTTGGGTTTCATAATCCGGATTAAACAACGCCAACACTGGTTGTTTCACTAAAATTGATTTAATGTGGTGGAATGCAAAAGATTGTTCGTCACCCCATATCCATGGTTGGTCTTTTTTGGTGAGTATAGTGATAGGACGAGCGAGACTGGCAAAATTAGGGACATACTTTCTAAAATAATTTGCCAGACCCATAAACTGTCGTACCTGATGTACGTTTCCAGGCACAGCAAAATCATGAACTGCAGTGAGCTTGTACTTGGACGGCCTGACTTCCCCATCACATACCTCATGCCCTAAGTACTCTATACTTGAAACTAAGAAAGAACACTTATCTAACCTGAGCGTCACATTAGCATCCCGTATTTTCTCCAATACGGCTTTGAGACGGTGCAATGCATCCTCATAATTTTCAGCGTAAACGAGAATATCATCTAAATATGCTGTCGCACATTGGAAACGCAAAGACCCGAGAATATTGTCCATTGCACGCTGAAACACTGACGGTGCATTCACCAATCCAAAGCTCATACGCGTGTACTGATAGTGCCCATCGGGTGTTATGAACGCTGTATACTGTTTACTATCATCAGCAATTTGAATGCAATGATAGGCTGACATAATATCAAGACAGGTGAAAACGCGTTGCTTGGATAACCGGTCTAACTGATCTTGTATGACGGGTAAAGGATATCGTTCCTTTTTAGTGATTTTATTTAATGCACGGTAATCCACACACATGCGTACTTCACCCGACTTTTTAGGGACCAATATGACGGGACTGGCATATGAAGAATTAGATTCCTCCACAATTCCTTTACTTAATAAGTCTGATACAATATCTCGAACTTTCTCCCGGTCTGCTAAAGACATTCGATACGGACGATAATAAATAGGCTTCGTATCAGTTAATTCAATGTGCATTTGCACTGAACATTTGCCAATTTTGTTTTCACTACCCGAAAAACAATCAGAATAATCGTGCAGTAAAGATTCAAGGTCAGTCACGACATTGGGTTTCAGGTAATCACCTATTTTGTATTTTGTATTTTTATTATTATCGACCGTAACCGTCGCTCGCGCCACGCATCGGTTGCGCGGTAGTTTTATGACCTCATTACTAATATTAATTACTTTTAAGACAACTTTCCCATCAATAACCTCGGTGTCGCATTTGGGAATAATACACTCCGCCCTCGGCGTATTATATTCAGTAGCACGCAATGTAATCGACCCAGAGTTAAAATCAAAACAAGATAATAGTATTTTATTTACACCGCGTTGTAAAATTATTTCGTCATCCGAAACCAACTTGACGCGCTCAACTTCACTACATGCACCAGGTAGTTCGAGAAATTGATTTGCATTAAATATCTTTAAAGATGTCGGTGTTTTAATTACATATACGGTAGAATGCTCTGTCAAAGGCTGGCCTATTATAGTGCCAATATCTTGAGCAGAGTCCGGTACTATGTAAGCCTTACAATCACAAGTAGCCTCGTCAACTTGAATCTTAACAACTACCACACCGATCGGATTGATTTTTGAGCCACCAAAACCGGACAAAACAATATTTTCGCAAGGACTTGCTTCTAACTTTAATCGACTAGCTACTGATTCTGTTATTGTGACACAAGCGCTTCCGAAATCAATAAAACCATACACAGAGGAATCATTAATTTTTACGGTCATGTAATATTTCGAACTACCCGACGCATCAGTGATAACGCGCACATTATGTCATTGTTTGTCATTTTCTTTGTTAGAAATTGTACGACGATTTTTAAGTTTAAGACATTCTTCTTTTAAATGACCTGTTTTGCCACAATAACTACATTTTTTATTTTAATGAAACAATTAGTTTCGTCATGTCCGCGCTTGCTACAGAATTCACACACCAAAGTCATCTTGTCTTGCTTCCGAGATTTATTATTACACTTATTTGCAGAATGACCTCGCCGTTTGCAAATATTACACTTTAATTGGTTGTCATAATGACTATTGTACTTTTTATTGCGATCAACATTTACGCTTGCGGGGCGCCTAAACGATGACAAGTAATTTAATAAGCTAATTGGGTCACGACATCCCGCGGAAATAGCCCCTACTTCTACTAAATCATTTCCGATCGTACCTATGATGGCCTCAGTGATAAGGGAGTCTGGTATTGCACATGCGTTACCTAGCGCCAATTTGTCGTAGTAAAATTGAATATAATCTCGTTCAGGACGACGTACCTCGTTTACAAGATCACGCATCATAGTTAATTTACTTCGGTTTGACGGAAAAGCTGCCATAAGACGTTGTTTCCAATCTAACCAATTTAAATTGACGTCGTTAAGTTGATCATACCACCGCCGCGCATAGCCTTTTAGTTTAGAAGAACAATTAAATATAGCAGTTTTTTCGTCCCAACCGTACATGTTTGAAATACCCTCAACTTTTCTTATCCATTGTTCCATTGTGATTAAAGAAATATGAGGATCAAATTCCGGTACTGGATCACTACGACCGACATATCTTAGAGAAGGTGAACACGACGGATGAATACTATGATGGCAATGTGGTGGACTCGTAGTGCCAACTTCTAACGACGGGACTATCACCGATGCCGATTGTACGGAAGTTTCAGAATGTACTTCACGAGAGGTTTCTCCAACGCAGGGATCCTTTGCTACAGTAGCTGCCTTCGGTGACCCGTCTCCTGAACGCGCTAACGGACTTTCATTAGGTACTGGTGGCAATAAGTTCACGAACGGTACCGCGGGTAGTAAGGGGGCAGGCGGCGTATAGGAACGCTCACCAGACTGGGCATCTGCGCCGTGATTTTCCGCATTCGTCGCGGCGCCAAAACTACCCCCCGATGCGGATGTTACGCTAACCCTGCCTTGCAAGACTTGATTTTCCAATAAGACTACGCGTTCTAGTAATCTACGTGTATTAACATCTTTGATTAAACGGCGACGCAAAGATTTCTCATTGTCACTGTCGTCCTTATTTTTACGTTTACTTTTTTTATGGTGTCCCATTATTGTAGAATAATCACACGAAGCAATAGATGGTACACACTCAAATGAAATAAAACTGTAAAACAAAGTCAAGCGATAGTCACAGACAGTACCGAACAGGATATACTAACAGTTACTATTTTAAAACACTTACGTGGGCTGCAACAGTTCTATCCCGCTTCTGAGCTGTAAGAGCTCAGAAAAACAAGATAAAGATTTATAAAATATTTAATTAAAAATACACATTTATGTAGTACAAGAAAATGTAGTAGATGTTAAGCCGTCGGTGGCCGCGAAGAGAAAGGGCCGAACGCCTCGGTGCACTATGCCAGCTAGGCGCGCCGTCCGCCCGTTGCTATCTTCACAGTCGTCAACTTCATGAGGCTTCTCGAGCGCCATCTGCCTTACAGTAGTAAAACCTGAACTCGCATCGAAGCATTGGTACCATTTTCGGATTGTACTCGGGTGTGGCAGACATGTGTTAAATGTACTCATTATATAAGAGTAGGCCTTCGGAGAATAAAAATTGAGTGTTAGCGCAAATGTGCGGAGCTCTAGTGAATATTCCTTGCCTTTAATATTAATAATAATAATAATAAAGTTTATTTACCAAAATAGTTACAGAAATGTACACAGTAGGTATAACTAGTGGGTAGACTTATTCTAGGCATTACAGTGTGTTGCAAAAATTCTGTGCATAATTATAGTAACCCTGCCTCTTAAACTAGGCTAACCTGTATTTTAAGAGACAGTGTCTGGCTTATAAATTCACCATTTCTATACAACAATGGACAGTGTCGATCTACCGCTTAAACTTGACAGCAGTAATAGTAATTGTGCGTGTACGAGTAAAATGTGGAGGGGATGTGTAGTGGTGTGATGTGGTATGTGCTTGTTGTGGGTATGTGTGGATGAATATAGGGGTGAGTGTGTGTGGATGTATGTGTGAATATGTTTGTAAGTGTGCGGCTTTTTTTTTTTTTTTTTTTTCTTTAGTAGTCATTCTCATTGCGACAAATTTTCAACTTTCTTTTCTAAACGTCGACGTGTTGCGTAGAGCGCATTGCATCGCAATCGGCGACGTTTAGCTATGTCTTCCAATCGAATAATTTCTTTTTTCAATTTCCGTTTTTTTTTTTTTTTTCATTTATTTATTTGCAAACATGGGTACATACAAAGATGTTCTTTTTTACATAGTAGGTAATAGTCCTCCATATTTTACCGTCGCAAGGGCATGCAAATAATATAGTACCTATTCTCAAATTAAATAAAAAATAACAATACAAATTATGATTGAAAAAGTTATAAATGTCAAATTTAGTCAAACAAATGTCATATTAAGGTTGTAATAAAAAGTATTAAATAGTAATTACAATTGTTAAATAAATGTCGTTTAGATTACAATGAAAAAAAAATATCTGAAAAATGTCGGACTGATTGCACTACTAATCATAAATGTCAAATCAAATCATAAAAATTATAAATGTCAAAGTTAAATAAATGTTTACGCTGGTAAAAATTATCACAATGATGTCAAAACAAAATAAAAGAATAAGTATGTCAATTGGAAATAGGTAAGTATTTCAAAAAGATAAAATAATAATTATGTCATTTGGAAGTAGGTATGTCAATTAGGTTATATACATAGTAGCAGCTATAAAAATTACAAGATAAGTCAATTAGTCAGCGATTCATCATTAAGGAACTCGTCAATCGTGTAATAACTTTTTTCGATTAATATTTCGTTTAGCGCCCTTTTAAATTTTATTACAGTCATATTTTTTATTACATTAGGTACTTTATTATAAATGCGCGGGGCAATACCAAAAAAACTTTTCTTCACTAGCGCGGTTTTACATTTGACATGACATATCTTGTTTAAATACTGAGTCCGAATCGGATTAATTCTGACTTCCGACAGTTTTTTAAATAATTGTGGATTGTTTCCTTGGGGTATCGCCTACATTTGGGAAAAGTGGACATACTTCTGGAGGTACTTCTGAATCGATATGCATATCGTCTGAAGTAGATGGTTCGAGTTGTGCAAAAGGTACAGTTACTGTGCCTGAATTAAATGACGCTGTTTCTATCCAATTATGATCAGAAGGTGTTGATGGACCAAGAAAAAGCGATGGGACAGCGGTACTTATTAATTTGCGCAGTCCTTTTTTTGTTTCATAGAAATTGCAATCCAGAAAGTGTACTGAACAAACTTTATTCCATATGTTTGGTTCAAAATTTATTTGTTTTAAAGCGATAATCCGCTTGTTCATCAAGTTTCGGCCTTTTGAAAAGCTGAAAAACAAGAAAAAATAATGTTTACATACACATTTTTATTTTGAAATTTTTATTTAATTTTTCACTATTCTTTTCCTACCATAATTCTTTAAAATCAATTGAGTAAGCAGTTTAGACGTGATATCGTAACTTTCCATACTTTACGTTAACGCTTTAATACTTTCGCATTAAAAATATTAGCAAGTATTTTAAATATCGACTACAGCGTTAGTCTCGTCACATCACTACAGTATCATGTGGGGAGCGCGGTGCGCGGGCGGGCCTGTGCGTGCCCGCCTCCCACGTCTTCTTCACCCCCGCGATGCGTGATTTGTTTTAGTAAAAATAAGTATCAAAATCGACTTACCGATGAAATGTGACTGGATTTCAGTTTTGTATGTTTTCTAGTATCGTTTTTGCAAGATCGAACTGCACATTTAACCATTTTGATAGGTAAATATGAAAACAATCTGGAGGAACGCACACTGCTAGCACTCAACCACGACTACAAGCGCTCGCGGCGGGAACGTCGTGTTGTTCTCACCCGTGCCTACTGTTCCCACTTCGTTGCGCGCGCTCTATACTACTGTAATTATATACTCTAAGAATATAAACATACCTACACCAATACAAATAAGTACGTAGGTACTTACTTTTATCCATTTTTAAGGGAAAACGACGAATTGTGCATGCGTTCAACTTTCCATTGCCCTGCCTGCCCAATTACTGCCAGTGGTCACTCGCTCACACGCAACGCAAGTACAAAATACAGATACTACAGAAGTCAATCTACATACAAAGTGCGCATATACACCGCTCACGGACACGTTATCTCAGACGAGTTGGGAGTAGTGCGAGCGCGAGTGGAATCCGCTAGAGACACGCATCTGTGAAGTGCAAAAATGGAGCAACAAAAAAAATGTCTATCTAAGCTCGATTTATATAATAGTTTCCTATTTTAAATCAGTATAAACGAAGTAACTCTTTTGTAAGGTAAATTCACGTCACCAACTATTACGTAAGTTGAAAACATGATTTTTTGTTTGTGTAAATATTGTGTTGTTTTTAGTGTCATTTGTTAGGTATAGGTCTAAAACGGATAGGGCAAAATAAATTATTATTAATAAGTCGAAAAAAAACGAAAAATTATGCAATTCAACCAATAATTGGTAATTACCACAAAAATACCCCCGACAACTTTTTTATTTTTTACTAAATCGACATATTTTGAGCTTTTACAAGTTATTGTTGTTTGAATATAGCTTATGCGCAAGCACAAAAGGCCATTGTTGGAACCTTAAACAGGAAACCAGTAAAAACACAACATTCATATGGAATTTTATTTAATGTTTTTTTCCAATATTAAATGATAATTAAAATATCTAAAGCAGTTGCTCAAAGTGGCCACCTCCAGCTTGTAGACACGCTACAGCTCTCTGTACCACCTGGGTTGATGAGCGCCTAATTAAATCCAAATCGGATCTAATTTCTTCGGCGACTGACAAAATTTTTGCGACGAGTCCTTCCCTGGTGTTTGGAACTGTAGCGTATACTTTTTGTTTCATATGACCCCCCAAAAAATAATCCAAGGGTTTCAAATCAGGTGAGCGAGGCGGCCACGCTACTACACCACCACGACCGATCCGCGGCGATAGATTATTATTTAAATATTCTCTCACTGCTCGAGAAAAATGCGCGGGTGCACCATCGACCTGGAACCACATACGCCGACGACGGTACGATAGAGGTAGGTCCACGAGGCTGTCCACAAAATGTCTCTAAGAATTCTAAAAACCTAGCGCCATTTAATGTAGGTGGCAATTCCAACGGCCCAAGTCTATCGTTGATTATGCTAGCCCACACATATCCTGAGAATTCATGTTAAAATGAGCTTGGGCGCACCGCCCTTGGATTTGCGGAGCACCAGAGATGGTCGTTTCTGTGGTTTGTAATCCCAGCTCTTGTAAATTTGGCTTCGTCAGTACACAGTATTCTTTGTAAAAAATTACGGTTCTGTCTCAAATTTCTATTTATCAACGAACAAAACACAGATCTTACAGCAAAATCTGTTCCGATCACGTCTTGAACCCGTCGAAAATGATAAGGGTGTAATCCTTCTCTTTTAAAAATTCTCCATACATGCCACCTAGACATTTGAAGTTGCATTGCAATCCGTCTAACGCTTAGTCTAGGATCATTGGTTATTAGTCTAAGCACTTCTTCTTCTACTTCGGGCGATACCAAGTGATCGTGTCAGTCCCTGATTAACCCTTAGGCTAATTAGGCTGCAGCCTAGGGCGCAAAGGTGAAGACATGGAGAAGGCTGTTCTTGCGACAATTGATAAAACTTTAGAACTTGATATTAAAGACTGTCGTGGTCAAAGTTATGATAATGCTAGCAATATGTCTGGTCAATACAAAGGTCTTCAGTCAAGAATTAAAGCTGAAAATCCATTGGCTACTTTTGTTCCTTGTGCCGCCCATTCTCTACAACTCGTGGTATCGGCTGCCGCGGAAAGTAGTGACGAGTCAGCTGCTTTTTTTACACTGGAACAACAACAATTTTTTTTCTGGATCTACAAGCAGATGGCAAATTTTGTTATCCAAATTGGATGAAAAATTGTCGGTACTAAAAAATCTGTCGAAAACTCGATGGAGTGCGCGAGCAGATGCAAGCAAAGCCTTTCATACAAACAAGTTCTGGAAACATTAAACTCTATTTGCGAAGATGAAAATCAAAGTAAAGAGACCAAAATAGAAGCAAAAGGAATATTAGAAAAAATTAAAACTCTAGAAATTACAATAATGTTGTGATAAATGATAAATGATAAATGATTTATTTTCTGTAAGTAGGTTTTTACAAACACTTTTACACGTCATCATATTTTTTAAACTAGATGTGGTCGGCGTTTCCTATCTGACTACTCTGAGAAGAAAGGCCGAAACAAACTCAGAGGTCACAGTCTCTTTTAAAGTCCAGACAAAATCTTGGTCAGATCGTGTGAAGACCATGTAGATTGATGTCTGAAATGGTCTTTTGAGGAAAGAACCACACAGATTGAGCGGACCTGTCCAATCAGTGCACGCATTTGTCAAAAATCGTGCAGCTCGACTCAGAAATGAGGAGCTCAACGATTCGACGAACAATACCAAAGAAAGGACATTTGGGTAGGCCGCGTAAATTACTCAAACTGCCAGATCATGATTAAAACTAAGAAGGAAAACAGAAAAAAAAAAATGACCCACATAGTCCTCACATTCACAATAATTAAATGAAAAGAAAAATAAAAAATACTTTACAAAGTAAATATTCATGTCATTGTCTAAATAAAATTCATCAATGTCAATGTGTATATAAAAATCCGGACATAATCTTTGAGGACCATGTAGATTAGTGTCTGAAAAGATCTTTTGAGGAAAGAACCACACAGATTGAGTGGACCTGTCCAGTCAGTGCACGCATTTGTCAGTAACCGTGCAGCTCAACTCAGAACTTCAGGAGCTCAACGATTCGACGAACAATACCAAAGACAGGACATTTGGGTAGGCCGCATAAACTACTCAAACTGCCAGACCACGATTAAAATGTAAACAATGACCATGTCAATGACAATGTCATTGTGTAAGTAAATAGATACTTAAAAAAAAAAAGAAAATATTAAAGTGTAAAAATTGCAAAATAACATTCACTGTCTAAACCTATTGGAGCAGCTCAATCCCAAGCCTTTTTGTCCTCAATATAGTCTTTTACAGTATAATAGGCTTTCTGGCATAGTTTTCGCTTTATAAAAGCTTTGAATTTATTTAGGCTTAGTTCTTGAATGTGGCTAGGAAGTTTATTATAAAAATGTATACATTGGCATCTAAACGAGCCACCTATTTTCTTGAGCCTTGTTGTAGGAACAACAAATTTGTGTTTGTTCCTAGTATTTATGTTATGGATATCACTGTATTTTTTAAACAGATTAATATTTTTATGTGCATACAAAAGATTATCATAAATGTACTGAGAAGGCACAGTCATTATATTAATCTCTTTAAATTTGTCTCTGAGGGAGTGTCTAGGACTTAATTTATAAATAGAACGAATTGCCCTTTTTTGTAAAATAAAAATTGTCTGAATATCGGCGGCATTTCCCCACAACAGAATACCGTACGACATCACACTATGAAAATAACTAAAGTAAACTAAACGGGCTGTCTCTAAATCAGTCAAATCACGAATTTTCCTAACGGCGTATGCTGCAGAGCTAAGCTTTTTTGACAATTTATCTATATGGGGGCCCCATTGAAGCTTGGCATCCAACGTTATGCCTAAGAATACTGTGCTATCTTCGGGTTTTAACTCTTCATCCTTAATGAGAACACTAGTTTCTACTTGTCTAACGTGGGGTATCGTAAACTTAATACATTTCGTTTTTTTTCCGTTAAGAAGTAGGTTATTGACATTAAACCAGTTAACTACTTTTGCAAGGGCGTTATTTACATTGTCAGTAACCAGCTGCTGACGTTTGATTTTAAACAAAAGAGAAGTGTCATCTGCAAACAACACTATATCATGATTATCCTTTATGAGGTACGGCAAGTCATTGATATAAATAAGGAACAAGAAAGGACCAAGAATTGAGCCCTGGGGGACCCCCATTCTTACTACAGATCCGGGTGACCTTTTTCCGTTAACATCAACTCTCTGAATCCTATCACTCAAATAAGAAGTAAGAAGATCCAGAGAGGCGTTCCGGATTCCGTAGTGGTGCAGTTTCCTGATTAATGTGTCATGAAGAACACAATCGAATGCCTTGGACAAATCGCAAAAGACGCCCAAGGCATCGCATTTGTCCTCCCATGCATTATAAATATGTCCTAAAAGTTCAACTCCTGCATCGGTAGTCGAACGACCCCTTGTAAAACCGAACTGTTTATTATGCAGTAATTTATTGTTATTAAAAAATCTTTGCAATTGATTCAAAATAAGTTTTTCAAAAATTTTACTAAAGGTAGGTAGTACTGAAATAGGTCGATAATTAGTAGGGTCTGATGTACTACCCGATTTAAACAACGGTATTATTTTACTGTTTTTCATAAGATCAGGAAACTCACCACGGTCAATACAATTATTAAATATAACAGCTAAAGTAGGTGCTACAATGTTTATAATCGACTTAGCAACATCCACAGAATTACCCCATAGATCTGCGGTCTTTTTAACATTTAACGTGTGAAAGGTTTTAATTATATCGTTACAGGTTACATATTCAAAGTGAAATTCAGAATCACAAACTGAAACGTTTTCTTTAAGTAAAGACTCTGCGGCAGCGGGTGATGAGTTAAGAGATTTAGTAGTTGATACTGGAATCTCTGCAAAGAAATTTTCAAAGGCCGCGGCGACTTGGGAATCTGATTTAATTATATTGTCATCAATAGCAAGGCTGTAGTCACTACTTCGGGTGCATGACCTTCCCGTTTCGCTATTAATGACATTCCAAGTCGTTTTAATAATGTTGCTACTATTTTTAATTTTTGAACTCAAATAACGTGACTTGGCAATACTACAAACTTTTTTAAATATTTTAGAATAATTCTTAACATATAAATTAAATTCAGCAGTGTTTATAAAAATCCGTTCTTCATATAATTCATAAAGTCGTTTTCTACTTTTATGTATACCAATGGTGGCCCAGTCACTGAAGGAAGCGTTACTATTAACCGATAATCTTTTTGAAATAAAAGTGTTATCAAATTGTGTGCAATACATATTAAAAAAATCATTATATTGTTGATTAGGGTCATCATTAGTGAATAAAAGTGGTAATTTACCCAAGAGTTTAGTTTTAAATGTTTCCAAGCGATTAGTTGTTTTTGGGTTAACAGTGATATCTTTTTTAGTAACTTTTTTGTTGTAATTTGGAATACTGATCAATTGTCCGCAATGATCTGAGTCTATTAAGTTAATAATTTCTTTGTGGGTCGGTATAACATCTGTATAAATGTTATCTAGGCATGTGGCACTAGTAGGAGTTATTCTAGTGGGCTCTAAAAATTGGTTAGCAAGATTGTATGACTGAAACAAACTTATAATTTTAGTACTTAACCCAGAATTTTCTAACAAATTAACATTAAAATCACCACAAGTGATGATAGACTTCTTTGTATTACAGATTTTGTGCAACACTTCATCCATAACTTTTTCAAAACAATCATACAATCCTGAAGGTGGTCTGTATACACTTAATATAAATGTAAAAATATAATATGTGCTTTTGGAACACTGTGATCTTAAAGTTTCAAATCGTTAGTGCACAGCTACAAGCAAGTTCTGTTGATTTATCTAACGTTTTTAGTCTTTTAGAGACATTACGTGCTTATCTTGATATGTTGCGTGACGAAAAAGAGTTCGAACATTTTGAATCAGAGGTCAGAAGACAGAAACCAAAATTTAATTTTGATGAAGTTAAAACGGGGCACATTGAGTTAGAAGGGAGACGATCTTCAATCGTTGATAATTATTATGCAGCTATTGATTGTCTTAATGTGCACTTAAAAAACCGGCAAATTATTTATAATACAGTAAACACAAAGTTTGGCTTCTTATGGTAACTGCATGAACTAGACGACAGTAAATTTATTAGAAGCAAAGGAGTTAAAACAACTATATGCCACTGATTTAGAAGAATGCGTCCTTTTGGCGCAGTTTTTAAAAGCTGACACCAAGGCCGAGCACTCTATTTCTGCCAGAACCCCAAAGGGTTTGTTGCAGCTAATAAAAAGTTTTTTTATTTCATGCATGTTCCCACTTCCCGAATGTGGAGATAATATTAAATTTTTTTTTGACAATGAGTGTTACCAACTGCGGCGGCGAAAGGTCTTTTTCAGCACATAGAAGAGTAAAAAATTACGTGCGCTCCACACTCCGCCAGCAAAAACTTGCAGCGCTCTCGCTAATGTTCATAGAAAGTGATTTTTTACAAACTATTAAATTTGAAAAAATTGTGGAAAGATTTGCAAACGCTAAAGCACGAAAAAGGACTTTTGTATAATCTAATAATAATTACTATACTATAATTTTCAAAAAAATCATTAATCAGTTTCAAAAATGTTTCACTTGTATGATGCCTCTCCTCTTTTTTTAACAATAACAGAAGTGTTAATACACACATCAAAAGTGTCTAGGGATCAACATATATTTTTGCAATAACTTTTCTCCTGATTGATATTAATTAAAATTTTCTTTAAGGATTCATCAAATAAAGTGTTTTCGTTTGTCACAGTAACGATAAACCAAGTCACCTTTGCATTAATAAAGAAATTTGCCATTTTCCTAATAAAGGGATTTTTGACATTTGAACCACTAACACAAAAGTTCGAAAAAAAGACTGAAATAACAGTTTTCTTTAAAATTTTATTGGGTAACTTAAACAATTAATAATCCGTGTTTCTACCGCGAACACTAACAACACAAGAACATCGGTTTGGCATACTCAAAATGAGTTCATCCAAATCACGCTGTGGAATGGCCGCCCATGTTCGTTGCAACAACAAAAAAAGGTCTTCTTGCGACTGGATACCCTCCATATTCGGCAGAGCTCTTCTCTGTAGCATATCCCATGCATGCTCAATCGGGTTCAAGTCTGGCGACTGAGCAGGCCAGGGCAGGACATTGATGTTAGCTGCGGCGAGAGTCTGTCTTACAACTCTTGCGGTGTGCGGTCGTGCATTATCATGCATTAACTGAAATAAGGGACCGATTTGCACTTGTAGAGGAACGATGACGTCTGATACAATCGTCTCAGCATAAATTTGAGCGTTGAGGTTGCCTCTGATCCAAATCAACTCAGTTCTTCCGCCGATCCAAATACCCGCCCATACCATGATGGTTCCACCACTATAAGGATGGACTTCCTGGCAGGATTTTAATCGCTGTTGGCGTCCAGGGGTTCTCCAGTGTCGTATACGTCTTGTATCCGGTCTCATACCAAAACGAGACTCATCAGAAAAGCACACGAAACGCCATTGTTCTTCTGCCCAATTTCTGTGTTCAAGAGCCCATTGATATCGAATCCTACGATTGTGCATTGCTATAGGTGGTACCCGTAGCGGTCTTCGGGAATGAAGGTTCACTTCATGCAAGCGGTTTCTGACTGTTTGGTCGCTAATTAAGTTCCCTGAAGAGTGATGAAGCCTCACGGCTAACATCATGGCGGTTATTGTTGGAGCTCTTCGAGTTAAGATTTGAATGTATCGGTCTTGTCTCCGTGTGGTGCAGCGATACCGTCCTCCATGGCGCTCAGCCACGGTACCAGTGCTTCGGTAACGTGTCCAAAGTCGACTGATAACACTCTGACTTGTATTCAGAGCTAAAGCCACAGTACGTTGCCGGGAACCAGCTTCTATCATTCCCACGGCTCTGAGCATTTCTTCCCTGCTTAAATGACGTCGCCGCTCCATAATAACGTTGGTTTTAATCAGTAGTAGGGAAACAGTAGCACTAATAATGTCTTCAATGCGTTGTATGTTTTTATAGGGAAAATATTGACAGCTGATTTTCATCTTTTACTCGAATTTGATTCACAGTTCCTGATTCAAATTATGAAATGCACCAAAAAGGATCCATATAAATTTATAAAATCATAAATTTATTACAAAGCCACATCTCAATCTCAAGAAATCCGCATAAAAATGCTTGATCCCTAGACACTTTTGATGTGTGTATTTACAAATACTCAAGTCGAATCAACTTCACACATTAGATGACCAGGCTCATGGTCATTGGCAATGGCAACTAAGTTGTCTATAGAAACAAAGCCATTACAAGTCATGCGGCCAAACACGACATGGATTTGGTTTTCTACTTGGTAGCCTGCAGTCACGTGTCATGATTTTGCTCTTATAATGCGTGAGGTACTTTGCCTTTATGTACGGTTAGCTTAAAATATGGTTTGCCACTCTAACGACAACGTTAGTTTCGCTTGCAGATCGATCTGAAAACTTTTATAGGTAGTATATATGAACCATGTTAAAATTTTCACACTACTACTCTACTCACTTACTACTTTTTAGGCCGTCCGTAACACACTTGGCTGGGGCGCGTCCTCATAATTAGCCTAGGGCGGTCAGAACTCTTAATCAGTCGCTGGATCGCGTTCATTAACAGCTGTTTGAATACCTCTTTCCGGTAATCTTGAATGCACGTCCTTAAGAGTTTGGCGACTCGGTGTAGGCCTATTACCTTCGTCGATTTTCTTCTACAGCCAGATCTGCACTCCCATTGCAAAAGCCATACACGAAGTTTAGCAATATTATTATGTTGCGCTGAATATTGGCGATGTGCCATAATATATCATATTTTTTAAAAATATCACTTTATATCACTTAAAAAATATCGATTTCCGATTCGATTCAAATTGAACAAACACAGATCTTACAGCAAAATCTGTTCCGATCACGTCTCGAACCCGTCGAAAATGATAAGGGTGTAATCCTTCTCTTTTAAAAATTCTCCATACATGCCACCTAGACGTTTGAAGTTGCATTGCAATCCGTCTAATGCTTAGTCTAGGATCATTGGTTATTAGTCTAAGCACTTCTTCTTCTACTTCGGGCGATACCAAGTGATCGCGTTCATTAACAGCTGTTTGAATACCTCTTTCCGGTAATCTTGAATGCACGTCCTTAAGAGTTTGGCGACTCGGTGTAGGCCTATTACCTTCGTCGATTTTCTTCTACAGCCAGATCTGCACTCCCATTGCAAAAGCCATACACGAAGTTTAGCAATATGTTGCGCTGAATATTGGCGATGTGCCATAATAAATCATATTTTTAAAAAATATCACTTTATATCACTTAAAAAATATCGATTTCCGATTCGATTCAAATTGAACATACTAGAATCGATTCTTGTTTAAATCGAACATCAAAAGATCGATTTTCGATTAATCGCGCCAATTTCAAACATGCCTAATTGCCTAATATAGATACAGGTAGGGTTGCTATACGTCCGGAATTTTCCGGATATGTCCGGTAATGTAAGTCTTTAGCCGGAATGCGGAGGGAATCCAAAACCGTCCGGAATTGATTAAATAGAGTAAAGAGTGAAATAAAAAAAAATATAAATCAAATATTTTTATTTCAAGTTCAGTTAACAATCAACATTATTAATTTAGTTATTCATTTTGATCATTTTAGTGATATTTAGTGCTCCCAGAAACATTTTTTAACACTTCCGAATCTTTAATAATAGTTTTATAGAACATTTCGCTCTCATATTTTTTTACTGCGTTAAGAGAATCAACTCTACAGAAAGTCTGTTCCTTTCTTTAGACCATTGGGTTCCCATCAGGGAAAAAACCCTATCAACATTGGCATTTTGTGCCTGCGTGGCAAATATGTATGAGCATATCTTGAAAAATTGAGTTTTCCTGGTCCAGCAGCATTTAGAATAATTGTCCATTGGTTATTGGCAGTCACCTCAAAAAAAATTAACTTTGTTGCTTGATCATACTATTCAAAACTGTGATTTCATCAAACAAAATGCTATCATCTAAAGGGTCATGGACAAAAATATATGAAGACTGGTACTCGGCCTAATATCCATAATATACATATATATCATTGGAAAGGTGTTTTTACAAGGACTAATGTTAACCGAGTCGCTTGTCTCCATTTGCTGTCGGAACGGAGTTATTTTGTGTTAAGTATTTAATCTTTTTTTTAGATTTTTTTTATTTTTGTTTGATTTTGTTAAGGTAATGGTGATATTATATCGTTGTCTTGTATAGAATCATGTGTGTGATGATTACTAGGCACTAAAATTAATAAACACTCAGGAATAAAAAAGAAAAAAAAAATAGAAAAAGTAAGAAACGTTATTTTTTTTAAACATTATTATCAATAATGACATCGTTGAGGAACGCTGCAGGAGCAGTGAAGCCTTCATGTCTGGCATATCCTAGATAACACACGAATGAAACTATATGAGCACAAGTGCCGACTGTTCGACGTCCGGTCAAACACGTGCAGAAATAATTGCATAAAATGTTATGGATATTGGTTTCGTTTTTATTAACATTGTTTTTTACCAATACATATTTTATTAAAATATTTTTGCCGCAAAGGCTTGAAATCTCGTTTGAACCTCCCGTTCACCACTACCACTATCCACCGGCATATTGTACCTTGCTCAGTAGTTAGCTGTGTCTCTCATCTGTCTTTAAATGGTGGAACGTAGGATTCATAAGTATGATATCATCTAAGCTGTCCCGGTTTGGTTGAAGAAAGCAATGTAATGGATTTTCTCCATCATTCATTATGTCGCTCATGATGTTCGCATCGGTCTTAGTGGCAGCGTATGGTTCCAAAACATCGATTATATAGCCATTGGAACACAAGTAAAAACGGCTTCAGGAAGTTCTGAAACTTATGCAGGCTATGAGATAGACCAGTGGTGGGCAAACTTTCCTCATGGGGGGCCAGAAAGTTGAAACAATTTCGGAGGGCCAGAATTATAGCAAAAATGCTATATAATTTGAAATATTTTAATCTTAAAAATGAACATTACGTACACCAATCATCATGTTATTTTCAAATTACAATTTAACTTTTATTCGAAGGCCCTGCCATGGTAGGTGTGTGATACATATGAAATTGTTTCTGATATGCCATAATAACTTCGAATGTAGGTTCGAGCTGCGACGTAGTAACTTTCAGCAGCGAGAAAAGGTGTTCATCAGTAAGTCGGTTTCTGATTGAGTTTTTCCGCAATTTCATGGTCGAAAACGTCTGTTCGCACACATATGACGATCCAAACATCGCCATAATTTTCTGGGCGTGAGCAATCATATTTGGGTATTCAAGTTTCGACAGTGTTTTATAAAAATCTAGTTTTGATGAATTTAAGAACAGTTGTTTTAAATGGGGGCTGCACTGCATTTCAATAACTTCTAACTGCAATTCTGCAGAGACATTCTCCGGGTCTACATTAAACGGCATCGAAAAAACATCAAGCGGCGAATAAATGTTCTTAAAATCTTGAAACCGTGTTTCAAATTCTGTGTGAAGTTTCGACAACCATAAATCAGCCTATAATGTTCCCACTGCTGGGACACAGGCCTCCTCTCGGTGAGAGGGAGTGGGCCGTAATCCACCACGCGGGCCCAGTGCGGATTGGCAGATGTCACATGTCTTCGAATTTTTGGTTCTAGGACATGCCGGTTTCCTCACGATGTTTTCCTTCACCGGTTTGAGGGCAGTGGTGATGAAATAATTTACACAAAGTAAAGCGCCTGTCTGGATTCGAACCTACGACCTACAACTCGTAAGTCGCGGCCGTTACCACTTGGCCACCACTGCTCTCGACAACACCTGACTGAATTCTTTTAGTTTGTTTCGACAACACCTGACTGAATTCTTTTAGTTTGTTCTCACTCACCGATGACATGGATTTTAAACGCGGAAAGTGAGTTAAATCGTTCTTCTCCATGCTGTTGAATGTGAATGTGAGGACTATGTGGGTCATTTTTTTTTTCTGTTTTCCTTCTTAGTTTTAATCATGATCTGGCAGTTTGAGTAATTTACGCGGCCTACCCAAATGTCCTTTCTTTGGTATTGTTCGTCGAATCGTTGAGCTCCTCAATTTCTGAGTTGAGCTGCACGATTTTTGACAAATGCGTGCACTGATTGGACAGGTCCGCTCAATCTGTGTGGTTCTTTCCTCAAAAGACCATTTCAGACATCAATCTACATGGTCTTCACACGATCTGACCAAGATTTTGTCTGGACTTTAAAAGAGACTGTGACCTCTGAGTTTGTTTCGGCCTTTCTTCTCAGAGTAGTCAGATAGGAAAACGCCGACCACATCTAGTTTAAAAAATATGATGACGTGTAAAAGAGTTTGTAAAAACCTACTTAAAGAAAATAAATCATTTATCATTTACGCGACCCGCAACACATGAACTACGCGCGGCTAGTATCGCTGGCTCCTTTACCTATGCATCTATCATTCTACTTCATACTGCTGATCCGACAAAATATAATTATAGTAGGCCATATTCTATTCATTTTGAAAGACCGTCGGCGGGCCGGATTAAATCCTTTCGCGGGCCGGAGCTGGCCCGCGGGCCGTACTTTGCCCATCACTGACCTACACAATCATTCATAAATCATATATTTTACTATTTAATCCATCACATCAGAATCTGTTTTGTAAGTCAGTACTACATTTTGCTTTGTAGTATTTATTTTCTTTGTTTCTCTCTATTTAATTAGATTTATATTTTTGACCAATACTTTTGTTTAATTACAGAAACTTCAGAACTTCCTGAGCCTGATGCCAGTTCAGTTGAAGTTCAAATACAACAAGTGCCTGAGCCACAACGGACAGGTAATATACCGCAAATGCTTTAGATATGATAATGATAAGAATCTAGATGTAAGTATCTAGCTAGAGGCTTCTGTACTGTATGGTATTGTCCATGGTTATTTCGATTGTATCAATCTCACAAGCAAACTTGATAATATGTAGTATCCATGCAGGTACCTATTTGCAGTCAATACCTGTCGAACTAATTCTGGTTTGCGCTGCCCTATCAATCAAATGGTTAAATCTTATAATTGTAATTTTGTTAATATTGATACATTTGTATGCTCAAAACCCAAATTTAAATGTAATATTATGAAAACTATTATTAACCAGTAATGTTATTAGGAATGTAAGCAAGTCTAGATTTTATTATTTGTTTTAGTGATAATTATGTTTGCCAAGCAATTAATTCAATCAATTTAGAATTTCTATTTTGCATGATGTAATTAATTATTATTAATTTGATGTGATTATTTATTTATTATATAATACTTATCTAGTGGCACTCATAATCATTGTCGTTGTATTGTCTTTTGTTAATGCGGATAATGTAGTGGGCTGCAACATTGTTAATATTTTGTATTATCTTTTCTCTATTCCAACACATATTGTAGCTGTTTATTGTCCCTGAATTGATTAAATATATATATGGATACCTTACAGAAGGTATAGATATATTTTTCCCTTAACTTGGCAAAATGTAAAGCACATGTGGTGCAGTATTCTGGCAAAGTATGAAACTGCAAATTAACCAGATTTTTTATATTTAAATAGCTTTAGGGGAGTTTTAATACTTTGTAATTAATATGTTTTATAATAATAGTTTGTTAATTTATAAAATATTAATAGTGCCCCAAAGGGTACATCACCAATTTCACTTAAATTAGTAATTGCTGTTATTTGTGCCCCACAAGGTACAGTCGGTGACCAACATTGTCTGACCCACCCAAAATTGCCTGACTCACCGGCATATCTTGTTAAGCCATTTTAATCATTATCTTCTTATCGTTAAAGTTGAAAAGCTTTTAAATAACACGGCCATACTTACTACCTAATCTTTAATTTCGCGTATTCTCAACCAGTCATTGTGGCTTCGCGGTTCGATGCTGGATTCGCGATGAACAACATGTGGGTTCGAAAACACAATCCACCTTATATCAATTTCTTTATAATTTCTTTTTCTTTATTTGTTTTCATTTATGATTTCTACAATATTTCTTGCATTATTATAGAACGACTAATATGATTTTTGCCTAACAACTTTTCTGGAAAACAAGTGGGTAAATAAAAAAAAACTATAAGTCCTCAAATAAGTAGGATGAAGTAAAGGTTTACGTCGTGGGGTAGATGGATACTAAATTGATTTAAGTGACAAAAGTCAGTCTACCTACGCCTAAACAGTGACTGCGGCGCACAAACATTTCTAAAACGTTTGACGTAAATCGTGAAAAGTATTTTTAATGAATTTGGTGTAATCAAAGCGTCATCGCGTCATGTCGCAACTTAATGACTATACAAAACATTGCTGGCTGGATGGTGACGTCCTGCTGCCGACTGTGCGAATTGCCTATCCAAATACAGATATTTACTTCGTGCAAGATAACTGCTCCATCCACCGTGCAGGCATTGTGAAAAATTGGTTAGCTGCTCAAGAAGGTGTAACTGTTATTTACTGGCCATCATTATCTAAAACTCTCGATTTGAACCCTATAGAAAACCTATGGGGTCAAATGGTTTTAAATTGGGACACATCCGAAGTGCGAAATAAAAACAATTTGGCTGAGATCGTGTCATCGACATGGGAGCACATGAGAGGAAAAGATTTGTAAAATAAACATTTTTATTACTTGCAATGATTTTGTTTCATTTCTATACAAACTGCCCATTTAAAAAGATATTTCCCGACTTCGTTCGAAGAAAAAAAGAAGTAAAAAATAGATAATAATTAAAAACAAAACATTGCTAACAAAAAACTGTTAGGTTTTTCCTGGTTTCGAACGCAAACAACGATGAACATCGAGCTGCCTTAGTGACCACGGGACCAATTCAACTCTTGTAATAAGTTTTGAAATTCGATCTTAGTTGTGATGACAGACGCAATATTCTAAAGAATTTGAACCACATCGTATATTTTCATAAAGTTCATTATCGCACAATCACAACCAGCTATTAAAATGAATCACAGAATTTTGCTATTAACCGTAGACAGTTAGACACCTTTAAAATGTTACTGATGCGCGATATTTTTTTTTTAATCATCCACCCTCGCCTTGGTTTTTTTTAGTAGTCTTGAAACTCATTAGCCTTTCAACCTTAACAACAACAATATAATGATTAAAATCGCCTAACAACATGATTTATCGAAATGCTTGCACGGAGTATTCCAAATGTTCACGATAAGGTTCAAATTCGCTATCACTCAAGGGGGTCAGATAATGTTGGCCACCGACTGTACAATGCCGTTTTTGCCTACAATAATAATAATATGCAAAATAACAATAAAAATAATATTTTGTAATCACAAAATAAGTAATTTATTCAAAAAAATTAAAAAACTAAAAATGTATTAACATAACTTATAAATTCTTACAAAAATTAACACAAAAAGTAAATCTTTTCTCAACTTTAATAATGTAAAAGTAATTATTAGTTAATTTTATTGTTAAACTTATCTTACTGACACAGCCTCTTCGTGAGATCAGTTTGAGAGATCAAAAATATCTTACGAAAAATGTAACAAAATTATCTATGAAAAAGGCCACTACAAAAAATACTACTTATAAAATGAATCACAATAATTATTCATAATCAAAACAAAGTTAGTTGTAATTGTAAATAGTAACGTAAATAGTTGTAAATAGTAAACGTAATTAATCAACCTGCTAACTATATTTTGCTTTTAACGTACATAAAAAATAGTCTTCTGTATTTATTCCCTACTATGAAAACTTACAATACAATTTCGATCCTTTTTTATGCACAATCGCATTTCACACTTAGTACACATAAAAGTAGTTTTTCCAGAATTACATTTTCTACAACGACCTTTAGATGTCACAATAGGGTAATGGTTATGTCCGTCAAATCGTATATCTTCAGCAGGGCGTGTCTTTATAGGATTAATTATTATATTTCTAGATGATGGGCCCGGAACATCATGCAAATCCACTCCTAGTGGAGGTTCTTTTTGTGCCTGTAAGCCTTGAGCTATTTTTAATCTAAAATCTTTTAATCTAAGGTATTTGTCATCAGTCATTAATAAACTATATTCTCTTCTATATAGTAGCCATGCAATATTTACAGATATATCTAGAAGCTGTGAAAAAATTGCCATATACCACTTGTGTGTTTTGTAATATGTCCTGTATATAGCTATCAACATATCGGAGAGATCTACTCCACCCATATGTTTATTATATTCATTAATGATTTTAGGACATGGTATGTCGATAAATCTTTTAGCATCCTTACTGTACCTATTACATGTTCCCATAGGTTCAAGACCTACATATGTACTCCCGATTAGTACAGGTTTATTGTCTAACCACTTCACCATGATAATCTTTTCATCATTACAAACTCTATAATCAACAAAACCACGTGGTTTCTTTTTTATCGATTTATCGGATTCTAAGTCACATTTCCGTATTTTGTTTTGTCTAAAAGTTCCGATCGATAAAATGCCCATTTCATCACGCAGATATGTCATAAGCTCGATACTGGAAAAAAAAATTGTCGAAATACACCACCGACAGAACCGGATTATGCATTGTACGACATAAAGTCAAAATCACTATAGCCCCTAACCCCATGGATTTCTCTTTGTTTTTAAATGAAATTCCCCGGAAGGTGCTTTCTCCACCGTATAATAGGAAATCGTACACAAAACCTGATACACCCGATCTGACAAATAATTTATAATATTTATTGTTGGTATTGTTTCACGCTTGTGATTAACACACGTTAGGTGTGGCTGGGTTCGATTCTCAGGTTGTTCAGTGTTATTGGTATCTTCTTGCGGAAAATTCCTAGTAGCCTGAATGGCTGGCGAAACAAAGCAGTGAATAGCAATAGCCTTACCCCCTTTTGTATACATGGGAGATCTATCAACGTCTCTAGCAAACTGGGTGTACCAAATGCACCTCTACCTACCACTTCAAAGTTTATAATGACATTTTTAATTCTCATTACAGTTTCACGAACAAGAATCGACCCCGAATGGGTGAAGGAATTAGAGAGGAATAGAGTACAGGCGGAGAACATGATGGCTGATGCTACTCTCATCATCTCTGAAGCTGCATGTTAACATGTTAACGATAGTCTGGCTGTTCTCTCGAAATGGTTTGCAGCTAATAATCTTTTACTTAATGCGAACAAAACTAAATGTCTTAAGTTTTCATTACCAAATGTACCTCAAGTGGGTCTGAATTTAGAACTTGATGGCAAAAGACTAGATGCTGTTACGGAAACTGTATTTCTAGGAATTACTTTAGATTCAAAATTACAATGGGGCGCACACATTAGAGCTCTCTCAAGTAGATTAAGTTCAGCTGCATATGCAGTAAGAAAAATAAGGCAGTTGACAGATATAGCCACAGCTAGGTTAGTATACTTTGCTTATTTCCACAGTATTATGTCTTATGGTGTTCTGCTGTGGGGATCGGCAGCTGACGTAGATTCAATTTTCATTTTACAGAAGAGGGCAATCCGCGCAATCTATAAAATGGGTCCTCGCGAGTCTCTTAGAAACAAATTCAAAGAAATTGATATACTAACTCTGCCTTCTCTTTATATTTTAGAAAGTATTTTGTATGTTCGCAAAAACTTAGGACTCTTCAAAATAAGAAGCGATTTCCATAATATAAATACACGTAGTAAAAATGAAATTGTGTTACCTAAATTTAGATTAACTAAAACTAGCAAGTCATTTCTTGTAAACAGCATCCGTTTTTATAACAAGTTGCCAAAGCCGGTTACAGAACTTAGCGATGGAAAGTTCAAAACCCTCATCAAACGTGTCCTTATCAAAAAAGCATATTATAAGATTAAAGACTACGTTGAAGACAAGCTAGTCTGGCAATAATTCCTTCTGCACATGTGGCTTCCCTGGCTTCTCATTAACGGCATAACTATGTAAATGTCTATTAACTGCTCTCAAATTACGATGTTTAATTTTTATTTAATTATTATTATTATTTTTACATACTTTTTGACATAATTTCTTTATTATTTGACATTATATACTTTTTGACATAATTTCTTTATTAATTGACATTGTATACAGACACTTGAAAATTTTCACCTCTTTATTAGTGGTTTTATTGAGAATCATAACACTTGGTTTTAGTAGGTTTTTATTATTATTTTTCTTTTTTTATTATCTATCCTTTTGATAGATTCTTATTTTGTAAATGTGAGGACTTTGTAGGCCTTATAGACTTTAGATCTGTAGACCATTTTCTATTTTATCAAGTACTTGGTACTTGTTGACAGGCCTGCGCTGTCCTTCCATACCTACTTACTGTAATCTGGAAACATTGTAAAAGCCAATTATTTTTAAAAAGAGTAACCATGGAGTTTCTTGCCGGTTCTTCTCCATAGGAAACGACCAATTGGAACCGTGCACCTAGCTTCTGACGTTTCATAAGTGCCCATGTAGGTTTATGTGAAATAAAACATTTTGATTTTGATTTTGATTTTGCAAAAAAGATCGCTAAGACGTCTCTCATGAATGCTGAGACGAATCGTATGAATGCTGAGACGTCTCGCATGAATGCTGAGACTTCTCGCATTAATGCTGAGACGTCTCGCATGCAGTTAGAGGTCATGAAGGCGATTAGCCAGTCTAATAGCGCGTTAGCACCTATGGACACTAATTAATTTTTAAATGTACCTGACTAATGTATTTTAAATAAATTTTTATGTTGACAATTCAACATAAAAATGTATTTTAATGATTTAGCTAAATGATTGATTGATTATAGATTGCTATTGATGCAGGTGAGGGGCCCTTGGCTAAATAATAATAGCCGCACAGGTCGATCGATCAGGTTAAGCTACGCTTGCCGCGGTTGGTCTGTGGATGGGTAACCAGCTTTACATACCGAGTCCCCTCCGTGCCTCGGAAAGCACGTTAGGCCGTTGGTCCCGGCTGTCATTCGTGGATCTTTGACAGTCGTTACGGGTAGTCAGAAGTTCGAAAGTCTGACAAACAGTCTTACCAAGGGGTATCGTATTACCCAGTAACTGGGTCGTCAGGTCAGATAGGCACTCCATGTGAAATCAGTATTCAGCTGCATCCGGTTAGACCGGAAGCCGACCCCAACATAGCTGGAAAAGGCTAGGCAGATGATGATAGATTTTGATAATGGGACATATTAGTACTATTACTGAGTTCAGTTACACAATAATATATTATGCGAATAAAGGTTGTTATAATAATATTTATCAAAAGTCAAAGCATTTATTTGGCACATAAACTTTTGATCATCAAATTTTACAGTAAAATAATAGAATACTCTAATTAGTCTCTAATTAGTTTATTTATTTATAAAAGGTACACCAACAGCTTCTGTATACAAAATATCAAATAATAGTAGGTAACAGTTAAGTGCTTATACAGTTGCCAATAGCCGGGTCCACACCGGACGATCCATCGATCCCGCGATCCGCGATCCAGGATCGCGGAGCGTGGATCGTGGATCGTGTTAGGCCGATCCACTCTTGGAAACTTGCGATCCCAAATATGCGCTCCAAGCGATCCTAAGGCGATCCGTGATTCAGCCAGTCTAACTCTTGTACGATATGGAGTCACACGTACAACGGCGGCGTCTTGCCGTTGCAGCAGTAACTTTTATTTTGCTGAAATGCTTGCGCAAAAAATCACAAAAAAGAAAACGACGGTTTTGGGTGAAACAAATTTACAAAAATCGCTTGGAATCTGGGACTCAGCTGTACGCAGAGTTAGTGTCAGATAAAGTTGAACACAATTTTGCAAGAATGAATGCTAATCAATTTGAGATATTGTGTTCATTATTAAATAACAAGCTAAGAAAGAATGATACAAATTATAGAGATGCTATTACTGTGAAGGAAAGATTATTACTAACATTAAGATTTTTAGCAACTGGAGATTCGTACGTCAGTTTGCAGTATCTGTTCCGCATTTCCAAACAGTCTATATCGATAATTATTCCTGAAGTTTGTGAAGCCATCATTGACCTGTTAAATGATTATGTAAAGGTAAGTAAAACCATACTTTATTACTCAATAAAAAAGTAGTGTATTACAATCATAATTTAAAGAAGTAACATGTTTACAATTATTCATTATTTTTTGAAAACATGATATAGGTAGGTACTTATTTAATTCGGTGGTGACTGTGGAAGTGAATAATCCTGAGGTTTCAGAAACTGGGACTGCGATGAATTGGAGGCTAGATGAGCAGACGGTGATGTCTGTGGAATTGGAGCTGGATAATTTTGAGGTTGTAGAGACTGGGACTGTGATGAAGTGTATGCTATTGGTGTGCCAGGATATGAATTAGTGTAATATCCATAATTGCTATCCCCATATCTTCCTGTGTCAGCTTGAAAAATAACTTGGCATATAGCATTTTTGACATTAACTAATGTTACTGCATCATATTTCCGCAATTCAGTAGATATATACTGCCCGAAAGCAATGTAAGAATCAGTTTCCGGTTGTGGTGGCTGAGCACATTGTTGCAGAAGTTGGAAAGCCTCTGAAAGAGTTTCATCTGATATGTCATCTGCATTATTAGAAGTAGTTTTCTTTCTTTTTTTTGTTCTTTTGTTTGTTGTTTGGACACTGGATTGTGCATTCTGATCATTCTGCTCTCTACTCTGATCTGTGTGGTGGTTGGCTCTCTCCGGTTGTGTGTCACTAGTAATGTTACTGTTCTCGTTTTCGCTCACTGTAGTATTAACTTCAAGTTCCCCTTCAGTCGTATCAGATTCTACCTGTAACAACAATTATTATTACTATTTACTGCTTATTCTTATTTTCAGCTTTATATTATAATTAAGATCTCCTTTATTTTCAGGTGCCGTCAACTAAAGAAGAATGGCGTACAGTTTCTCAGCAATTCGAGAATAAGTGGAATTTCCCACACGTGATAGGAGCGATGGACGGCAAACACGTCGCTATACAATCGCCTTTTAATAGTGGCAACGACTTTGATAATTACAAATTATTTCCTAGTATTGTTCTTTTTGCATTAGTAGATGCAAATTATAGGTTCCTGTATGTGAATGTTGGGACTAAAGGCAGAATATCAGATGGAGGCGTGTTCAAAAGCACAAATTTATATAAAAAACTTGAAAAAAAAGAGCTAAATATTCCTCCACCGGAGATATTGCAAGTTCCCTATAAAATTGAGGTACCCTATTATATACTAGGTGATAAAGCTTTTCAGCTTAATGATTATACTATGAAACCATACGATGGTACACGGGAAAGGGGTTCTTGTGAAAGAATTTTCAACTACCGACTGTCAAGAGCACGTAGAGTAGTTGAAAACGCGTTTGGAGTACTTAGTTCTGTCTACAGAGTCCTGCGTAAACCTATGCTTTTGGAACCAGAAACTGCGACTAAAGTCGTGCTGGCAACGGTTCATCTATATAACTACTTACGCAGTAATCCTAACTTTATATCGCCAGGAACGTTTGATACAGTACAGGAGAATGGAGATGTAATACCTGTAAGCTGGCGAAATGAACCGCCATCACAATCGCTACAACCGATGGCCGTCATACCAAGAAGAGCAACAGAAAATGCCACTACAATACGGTCCCACTTAGCAAGACACTTTGTTACAAACCATACAATAGTTTGGCAAAATGAATATCAGTAAACTAATAGCTCACATGTTCCAATGTATCGCGTGTGGTTCCGGGTTCATTTTTATCCGCCATAAAGTCGAAGTCATCATACGCAAACCACTTTGATTTATATGTATCTTGAGCACCTGAAATAAACAAGTTACTCATTAAAATAACCACGTGTATTTCTAACAGCTTAAATGTAAAAAGCGAAATCACGTGAAATCCACAGTAAATATTATGATGTAATTACTTATAATAAAATATATAATTTTAATACCTACAGATAAAAAGTAGCTTTGTTTTCTTACCGGATCCAGTTATACGGCTTTGCTTCTTTCTGTGTTTCTCCCTTCTGTAGCCTCCCGCCAGAGATCGCATTTTTTTCTTTAGGTTCTCGATCGACTTATTCCCCATTTCACGAGAAATCTGACGCCAAGCATCATCTCTAACACCTCTATTGGTGTAATTAGAATCTTTGGGATCCCATAAACATTTAAATTCTTTATAAAGCGATATCAAACGGCGACTTTCTGAGATGTCCATGGCGAGGTGGATCGCGCGAACCAACACAACCGTCCACACCGCGCGCATCACGCAACTGAGGCACCTTTGAGGCTGGCACAAAAACCGACCGCACACGGATCGTGCGAGGTAGGGAGCGCGCGCTCCAATACGTGCGCATGGATCGCGCGCGGCACGTCCACACCGCCTGCATCTTTGGATCGCGCTGCTGCCGCGCGCGATCGGAGCGCGATGGATCGTCCGGTGTGGACCCGGCTAATAACAGGTGGACTAACATTCTCAAATACAGTGATAACCTAAGGTAAAAACGAAATGTATAAAAAATAAGTGAAAAAAACTAACTATGTAAACAGAAATATAAAATTATACAGGGTGTTTGGTGCATCGTTTGCCAAATGGAATTGGCCGAATGGAGAGGTCATTTGCTATCTCTTAAGGCCCAGTAACTCATTCCTTATTACACCGGTTTTTTTATTATGACTTTTTAATTTTTATTTAGAAAAATACAAGAACTCTGCATTTAAGCTTAAATTTAAAAAAAAGTTATGAGTATAGCCTTCTAATTTCATTTCAATTCTTATGTTTACTCTTGTATGGTTCTATGAAATACAAAATTACTTGCTAATAACATCTTACCTTCCTTCCTATGCAATTTAAGCTTAAGTACTGGTGTAGTACCCGACTGCGTAAAAATTGCAAATATTTGTCCAATATTAAAAAGTGGAGATCCAAAAACTCCCGCAAATTATCGCCCAATTTCTCTGCTGACAGCTCTTTCAAAAATCCTTGAGAAAGTTGTTAACAAGAGATTATTGGCATATTTAGAAAAAAATAAGCTACTATCGGATAATCAATTTGGCTTTCGGGTCGGCAGGTGCACGGAGGATGCAGTAACTAACTTAGCCGACTATATAGCTCAGAACCTAGGTCAAGGACAGGCATGTACTGGGATCTTTCTGGACCTTGCAAAAGCCTTCGATACAATCTCCAGAAAAATTCTTATCAAAAAAATTTCCCTACTAGGAATACGTGGCGTTGCTTTGGACTGGTTTACCTCATATCTCTGTGATAGAACTCAAAGGGTTGTGCTGGGAGAATATTCTAGTGACTCAACCACCGTACATTTTGGTGTTCCCCAGGGAAGCGTGCTGGGTCCCACCCTATTTATTATCTACATAAATGGATTATGCAGCATGAACCTCCCACAGGCTAAAATATTCACTTATGCTGATGACACCGCAATCGTTTTTCATGGGAAAACTTGGGATGAAGTGCAATGCGCGGCTGAAGGCGGGATAAAGGCTGTTGCGAACTGGCTCCAGCATAATCTTTTGACGCTGAACATTGACAAAACCAAGACCATCAACTTTGCTATTTCCGAACGTTCATCCCCTAAATTATTATCTTGTTTACGGCTGCACTCTTGTATTAGTTCCGACCAGTGTTCTTGTCCTTACATTGAACAAACTGACTCCATTAAATACCTTGGGGTTATTGTAGACAATAGATTAACGTGGTCCGCACACCTAACCGCTTTAAGAGGCAGGGTTAGAACAATGCTGCGGATCTTTAAACAACTGGGCAAGATTGCTGATGATTGTGTCCTGAAGATGATTTATTTCTCCCTTTGTCAATCCATCCTCAAATACTGCATAGTAGCGTGGGGCGGTGCGGGCAAGACTTTACTAATGAAAGTAGAACGAGCTCAACGTGCTCTATTAAAAGTTGCCTATAGACGACCGTACCGGTACCCCACTAATAAACTGTATACGGAAGTGGGAGTTCTTAGGGTTAGACAACTTTACATACTGTCTGTCACCCTACGTTTTCATAAAACTGCCTTAAACACGTGTGTCATTTCAAGTCGTAGGGTAAATTGGAATAAAATTCGATGCCGTAAAACCATTGGTAGAAGGTCTTACAGTTTTATGGGACCTCACATTTATACAAAATTCAATGGTCTACATAAAATACTAAAACTGACACAAAAAAAATGCAAGGTAACTGTAACTAATTGGCTTCTTACACTGGACTACGATATGACTGAAAATTTCATAGCATAAGTAAAAAACTTAAACATATAGACAAATACTTAGGTTGACTTGATTACATATACACATACACACACATACCCTCATTCACATATAACATACAGGCATACATACACACACATATAACACACAGACACTCTATTACAACACAGACTCAACTGACACAAATCACACCACCATGTATTTCGTACACTCTTATAAGCCTATTTTTATTTTTAAGTCTCCTATTTTAATTTTAATAATGTACCTTTTTCTGTTTTTTTTTTCTTTACATTAAATTGTTAACGGAACGAAGGAGCCTGGATCTCACAACACAGGGAATCCTAGTGTGAGATCTAGGAATTCAATTCACTTGAATGTAATCTTAGCTTAATAAATTATTATTATTATTATTATCTAGTTCCTTTTTAATAACTCACAAAGTTTTTGAAAAAAAGAAAAATATACATAACACTCAACTTTAAATTGCTGTAAAAAAAAAAACAAAAAGCGATCGGGATCTTCCAATTCTTTTAAAAAGTTCTCTAGTTTGTCCCCTTTCCAACGGGGTGCAACATACAAAAAAAAAAACTTTAAAAACTTCAGTAATTCGCTAAATGTGTAATCGAGACACATCAGGCTGATATTCGATATTACGGTAAGAACACTAGTTTTCACTTAAATAACATTCTTTAAGTAGGTGTATAGTGTTATCTCACTCTTACGCAGTCCCTTATCTCTTTCTAGGGTTCTAACTTTCCTCGAACTTGAAACAAAAAATAAAATTTTATTTAATAAGTACCTAATTTTAAATTTTGTTCAAATTGTCCTCCACTATTGCGTACACACTCGCGAAATATTCGTCTTATCTCGACTGTAGTGGTGTGTAAACGTATTTCTAAATACGTTTGGTAGGTAGTGGTAGGTAGTGGTGTGTAAACGTATTTCTAAATACGTTTACACACCACTACAGTCGAGATAAGACGAATATTTCGCGCGTGTGTACGATATAGTGGAGGTAAATTTGAACAAAATTTATAATTAGGTAATTATTAAATAAAAGTTTATTTTTTATTTCAAGTTCGAGGAATGTTAGAACCCTAGATAGAAATAAGAGACTGCGTAAGAGTGAGATAACACTATCCACCTACTTAAAAAATGTTATTTATGTGAAAACTAGTATTCTTACCGTAATATCGAATATCAGCCTGATGTGTCTCGATTACACATTTAGCGAATTACTGAAGTTATTAAAAGTTTTTTTTTGTATATTGCACACTGTTGGAAAGGGGACAAACTAGGGAACTTTTTTAAAGAATTCGAAGATCCCGATCGCTTTTAGTTTTTTTTTACAGCAATTTAAAGTTGAGTGTTAAGTATATTTTTCCTTTTTTCAAAAACTTTGTGAGTTATTAAAAAGGAAGTAGATGTTATTAGCAAGTAATTTTGTATTTCATAGAACCATACAAGAGTAAACATAAGAATTGAAATGAAATTTGAAGACTATACTCATAACTTCTTTTTAAATTTAAACTTAAATGCAGAGTTCTTGTATTTTTCTAAATAAAAATTAAAAAGTCATAATAAATAAACCAGTGTAATAAGGAATGAATTACTGGGCCTTAAGAGATAGCAAATGACCTCTCCTTTCGGCCAAATCCATTTGGCAAACGATGCACCAAACACCCTGTATAAGTTATAAGTTACAGAGCTTGCAAGAAAAATCTACATACTAATACAATGAATCTTTAGATTGTGATAGATAAACAAATCATTAGTTGTATTATAGCCTCCTAGCTGACCATAATCTTTGGACAATTCGATCTCGTTGTTGTCGGCCTCTAGCTAGGAGCTGTAGCTCAGCACCAGCACTCGCATCCCCCTGTGGTAGTGGTGTGACTTGGTTGCTAAGATCTCCTTCAATATCTTCATTCGTCATCTGTGATACTGGCAACTGATATTTGTTGCAGATGTTATGCAATACAGCACAGGCATTTATGATCATAGCCACTACGTGATGATCATAATGCAACACCCTATGTACCAGTAAACATCGCCAACGTGCTTTTAAAACCCCTATGCAGCGTTCTATAGTATTTCTGGTTAGACAGTGAACTGTTGTATAATGCTCATCTGCACTATTAGGTTCAGCATTCACAATTGGAGTTAAAAGCCATGGTCTCTCAGTGGATATCCAGAATCACCTGAAATATAAAAATTACATTGTAAAGGTGTACAAGCAGTATAAATTAATAATAAAATGCAAAACAGCCTTTATTTTAAATTTACCTAGCAACCAGATAGTCTCTCCTCTGCTGTGCAGATCTTGGAGATGCTCTTGTATCGCACAATTTGGTTTTTCTTTATTTTGTATATCAATTTGCTTGATAAAGCTTTTCTACCTTTTGGTAAAGTGGCAAGTTTCCAGGTATTATTTTTCTGAAGTGAATTCATCTCGCTTTGCATAGCTTCTTCCCATTTTTCTCTATTTTCCGATGACATTGCTTCATTATATATTTTGGGCTCAGTATAGTTGTCTTCTAACTCTGCCACAACGTTCATAAAAAAATCATGCTTGCGTATTAATTAATAACCACGCAAAGCTCTGGTTTCTGTTCGCCTGTTGATAACTTCATTCTGAGATGGCACTGGTTCTTCTTCTGCAGAAACAATTTCATCTTCTTCAGAAATCGTATTATTATTAGTTCCTGTTTGCATTTCTGTTTCATCTACTTCAGAAATTGTATTATTATTAGTTCCTGTTTGAATTTCTGCTTCAAACCAAGTGTTTTCTTCTCTTTCTTGTATTTCTCTATTTATATTTGGTTCTAGAAACTCAATCTCGACATATTCTTTTTCTTTTCTTATTTCATCTTTGTTATTTTTACTAACATCTCCGTATTTTAAGACGTAGTAGAGTTTCTGCATTATGTTTACATTTTTGGTTACAATCACTTTTTGCGTTGATGGTACCCAAATACGGAAAGCCTTCGATATTTCAGAGTATCCAATGAAGACTCCAGGTAGAAGAAGGTTTTAGAAGAACTAATGCCTTTGCTCCAAATCTATTAAGTTGAGCAACGCATGGTTTTCTGCCAACCCATTTTTCAAATGGTGTTGCATTTTCAGTGCTGTTGTTTGGACTTCTATTTGATAGGTAGTTTGCTTTGTAGATGGCTTCGCCCCACAGACATATCGGTGCGTTAGACTCAATCATTAAACTCCTTGCTTTTTCCAGTAAAGTTCTGTTTTTCCTTTCCGCAATTTCGCTTTGATGCGGTGTGTAAGATGCAGATAATCTTCTGGTTATGCCATTTTCTTTTAAGAAGTTGTTGAACTCATTTTTACAATATTCCGTGCCATTGTCGGATTGTAGGCATTTAATGTTTTTTTCCATGAAGTTTTCTACTTCAGCTTTATAGATCTTATATACAGTTGTATGTAATGCTATTTTGTCTTCACTATTTTGTTTGATTGTTGTTAGTTCATTAAAAGAAATAATAAGTAGCAGTAGCAGTAGTTATTAATTATTAACAAGCTCAAGGAACTGGTCAAAAACTCAATTGTCTAAAAGGTTCAATAATGCTATTTTGTCTTCACTATTTTGTTTATTGATTGTTGTTATAAGTAGCAGTAGTAGTAGTTATTAAATATTGTTGTAATAAGTTCAAGCAACTGGTCAAAATCCGATTGTTAGGTTTCCACCTGGAGTCGTGTGCAGGGCCGCACACGATGTCAGGACGGACGATTGTTAGGTTTTGTTCCTTGTTTATAAATAGAAACTTATGTTTTTAAAGATAATTGTTAAAATAAGTTAATTTTGTTAGGATTTTTGTAAATATAATGTTTTAAATATTATCAAAGGAATTTTGTGTAAACGATTCATTACTATTGTTTGGGAATGTCAACCCTTGATTTAATATTGATTGGCGCATGGCGGGAAACTAGGTCGCTCTACGATTGGATTACGACACTAGTATCGCCTGATGTCGTGAGCCAATTGGAGAGCAGGATGTGCCGCGGGGATTTTGGGGGTTCGTTGGCTAGGAGCGGGTGCGCGGACGGCATTCGCTCCTGGACCATCGATTGCGATATTCGACTAGAATCGGTTCCAAAGAAATGTAATAATAAGTATAAGTAACATATTTGATTTGTTGTAAACCTAATTAAAACTAAGTGAACAGTTTGAGTTTGTATTCATCAGTCTTCCCAGCTAGAATAGTATCCCTTTGAGAGTGGTGACCGCTGAGGCTGATATTGTTTACACTATACATTTTTACAGTAAAAATAATATTTTTTATCCACAGTATATTTTTGATGAATAAACTCACTCACAAGAATAGATAGGTTAGGTTTGACACGGTGACACCCGGATAGAAAAATAAAATGTTTTTTTACGCAAGTAACGTCACCTTTGGAAGCGTTCATAAATATTTACTCTATGATGCGTTCAAATTATTGACCAAATACTACCAGTTGCTTTTGCGTCCGACAACAGCAAAAAATTAAAAAACTAAATACCGCAGCAACTGACCCAACTAATCATTTTTTTAACAGTATTTCCTGTTCTCGGATGGAATGCAGTGAATGCCATAAAAGTTTCTCTAGCGGTTAACAAAGGCCTTTTGTGCTTGCGCATACGCTATCTTCAAACAACATCAATCTTCATCAACGATCTCTTGATAATAATACCTAGGAACCTAACCGTGATTTCATACGAGGATATGAATGCGCTCGATGTTCTGTGTTTAGACAGGTAAGACGGCCGTTATTCTGCTTTGATGTGTTACTTGGGAAGTTGTCAATATTCTGATTCATTGTTTTTATGTAGACTATTTCAGAAGAAAGTTAACCTATAATTGCAACAGCAATCAAAGCATATTAAAACTAGGTACACAAATACATAAATAAGTTAAACAAAACTTCCCACAATTCCGTTGAAAAAAACTGAATATAAATCGTCCGAAAAGGTAATCGTGAGATAAGGAACTTCGATGCACTTTATCTTCGATGGTCTGCACAAGGTCATCGGTCCACCTTGGGCTTATCAACAGTTATTTATTACACTTAAGTTTTGCCGCCCCCTGAAGTCGGCGCCCGGGGCACGGGCCCCGGCTTCCCACCCTCGATCCAAGACGCCGTGTTTATGCACGGTCGTCAGTGTTGTATGGCTCTCTGTACTCTTTCCAATTCCAGGAGGGTAGTTTTAGATTCACATAAAATCATGATAAAGGCTAGCTAGGTCTAGGCACGTTTATTGCAATTTGCAAGTCAGTGTCAGCTTGTATCTTGATCAAAATATTTAGTTATACCAGGTAAAATTTTATTTTCACGGAACGGATGCCGAAACACTGTCACCGGGAAAATACCCAAAATATGTAATAGTATAAAAAACCATCATCTGATTCCAAATATTCTACGTAAAATACAAAGAATACTGAACAGTGCGAGAGAGAGACAAAATTACAACCAAACACTATGTAAACAAACTTTGTTTTTCGAAATGAATGAACTGATTTTATTTAGTGCAAAGGTTTTATTTTCGCACTTTTTTCCGAAACTATAAGAACTATAGCTATACCAAACAGCATATTATCTACCTAGGAGCTTTTAAAACCTTTTATTAGTTTATATAAAAAACAAGTAATTAAAAAAACTAGAATCATTATTTTCGTTGTAATTAAATATTTGGTTTGGCCATTTTGCTGCGTAGTGCGTATTGGGGTCCCTAGACGATCAAAATTGCTTGACAAGCATTTACGTGCTTGACAAGCATGCTTGACGCTTGACGCTTGACGAGGTCACGACATCAAAAAACATTCATGTCAAGCATTCGCATCATTTTGTCGGATAGAGTGACCCAGTGTTGAACTTGCGCTAAAACAGAAACATTTGCAAAGTAGTAGAATGTCTCTAGATGCAGATATGGCTTTTCTTGCTCTCACAATTGCTTTGTTGAAGAAAACAAAAAAGAAACGAACAAGACGATGGTCTAAGCAGTGGTATTTGTTAAGAGATAGATTTACCCATGAGCATTTGCAAAAGATTCTACAAGTGACGGAGCCCAATGATTTCAAAAATTTTTTGAGAATGGATAATGAAGCATTTGAGACATTATTGGAAATGGTTAGGCCAAACATTGAAAAACAGGACTCTAACATGCGACAGGCGATTCCAGTTAGTCAGCGATTATCTGTGACTTTAAGATTCTTGGCTACTGGCATGGATTTGGAAGATTTAAAATTTACTTATGCTATTGCTCCTTACACATTAGAAGGTATAATAATGGAAACCTGTGAGGCTATCATAGAGAAATTAAAAGAAAACATTGCGGTAAGTAGAAATTAACACTTTATTTAGGTAGTTATCTTAATTAACAAAAGTATTAAGGAATTTTATTAAAAAGATGAATATGTTCTAAGAAATTCGACTGCTGTTGTATCTTCGTTGTTGTATTCCTCCAATATATTGGACTGATTAGAAAGGAATTGAATTTTATTGGAAGCGGAAGATTGTTGGACATTGTAGGACTGAGTAGAGGGCGACTGATAGGGCAGAGGTGATTGAATGGGAGCGGGAAATTGCTGAATATTGTGAGATTGATGAGATGGTGATTGATATGGCAGAGGTGATTGAATGGGAGCGGGAGATTGCTGAATATTGTGAGATTGATGAGATGGTGATTGATATGGCAGAGGTGATTGAATGGGAGCGGGAGATTCCTCGGAAATATAAGAATGGTTGGAACTAGGTGAGTTATATCTGAACATTGGCGATTGAGATGAAAGTGGACTAGGCAAAGGATTTTGTAAAAAAGTAACACCATGTCTAGTTAATGTGCCCATTTCTCCTTCAAATAAAACATCGTTAATTATCTTCTCAGCATATCGGCGTTGATCTACAGCTAATCTTCTAATCTTGACAGCCCAACCTTTTGCGATGACATCAGCGTCATCTTCAGTACGATTCTTGAAATAGGAAGTAGCAGCAGAAAATAATTCTGATGTTTCACAACTATCTTCTTTTTTTTTCTTCCTTGATGTGGTTGGTGGTGGCATTTTCTGAAACATATTTTTTATTTAAAGGTACCCAGATCTTCAGAAGGATGGAAAAAGATTGCAAAGGAATTTGAAACTCGATGGAATTTCCCTAATGTGATCGGGGCTGTGGATGGAAAACATGTTCGAATACAGAAACCTTATAACTCCGGATCATACTATTTTAATTATAAACAAACACATAGTATTGTTTTAATGGCTATTGTAAATGCTAAATACGAGTTTATAATGGTGGATGTTGGAGCAAATGGCAGAATATCTGACGGAGGTGTTTTAAAAAATACAGAATTTTGGTCAAAATTCACCAGCAGTGACAATTGTAATAATACCTAGGGGAAAGTAGGGTGGCTTCGCACAGAGGGAGCATTCGCACAGTCACTGTATCAACCTAATACAATACGTTAGCGCGGTTATCTTTGTGTGCGTAACTCCCACTCATACGTATCCTCTACCCGCGGGGCGCGGCGGCAGTGCGGCCGCCGGCTTCGTGGAAACGAGTCGAAACGTGTTTTCGCGCTGCGTAAGTATTTTTTAGACTCAACTTTAAACATTTTTATCTCTCGTAAATTTTGATCAATTTCTATAGTTATTTATTGTAGTTGATGTTTATAATTGTGTTAGATTATTTATAATTATTAATTTTGGGGTGAGGTTTTCCGTTTTTTTTTATTTAGAATAAATTTGTTGTTAGTTTAGGTTGGGGCACCTTCGTACACTAGTGTGTGGGGTAAGTTCGCACAGTCTACGAATGCACCCCTTGAAGGTTTCGACAATCTGCTATCAAAAAATATTTTTATTTCAGAGCCATGCCGCGAGTTTATAAGAAAAAAGGGACTAGGACAGAGGAGATAAATGAAGATGCAATGGAAGCTGCTGTTAAGGAAGTTTTAGATAAAACCTTGTCCGTTAGGAAATCAGCAACGAAATACTGCGTTAAACCGTCGACTCTTCAAAGTCGCTTATTAAACTTCCATAAAAAAGCTGCTGCCGAAAGGGAAGATGACAACCCAGTGCGTGTTTTTAGTTCGAAGTTCACGTCAAATCAAGTGTTCACTGTCGAAGAAGAAACTCTTTTGAACAAGTACATCACGGGCTGTTCCAAAATGCACTATGGATTAACGATTGTACAGGTGAGAAAACTGGCATACGAATTAGCAAAAGCAAACCAACTTCATTATCCACCTAGCTGGGATAACAACAAAATGGCGGGAAAAGATTGGCTGGAAAGCTATCGCAGGCGGAATACAAATTTAAGCTTGAGAAAACCTGAAAACACCAGTGCAGCTAGATCTTATGGATTCAACAAGACGGCTGTAAATGATTTCTTCGGAAACCTAGAAAAGGTTTACATTAAATATGAATTCAATGCAGATCGGATTTATAATTTTTTAAGTGTTTGGACCTTTTAAGGCAAAACTGAAGATAGCATTTAATGATTGGCATGTGACTAACCCGGGGAAAACACTTAACATCTATAACATACCGAGGTTATCCAAAATTGCCTATTTTGAATCTTTCAATAGCAAAAACATTACAAGTGCTTTTGAAAAAACTGGCATTTGACCATTCAACAAACTCGCTTTCAGCAACGTAGATTTCGCACCCGTTCAGGTTTATCAATCAGATTCTACAGCAAATCTTGACAGCAACATAAATTATACCATGCCTGAAGACATAGCAGTTTCTACAGTAGATCCAGAAGACAACGTGCATCAAACCATGCCCGAAGAAATCGTTCTATTGCAACAAGATCCCCCATTGGGTTCTCCATCAGCATCACCATCTCTGCTATCGCAACCGTTAGACTGGTTAGACTGTGTTCTCTGTTCGATCACTGTGGAGTTACAAACATAACACTGTTTTTGAATTCACAGTATTATCCGTATGAGCCTCTTTGCTTAAATTGTGCCGAGAACAAATACAATATATTATACGAAATGTATGTGAAATTTCGTCAGTCGTATTACAACTGCCCTGCGGACCCCTTACTTGATTTAGCTAGTTTCAAGGAGAAGGCGCATCTCTTTATTATAGACTGTTCAAGACAAAATGATAGTTTCAAGACAGGTCCCGTAGATGTGCGTCTTGAGATTGAATTCTTAGAACCAATACCAGATAACATGACTGGATATTGCTTAATTATTAACGATAGACTTCTGGAATATAAACCTTTGAGCAACATAGTGCGCAGGCTATCATGACTGCCATTGTAGATGTTCAAGGTTTTAAAACAGAAGCAAATGTTTTATTTTATATTAAAAGAAATCGCTGTATTATACAATAAAAAAATTCAAGTGTTTTTAATTAAAACACCATTTCCATTTTACAATTTGACGAGGCCAGAAAGACGCCAAGTTAGTTGGATTGAGCGTAATAGAAATATATACTGGTGTGAAGGAATTGTGCCTTATTCAAATCATCGGAATTTGATTGCAGATATTTTAAGAGATAAATATGTTTACACTAAAGGTATTGAAAAAGTGTTATGGTTAAAAGATATTCTAAATAATGATAATGTAAATAATTTAGAAGATAAAGGTTGTCCTAGTTTATTAAGTTTGCACAAAAAATATGAACATTCTCATGAAATGTATAGTTGTATTTATCATGACTCAATATGTGCTTTAAAAAATGTTTTATGTACAGGGTGGCCGCCGGCAGATTTTATACATAAAAAAACAAAATGAAACAAAAATATAAAGATTTATTTATCATCTTACAAAATAATAATGCGGATTTTAGGTTTTAAAAATCACACCACTCAAATGGCGTCCTTCTAGCCGCAAACATTCTTGCAATCTTTCTTTCATGTTGGCGAAAACTCTCTTGCAAAGTTCTGGACTGATAGCCGCAATCTCGCGTCGGATATTTTCTTGAAGGGCCTTTATTGTTGATGGCGAATTGCTGTAGACACGAGATTTGAGGTATCCCCATAGGAAAAAGTCGCAAGGGGTCAGATCAGGTGATCTAGGGGGCCAGGCTATGTCGCCAAAGCGACTTATCAATTTTCCAGGAAAAAGTGGTCTGAGTTTAGTAATTGAGTCCCTGGAGGTGTGTGCCGTAGCCCCATCCTGCTGAAAGTGGGTTCTGTTATTGTAGCTAGCATGACGGTGCAGCTGAGGTATAAAAAAGTTGTCCAGCATCGCGCAGTATCGTTGTGCGTTAACGGTTACTCCCGTAAAAATAAGGTCCAATTAAGCCATTTCCAGAAATGGCGCACCAAACTGTGGTCTTCGGGCTGTGGAGAGGCTTTTCATTGATTTCTTTTGGATTGCTCGCATTCCAATAACGCATATTCTGTTTATTGACGTACCCTCCGATGTGAAAATGCGCCTCGTCACTGAAAAAGATGTTACATAACCGCGTAGGCGTAGAAAATCGTTCCAGAACGACTCTAGCATAATTCTGCCTTTTTATGAAGTCATCTTCTTTCAATTGTTGGATGATTTGGAGCTTGTATGGATGGAACTTAATTTTTTTTTAATAATTTTGTGAACTGATGTCTTTTTCAAACCCGTTGTTGCTGCAATCTTTCGGACAGACTTACGCGGATTTGTCATAATTTCCCTTCTCACAAGTTCTGCGTTTTCAGGAGTAGTAACAGACGTTGAAGGTCCAGGCCGAGGCTCATTTCTGACTGATCCAGTTCCTCTAAACTTCTGTACCCACGTCCATATCAATTGGTTTGACGGACCATGCTTTACTCGTCGGATATCAAAGTGAGAACAAAACCGACGCCTCGCCACATTGATCGAATTATTGTTCGCGAAATACGCCTCAACCGCAAAAGCGCGGTGCGCTCCCGTCCACTGACTCATGGCTACTAAACAACCCGCAACACTCCCGCGCCGAATGATACCCCGCTCCCCCCGCTGACGCTTTGCTAGTCACCGTGAGCTCTGTTCAAAGAGTAAAATCTGCCGGCGGACTCCCTGTATAAATAAATGGTGCTTTGAAAATAAATTTTTGCATTAAATATTTTAATATTTTATTTATTAAATTTAACGTCCCATCCCCAGCCACCCCTCCAACTCATCCACGTTTACATGTTTATAAGTTGCTAGCAACGCCTATGTGACTTCATTATACTTTCATAAACATCAATATCAAGAACTCGAGCGTATAATTATATACGCTCGAGCTCATTGTGTTTTTCTTAAATGAAGTCGTAGTTGAATATTATGTTCTTCTCCAAAGTTAATACAGTAACCAAATTGATCAACAATCTTAACAAGTATAGATGGAATTATATTTTTGTTCACTGGAAAGTAAATAAGATTTTGTGGTATTTCTATGTACCTACCGATGACCTGTATCAGTATTTGACACAAATTCGTGTATAATATGAGTTGGTAATCCGTTGGAATATGAACCATGCACTAGATCACATTCGATTCTGATCACAGGCGGAATGCTATCGTTAACGTACAGATTTGGTATAAAATTTAATACTGAAAAGTATAACAAACCACACTCATATTGATCGGATAAATGCAGAGGTGGTTGAAAGTATGAAATTAATTCTGATTTATTTCCAGAGATGGTGACCGTAATAGACATGCTTGTATACTGAACGTTCCTGGAACATCCTGCTTATTTTATTCCTTTACTACACTAAAAATTCTTTAAAAAATGTAAACATAGGTGTCCGCAATTAAAAGGGTGGTCACGTTGTATATTGTCATAATTATAGTGTACTTTAGCACCTAAGTATTTTATAAATTCCTTTGGCGGTTTAAGATTTCCATAACTATCAAAATATTCAATATAATCATTGTATTTTGCATAGGCTACCCAATGAGAACCTGGATTTTTAGAACTATCTAAATTAACAACTCCACACTCTTTTTTAAAAGGTTGTTTAGGGAGCTCATCTCTCATAAATACACCTCGAAAATAAGGCATATTATTTCCATACTTCAAAATGTCAAAGTTAGTTAAGGCTCGTTTGGGTAGCCGATATCTTAGTTTTTTTATTCGATACAAAAATTCCAAGCCCGTCTTTATGCGGTTTAAGGTGTAAGCCTTTTCCAATGCAAAGAGCTTCCATTTTTTCATTGTGTCTCTTCGATTCAGCCAACAGCTTTTTAGCTATCTTGAATTCATTTATGGTTTTGGCAATACCAGCTGCACCGTCTGCTAACGCTCCCGCCGCTGATAATCCAGCAAAAATAGGAATCAAAGGTAATACACCGCCAGTTTTTGGTATAGGAATATATTTACCCGAGGAAGTTTTAGGAGGATATTTACCCGAGGAAGTTTAATGGATGAATCATCAGCTAATTCTCTGGCTGCAGCCATAGCTAATTCTATTGCCACTTTTTTGCATTTTGGTTTTAATTTTTTCATGTCTTTTTGTTTTACTAATAACATATTTGAATTAATTTTTTAACCCTTTTCCCGGTGTAACTTTCCGAGAGCACTTTTTGCTGCTTTTTTTCAGGCCAGAGCCAGTTTTAATTTTTGTAGACATTGCCTTGGTTACTAATCGTGCCATGATTTTTTCACATACACTTGCGTCCGAGGCAACTGCTCGTTCTTTCGCCATTTTTAACAAAATTAAATCAGCTTTGTGTCGATCCTTTAAGTTTGATGATTTATGATAGGCAATGGTGCCGATTCTGTTGTCACAAAATTCACTAAACTAGACTAAAAATCACTAAAATTTAGTTTAATCCTGTCAAACGACGTTTCCTATTCTGAAATTGACTAAAGCGACACAACTTAACTATAATATAATTTGACAGCACTAATATCATTTTAGTTACTCAATTTAGTGAAAATGGCAATTTTGCTATTCTGAATCTGACGTTTTTCACCTAAAATGTTGGTTGTCAAACTAAATCAGACTATTTTTAATCGCGACTAAAAAGGTGTGGAATAAAATTAGTTGTCCTGAAATAAGATTTACAAAGCACATTAATTCTCGTTCAAATTCTTGAAAGTTTGGATGCTTGAGTTAGCTTGAGTCATTATGGAAGCTTATGTGATTGCAGCTGTTGTCGGTTCGGCAGAAAGGTAAATAATAATATTATTGTTAAATAGAATACGAAATGTATTTGTGAAATCATTATACGATTTTTGCACTAAACATCTAAGTAGCTTTGTACTACATTATGATTTGGAAAATAAGTGCAAGTGAAGCAATAAACATTAGAATTTGAATAATATGAAGTGGATAATTTGACTTCCAGATTCTGTGAAATAACAATTAACTATTTTTTTAGAAACCATCAAGAAAGAGTTCGGTTGGAAATATTGCGAGACCATTCCAACCCATTCCACATGGATGAAGAAAAGTTTTAAAAAAAATTTTTAGACTCCCTAGATCGGGAGCACTTTATTTGGTGGATATGTTAAGGAATCCTCAGTTGGATGAAGGATTTCTGCCCAAACACATAAAGATTAGAACAGCTTTGTTTCCTTTCTTTTGTACCCTTTCATAACAGATGCTTATAGGTGGTGTCTATATGTAGGGTGTGTAGTAATTCCTTAGATATCATTGTTTAGGAAGGACAAGTTTGTAAGAATTATTTGTAAGAATAATTCCTAAGATTTTGTGATTTTTCAGGTAGAAAGAGTGGTATCACACTTTTATATTTAAGGATTATACTTATTTTAGTCATTACTTAGTACAGTCGGTGATAGCAATTAACTGACCCCCCTAAAAATTACTCGATTTTGCACCCTCTGCTCATAACATTAAAAGTTATTCAATATGTATGACTTTATCAGACTCGATGAACAGAAACAATAAATAATTTTGATACGCAAACTTGAGCTTTAAGATGTTGGTGTTAGGTCATTTCCTATGTATATGGGTATTTGTTACGCAATTTTCATTTTTATGCAGCAAGACTTAAAGGTTAGGTTAATGTTCTGATAATTTGTGTCATTGCTACTGATACCTTATTTCATCTGTCTTACCCAAGTTAATCTGGTGTCGTGGTTTGTGTGTAAGGCTGAGACGTGGAAGATGCAAGTTCAAGTCCTGTCTCAATGTTTAATTTTGTTTTCAATAAGTATATAAATTGTTCGTTAAGTATTTCTTGCATTATTGTAAATAACAAGCACATCAATTAAATTAATAAAATTTTCATCTTTTTCAATAAGTGGGTAGTTAGACGTCATTATGCGCATTCAACAAAAACTGCTATTGAGATGATATTAAGAATATGGGGTAGAAGAATAAATTGAACAAGACATTCTATGCACAAATAGCAGTGAATACGCGCGAACATTTTTACCTTGCCTTACAAATTGCGAAAATCCACGCCTTTTTATTAATTATCAGTTTTGATACAGTTTAATCGTCATGTCTCAGTTGTGATTATTTAGAATACAAAATAATCTATTTGCATGAGGAGAATGTTGGTGTTAAAGCGATTGCTAGGAAACTTAATATAGCGGTAAGTGTATTCTTTTTTATGCTTCATTTATACTTAGGGTCAGGTGGGCTACAGTGTGCCAGTGGTACACAGAGAATCGGTATTATTATATTCAAAACTAGTTGTTACCGGATCATGAAACCGACACGTAGCAATGTGTTTCGTTACGTCTCCCTCACTCCCCAATTGAGGGCGAGCGCCCGTTGTAAGCGGTCGTGTGGTACGACGATTTGTGTTTTCCCGCGCAAAAAGTAAAAAATAGGTAAGTTTTGCTTTTCTTCTTCAAGGTCGTGTTTTCTGAGCTTTTCGTACCATATTTTATATACATGTTAAGTCACTATCTAGCAATAATATGGTTATTATGTTTTAAACATATTCCTTGATCAATTGCGTTTTTTCAACATCAAATGTCAAATAATGTAGGTGGTACACAGTGACTCAGTATTGCAGGGTACACAGTGAACCGTGGTTCAGTGTGTACCGCTTCATGGTTCATTGTGTACCAAAGTTCAACGTCAGATTAGTTAAATAGATACAACTTTTTTTGCTTCAGGATGGGTCGAACTAAGGCAGTGAAAAGAAAGATTGGGGGGCATAGCAAGGACGATATGGTGCAAGCACTTCAGCTTATAAAAGATGGTGCATGCATACGCAGGGCCGCTAAAGAGTGCCACTTGGCATATCCTACGCTACGGAGGTACCTACGCTAAAAAAATCCAGTCGGATGAAAACACTAACTTAGTTCCTAATTACGAAGTCAATGCAGTATTTTCCCAGGACCAGGAACTACTGTTAAAAGATTACTTAAAACAATGCGCCTTAATGTTTTGTGGGCTCGAGGCAAAAGAAGTTCGTCAAGTGGCATACCAAATGGCAAAAACCAACAAAATTAAAACACCAATATCTTGGGAAGCAAATGGAATAGCTGGAAAAGACTGGTTGCGATCGTTTAGAACACGCCATCAAGATCTTAGCCTTAAAAAACCTGAGCCATGTAGTTTAGCCTTTAATAGGGACAATGTTGAAAAATTCTTTTCAAATTTAAAAGAAGTTATGCAGCGACATCATAGCTTCGGTGATGGCATGCGAGTATATAACTTAGATGAGACAGCAACAACAACTGTACAGAAGCCACAGAAAGTGCTAGCACCAAAAGGGTTTAACGTCTGTAATATTTGCCGGGTCAGCGGGATTGTCCGAAAGGGTTACCGCTGGCCCGGAACATAATGGGCTAGGGAAGGAACTCGGGTGGGTTTTAGTCAGTAAGAGTCTGATACTCCCTTCCGCTCCACCCAGAGCGGGAGGAGTCATCTGGACAAGCTTTATGTTATCGTGATTAAGTTATAATTCTATTTTTTGTTTTTTCTTGACATTATAAGCAATAAACTTGAATAAATGAAAAAACTTTGTTTTAATGATGAATTTTTGGTTGATGGCCGATTTACCCCAATTAGTCCAGTTAAAATATAACTTAACTTCGTTTTATTCTGATATGGTTCACTGTGTCCAACGGTGGTTCACTGTGAACTTCATCATGGATCAGTGTGTACCAAAGAGTGTACACAGTGAACCAATTCCCATTTTTTTTAAAACACTTAATAATGTCTAACCTGTCAGTTTTTGAGCTTAAATTTGTAAAGAAACCTTAAGTCCATTAGACACTAAATGGTATGTATGAGAAAAGAAAACGATAACTTTGAATTTGAGTACATGACACAACTTTGAATTTTTTGTGGTTCACTGTTGCCCACCTGACGGGTCAGGTGGGCTACAGTGAGCCAGTGGTACACAGAGAATCGGTATTATTATATTCAAAACTAGTTGTTACCGGATCATGAAACCGACACGTAGCAATGTGTTTCGTTACGTCTCCCTCACTCCCCAATTGAGGGCGAGCGCCCGTTGTAAGCGGTCGTGTGGTACGACGATTTGTGTTTTCCCGCGCAAAAAGTAAAAAATAGGTAAGTTTTGCTTTTCTTCTTCAAGGTCGTGTTTTCTGAGCTTTTCGTACCATATTTTATATACATGTTAAGTCACTATCTAGCAATAATATGGTTATTATGTTTTAAACATATTCCTTGATCAATTGCGTTTTTTCAACATCAAATGTCAAATAATGTAGGTGGTACACAGTGACTCAGTATTGCAGGGTACACAGTGAACCGTGGTTCAGTGTGTACCGCTTCATGGTTCATTGTGTACCAAAGTTCAACGTCAGATTAGTTAAATAGATACAACTTTTTTTGCTTCAGGATGGGTCGAACTAAGGCAGTGAAAAGAAAGATTGGGGGGCATAGCAAGGACGATATGGTGCAAGCACTTCAGCTTATAAAAGATGGTGCATGCATACGCAGGGCCGCTAAAGAGTGCCACTTGGCATATCCTACGCTACGGAGGTACCTACGCTAAAAAAATCCAGTCGGATGAAAACACTAACTTAGTTCCTAATTACGAAGTCAATGCAGTATTTTCCCAGGACCAGGAACTACTGTTAAAAGATTACTTAAAACAATGCGCCTTAATGTTTTGTGGGCTCGAGGCAAAAGAAGTTCGTCAAGTGGCATACCAAATGGCAAAAACCAACAAAATTAAAACACCAATATCTTGGGAAGCAAATGGAATAGCTGGAAAAGACTGGTTGCGATCGTTTAGAACACGCCATCAAGATCTTAGCCTTAAAAAACCTGAGCCATGTAGTTTAGCCTTTAATAGGGACAATGTTGAAAAATTCTTTTCAAATTTAAAAGAAGTTATGCAGCGACATCATAGCTTCGGTGATGGCATGCGAGTATATAACTTAGATGAGACAGCAACAACAACTGTACAGAAGCCACAGAAAGTGCTAGCACCAAAAGGGTTTAACGTCTGTAATATTTGCCGGGTCAGCGGGATTGTCCGAAAGGGTTACCGCTGGCCCGGAACATAATGGGCTAAGGAAGGAACTCGGGTGGGTTTTAGTCAGTAAGAGTCTGACACTCCCTTCCGCTCCACCCAGAGCGGGAGGAGTCATCTGGACAAGCTTTATGTTATCGTGATTAAGTTATAATTCTATTTTTTGTTTTTTCTTGACATTATAAGCAATAAACTTGAATAAATGAAAAAAACTTTGTTTTAATGATGAATTTTTGGTTGATGGCCGATTTACCCCAATTAGTCCAGTTAAAATATAACTTAACTTCGTTTTATTCTGATATGGTTCACTGTGTCCAACGGTGGTTCACTGTGAACTTCATCATGGATCAGTGTGTACCAAAGAGTGTACACAGTGAACCAATTCCCATTTTTTTTAAAACACTTAATAATGTCTAACCTGTCAGTTTTTGAGCTTAAATTTGTAAAGAAACCTTAAGTCCATTAGACACTAAATGGTATGTATGAGAAAAGAAAACGATAACTTTGAATTTGAGTACATGACACAACTTTGAATTTTTTGTGGTTCACTGTTGCCCACCTGACCCTATAGCTATTCCTCAATTTGTTAGTTGGCTTAAAAACTTGTGAATGAATAATAGAAAATTAACTGTGTTTCATTATGAGATCATGTAAAGGTCTAATGTGGTTTATCTTATAAAATTATTCGAAAAATTATGCTTACTTCGTTACTAAAATTATGCTTATTGTGTTGTTTCAGAGAAATACAGTCAGATTGTGGCTAAGACGTATTGAAGAGACAGGGAATATTCAAAAGGATCGTCCTGGAAAATATGGCCCAACTTGTGACATCAACATGGGAATTCGTGAGAGGAAGTGACTGTTGTTGGAATATGGTGCGCGGTATGCGGAACCGCTTGCAACAAGTAGTAGAAAAAATGGTGCTCCACTTCGCTATTAAAAGCACCACTGAATGACTTCAGTGACCAGTGTTGGCCACAAACAATACTAACGTGTCAGTGTGTGTGTTAAATTAACTATTGTTATAATTTTTAACGAAGTATTTCGCATACCTAGTTTTTGTCAAAACCTTATTTATAACTAAAAATAACTACTTACAAAACAAATTGATATAGGTAAAACATTAACACATAATGCTATTTTATTCAGTTAAATGATATTTAATGTGGTGATGTTATTGTTATGAAATAAAGAGAAATACCTATATTACTAAATATTCTAACATGTTGATTCACTACATTAAACTCTGTGAAGTATGTAACAACGTTATTAGTAACCAGGTAAATGTTACCTATATCTTTTACGTTATAAAATAAAATCGTTTTTACCATCATTATCGTTTTTTATTTCTGTTCAGCTTTTTTTTGTAGCTAAATTTATAATTTATTATTTATGACTTAAAAAAATATTGTAAAACAGAACGCGTAACAGACAATAATATATTGGTTTCGAACTCACAACCTCATTCTCGTCAGCTTACTACAGCTACTACCAGACCACACGAACATAGTGAACGTCGTTGAAATTAGCAATTATATTACAAGTTAAAACAATATTCAAGATCATACCTACCTTGACACTGCGTGTTAAAGTTCAAATTCGAATAACTATTTTTAACAAGCAGAAGGTTCAAATTCGTTTAATTTTTAAGGGGATCAGTTAATTGCTATCACCGACTGCACCTACATGTATGGATAATAGAGCTCATATTCATATTCAGATTTTAGCTGCACTCAATCTGTTTGCCCAAGGCAGTTATCAAACAGCTGTTGGGCAAGACAACATACTTGGGCTCAGCCAGCCATCAGTGAGCAGGTGCCTAGCTCTAACAGTAGAGGGAACTCGACCTGCGAATACAGGAGGCAGCCGCTCTGTATGAGGCAAAGAGGGGAGTACCCCAGCCAGCCCTTGCGGGCAGGGAGGTGGAGCGTGTGGTGGCATTTGCAGAGACTCCACATCCGGCAAAACATATGGCCATGGGGTTCGTGAGTCTGGAGGACCAGACCCTGGTTGACACCCACAACAACCAGGAGGTACGATTTTTCACAGACGGCAGCAAGCTTGAGGGCAAGGTCGGAGCAGCATTATCGCTGTGGGACGGTGAGGCCGAGATCAAGTCCTTGAAGCTTAGCTTGCCGTCATGCTGCAAGGTCTACCAGGCGGAACTCCTGGCCATATGCGTAGCCACGAGGGAAATCCTCAACCGCAAAGAGGGAACTTTCGGAATCTACAGTGACTCAAAGGCTGCACTTCAAACAGTCACAAACCAAGGTTCCCTCCACGCACTGGCTGTGGAAGCAAGAGCAAACGTGGGAGCGGCTTTATCCCAGAGCAAAGATGTTTCTTTGTTCTGGGTAAAGGCTCACGCTGGGTTGCAAGGTAACGAACGCGCAGACTACCTTGCGAAAGAGGCTGCGCTCAAGTCTAAAAAGAAGCCGGATTATGACCGCTGCCCGGTTTCATTCGTCAAGCGGCAGATCCGTATGGGGTCGCTCGACGAATGGAACCGCAGATACAAAAATGGCGAAACAGCCTCCATCACGAAAATGTTTCTCCCGGACGCGATAGATGCCTTCAGAATTGTAAGCAAGCTGAAGCCGACCGGAGTGCTAACACAAATCCTGACTGGGCACGGTGGGTTTTCCGAGTACCTGCATCGCTTTAAGCGTAAAGGAAGCCCATCGTGCATCTGTGAACCAAATGCTCTGGAAACAGTCCCACACATTTTGACGGATTGCCCTGCGTTCGGAACACATCGATTACATGCGGAGATGAAATTAGAGATGGAAATAAATAAAAATAATATTAGTAAAATCATGACAGACAAAAAACTTAGAGTAATTTTATTAGAATACTGCACCACAATAGCCACAAAAGTAATTAAAAGAAATAGGGAAACATAAAGCTATGCTTTTAATATATAAACGTATATACAGACAAAGCATAGAACACATAAGTAGGAAATTCAAAAAAGAAAATATTAAAGTAAATAATTATAGAAAAATAAATAAAACATAAAGTTAAAATCAAAACAGCTACAACTTCATTAAAATTTAGTAAAATCAAAATAAACTACGCAATTACAAATTAAAATAAAACCTTAAAAAGGTCTCTGACTATGTCAGGGGGACACTTAGAAAGACAGGAGTGTGGTTTTAGCCGGTAAGAGTCCGGCACTACCCAGACTGCCTCACCAGTGAGATAGTCTGGGTGTCCATGAGGATTTCCCACTCCTGCCAAAACAAAAAAAAAAAAAAACAGTAGAGGGAATTTTAAAAATATTATCCCCACAATACTTGAGATTTCCTATGACCCGTGAAGAAAAGGAAGCGGCCAAAACGGAGTAAGTTCAATTCAATATTTCTTTCTTTTAAAGGGTACAGTCGGTGACCAACATTGTCTGGCCCACCCAACATTGCCTGACTCACGGCATATCTTGTTAAGCCATTTTAATCATTATCTTCTTGTCGTTAAAGTCGAAAAGCTTTTAAGTAACACGGCAATACTTACTACACAATCTTTAATTTCGCGTATTCTCAACAAGTCATTGTGGCTTCGTGGTTCGATGCTGGATTGGCGACGAACAACATGTGGGTTCGAAAACACAATCCATTATCAATTTCTTTTTTTATTTATTTTCATTTATGATTTCTACAATATTTCTTGCATTATTAGGGTCGTTTTCAAAATTAATGTACATTTCCTTTGTGTTTATTTTGTGTTATCGTGACACAAAAGTAACACAAATGAAGAATAAGGGCAGAGTCACAATGAATTATTTAAAAACCAATTTGGTAGTAGTTAATCAGTTTAATCTTATTAATAGACAAAATCACGTGTAAAAAAACTTAGAAAATAAAAAAAACGAGTTATCTATTTATGCCTTAAACATAACAAGGTCATAAAAATCACATTTATTTGGTTTTAGCAGTCTTGCATTTTTAACATACGCTTAACGTTTTAATCATATTATATTTAAAATATTTAACAATCAATAACTCAAAAACCTTTATTTAACAATATAGAAAAACAACAATCTTTAATTTTCTTAATAATTTGACAATCAACAGTTTTAATGTTAAACACGTGTGCAAAAATCACAATTATGAATTTAAGAAATTTTATTTAATCATATTATATTTAAAATATTTAACAATCAATAACTCAAAAATCTTGTATTTAACAATATAGAAAAACAACAATCTTTAATTTTCTTAATAATTTGACAATCAAAAGTTTTAATGTTAAACACGTGTGCAATAATCACAATTAAGAATTTAAGAAATTTTATTTCACTGTTTAACTCAACATAGGTATTTAAAATTCTATTGTCTTTAACAAAATACAAAAGGTCTGAAAATCACATTTAGAAACAACACAGGCTTGCAATAATATTTTTATATCATTATTATAAGCCATAATAATATGTTCTCTTTACGTCGAGTCCCTCTAAGACAAGTCTTAAAGGCTTAAATGTTCTGCAAGGATACAGAAGGACAATTCTCGTAAAAAAAAAAGTTCACATTCAAGTCGCAGTGCCTCAAAAGTTCCAAAATGTCACAAAAGGTATTCTACTAAACCAAAAAAGTATGTCAAACGTAACGTTTACTGCAATGATATTGCGACTAGACCGAAAACAAAAAATGTACCAAAACGGTATTCTGCTAAAGTTTCGACATGACATTTAAAATATTATTGGTATTCCACTAAAAATAAAAATGTCAAAACTGACGTAAGCATGAGATTATTTGTACACCGGACTGTGACAAATAATTTTAGCTTCTGCATAGTTAAAAGCGTATAAAATTTACATTTCCCGCCTAATTGTATCGATTTCAGTAAGATTCGATATAAACTCCACAGAATACGAATTGCTATAATGTCAAATAACGGAATTACAAGAAGTTAGACATGGGTCGGATTAGGTAAAAACGATACCTAATCCACCTAATCCTAGTATTGAAAAATACCTAATCCATTTACCTAATCCGAATATTTATTCAGTAGAGCCGCTGGCCTGTTACCGATATTATGGTATCGTATGTGGATTGGGTAAGAAATATTCGGCATGGAGTATGGACGTTCCGTTTCTGATATATTGTGGAATGGTGGATTATATTAATTTCGTTTTTTTATGGGCAAACGGTACTTTAACGTGAATACTTTTGTTTTAACGTTTAATAAAGAAAGGTAGTGATCAAAATTACCCTTCAACTTTGTACAATGATCAACTTTGTTCAATGATTGAGATGGGGACTTTTTACCTTTTTTTTTATTGGTATATATTTTTAGGTTAAAGTTCATTGTAGAGAACAACTCAAATTAATTTTTTTTTTGTCTTTTTTTACCGTAACATGGCATGGAAATTAAAACTGGTGTTCTATGAATAAAAACCAGAGCATTATTATATTAACAGGGTGATTCTTTGAAACCGAGGGTATTTGACTCATTCGTATGGCTTAAATTTATTTTTACCATTAGATCTAAATTAACATATTAGTTGGTCCCAGCCATTAAATGTAATAATATATATCAAACGCACTGATTTCCGCCAAGTAGTTTAGGATTTGGAGTGTGCTGATTAATTGATAAGCCAGATTAATGATGACAAAGGCAGAAGAATGAGATTTTGGACCATATTAATTAGAACCATGCAGATAAATGATAATTACATTTTATTTTCAATCAAGTTTATTATAAAATAATTAACAAGTAAGGAAATAATTACTCCCACAACTAGTTTTTGGTATATTAATTCCGATATTACTTAACTACGTTTATTGCCACGTAAATTGCCAATATGTTGGCACAAGTTGGCAATTTTTATAAACAAAGATATTAAATGAAAAATATGTATATTTTTTTTTTTTTTGTTAATCAAATTCAGACTTAATTTTGCAATAAAAATATTATAAGTAATAGGAACTTATAAGCTTGAGATTATAGAAAACTAATTAATGTCCTACTACATACGTACTATAAAATATTAAATCTTTTTTAGTACGTATGTAAAATAAGACATAAAAACTTAAGTAACATTTTTGGTCAAATTAAACATTCATTAAACTAAATAGCACACTTTCTTTCTTTCTTTCTTTTTTTCTTTCACACTTTCTTCAATGCTATAAAATTTTTCATGAAATAACACGCAATGGCCCAAAAAATAATCGTTTTAAACCTTATAATAAAAAAAATAATAAAAATCTTCGTTTTACGTTTAAAACGAAGCCTTTTATTGTTTTTTGTTAATATGAGGTTTAAAATAAAGATTTTAAATGAAAAATATAATTTTTTATTTGTTAATCAAATCCAGACTTAATTTTGCAATAAAAATATTATACGTAATAGGAACTTATGAGCTTGAGATTGTAGAAAACTAATTAATGTCCTACTACATACGTACTATAAAATATTGAATATTTTTTAGTACGTATGTAAAATAAGACATAAAAACTGAAGTAACATTTTCGGTCAAATTAAACATTCATTAAACTAAATAGGTAAATCACACTTTCTTCAATGCTATAAAATTTTGCATGAAATAACACGCAATGGCACAAACAGATATTCGTTTTAAACCTTTTATTAACAAAAAATAATAAAAATCTTCGTTTTAAGTTTAAAACGAAGACTTTATTGTTTTTCGTTATTAAGAGGTACAAAACGAACATATAAAAATATAATAAATTATGTTTTTTTTGAGAATCAAATTCAGACTTAATTTTGAAGTAATAATATAATATGACCTTAATTTCAAGCTTGTAGCAATGAGATCATAGAAAACTAATTAATGTCCTAGATACGTACTAAAAAATGTTTAAATCCTCTTCATCAACAGAGTCTATTAAGTATGGATTTATATTTTCTAAATCGATACTAAATTTTTTACTTCCATCTCTACTAAAAGTTATCTCTGAGATAGAATCGAAGTCAGCATATTGTGGTATTTCCACGCTTTGTTCAGCATTATCGTTCCTTTTTCCCTTTTCTTCATTGTCTTCTGTCACATGTTCATGTTCTTCTGTGACTTTTTTTTCAATATTATTATTTATTCCTAATGGTTTACGTACATTTTTACCATATCTTGCTCGTTTATGAGGTATATTGAACACAAGTTCCTCATCTTCACTTTCTTGATTACTTGTTGTCCAAAAGGATTCACCTATTTCTCTTAGCTGTCTTTTTGAATTAGCTAGCGGTGTGACCGATAAGTTTTGCTGAACTCCGTCTTGCAAATGATAAAAGCCAAGGTGTTTCATGTGGTTGCAATTGACAGCTTGATACAGACAGTTTGGATCTGTACAGCTCAGTTTTCGAACGGCTACCACAGGACAATCGAAGTTCCAGACTATCTGGTGCATTTTCATGCATCCTGGAAAAGCTTTCACATTCGCTTACATCATATTCAGAAACAGTTCTCAGTTTTACCTTCTTTAAGTTTTGCTCCATAATATTAAAAAAATCATTCATATCTTTTATGTCCTGTCCTTGGGAAACAGCACGATCCGCAGTTCTCTTCATAACAGCACCTACTCCATCTGGGGCACCCTTTCCATGACCAGATTCACTATAGTTCCACGTAATGATTTTGATAGAGCTCAGATATATATGCAAACATGATATTAGATGAAATATTTTTTTATTACGATACTGACTAGACGGGGAATCAGAAATGAAATGTATAGTATGAATGCCTGTCTTCTTTTCACCTATATATTCAAGGATTGGTACGATGTGAGCCCATACGGCTGAAATGTCATGACGAAGACATTCACTCACCGTGCAAAAAGATTGTACTTGCTGTATCTTTTCATCGTCCAGAAAATATATTACCGAAGTATGTAAAGTTAATTGTTTACGGCTACCACCAAAATGGTAGGACTGTATTTCTTCATTACACTTGACTGCATAATTTTCACTATAGTCAACATGGACAATACACTCACCCTCTCGAAGATGTTCTTTTAAACATTTGAAAGCCTTTTGTTGAGCAACTATATTACCACAATGTATGAAATATTCATTCAGTGTTGAATCAAATTTTTCAATACATTTCTTAGGTTCTTCTCTTTTTTTAACTTTCTCAGTTGTTCTTATTTTTCTTGACGTACCTTGAATCATGTCTTGTTTAGTCTCCCACTGCCAGTACGTGATTTCGATAGAATTATCAAATTCCTGATAAGACACTACCTTATTCTTGCATGCTGAACAAGTTCGATGCAAACAATCTGCATCATACACGTCGCAACATAGCAAAGAGAGAAGATCTTGAGAGTTCTTAGATGATAGTATTTTTCTCTGGTATAAACCCTGGATGATTAAATCCATGTTAGTATGCAATTTGCATAAACAAGTGTCTCGAGACCGAAAATCAGGTAGCAGCACCCAAAAAGGTCTTAATTTGCAGAATGCTGAATAGCTGATAGTAAAATTTGAGTTTTTCAGAAACTTTTTATGCAGATTGAGAAGGCTGTCACTGAGGTACCGCTTTTGTTTACGTATCTTGTTTCTTGCTATAAATTCTTTTTTTCCAGAGCATAGTCTACTATTTTCATCGTCCTCATAAAATATTTCGACTTCTTTTTTCAGTCTTTCAGGCAAAGAATTTAAATTATGATTTGGTGTTATATTTGAATTTTTCGCTATGCGATTTATTTTAGGGACTATTCTACTTTGATTGGGCATGTCTAAAGCTGAGGGTCCTTTATTAATTTTTGCCGGTACCAATCTTTGCAGTTGTTTTTTATAACGTTCATTTTGTCGCTTCATGTTCAGTATTATTTGTTTAAGATTATTTATTTCTTTTTGTTTTTTGTAACGGATACGTCTTACAGCAGAAGATACAGGTGAAGAACAGGAAGGAGATTTTGTATTTGGTGTATTTGCTCCTAAATCAGTGGAAAATTCATTGCTCTGTTTAGAAATGCTGCGCAAAATCCTAGATGGTCCTGGTATAGGTGAATCTGGTTCTCTATTTAGAAGCTGGTAATGTAAAGGTGGATCATTATTATTGTCTTGTTCAGTATCTGACAAAATGCTGGGACTTTGTGGGGGGGTGTTTTGTGCAAGTAGGGCCGCTGTTCTTTTTTCTTGCTTCTTTCTTAGGTAATATGACTTATAATTTGTTCTCCATCTCTTTCTTTGTAATCTTTGTTGTCTAAAATTCATTTCACTTATTGGTAGTTGTTTCTTTTCCTCTTTTCTACGTATGTAGTTTTGTCGATTTTTTTCTTGTTTTTCTTTCCATAAGTCATCATTATTTTTTATTCTTTCATATCTCCTTTTTTCCGCAAGTCTTTTTTTTTCAGCCTTTCTTCTCTAGTTTGCTTCTTTGGTTTTGCCATTTTCAAAATATAGATCTGAAAAAAGATAATGTGATTCAAGCGACTAGCTAGAGTAAATATAGCTTAGTACTTTAGTACCTACCTCTTTTAGAGTACCTACATATCTAATAAAATAATGTATCGTAAGACGGCTTTATCAGTGGTTTAATTGGAGATGTTGCTTTACAATTAACGATTTAAAGATATAAAAACTGTATCAGGTATGTAGGTATTTTATCCCCCGAGGTTTACTTTAATTTTCTTTTATGTTAGTTAAGCAATTTTATATAATTTTTAATAAAAATACAAATAAAATATGAGTGAAATGGAAAACCCAAAATGTCCAACTTATGTAGGTATTACAAAGAAACAAAAAAACAAACTTGAACAAAAACAAATTTGTTATTACTTTTTCTATGGACTAATTCACCTGACAAATAAAAATCCATCTGGTCTTATTGGATCCACCGTAATTTGAATAAAACCTAATTCATATGCCTTGTTCAAATTCATCTGGTCTTAAGAGCCAGATGAAACCAGACTAATGGGGGCCAGACAAATGAGGAATATGAAGTTATTCAAATCCTGCTCCTTTATTTATAAGCGTATATAATCAAAGGTGTAATTAATGTTAATAAAACACCTCATAGGAGACTTTAACTCGGTTACAAAACGTAAGTAAATACACACAATCCGTAAATGAAGACAGATTAATTATACTACTTACCGTACAAACGCCAGATCACAGTATTTATGATCGTAATTTTGCACCAAAATACACACGCACGAGCACTCCGTAATACAGATCGGCACTGACTGGCGCGGCCAATCACGAGTCGATATTATTCTATCGAATACTTTGTGTTTACGTTGAAATCATGCTTGAACGAATTGCGCCAGCTGAATGATTACTTTAGTCGGGGACAATTTATTAATTAATGTAATTACGAAAATATACAATTATTTTGTCATTAAATATTAAAATATCAAGAAACATATATTTAAATATCTGTTTAACTACTAATTTTAGTATATTGCGAAAATTGATCGCAGAAAATTAAATAATTCAATAAAAAAACGGCATTGGGACACGCCAAATTAATTAGGTTTTACTGTTTTCTGCAGATTTAATTATTGTTTCTTTTAATAAATCTCATTTAGCTACATGAGGCCTCGATAGACATTTACATTTACCATAAAACCTGAAATCGATATTTAAATTGGAGATTATTTTGATGTGTTCTTCAGTAAAAATCATGTCACGACTGCGTTTCAAAGAATTACCCACATGCATTTGACCCATTTTTCTGATTATTACACTTTTTTTTTCAATAAAAAGACGTCAAAGTTTTGTTATTTTTCTTCGACATTATTTAAAATAACGCCACCTAAAGACGACTATATTCTTTACGACATAAATCGCTAGAGCTTACTAACTAGTCTAGTGGTATTTTACAAAGATGGCACTGGCGGCAGTGCTAATTAAACTTGAAACTTAACTCCCACATTTTAAGGTACAAAATACCTTCTGTGTTGACTGTGTACGAATATTTTGTGCAATACCTAATCCTCGACGCTTTGGATTAGGTACGGACTCGCATCAAAAAATACCTAATCCACATACCTGTTCTAATATGAAGAAGTAAGTTAGTCAAAAGCAACATTTCACAAATCGGATTGGAGGCTTTGTGAAGAAATATTGTTATAATGGCAGATTTAGCCATTTATGAAAAATTTCTGGAACCCTTTTATATCGCCGACAAAATGCAGCTCTTCGGAAAATGGACATAGCGTTCGAAATGCCGGATCTCGAATTTGTTGGTATAGACAGGCTAAATAAGTGTGTGTCGCGACCTCATCCACGAGCCGTACATTAATTTGTACCCGCCGCGATGGCATAAGTACTAAACCCAAGGCAAGTAAAAGGATTGTTTTACACTGCCCTTCAAGATACAGGATTCTTCTAGTTTAAAGGGCAGGGGTCTTCTCAAATGTAATAGCCATTCCCAACCCCTATTGAATTAACACTGATGTTACCTAGGCTAAGTCTTTTGGTAAATAAATAATTACTTACTTACTTTCTTGTAAAAGTAGTGTTGTAACACTTTTAACTTATTGATTCTAGATAGACACTGTCATCTATTACTATAGAGGTTTTGGGTACTCTATACCCCTGCCCTCGGTGAAATACATACAATCTTCTATTCACATTTTAGGTTTTCAATAGGTACACCTCTGCCTAACCCCTCAGGGATTTAAAGGTGTGATATTTACTTCAATTGTATTAAGTAGTACTTACCTATATAATAAAATGTAAGAGAACCCTAGAAGAGGATAAGTACCTTAGTATACATTTTACTAAAATAAAACAATAGTGGTATGAAAAATACTTTAATAAATTAACAATTCTCATCTTAAATTATTAAAACACGAATATAAACATAATAGTTAATTAGGCTTTTCTTCATTCATTCATTTAGGTTTGCGACTAATTAGTGTTGATGGTAGCTGCGGAGCGGCAAACCATGTCTCCTGCTTTATAGAATCACCATCCACTTAAGACCCACTTGGAACAACTCCACCAGGCTGAAAAGGAAAATTTGTGGTTTTTAGTAAGTCAAATCATCATCATCATCTGTCTAGCCTTTTCCCAAATATGTACTATGTTGGGGTTCGCTTCCAGTCTAACCGGATGCAGCTGAATACCAGTATTTTACATGGAGCTACTGCCTATCTGACCTCCACAACCCAGTTAGTTACTGGGTAATAAACCCCTTGGTAAGATTGGTTGTCAGACTTTCAGGCTTCTGACTACCCCGTCATTGTTTAATTTGAGTACTATTATAATAATAAAATAATTGTTTCAGGTAGCGCAGGCTATCCCTTAAAAAATCAAATTTGAAGATACCACAAGTGGACACAGATCCCGATACCTTTTTCCCTTTATGCAAATTTTTTGTGTTGTTTAAATGTTATAATATAGTATGTTTTCCTTTGTATTTCTTTATACTTAATTATATTATATGAATGACTTGATTTTTTTATTGCATGTACAAACAATTCATACTTTACCTCTATGGGACACCAATAAATAGTCTTTCGACAGCATCAGCAAGCCTCCCAAGGTTCTGCACTATTAATTTGCTGTATCAGCTGTGACATGTTGCATCTCCACCTGAGGTAAAACTCTCCGAGCCTCATCTAGTACAGCCAGAGGGCGACCTAAAAAACGTAATAAAAATACCATACTTAATCGTTATCAATAGTCATCATAAGTCTTAACCGCAATATGAATAGCTGTAGGGTTAGAAAAATCCACTCACTGCGGTATCTCGCTTGCAGAGTTCGAGCACTGTTGTAGCATCGGCAGGGCTAGGGTTTGGTGCTGACGCACGAGTCTGGACAGAACACGGGGCTGCAGTGATCTCGAAAATCGATCGGCTCAGTGATCGCTCAACACCGACAGCGCTTCCACTTTGACTGTAGAAAGTTGAGCAGTCTGTTCCATTGTATCTCAGGCACTAGCTGCACGTCTTTCCATTCCTACAAAATATTACGTACATTTGAATACATTTGCACAGCATGATAATTAAATAATGATTTAAGTCAAACAATTATACACTTACTTTGTATTAAAACGATCTTTCTCGCACGAAATACTTGTTATAAACTACACACGATATTGTTAAGTTATTGTTTGGTTTGATTCAGTTTGATGTTGACAATGTGGTGCGTTCCGAGTTGCGATGTAATCGATTTGAGTGTGCTTAAAAACTAAAGACTAACTAGTCGCTATAAATCGTAGGGATGCGATTACACTCACCTAAATCGTAAACAATTTAGGTATTAGTGCGGTCGGGACCTTCCAATCGCACTAAACCGGAATCTAACAGCTCTAACTTCAATTACATCTTTCGATTTCCTACAAATTGAATAGTGTATAAAGCGCTTAATTCGGAATGCGGCCTGGCGATTACCAATTACGTTCCATGTTAGCTTTCTAGCCGATTTTTTCTTTTAATGATTTTGTATTTTCAAAGATATTTAATAACAAACGGGAAATGAAAATACTATGAGCATATACTTAATCAAGCAAACTAATAAAGACATTAAATTAATCAGAAAATAAGGTTGATAAAAATTAAAGTATCACAATATAGTCTGCGTACATTAAACAAACATTAAAATATGTTTAATTTCGTAAACGAGAACAAAGTTGACTATACTGCAATGATATTGCGACTTGAATGTGAACAAACCGAATTTTAAGATTAGTAGAATACCGTTTTTTGATCTATTCACAATATCATCGCATTCCGGTGTCATGTTTTTCACATTGCACGTTAATTAGTAGAATTGACCTTCTGATGTTTACGCTTTCTATCTATATCTATATTTTGAATCAATTGCAAAGATTTTTTAATAACAATAAATTACTGCATAATAAACAGTTCGGTTTTACAAGGGGTCGTTCGACTACCGATGCAGGAGTTGAACTTTTAGGACATATTTATAATGCATGGGAGGACAAATGCGATGCCTTGGGCGTCTTTTGCGATTTGTCCAAGGCATTCGATTGTGTTCTTCATGACACATTAATCAGGAAACTGCACCACTACGGAATCCGGAACGCCTCTCTGGATCTTCTTACTTCTTATTTGAGTGATAGGATTCAGAGAGTTGATGTTAACGGAAAAAGGTCACCCGGATCTGTAGTAAGAATGGGGGTCCCCCAGGGCTCAATTCTTGGTCCTTTCTTGTTCCTTATTTATATCAATGACTTGCCGTACCTCATAAAGGATAATCATGATATAGTGTTGTTTGCAGATGACACTTCTCTTTTGTTTAAAATCAAACGTCAGCAGCTGGTTACTGACAATGTAAATAACGCCCTTGCAAAAGTAGTTAACTGGTTTAATGTCAATAACCTACTTCTTAACGGAAAAAAAACGAAATGTATTAAGTTTACGATACCCCACGTTAGACAAGTAGAAACTAGTGTTCTCATTAAGGATGAAGAGTTAAAACCCGAAGATAGCACAGTATTCTTAGGCATAACGTTGGATGCCAAGCTTCAATGGGGCCCCCATATAGATAAATTGTCAAAAAAGCTTAGCTCTGCAGCATACGCCGTTAGGAAAATTCGTGATTTGACTGATTTAGAGACAGCCCGTTTAGTTTACTTTAGTTATTTTCATAGTGTGATGTCGTACGGTATTCTGTTGTGGGGAAATGCCGCCGATATTCAGACAATTTTTATTTTACAAAAAAGGGCAATTCGTTCTATTTATAAATTAAGTCCTAGACACTCCCTCAGAGACAAATTTAAAGAGATTAATATAATGACTGTGCCTTCTCAGTACATTTATGATAATCTTTTGTATGCACATAAAAATATTAATCTGTTTAAAAAATACAGTGATATCCATAACATAAATACTAGGAACAAACACAAATTTGTTGTTCCTACAACAAGGCTCAAGAAAATAGGTGGCTCGTTTAGATGCCAATGTATACATTTTTATAATAAACTTCCTAGCCACATTCAAGAACTAAGCCTAAATAAATTCAAAGCTTTTATAAAGCGAAAACTATGCCAGAAAGCCTATTATACTGTAAAAGACTATATTGAGGACAAAAAGGCTTGGGATTGAGCTGCTCCAATAGGTTTAGACAGTGAATGTTATTTTGCAATTTTTACACTTTAATATTGTTACGAGCTTCGGGTTCGTGACAATAAAAACTGCCGATTTAATAACCAAAAAAATGACACTTTAATTTAACAACACTAATTACAACTCAAACACACTAATTATAACACACAATTGCACTACTGATCGCTTTAAGTCGCACTTGAATATCGCTTCGATGTTTTCACTTCGATCGCTTTATCCAAACTGTGTCGGTCGTGGCGCGTCTCGGCCTTATATAGCGCCAAAGAGAGTTCTAGAACCTTCCATTGTAGAAACATCTAGAATGTTCGAGTACATACAGGCCCCGATCGACCAGATGTCGAAAGTTCGGGAATGTTCTAGAAAGTTCTCGCATCGAAATTTCTAGAAGGGTCTTCACTACTAGTTCCGCTACTCGATACTAGATGGCGCTAGTGGTAACTACTGTTACCATGTACCAGGCATTAATTGTGGCGCGCAACACTGCCCCCTCCTAAGACATGCTCGTCCCGAGCATTATCGGCCCCATAATAACGCGCCAGTCGATCCACGTGGACGATCTTAAGAGTACCTCTTGCACCTTTCTGTATCCGGTAGGTTACGTCATTGATCTTTGTCACAATCCGGTACGGTCCGTCCCATTTAGCTTGAAGCTTAGGAGATTTCCCTTTGCTGCGGACTGGATTGTGCAACCACACTAGTGAACCTTCGTCGAACCCTTTATTGTTAATTTTACGGTCATAACGGGTTTTCATCTTTTCAGACATTTGCTGGCCCGATTGTCTGACGTGCTCATAAATGTCATTCATTTTGTTCCGCAAGTCATTCGCATAATCGGTTATACTGCGTGGGGCATCAGGTGGTATTCCGGTGATCAGGTCTGCAGGCAGCCGTAATTCTCTTCCAAAGTTTGCGAAAGCTGGTGTCACCGATGTGCTTTCGTGAACAGCGCTTCGATATGACAACAAAAACGGTTGAATGTGCTTGTCCCAATCTCGTTGCCGATTTTCCACAACTTTTGCTAGGTACCTCTCCAGTGTCTGATTAAATCGTTCCACCATTCCATCCGATTGTGGGTGGTAAGAAGTTGTTCTCGTTTTGTGAGTACCCATTACTCGGCAAGTTTCCTGAAATATTTGGGACTCAAAATTCCTTCCCTGATCGCTGTGAATCCCCAAGGGTACTCCAAAACGGCAGAAGACTTCATGAACCAGTTTATCTGCAACTGTTGAAGCTTCTTGGTTTGGAATGGCAAAGACTTCCGGCCACTTAGTGAAGTAATCCATCACAACCATGAAATACTTGTTACCACTATCACTTTCCGGAAACGGCCCCGCAACGTCAAGGGCTATCCTCTCCCATGGTGCACCAACATTGTACAATTTCAATGCACCTCTACTACGAGTCTGAGGTCCCTTTACAGCTGCACAACTTGTACATTTGCGACACCAGTCCTCGACATCGGCCCGACAGTGGACCCAGTAAAACCGTTCTCGTATCTTCAGTAGAGTCCGTTTTACTCCCAGATGACCTCCTGAACAACCATTATGGTACAGCTGTAGAACATTCGGTACTTGAGCTTTAGGGACAACCATTTGCAAATGACAGCTGTCTCCCCGAGCGTTTTCCCATTTACGGCACAGGACTCCATCCTGAATTACCAAGCTGTCCCATTGGGCCCAATAGCTTTTTGTGATCGAACTCATCGCCGAGACGTCGCTCCACCTGGGCTTAGGAGCTCTGGCCTTCATCCACTCCAGAATAGGCTTGATGTCCGAATCTTCCTGCTGTGCACGTTGTACGCTTTCCTTCCACTCGTTGCTGAGGTCTGTCCTGAGCATCCTCACAGGTACCACTTCCTTATCCTCTTGCCTAGTACAATGCTTGCGGTCTTCAGGACAAGGTCTCCTTGACAATGCATCTGTGTTGCCATGAGATTTCCCGCTGCGATGTTTGACCACAAAGTCGTATTGCTGCTGCTGCTGGGCGGTGCTGTTAGCCACACTACCCTTTGGAGACCAGCCATCTTCCCTTTCTGCAGTTCGCTTAGGGCAGCTGGATCGAAGGTGGCCCCTTTCCCCACAGCCGTAGCACCTAGGGCAGTATCTTCTATTGCGGTCGCGAACTGTAGCCGCTGCAACCTCCCTGACGTGATGGGAACGATGATCCTGCCGCACAGCTTCCACCTCCAGTGCATGGGCCAAAGCGTCCTTAAGCGTCCCATGGTGACCGAGCCGCACAGCAGCTCTAACTTCAAGGTCGCGGATGCCATCGATGAATGCCTGCACCAGATTCCCATCAATAAGCGCAGGTACGGACTGGTAAGCTTTACGAACCAGCTTCTCCACTTCAAGGGCCCACTGCTGCAGGTTTTCGTTACTGCGTTGCACGCGATCCTTGAGCTGCGCACGAAACACGTGTTCCAGGTGAGCGTCGCCATACCGAGCCTCCAATGCCTCGAGGAGCTGCTCGTAAGTCACTTCCTTACCGAGAGCTTCCAGGACAGTTAAGGCCTGGTCGCGCAGGCCTAGGGTGAGAGCAGTCATGGCCTGGCTTTTATTCCACCCGTTAGCCTTCATGACAGCCTCAAATTGGATTTTGTAGGCCGACCAGGAAGAAGTTCCGTCGAACGGTGGCACTTTGAATCCACGTAGCGAAGGTGTTGTAGCTACGGGAGCTGCGATTCTATCCTCAAGTTTAAGGTTACCCAACTCCTGCTTCACATCAGCAATGACGTCATTAAACTTGCTGATCTGAATTTCAGCTTCTGACAGACGGTTGTCATGCTGGGCAACCTTCTCTTTCACTTCCTTCATGTCCTTCCCGAGGGTTGCGTGAAGGTCCTTTATGAGGAAAATCTGCTCTTCCTGACGGCGCGCCTGCTCCTCCTTATCCCGTTTGAGCTGTTCTTCCAATCGACGGGTCTGTTCTTCTTTGTCCCGCTGGAGCTGTTCTTCCAACCGACGAGCCTGTTCCTCCTGTCGGTGGGCCTGTTCCTCCTTGTCCCGCTGGAGCTGTTCCTCCAACCGACGAGCCTGTTCCTCCTGTCGGCGAGCCTGCTCCTGCAGCATCAACATCAGAGCAGCCAAATCTGGTGCTGCTGATGCTGGAGCTGCTGCGGACGGGCCGGCCTCCATGGTCGGTAGCTGGCCCTCCGACCTCTGTGGCGTAGCTCCACCAAATCGCCTTTGGTCCGTCTCCTGCTGGCGTTGACTCCGGGTACGGATACCCTCCGTGTCGTCTTTGGGTAAAACCGGCATGATTTTTTATCCCACTTCTGACACCAATTGTTACGAGCTTCGGGTTCGTGACAATAAAAACTGCCGATTTAATAACCAAAAAAATGACACTTTAATTTAACAACACTAATTACAACTCAAACACACTAATTATAACACACAATTGCACTACTGATCGCTTTAAGTCGCACTTGAATATCGCTTCGATGTTTTCACTTCGATCGCTTTATCCAAACTGTGTCGGTCGTGGCGCGTCTCGGCCTTATATAGCGCCAAAGAGAGTTCTAGAACCTTCCATTGTAGAAACATCTAGAATGTTCGAGTACATACAGGCCCCGATCGACCAGATGTCGAAAGTTCGGGAATGTTCTAGAAAGTTCTCGCATCGAAATTTCTAGAAGGGTCTTCACTACTAGTTCCGCTACTCGATACTAGATGGCGCTAGTGGTAACTACTGTTACCATGTACCAGGCATTAATTGTGGCGCGCAACAATATTTTCTTTTTTTTTTTTTTTTAAGTATCTATTTACTTACACAATGACATGTACATTTACTGTATAAAGTATTATATTATTTTAATTATTGTGAATGTGAGGACTATGTGGGTCATTGTTTACATTTTAATCGTGGTCTGGCAGTTTGAGTAGTTTATGCGGCCTACCCAAGTCCTGTCTTTGGTATTGTTCGTCGAATCGTTGAGCTCCTGAAGTTCTGAGTTGAGCTGCACGGTTACTGACAAATGCGTGCACTGACTGGACAGGTCCACTCAATCTGTGTGGTTCTTTCCTCAAAAGATCTTTTCAGACACTAATCTACATGGTCCTCAAAGATTATGTCCGGATTTTTATATACACATTGATATTGATGAATTTTATTTAGACAATGACATGAATATTTACTTTGTAAAGTATTTTTTATTTTATTTTTCTTTTCATTTAATTATTGTGAATGTGAGGACTATGTGGGTCATTTTTTTTTCTGTTTTCCTTCTTAGTTTTAATCATGATCTGGCAGTTTGAGTAATTTACGCGGCCTACCCAAATGTCCTTTCTTTGGTATTGTTCGTCGAATCGTTGAGCTCCTCATTTCTGAGTCGAGCTGCACGATTTTTGACAAATGCGTGCACTGATTGGACAGGTCCGCTCAATCTGTGTGGTTCTTTCCTCAAAAGACCATTTCAGACATAAATCTACATGGTCTTCACACGATCTGACCAAGATTTTGTCTGGACTTTAAAAGAGACTGTGACCTCTGAGTTTGTTTCGGCCTTTCTTCTCAGAGTAGTCAGATAGGAAACGCCGACCACATCTAGTTTAAAAAATATGATGACGTGTAAAAGTGTTTGTAAAAACCTACTTACAGAAATAAATCATTTATCATTTATCGAGTTTGGAAAGGAACATTATGTATTATTTTAACGATATAAAATTTTCTTAATTCGTGTTTAAATTTTACACCTCTACTTTTTTAATTTTTAACATCTTAATAATCTTATTAACAATCATTAAATTTGTGTTCAGTTCAATAGATTTTTTACGGACAATCTGTATTTTAAACTGACACAATTCAAGTAACAAAAAAATTGACATTCTTATTATTAAAAAGACTAAAAACCGATGCCATAGTCAAAATTCATTTAAAAAATTGCTTCATCATCACTATCATCAAACATCTCACAAAAGTCTCTTTTTAAATCAAGTGATGATACATTGTAAGATTGGGCTGATTTTGTAATTTTTTGCAAATCAGATAATTTATAGTTTACTTTTACATTTGAAAGAATAGTGACTTTGGACGTGCTTGGTTTGTTAATGTCAGTATTAAAATAGGTCGGTTTTTGAAGATTTGTTGCGTTATGATCAGTTTTGGTGAATAATACATCATTATCAGGATCACTGCTCTCGGAATCAGACGAATAAATAATTTTTCTCTTTTTTGCCAGACATGGATTCCCCTTTTTTTTCAGCAAGCTATGTTCTTTTAATGAAAAGCAATGACAAAACCCCTTTATAGAAGACCTTTCACTATGGCAAAAGCAGCTCTTTTTCTGTAACCAATTACATACTGTTCTTGCTTTACAAACAATTCAGACATACCAAAGGAACTTGTTATCTGATGTATTTGCATTGTTTGCGGTACAGCAACTAAGTCACATGAGCTTATCCCTCTTTCAATATCATTAATGTCTTCCTCTTTTATTAGGTACATCTTCACTGTAGTCTCATCTTTTAGAGCGTCATATGCTGTTTTCGCGTCTTTTACGTCTGTATGGTAAGCTACCTTCTTGTCCAAAGTTCTTTTGATGGCACCTCCTATGCCGTCAGCAGCACCTTTGCCGTGAGCGGCTTCAAAAAAGTTCCAGGTAGCAAAAGAATATCCTAAAGATTCCAGCACACTCGAGCATAAAAAAAGTTCTTTTTTTGTCTATACTGGCTTGTGGGTCCATCCGAGTAAAAATGAACTGTGTCCACTTGAGGTGTTTTTTTTCTGATATCCCGTAGTATAGGCGAAAGATGAGCCCAGATTGCTTCCGGAGTGTGTTAGTTGAGTCTGAAAGTGTGCAAAAAGACTCGAAATAATCTTGAAAGTACACGACACTAGTATGGAGACTAATTTGTATTTGGGATGCACCAAAATGTAGAGCTTGGATTTCTTTATGCAGCTTACAAGCATAGTTCTCCGAGAAATCGCAATGAATTAGAACTTCATTCACGTTTAAATTTTCTTTTAAGTATTTGTACCACTTATATTGGTGCCATATATTGTAACAGTGTACTTTGAATTCTACCAGTGCTTTTTTAAACTCCATGACTAAATGCCTTATCGTCCCTGATTTTATAATTTTTACCATTCTTTTTGCTGTTTTGTTTTTGTTTTCCTTTTGATATTCTATAGTTTGAACTGTCCATTCCAGCCAAGACACATTATCATCTAAATTACACTCCGACAAATTATAAACAGTTGTATTTTCCTTCAAACAATATTTGCATTCGGAGTACATACATTCCCTCTTTTGAGTGTCACAGACAATATTTTTCATGAACTCGTCCAGATCTTTAAACTTCACTATCGATATATTTTTAAGTGTTGCATATTTAAATTCTATGTTACCATGTTTTTTACAGGCGCATGTGTCACGGTTAGAGAGATTAGGACTTAATACAAAAAAAGGCTTGCATCTAGTAAAAGTGGTATACGACACGGGAATTTTTGTTTCTTGAATAAATTTAAAGCGTAATTTTTTCATTGACTCGAGGAGGTATCGTCTTTGCATCTTATTTTTTTTCACCGTCTTCGTTTCCTTCTTGCCAGCAGTAGCGCGGCTAACGTCATCTCTTATAAAAAAGTTACGAATTTTTTGTGCGAGTGCCTCGTGTTTCACTGGGTTTTTCTTTATCGGAACTCGAATTCTACCTTTTAGCCCAATTATTGCTTCCAGCTTAGTTTTTGTCCTATACTTTTTAACCAAACTATTATCAACTATATTTTTTATTATGTTTTTTTCATTTCATTTCATTTCATTTATTTATTTTGTGAAACATAGGTGATTACAGGTGTTTTTCAATATAAATCTATTGTACAAACCATGTCCCGCCGATAGGCATACAAAATTAGATTAATATGAACAATGTCAAAGTTACACAAGGATGTCAAATTATAAAATTGTCATAATAATAAAGGGAAAATGTCATGAAAATAAGAAAAGATAAAGATACACAATGCAAAAACACAAACGAAAAATTACATTAAATAAATAAAATATATAAATTATAAAAATTGATCAAAATTTGTCATCCAGGTACTCCTTGACCGAATAATATACCTTGTCATTTAGTAGCTTAAAAAGATTACTTTTGAATTCATTATAATTCTTACTATTCCTAATATGACAAGGTAATTTGTTATACAATTTTGGTGCCATTGCATAGACACTTTTATAAGCAAAAGCAGTTCTGGTGATTATTGTTTTTAACTTATCTGAGCGACGTTGACTTTCTACGTGATTAAATAAGTGTATATTTGTTTTTACAAATATCAAAACCTCATAGATATACAGCGACGGTACTGTCAGAATATTTAAATCCCTAAAGTGTGGCTTACATGTATCTGTTGTTCTTAATTTGCATATGGCTCGGATGCATCTTTTTTGTGCCAAAAGTACAGTAGATATATTTGTAGCATTACCCCAAAATATGAGTCCATACCTTAATGTGGAGGCTACATACCCGTGGTATGCCGTTAGGAGGGCAGTTTTGTTCGCAACTTTACCTAACATATAAAGGGCATAAGAAAACCGGTAAAGTTTCAAACAGACACTGTCAATTTGAGTTTTCCATGTCATATCATTGTCAATGTGCAATCCTAAAAACTTTGTAGTGTTCGTTTCTAGTACTGCGTCTCCTTTGTACCCGATTTGGTATTGTGTTGGTGGTTGTCTTTGTCGAAGTTTAAAGTCCATTATTTTAGTTTTAGTTAAATTAATTAGCTAATTAGTTAAATTAATTTTGCTCATTACTTGACGCTAATTCATACTGATTTTTTATTGATTCGCACAATATATTTTTATGAAATAATTCCTTTTTAACTTTTTCCTTTTCCGAAAGCGAAATATTCAAAGAACTAACAAAGGATTCAGTTTTGGAGTTTGGCGTTAGGTCTCTAACATTTGAAATATTCTCTTTATCCTGATCATTGTCCTGTGAATGCGCCGCTAGTAGAATTTTGTACCTATATATTGTTTTCTTCAGTGCTTTATTTTTTCTGATTAATGTATTTACTTTTTCTTTTAATTTTTTATTCTCTTGTGTTATTTTGTTATATCTCTTTTTATACACTTTTCGACAACGTTTAGTTTCATCCGATTTTTCTTCAGTCATTTGTTGCTTAGACCTTCGCCATTCCTTTCGCCTTATTTTTTTTTCAGATTCAGAAAGTTGAGTTATTGGTATGTATTTATTTTTAGTTCTAATCAAATTCTTTTCTTGTACTTCCTTCCATTTTTGTGGATGATTTGTTTTTAAACGCTCTCGGTAACGTCTTTGCCGTTCAGCAGGCGTTAACGGCATCTTTCCTAAAACGGAAAATGGAAAAATATATTTACTTAATTGAATACTGTAAACAAGCCCTAACCCATTCCATTGTGTAACGTGACACAAAAATAATAACACAATGGTCACACAAATGAATAAAACGAACGTGTCCCTAACCTATAAATAATAATATTCTTGTAATTTCACCCTCGAGTTATTTGTGAAACATGCATTTGACTACAATTTACCATCAACTTCACTGACATGCTGCAATGTAAAGTATAGTACTTACCGAATTCTCGTAATTTGGCACTTTAAAACAAATTCTTATTGTCCTTTTTACGACGCGCACGAAGTGAAGCCATCAGTTACAAAACAAAATGGAGCGGCCGAAAGAAACTAGCGCCCTCTCGTTGTAACCATGTTGACGTATAGAGTTGCCATACTACATTTGGAATTTACTTCTATTGTTGTAAAATATCAACATTACAAGAAAGAATAACACAAAGGAATGGAATATGAGACACGTGTTTGTAGGTTAATAAATAAATGATTTATTATAATTACATTGTTTTATAGTATATTCCATATATCTTACCCGTTCATCTGACAAGACATTGTTGAATCAGGTTGCTTATTGCGTGCATTATTTATTATTTTCTGCATTTTTACTATACGCGCGACTGGTGGACATTGCACTTTTGTATGGGAAACAAATTACGACAGGAATTAAACTTAGTTTTATAAAGCGATAGAAGCAATTTTCAAATAAAAACATATGTTTGTTTGTTATTTTATTAGTAACTAGTCTGAATGTTGATTTATTTGTTTACTTTTTGAACTTTATTTTATTTTACCAATAAGTTGCATGGACACATAATTACAACAAAATGTACATTAATTTTGAAAACGACCCATTAAAGAACGACCAATATGATTTTTGCCTAACAACTTGTCTGGAAAACTAGTGGGTAAATTAAAAAAACAAATGAGTAGGACGATGTAAAAGTTTACTTCGTGGGGTAGATGGATACTAAATTGATCTTAAGTGACATAAGTAAGTCTACCTACACCTAAACAGTGACTGCGCACAAACATTTCTAAAACGTTTGACGTAAATCGTGAAAAGTATTTTTAATGAATTTGGTGTAATCATAGATAGGTGGAGTCATATCGCAACATAATGACTATACAAAACATTGCTGGCTGAATGTCGTCTATGGGACCTGATGAATTGGTAGAAGTTGGTGATCGATTTAATAGTAGTCAGTATTTGGAGATTCTGTGTGACGTCCTGCTGCCGACTGTGCGAATTGCCTATCCAAATACGGATATTAACTTCGTGCAAGATAACTGCTCCATCCACTGTGCAGGCATTGTGAAGAATTGGTTAGCTGCTCAAGAAGGTGTAATTTTTATTTACTGGGCATCTAAAACTCCCGATTTGAACCCTATAGAAAACCTATGGGGTCAAATGATTTTAAATTGGGACACATCCAAAGTGCGAAATAAAAACAATTTGGCTGAGATCGTGTCATCGACATAGGAGCACATGAGAGGAAAAGATTTGTGTTGGAACATGGTGTGCGGTATACGTAGCCACCACCTGTGGTAGCCACTTACAGCAAGTTATAGAAGGAGACGGTGCGCCACTCCGCTACTAACTAATCTACTTATAAGTATTTTGAAACACATTATGTAAGTAAATGCTCAATTGAATGAATGCTAAACCATTAAAAGTTGCAGATTCTGTGGTGATGTTATTGTTATAAATGGAAATGCATTTTTCTATTTAAATAACATGTTGATTCACTACATAATTATACTTAGCTATAAATCTGTAAAACATTTCACAAATTCGTTAATTTTCTCGCACTTATACATCAATGTTTTCTCGATAATAAACTTCCAAGCACTAGCATGACTTTTTTAAATGTTTTTAAATGGTTAGATTTGAATATGATATTATAAAATGTAATAATTTTGAACTATGAGCATTTACTTATTTTACCTGACTTATGTATATTTTAATGAAATCATAAACATTTTTTTTACTTGCAATGATTTTGTTTCATTCCTATACAAACTGCCCATTCAAAAAGATATTTCACGATTTCGTTCCTTAAAAAAAGTGAAAAAAAGATAATAATTAAAAACAAAATATTGCTACAAAAAGCTTACTTAGGTTTTTCCTGGTTTCGAACGCAGACACCGATGACTATCGAGCTGCCTAATTGACCATGAGACCAACTCGACTGTAGTAATATGTTTTGAAATTTGACCTTAGATGGGATGATAGAAGCAATATTCTAAAGAATTTGAACCATATCGTATATTTTCATAAAGTTCATTATCGCACAATCAATCACAATCACAACCAGCTATTAAAATGAATCACGGAATTTAGCTATTAACCGTAGAAAACTTTAAAATGTTACTGATGCGCGATATTTTTTTTTATTCATCCACCCTCGCCTTGGTTTTTTTTTAGTAGTCGTGAAACTCATTAGCCTTTCAACCTTAACAACAACAACATAATTATTAAAATCGCTTAACAACATTATTTATCGAAATGCTTGCACGGAGTATTCCAAATGTTCACGATAAGGTTCAAATTCGCTATCACTCAAGTGGGTCAGATAATGTTGGCCACCGACTGTACTAGGTTTCTGAATGTTTTTTTTTAATTTCTTTTCTTTTTCCGAAAGTCTTTTCTTGTTCCGAAAGTGCTTGGTCAGCACCACTGCACTTGGTGAAGAAGAAGGACGACGGATGGAGACCATGTGGCGACTACAGGGCACTCAATGCCAGAACAGTACCTGACAGGTACCCTATTCGTCACATTCACTACTTCTCTCACCAACTATCAGGCTGCACTACCTTCTCTACCATCGATCTCGTAAAGGCCTATAATCAGATAGCTGTTAATCCAGAGGACGTTCCAAAGACGGCGATTACAACACCTTTCGGTCTTTACGAGTTTCCTTTCATGACGTTTGGTTTGAGAAACGCAGCACAAACCTTCCAAAGGTTCATCGACGAAGTCTTGCTTGGCCTCGATTTCTGCTATGGGTACGTAGACGATATTTTAGTCTTCTCAGCGTCTCCAGAACAGCACGAAGCTCATCTACGTCAATTGTTTGAACGCCTGAAGCAATACGGCATAGTGGTCAATACAGCTAAGTGCAACATTGGACAGACAGAAGTTATTTTTCTGGGATACCGAGTGTCAGCTGAAGGAACGAGGCCGGTTCAGTCCAAGATCCAGGCCATACAGGAGTACACGGTTCCCAAGACCGTCAAGGAGCTGCGGCGCTTCCTCGGCATGCTCAATTTCTATCGCCGATTCGTCCCGACCGCAGCCAAACTTCAGGCACCGCTAAACGCTATCCTTGCCGGCCCCAAGGTAAAAGGTTCGCATCCTGTAGAGATGACTCCAGAATTGCAGAAGGCTTTCGAAGACTGTAAATCCTCGCTGTCCAAAGCAACACTCCTGGCTCATCCAGATGCATCCGCAGAGTTGACCATCGTGACGGATGCCTCTGAATTGGCGCCGTCCTTCAGCAACGGAAGGGTGGCAGCTGGCAACCACTAGCCTTCTACTCGCACAAGCTAAGTGGGGCTCAAAAGAAGAACAGCCCATACGGCCGGGAGTTACTTGCAATTTACGAGGCAATTAAGTACTTCCGTCACATGGTCGAGGCAAGAACCTTCGCAATCTTCACGGACCATAAGCCGCTTACCTTTGCCTTCAGGATGAATAGGGATAGTTGCTCACCCAGGCAATTCATGTACCTGGACTACATCGGGCAATTTACTACAGATTTGAGGTATTTACCTGGCAGCGAGAAGGTTGTCGCCGATGCATTGTCGCGCGTGGAGGAAGTATCAGAAGCTGTCAACTTTGAGGAACTTGCGAGACTTCAGGACGCAGATCCAGAACTGCAAGACCTAGTTCATCATGGCTCCACGTTGAAACTTCAAAAGGTAGCATCTACTTACAGCAACGACTTACCAGTCTATTGTGATACCTCCACGCCCACACCTCGCCCCTACATAACGCCTACCTTGCGAAGAGAGGCATACGACTCGCTACACAACCTACATCATCCTGGGAATGCAGCTACAGTGCGACTGGTAACGCAACACTTTGTGTGGCCAGGGATCCGCAAGATCCTTACTCAGAGACCTTACTCTAATAGTCTATCAGAAGATGAAAATAAATATATATATAAATTGGACAACACTATTCACATGCTGACATGTCATCATAGTGACAAATTATTGTTTTTTGACACTAATAAGTTTGTTAGTGGTTTTAAGTTAACTCAGAGAACTTTATCTCTGTCTTGGGAATGTAGACATATGATTGCTATGTTGATAGCATATAATATTAATGGGGTTATAGCTAATATAACAAATTGTAGTATTAGGGACGAATCTGTGTTGTCTAGTTATACTAACAACATAGTGATGAATAACTATGAATCATCATGTTGTACGAAGGAGGGTCCACCTATAATACCAACATCATTGGAGGCCACTACCAGTCAGATAGGGTATTCTCTTCCTGCTGGAACTCATACAGGCGGCTCACTAGACACTTCAGTCGTAGTTGTGGTCACGGAGGTCACTCCGGATAACTCTTTAAACTAGTTAGTAAGACAACAGAATTTACCCCTGCAAATAACCAATTACTATTAGAGAATAATAAAAAGGTATCTTCTGGCAATATTACTCAGAATAATAAAAAACTAAAGGGAAGGCAACCTATTTTAAAATTATTTAATCAAAATATCCAAGGTTGTTCTTCTAAATTACTGGAAATAGAATTGTTTTTAGAAAATACCAAGTTTGATATCATTTGCTTAACAGAACATTGGTTAAAAGCCCATCAAGTAATGTCAATTAACTATGAAAATTATTGTGTAGTTAGCCATTTCAGCCGAACATGTATGATACATGGCGGATCATTAATATTAGTTAAAAATTCTATTAAATCAAAGGAACGAAAAGACATCATCGGGCTGTCTGTTGAACACACCATTTAATTGTCCTGTGTTGAGCTCGATAAGCATGTGGTAGTATGCGTATACAGACCTCCAAGTTACCAGAATCTAGCTGTGTTTGATTCTGTAATGGAAGATGTGCTAAAGAAACTTTCTGCCAGTAGTAAATAAAAAATAATATGTGGCGATTTTAATATTAATTTGTTAGAAAATAACTCTAATACTATCAGATTATTAAGATTATTAAGTCTTTAGGTCATTTGATTTGTCAAATGTTTTTATTGAACCCACCCGAGTGACAGCTTCCTCTGCCACTTGTATAGATAATATTTTCTGTAACTGTGATTATTTACACAAACAAATTGTAAATAAGTTGCCTTCTGATCATAGTGGACAAACAATAACATTTTGCTCCTACATGCCTTTACAAAAAATAATAATAAGGTTCAGGCCAATCACATGTAAAAATTTAGAGAAATTAAATAATTCTTTGGCTAGTAAATTATGCGCTCAGAGTTTTAATAATCAATATGACCCAAATGAGTTATACGCCGAGTTCTTTTCACTATTAAACACTCAATTTAATGACACTTTCCCACTACAGACTAAAAGTATTTACACAAAGTTCTTATTTAGTGATTGGGCGACTCCAGGTATTCGTAAAAGCAGGGAAACCCTTTTTGAACTTTATGGCCTGAAGCATCATATGAATAACACAAGCTTTCATCAGTATGTTGCAACATATTCTAAGACTTTCAAAAGTGTATGCAAAACAGCTAAAGCTCTTTATATTAGCAATAAAATAAAATCAGCCGATGATAAAATAAAAACTACCTGGCAAATAATAAATAGTGAAACAGGTAGGAAAAAACAATGTAATACTGAATTTAATTTAGAGACTGCACATGGCCCCATCAATTCAGATGTAGAAATTGCTCAGGAATTCGAAAACTTTTTTGCTAATATTCCCATTAAAACTACTGAAACTTTAAATTCCTCACCCGCGCTTTCTGCTAAATTATTTAGAAAGAATGTTAAGGCATGCCCTTCGGAGTTTAGGTTTCAGCATACAAACCCCCAGGCTGTTATAAAAGCTTTTAAAGATCTTAAAATTAAATCAACAGAAGATCTCTGGGGAATGTCTGTAAAAGTTTGTAGATCTATCATCGAAACGATTGCGCCCTATTTAGCTTTCATATTTAACATCAGTGTAGACCAAAGAGTCTTTCCGGATCTCATGAAACACAGTAAAGTTGTTCCTTTATTCAAATCCGGTGATAGTAAAGAACCCAACAATTATAGGACTGAGTCGATTCTGCCAGTTCTCAGTAAGGTGTTTGAAAAGTTGATGCTCAATCAAATGTTACGACACTTTAATAAAAATTTCATCTTTCATGAACAGCAGTACGGTTTCACCAAAGGGCGTTGTACCACTGACGCCGGTGTCACCCTAATAAAGAACATTTTCAACGCCTGGGAGGAAGCACAAGATGCCATTGGAATCTTTTGCGACCTCTCTAAGGCGTTCGATTGCGTAAACCATGAGACACTTTTGCTGAAACTTTAGCACTATTGGATTAGGAATTTAGCTCTTGATTTACTAAGGTCATACCTAAAAGACAGAAAGCTTAAAGTTCAAGTAAACGGCGTAAACTCATTAGGGTCTGAAATGGCAATGGGCGTTCCTCAAGGTTCGATATTGGGTCCATTCTTCTTCTTAGTTTACATTAATGATTTACCCCAATTACTTCAAAATCAACCGAAGATGGTGTTATTTGCAGATGACACCTCATTGATCTTTAAGATAGACAGACGTGCACAAGTCTTGACGACGTGAATAACTCTTTTCTCTTTTATTCTTCAGGTCCATGATTGGTTTACGGTAAATATTTTGGTACTAAATGAAAAGAAAACCAAATGCATTAGATTTAAATTACCTAATGTTAGAAGTAACGAATGTGACATCATACTGAATGGAGAAAAAAGGATTTTGTTGATCAAACGGTTTTTCTGGGAATCACGCTAGACGAGAAATTACAATGGGGACCTCACATAACATCTCTTGCGGGGCGGCTTAGCTCGGCCGCTTATGCTGTTAGAAAGATAAGACAGTTAACTGACGTAGCATCCGCGCGTTTAGTCTATTTTAGCTACTTTCACAGCATTATGTCGTACGGCATTTTACTATGGGGTCGAGCTGCTGATATTGAATCCATCTTTATTTTGCAAAAGAGAGCTGTCAGAGCCATTTATAATCTACGTCGCCGCGAATCTCTCAGGGAACTTTTTAAAAGGATTAATATTATGACGGTACCTTGCCAATTCATTTATGAAAATATTATGTATGTAAGAAAAAATCTACATCTTTTTAATAAAATAAGCGATAGACATAATTTTAACACTAGAAATAAAGATAAAATACATCAACCATTTTTCAGATTAGCCAAAGTACATACATCTTTTATGTGGTACTGTGTTAAATTTTACAATAAAATACCTAATGATATATTGAAAGCGTACTATAAATTAGAAGATTATATCCAAGATAAGAACGCTTGGAAACATGCTGGTCCTGCTCCATAGGACAATCTAGAGTCAAGACAAAATCAAACTGTTTGCTAATTTAATTGTAAAATTTATTCTTTGTTCTTCTTTTTTTTTACATTAATTTACTTTCTGTAATTACTTTAACTCACACCCTGACTTATTACTATTATTATTATTATTTTTTTTTTTTTTTAATGACAATCGTTTATTTTTACCATGCTTGTAATGTGAGCACCATGTATCTATCAGATAATTAATTTATATGTTATGGTTTCATTTTTAATTCTTTTACCTATTGTGGTACAGTAATTTTATTTTAGGTGCATCGTCTTCACATATATATTATATAATTAATGTACATGCAAAATATTGTAAAACATTTTAAAAGAGTAACGGTGGAGTTTCTTGCCCATTCTTTTCCATACGAAATCTACCTTTTGGAATGGGCGACTAGAATCAATTCTATTTTAGTAATTTTTGACGTTCAAAAGTGCCTGTTAAGTGCCTATTTGAAATAAATGCTTTGACTTTGACTTTTGACGCAAGAGGAGACGGGGGTACCCACCGAAAAAACGACGGCCTCAAATATCACACCTTCACCAACAACCGACGGCGGCGCAGAGAAGAGGACGCGAAGCGGGCGGCGTGTCAGATTTCCCGATTATTATCGACCGTAGTTACGGTCTGGCCAGGGGGAATATGTGGCGGAAAGAATTGTCATTTAGACCACCACCTTACAATTCCAAGAAACCCGCTCCCGCCTATGAAATTGCGCCAGTTCCTAAAATCAGGTGATCCTTTGTTCGTCGTGGGTTCAATGACCGCACACTTACACGCGCCGCGCGCACACAGCGGGCGCGTGAGATTTGTTCTAGCCGAGGCGACAACGGCCTTGTGCTTCGGGCGGACGGCGTGCACACGAAGCTACCTGCGCGCGCGCCGAACCACGAGCCGCAGTCTACTCTCGACCAGCTACCACACTCGTTAGCTCGCGCCGCGCTTTTATATCGCTTTATTTATACAAACATTTGCGTGGACATTGCTTAAAGTTATCGGAAAATTTATCAAAGAAAACGTCTCTAAAGCAATTATTCATCATCTGCTTTGTATAGATTCGCTTGCTTTGTTTTATAATTTAATTTAATAATAATATTTTAATAATCGCTATTAACATCCTTCATTTCTTCTGTCATCTATACTCATTTCTTCTCTCATCCTGCTACGGCTTCACTCTAATCTTGCATAACGTAAATAGGCACCGGGTTCAAATCCCGACTCGAGTAGAATTTGTCAACCCAACCGATTTCTACAGTGTCATAGCATGACCATATAAATTTACACAATCTAAGTAAACTAAAAATGTGCTGGGTTCTTTTTCGTTGTAGTCTGACAAATATTTATTATTAGCCTTTGCATATCGCAGCGAACATTGAGCAAGACCTCCTCTGATACCTTTTTCTAGCATTTGATATATTTCTATATCAGATATTAAATCTAATTCTACTTTAGTTAACAAGAGCATAGCGTCCCAGCTTAATGACGGTGATGAAACATAATGACAAGGGTCAAGTTCATAATGACATAAACTCATACATCTGAATTTCTCAAATACGTCACACAATAGTTAGACATCACATTTCAAATATAAATCAGTTTGCTATTAAGAATTTAGGCGAATATTCGCCTAAATTCTTAATAGCAAATTTAGCCCACACATTTAAAGCGTGATTGTAATCGGCAGTAGACGCTGTAGCGGATGTGAGTTTATTATAAAAATTTGAACGATCTGGTAACCGAGTTTCCGCATATCGTTCCCAGGAGTCTATATAATCATAGCATTACACACCTTTCCTAAGGCATAGTCGAAATAAATTTTCATGAGTGAAAAATGATTGTAAATGCTTTAAATCATTGGAGTCCAACGTCTTTACTAAGTTGTCTAAGCTCGAACTTAAGAAATTAAAAGAATCTATAAATTTTAATTGGGCTACTTTCTGAGAATTAAATGGGAAATTTTTTGTAAAAGAAATATATTTTTCCTTGGTTCTTGGAATTAAATTGATTCGACCGCAAACACTTGAAAGTTCTTTTATAAATAAATGACAGTCATATCCTGAAAGATTATGAAATATTATGGGAATAAATTTTACAGACTTATTATTTAAGTTGCATGAATTATGAGCTGGACCGCGATATTTACCTGTGAAATGATCGTGGTCATAAACGATGCGGTCATTATTAGAAAATTTTTCTTTACAAATATGACATACTGTAGCAGTCTTAAATGAAAGAAACTCTTCATCATTCAACGGGGACATGTCTCTAGGCAAAGATAAAATGTCATATAAACTTTCTAAATCTTTAGCAATAGATTCTACAAATTTTTTCGAACAATTTGGGCCTCGATAAGATACTAAATTATTAAGTTCTGGATTAGTCTCGCAGCATATATAATAGGCGAAACAAGTTGCTTCATGAATTTGAATATTTTCGACATATTGACTTTTATTTTTATCTGAATATTCTCGAAGTAAGCTTTCAAAGTCTCCATAAATAACAATAGGAATTCTTTGAGTCCTTATATAATTAGAAAACCGAAGTTTGCTATTCTCTTCTGGGAGCACTGTTTGCATTCGTGCACAATTATGATTATCTAATTTTGCCTCTGAATCAAAGTATATAAAACATTCATCACATAAGTGAATTTTGGATTTGTGTTTTGTTAGTTGATCATGAACTAGTCGCGCAAAATGTTTTATTAAACAGAAATGATTTTTGTCTCCTCTTTCAATCCATAATAAATTAACGTGGGTCAGTTTCCGTTGTAAAGTTTTGTATAATGGTCCAGTAATAGTGTTTTTTTTTTCTAAACCATAAACATTTACACTTATATGCGGATTTTCTTTTTCGAATTGTTTTATGTCATCAAATGTTGGTAGGAAAGATATACCATTTATATTTAATAATTGAGAGTAATGTGGATATGATGAAACTCTATTACTGTTATACCGTGCTGGATACATATGTGCTACAATACACCAGAGAAAGCAATGTCTATATTTGTTGCAAATGTTAAGACATGACTTTGTTTTAAGAATTTTTATCGGTAAAGATATGTAACTGCCAGCTTTTAAGGGATTATACTTAACTATATTCATTTCCAAATGATTAATCGACTCTATAGACCAACCAGACTCTGATAATTCAAATTCTGTGCACTTATACAGCATTATTTGGATGCATTCTTCAAAAAATAATTATATATTAGTATTCTGAACTATCACATAATACTTTGTATTGAAAGATTTCAAAGACAATTCTTCATTTTTAGGTAACTTGTACAATACAAATAGCTCAAATTGAATCTTAATCGCTCGATGTTTAAGTCGCAATGTCTCAATAATCTTGTAAATCGTGCTAGAAATATTTAATAAAAATATATCTGGTGATATATTATCTGAACTTATTGGATCAACAAATCTGTAGCTAGCAATTCTATTTTTGAAAGCAGTAGGTATTATTTGCACATTATCAAATTCAGTATTCAACAAACAGTTTGATTTATACATATTACTTTTCTTATGTGATGAATATTTTTGGACATAAACCTTACAATCTGGGCAAAATTTCATGTTTGGTTATATTGAATACAACAAAGTTAGCAATAATCCATAAATGTAAAAAATAGATTCACCGAAACAAATCTTTTATATATTTATTTTGTCATACAGTTGTTTTAAGTTTTGACTTAAGTACTTCAAGGTCAAAATTACTGGTCTAGAATTTTTAACTATGTACTTCAAGATTAAGGTTCAAGGTCAGAATTACTGATCTGGATTTTATAAGTACTTACTTAAAGGATAAGATTCAAGGCCATAATTACTGGTCTTTGATTTTAAGCTTTGAGATTCATTAATTCGAGTTTATTGGCTTTTGGTTTTTAGTTTTTTGGTTTTTGGTTTACTGAAAGAAATCATACAAAATATGATTAAAAAAATATAAATAAGTATGTACTTATGCAAGATTATATTTCATTACAATTATCTTAGGGAACAAAAATTAAAAAGAAAGATCAATTATTGTGGACTTCATGCATTATGTACTTACTCAAATTCAAAAAATATAGATTAGACTGATAAAGTGATCGTTAAAAATTTTTGTCTATAAAAAATGTTTTTCAAACAAAATATTATAATAATCAAAAGAGCATTAAAAAAAAGGAAAACATTAAAAAATATAGTTACCTATGCCATTATGTTATAGGTTAAAGGTATAATTACCAAAAAGAGCAAAAAATATTAAGGGTCCTTTATAGTAGGACGCTTACCTAATTTTAAAATACGTTAGACTGATAGAGTATCGGTCGTATCTTCCGATACTCTTCTTTAGCAGCGGTCACAACTTTTGTGTCTGCTTTCCATACTGGACTGTTGTCATCAACAGCCGATTTGAAGGTAAATAATGCCCGTTTCCAGCGGTCGGTGCTGAGCGCCTCCGCTTCCCGAGCGTTGTAAACATGCAGTTCCACGTAGTAGTTGCCCTGCCGGGTCGGATCCCGCTGGAGTGTGTAACCGGAACCGCTACGTCTTGACAAGAAGCTCCACAGCGCAGCCACTCGGATGGGTTCACCGTCAAGTTCTTGGTCGTTCTGAAATTAAAATCATTATCATTAGAAAATTAAAAAGAAAAAGCATGAAAGAACCTTCAAAAAAGAATTTTGCAAATCGGCTTCTTAGGTAACACACATAAAAAAAAATATTCAACCGAATTGATAACCTCCCCTTTTTGAAGTCCGTTAAAAATATACTGACCCATAATAAGTTTTAAGTGACACATGAGTCGTAAGTATTTAGAATATCTTAGTCAGTAGGTATGGGAACTAAGTAAATGTTAAAAAAAAAGAAAAATAAAAAAAATACAACCGAATTGATAACCTACTCCTTTTTCGAAGTAATTTAAAAATGAAATTCGTTGTAAATTAAATAGGAAGAGTTCAAAAAGGACCTATGTTTATAAATAAAAAAACTTCAGCGTACCTCTGAATCCGATAGTTTCCTTTTTTTGGCCGATCTTGATGGCGTCGGCAAATCAACGTCCGACTCCGTGTCGGACCCAAAAAAGCTAGATTTTACCACCCGAGCACTGGCAATTTTCTTTAATGCTAGTTTATTTGTTTTGCCAGCAGTCTTTTTCCTCGCCTTCTTTTTCTCTACCGACGGTCCTGGCTGAGATGCTGGTATTTCACAATCAGAATCGAAGGGATTAGTTGACCTAAAATTAAGAACACAATTATTAATTTTCACTCATAAGTTTAATTAACTATTATTCGATATAAAATCTAATAATTGTAGAGTTATACGTACATACTTGTTGTTTTATTGTTTGCAATAATATTGAAAAAGAAAGAAAAGTCACAAGTACCCGGGATGGGCGCTAATTAAAATGAAATTATTGAATGCAGTCATATTTATAGATTACATTTTTAAAGCGGTGGTTACAGTAACTAATCGCGAGCAAAGTGAGAAAGCGATTTTGATATGTTTGCTGTAAATTATATTTACAGCACTGCTTAAATAAGGTCTACAATCATTTATTCTTTATTAGACACTATGCACACAGTCTCCAAATTCCGTTATCGGGCGGGTGGCGACGCGACGCCGCGGGTGGCCGCGGTAATTCGACGCCTTGCAGCTGTCGCTGCAATTTGTGACGAAATTTTTATAAGGTAAACGTATGTACCTACTCGCTAGTAAATTAAATATTAATGTAAGACGTAATTTAACTTAAAATTGAATTTATTAATATAATCCATTATACATAGATCTTTAATTAACATCATAAAATCCTAATAAACAAACTAATCTGCATTCGCGATTTATTTGCCAAAAATGTGAACAAATATGAGTTTATGGAAAAATAACTTTAAATCCTACACTATAAAGTTCAGTTTAGACCCATCTTCAAATATTTTTATAACTTTTTCATTAGTGCTAGTCACTCTGAAATCAACTTAATTATCATTAAATTAAAGTTGATATTTGTTTAACTTGTATTAATATTAATTTGAATCATAACATAAGTTTGAATAGACTTTATATAAAAACTTGTTTAAAAAACATACTTACACCCAAAGATCAAGCGATATTGTTCCACTGTACCAGTTCGACATCGTAGAATGAAATACAATATTCACCCCCTTACTAATAAAGGTTGTATAGCGTCTGTATAGTTACACAGGGCTTTGTCTTCTTTTTTCGAAAGTCTTATTACTGACGACTGAAAGAGAGAAATCGGTGTGATTCGTGGTTAAACTTGCCTTAAGCGATATTGTTCCACTGTATCAGTTCGACGCTGTAAAATAAAATACAACATTCAATCTACAACTGTATTGTAGACCGATTCGTGTATGTGTAGAAAATTGGGGGTTCTGGATCATATGTGTGGAGAATTGGGGGTTCTGGATCACATTCCGAGCGTAGCGAGGAAGAAGTGATCCAGAACCCCCAATTCTACCCTACTGGCCCGTACGTGGGAGGAGCTCCACACCTGAAGGTGGATTGATTTAAAATTACCTCATTCCACATAATGATGGCCCCATTTTCTTATTTATAATTTGTTTTTAGTTACACTGATGACTGATGCGGAGGAGGTGCTGGAATCGGTCGAGAAAACGCCTCCCACGAAGTAGGTATAAGTTTAATGACTTAGATAAATTATTAGTCTATGTTGATATTTATGACAATGTTATTTTTACAGAAGACGTAAGCTACTTTTTCCGGGCATTCCAGTCGCCACTGAAGACATACCACCCGACATGATTGTGAGTGCTGACATTGAAATGTTTGGATTTACACCCAGTGAGTTAATCAAATAAGTAAAAAAACGAATGAAAGCTTGAACATTTTTAATTTAAATTTAACCAATAACTTTCTTCATTTGTAGCGTCCAGTAAACAAAGCACACACACAAAGCTTCATCCCTAATCCTGTTGAAAATGAGTATTGGTACCCTCGATTGCCGTATATGAAGGTCGGCAATTTTCAAAACATCATGTCCTGCAGAAGAATTATGCTCATAAAAAAATGTCTTCATTTTTTTGACAATACCTCTTCTCCAGAAATACCTCAGTCTCGTGAACAATCGAAGCTGACAAAAATAATGCCCATTATTGACCACCTTAATGGGTTTAGCAGTTTATATCTACCCGAGCAGAATATTGCGATTTGAGTCTCTCCTTCTCTGGAAGGGGAGACTATCTTTTTCGCAACGTATCGCCACCAAAGCTGCTGGGGTAGGTATAAAAAGTTACGAGCTATGCGAATCACGAACTGGGTATTTGTGAAAGATGGAGGTATATAAATCATATTTAAATTATAAGAAAGGGCCATAAATCTACTGCAGAACATGATGTCGAAAGGGAATTCGAACCCGAGGGGGCCACATCGCAGATTGTGTATAGACTGGTTCGCCCTCTATTGTACAAAGGCCATACATTAATTATGGATAACTTTTATAACTCTCCTTTACTATCGAGGTCACTTAAAGAGAAAAAAACGGACACTATTGGGACCCTCCGGCTCAATCGAGAATTTGTTCCCGATAGTGTTCGGAGTAAAACAAAATTAAATATGCGCACAGGAGAGATAGCGTAATCATTTACAAAAGATCTGTCTATTGCTGTCTGGAAGGACTCCAACCTAGTCTCACTGATTTCAACATACCATAAAGTTGAAATCAGTGGGGCTGAAAAACATGGGGTCTATAAATATAAACCCAAGGTAGTCCTAGAGTACAATCTATCCATGGGGGGTGTCAATAAGAAAGACCAACTTTTACAGGCATTCCCCGTGGAAAGGATCAGAAATTCGGTCTGGTATAAGAAACTGTTTCGGAGGCTGTTGAACATTTCTATACATAACGCCTACATTCTTTTTACGACCCAAAAAAAAAATACCTCAGAGGGACTTCCGCACAAACCTAGCAGACGAAATTTAAAAAAAATATAGCCCTCTTCGGCTCCCTGTGCCGGCTCAGGTACCTAAAAGTGGTCCCTATGAAGGCCCAGGGCAGGACGCGGTGTAAGCAGTGCGCCAAAAAACAACATTGAACGTCGCACTGTCTTTGCTTGTGATACATGCATGGTTAGTTTGTGCATTATTGTATCACACTTCTTAGAGGAAGAGCTCTAAGAAATGTGATACTTTTTGAGAACAGGCGAGCCGGCACAGGGTGCCGTTTTTTTTTTATTACTACATACCTACTACTTATTTACCACCTTATTACTACATACCTACTACTTATTTATTAATCTTATACAATGTAATCTGTCTTCGCGATTTAATTGCCAAAAATGTAAACAAATATAAGTTTATGGAAATATAACTTTAAACCCTACACAGTAAAGTTCAGTTTACAATACAACTTCAAACATTTTTATAACTTTTTCAATAGTGCTAGTCACTGGTTTAATTTTATACAATGTGATCTGCATTCGCGATTTACCTGTGTTTGTGTGTGTGTGGGTGTGTCGGTGTGTGTGTAGTTGTTCAATAGCCTTCGAAACAGTTTTGGGGACTATCTTATGTAATTTTGACTTTCGAAAAGTGCTGATTCTCAGCCTAGTTTGAATAAATGACTTTTGGCGCTTTGAGGGTTTGTCTTATGTAATTTTGTCGTTCGAAAAGTGCTGATTCTCAGCCTAGATTGAATAAATGACTTTTGGCGCTTTGGGGATCTGTCTTATGTAATTTTGTCGTTCGAAAAGTGCTGATTCTCAGCCTAGTTTGAATAAATGACTTTTGATTTATAGATATAAAAGTTATCAATAATTAGTGTATACAAGATCTATCTATTCATACACGACATTTATCTGAAGGGGTCATTATATTCATCACTATGAACAACTTTTACTATGGGACCAAACTTGAAATCGCGAAAAAAAATCAGCTGCTCCCTACATTTATGTTCGCTTAACTCCTCAAAATGTATAAAACAGCAGTTTTTTTTTGCGATATCACGTTTTGAACTATAGTAAAAGTTTTTCATAATCATGAGTACAATAACTCCTTCAGATAAATGTCGTGTATGAATAGATAGACCTTGTCTCTCTACTCCCTTCCGTTCGCCAGCCCGCGCGTCCTTCTTCCAGTTTTTAAGTGTTATTATTTTATTTTTTTGTAGTGTCAAAATGAATATGCACACCATTATGTAATGTGTTGTAGTGAAACTTGTACTGTTTCATAAGCTGAAGTAAATGTAAGCCAATAAAAAAAATGTCACAATCCAATTAACAATTTTGGAGAAATGCGTGCGCAAACATACATACATGCACCTATCAAAATGTTGTATATTTGTTTGGTAGCCCCTAATAGATTATCACATGTGAATATATTCCAGTGCAAATAATATTACATACATATAAACTCTTGTCAAAACTTGAAACTTGTCTGTGTGGTGCCGGACATAAAGAATAGCACCACCCCATACTTCCCATGGGTGTCGTAAAAGGCGACTAAGGGTCGTATCGGAGAATGGGCAGCAGCGTTCTCTATGCATTCCACCACTATACCATACTGCGATCGCCAACCCGCCTGCCAGGCGTGGCGATTATGGCAAACCCCCCCCCTAACTTGGGGGAGGCCTGTGTCCAGCAGTGGACGTCTTTCGGCTGAAATGATGATGATGATGACATATAAACTAATATACCCTCCTTTTTTTCGCCGCAGTATGGTAGATATAATAAAAATATAATATTCTTTTCTACTGGGCGAGAATTGTTTTTGTTGTCTTTAAAACATAAATCAATAAAAGTAGATTAACAGATTTCATAGATATTCAGTTCGGATCCGGATTTTTTTTTTCACTATGTATACCCAGCCTTATTGTACGGCATTTTGAGAACATTTTGCACAGGTCAACTTGAAATACTTCTAACTTTTTCCGATTGTGTCGTATTAATATGTGTAATACTTCTTTGGAAAGGGTATTTAATGAAATATCATTAAATTGATATTATATTATATTTTGATCAAACTTGTAAAACATTTTTTTGAAAACAAATGTAAGTTATTTTTTCCTCTGTGGAACATCGGGTACGACTGGGTGCTGCGCGCCGACCTCCCTGATGGCGTCAGCGTGGTTTGCTACGCTGACGACACGCTGGTCCTGGCGCAGGGGAGGTCGCATCAGGCGGCGGCCGACGCGATGACACGCGGGGTTGCGATAGTCGTGGAGAGGATCCGGCAGTTGGGTCTCGAGGTGGCATTGCACAAGGCCCCGGAACGCGCCGCCATCGGGATCCCAACTAACAGTAGGAGGGGTTCACATCGGCGTCGGGATGACGATGAAATACCTGGGTCTCGTCCTCGACAGCCGGTGGAACTTCGTGGAGCATTTCCGACGTTTGGCCCCCAAACTGGAACGGGCCGGGGCCGCCTTCAAGCGGCTCTTGCCCAACCTGAGGGGGCCAAACGCCTCCTGCCGGAGGCTTTACGCGGGGGTCGTGCGGTCCATGGCCCTATACGGGGCCCCGGTGTGGGCGCGTTCACTGCGGCGGCGAGCCGCCCACTACCTGAACGCGCCCCAGAAGGTGGTAGCCATAAGGGTTATCCGGGGCTACCGCACGATCTCGAGCGAGGCGGCAAGCCTCCTTGCCGGACTGCCGCCATGGGATCTGGAGGCGATAGTCCTTGCGCGCCTGTATGAGTGGCGCGCGGAGGCACTACGCCGGGGGGAGGATCCGCTTCCGCGGCAAATCGCTGCGGAGCGGACGGATCTCCGGCGCGATCTCATGACGGCATGGAAAGAGCGACTGTCGCAACCCAGCGCAGGGCACGCTGCGATAGCGGCGATAAGATCTTTGAGGAGTGGCTAGAGAGGCGCCACGGCGCCCTCACCTACCGCCTGACGCAGGTCCTCACCGGACACGGAAGTTTCGGGAGGTTCCTGCACATCATCAGGCGGGAGGAAACGCCCGGGTGTCATCATTGCCAGGATCGCCCAGAGGACACGGTGGAGGTCTGCCCCGCTTGGGCGGAGCACCGCCGTGTCCTCGTAGAGGCGATCGGCAGCGACGGCGACCTCTCGCGTCCGGCCCTGGTGCAAGCCATGGTCCGGGGCGAGAGGGAGTGGGAAGCAGTCACCTCCTTCTGCGAAGCAGTCATGTTAGCGAAGGAGGTGGCGGGACGGTTCAGGGAGAGAGCCTCCCGTATCAGCCGCCGCGGGGAACGCCCCAGGCGTCGGGAGCCGCGTGACGACTCCCGGCCACCGTAGGCGCGGGCCTGCGGGCGGAGAGTAATGGGTAGCTCACCGTCCGATCAGGACCAGGCCCGTGCCGGACGGCGCGTACGTGTTCCACGCGCGCCTCAAAGAGATGTCAGCATCGAGGAGGGGTCCCTTAGGGCCGAAGCCTGCCGGGTCAGCGGGATTGTCCGAAAGGGTTACCGCTGGCCCGGAACATAAAGGGCTAAGGAAGGAACACGGGTGGGTTTTAGTCAATAAGAGTCTGACACTCCCTTCCGCTCCACCCAGAGCGGGAGGAGTCATTTGATGATTTCCCATCCGCAAAAAAAAAAAAAAAATTGGTATTATATTATATTTTGATCAAACTTGTAAAACATTTTTTTGAAAACAAATGTAAGTTATATTTTTTGTTAAAACTTGTATGTGTCTTAAGAACCTTATTTTAGTACAGTGTTTAATTCTACTGCCATGATTTTTACAAATATGTTGAAGCATTAAATAAGCTAACTACTTTTAACCGGTGTATCAGATTTATGTAGAAAAAAAATATTTTGTCTGGGCGCAAAACTTCCTGCCCGTCAAAATTTTTTTCTCATCTTGGGATGCTTGTAAATAATAAATAATGTACTGAAGCGGGTACGATTAAAACGTAAGGTCACTATATACAATTAGTTTATTGTGGTTCACAATATTGTTTATATAAACTAGGCTTACGCATGACGGTAAATAAAATTATACGGTACGTTCCCAGCGAGTTCGTGGCGCGAGGTGCGCCGCGAAACAAGTAGGATGCGTCACCGCAGGGCGAGAGGGGAGGGAGCGTCTAGACTAGGCGAGCTCTTCCAATGCGTGGAAACAGCGGCGCGCTAGCACAGACTGACCGCTCGTTTGGAAATCGCGACGCCCCCGTCAGGGGGCGTGGCGAGCGGTTCCGGGGCTTCGCCCCCCGGCCGCGGAAGCCATGCGGTGGCCTGCGAATACAGGCCCCTCACTTGGTCGGCTACAGGGCCTGCGGCAATTGTTGGGCACGCGTATTTACGCGCGCCCATGTGAGTGATTGCATAATGTTTTTCTGTAGGCGCGCCGCGACGCTGTCTCACAGCGCCGCTTTCTTCACGACACCTCGGCGGTCTGTCCCCGCCAGGTGAGACCCCCAGTTACCTGGGGGAGGCCCGGCGGGGGACGACCAGCGACAGAGGTGCCGACTCGACGCTCCTACAGAATTTGGTGGAATTGCCCCCGCCCGTCCCGCTTCCAGAGCTAGCCGGGCACGGTCCAGGCTAAGGGGCAGTCATGTGTGTGTGTGAGCGGTATTGTTTTGTGTGACATCGCCCAGTGTCTGCGCGTACCGCGGCCCGCGCTGCGCATACGCGTGTGAGTTTAAGCGTCTGTTAAGTAATGAATGTCTGCGTTCGCCGCGTGACGTGCCTATATTAACCTAGCACACGCCACGTGACGAGTGTGTGTAATGTATGTAGAGTACCACTGAATCGGGTGAGCCGCGTGTAACCTGGGTGCGGCTCACTCGAGGCGTCAATCCGGTGCGTTGGGGTTGTCGTCCGCCACCAGGTCGCGGGGCAGGGGTCTCGCGTCGGGGGGGGGGCGCGCGTGCCAGGGCGCAATGTCCTGGACATGCGGCCAGGCGGATGCGTCGGCACGCGCAAACATTCTCGTCGCGAGGCGCCGCACAAACTCGTTCAGGCTCTCAATCCCGAGGTCCCGTTGCAGGACATCGTTCCTCACGTAGCGAGGAGCGTCGGTGATGGTCCGCAGCGCCAGACTCTGCTGCGCGCGGAGCAGCTTTCGGCTCGACTCGCTCGTGAGGGCGAACCATGCCGGGGCGGCGTACGTCAGTATTGGGCGCACGTACAACTTGTACACGCCCAATTTGACGCGCGCCGGTATTCGGGACGAGAGCACCGGTTTAAGGAGGTTGCGGGCGACCCTACCTTTTGCGGCGACCGAGCGGACGTGTGGCCCCATCGTGAGCCGACGATCGATGGTTACCCCCAGGTACTTGACCCGGGGCGACCACGCGATGTCGGCTCCCTGCAGCTTCAAGGGTGGTGGGAGGGGCGCAAAGCCGGTGACCATGGTCTGCGTCTTACCCACGTTAACCGAAAGCCGCCACCTGGACAGCCATTCCGGAAGCAGGTCGAGCGCGCGCTGCATCTTGACGGCCGCGTACTTCGCGTTAAGCGATGTGGTTATGTACGCGGCGTCGTCGGCGTACAGCGCGAGCATGGCGTCCGAGGTGGAGGGGATGTCGTCGGTGTAACGTGAGTAACACGCCGGCGACACGCAGCTGCCCTGCGGTACACCCGCGAGCACCGGGCGGGCGCTAGAGAGCGCCCCGTCGACCACCACCCTGAAAGTCCTGTCTGTGAGGAAAGTGGAGACCACCTTGACGACGCGACGGGGCGCGCCTGAGGTGGCCAGCTTGTATACCAGGCCGCCGTGCCATACGCGGTCGAAGGCCTTCTCCATGTCGAGGAATACTGCCACCGCGTACTCCTTCTTATTTGTCGCAGCTGTGAGATGGTGCAGTACCCTCGACAGCTGGAGCGTCGTGCTGTGCTCCGCCCGAAACTCAAACTGCTCCGAGCGCGGCGTGATGTGCGGTTGGAGGTGTCGCAGCAGGAGTGCTTCGAACACTTTAGAGACTGTCGGCAACAACGTGATTGGCCGATAGCTCTCCGGCTTCAGGATATCTTTTCCCGCCTTGGGCAGCATGATGACGCGCCCCTCCTTCCACGAGCCGGGAAAGGCCCCCGTGCGCAGTATCCCCGTAAACAGGCGCGCCAGCGCCGCTACCATACGGTACGGCAGGTGGCGCAGCACTGTGTTGGTGATACCGTCAGCACCGGGGGCCTTCCTAGGCTTCGTCCTTAGGATGGCGCGTCTGACTGCGCCCGGCGAGAAAAAGATTGGGTCTTCTTCGGGAGCTATCGGCGTTGCGAAATAGTTCCCCAGGTGTTGCTCGACTGCTGCGACATGGTCGGTGTCGCTGGTCGGGTTTGGGCGGAACTGACGCTCCAGGTGCTCGGCGAAGACCTCCGCCCGGTCCTCCGCTACATACTTAAGCGCCCCGTCGCTGTTGCGCAGCGGACGCACCGGAGCTGGGGTGTTCGTAAGCTGGCCGCAAAGCTTGTGTAAAGACGGCCAGCTGTCCGCCGTGGCTTCTATTCTGTCCTCCCAGCCCGCGGTGGTCAGCGCCTGTAGTTCGGCCTTGACTTTCTCCGCGAGATGGTTGAGCTCTCGCTTCATCGTCGGACATCTTGTTTCCTGCCACTGCTTGCGAATGCGCCTCTTCTCGGCGATCATCGCGTTAATGCGAGCCGGCAGGGGCGGCAATAGCCCTCTTCCCTGCGGCTGCGTGCTAGTCGCCGCTTCCAAGGCGCTCTGTATGCAAGCAGTGACATCGTCCGCAGTCCTGTCAACGTCCGCGGAGGTAACAATAGGCCGAGTCGGCGTGGTGGTCTCCACTTTCTCCACGAACTTTTCCCAGTCCGTGGATCGACGTGGCGCTATGGGCTTCAGTCGGGTCGGCATTCCCGATAAGACGACGAGTACAGGTTGGTGGTCCGACTGTAACTCGTCGTCTATCACTTGTTCAGTGATCTGGCAGCTTAGCCCCCGGTGGACTACGATATCCAGCACGTCCGGGATATACCGCGCAGTGTCCGGGTAGTGCGTCGGCGTCTCTGGGCCGGACACCGCCGAGGGCTTCCGAGTCCGCGAAGAGCCGCCTCCCCTCGATATTCGTTGTGTAGGAGTTCCACGCCGGGTGCTTGCAGTTCAAGTCGCCGGCGAGGATGGTGGCGCGCGTGCTGCCTACAAGCAGGGCCCGCAGCTCGGTAAGGTCCAAGCGAGCCGCGGGCGGCTTGTAGCAGGCGTAGATGTTGATGTCCTCGCCGGCTACGTGTAGCTGCACACCCAGGGCGTAGAAGCTCCTGAGCGACGGCAAGGAGAGTTCCTGATGGACGACTCTTCGCCTCACTAGTACCGCCAGACCACGGTACCTTATATTTGTGTCGGCCGACCTTTCATCCTTCCTATATAAGTGATACCCTGGGACCCTGACCCTATCTTCGGGCCCTAGTAGGGTCTCACTTATAAGCGCCACGTCGATGTCCTGTTCCCTCAGGAGATGGCGGAGGGGGGCGACCTTTCCCTTAAGGCCGCGGGCGTTCCAGTGAATCACCCTTAATGGCCTAGCCATGGTACAGGGTAAGTAACGTGGCCAGGCCATCAAGGATGACCGTCTCGATATTCTGACCCTGCCTGATGGCCTTAATTAGGTCCATCAATAATTTTATGGCACAGGTCGTGAATTATTTTTGGGTCTCGGACTTAGTTTCAAGCGTGATCTCGGACTTAGTTTCAAGCGTGATGACTGACCGCTCGACGCCGCGTCGCCGCCTTATATACGCGAGGCGGCCTAACGTTGTGTGCGTGAGTGGTGTCCCGACATGGTAGTGTTGTGTGGCGCGTAGCTGCAGACGTTCGGTGGTGCTACAGGCTCCCCCTCTGGATGCGGAGTCGCCCCGACGAGTAGCCAGTCAAGATTGATGTTCCACCGGCAAAGCTGGGCGAGACGCATGTCGCCGTGGTCGTCCTCGTCCACGAGAGGGCGGAATGGCGACCTCGGGGTTAGGCCTAGGTTTAGGCGGACGCCCGCGTTTCTTCATTGGGCGTACCGGTGGAGGAAGGGGACTTGCCGCATGGCCTTGGAACGGAGTCAAGGCGGATGTGTGATACACTCCAAGGGGTTTATCTGGAGTAGTGGGATCTGAAATCAGATAAGATGAAGCACCATGACGTGCTAGGATTAGATAGGGACCATCCCTGCGAGGACAGAATTTAGCACTCGAGCAGCATTACTGATTGGATGGGTAGTTGCTAATACCAAGTCGCCGGGAGTGTAACCGGGATCTTCTCTACGTCCTTGGTCTACCATCTTCTTCCTGCGTTCTTCTAAATTCTCTCTGACATCTCTAGCCTTGTTCAGCGTATTAGCGAGAAGTAGTAACTTCGGCGTAATTTCAGGCACAAAGTTTTCAGACAATAAAATCTGACGAAAATCGTGAGCATTGTCATCCGGAGTACGCAGTTCTCGTGCAAATGTTAAATACGCTGGCGTATGTCCAGTAGTGAGGCAAGTTGCGGTATTCATCGCAAACCGTATGCTGGGTAACTTATCACTTCAACTCCCATGTTCATCTTCTACTAAAATGGCCAGTTGTGTCTTCAAATCTCTGTTTTTCCTTTCCACCGGGTTTGCTGCTGGGTGATACACTGGTGTGAATGTGTGCTTAATTCGGAGACAATAGATTAATTGTTGCATCACAGCACTCACAAATTGTGGTCCATTGTCGCTTATCAGACGTCTGGGCACACCGTATCGGAGGAAAATCTCGTTCATCAAGACTGTCGCATGTCGCACAATTTTCAGCACTGGCAGTTTCCAAAGCAAATAATTCTATCCAACCAGTAGCAATATCTTCAGCTATCAATATCCATGTCTTAACGCTAGTCGTTGACGGCAAAGGTCCAAACAAGTCAAAGGCGAGGGTTTCGAAACGTTGGTTGACGGGCGTGGTTTGGAGTAAACCAGCTGGTTTCAGATTGGACGGCTTAAATAAACCTCTGGCATGCAACACAGTTCTTAACATATGCTTCGATATATTTTCGCATACCCTTCCAATGATATCGCTTCGAGATGCGTTGATAGATCTTATCAGCGCCGTAATGTCCCGCCAAAGGGTCATCGTGGTATACTGAAAGAACGTTTGCCCATTCATGTTGAGGAACTACGAGTTGAGCCTCATCCGAGTCAACCGACGGGTGATATCGGTACAACAACCCGTTGTTCATGACGTACCCTTTGTTGCTCCAGTACACGGCATTATCTTTACGATCTGCATCTTCTAAGGCAGTTACAATGCTGGCGATATTTTCATCCTTCAGCTGTTCTGCCCTAATTTCAGATGTCGGTCTCTGCGGTATATCCACGGCAACGCTACACACTCCACAGGTGTTTTCGGTGGTTTCATCGCAAATAGGCCTGGACAGCGTGTCTGCAACCACATTCGTCCTACCAGGTGTATACTTGATGGTAATATCATACGCCTGTATCTGCAAAGCCCATCTAGCTAATCGGCCAGTTGGAGACCGTAACGACATTAACCACTTCAGGGCTTGATGGTCCGTAACCACTGTTACTGGGAGACCTTCAATGTATTTAATCGCCCAAACTACTGCGACAGCCTCCCTCTCGGTTGTAGAATAATTGCGTTCTGCAGGGGTCATCAGCCTACTGGCATATTCGACGGGATGCTCGTCCTCTCCCTCCCCCTGCACTAGAACTGCTCCAAGTGCATAGTTGCTTGCATCACTTTTGCTAACATAACCTCTCGTCTCGTCGGCTTGTCGTAGCACAGGGGTGGATGTAAGACGTATTTTGAGCTCTCGATAAGCCTGCTCCTGTTCTGCTGACCAAGTCCATACCGAATTTTTCCTGGTTAAACGGGAGAGTGGTTCACTGATTCCAGCAAAGTTTGGTATGAATCGCCTGTACCACGAGCAGGTCTGCAGGAACGTCATTAGATGCTTCAGATTTTTGGGTGCTGGATAGGCTAGTATAGCTGCTACCTTCTCGGGATCAGCCTTCAGACCCTCTGGAGTAATAATGTGCCCTAAATACTTAATGGTTGAGCAACAAAATCGGCACTTCCTAAAGTTCACATGAAGGTTGCTTTCTTTCAGCTTACTTAGTACCTTACCTTAAATCTGATAGGTGTGCTTGATAGGTAGCCGAAAAAAATATTAGGTCGTCTAGGTTCGCTAGCATCTTTACATTCTCCAGGCTAACTCGAATCCTGTCTATCAGACGCTGGAACGTAGAGGGTGCATTGCGAAGTCCCAACGGCATCCTCTTAAAACGGAACATACCGAATGGAGTTATGAATGCCGTCTTGTCCTGATCCTCAAGTTTTACTTTCACTTGCCAGTAGCCAGCGCGTAAATCCAGGGTCGACATGAAAGGCGTTGGCTTAGCAGCATGAAGTAGATCGTCCATGCGTGGGATAGGATACTTGTCGGGGACCGTTATGGCATTAAGTCTACGGTAATCAACGCAAACTCGTACTGAACCGTCTTTCTTTGGTACCATTACAACGGGTGCGGCCCAGGGTGACGAGCATGCTTCAATTACTCCACTGTCCAACATCTTCTTTACTTCTTCCTTTAACACAGCCATGCGTGGCGGAGAGAGGCGGTATGGAGGTACAGAGATGGGGTTATGCTCACCCGTGTCGATGCAGTGTTCAGCGAGGGTAGTCGGTTCTCCACCTTCGCCGAAAAGTTCTTGATAATCCCATAGCACTTCCATCAGCTGTGACTTTTGAGTTGCGTCTAGCGTGTCCGGCGGGACCTCTTCCACTTCCAAAGATCCAATTTCGACATCATTGCTACTATTACTATGGTCGCTAGGGAAGAGCGCCTTGGAGTGTGGAGATAGTTCACAAGGAGCATCGTGTAGCTACATTTGGGCATCACGGACCATAAAGTCTACGAACCTTGGAGAATATCCATCGAATAATGGTCGGGATCGCTTCCTTGGACTAGGAGACAGTTCAATTGGCACTACGCGATATGGCATCGTGTTTGTGGTGCAGGCACTCGTTTCCGGGAGTGCTGGTTCTCCGTTAGATAATGGACTGTCAATTGCTGAACTGCATGCACTGGATTGTGGCAGCGCCGGTTCCAGTACGCCTTGGTCTCGTGGAGTTATTGACAAAGGAGAAATAAATTCAGGCAGCTCAATATCTTTTAGCATAGACCGTAACCGAGGATTAAAATAAACGGGCGTAGCCTCTACCTTGGCCATTGATATCTCTTCAGCATCTTCGTCTTGGAGATCGAAGATGTCATCAGGGTAATCCTCGAAATGCCATGTCTTCTGCGGAATGTTAAGTACCATCTTAGCATCCTGGATAAAGCCGACGCCCAACAGTGTGCGAGATTCTCGAGCTTCGGGGAACACGATAAAAGTCGTTTGCACAACACGGTAACAGACACTGACGGGTGCGTTTACGGTCAAAACCTCTCTCGTCGTCTTCGTGCCATCAGCCAGTTTCACGATAAGCTCTTCTGTCTGGAATGCAAATCCGAGTCTTCGTAGGCATTTGTATAGCGTGTATGATGCAACGCTCGTTTTTGCGCAAGTATCCACGTAGGCGCTACCGGTTATTTTGCCTATGGCAATACCAATAACCGGCCTAAGACGTACATCTACTTGACTGTTAACGGAATAAAAACTTACTTCAGCCTTTCCCGCCTTTGGTACAGCCTTGGCGCAGGCATTTTGATCGGATCACTCCAGGTGCACCACATCCATAACACGCAAACGTTGGTGTAGAAGGTGATGGCGCTTGCGTGCCTATAGCAGCATTTGTAGGCGCAGGTTTCGCGGCAGAAGTACCACTACCAGAAGCGAGATCCTTCTTTTCCTTCTTCCGACATGTCTCAATTGAATGTCCAGGCAACCGACAGTACGTGCAACGCTTCTTTTTAAATGACACCTTTTCTGTCTCTTTTCCCTTCTCTGTCTTTTCTTCTGGCATTTCCTTTTCAACCAAGAGCTCTTCCACTCCTCTGGCTGCCCTCACTAGAGCGTCAAAAGTATTAACAGTCTCGCGTGCCATTTTTACCCTTATCCTACCCTTATCTTGTACCTCAATTGCCCGTAGATCATATCAATTTGTTGGGTCTCTGTGTGTGGCTCTGGCATTTGTGCAATAAGAGCCCTCTTCTTAGCCACAAACACTTCTGTTAATTCATCCTCACCTTGTTTAATGTTTACAATGTTCTGGTACAGCTGGTAGGCAGGTCTTTTAGGAGCAAAGGCGTGGCGAACTCTCGACTCAAACTCATTCCATGTTTTCACCTGGTCCTTTATCCCATTCCACCAGGTGGCTGCCTCTTCCCTCAAAATTAAGGGGGCGCTCATGATGGCATCTTCGTCGGAGATCTGCTCTACGGACTTGAATACTGAAGCCGCAGCAAGAAAAGATTCTACCGATTCAGTGTCTCTGGCACCATTAAAAGTAATCTTGCAAGTGGCGAAAGAGCCTCGTCGCTGTTGATTACCAATCACTGACAGTAACTTCTCGAATTGCTCAGTTGACAAATTCATGGTAGTTAGCGGTTCCTCCTTTATTTTCCTTCGTAATCTTGATTTTGGGCTAGCCTGCTTCCGGGCCTTTACGTTGAGCGCCAGATTGAAGCGGGTACGATTAAAATGTAAGGTCACTATAAACAATTAGTTTATTTTGGTTCACAATATTGTTTATATAAACTAGGCTTAGGTATGACGGTAAATAAAATTATACGTTACGTTCCCAGCGAGTTCGTGACGCGAGGTGCGCCGCGAAACAAGTAGGATGCGTCACCGCAGGGAGAGAGGGGAGGGAGCGTCTAGACTAGGCGAGCTCTTCCAATGCGTGGAAACAGCGGCGCGCTAGCACAGACTGACCGCTCGACTTTTTTTTTTTTTTTTTTTTTTTTTTTTTGAAAATGGCATCTCGCAGTTCAACCTGAGGGGTTGTCGACTGCTTAACCGGGCGATCCTGTGGATGCCTCAATAAATTAAGGCCTCCAGCCAGGGCATAGATAAACTTAAAAACTAAGCGACTACACGCTAAGGGCACCCCCTGTGGGGTACGGACCTCGGCTTAGGGCGTCGCTGGGAGAGGGCAGCAAGAGGGACAGGCTGGATCAGGTTATTATTATTTAACGAATGATGAGACCGGCTTTTCCTAGCAGACTGCTCTGAGACGAAAAGCCGAAACAAACTCAGAGGTCACAGTCGGGAATTTAAATCTACAGGCTCAGCTGCGGCGCGGGCTGGCACTACATCGAGCAAGGGTCGGGGCGGAGTGACCGCTCGACGCCGCGTCGCCGCCTTATATACGCGAGGCGGCCTAACGTTGTGTGCGTGATTGGTGTCCCGACATGGTAGTGTTGTGTGGCGCGTAGCTGCAGACGTTCGGTGGTGCTATAGTACTACGTAATGTGGTTTTGTTTATTTTTTATGTTAAGAATAATCACACCATGGATTTTCAACCTTTAATCATATAGGTCATCACTTGTTTTTTTTTTATTATAGCCATTTACTTGAAATCTGAGATAAAAAATATCTTTGTTCATTTTTACAACCAATTTTAGAAATGAAAACAATCATACATTCAAACGAAATGACACAGTTCAAAAGGCTTGTTCATCAGCATTATAAAAACATCAAGTGTATCCCAAATACCAAGAAACACATTCATAAATAACGATTGTTTACAAGACGTGCACACCGCCCGTCGCGCGTCGGCTCGTATTTCAAAGTCACCGGCCGGCCACTTGGAGATTTAAAAAAAAATGCGCAGCTGGCCGTTTGAGCTATGTGATTTAAAGAGAAAACAATAAAGACTGACTGATTTATACTAACGTTTTCTTTATTTTTCTCTCAAAATATGATCCTTGTAAGGAAGTTTCGGTTTCGGCCGAAACAGAGACCGTTGCCGAAATTCGTTTTCGGTTTCGGTTTCGGTCGGAAAACTAGTTTCGGTGGGAAACTACCGTTTAATATTATTCATGGAAAAATGTACAAATGTGGTATAAGAAAGAACTCACCTCACCACGAATTATGGATAAATGCGAAAAAAGTTTTAAGATCTGTCAAATTTATTAAAGTTAAAAAAGAAATTCATTCAATCAGTTTAATTGAAACGAGTTCCATACCATCAATAAAAAAATTCATCCGAATTATTGAAGGCTTGCAACATTTGTGGAAAATATTATCCCAAAAATATTTATTTGATTCAATGTTGACTAGAAATTTTAACCAGAACCCACTGGATTTTTTTTTACGGAGTGAAGAATACGGCACCTAAAGGTGCGTACGGATTGCGCGTACCCTGGTACGCGTACTCAGTTTACGCGTATCCGGAACGCCTAGTCCATACCTGCAGCTACGCGTTCACTCTTGGGGTACGCGTACCGCGCGAGCCACCGTCAGTCGGTTTTTGGTCGCGCGTCAAAGAGGACGCACGCGGCCGGCTACGCTATATTTGGACGGCAAAATGAATAAACACGCGTGTTCTTCGAGTTTCAATAATGAAAATATTATTAGATTGATTCAACTTTATGAATTTCACCGGATCTTGTGGGATAGCACACTAACTGATTATCGAAATAACGATTTACGCCAAGATGCATGGAAGGCAATTTCAAATGAACTGAACATTCCAATAGGTGAATTAAAAAAAAAGATGACAACTTTATTAGCAACTAATAGAAAAGAAAGGAGCAAAATCAAAAAAAGTTTAGTAACAGGATCAGGTAAGTTTTTAAATTGTTTATTTACGCATTGTATGCATTGTATTTTCGCATTGTAAATTGACATATTTATAATAGCCTATATACTTTTATATCTTTTTTTTTTTACAGGAGCTAATGATGTATATATATCGAAGTGGTTTGCATCTGAATATTTTACTTTTCTAAATGATAAGGACAAACCAATGCCAACAACGGAGACTACTGTAAGTAATTACGATTAGTTATTAACGTTATTATATTTATACTTACCAGCTGCTTTATGAGGCTTTTTCAATTTTATTATACATATATTACGCGCGTTAAATAGTGTTTGAAACTCGGTACGGTGCGCGGTCATACAATCGGCCAGACGCCGCGCAAGCGCCGCGCATACGCTCCGCACACACGCCGCCGGCGGCGTCCCTCGCGCTCCGATCCCGCGCCCGACTCCCGAGGCCAGTCGCCAGTCTGAGTCGCGCGCGCCCGCTCCGCACGCAAGTATCGATTCCGCGGCTCTTGCTCGCTCCCGCCAAAAGTTTTGTTTTTTATGTATGTTAAGAATATAGTTATAGTTCCAATAGTTGTACAAGTCACTGTGCGCTAATAAACTGTTTATGTGCTCTAAGCGTAGTGTCTTTCACTGAGTAAAAACCCACGCCACCACCATCATACATATTATTTTAGCCTACGTTAATCCGTGTAGTTAGTACACGTTTTATATAATATAAATGTCACATTAAAACTTAGTGATTATTTTGCCACTCAAGGGGGGCATTATTAACAAAGTGTTCCGCCAGATGTAAACGTATATGAGTAGGAGTATTGGGCGATCTCCTAGGTACACTGTCTAAAGGAAAAAAAGAAGTTAATTGCTGTTGGTCTTGTCGCCATGCACCTGGAACAAGCTCTCCTCCCTGTTCAGAGTCAAATGCATTCGTATGTGCGTAAATATTTGATAGTCTGCTTTTTCGTAAAAAATTGTGTAAATAAACAGTTGCCAAGACAATTTTTGTAGCTTTTTCCGGTTCCAAAAGCATTGGTTTTCGTAGTACTCGAAACACCGAACTCAGTATCCCAAATGCATTCTCAACTAGCCTCCTTGCTCTTGATAGACGATAATTGAATATTCTTTCAATAGATCCTCTTTCTAAGGGTTTCATGGTATATTCACTGAGGGCAAATGCTTTATCACACAGAATTATATACGGTACCTTCACATTGTAAGGAGTTTGTAGTATTTCAGGATTCGGTAAATTTAGGCTTTTGTTTTCAAGGTTCCGGTACAAGGAAGTGTTTTTAAAAACACCTCCATCTGATATGCGCCCTTGACATCCAACATTTACGTACTATCGGCAAACGATAGGCATGCTCACTTAAGAAAATATTTCTGCGAAAGCGCAGCTAGTGACAAACCACGCCCCTTCCTGGTTTCGCCCAATTAGAGACAATATGCATTTGTGTGAGTAAAGGGCGTGTAACAAAATTTCAAAGTCATTAGCCAGAGTGCGGCAGTGCCAATTTGCATCTCGCTAATTGTTGACGCTTCCCTTATATTACTATCGCCATTTCATTTTACGACCTGTTTGTTTCTATCGGACTGATTGCCTACCTATCTGTGACTCTACTTGTATACCGGACTGTAATCGAAGGCCTCTTTTTGACCCTAGCTCTTATCCTGGACTTTATGTGTATTGTGCCTACTGTGGACTGTGACTAACTTTGTCGTTAACCATGACGACCCGAAACCTGATTCAAGAAGAAAGAAATAAAATGATTGTCTTACAAAGACAAGGGTTGAATATATCCCAAATTGCAGTGGAGTTGAACCTGCAAGTAAGTTATGTTTTTTGTATAAAGATAAAGAGAGAGATATAAATAAAGTGATAGTAATATTATTATTTCCTAGTTTGCATTTTTCCGGATCCTAACTTCGTAACTAATATTATAAATGCGAAAGTGGGTTTGTTTGTTACGCCGTTTAAATCCGTTCGGCATTTGAAGCGTCAAACCGTAACAAACAAACAAACTCACTTTCGCACTTATAAGTTTAGTTAGGAATTAATACATAAAATCACTGACTTTTAATTTCCTATACTTTTATATTTTTATATTTCTTTGTTGCTGTTAATGTTGTGAGTTTAATTCTAATGGCATCGTGTGCTATAATGTTGTATTGCTGTGTAAAGAATGCAAAAAATACCTCTAATATAAAAAATACAAACTTTTTACACCAAATTAATGATAAATAACAATAATATCTATAATATAGTGTGTTGATTAACGAAAGGCATTCCCGCTAAACCGCAACAATATAGTAGCAGTAGTATTTTTTTTTATTTTAGCATGTGTGGATGCTAATCCACAAAAATCAAAAAAAAAAATCGCGAAATAAAATCAGATGTTCCCTATATTTTGATGAGTTATCTATTATATAAAGTTCAAAGTCTTGACTGACTGAAATATCAACGCACAGCCTAAACCGCTGGTTCTAGAGACATGCAATTTGGAGGGTGTGTTCTTTGTGAAGAGTAGGTATCCTCTAAGAAAGGGTTTTTCGAACTTATACCCTAAGAGGGTGAATGGGGAAAGAGTGAGATTTAACGCGGACGAAGTCGCGGGCGAACATAAATGTAGGGAACAGCAGATTTTTTCGTATTTTTTTTTTTTCATGAATAGACGCTATACTATTACGGGTTCACGGGAACGCCTTTTGTAATTAAAATACTGTATATAAAAATAATAAAATTATAATAACATTCAGATGATAAAAATATTAATAATTATAGTAATGCAGTCAAATAAGTTTGTTCTTTTTATTTCATTTTGCTTTCAAAGACGTTGCTGGAACCTTTTGTGACCAGATAATAAATCAATTAACACCTAAACAATGGTGCTTTATCTCACATAGTCATAGACGCATTTTATTTTAAAAACTATTTCTAGAGGCTTAACGTGATTATTATATTAAATTTAAATCAAAGTTGATTCTTTTTCAGCCAAGCACATTTATTTTATTATTATTTTTACATTTAGTAAAGAGTAAATAAAAATATATAATCATACTACTGCAAATAGAAAATAATTGACAATAATTATGTCAATTTTTGTAAGTAGATAGCAAATACCAAAATACTTTAAAAAAATAGCATACATACTTTTAAATACCAACAATCTAGTGCTAGGCCGAAAAGAAATAGTAGTAATTTGATTTAAATTTATTAAAATAATCACGGAAAACCTCTATAAACGCCACGTTGCCAGCCCGCGCGTGATAAACGCTCCTAAATAGTAGAGTTAAAGCACAAATTTGCTTGGGAGAGTTTCATATAATGTTGGAATTTACGCGTGCCATTTTTCTTACCCATATAATTATACAAGATGTAATTGCAATAACTGAAAACCTCGGGGTCATTGTACTCATTATTATGAACAACTTTTACTATATAAAAATCAGCTGTTCCCTACGTTTGTGTTAGCATACATAACTCGTCAAAATCTATGGAACAGCAGATTTTTTTTTTCGCTAAAAGTTGTTCGTAATGATGAGTACAATGACCACTTAAGAGTTTTTCAGTTATTGCCTTTACACCTTGGATATTAAAATATAGAGAAGAATGTTAATACCCAAATTAGATATAGAAAGGTTAAGAGTTTATATAACATGAAGTCAATCCTCATGCAAACATTATTTAATTACTTATAATTTTTTTTTCCTATACACTTCCTATATTAAGTTAAAAATCGATGCTAATTGTATTTTATTTGCCAGAGAACAACGGTGCGCCGCTGGGTGAAAAAATATGAAGAAGGAGAAACAACAGAACGCGTTCGTGCACCTCGACCCCGGGCTATAAACGAAGATGAAATTAATATTGTTGTTCACATTTAGAGCGATCAATTTAAGTATTCTTAATTAAGTAGTTTATGAAAAAAGAATTTATGAATTATTAGAAACGAGTTGCATCGAGCTGGAGTCCATCACAGACGGCCCATGCCATATTTTCCGATGAAAAGTGCTTTAAGTCGAGTCAACAAGGTCGTCGGAATTTATGGCGTATAAATAACACGAGATAACAATACCAAAAATAGAGTTTCAAGTTTTTGTTGTAATAACAATTTTTAGATCCGTAGTAAGTACCGCCGCGCCCCTGCATTCGCAACACACTGTTTGTTTACTTAGGTATCTAGTGCTTTCTCAGCGTAGAGTTGTTCACATTTAGAGCGATCAATTTAAGTATTCTTAATTAAGTAGTTTATGAAAAAAGAATTTATGAATTATTAAAAGTCATAACATAAAACAAAAATTGTTATTTATGATGTTAGTATTATAGTCCAGCGAGGTTAATAGCGTTTTACAAATAACACTGTCATGCTGCCTTTCTTGGTGAATTTGTTGTTTTATGGTTTTTTGTCATATTTTTGTTAATTATTAAGATAAGGAAACACTCGATATACGACACGATTTGAGACGGCTATTTCTCTCTATGTTATGTTCTCTAAAAATATTGTGTAACAAAACTAGAAAAATACTGATTTAAGATTGTTCACTTAGAAAAATGCTGAAAAAAAAAATAGAAAATGCTGTATTTACCTATAATTACACTGTATTGTATTGTTACACTTAGTTCTGTATTTTCTGTTGTTTCTTATAATTTCTGTAGTGTATACGAACATTGGTAATTGGTTGTGTTGTCTGTTTGTCATTGTTGTTTTGATTTCATAATAAGATCTTTACAATACCTATTAATGTAGATAAATACAGTTTGACAATGATATTATAAGTAAAGAGTCTTTTTACTTATAATATATGCATGCATTTTGATGTTAATTTCTGTGTATGTTTTTGTAATAATTTGTTAATTTCGGGATAAATCTTTAATGTTTCCTTTTGAATACTTGAAAAAATGTATTAAAAATAAATGTATAGAATTATATTGTTTTTTTTTTTCAAAAACAGCAAATTCTTAAAATTTATCTCAAGTAGATTCTAACTAACTGTTTATTATTTCACACATATTACAGCCGACAATTTGACTCGAACGAAAAGCTCTTACTATACATCTTTTATTATCATTCTTTTATAAGATTTAAATATCAACCTAAACAAAAAAAAAACATGTCACTAGTAGGTACCCAACATTTTATTTACTCTCACTGCTGCCAACGCGCAAATTATAGTTTAGTTTAATTACTTGATAAGCTTCTGAATTTTAAAGTGGCGTAGGAACTAAATCATTGTTATATTTGTCAAAAAAAACTTGTCATAGGTAGGTTGCAATGCTGGCAACGCGCCTGTCGAGTTGATTCTTGCTGAAAAGCATAAATTGTCAACCTTTAATTATAGCATCAATTAAAGAAAAGCAAAGTGTTGGTTTAATTAAAATCCAGTCTTTAACGTTCTGAAAATTTTGGACCTGTCCTCTGTTATGCCGTTTGTGATCCACCCAAAACGGTAAGCACATCTTGCACTGCATGCCTCGGGCATTTTAATTAGAAAGATACTTTGTTCGTAAAATCTCGTTATATTTACAATCAAATCAAAGGTGTGATAAATTAATAGGTAAAACGAATATTACAACTGTAAAAATAATTAAACCAAAACAAGAACAACTGCAAAACATTTGAGATAATAAAATTGGTTATCTTTTCGCCAACGTATGGTCGTAGCGTAGGCCCTTGTATTAAGCCATCCTATTGTTTAACCGGGTTTCCAGACATTCTCACTCAAAAATAATGGGATGAAGATAATGAACTTATTTTAATTGTTTTATTGCTCCATGTTTTCATTGAAATAGCACAATTACAGTAATATTTGAACCAATACTTGGCGGAGTTCATACTGTTATCAGAGCTTTATGTTTATAGCTGCCGCAACTTTTGCGACTGCAATAAAAATAAGTTCATCGTCTAAGTCCCATTGTTATTTAGTGGGAATGTCTGGAAGTCCGGTTAAACAATAGGCCGGCTTAATAAAAGGGCCATACGTTGGAATTGCGGTAAAAGTTGCGGCAGCTATAAACAAAAAGCTTTGATAAGATAGTGCGAACTGCGCCAAGTATTGGTTCAGAATTATTACTGTAATTGTGCTATTTAAATCAAAACATAGAGCAACAAAAAAAAGATACCAAAATATGTTGTCAATTTCTAATAAAATTACGTAACTTGCTTCTTTCTTGTCATATGTATTCCCAAGTATAAGTATTAAGTAAATAACTATATAGAAATATAGTTATTTACTTTTCAATAGCACTGCACAAGTAAAAAGAATACCTCAATGCAGTGTCGGTCAACACACCTAGTGCATTCGCTCCGATTTGTATGGCGGCATCGCATAGGATATGGTGAAAATTGGGAAGGCAGTAAGTGTTCATAAATAACGTAAATTTATAGCCCCGATACAGAGAGTAACATATTAAAGTGGAAGTAATAGATATAAATTGTAATAGTTTGATATTTCTTATTCCAAATTATTCTATTTTTGTGGAAAGTTGATACTAATTTAATTATCAATAATACATTTTCTAAACTAAACAGAAGGTATGCATTATCAATAATACATTTTCTAAAATAAACAGAAGGTATGAGTATTAAAATTACTTCTTGTCAATAACAAAATAAGAGTTCATTAAAAATTGATTCAGAGCTCACGCTGGCCATGCCCATTAAGAAAATCGTCTCACAAACAATTTAGTGAGCACAGCACGCTCCTAGTGTGAGTGTCACACTTCTACTAATACGCACACGACTAAAATACGGTTCGCGCATCCTATTGGTCAAAACGCATGCATTGTGCGATCGAGTCGTAAACCGTGCTATGCGATTATCGACTTTGAGGTGAGCTTGCGGAACTTTGGTCGATAGTACATAAAATTGTAATCAGCGTCAACTAATGCTAACAATACAATGCTAGAATATTGTTTATAATTGTAAAATTCCGTTCCACTATTTAATGGTGCTTGAAGGCAAACATGTTTGCCGTCCATTGCGCCTATTGCATGAGGAAAGTTCCACTTTTCTTCAAATTCTTTTGCAACGGCCATCCATTGATTTTCAGTCTCGGGTAGCTGTAACAAATTATTTCATCTAAGTTAAAGTTTTTCTTATTTTATTTTTCAGATAACTACCAGCAACAACACACAGAATGTGCATGAATCTATATCAAATGATGAACAATTAGCCAGTGATTCTGCCTCAACCACGCAACAAGTACCTAGTGATTTGACTTCATCCACACTACAAGCACCTAGTAATTCTTCATCGTCCATACAACAAACACCCAGGAATTCTGCCTCAACCACGCAACAAGTACCTAGTGATTTGACTTCATCCACACAACAAGCACCTAGTAATTCTTCATCGTCCATACAACAAACACCCAGGAATTCTGCCTCATCCACACAACAACAGCACAACACATCATTCAGAAATAAAAGGCGCCGTAATAACGATGACACTGCCACATTAACAGAAGCAGTGGGATTACTCAAGCACAGTGTACAATATCTATCCAAGGAAGAAGACTGTTACACTTCTTTTGGGACCCACATTGCGTATGAATTGAAAAAATACGACTCGCGAACATTTACACTAGTAAAACATGCTATCAATAATGTTATATTTCAAGCTGATATGGGCCAATTACCTGGTCAGTATGGGTATTATACCGGTGCCTATTCAACGGATTTAACCAACTCTACCTCACGCCAAAGCAATTACAGCGACACGCCAATTCCAGCACAAACTGCACCTACATCAACAGCGGAAACTCCAAAGTAAGCGGAGGATAATCAAAATGAAATTTCTGAAATATTACGTTACGTTCAAGAACAAGAAGAATAATTCAGAAAATTCTTAATTATAATTTAATAAAACTTCTTTAAGTACTTAAATTATAATTTTCTAAAATTTTAATTATCATAATAAATAAGCAGATAAACATAAACGTTTTTATTCATTAACTCACCTTCACATGATCCTTGAGAGCCTTGATAATTGCATCACATACTTCAATAATAATAGTAGATATGGACTGTTTAGATATGCGAAACAGATATTGTAAACTTGTATATGAGTCCCCGGTGGCCAAGAACCTTAACGTCACGGATAGCCCTTCTCTGGCTGTGATAGCTTCTCGAAAATTAGTATTCAATTTTTTTATTTCAGGTTCAACCTTTTCAAGAATTATTTCAAAATCTTGCAAACTCATTCTCACAAAATTTTTGTCCCCACTTTCTTCATAATTTATATCTTCCATTAGTCTATTTCCACACTGTAATCTTTCACGAAACAATTTTTTCATCCACCATCTAGGTTTCCGTTTGTTTCTCTTTTTTTTATTTAAAATGTGTTGAATAATGACTAACGCCGCAGCAGTGGTGGTGCACGCAACCGCTAAGTTTGTCGGAGTCATGGCGAATGACTGGGGCTCGCGGAGCGCTCTGGATCGATTGACCTCGCGTACAGGTTCGCGGCGGTCCGTACAGGAGCTGTACGCGTATCCAATGTACGCGTGGACAGTGTTTCCCAACTACGCGTAACACAGGAACGCGCTATCCGTACGCACCTTAACACTATTAGCTTTGAAGGTGCCTTTAAATCACTTCTTTTAAACAATTATAACTCACCCCATTCTCTAAAAGCTAATTGTGAAAATGATGACAATGACTGTCTACAAACTTTGAGCTTCTTTTTGGAAGACACAAAAGAAAAACCTTCTAATGTTCCCAGTTATGAGGCACTACCATTTCATCATGAAGAAAATGATGAAATTGTGGTGCCTTTCATTAATTTTAACACTGAGACTGCTGATGCTGGCCAGGCTAATTATGTATGTGGGTGGGTGCTGGCTAAATGTTTGAAAAATGTTTCCAAATCATGCAGACATTGCAAAAATGAAATAAATGGCAGTAGTCAATTAAAATCAAATCAATATATCGTCGACCGTAGGTTCAATTGGTGTAAGGGACAAAATACCCAAAATGAGTTGAGTATACAGTTTTGTTCAGAATTTTTCGCTCTTTCGAATGGCGTACATGAAAAAATTCTAGCTTAAAAAAAATGTCCCTTACCCCACTGATTTTTGGATCCAAATTTCGAATCAGCCCCATAATAACAATGTATCTGAAAAACTATGCAATATAGCAATTTGAAATGGTGTAATTACCGCTGCCAATCCACTTCAAATAAGGTAAGGGTCTTTCCAATCAACGAATTACCATTACATGGTTTATTTTTGAAGAAATCATAATAAAACTGGCCTTACACTAATGTCTTTGTTATCTCAAAAAATAAATATCACCCATACTTTAAATGGATTGCACGAGTTATAACATAGTTGTCCCTTACCCCAATTTGCATTGTCATATTTTAAGCAGTGTCAACGTTACACCTATTTGAATCGAATTATATTTAGGTTCAGTGTCCGTTACAACAATTTGCTCGTGAGAAGTAATGAATATTTACACTGTTACCTTTATTTACACACACTTCATAACACAAGATAGCTCGTGCTTCCACTATTACCATCCTTTTCTATCTCTCAAAGTCTTTCTGTGTGTGAAAGAGAGGATGATACCAATGCGAAAGCAGCGCGCGGGCATAAAAAAAAGTCGCTTTCATATCTTTACTGTGCTATCAGTGCAAGTTCACCTGTCGTTTGGTCGGGATTGTGCACGGTTTTTCACAAAAAGAATGTGGTAAAAATGGAAAAACAAAACCATTTAAACCAGTTGCTTCGACGAAGACAGAAGAATCATAATAATATAAAACTATTCAATGTAACCTAATTATTCTCTAATCATCATTTCAGCCGACAGACGTCCACTGCTGGACATAGGCCTCCCCCAAGCACCTCCGCTTTGACCGGTTCTGTGCTTCTCGCATCCAACGGGTTTCTGCAGCCTTCACAAGGTCGTCTTTCCGCCTTACCTACGCGGTCACCACTCCAGAACCTTTCGGCTCCATCGACCATCTGTTCTGCGAACAATGTGCCCTGCCCACTGCCACTTAAGTTTGGCAATTCTTCGGGCTATGTCGGTTACCTTGGTTCTCCTGCGGATCTCTTCATTGATTCGATCACGCAGGAAAACTTCAAGCATAGCCCTCTCCATTGCCATTTGGGTGACTTTTAGCCTTCTAATAAGGCCCATTGCAAGCGACCACGTTTATCACTGGCAACACGCACTGGTCAAAGACTTTCGTCTTGAGACACTGCGGTAGTGGGACGAGAAGATATTGTGTAGCTTCCAGAACTCTGCCCAGCCGAGTCGGATTCGACGATTGACCTCTTTCTCGAAGTTGGACCTTTGTTATTTATTAACATAATTCATCATCATCATTTCAGCCGAAAAACGTCCACTGCTGGACATAGGCCTCCCCCAAGCACCTCCACTTCGACCGGTTCTGTGCTTCTCGCATCCATCGGGTCCCCGCGGCCTTCACAAGGTCGTCGGACCATCTTGTGGGTGGCCTTCCAAAGCTACGTCTACCGGTACGCGGTCGCCACTCCAGAACATTTCGGCCCCATCGACCATCTGTTCTGCGAGCAATGTGCCCTGCCCACTGCCACTTAAGTTTGGCAATTCTTCGGGCTATGTCGGTTACCTTGGTCCTCCTGCGGATCTCCTCATTCCTGATTCGATCACGCAGGGAAACTCCATAGCTCTCTCCATTGCCTTTTGGGTAACTTTCAGCCTTCTTATAAGGCCCATTGTGAGTGACCATATGTGGGACGAGAAGATATTGCGTAGCTTCCCGAACGCTGCCCAGCCCAGTCGGATTCGACGATCGACCTCTTTTTCGAAGTTAGACCTACCTAACTGGACAGTTTGTCCTAGGTAAACAAACTCGAGCACGACTTCGAGTGTAGCGTCTCCGATCTTTATGAGAGTGGGTGTTACATGGTCATTTGACATGACCTTCGTTTTGTCCATGTTCATTTTAAGACTCGCTCTTTCGGAGGCTCTACCGAAATCATCGAGTATTGTACTGAGGTCCTCCGTAGTCTCAGCCATGACTACAATATCGTCGACAAACCGAAGGTGAGTTATGTACTCGCCATTGATGTTAATGCCAGCCCCTTTCCAGTACAGAACCTCGAAGACATCCTCCAGTGCAGCGGTGAACAGTTTTGGAGAGATAACTTCTCCCTGCCTCACACCTCGCTGCAGAAGGATAGGTTTCGAGGTCTGATCCTGGAGTTGGGCTGACATAGTTGCAATTTCGTACAGACACTTCAGCACCTTGATGTACCGATAGTTGATCTGGCACCGTTGAAGAGACTGCAGCACAGACCATGTCTTGATCGAACAAAGGCTTTCTCGTAGTCCAGAAACGCTAAGCAGGGAGACAGGTTAAACTCTTCGGTATTCTGTATAACCTGTCGCAGCGTATGTATGTGGTCTACGGTGCTAAAGCCTTTACGGAATCCGGCTTGTTCGGGAGGCTGGAGGTCGTCAAACCCGCGCGCGAGACGGTTCGTGACGACTCTCGAAAACAGCTTGATGGGCCTATAATTCTTAAGAAGGGTATTGTCGCCCTTCTTAAAGAAAAGTATCACCACACCTCTGTTCCATGCCTGTGGTGTTTTGCCCTCGAGTCTGACGGAACCAAACAGCTTCTCAAGGGCCTTAAGAACGGGTTTTCCGCCGGCCTTCAGGAGCTCGGCCGTAATTCCGTCATCACCCGGCGCCTGGTTGTTTTTGACCTGCTTCAGAGCCATCCTAATCTCGTACAGGCGTCCGGGATGTCTTCGGTATAGTGTCGGGTCAATATAGCTCTTGGGTCGTTTGCCAGATTCGCGTCCGCGTACTGGAAGACGTAGCGTTAGAAGGCCTCCCACAAGGTGGTCCGACGACCTTGTGAAGGCCGCAGGAACCCGTTGGATGCGAGAAGCACAGAAACGGTCGAAGTGGAGGTGCTTGGGGGAGGCCTATGTCCAGCAGTGGACGACTTTCGGCTGAAATGATGATGATGATAACTCTTGTATTTGAATAAGAATTCAAAGTACCTACTTATAGGTAAAATTATTACCATTTTTTTATAATAATAATTTAATTATAATAAACATATTAAATGAAATAAAAATGTATTACAGCTAATAGAAATTGGCTATTACAATGTACAAATATTGCATGTAAGCGACACACAAAAAAACGCACGCACGGTTCTAATACATTTTCATGTCTCTTATATGATTTTTTATAACGATTTCCAAATTTAAGATATCCGTACGTCAAAAGTGTGTGTTTCATTTTTTCCAACAAGACCTTTACACTATTTTATCATTATAGGTTGGATCCAACGTAGAGATCAATTTAATGTAAGGGACGGGACTACAAGATACTTGCTCAGTAAGGGACATTACTAACAAAATCTATTTTCTTAAATACCTAACTTATTTAAATAAATGTTAGACAGGTAGATAGAGCACCAAAATACAAGATGATGTGTGAAATCAGATCCGAAAAAGGTTAATAACAAAAAAAGTTATGGGCGATTTAGTCCGAAAAAAAACTTTGTCGGCCTCTCCTGAAAAATCGTATTTTGTCCCTTACACCAATTGAACCTACGGTCGACGATATAAGGGCAAAAGCAAGAGGCGGAAAAAGCTTTTAAAGAAATACAAAATATTACTGTGGAAATATTGAAAAAGAATGTGCCCAAAAATAGAATAAAAGAAAAAATTAAAATGTTTTTGGACATATTTGTGGATTATTATTATTACATGCGAGATCCACAAGAAAGAGTTAAAAATTTATTTTGAAAACACAGCAATAAATGTCATAATATATAGTTGGTGCCGATTAATTAATCGGATTTTATCTGGTAAAATCCAATACCGTGGTGAGGATGATGAAATTAAACTTGGAGATGTTTGATTTTGGGCTACCACCATGTACACACTACATAGATAAATAGGAAAAAAATAGGGGATTTTCATAAAAATTCAAACAAATTAATTTGAAGAACGGTACAGGTGTACACAAATTATTATTTACGAAGTTTTTTAATAAGTTACCCTATTTTTATGGCAGCCATGACAGTTGTGTTTGACATGACGTTTGACGACTTTGACAGCTTGACTTTGTCTTGGAATCGTTGAATCGTTGTATTCGCGCGCATTGTATTGGGTGTGTTTCGGAGTTTTTAGCGTTTTTTTGGTTTTACGACAAGAGTTTACTACTACGGACATTGATTGATTGCTTCCCTGTTGCCTCGGCTTTGTTATATGGACTCTGATTCGCCTGTGATTTGTGATTCGTGAAAAAGACCAATGGGAAGCCACCGGTGGAAAAAATATTTCCGGCAGTTCTCACAGCATAAGTTATGAAAGAATTGCTACCAAAATCAAATACTTTGTTTCCAGAACTACGCGATCATTTTTTGGAAACAATGATGTTTGAAACTTTAAATAGTTATTATGATGTATTGATTAAAGAAATTATATTTAAGTATATCGATGTTAAAATTTTTGCAACAACAAAAAATTACTCTTTGTCAATTACAGGCCAAAGTATACGAAATTTCTTAACCCGTCAAATAATTTGGGCACGTCAGTAATTAAAAATATAAATTAAATATATAAAACGTGCTTTATTTTACCTTTTCGACTGTTACATTATAAATTCATTATTCCCTGGAAATTGTTAATATGACATAAATAGTAATTATGATGATACGTTTATTAATGTAAAAACTTATCAAAAGTTATCGATATTTGCTCGCTGATATCGACATCACTAGTTTTAGTACCACAGACACTCGCTACGTCCGACAGCGCTAAAATGGCGATTATCAAACAGGCACAAAAGCACTTTGACAGCCGCCAGTCCAGTGGTCATAATAGAGGTCAGTGCCTCTAGTGCATAGTCATGCAAGCAAGAGGGAAGGCATACGCCGCGGCGTCCGGAAGTGCACGGGCTTGAATTGGTTACGACAAAGTGCTTTTTTTGTTGCATTCTTGTCGAAAAAGGAGAGTAACATTTAACCAGCTCGAGACCTTGTGGAAGATTTTAAATTAAAAACACAGCTCTCGCAACTGGTTACAACAAATCTTCCCATGCCCGAGAATATTCTAAAAGGATGTGGCAAATCGCGCCCGACACTTTGAACTCCCAGGGTGATGGTGCAGAAAACGATTGGAAGGGCTTCGCGGGCCTGCGGGCGGAAAGTAATGGGTAGCTCACCGTCCGATCAGGACCAGGTCCGTGCCGGACGGCGCGTACGTGTTCTACGCGCGCCTCAAAGAGATGTCAGCATCGAGGAGGGGCCCCCTTAGTGCCGAAGTCTATCGGGTCAGCGGGATTGTCCGAAAGGGTTACCGCTGGCCCGGAACATAAAGGGCTAAGGAAGAAACGCGGGTGGGTTTTAGTCAGTAAGAGTCTGACACTCCCTTCCGCTCCACCCAGAGCGGGAGGAGTCATTTGATGATTTCCCATCCGCAAAAAAAAAAGGGCTGGTGTAAGGTAAGTAAATTTCATATGTAAAATTGCTTCACATTATTATTAAATACATTTACTAACATATGCAACCTTTTCAGTACTGGAATGACTATAAAAGTAAGCTAAAATCTAAAGTCGCCAGTGCACGAGCCTCTTTGCACAGAACTGAAGGTGGGCCATCTAACGAAGGAAGATTGTCCGATTTAGATTTTTTCCAAATATTGGGTGAGGATTTTGGGGCGGGTCTGCCTGGAGTTAGAGTGGATTCATCATTTAATATTGTAAGTATGAGTTTGTGTACTAAACTTTACAGGACTTGATTTTGATGTTTCTCTATTCAACATATACATGAAGAAATAATACATTTGTGTCCTGTATACACTATACAGTACTTAGCTGATTATAGACATTGCTTAACATCTTTCAATTATTACAGCCAACATAAGATCGGACTATTTACATTTTTCACTGCTTTTCATAAACGTTGAGTAAATGATAATTCATTTTCTAATCAATATTTGTTTTATTTATCAAATCACATGTAGGTATGTAAAAAAGTAAATATTAGGTAACCATAAGATATCTATTACATTCATTATTAGTATTCACCCGTCATTCTGACTGTCTGGACTGCGGCTCACTTTATTATTACAATTGTTCTTGTTTCTTGGAGGTACATTGAATTTCATTAAAGGTACAGTACGCTGCAGAGAAACCGTACCCCCCTTGGTATTGACATCAAACCTATTTAAGTTTTTGGTAACGTAACATAAATAATATAATAATAATAATAATAATATATTCGACAACTATCACACAACGCCGTCTAGTCCCAAGCTAAGCAGAGCTTGTGTTATGGGTACTAGACAACTGATAAACATACTTATATATTTCTAAATACATACATATTATAGATAAATTACACCCAGACACAGAACAAAATGATCATGCTCATCACACAAACATTTGTCCTGGGTGGGAATCGAACCCACGACCTCCGGCATAGCAGTCAGGGCCACTAACCACTAGACCAACGGGCCAGTCTGAAATGGCGTGTTGGTCTAATGGTTAAGACTGCGGCTTGGCAATGCGATGGTCACGAGTTCAAATTCGCGGATGAGAAGATTTATTTTTTCTTTATATTATTTATTTATTTACCCTTTTTTTAGTTTCTTTAATAGGTGATTTTCGTTAATTATTATTTAAGAAATCAAATGGAGGTTTGTAATAACAGCTAGGCATTTTGATAAACAATATTCATTTATTTTTCTAATTACATTTCTAGGACTTCTTGGAATCCACTTCCTGGTTGAGTATAGTTTTCTATCTGTGTTAATTTGGGGTTATTTACTTAGAATATTAACTAAAGACAAAATAGATACCTACCCTGGATGAGGTTCAGAACGTTTAACATTAGATAACGTTTCGTTTATAGATATTTCTGGAAACAACTAAAATAATATTTATGTATTTAAAGTTGTGAAAACATACATTTTTTATACAAGTTACTCTGTATGATCTTATCGGAAAAAAGCCTGGTTAAAAAATGAAATGCTGTCATTTGTGTCTGTGAATTACAGAGAAAGAACCAACATGGTAAACTATAATAGTATAGCAATATACATCTTTCTCTTTTATCACATTTTCTGATAACCCTTATTTAACAAAACATTAGAAAAATATGTGAGGTCAGATGGTGCATCGTTAACACATTACAAGACTACTTGTAAACAAGAATTACTGGATTGATAATTATAAAGGTTGTTTGTTTTTGATTAATTACGAGATAATGATCCCACAAATATTGGGAATTATTAACACTTGCTCATATAATGTTCCAATGCAATTTTATCAGATAAGTTACTCAATCAATCCGCCGAGTAAATTGCCTATTAATAACGGAGAGGAATCTTGAAGTCAGGTCTGCACTTGAACGCGTAGTTTTGAATGGTGGCCTGAGTGAACTATCACAATATTACGTTGTCGATCCATTTGTATTTACTCTGGCCTTGGCGATCAAAATTTCACATTACCCGTCGCTTGATACCTTTGTATCCACCTACGAACTGTTTTTCTCCGTAATGAAAATAATAATAATAGAAATACATAAAAAAATCCAACTTGTAAGTAATAATGCAACATGATTGCATCAATAAATAGGTATGTGTATACTTACACATACCTATTTATTGATGCTTACCGTTATGCCCATATTTCGTCGCTTTTTTCTTTATGCTTTCTTCCTGTTCTCAGAGAACAACACTTTTAGCCTTCAAAAAACTTGTTAATCGAACCATTAACCATAACATCGGTTAATAGTATCAACTGGTTAAAAACTTAATAAATTTGATAATATTACGACGAAGACAATTACACACAAGCGGATCGGCACGAAAACGAAACCATTTGAAAAGTAATTATACCCTCAATCACAGTTTAGTAAATAAGGCGAAGAAGTATTCTAAATTCAACCTTAACTCGCAGTTCATACAGCAGTTAAGTTTCTGAAGTAAAATGATGGTAGTGCAACAATCTGTATCAACACATTATATTCAACCAAACAAGAACTCTATGCTAATTTCAACCTTATCTTTTAGGTAATTGAGGAGTATCGTATTGCATTTTGTAAAACAAGACAGTAAGGTATTAAATATAACACGGAAGTTGAAATTTAAACCTTAATATCTAGAAGATTAGACCGTTAATAACCTTGTTCGATAAAAGGAGGAGCCTAAGGCCTCGTTTCTGGAGACGCGTGGCTTCGAGCGTCGCGTGCGGAGGCGCGACCCGAACTAAATTCAAACTTACGGCGTTGTATGAGAGCGTTTACGGAGAGGCGTTTTTACACGCATTTGTTTGAAATGTAGCATTATTTGCGGATGACGACGCCGCGTCGCACGGGGCGTCGGTCGCAGCGCCGCACGCGGCGTCGGTCGCAGCGTCGTACGCGGCGTCGATCGCAGCGTCGTGCGCAGCGCCAGCTTTCTTGTGTCCTGGGCAGTCCGTTTCTACCCCCCGCAGGGTTAGCCGCGTCCGCCGCCGCGTAGCCCGCCGCGTCCGCAGCTACACTTCACGCGACGCGCCATGACCCTCGGCTCCATGAACGAATTCGTACTTAATCATATGTTTGTTTTTGTGCGTGTGAAGACGCGGACCGCTGCACGCGCCGTCTCTTTGTGAACGCAAAACACGTCCAACGCAACGCTAGACGCCACACTGCACGCGACGCGCGAAACCACGCGTCTCCGTAAACGAGGCCTAATGCTATTCCAATTTTCGTTGAGGTTGATAACTGAGCCAATAGCCTAGTATAACGCACGGTCTAGATGATCGGCTGGCGCCTGGTTCGTATCTTAATCGCACGCAAAGTGTCTTTTTGTAAGTTATTCTTCGTATTACGGTTCGGCCAGAAGGAAGCCGAAAAAATACCATATAAAATTATTAAAAACTTGCAAGTAATATATGAGGCGGATCGGTGTATGCGCTCGGGGAGACGGGTGAAACGGCGAGGGAGGGAGCTGCTCAAGGCTCACGTGACGCGCCCGCCACCGCTCGAGCGGCGAGCGACGGCGGGCCCGAGCGTGCTCGGGCGATATTCTTTAAGTCTTGGAGGGGTCTCATTTCTCTGAGGCTGATTGTATATTCAGGTACAATCATTTTCAAGGATATTGCTAATCCATTGCTTCATATGTTCGAAAAATTTGCAGGAACCGAGCATTACTCGAAATAAAGTTAAAATTACAGGAAAATGAAATTCTGGCTTACCAATGTTAAGACACTATAGTGACTTGACTGAATACGATTCAGAAATCGTTCGAATGTACGGGGACTTCCCAGGGCCGATTTTTATGATTCACACGTCAATCGATTCATCTTAGTCCGGCGAGAGTGAGCTTTACTCCCTGTTCCTCATATGGAAAATTGGTTCTTATAGTACAAATCTAACTTAAATTAAATTTCTCAGAAATTTTTCACTTCTGCGATAAAACTTAACTTTTACGAGCCAGCGTTACTGAGGAAGCAATGCATACGCGTCGCATGTTTACCGCAAATAAATGTATTTTCTTTATAATTCTTTAATTTCATGTAAATTATGGAGAAGACTTGGTTCTAGGTAATGCCGATTTCCTGACGATGTTGCGGAGCGGGCACGGGCGCGGGAGCGGGGGACTACCTGGAAATACTATATACGACCTCGCTCCATGTAAAATACTGGTATTCAGCTGCTGGAAAAAATATTACGCAATTTTTATAATTTCTAGTAACTATACTGCTAACGGCCGATACAATACTATCAGGATCATGGTGAATAAGGCGAGAATTATTTAAAAATAAACATAGAGCCTCGACCTCCACACTTTCGCGGAATATACTAGTTGAAGTTTAGTATAAAAAACCGATGGATTTCCCGAAATTGGAAGTTTGTCCACCAGGAGACTGCAACAAGATGCATTGGAGAACGCAGATGATACAAGAAAAATAACGCTAACGAAAATACATGTTGCTTATATTTTTTTTAAATTAAATGGGATCTAAATACTTTTGTTTTCCAGATAAAAACTGAGGATAATTTTTGGAAAGAAAGTAGTTTAGCCACAAGTATACAGGATCAAATTAAATTAGCTAGCGAAACTTAGCCCGCGCTTTAGGTCATGTAAGGCCCTTAAGTGTATTGATACCTATCACGTCTGCAGAAGTAAACAGAATCACATTCACTAATCAGCTAATGGCTATCATTGTAGAATTATAATCATTAGCACTTCGATTGGAATGTGTTTACTGTGATTAAACATGTGAAATTAAAACACTATGAAATACTTTTTATCACTGTTTTTTTTATTATTTATTGGTGATATTTTTTTATTTACTGGCTTTATTGGTGATGTTCTTTGGAAAGGTCTTCTTCCCGCATCCAATGGATTCCTGCAGCCTTCACTTGGAAGTTATTTTTATTGTTGTAGAACATGAAATGCACTATCATCGTGAATTTACCAGATTTTTCAAGCTAGCTTATTCAACTTTCGTACAAGTATTTCATATTTATTAGATATCTTAGGACCGTAATCCATGAGTCTATTAGGGTACTGGCTCTTTCAGTCGGCCGCCAAGGTCCCAACGGGACAAATTTCAGAATCGGATCAGTAGTTCCAAAGGAAAACAAATGAAGAACACACACATGTTGCTCAATTGGAAACTTATACTGCGTTTAGAAGACAGTAGGGGAAGATGGGGTGGTTTCGTACAATTATGACTCTGAGCCTTGTAAAAAAAAAACTAACAGTAATTTCAAATAATCACGACGCTACTACATTACCTAGGTATCTCACTACAATAATAGTGAACATCGATATTGATTAAATGCAAGACATCTGAGCAAAGGCAGTTTTTCCAAAAGATGGGAAATGTATGAATGCACACCACTCGTGGGGTAGCTTCGTACATAGGGTAGGGTACATTCGTACATGGTAGGGAGCCTTCGTACGCAGTAATAAAAAAGAGATTTATACAAAATATATACCTTTATTAAAATATATATTAAGTAACAACAATACTACTTAAAAATTAGCATTTGTATGCAGTAATAAAAAGAAATTTATACAAAATATATACTTTTAATAAAATATATATTAAATAACAAAATTATTACTTAAAAATACCTCTAATTGAGATCAAAATTAGCAGTCTTATTGAATCAGCCTTTAAATCTACGTGTCTTTTAATAATAGTTATTCTTTTATAGGAACATAATCAAAATTTTATATCATATCATTATCATAATAATGTTAAAATCTACTCCAATATTTGTGTTATTGCACATTATACACACAAAGGTCTTTTTCAAAACTGAAGATGTTAGCAGTTCTTGCCGTAGAAGCCGATTTAGGTTGCGGCAATATTAAAACTATATCTGATACATAAACGGTTTCTTCATCTTCGGTAATGGGAAAAACAAATTTCCAGACGCCTGGCTTCTTTCTTAAAAATGAAACTTTGTATTCCATGGGGCTGTATTTTCAAAGGGATATCAAACGAAAGAAATTGTTAAAAGAATTGTTAAAAACGTGCTGCAAGATGATTCCGATGAAGAAAATGATGAGGCTTTTTTTGCGGATGGGAAATCATCAAGTCACTCCTCCCGCTCTAGGTGGAGCGGAAGGGAGTATCAGACTCTTACTGACTAAAACCCACCCGTGTTCCTTCCTTAGCCCTTTATGTTCCGGGCCAGCGGTAACCCTTTCGGACAATCCCGCTGGCCCGGCAGGCTTCGGCCCTAAGATCCTCGATGTTGACATCTCTAAGAGGCGCGCGTGGAACACGTACGCGCCGTCCGGCACGGGCCTAGTCCTGATCGGACGGTGAGCTACCTATTACTCTCCGCCCGCAGGCCCGCGCCTACGGTGGCCGGCAGGCTTATTGCCTAAGAAAGAGCAATCAGCAAATATTGCGCAGTCATCGCGCGATCAATCGCTAAACGTTAAAAAAATTGGTATTATATAAAAATCATTCGCTGATCGCTCGCCAATTGTTATACATGCACTTATCGCTACGACACTACCGCCAAAACCATTATGTAGCCAACTTCGGAACTAAAGTCAATTGTCAAATGAAGAATGTTACCAAGTTTTGTTACGAAAAAAACAGAAACCACTTAAACCCTCTTAAAATTTACCAAAAATAGCTTGGCGCCGGTTACAAAATGCATAAGTGGGTGAAAACAGTGTTAACTTGGACTCGGAAGCGTTCGGCTGTTCAACAAGTAAGTTTTAAAATATTATTGATCAATATTGATGTGAAACAAAGGTGTAATAACTACCTTTGAAATTAACAATACATAATCTTGTTTCAGTATAAAATGGCAAATAGAGTGTCCAATGATCAACTAGAAGAATTATTAGATTTTCTAGCTCAGCATCCCGCTTTAGGCAAGGGTGTTGGCCTTGGCTCAAGATCCAAGGAAACTGTGGAGAGGCAGTGGAATGATCTTGCCAACAAGCTCAATTCTTTTGGCTCTGGGTCATCAAAGACGGGCGACCGGTGGAAAAAGGTAAATGGTATACCTACTTAGTTTTTGTTCTAATAACTGCATGCTAATTTTGTTACTTATTTTGATAGATTTACCTTATTATTTGTTTTGATTTTATAGTACTGGGCTGACCTAAAGCATAAAAGCAAGACCAGACTAGCCAAAAGGAGAGAGGATGCTCGAGGCACTGGTGGTGGTCCAAGCAACCAAGAAGATCTATCAGAAATTGATAATAAAATCTTGTGGCTATAATTGGGGAACAAGCTGTTTATGGTGATACTCCGCACAGAGTACCTGTATTTGTAAGTTACCTACGAAAATGTATAATATTTGAATGCATATTATGTATTATTATAACACATTTTGTTTTTTAGAACATTCAACCTGAAGTCCCAACAGAACCAGACATTGTTGTTTCAGAAGACATTGTTTTTTCAGAAGACATTGTCATATCAGGTAAATAAAAATCATTACCTACCTACACAATCATTCATAAATCATATATTTTACTATTTAATCCATCACATCAGAATCTGTTTTATAAGTCAGTACTACATTTTGCTTTGTAGTATTTATTTTCTTTGTTTCTCTCTATTTAATTAGATTTATATTTTTGACCAATACTTTTGTTTAATTACAGAAACTTCAGAACTTCCTGAGCCTGATGCCAGTTCAGTTGAAGTTCAAATACAACAAGTGCCTGAGCCACAACGGACAGGTAATATACCACAAATGCTTTAGATATGATAATGATAAGAATCTAGAATTCTAGATGTAAGTATCTAGCTAGAGGCTTCTGTACTGTATGGTATTGTCCATGGTAATTTCGATTGTATCAATCTCACAAGCAAACTTGATAATATGTAGTATCCATGCAGGTACCTATTTGCAGTCAATACTTGTCGAACTAATTCTGGTTTGCGCTGCCCTATCAATCAAATGGTTAAATCTTATAATTGTAATTTTGTTAATATTGATACATTTGTATGCTCAAAACCCAAATTTAAATGTAGTATTATGAAAACTATTATTAACCAGTAATGTTATTGGGAATGTAAGCAAGTCTAGATTTTATTATTATTCTTAGTGATAATTATTACTCTGTTTGCCAAGCAATTAATTCAATCAATTTAGAATTTCTATTTTGCATGATGTAATTAATTATTATTAATTTGATGTGATTATTTATTTATTATATAATACTTATCTAGTGGCACTCATAATCATTGTCGTTGTATTGTCTTTTGTTAATGCGGATAATGTAGTGGGCTGCAATATTGTTAATATTTTGTATTATCTTTTCTCTATTCCAACACATATTGCAGCTGTTTATTGTCCCTGAATAGATAAAAAAAATATATGGATACCTTACAGAAGGTATCCATATATTTTTTTTTAAGACACATTGTAAGAAAAGCCATTATTTGCCTAATCATATTTTACAGGATTAGAGAGCCCCGTGACTCAGCCTCAGACTGCTAGAAGTCGTCCCCGCCCCAGAAATAATAGAGATAGTACTACTAGTGAGTATGTTTTACCTTAGGGATCTCTATTTGTTTTATAGGTATGAAATGTAACAATTATACATTTGTTGGTATTGTTTCACGCTTGTGACTAACACACGTTTGGTGTGGCTGGGTTCGATTCTCAGGTTGTTCAGTGTTATTAGTATCTTCTTGCGGAAAATTCCTAGTAGCCTGAATGGCTGGCGAAACAAAGCAGTGAGTAGCAATAGCCTTACCCACTTTTGTATACATGGGAGATCTATCAACGTCTCTAGCAAACTGGGTGTACCAAATGCACCTCTACCTACCACTTCAAAGTTTATAATGACATTTTTAATTCTCATTACAGTTTCACGAACAAGAATCGACCCCGAATGGGTGAAGGAATTAGAGAGGAATAGAGTACAGGCGGAGAACATGATGGCTGATGCTACTCTCATCATCTCTGAAGCTGCAAAAAAGATCGCTGAGGCGTCTCTCATGAATGCTGAGACGAATCGCATGAATGTTGAGACGTCTCGCATGAATGCTGAGACGTCTCGCATGAATGCTGAGACGTCTCGCATGAATGCTGAGACTTCTCGCATTAATGCTGAGACGTCTCGCATGCAGTTAGAGGTTATGAAGGCGATTAGCCAGTCTAATAGCGCGTTAGCACCTATGGACACTAATTAATTTTAAAATGTACTTGACTAATGTATTTTAATAAATTTTTATGTTGAATTGTAAATGTATTTTAATGATTTAGCTAAATGAATTTATTGATTATAGATTGCTATTGATGCAGGTGAGGGGCCCTTGGCTAAATAATAATAGCCGCACAGGTCGATCGATCAGGTTAAGCTACGCTTGCCGCGGTTGGTCTGTGGATGGGTAACCAGCTTTACATACCGAGTCCCCTCCGTGCCTCAGAAAGCACGTTAGGCCGTTGGTCCCGGCTGTCATTCGTGGATCTTTGACAGTCGTTACGGGTAGTCAGAACTTCGAAAGTCTGACAAACAGTCTTACCAAGGGGTATCGTATTACCCAGTAACTGGGTTGTCAGGTCAGATAGGCACTCCATGTGAAATCAGTATTCAGCTGCATCCGGTTAGACCGGAAGCCGACCCCAACATAGCTGGAAAAGGCTAGGCAGATGATGATAGATGGATGATGAATGGGACATGTTAGTACTATTACTGAGTTCAGTTACACAATAATATATTATGTGAATAAAGGTTGTTATAATAATATTTATCAAAAGTCAAAGCATTTATTTGGCACGTAAACTTTTGATCATCAAATTTTACAGTAAAATAATAGAACACTCTAATTAGTCTCTAATTAGTTTATTTATTTATAAAAGGTACACCAACAGCTTCTGTATACAAAATATCAAATAATAGTAGGTAACAGTTAAGTGCTTATACAGTTGCCAATAACAGGTGGACCAACATTCTCAAATACAGTGATAACCTAAGGTAAAAACGAAATGTATAAAAATTAAGTGAAAAAAAACTAACTATGTAAACAGAAATATAAAATTATATAAGTTATAAGTTACAGAGCTTGCAAGAAAAATCTACATACTAATACAATGAATCTTTAGATTGTGTTCGAAATGAAATGCGGTAAATTGTAAGATAAAATCTTTTTAATATAATATTTTAAAAGGAGCACAATGTGCCCTGACCTAGACAAATTTTCCAAGTGAAGAAAGGATACGGAAGTCTCAAAATAATGTTGCCAGATTATGAAAATAGAGATGTAACATAATAATTGGCTATGGTTACTAAGTTGAACCAAGTATAAAATTATAACTTATATTATATGTTCAAATTGACTTGAACATAGTTAGGCCAGGCCAAGAAGCAGAAATACAGTATACAAAATAGGTAGAATTAATTAGATATAACATAGCGATAAAACATGACATATTTTTAATTAATAGGTAGCGGACACAACTTTGCCACACTCCTTCTATAAATCTTATTATTAAATTTTACATCAGCTACTCTTACACATTTATCATTTTCTGGATAAACTTTTATTATTCTAGCAATAGGCCACACTAATGGTGATGTATTCAAATGCTTTACCAAGACAATATCACCTTCTTTAATATTTGTGGATTCATGTTTCCACTTGGGACGACTTTGCAGCTGAGTCAAGTAATCATTTGACCAGGTTTTCCAGAAGTCTTGCTTAAGCTTGGTTACTACCTTCCAAAATCGTAGACGATTTATCGGGACTTCTGTTAAACCAACCTCAGGATAGCTGCACAGAGACGTGCCAATCAAAAAATGACCAGGAGTCAAATACTTGCCTTCATTTGGGTTCAGTGAAAGCAGAGGTCGAGAGTTCAAAACACCTTCAATTTGCACCACAACTGTGTTAAATTCTTCATAGGTCAAAACTAAGTAGCCTACTACTCTTTTAAGGTGGTGTTTTACACTCTTAACCCCTGCTTCCCACAATCCACCAAACTCCGGTGAGTAACTAGGGATAAATACAAACCTAATATAATTATTTTTACAAAAGTTGTGCACTGAGTCTCTGTGAGACTTTGAGTTTTGTAACTCGTACAAATCTAAGTTGATTTTGTGCACCCTTAAATGTTTTTGCGTTGTCGCAAAAAACCTTAGTAGGCATGCCTCGTCTAGAGATAAAACGATTGAAACATGCCAAAAAATTCTCAGTAGAGAGGTCTGATACCACCTCCACATGGATAGCCTTAGTGGCAAAGCAAACAAAGAGAGCAATGTACCCCTTAGTTACGAGTGGTTTACGGATTCTACCAACCTTGATATTAAAAGGGCCACAAAAGTCAATACCCACATTCTGAAAGGGTCTAGTAGCGGTGATTCTCTCAGCTGGTAATGAACCCATAAGCTGCTTTGCAGTTTCAGCCTTCAAACGCACACATATTAAACACCTATGCAATACCTTTTTGACCTCTCTAATGCCACTAATGATCCAATACTTCTGCGAGAGGGAACTAAGGACTAGTCTAGGACCAGCATGCAATAACCTGAGATGTTCTCTTTTAATTAATAAAGTCGTTATATGACAATTTTTCGGAAGAATTAGGGGGTGCATTTTATCATGCGGTAAGGCGCATTGAGCAACCTGCCACCCACGCGAAGCAATCCATGTGAGTCTATGAAAGGGTGTAAAAGACAATGTTCAAAATGGCCCTGTGCAATGAAGAGTTTGAGAATATACGATAATTAATCGCCTATTTTATTATATAAGTTGCAAATACTTCTGTATCACGGACTAGCTGTATTCCAAAATGTATTTTTAATAGAATTTAATGCGACTAATAACATTACATCGCCATCTTCACCTATGTCGTGTCAAAAGTGAAATAGGGATGTCCGATCAATTATAATCGATCGATTGAATTATTAATCGATCGATTGTGTTTTTTTTTCTAAAGTGTAGTTTTAAAAACCTAATAAAATACTTTATGAATGCAGTCATACTCCAATTTAAATAGGTAATAAGAATAATATTATACAATAATCAAAACTTCTTTATTTCTATACAATCATTCAAACTAATTCATTATTTACGACAATTAATACAAAAATAACGCTCCTTTTGCGGTTCATTAAACGAAAAAAATACTTATTTTTACTTAACACATCACAATTACCTAATGTTTTATTTAAAAAACAATATTGCAAACTAGATACAGATGTTATTATATATTATTATTACCAGTATAGAAGAGTGTTGTTATATATAAAATAAACCATTGTCATACATACTTGTAATGTTTATATGACAAAGTAGATGTAACAGACTGTAATAATTTAAGACCACAGTAAATCATAATCGAAAAATCGATTAATGGTGTCGTATTACATCCCTAGTTTTGCCGGTGAACGTGTCATTGTTGTCAGTCATTGTTACCACAATTGAGAGTTACAGTTTCTGCGCTGTACTTTTTCCTGTGTTCTTTTCTTGTGTTCGGTGTTTTGGTGACTTTCGGGACTTTTTTACGACTTGGCTATTTTAACGGACTTGGATTGGTTTAAAAAACGATTGACCTGGCTGTGATTTTCGGAACTGTGTACCGCTCGAACGATAACTTGGCACTTTAAAACGGACTTAGATACGCATACGCAATGGAATGTGTATTTTGTGTAAATTGTGGCTCTGCGGGTGGTTCCATGTTATTGGAAGATGAACAGATTCGTCACTGTGTACAACAATGGACTGCACCTCGTTTGGTAATTACTACTTGTTTTTTTTTTTAGCTTAGACCGTGTTTTGTTAATCGTGTTTACGGTCTCTCAGATTTCTATTAACTGCTTAAACGTTTTTATGTTGAACCATTATGTTATGAAATATAAAACTTATGTTAAGCGTCCGCATCGCACGCGTCGGACGCATCGCATTAAACGGATTACTGCGTCAGCAGTGATCGGTTTGTGCCGATACCACTTTCATTGGGATTTTTGTAATTGTCGTACGTGCGGAAAGTGTTTGCTTCCACTGATCGGCATTCCGTATGACGTCATTGGTACGCATCGCATGTAGGCATTGCTGATAGGCAGTCCGTACGATGCGGATCAGTGGACGCAATTGTATGAGTTTTTATACAAGGCAAACTAAAATCCGAGACGTGCTATGCGTCCGATACGTACGATGCGGACCTGTGGATGCTTACCTTTGGTCTGCTATTACAATTGTGTCAGAATGGTCAACCATTTTTTTGGTGCGGGAGGGACAGAGCTATTTATTTATTCATTTAATTCAGGCTATGTAGGTTGTATAGATAATGATCGACCATTCTGACAGTATTGCATAGCAAATTCAGGCCCCTGTTATCTAAGTTTGTAACACAACAAGTGAGCATCTAAGGCTACCCACTGACCCATGTTTTTTTTTTAGGTTGAAGCTCATGATCTTGTATGCACAACATGTTGGACATCTGCTCAACAGATGATAAACATTTCAGTAACAAGCAATATTGGTAGAAACTGTGCACTCTGCAATAGAACATTGGCACCTCGAGTACGTTCACATCAACTGATTGCTCTGAGAACTGACACTCAACATAATGTGAATATCAAAAATATCATCATAGAAAGACTTATGCCATTGCAGGTGTGTATGATAATAAAACATTATTATTTTTGGGTCATTATTAATATTGGAATTGCAGTGGGTGTTAATGTTATTATTATTTTTTTAGATACGTCCATCACATTATATTTGTCACCCGTGTTGGCAAAGATGTGACCGTGCCGCAAGGCATTATTCAGTACCATCTACGTTAAGGAATACTCCTACTACAAGCAATCAATCGCGATGCGCCAATTGTGGTATTAATTTCAATAGACAGAGACGACATATTCTTCATGATGATGCCATTCTTGTGCAAGTACAGCAGCGAGTTGCACCTCAAATAGTAAGTTTTACTTCGATTTGGGACTATTTACATTATAATGACTCTGTATAGAAGAGAAAGTATAAAATAACCAATTAAAACATGTTTTTTATATTACAGGTGACTGCAAGTGATTAGATTTGTGATGCTTGTCACACATTATTTGGTAATCAAGATACCACAACGTCGCAAGATTTGCAGGATGTGACAAGAACAATGGTTGGTCATCAACATGTGTGTGTGGTATGTGGCTGTTCAGTGGCACGAATCCAAGCTCACCATTTACAAGCGGAAAGTAATAGCCACATTTTAGATATTGTACGAAATTGGATTCAACCGCGAGAGGTGAGTGACTGGTTAATCTAGTATGCTTAAGCTTAAATTATTGTAATGATTGCTTTATTATTGGAATTTTAAATGAATCTAGATTTAAAATAGAATATAATTATTAATTACCAATCAATATTCCACACAATTATGTATTATTGTTATGAATAAAATTAGTACAACATTTGAAGTGTAAATTGTTTTATTTATTGTAATATGAATGATATGTGTAACCAACTTATTTTTATTGTTTTAGGTTCAGCCATCAGATATGCTTTGCAACAGATGCTTTCAAAGAGCAAACACCACGTCTGTCAATGATATATTACCTGCATCAGAAGTTAATCCAGTTGCACAGCATACGGAAAGAATAACCTTACCAAACTACTCAAGAGCAGCAGATACACATAACAGATGTATATTTCTGCATTGTGATAGTACTTCACAGCGACTAGTTCCTTTTGTGTTAAGGGTGAGGCTCTTTAAAGATCACAAGTTTTATATACCACCACGATGTCGTATATGTGAATTGCATTTAGCAAGGCAGTCATGGTCAGATCTCTTTGATACTGAAAATGTTATTAGAAGTTTCACAGCCGCTCAATTAGAAGACTTTTGTGAGTTATTGAATAATGAAAACAACACATTAGATTTTGAAAATATTGAGCAAATGGATGATCATCTTGTGTGGTATTGGCTGGGACGCACGAAAGAGCAATTCAGAGAACTTGAAGCAGAACTTCCCGTTTTTCAAAAACGTGCTACTTCACTGGGCGCTTATTTAATGAAGCTCCGAACAGGAGATTCAGACGAAAGAATGTCTTCATTATTAAAAATTGGAAGAAGTACTCTTTCAAGACTTGTCGCTAAAGCACGAGAGGTTATGACAGAAAGCTTTGTGCCAGCACATTTAGGGGTTACAACATTTGAGTAGAGAAGAAGTTGCTGCAAGAAACCTCTATATTCCTGAGTCTTTGTTTGGAAACCCTGGGGCTAACTTGGAGGATAGAAAGGCAATTGTTATTATGGATGGAACGTATATTTATGTTCAGAAGAGTAGCAATTATGCATACCAAAAAAAAACATATTCCCTCCACAAATATAGGAATCTTGTCAAACCGTTCCTTGTAGTATGTTGTGATGGCTATATTCTTGATGTACTGGGCCCTTACGCAGCCACAAAATCAGACGCTGACATTTTAAAAGATGAATTTTATGATTCTACAAAACCTATGCCTAATTATTTTAGAGAAGGTGACGTTATGATTTTAGACCGAGGCTTTCGTGATAGCATTTCGCTACTACAAAGCTTGAACTACTCGGTTCATTATCCTCTCTCATTACAACCAGGTGAACACCAATTAAATACAGCAAATGCTAACGAATCCCGTAAAGTGACCATATGTCGATGGGTAGTAGAATTGGTCTATGGACGCTTTAAACGAGATTTTAAGCTGCTGCGCCAAGAATATTTTAATAGAGCGTCTAAACATTTGATGCAAGATTTTAAGGTGGCAGCAGCATTAATTAATAAGTTTCACCCAGTTCTAGAAGACAGAGAGGATTCTAGAATAATAATCTCGATAATCCAAGAAAATATGTTCAGAAATAATTTATTGGCGGATTTTGTAGAACAAAACAATTTAAATAGAAGGCGGGCCCAGTTTGAAAGTATAACTATTAATAGTGAAATTCTCCATGATTTTCCACAGATGGAGTTGAATGATTTAATTTTAATACCGTTGGGTGTGTATCAACTGAAACAAGCCCGCTCATACTACGGTGAACATGTTAGGCAAGATGGATCCTATGTTGTTGAGGTGTGCAGGGAGGTTGATCAACAATTGATCACAGAATTAGAATTAAATTCTGAAACCGTATGGTTATTACCTACGGGGGAAAATTCACAGCCGTCATATAAGTACTAAAGTGTATTTTGTATATATTTTAATTGACTCATCACAAATAGGTCGACAGGCAATAGTCGAATATTGCTGTAATTGTATCGTTGGGCGCAGAACTATCGGTTGCTGCGCCCATGTTATGACCATTATTTGGTACCTAAGTTATGCGAGGTATCAAAATAATGTCAACCCCCCTGCACAGTTTTTAGACACTATTTTAGTTCGTAATTTAGACGAAGAACAATAAACGTGAAATTAAAATCTGTGTTTTATTTCTTATTCAAATATAAATATTGTAGGACTAGGTTTTAAAAAATCACTTATTACCATCTAAACTCATCTCATTCCAAAACGAATGCTACGAATTCAGTTACCTACCTATGTTGATTAGTTTAATGTATATTAATTTTGCACTTGCATCCATTTTTTAGAAAAATAACTGCATAGGTACCTAATTATCTAGGTAGGTATTATGATATTACTTTTCAGTTTCTTAAAAATTACTCAGAGCTATGAAAAATCATGGTAGGTACCTACATTTAATATTCGTTGTTATGGTTAGATTATAACCTCAAAATCTGATACTTTTTTTGAAATATATCTTTTCTGCAGCTAGTCCGCTATAAAAACAAGATCTTCTAGGAGTCTCCAAATGATAGAGAATACAATACATAATTATCCGATGCTCTTGGCTCCAGGGCCTACAATGTATGGACGCAGAGCAATGTCCTTTGCAAGAGTTGATTTCTTTTCCAGTTTAAATTCTTCAGCAAAATGCTGTTTCTGTACACAACTAATGATAATCAAAAAAGCATCGTGCAATTCTTTAGGTGATAGATTTGAGTCAACAGCCTCTTTTTTATTTTTAAAAGTATTATTATAAAGTCTGTATATGTATGAGCCAATATTTATAATTTTATTTAAATCAGAGTATTTTTCAAAAATATCCAATATTGAGGATTGCTCTACCTTATGTAAGAAACAAGTAATTTCCTCCTCAATAATCTCAGTAGTATTTGTATCATTTAATACCGGCTTTTCGTGACAGAATTCTGCCTTTGACAAATATTGTGGACCATGCCACCATAGAGCGTGATCTTGTAATTTTTGCGGCTCTATCCCCCTTGAGAGTATGTCAGCTGGATTGTCAGAAGACCTTACATGGTACCAAGAAGATTTTTGTGTGAGCTCGACAATTTGTCGTACTCTGTTTTGAACATAGTAAATTAGTCTCAACTTTTCCATTTTCACATAAAACTCTCAAATAAATACAGCAGCCAAAGGCTTTCTGTGAAGCGTCAGCATAATCAATTAACTGAACCGATACAAAATTATGACTTTTGATAGATCTGGGAACTGAAATTTTGTCCATAAGTTTTAAATTGGCAAGAAACTTTTTCCATAATAATAGTTGTTTAGGAGGCAAGGTAGAGTCCCACTCTATCTTTAAAAGCCATAATTCCTGCATTATTAACTTGGCCACTACTATAATAGGCCCAATAAGACCCAAAGGGTCAAAAATTTTACCAATATAACTAAGCGTTTTTCTCTTAGTATTTAAAGTGTCTTCCTCACACTGTGGGGATTGAAAAGTAAAATTATCCAAAAGGACATCATATTTTAAACCAAGCGTTTTAACAACCTTGTCTGTATTAAGATTAACTTCATCAAAATATTGACGTTGAGCTGGAATGTCTTTGAGAACTGAAGAATTGTTTGAACACCATTTATGTAAATTGAAATTACCTAATTTAAGTAACTCTATCAATTGACTTTTTAGTAGGTGTAGTTCCTCTACATTATCACAACCAGAAATGACATCGTCTACATAAGTGTTAGAAATGATAACATTAGCAGCTAGAGGGTATTGTTCCCTATACCTATTGGCAAGCTCTATCAAGCACCGAGTGGCCAAAAAGGTAGATGACTTAAGCCCATAAGTAATGATCTGCAACTGCAAGCACCTGATGGGTTTGCTGGGATGATCCCTCCAGAGAATGTTCTGCAGGCTGGTAAAGTGTGCATTAATAAAAACACACCTGAACATCTTCTCTATGTCACAAATCACGGTGAACAAATATGTTCGGAATAGGAGAAGTATATCGAAAAGCTCACCCTGTACTACAGGCCCATTCAGCATTACATCATTTAATGAAGTTTTGTTCTAGTTTTCATACTTCCATCAAAAACCACTCGCAACTTAGTGGTCTTGCTCTCCTCATTGAAGACAGCTTGGTGGGCTAAAAAGTAAACAGAGCCACAGTCAATATCATATAAACTTATATCAATTTCAATGGCATGTCCCATTGCAACATACTGATCTATAAATTCTTTATATTTCTCCAAGAACATAGGATTTTGTTTAAACTTGCGTTCTAAATACCAAAATCGTTGAAGGGCAATAGAGAAGGAGTTTCCAAGCTCTAATCTTTCCTTAGAACAGATGAGTGGCATGTCAACATGAAATGTATTATTTTCAAGGCGCACAGACTGCTGGAATATAGTTTCTGATTTTTGACATTCATCTGTGCACTTAGCGACAGGTTCAGGTAGCTTCTCATTAAGCCAGAAATTTTCCATCACCTCTTCTAATTTTGCATTATCAGATATAACAAAATTTGATACAAGGTTATTACCTACGATTTCTTTCTTACATTCCCCAATTGTGCCAGCAATAACATATCCAAATACAGTGTTTTGGAGTACAGGACCATTTGAAATTTTTATACAACCATTTAACAATGAGTTAAAATAAATTTCAGCACCCAACAAGATTGAGATTTCTGAAGGAATGTTGAAGTCGGTGTCTGACAATTGAATATTTTTAGGAATCTTTAATTTAGAAATATCAACAAATTGTTGAGGCAAAGGTGTAGTGATAGAATCTACAACATAACAAGTTACATTAAATTTAACATCATCTAATTGACATGAATTTATGTTAAAATTAACAGTTTGATTAATTTTTGAAGAATGATTGCCGATCCCAATAATATTGGTAACCTGCTGAGTAGGACTCATATTTAACTTTTCAACAAGTGTTTTAGTTACAAAGGAACCTTGGCTGCCACTGTCAAGCAATGCTTTAACTTTAAAACCACGACCATATTTGTCAATAATTTTTACTATTACAGTAGGCAGCATAATATTACAGGTTGTAACTTGAGAATTTGAACAAAGTGAGACTGGAGTGTCTGGTTGATCTTCACAATGTAAGAGTGTATTGTGTGGTTTTTTACAAATTCTACATTTAAAATAATATTTACAAGCCTTATCAGCATGACCTTTCAAACAGAGAGAACATAGTTTTTTATCTTTAACAAAAGTTAGTCTAGCATCTATAGGGATCATTTTAAATTGTGGGCAATTAAAAATTGCATGTTCTTTTTTATCGCAAAATGAACACACTAAACCAGATGGGACAGATAAATTGGATACACGTGTCACAGACTTACCTTTAATTTCATTATTAACTTTATGAGGGTTACTTTCCTCCAAAGCTGTAGCACGTTTTTCAAGAAAAGATAAAAACTCTTTCATTGTTGGTAATGTGTCTGGATTGCGGTCAAGTTGAAAAGCGCGATATGTATATAAATCCATCTTTCTACAAAGTACACAAATCAAAAGACGGTCCCACTCATTAACTAGTTCATTTAAATTCTTCAATGCATGTAACTGTTGCTGAATGTAGGAAACAAATGTCCTTATAGATGCAGCTGTGCCCTTAGGCATTGATGGGATGTCTAGAAGCAAGTTAATGTGATTGCAAATCAATCTTGACTTATTGTCATATCGTTTATTTAATAATCCTAAAGCCTCTGTGTAGGACTTATTTGTGAGAGGTAGGTTCACAATTACTGACAACGCCTCATCTAATAAATATTTTCTCAAGTAAAATAGCTTCTGGACATCCGACAATGTTGTATTGTTATCAATGACAGCAATAAACAACTCATAAAATGGTTTATATTTAGTGTAGTCTTTCCCATCAAAAGTAGGAATGTCAATATTAGGCAACTTTGAGGAAGTGACATAGCCAGTCTGGGAGGGCTCTGAATCTGCTTTGGAACGCGACTTTATGTTTTCGTTTAGAATGGCAAGAGTTGCATAAAACTTATCCTCAAATGCTCCAACATCTTCAGAGTCCTCGGCATCCAAGCTCAAAATATCTAATTGTACACTTTCGTAATGATTAAACACAGCTGTTAATTTGTCTTTGCGGGCTTCTAACATATCAATTGTTGCTGTACTTATTGTATTTGGATCAGAGGCAAAGTTTTCTATTCGTGTTAATGTTCCCTTGTATTGTGAACGCGTAATTTTTAGCTTTTTAAGGTCGGCCATTGTACCAATTTCACTATATTTTATCACACTTTTATATTTTATTCACTTTCAACGCACTTTTGAACTATTCACTGAAAATTGTTGTTTTAAAACTTCTCCGATCGAAACTTGTTTACGTCTCGTAGACTCGGTAGTGTCAAATTGACAATGTCAATCTGACAAGTCGTTGGCGGGATGTCAAACTTTTTCCGTTGAGTAGGTAGGTAAAATGTAGGTATTCCGGAATTTACTGGAATTTACCTTGATGATGCAAATGATGAAAATCGCTCACAATTATCGTTCTCGCGTTGTTTTAAAACTGGAACCGATGCAATGGCGGAATTTCCACACAAAATATGAGTAGTGAAGGTAGATGTACATACTCTGGAATTTCCTGATGTACCTTAATGATGAAAATCGCTTACAATTAGCGATCTCACGTTGATTGATGTAAGGCTGGAAGCTGGAACTGATGCCACGTAGGGTTTTTCACCCAAACTATGAGCAGGGTGAAGCTCCGCCGGGGCAACGCGTCCCGATCAAACTCGCCAAGCACACGGTGCAAGACGAAAGAAACACCTTCCAAAGGCACTGAATTTACTGATTCACTAATTCGAAGAACCACTACGCATGTTCGAAATGAAATGCGGTAAATTGTAAGATAAAATCTTTTTAATATAATATTTTAAAAGGAGCACAATGTGCCCTGACCTGGACAAATTTTCCAAGTGAAGAAAGGATACGGAAGTCCCAAAATAATGTTGCCAGATTATGAAAATAGAGATGTAACATAATAATTGGCTATGGTTACTAAGTTGAACCAAGTATAAAAATATAACTTATATTATAAGTTCAAATGGACTTGAACAGATTGTGATAGATAAACAAATCATTAGTTGTATTATAGCCTCCTAGCTGAACATTTGGACAATTCGATCTCGTTGTTGTCGGCCTCTAGCTAGGAGCTGTAGCTCAGCACCAGCACTCGCATCCTCCTGTGGTAGTGGTGTGACTTGGTTGCTAAGATGCTTCAATATCTTCATTCGTCATCTGTGATACTGGCAACTGATGTTTGTTGCAGATGTTATGCAATACAGCACAGGCATTTATGATCATAGCCACTACGTGATGATCATAATGCAACACCCTATGTGGCAGTAAACATCGCCAACGTGCTTTTAAAACCCCTATGCAGCGTTCTATAGTATTTCTGGTTAGACAGTGAACTGTTGTATAATGCTCATCTGCACTATTAGGTTCAGCATTCACAATTGGAGTTAAAAGCCATGGTCTCAGTGGATATCCAGAATCACCTGAAATATAAAAATTACATTGTAAAGGTGTACAAGCAGTATAAATTAATAATAACATGTAAAACAGCCTTTATTTTAAATTTACCTAGCAACCAGATAGGCTCTCCTCTGCTGTGCAGATCTTGGAGATGCTCTTGTATCGCACAGTTTCTCTAAATGTAAGCATCATGTGTAGCTCCACCAAATGATGCATCAATATTAATAATGTTCAAATCACTGTCACATATCTAAAAAAAAAAAACATAGTAAAATGTAATGCATTAAATGTGTCATTACTTTGTACTGCTTAGCACTTACTTATCAAACAATATTAATTGTACTGTTATTCCAGAATCTTTGTAGGACTTAGATTTATAGAGTATTCTATTGGTCACTGGGCTGTATTAGAGCTACATGAGTGCAATCAATGCAGCCCAGGCAACCAGGAAATTCAAATTTGTTTGAAAACCTAAAAAAAAAATAAACATTAAATCTACCTATATGCATATCATAGACATTCACTCACATGTATCCTATCTATTATATGTATATATACTTCTGTGTAGGTTATGTATTGTTTTCTTACCCATTAATAATTATGTTTCTTTCTAGTTGAGTTTGAGGGAATCTAATATGCTTCCTTAAAACACTTTGTGTATTCAAAGCGATGGTCACCTCTTTTACAGCTTTGAATACACTGGCTTGACTAAGCCCATGTAGATAACTCATTCCCACTGGTTTTTGATAGGAGCCCGTAGCATAGAATGAGAGAGCTGTAAGCACCTGTAAAATCACAACAATATGTACCTATATTATCTAAAAGAATAATTATTAACTTCATATTTAAAGTAAAGACTAAACAATGCAAAGATATTATCATTTACACCTACTTACTGTACATTCTACACTAACTTTTGTTCTTCTTCTCGTTCGTGCCATGAACGGTCTAAGTTCAGTGCACAAATTCATAAACAGCTCTTTGGAAAGCCTGTAATGAGCTTTGAACTCTGCGTCAGATAAGTTCAAAGCATTGGCTTGATCTCGCAGGCTACGTCGCAACCGTGCTGTGTTACGGCTTTCAATCCTGCTGGCTTCAACCTCAAGTGCTTCAAGCAAGAGAACAGCACGAGCCATACCAATATCTCAATAGAGACTAGAGACGCAAACAAATTATATATTTAACTAGAATACACTGGATGAATAGTCTTTTACGGTACACACAGTTTGTTCGAGGGAAAAGGTTATCGCAATTTGACAGGCAATTTTGCTCGCCGATGGCTGTCGCTCTGCTGTCAAAAACCATGCGTAATACGAAATAATCGTAATCACCACGCGATCACAGTAGGAAACTGCACTTTTTAGTTAACTGATTGTTCCATAGAGGCAGCACTATCGATAGTTTGCTATGCTATGGCTATCGCTGTTACATAATACGGATTTGTGAAATTTGCGCGATAATTGCGCAAATTTTGCTATTGCTAGGCTTTTGCAAGATACGTAGTAAGCCTGCGGGAGTCGTCACGCGGCTTCCGACGCCGGGGGCGTCCCCCGCGGCGGCTGAGACGGAAGGCTCTCTCCCTGAACCGTCCCGCCACCTCCTTTGCTAGCATGACTGCTTCGCAGAAGGAGGTAACTGCCTCCCACTCCCTCTCGCCCCGGACCATGGCTTGCACCAGGGCCGGACGCGAGAGGTCGCCGCCGCTGCCGATCGCATCTTCGAGGACACGGCGGTGCTCCGCCCAAGCGGGGCAGACCTCCACCGTGTCCTCTGGGCGATCCTGGCAATGGTGATACCCGGGCGTTTTCTCCCGCCTGATGATGTGCAGGAACCTCCCGAAACTTCCGTGTCCGGTGAGGACCTGCGTCAGGCGCCTCTCTAGCCACTCCTCAACGAGGGGTCTTATCGCCGCTATCGCGGCGTGCCCTGCACTTACTGCCCTGCACACTTCTGGGGCGCGTTCAGGTAGTGGGCGGCTTGCCGCCGCAGTGAACGCGCCCACACCGGGGGCCGTGCGGTCCATGGCCCTATACGGGGGTATAGGGCCATGGACCGCACGGCCCCCGCGTAAAGCCTCCGGCAGGAGGCGTTTGACCCCCTAAGGTTGGGCAAGAGCCGCTTAAAGGCGGCCCCGGCCCGTTCCAGTTTGGGGGCCAAACGTCGGAAATGCTCGACGAAGTTCCACCGGCTGTCGGGGACGAGACCCAGGTATTTCATCGTCATCTCGACGCCGATGTGAATCCCTCCTACCGTTAGATGGGATCCCGATGGTGGCGCGTTCCGGGGCCCATGAAACGACATGACCTCGGACTTGTGCAATGCCACCTCGAGACCCAACTGCCTGATCCTCTCCACGACTATCGCAACCCCGTATGTTATCGCGTCGGCCGCCGCCTGATGCGACCTCCCCTGCGCCAGGACCAGCGTGTCGTCATTGTAGCAAACCACGCTGACGCCATCAGGGAGGTCGACCCGCAGCACCCAGTCGTAGCCGATGTCCCACAGGGGCGGTTCCACGACCCATCCCTGCGGGACACCGCACGACATCTCTCGCCGGTTCCACTCCCCATCGCGACCGGGGTAGATGACGGCTCTGTCCGTCAGGTACGCCTCGACTATTCGACGGAGGTAGAAAGAAAGAAAGAAGAAAGAAAGAAAATACATTTATTTAGCATAGACTAAAAGACACACAGTACACAGAGATAACAGTCGAACATCAGATAAAAAACAAAAAAATAAAGATAAAAATAAAAAAATGCAAAATCCGATGTAAGAAATTAGCAGGAATGTGTGCCTCACGGCTGCGCCAAAAAGGCCCAGTTCAGCAAAAATGCCAGAGAGAGAAAAATGCAACTAGTGCCTGACGCTGGTTTTCAACTGGACCTGATGTGTGAGGTGACGGATGTAAATCAGTTTTATACTGCATCGTGATGTGTGTATGCATAGTTAAATAAATAAATAAAAAATAAATTTGTTTCACATAAAACAGTAACGAATAGATATGTATTTATATAAACAGTGGTAACAGGTAGGGCGGCACCCGGTGATACCGGAGTGCCTCCACAATGCAGCTCCAGGGCAGGGTGTTGAACGCGTTGGCGATGTCGAGTGACACCGCCACGACGACCTCACCCCGGGATACCGCGTCCCCCGTCGTGAGGGCTCTCACGCGCATGACGGCGTCCACCGTCGAGCGCCCCTTGCGGAAGCCAAACTGGCTGTCCGCAAGATCCGGCCCCGTCCTCACCAGGTGCCCGACGAGGCGGCCCGCAATCACTCTCATACTCTTTCTAATACAGCCCCTATTGCTAGAAACGAAATGACTCCTATAACAAAATCTGTAGAAATCTTTATGAATGAAAATTTGCCTAGCATATCAGCAGTAGGCAAAGAAAAAGTTAAAAAAAAGTTAACGGAGTACAATGTTTTTATAGACTCGATAAAATCCGGCTACCAAAATGAAACCAAAGATAAAATCTCTTATAATTGATAATGAAAAAGAAAAAATACAAGCTAAAAAATAAGTTGGCTGGTTACATAGGACTGAAAGGGAAGATAAGATACATATTAAAAAAAAAGAAAAATTCCTTGTTACAAGATGAATTAACGAAATTTTACGAGCGCGACGATGTTAGTAGAGCCACGGCCGGGAAGAACGAAGTCAAGGTACAGAAGAAGGATAATAAAAGCAAAGAAGGTAACTGTTAAACAGTTTAAAGAATTTATACAAAAAATATAAATCAGATGGTGGCTTATTGTCATACTCGACATTTAAAAAGTATAAGCCTTATTATGTTTTATCTCCGAAAACAAATACTCGCAACACCTGCGCCTGCGTAAAGCATAAAAATTTATCATTGAAACCTAAAGTTCTAAGATCTATGAAAATGATCGAAAGTCAATCATTAGACGACTTGCTTTCCAAAGTTGTTTGTGAGCTACGGTCAAAAGAATGCGCATACGGTGAATGTGTAGTGTGCAAGAACAAAAAAGTTGAATTTCATAATTTCATGCCAGATGAAACAGTCTCTTGGTATGAATGGATGACGACAGTACATGAATATAAAGACAAAACCAGTGAAGACACTAAGACCACCAAGAAGGTAATGAAAGAAAAGAAAACAGCACCTCTAAAAAATCTAATTTATGCATTTTCTCAAGAATTAGAGCAGTTTAAGAAGCATGCCTATAACATAATTCATCAATATTGTGAGTATCGGAGATGTATAAATAATTTAGATAACCACTCAGTTCTGTTCCATATCGACTTTTCGGAGAACTATGGCTGTAAATTAGGTACTGAGGTACAGTCTATGCACTTTGGTGCCTCGAGACAACAAATAACTCTCTATACTGGAGTGATGTATCTCAAAGGAAAGAAACATTTTGTTCATTATCAGGAAATAACTGCCACGGACCCGAAGCGATATGGGCCCTGTACTTGAATTTGTCAAAAATGAGTATCCTGCGATTATCAAAGCCCACTTTTGTTCTGACGGCCCCACCACACAGAACCGCCAGAAAAAAAAAATCTATTTATTTTCTGTTTATATGAAAACATATGGATTCACCACCTCAACATGGCAGCCCATGAAAAAGCGGCAGCTGATGGTGTAGGTGGGGCAATCAAAAGAAAGCTTTACTCTTTTGTCAATTGTGGCTTCGACGTTGTGAACGCGGATATAGCATTTCAGCTCCTTGCAGAATCTGATACTGCAGTCAAAGTTTTTCTTATCCCAGAAGACACTATTCAGATGCTGACAATGGAACTTATCATGATACCCGGGACAATGAAGATTCACCAAATTATTAATACTAACAATGACGAAATCTTTTATAGAAGTCTGACTTGTTTCTGCTATTTAGAAAGTTCAGAAGATTCATATTGCAAGTGCTTTGATCACGTAAAACTACATATAATACTGAAATATTATTTATAAAATGAAAACCATATTCCAATAGGAAGCTAAATATTTTTTTTGCAGCAAAGTGGACTATCAAACACTAAGTTTTCAATAAATTTTGAGTAACGAAATAACACAGAGATTTGCAACAACTAAAAGTAGGAAGGAAAAACGCACTATCACAAACTTAATTGATCGAAAGAGATTCAAAGCATTTAAAGTCTCTACTGAACTTCGTAAAGTGTGCCTTCGAGAAAGATTTAAGAAAAAGGTTCGGGATGAGAATATTAATGTTCAACAATTAATTTAGATTTTTTATGAAGACGATATCAATAGTCGCATTACCCCCGGCAAAAAACAATACAAGAAAAGACATGGAATAGTCAAACAAACACTATATCTATTAGATACAATGAAAAACTTAAACAAAAAATTCGAGGACGAGAAAAGGACGAGTATAACCTAGGACAAACTGTCCAGTTAGGTAGGTCTAACTGCGAGAAAGAGGTCAATCGTCGAATCCGACTCGGCTGGGCAGCGTTCGGAAAGCTACGCAATATCTTCTCGTCTCACATACCGCAGTGTCTCAAGACGAAAGTCTTTGACCAGTGCGTGTTGCCAGTGATGACTTATGGCACTGAAACGTGGTCGCTCACAATGGGCCTTATAAGAAGGCTAAAAGTCACCCAAAGGGCAATGGAGAGGGCTATGCTTGGGGTTTCCCTGCGTGATCGAATCAGGAATGAGGAGATCCGCAGTAGAACCAAGGTAACCGACATAGCCCGAATAATTACCAAACTTAAGTGGCAGTGGGCAGGGCACCGAAAGATGTAGCGTTGGTAGGCCTCCCACAAGGTGGTCCGACGACCTTGGAAGGCCGCAGGAACCCGTTGGATGCGAGAAGCGCAGAACCGGTCGAAGTGGAGGTGCTTGTCGGAGGTGCATATGTCTCAGAATGTTATGAAGGTTCAGTCAGTGATCGTCAGATTATAGAAAGATCCAACCTTGAAAATCTGTGTGACAGTGGCGATTCTATCATGGCAGACAGAGGTTTTAACGTGCAGGACATTTTTGCTCCTAAAGATATTAAAATTAACATTCCAATGTTCTTGAAAGGAAAGACACAAATACCAGGTGTTAGAATAGTACATGATAGAAAACCAGCAAGCAAACACACAACACAGACACACACACACAGACACAGACTACGCACTCTTCATTTTCATTTGTTTCTATATAATGTATAGATTCCGACCTCGACGGTATGTTAAAAGTTTGTTTTTCCCGACTACTTAAATTTCAAAGTATTCTAACATTTGTTGTAGTGTTTAGATGTAATTGTTTATGTTCTAAATTGATGCTTGATTTAAACTTGTTTAAAAAGTCATAACCAATTATGCCATCTGCCTTAAATGGTAAGGAATTAAAAACATAAAACTTGTGACTGAAATAGTGTCCCTCTGTCTCTAACTGTAAATAAACGAATCCAATTGCTTCGACTTTGCTTCCAATACCATTTATTGAAGTTCTCCATTTGTGTATTGGAATCTTTTGTTTTAGTCCCACTATAGCCAACGGCTGAAATCGATGCTCCAGTGTCAATTCCATCATCATTTTCATCTCCGGCGCGATCTCATGGTGGCATGGAAAGAGCGACTGTCGCAACCCAGCGCAGGGCACGCCGCGATAGCGGCGATAAGACCCCTCTTTGAGGAGTGGCTAGAGAGGCGCCACGGCGCTCTCACCTACCGCCTGACGCAGGTCCTCACCGGACACGGAAGTTTCGGGAGGTTCCTGCACATCATCAGGCGGGAGGAAAAGCCCGGGTGTCACCATTGTCAGGATCGCCCAGAGGACACGGTGGAGCACACGGTGGAGGTCTGCCCCGCTTGGGCGGAGCACCGCCGTGTCCTCGTAGAGGCGATTGGCAGCGACGGCGACCTCTCGCGTCCGGCCCTGGTGCAAGCCATGGTCCGGGGCGAGAGGGAGTGGGAGGCAGTCACCTCCTTCTGCGAAGCAGTCATGCTAGCGAAGGAGGTGGCGGGACGGCTCAGGGAGAGAGCCTCCCGTCCCAGCCGCCGCGGGAGACGCTCCGGGCGTCGGGAGCCGCGTGACGACTCCCAGCCACCGTAGGCGCGGGCCTGCGGGCGGAGAGTAATGGGTAGCTCACCGCCCGATCAGGACCAGGCCCGTGCCGGACGGCGCGTACGTGTTCCACGCGCTTCTCAAAGAGATGTCAGCATCGGGGAGGGGCCCCTTAGGGCCGAAGCCTGCCGGGTCAGCGGGATTGTCCGAAAGGGTTACCGCTGGCCCGGAACATAAAGGGCTAAGGAAGGAACACGGGTGGGTTTTAGTCAGTAAGAGTCTGACACTTCCTTCCGCTCCACCCAGAGCGGGAGGAGTCATTTGATGATTTCCCATCCGCAATAAAAAAAAAAAAAAAAATTGTCTATTAACCAAGAATATTGTAAACCATTTAAGGATAGCCTAGCAACTAATGAATTATCATAAGAAAAAATATATTTACTTTTAGTCTCGAACAAATTGTAAAATATTTTCCTTGGCAACGTCATCATCTTTATTCGTCGTCATCACCCGTTGATTCTGATTTTTCTGTGAACTTTTATTGTTATAGTAACTATTATTAGACTGACCTCGATGCCCACTTCCTGAAGAATTCCCTCGGAAGGGTTCCGATCTGCCTCGCACAGCTCCGCGCTGGTGATGGTATCCTCCAACTCCTCGTCGTTTGCCGCCGCGTGAATGGCTGCTATTATGATAATACCTACCTCTCGTTGCTGAATAGTGACTTCTATGATTGCCCCTATAATTATTGTAATTTTGTCCGTTCGACCTTCTCATCGACATGATATTTGAAGAAGTGTAATCTGATGATGAACTTTCTTCATCTATCACTGCCTGTATGGCATCACTTATAGAGTCATAATTTCTAGCAGCTACACACATCAAAAGTGTCTAGGGATCAACATATATTTTTGCAATAACTTTTCTCCTGATTGATATTAATTAAAATTTTCTTTAAGGATTCATCAAATAAAGTGTTTTCGTTTGTCACAGTAACGATAAACCAAGTCACCTTTGCATTAATAAAGAAATTTGCCATTTTCCTAATAAAGGGATTTTTGACATTTGAACCACTAACACAAAAGTTCGAAAAAAAGACTGAAATAACAGTTTTCTTTAAAATTTTATTGGGTAACTTAAACAATTAATAATCCGTGTTTCTACCGCGAACACTAACAACACAAGAACATCGGTTTGGCATACTCAAAATGAGTTCATCCAAATCACGCTGTGGAATGGCCGCCCATGTTCGTTGCAACAACAAAAAAAGGTCTTCTTGCGACTGGATACCCTCCATATTCGGCAGAGCTCTTCTCTGTAGCATATCCCATGCATGCTCAATCGGGTTCAAGTCTGGCGACTGAGCAGGCCAGGGCAGGACATTGATGTTAGCTGCGGCGAGAGTCTGTCTTACAACTCTTGCGGTGTGCGGTCGTGCATTATCATGCATTAACTGAAATAAGGGACCGATTTGCACTTGTAGAGGAACGATGACGTCTGATACAATCGTCTCAGCATAAATTTGAGCGTTGAGGTTGCCTCTGATCCAAATCAACTCAGTTCTTCCGCCGATCCAAATACCCGCCCATACCATGATGGTTCCACCACTATAAGGATGGACTTCCTGGCAGGATTTTAATCGCTGTTGGCGTCCAGGGGTTCTCCAGTGTCGTATACGTCTTGTATCCGGTCTCATACCAAAACGAGACTCATCAGAAAAGCACACGAAACGCCATTGTTCTTCTGCCCAATTTCTGTGTTCAAGAGCCCATTGATATCGAATCCTACGATTGTGCATTGCTATAGGTGGTACCCGTAGCGGTCTTCGGGAATGAAGGTTCACTTCATGCAAGCGGTTTCTGACTGTTTGGTCGCTAATTAAGTTCCCTGAAGAGTGATGAAGCCTCACGGCTAACATCATGGCGGTTATTGTTGGAGCTCTTCGAGTTAAGATTTGAATGTATCGGTCTTGTCTCCGTGTGGTGCAGCGATACCGTCCTCCATGGCGCTCAGCCACGGTACCAGTGCTTCGGTAACGTGTCCAAAGTCGACTGATAACACTCTGACTTGTATTCAGAGCTAAAGCCACAGTACGTTGCCGGGAACCAGCTTCTATCATTCCCACGGCTCTGAGCATTTCTTCCCTGCTTAAATGACGTCGCCGCTCCATAATAACGTTGGTTTTAATCAGTAGTAGGGAAACAGTAGCACTAATAATGTCTTCAATGCGTTGTATGTTTTTATAGGGAAAATATTGACAGCTGATTTTCATCTTTTACTCGAATTTGATTCACAGTTCCTGATTCAAATTATGAAATGCACCAAAAAGGATCCATATAAATTTATAAAATCATAAATTTATTACAAAGCCACATCTCAATCTCAAGAAATCCGCATAAAAATGCTTGATCCCTAGACACTTTTGATGTGTGTATAATCGTGCTCAACCTACGGTTTCGCAATCCGTCGGCAAACCGTTTTATTGCAAGCTTTTCATTTACGCGTTTTAATGAATCATAGCTTTCCTCTTGTCCTTCGGACTGCGAAATCGTGAGGTCAACAAATAGACTCGATAGTTCTTGGCCGTAGTCCGTTATAGTTTTTTTTCGTTTTGCTTAATTGACTGAAATTTACTAGATATAGCCGTGAATGATTTTTTGGGTAACAAATGTATCTTCATATCCCTTAATAATTCAGAAACGCTACTATATTTTTTAGCAAGTCTTAATTTAGCGAATTGCGATAATCGACTTTTTAGAACAAACTCCATTAACTCGTTCTTTGATGTATCCTCTAAAACTGAATCGTAATATTCTATACCATCTATCAATTGTTTTGTAACTACCTCTGTATCATTCATTACTGGTAATAAGCTCAGCGCTATTTTTAAATCGAATTTAGACATCGTGGCAGAAATTATTGTTTTACTTTTACATAAATTAGTAACATCTAAGTACAAATTATAAAACTTAGCTCCACTTTTATCTATATCTTCAATTTCTGATACACTTTTAAATTGCTTTATTCTTTTTATTTCTTCTATATAATTATTGTATTGTTCATACAAAATATTAGCTTCACTTAACTTTTTACTACAAATATTTTCTTCTTGCCTCCTACTGGGGCCTATTTTAATTAAATATTTTCGTATTTTCAAGAGGTCACTATGTAATTCCTCAATAAAGTCTGCCATAAAAATAATATTGCTACCGATTAATCTTACATACAAATTATTTAATAATACATACCAATATTACTGCATACGTACCGATACTGTCACTATAATATTACACTTAAAAATAAAGTCTATAGTTCATTTTACGCGTGTACTTCACTGCCGCGGTACTATGATTTACGATTACGCACTTTTAATATATGTATTACGATTACGCACTTTTGATTTATTACGATATGGAAAGGCACTTTCACTGCACTAATATACCTTTTTTTTTCAGTGTTTACGTGATTTCTCCCGGCTGCGGCCCTTTACGCTGACCACGAAGTATACTGGCGTATCTTCTCAAGACCAAGTCGTTCACGTGTCTCTCCACCGATTTTGCGTGTCATCGCCGATACATTTTTTACACCATATAAATGCCTCCTATGCCCAGGAGCAGTGCAATAATTAGCAGTATTATGTTGGTGGTACTTGCATGATACAGTAGTTGTTCCGTTCTTGCCGAATTTTGGCCACTACCGGCTGCTGTTTGCGCGATCACTACCTCTTCTTTCGTGTTACTTTGCGTGGTGCTCATTTTTTACTTTTTCTGTACCGCGAGGAAGATATTGCGCCCAAGAACACGACAGATCACTGTATTGTCTCTTAGAATTCTTTATATTGACCGAAAGTTTATTAATCACTAGCCGTTTAAAGTCATGGTATCAAATTCGCACGCGTGAGGCTGACCGCTCTGGCAGGGTCGCCATATAATGTTGGGATTGAGAATTGATTCAAACGCTAGCTCGAATGAAATGATACTAACTTTATTATGGATAAACATTGATTATATAGGTTACATCGGTTGTACTATAATAGGTAATAGGCTTATACACTACACGAGTTCATATAGAACGTATTATAGGTCTAGCTGAAACTAACAAGATTTTAAAATGTGAACTGAGCCCTAGCCATAGGTCGCGAGATATTCGCAAAAAACTGATATTTGTGACCTTTTGACCTTTATAACTTTTTTAGTCGGCACGATTTCAATGTCGATTTTTCACATCTTCATTAAAACGACATAATAAAGGTGTATACCAAAATTCAGCTCACAAGGAATTTTTCCGCAGATAAAATCTAAAATGATTGGACTAGACGCTCAGAGCGAGCGTTGATATGATACTTTTCCCTAAACAAATGAATATTTTGAAAACAAATTTTTCAAAAAATAACCGAAACCTTTGGTTTAATAGCGTCATGAAATTCATAATAATGGTAAAAAAAATAAACTAAAGGTTAGTTTTTCAAGGCTGGTTACTAAAAGTAAATGTCTCAGATAGGACTCCTACTTATCGGATCAAATTTGTTGCAAATGCCAATTACCAATCACCCTGTATACTTTTCATTGTGTTTCTAATCCCACTAAAAGATTTTTTTTTAATGCGCCCACTGTATTAATTTAGTATTATTAAAGTCCTAGATACTTATTATGTACACTAACTAACATAATATGGTTGGTTTTCAGGCACATGGATAATGCATCATGTAGTACTAACACGGCTGACGTGTCCAAAACCTCGTTTATTAGGTTGGATTCTGTTAATGCACAACAAACTGTTACATTAACGTAAGTACCACATTTTATGTTTTAACACATTTTACATACAACGGTTTTACTCGGATGTGTTAAGCTAAACTGACTTTGAGCACATTTCCATTCGCTTAGTAGGGTTGAAAATATGACGTGGTGATAATAAGGACTATTAATATGAATCTCAAACTTTTTAAGACTTGCCTTATGTGTTCTCTTTTTCAGAGATACCGAAGACACAGAAGGTGTTCAATCATTGTCCCTCATCGTGGACAATGAACTCAACGAAAATGAACTCCAACCTATTTCGGGAAGACGAATAGTTGATTTAAATTATGTTTTACAGGAGTTACAAGACAAAGCTCGTCATAACGATTTGTTCAACTGCACAATGGGTTGCTTCCGTTTAGTCAGTGAAAAAAGACGAGGACTTTTATCGGTATTTCGGTTTGAATGTAATATGTGCAAACAAGTTTGCTTGATTAACTCGGAAGACCCAAACGACAAGGAACAAGTAAATATAAATATAGCCGCCGCTACAGGAATTGTGGCTTCCGGTATCGGATTTTCCCAATTTGAGGAACTGTGCTCAGCTATGAATGTTCCAGTATTCAGTTCAAAATACTATTCGAAATTAGAGGACGTTGTATTTGAAAAATGGACTAAGACGGCAAGTGCTTCCATGGAAGCTGCAGCTCAAATGGAGAAAGAGATCGCTATCGCAGAAGGTCGAATTAAAAACGGGTACCCTGTGGTTGATGTTTGTGTTGATGGCGCATGGTGTGCTAGATCTTACGGTACTAATTATAAAGCGTCATCAGGCACAGCTGCCATAATCGGCAGAAGAACAGGACAAATTCTTTATATTGGAATAAAAAATAATATAAAGAACCTTCATAATTTTTAAAACATTTGTGTTCATATGTTTTAAACATTATGAAGGTTCTTCAAGGTCCATGGAGACGGAAATAATTGTAGAAGGTTTCAAATCGTCGATCACAATGTATGGCATCATATATGAGCGTATGATAGGAGATAGAGATGCTTCTACTTATGCTGCAGTCCTCAAAGCCAGACCATGAGACCGAAAATGTGACCGTCGAAAAAATTGAATGTCGGAACCACATACTAAGAAACTTTTGTAAAAAAGTACGTAATCTGATGACAGACACAAAATATATTCTAGTGGGTTCCCTATCCATTTGCATAAAATTTTAAAACCTAATATAACTTAGCATAATTTTGTTTGGCATAATTGTATTTTCGCATAATATAATTACGCATAACAGCTTACGCATAATTTTTTTAAGCATAATTTCTCTAACCATAATAATGATTAAGCATAATATTCTAAAGCATAAATTTATTAAGCATAAAGTTCTAAAGTATAACTTTTTTAGGCATAATATCCTAAAACATTTTGCCCGAAGAGGATATACCAATTTATTTCGACGATTGGAAAAAAGCCATATCTCCTGAATCAGGTAATATATAACATATTAATATGATATAACGTATTGAACAATTTTATGGGTTTTTTTTTCGCTGTAGGAAGCATGAAGCAAGCAAGCATACAGCATGCAAGCAAGCATACAGCATGCAAGCAAGTATGCAAGCAAGCATGCAGCAAACAAGCAAGCATGCAGCATGCAAGCAAGCATGCAGCATGCAAGCAAACATGCAGCATGCAAGCAAGCATGCAGCATGCAGCATTCAGGCGAGCAGGGTTTCTGTCTCGGCTCCGGCGCTGCGGGCCTCCGGCGGCCCCACGCGTGCTAATCGTCGCAGACGGCTTTCGCTCACCACCGCAGCTTCGGCTTGTTGGCCGGCGAGCCGGCCAACCTCAGCCGCGGCGGCTCGCTCGCAGCCGCCTGCTCCTCAGCCCGCGGGCCGCCTCGCCCCTACGCGCCTACGCGATTTTAAATTACACTCTAGGGGTAGGACAAACAAGACTACGTGGAGTCGGTTTTGCAGCAATTCGGTTCTGTCACTAACTTTTGTTGCACAGCATATTAAATTTAATTAATTGTATGCCTAAATATTATTATGCTAATAGTCATTAGGCCTACTAACGTTATGCGAATCAAATTTATGCCAAAACAAATTAGTCTTTAAGATGATTATGCCAACATAAAATGTATGCCTAAAAAAAATATGCCGAAGTATTATTATGCCAAAACAAATTGTGCCAAAATCGTTATGCCGAAGTATATTAGGACAAAGAACATTATGCGAAAAGAAGGGATCCCATTCTAGTGCACCGTAAAATGCTCACTAATGTCAAAATTTTGACTATGCGGAAATTGATTGTACAATGTATCAGACATCACAAAGCCTCTGAAAGTCCTCGCAATGTAGCAATATCAAATCTTCATAATGATATAATTAACTGTGTAGCACATGCTTTCGGCGACCATAGAATGTGCCAAGAATATTATTGCACTAAAGATAAAAATGACAACGAAGAGCTCAAAAAGATCCAGAATTCCACATTCATTTTCCGAATAAACGCGATTGTTTCAAACGTTGCTGCAAAGTCACGCAGCTTAGTCGAAGACGTTGACACAAACACTGTTGAGTGTTTAAATAGTGTCATCGCGAAATTCATTGGTGGGAAACGCATCAATTTTTCATTAAAAGGAGGTTACCAAGGGAGATGCTCAGCAGTTGTTCTTTCATTTAACAGCCAATCCGGACTTTCAGCCGTCCAAAAAGCTTTTTTAAATAAAAGTCCCAAAGGCAGGGTTAAAATAATTGAAAGAAGAAGAGCCCAAAAACGAAAACTAAACTTAGAGCATCCCGTAAAAAAAGTACGAAAGTTAAAAGAAGCCAATCAAAAGCAACATGACTATGGTCCAGCGAGCTCAGCACCAGATATGTCTCCACATGAATTAAAGAAAGCTGAAGAAGAGTTCTTAAATAATTTAAAAATGCTGACTTCTGATAGGCATGCTATCGAAAGAGCTACAGTTTTACAACGAGATAGCAGTGAATGGTTAGAAATACGGAAAAACTTAATCACCGCATCAAATTTTGGGCAAATTTGTAAAAGAAAAGTAAGCATAAATACTGCTTGCCCTTGGTGAAAAACATATTATACCAAAAAAAATTGACATGTGTAGCTGTCGAACACGGAATCGAGCACGACAGGCAAGCACTTCAACAGCTTGAAAAGCAAGAAGATATAAATATTATGCCTTGCGGTTTATTCATTGATAGGACTTATCCATTTATTGGAGCCACTCCTGACGGATTACTAGGTAGGTATGCTAGTAGAAATCAAGTGCCCTATAACTGCAGTAAAAAAAGGACTAACAAAGGCAAAACGGGTTCCTTCTATTTGGCAGAATCTTGATACTCCGATTTTTATTTGGCATAACTCACATGGCATAATCTTATTTAATCGAATATTTTTAAGGCATAAAAATTATTTAGCATAACTTTTGTTTGGCAGAATATTTACGTGTCCGAATTTACAATGGCATACTTTTATCTTGGCAGAATTTTGTTTCGCATAATTACCTTTGCCATAATTAATATTATGCATATTTTTGTTTAGCATAACATTTATTTAGAGATACGATTATTTGGTATGGGTGCATATTTGAACATCAAAAATTAAAATAGATGTATCTTCTTGTAAAAATTAGTGTTCAAAACATCAAAAACTTATAATATATACGTGTCATAAAAAGTCAATACGTTGTGCTGCAAAATTTTGTGACAGAAACGAATCGCTGCGAAACCGACTTTACGCAGTCTTGTCTGCCCTACCCCTAGAGTGTAATTTAAACCCGCGTAGGCGCGGAGGGGTAGGGCGGCCCGCGAGCTGAGGAGCAGGTGGTTTGAAGGCCCGCCACCGCGGCTGAGGCTGGCCGGCGAGGCCGGCCAGCAAGCCGAAGCTGCGGTGGTGAGCGTTAAAACCATCTGTGATGATAAGCTCGCGTGGCGCCGCCCAAACCCCGCAGCGCCGGAGCCGTGACAGAAACAATGCTTGCTGCATGTTGCATGCCTGCTTGCATGCTGCATGCCTGCTGCATGTTGCATGCATGCTGCATGTTGCATGCCTGCTTGCATGCTACATGCATGCTGCATGCATACTGCATGTTGTATGCCTGCTTGCATGTTGTATGCCTGTTTGCATGCTACATGCATCCAAGCCGACAATATTTTTGTAATTAGCATTTAGGTTAGGGTAGGTTTTTAATGACTATCGATATAAAATGTATGCCAAAAGACGATTCTGACTGTGAATTTTCTGCGATATGATGGTTCTGCTTTTTAATTATTATGGATATAAACATTATGCCTAAAGATGATTCTGACTAACAAAATTATGAGTTTTGAATGTATGACAACTGAGTGTATGCGAAATGATTTTCTGCGAAATGAAGTTTATGCTATCCGTTGTTATGCAAAACAATATTATGACGTAAAAAGTTCTGCTATAAAAGGTAGACCCAGGCAAAACAGCAAAATAAAATACAAATTTTAAAATACGACAAAAATACTTGCACCAGCACAATAAATAAAAAATCTAACTGGTATTATCAAATACAGGGGCAGCTTCACGTCACTGAAAGACGATTCTGTCTACTCGGCATCTGGGCTGGAGAAAATGAACCCTTGCTCACTGAACGCATCGAAAGGGACGATAATTTCTGGAAGACACAAATGGAGTCAAAGCTGGTCAAATTTTACATTAAATACATTAAATGTTTAATACCGGAAATTGTGGACAGTAGACACGCACGTGGAATGTCAATAAGAACGTTATCCTTGCAAGATAACAAGGAAAATGTGAATTATGTTGTTGACTCTCTAGCCATGCCATCACCTGAGCAACAAATGGGAAATGTTAATTCTGTACAGTCCATAGCCTTATCACGTTCTGAGCCACAATCAGAATTGCAACCGGGTACGAGCTCAAGAGAAATAAATTTTGAAGAATTTTGAGTTCAATGTTTACAGGGTGCAATTGAAGTCATGGGCATTATTTTAAACTAAGGCTCTACTCACGATACTTATCGTATCAAGGCTACTATTACGCAAATCAAAAATATGATTAATGCAAGTATGGAAAACCTTTAAAATTAAGTAAGTCATATCGCAAAAGGCTTATTATTGCAAATAAACACTAAAAGTAATAAAAAAAAAAACTTCATAAACACCAATAAGTTTTGAAGTATCAAAATCTTAGCGCAGTATAGCGCGGAACGAAAAGTAAACAAACATCAAATAATACTAATAACTAGTCACTGCGGCCAGCCGGCACGCGCGCGGCCATTCGTTACAAGTAGCAATAACAAAAGGCATGCCGCCCGCCCCGAACTCTTTCCGTCTCGCTCCCTCACTCGCACAAAATCCGAATATCAACCCCGCGCGGGGGCAGCCTCCCGAACCAGTGTCATAACGACTGCACAGGTTTATTGACGGATGTTGATTTACGATTGATCCCGTGACGAAATCGCCGCACGCGCCTCTCGCGACCCTTTTGGATTGTAGTGCATTAAGTGATAGTGGACTAATTGTCAGTGCATTAAGTGTTAGTGGACTAATATTGTGAACACGATGCCTCGACCGCGTAATGTGCAGGCTAGGTACACAAACCAACAGTACCTACAAATGGTTTTGCTTTACGATCGCACAAGTAATTTAGTGCGAACTCGTGAATTGTTCCATCGCCGCTACCCGAACGACCCTATTCCTTCACGGGGTCTCATTTTAAGGACCACGCAGAACCTGTTGGATTTTTCGTCTTTTCACGTCCCAGCACATGCACAAGCTCGTGGAAGAGCACCCGTTTATCCTATTTCGCTTTACCGACAAATAAGAAGGTTTTTTCAAAATAATCCTCAAGCTAGCACCCGACAAGCGGCACTACGCTTTGGTGTTAGCCACTATTATGTTTGGAAACTGTTAAACAGTTCAGGCCGGCACCCATTCCACTTTCAAAAGGTGCAAGAATTAACATTGGCGGATTACACACCACGGCGAGAGTTTTGTAACTAGCTTTTACATAATTTAAATAATAACATTTTGTAGACCGATGAAGCCACATTTACCAGAATCGGACTATTTAATAGTCATAATGAACATTGGTGGGGCAGACGTGGGCACAACCCCCATGTTACACGTCGTGACGCTTTTCAATATCGATTTTCAGTAAATGTCTGGGCAGGCATTTTGAACAACAGGATAATTGGGCCGTACTTCATTGAAGGAAGCCTAACCGGAACAAACTACACACATCAAAAGTGTCTAGGGATCAAGCATTTTTATGCGGATTTCTTGAGATTGAGATGTGGCTTTGTAATAAATTTATGATTTTATAAATTTATATGGATCCTTTTTGGTGCATTTCATAATTTGAATCAGGAACTGTGAATCAAATTCGAGTAAAAGATGAAAATCAGCTGTCAATATTTTCCCTATAAAAACATACAACGCATTGAAGACATTATTAGTGCTACTGTTTCCCTACTACTGATTAAAACCAACGTTATTATGGAGCGGCGACGTCATTTAAGCAGGGAAGAAATGCTCAGAGCCGTGGGAATGATAGAAGCTGGTTCCCGGCAACGTACTGTGGCTTTAGCTCTGAATACAAGTCAGAGTGTTATCAGTCGACTTTGGACACGTTACCGAAGCACTGGTACCGTGGCTGAGCGCCATGGAGGACGGTATCGCTGCACCACACGGAGACAAGACCGATACATTCAAATCTTAACTCGAAGAGCTCCAACAATAACCGCCATGATGTTAGCCGTGAGGCTTCATCACTCTTCAGGGAACTTAATTAGCGACCAAACAGTCAGAAACCGCTTGCATGAAGTGAACCTTCATTCCCGAAGACCGCTACGGGTACCACCTATAGCAATGCACAATCGTAGGATTCGATATCAATGGGCTCTTGAACACAGAAATTGGGCAGAAGAACAATGGCGTTTCGTGTGCTTTTCTGATGAGTCTCGTTTTGGTATGAGACCGGATACAAGACGTATACGACACTGGAGAACCCCTGGACGCCAACAGCGATTAAAATCCTGCCAGGAAGTCCATCCTTATAGTGGTGGAAACATCATGGTATGGGCGGGTATTTGGATCGGCGGAAGAACTGAGTTGATTTGGATCAGAGGCAACCTCAACGCTCAAATTTATGCTGAGACGATTGTATCAGACGTCATCGTTCCTCTACAAGTGCAAATCGGTCCCTTATTTCAGTTAATGCATGATAATGCACGACCGCACACCGCAAGAGTTGTAAGACAGACTCTCGCCGCAGCTAACATCAATGTCCTGCCCTGGCCTGCTCAGTCGCCAGACTTGAACCCGATTGAGCATGCATGGGATATGCTACAGAGAAGAGCTCTGCCGAATATGGAGGGTATCCAGTCGCAAGAAGACCTTTTTTGTTGTTGCAACGAACATGGGCGGCCATTCCACAGCGTGATTTGGATGAACTCATTTTGAGTATGCCAAACCGATGTTCTTGTGTTGTTAGTGTTCGCGGTAGAAACACGGATTATTAATTGTTTAAGTTACCCAATAAAATTTTAAAGAAAACTGTTATTTCAGTCTTTTTTTCGAACTTTTGTGTTAGTGGTTCAAATGTCAAAAATCCCTTTATTAGGAAAATGGCAAATTTCTTTATTAATGCAAAGGTGACTTGGTTTATCGTTACTGTGACAAACGAAAACACTTTATTTGATGAATCCTTAAAGAAAATTTTAATTAATATCAATCAGGAGAAAAGTTATTGCAAAAATATATGTTGATCCCTAGACACTTTTGATGTGTGTATTTACATTTGTTGAGAGATGTTGTGGAAGAGCATGAACTGGAGGAAGTACCTAATCTGTACTATCAGCACGACGGTGCTCCGGCGCATTTCCGACGCGATGTTCGTGCCTACCTGAGTGACACTTTTGGCGAGCGATGGATAGGTCGCGGTGGGCCCGTGCCGTGGCCAGCGAGGTCGCCCGATTTAACACCCCTGGACTTTTTCGTATGGGGCGAAATTAAAAGAATTGTTTATAAGCGGGAAAGTGAATCAAGAGACGATTTAAAAAACAAAATTGTTAACGCGTTCGACATTGTGAAATCTCGGGAATTTGTGTTGAACAGGGTGAAAGACAATCACAGACGTAGGGCTCAGTTGTGTATTGAAGAAGGCGGCGGACATTTTGAGCATCTTTTAAAATACGTGTAAGTGCTAGTTAGTAAATTAGGTAGAAAAAACATTATTGTAAATACATCGTGATTCCTGAACAATTATTGTAAATACTGTGATTCCAACTTTTTAAATACGCCAAAACTACCTACAGGAAATTAATTTTACCTACGTTAACAAATGTTTAAAATGTTTTTTTTATTTTTATTTAATGTGTGTCAGTTGACGTAGTTTTGACCGTCCTAAGCCGGCAAAGTATGAAGGGAAAGTTGGAATGTAGGAATCAAATCGTTAGCAACTTACCTATGTCACGTGAATCAGACGAGGTCAAAGAGTTCACGCACAATGACGCTTACGGTGTAGTGTACCTACAACAGCATTCGCTAGCGCGATGCGCAACTTGATACTTTGTATGATTTACTACATTTTTAAGCTTTTCCATAATTGCATTAATAATATTTTTGATTTGCGTAATGCAATTAGTATCGTGAGTAGTGCCTTAGTTTAAAATAATGCCCATGACTTCAATTGCACCCTGTATAAAAATATTTTAAATTTAATTTATTTTATACTACCTACCTACTACCTACCTACTGCCTACCTACTATCTAGTAAGTAGAAAGTGTGTGTGTGTGTCATGTCTTCACGCACACAATCTCAGCCTGTTTTTACCCGTAACAAATAAAGCGCATATCAAAACTCAAATAGGGTCGATTTCAAATTTGGGGCCAAAAGCATATATTTTCATTTATTTCTCATGGTGTAGAATTAATCTTAACTAAAATTATTTTAAATCATGTAGTCTTATGAGACGTCCAAACGCCAGTTACAACGAATCTTTTATGATTGTAAATTAAAAAGATAGATCTAAAACTAGTAGGGTCAGGTGGGGCACAGTGTTACACGGGGTACAATGTTACAATGCACATATCTCCGTCCCTGACTTTTACTTTTATGAAGTTGGTATACATGTTTGTCAAGCTCACAAGCAGCCATCTTTAAACAATTGTCCTCGCCGCAGTTTTTAACGTGCTTAAAAAATAACAAACAAAAAAGGTTTGATTGTGATTAAACGACGAAAAAATCAGTGCAAAGTTTTTAATTTCTTTCCGGACGTATTGTATTTAGGTAAGAGATGGTAGTTTTCCTTTAGTTCACACATATTTAGCTACAAATTACCGTTGAATAGTTTGTTGTAAACTTAACCTAAAATACTCATTCATTTTTTTTAATTTGGATACCCTCTCTGGGGCACTGTGTTACGGGGCACTGTGTGACACTGTAACAGTCAGCTCCAATTAAAATAATATTTTTACTATTTCAAGGTATTAAGAGAAAATGGTGCGAAACCGTAAGAGGAAGACAGATTACGGTCTTCATAGTGAAAATCATATAGCAGAAGCGATTCTGATGGTTGGAAGTGGTGTTACTCTTCGAAAAGCAGCAAATGAAAAGCATGTTAATTTTATGACATTACAAAGATATGTTCAAAAGAAAAAAAAAATATTCGGAGCCGGTTATATACGACTTACACCAAATTATATATTCTAAAATTTATAGTTTTTCCATTATTTTTATGTTGTAACATTGTGCCCCTAACCCTGTAACAGACAACCCCAGATACTGAGCTGAGTGTTACAATCGACTGATTTAATTGAAGTGCAATTTAAATTAAGTAGTTGTTAATAATATTAATGTTTGAGTTATTTTGATTAAAGACAGATTGTTAAAGTTTATTTCCATGCCAAAAACAAGCTGATTAAAACGATATTTTTGTCACTATATTCTATTTAATTTTTTTTGTAACACAGTACCCCACCTTACCCTACCTATTTCTCATTAGTGTTAATGCTCTAAAGTCTTATTTTTTCTTAATCTCTCTAAAAAACGCAATAACGCGTCGAGGAAATTCAAATTTTATCGTGGTACTTTTTTGTATACACTTTAAAGATGAATAATTAGATATTAATATAAATGCTGGGTATAAAAAAAATGTTTTTTTTAGCTTTCTAAAACTGTTGTTTTTAAAGTATCATTTGTGTGACCGTATCAAAATGCACTGGAGTAAATAGAATTCGTCCCTGATTTACCCTGCCCTTTACCCCGCGCGCATCCCGCGCTTAGTCTCGACGGAACGCGCGTGCTCGTTAGTTGTGTGTGGCGTTATTTTAAGAGAAATTACAAATTTCAGGTAAGATTTTGACATTTTGAAATTTATATCATTACGGTCTTATTCATAATAAGTTATAGAACATCTAAAGGCTTGCTAATGTCTCGTTGTCAAAAATTGTTATTCATAAACGCATTTTAGCACTAAAACGTTCGATAAACCTACTATAAAGTTATGAAACCCAGACCCCTACTATAACAGTACTATAAAAATGGCCGACTCTACATCAGCTGATAGAAAATGACGTTTGACCTACAAATGTAACATGTGCAGTTGTATTTATTTTATGTTGCACTTTTGTTTAATCAATTTAGTTTATTATTATATACCTACAATGCAAAATAGAAGCAAGGAAAAATATAACGAAGCACATAAATTATTGCAACAAGAATTACTGTGGGACGCTGCTGCTTTGGGCTGTGGAAACAACGCTTTTCAATGTCTTTTACATGGCATACATGCAAACTAGGAAATGTGAAAACAACCGTAGTGGCTAGAGCAGTACCTTACAATATTGCAGTTGACCATGGAGACATGCAGTTAGTAGTAGTTAGTAGTTAGGGTAGCAATATCATTGAATATCATACAAATTCAGCCCAAGAAGCCTAGGTGCAAGGGGAAATGCAAATGCTATTTTACAAACTTTTGAGGAAACATTCCGCCGAGATAGGCTCACTTTACCAGGTTAGAGGTACATCTTCCCATTTGTGTCCGGAGACGGTTCAGGGACTTCTGTGTGGATAATGGAAGTTTACACCCTGCAGGGAGATGCTCCACTAGGATGCGGCAGTAGGGAGTGGTTGTGAAGCTATGTAGCAAACCATGTTCCTCCTCCTATCCTACCCTATGCGTCCCTAAACATGCAGTCAAAGTGACCTCTGCGCTGCCACTGACGACGTTGTGGAAGTGGCAAAGTTTTGGGCCAACAAGATCTGAAATACTGTCGTCCCCGCGACACGAAGAAGATAAAGAGGAGACATTTTAGCGAGTAGTGCATTAATAAAAAGCTTTTATACAGATATCAGTTTAATTGATTTATTTTTATAATACTCTAAACTTTAATTCGGCTTCTAGAACTTGTGCTAGAAGAACAACATTTTTAAAATGTTTCTTTTCATTTGCCATCTATGCCGCCACCTCTTCTGTAGGCCGTTTCAGTTTCTGCTATTTGTAGTGAAGCACCATCCTTCCTACTGTCCTGAAATACAAAATGAATGTTATAATTCTTTCTCTTCATCAAACGAAATTCTTGACATGCTTACTCAGGAACTTTGTAACTTATAAGTAAATGGGATAGGCACCTAATTCGTAAATCATGCCATGCCGCCTTTTTCGCGTTGGTGTCAGTATAATAAGTGTTTTTATTTTCTATTTTCTTCTTCTTAGTGTGCCCAGAATTCGGGTACTTGTTTGGCGCCATCACTAACGTCCACCTTCATTTTATGTTATGGAAACCCTCTCCCTGACCAATTCTTCTAAAACATCTAAGCAAAAGCAAAAGCAAGCATAAGTATAAGAAATTAAGAATGTTTACAAAGCAAAACTTACTTTGAACATAACTGTTTGAACACATTTTAGTTGTAGGTAACAGTACACACCTTATCGTCCTCCAATCAAAACGAGTATTCACTTCTTTGCCCTTTCTTGGAGCTAGTCTACGGTCTTAATTAAATTTCTTTTAAATACAAAAAAATATTCAAAGGGTCTCTCCTGACAATAAAATAACAATAACAAATTCATTGACTTAAATAACCATGGTAACGCGGCAAAACTGTGGAAACTGTAGACAATAAATTCGTTTTCCGTACGTCATAATGTCTATGGTCACAATTATTCGGTGCGTAGGCAGATATTCTCGTTTGACAACTCAATGTGTTGGCCAATTTGTTGGATGACTTCAATAAATTGCCAACATTTATATTTATATTGAAGTTATAGGACACTTTAGTTATAGAAGGTTTATGAAGCGTTTATGAATACAAAATTTTATCGAACGTTTTAAAGGCTTATCGAGCATTTTAACTAATGAACGTTTTAAACCTTCTATTAGCTTTTTTCATGAATAAGACCGTTAGTGTTTTGTCACATATCGTCCTTAGTTAAATGTGTTTTTTGTTTTTGATTTGGCTGCCTAACAAACCATTGAGAGCATGTTTTGTTTCCAATGTACGGTATATTCTAGAACGTTCTATTTACGAAATAAATTCAAATTACTTCCTAAAATCTCATTCGTGTCACTCTCATTTGTGTCGATTCACGAGTCACACGAATAATATTGAAAGTCACACTAATGATTTTTTGTACTTTTAGGTTAAGTATTAAATAATGGTGAAACCAAAAAACACAAAAATGAGGAAGAATTAGAGAGACGTAGAATAGCTAGAAGACAAAAATATCAAACTATTAAAAACAATCCTGCGTTATATGCTGCTGAGCAAGAAAAAAAAGACAATATTACTTAACCCACTTATTACTATCGTCCTCTTAAAAGGACGGCGCATAAACAAAAATCTTGTGATTAATGAGGGTAAAGTAAACAAATATTGTTGGTGACATTTGAAAGTTCAATTGTGTGGCAGTACAATATAAGTATTGTGAGTGGTATAACGCATTATTTTTAATCAGTTTTGGAGCTTTTGTTTTACGGTAAATTTATCATGACTGATATGAGGTAAGTTATTTTATTATTATTAAAAAATCGTTTTTTTTGACAATGAATAATAAAACTTTCACATCTCTTCTAAGTAAATTAAATTAAATATAAGTACCAACTGTCATTTTTTATACTTTTTTTTTGGTGCAACATTTGGTGTTCTTTATAAAGCCCAACAGTAATATCTTGTTACAAATTAAAATTTGTTGCCTCTGATGGCAACCTATGCAGGTGGTTTGGTGTTGGAGGTAGAGTGAAACAACAAACTATCTCAAACACTTTATAATTTAAAATATAAAAGTATCCATATAACTAATTTATGTTATTAAATATATGAGTATATTAGATAATTTTCTAAATTTTACACTAATAATGCCAGCCAGCTAAAATTTCAGCAGAAAGAGCTATGGGCGTGGGGAGTTGGTGATAAACCCAGTACTGTTCCGATTAACTAAGTTATTTTAAATAAAATATTACTAATCTCAAAGTAAAGATTTTAAATAAGTAACCTTCCAGTTATTAATAAGATTAAATAATAAATGGGCGCCAGGGACAATAAAGGTCCCGGATCCTGGAGCCGACGAAGGTGTCCAATATTCTTCCGGAGGAACAAATAATGTCGAACCCAAGATCCTCAATTAAATTAGGTTGAAGACCGGTTTCAAGTGAAGAAAACCGGACTAAGGTAACTAACCGGTTCTTATAGAAACCGGAATAAATTAGTTAATAAATTCTTAGGAATAAAAAAAAACCGTCCCGCCTGCGCTATCGCAAGACGGACTCAGCCAGCCGCACAGTCGTCTCCGCAGGAGGCTTCAAGCGTGCTCGAGGAACGGGTCTCGCGTCCAGGCCCCAGACGTTCCGCTAGATCCTGGCGGCGAGACGAATCTCTCGAGGTGCCTCTCCTGGAAACGACAATACGGAGACCCAATGATATACAACATAAACTAATTAACATTCCTTGAGGTGACCGAGTTTGGAAATCTAGAAGGCTAAAACATTAGCCGGTTAACATGGCCTTCTGACACTAGGAATTTGGATTACCCACGTGGCGTTCATCAACTCCGCGACAAGGGCTCGTTCCCTCAAACAATAATTGAATACCGTGGTTAACACTGAGGAATCTATGATCAATAGTCAGCGGATGTAATACTCACGGTTGAATTAGGGAGAAAGCACCTGACTGCAAGTTCCTTGGCCGGCTGTAATGCTGTCTGCGTATGCGCAAATTGGAATCCTGTAATTAATATTCAGGGATCACGACAATATCCTTTTAACAACCAGGGAAGGCTCACCGACCACTTCCAAACACTATTACCACAAAATCCTTACCTTTTAAAACAAGATACAAGCTAAGTGTTTTCACTCCTGCGTGTCAAGGGCGAAAGGGACGCTAACATGATTCCTTATTATTGTCATCGATTGCAGACCGGAACTCGACGGAGCATTTCGAAAACCTCCCGTAATGCAGGTAAAATGATTATAAGATCACGGAAGATAAACATTACACCAAGATACTTTAATTCTTGAAAATCACTAATAACTACACAACGTGACGTTCAAACGCTGAAACTATAAGAATCATCATGATCCAGACCAACAAACAAATTATTGGTAATATCTAATTCTAAATCTAGTTTAATTTGGGGTAATTATCTTGGAATAGCTAGTCGGGAAATTTCTAATCTATCACCTGGCCACATTATGTCAAAGACTATGCACAGATTAAAATCGGAATCCTAGACAAAGAAGTTTCTAGAAATAAGTCCCTAATGAAAAAATTACTTTCATTTCCGTTTACGGTTATTTAGTTTATTATGAATTTTTACTGAAAGCTGAAAATAATGAAGTAGTGCTCCATACGATATTATTTCGATGGTTATAAATCAATATGTTAAAATATCGATTAGACTACAACTCTTAATCGGCGACCACCAGATGTCGCACTAACTGTCAGAAACTGACGTTCGACTGAATGACATTTGAAGTGTAAATAAATAATATTTGTTCTAATTTGTTATGAAAACCTATTTAATATGTTTCAGAATAGTAATTTATTGTGATTAAGTGATAACTAAAAAGTCCAGTGACAAAATACAGTTGAAGGAATGAGTTCTTCTATCAAGTGCAGTACAAAGTCAAACTACAATGAAATATATTACTCGGTAACCTCAAAATGTTCTACAATATGTTTTCAGGTAAATGCTACTTTACTTATTAGTAACGCAGCTGTATAGGTATAAAAAAACAACGTAACAGTACCTCCCCAACCACCAGAGATTTGACCCGCTGGGGCAAATCTCGAAGCTGGCCCTCCAGCGTCAAAACAGACTCCAAAGGACTAAGTACGCTTACAAAAATCTACAACATTCATGCCTGAAAACAGGAACAAAGAAAGAAAACAAAAAAAAAATAAAAAATATGGAAGCCGGTGTACGATTTCTAATATTATACATAAATTATACTATAAAGGTAGTTAAGGTATATACCTACATAAACAATACAGAATTCATGTTACACTTCAAATATAGAGTAACAGACCGCTCTATTTAGGCGACATTGCAGTAGGCTTTGTTTGTCGGGTCTGCAATTCCGCCCGTGTTTTATGGCTTATTTTTAATTATCCATGTAACCTATATAAAATATACTAATTTGGGTTTTCATTATATACTACATAAACCTACGACCTAAAAGGATTCTGGTCACACTTCAAGTATAGAGTAACAACCCGCTCTATCAGGCGTCATTGTAGTAGGCTTTAGTTAACGAGTCTACAATTCCGCCCGTGTTTTATGGCTTATTTTTAGTCTTCCATGTGACCTGTGTAATATATACTAACTATTTCTCTTGGAACGAGTCTAATCCATTTACGAACATGTAAAAGACAAGCTCCAAAGAGAGTATAAATGTGTAAATAAGTAATATCCTAGTCTGACCTACTATATTTATATAGGAGAGACCACCCTACTCCATCGTACACCACCTTTCACATCCTAAATGAGTAGACAGCCGATAATAATGCTGATCTAGAAAGAAAAATTCACTAAAAGAAATTAAAAACTACAAACTAGTGAAAATTGGCTAACCGTCTACAATAAAAGGAATGTGACGGTTATTCAGCCCCTAAAAAAAAAATACCATCTTAAACGAATTCCATCAATGCAGCCTACACGCCCGCCATTATGGCCTCCAATCTCAGGACTATAATTATGCTGCCTTACCAGCAATCCGGAGGTTATACACCCCACAGGGGTGTCAATCCTGCAACAACCACAGACTACCAACAACTTTCAAATTACCGCCTTCCCTTAACCTAAATATAGTTCACAAAAATGTGAACACAGTTAGAACCTGTGTATCACTACGAACCGCTTAAACAGTATTAAATATATTTAATCACTGTATACTAGCACCGTACATATACAGCAACCAATGCTAAAATAAAAACCAGCAACCACAAGGCATATACAGCCCTCAAAGGTCACTGTGACCAACTATCACTATTAGCGAATTTAAATTTTAGTTTAAATTCAAGTAAAATATAAATATAAAAAAAAAATTATTCCTCGCCACATGGTGATTTAAAATCCTTGATATGCCATGTGCCAAGGTTTTTACCGGAACTACAGCCTTCTAATTCATACACTAAGGGTGAAAGTTTTTTCCTAACTATACATCTCTCATATTTCGGAGCTAATTTGGCCATAAAGAATTTGGAAGCGTCACTCTGGGGATATGTTTTCTTCCACACAGTGTCGCCTACCTCAAACTCCGCGTGCCTCCGACTACTATTATAATAACGTGCACTTCGTTTATGTGACTTGATAAGCGCGTCCTTTACTTTATTGAAGATACTATCCAATGCCCCTAGCCGATTGGCATATGAACTGCGGGAAGCGCAAGCCAGAGTGGGCTGTTCAACGGTATCATTGCCGAAGACATCACCACTACTAACTGCCTCTCTGCCATGTACTAAGAAGAACGGGGTAAAACGAGTAACTTCATTTGTGGAGGTGTTCATGGCGAATTGGATCTTCGAGATGTTAACATCCCAGGATCGATGATCATCCTCCACGAGAATTGATACCGCGGTCATTATGGTACGGTTATAGCGTTCCACGGTGTTCACGCTTGGGCAGTAACGAGGTGTGAAGTGAACTTGAGGTATTTTGTACCTCTCCAGTAGTGAACGAATCTCGTTACCCGTAAATTGCGTCCCGTTGTCTGCTATAACCGTACGGGGTATACCGTGTACCAGGAAAACGCCGTCTTCTAGTTTCTGTGCTATAGATTTACCAACAGCTCTACGTAAAGGAAACAGTAAACAGTACTTCGTAAAACAGCACACCACAACTAAAAGATATGTGAATCCCGCTCTAGACCGTGGCAACAGACCTACCAAGTCAATGCTTATTGTTTCAAATGGCTTGGAACAGTCTTTCGCATCACCTAAGAGACCGGGAGGAGGCAATTGTGAGTGTTTATATGCGGCGCACTTATCACATTTACTAACGTAGTTAGCGACATCCCTATACATATTGGGCCAGTAGTATCGGAGTGCAAGTCTTTTATAAGTTTTGAAAACTCCAAAATGTGGCGATAATTCACCACTATGGTGACTCTTTAATAATTCCAGACGATTGCCCTCCGGTACCACTTGCTTCCAATCATAGTCACTAGCCACCCCAAATTTATTTTTTGCATAACGGTAAAGTTTATCCCCTCCTTAATAATAAAGTTAGGGCACGATCTGGGCGTACTGACACACTTATCCCACAATCCTTTAAACCAAGTGTCACTGTCGGACACTTTAATTTCCAGCACCGGAACGCCACGAGACAAGGCGTCTGGAACCACATTGTCCCTGCCTTTGCGGTGTTCAATGGTAAAGTTATAAGGTGATAACCGACAACCCCAACGGGCTAATCGACCAGAGGGATTGGTTAAATTAAAGAACCATTTTAAGCTCGAGTGGTCGGTTATCACTTTAAACGCAGGACCGCCTTCCACGTAAGGACGATAGTGTTCCACGGCGAAGACTACAGCGAGGGCCTCACGCTCCGTTGCTGAATAATTGCGTTCCGCCGGATTAAGCGAACGACTGCAGTAGGCTATTGGGTGCTCCTCCCCATTTATGACCTGAGTCAGAGTGCCCGCTATCCCAAAACTGGATGCGTCACAATGAATTTCAAAAGGTTGGGAGAAATCTGGACAAGCCAATACCGGAGCAGACACCAATGCCTCTTTCAAGGTTGTGAACGCGGTTTCTGTCTCAGCCGTCCACTCAAAAGGCGGCGCTTTTTTGCTAGTACTCGTTAGTGCGTTTAAAGGGGCTGCTATCGAGCTAAAGTTTTTAATAAAACGTCTATAGTAAGAGGCCGTTCCAAGAAACATTTTCACTTCCTTACGAGTTTTAGGGGTTGGAAAGTCGACAATTGACTGAACTTTCGACGGATCAGTGTGTAAGCCATGCTCGTCCACTCTGTAACCCAGATATTTTAGTTCACGTCGAAAGAAACAGGACTTAGGTAAATTAATTGTCAAATTAGCCTGCTTTAATTTGTCTAAAACCCGTTTAAGAAGTGAAATGTGCTCCTCGAAGGTTGATGAGCAAATAATTATGTCATCTAAGTAGACGAAGACCTTATTACCGAACTCTGGGCCGAAAAGTCTGTCCATTAATCGCTGTTGGGTGGCTGGTGCTCCTGTCAACCCAAAGCACATAACTTTAAATTGGAACAAACCTCGACCGGGAACCGTGAACGCGGTTTTTTCTTTGGATGAAGCGGAGTCCAATTCTATTTGCCAAAATGCAGATTTCAAATCAATCGACGACAGGTAACGCGCGTCCCGTAACTGGTCTAAGATGTGAGAGACGTAGGGTAGTGGATACGCATCTTGCTTGCTGACCGCATTCAGCTTTCGGCTGTCCAGGCAAAATCGCCATTCCCCATTGGGTTTTGGAGCCAGTAGAACCGGGTTATTCCACGCGCTATTGCTAGGTTCCACTACTCCCATCTCCAACATCTCATCCAGCTGACGGTTTAGTTCCTTGAGGCGTTCAGGTGACAAAGGATAATACCGCTGTTTAATAGGTGGAACTTCTCCTGTGTCTATTTTATGACGCAACAGATGGGTACGACCTAATCCTTTAGCCTCAAAGGAAACCTTTTCAAAATCTTTAATTAATAACTCCGCTTCATTCTTTTGATCCGGTGTTAATTCGTCAAACGGCTGTAGGTGCCTAACCTCCGAGACGCTAGTATGACCTCTATTGTTTTTTAAATATTGTATAGGTAATGTTTTAAAAATTTTTGGCGCCAAATTAAAAGCCTTCCAAAAATCAACACCAAAAATCACCGGTGTGGTAATGTTTGGAATAATATAGAATTTAATAACCTTAGTCACTCCCATGAGAGTCACTGGTAAAAATAAATAACCCTCCACGGATGCCCGCGAATCATTGGCAGTTACGATGCTGCCCAACTGTCCATCGGCGTGAAGAGTAGCACCAGCCCTTATAAATTGTTGGCCAGCATCGGAACCCAACACCGAAATGCAAGAACCCGAGTCGAGTAAACCGTAATAATGCTCATCGTATATAGAGACTGTTAAATGTGGACGACTATCGTCCGTAGTTTTATAATGTACTGTATCTACCCTTAGTGTATTAAGAAATAATTTTAAAAATTTTAAATAATTGTCCCAGTCGGACTTATCAAAATTTTGGCTGTAGTTCCGTAAAATTAGTTTTTTGAAGTGCAGGTTGGACAGGACTGAGCAACCTTCTGCTTTTTACTGCACGTAGGGCACGATGGTGCACGTACGCCCTTCTTGCCGCAACGGTAACACACAATTTCCTTAGATTTGCATTGTGATAACGAATGCCCCTTAACCCTACAACGAACACAGAACAACGAACCAGAATCAGTTTGCACGGCTTCAATCCTGTGAGAACCTTTCGGGGGTTGGTATGCCAAGTCTGCTGCTACAAAAGAAGAAGTCGGTTTAGGCGGCTCATGGAACTGGGCCCTGCTATGGAAACCTAGCTCCAGTTGTCTACACTTCTCCTTTAACTCGTCCAGCGTGTTGACTGTCAATATTGACAACCCCGACGTGTATTCCGGTCTCATGTTGTACTTGATCCGTGCTAAACGATCGCGTTCCGGAACCCTGTAAGAAAGCCTATTGAAAAGATTCTCCATGACTGCTATATATATACACGACAGCTCAGTCGACCCTTGCGTTCTGTTCGTTATTTCAGAAAAGAGACGCATATCGTAATCTGGCGGAGCGAAAGCTGTGAGTAACTCCTTCAGCTCCGCCCAATCATTAACCGAAGCTTTTATTCCCCTGTACCACAATAAGGCTCCATCCGAGAAAAGGTCTAGAGCAGATTGATGTAAGGAGGCTTCGCTAATTCCTCTGGCCTCGCAAAGCTCCTCAAGACGCTCAATAAACGCTTTCACGCAACCTGTACCGTCGAATTTATGACCCAGGGTTTTAACAGTGTCTTTCCTGCAGGAAACGATGACGTCTTTGGTCTGTAAATTCGACAGTACATTCGGTGTCTCCTCGGCGGAAGTAAATGACTGATGGAAGCTCGCGTTAACCGAATCAATTTTTAATAAATAACCGCTAAGCTGTTTGTCAACGGCTGCATAATCGGCACTAAGATCAGTTGTGGGAGTAATCCTACTGAAACGATGATACAGATGGAAACCTAAAGCCTTAGCGCGATTAAATTTTTTGAAACTGGAGGGGTACCTATCTAGTACTTCACCAATTTCTGGTAGTTTGGCCTTAATGGCTTGTAATTCGGTTTTAGGGTCTATATTTGTTTCCACAATATCATCGGAACACACCAATTTACTGAGATCCCTAATTTGAACCCATAGTTCCTCTACGGTTGAAGCGGGTTTCGCGTCTCGGACCAGTACTTCATATACAAGCTCGTCTTTGCGTAGTAAATTAAATGAGATGGGTCGTTCCATTGTGTGAGATTTAAAAAAAAATTGAAACTGAACTGAAGTCAAAACTGGCTGTCTCAATTTACAATCTCGAGCAATGTGTAATTATTATGTATAATAAACGTCGTTACAATTAGCAGTCTTATAGAGTAAGAATGTATTTTAATACCAGGCTTTTATTTCCATAGACAATCGTCCTGGAGTTTTATTTTGGGACACAGATAAAATAAAATTGTAAAATGTAAATAGCAGCAAGAAGTGTAAAACGTGTAAAAAGCGTAAAAGTAAATAACAGTGTATATAACAATACAAATAAAAACAAGAACACAAAAAACAAAGGATTCCGCGCGACGGTTTTCTTTTTCTTAAGATTAAAATAACTGGAAGGTTGTAGAAACAGCAGTCTGGGTTGTAAGGTACAGCAATTGACGTAACCTCTATCTCCAACTAATACACACGTTGGTCGCCACTGTTACAAATTAAAATTTGTTGCCTCTGATGGCAACCTATGCAGGTGGTTTGGTGTTGGAGGTAGAGTGAAACAACAAACTATCTCAAACACTTTATAATTTAAAATATAAAAGTATCCATATAACTAATTTATGTTATTAAATATATGAGTATATTAGATAATTTTCTAAATTTTACACTAATAATGCCAGCCAGCTAAAATTTCAGTAGAAAGAGCTATGGGCGTGGGGAGTTGGTGATAAACCCAGTACTGTTCCGATTAACTAAGTTATTTTAAATAAAATATTACTAATCTCAAAGTAAAGATTTTAAATAAGTAACCTTCCAGTTATTAATAAGATTAAATAATAAATGGGCGCCAGGGACAATAAAGGTCCCGGATCCTGGAGCCGACGAAGGTGTCCAATATTCTTCCGGAGGAACAAATAATGTCGAACCCAAGATCCTCAATTAAATTAGGTTGAAGACCGGTTTCAAGTGAAGAAAACCGGACTAAGGTAACTAACCGGTTCTTATAGAAACCGGAATAAATTAGTTAATAAATTCTTAGGAATATAAAAAAACCGTCCCGCCTGCGCTATCGCAAGACGGACTCAGCCATCCGCACAGTCGTCTCCGCAGGAGGCTTCAAGCGTGCTCGAGGAACGGGTCTCGCGTCCAGGCCCCAGACGTTCCGCTAGATCCTGGCGGCGAGACGAATCTCTCGAGGTGCCTCTCCTGGAAACGACAATACGGAGACCCAATGATATACAACATAAACTAATTAACATTCCTTGAGGTGACCGAGTTTGGAAATCTAGAAGGCTAAAACATTAGCCGGTTAACATGGCCTTCTGACACTAGGAATTTGGATTACCCACGTGGCGTTCATCAACTCCGCGACAAGGGCTCGTTCCCTCAAACAATAATTGAATACCGTGGTTAACACTGAGGAATCTATGATCAATAGTCAGCGGATGTAATACTCACGGTTGAATTAGGGAGAAAGCACCTGACTGCAAGTTCCTTGGCCGGCTGTAATGCTGTCTGCGTATGCGCAAATTGGAATCCTGTAATTAATATTCAGGGATCACGACAATATCCTTTTAACAACCAGGGAAGGCTCACCGACCACTTCCAAACACTATTACCACAAAATCCTTACCTTTTAAAACAAGATACAAGCTAAGTGTTTTCACTCCTGCGTGTCAAGGGCGAAAGGGACGCTAACATGATTCCTTATTATTGTCATCGATTGCAGACCGGAACTCGACGGAGCATTTCGAAAACCTCCCGTAATGCAGGTAAAATGATTATAAGATCACGGAAGATAAACATTACACCAAGATACTTTAATTCTTGAAAATCACTAATAACTACACAACGTGACGTTCAAACGCTGAAACTATAAGAATCATCATGATCCAGACCAACAAACAAATTATTGGTAATATCTAATTCTAAATCTAGTTTAATTTGGGGTAATTATCTTGGAATAGCTAGTCGGGAAATTTCTAATCTATCACCTGGCCACATTATGTCAAAGACTATGCACAGATTAAAATCGGAATCCTAGACAAAGAAGTTTCTAGAAATAAGTCCCTAATGAAAAAATTACTTTCATTTCCGTTTACGGTTATTTAGTTTATTATGAATTTTTACTGAAAGCTGAAAATAATGAAGTAGTGCTCCATACGATATTATTTCGATGGTTATAAATCAATATGTTAAAATATCGATTAGACTACAACTCTTAATCGGCGACCACCAGATGTCGCACTAACTGTCAGAAACTGACGTTCGACTGAATGACATTTGAAGTGTAAATAAACAATATTTGTTCTAATTTGTTATGAAAACCTATTTAATATGTTTCAGAATAGTAATTTATTGTGATTAAGTGATAACTAAAAAGTCCAGTGACAAAATACAGTTGAAGGAATGAGTTCTTCTATCAAGTGCAGTACAAAGTCAAACTACAATGAAATATATTACTCGGTAACCTCAAAATGTTCTACAATATGTTTTCAGGTAAATGCTACTTTACTTATTAGTAACGCAGCTGTATAGGTATAAAAAAACAACGTAACAATCTACTACTACTTGATACAAAAAAATGTTTTGTTTTGTCAGGAGAGTTTTTGGAAGAGGATGGGAGTCGCAACTTCATGAAATCATGGAAGAATTGGAATTTGATGAGGAGGCTCCTATTCCTGACAGCATCACATTTTTTCCTCCAGAAAACTGTAATGCTGATGTCACCGACGAAGATTCTGGTGACGAAAATCAAGTCCGCATTCAAAATTTACCTGGCACTCAACTAAGGACTCCAGCGCAAGTTCATTATACGAATTTGACAGACGATAGTGACAGTGAAGACGAAATAAGTCTAGCTCAAGTATCGAAAAGAATGCGGATCAGAATTTCCAATCCTCCGATTGAAAATCAGTTGTTACCTGACGACGAACCAACACCCTCAACTTCCACAAGCATGACAATTCCAAAAACTAAACAGTATAACTGGATTTCAAGAGATATACGTCCAATATTTAGACCATGGGCCGGAATGCAGCAAGTTGCAAGGCAGCAAAATGCCTTTTATTATTTTGATCAACTTTTTAGCGACAGAATTACAGTTTTGCTGACAAATTACACCAATAATTATATAAATCAAAAAAATAAAATTGGAAATATAACGTGTGAAGAGATGAAATGCTTTATCGGAATACTTCTCTTCAGTGGCTATGTGGTAGTACCCAGAAGATATATGTATTGGGAAAATGCTGCAGACTGTGGGAACCCAATAGTTTATAATGCATTGTCGAGAGATAGATTTACTTTTATAATGTCTCATATTCACTGCTGTGATAATACAAATTTACGAAGATTTTTTTACGATTTTTTTTTCTAATGACAAATATGCGAAGTTGAGACCACTCTTTGACGCGTTGAATGAGAACTTCCTAAACTATGCCCCATTCGAAGAAAACTACAGCATTGATGAAGCGATGATTCCGTATTATGGTGGTCACCCTTGTAAACAATTTATAAGAGGTAAACCTATCAGATGGGGTTACAAATTTTGGGTAGGATCGACACGTCTTGGGTACATATTATGGTTTGATCCGTATCAAGGGCAAACGGGAGACGACTTCAATGATTATAAAAAATTGGGACTTGGAGCAAGTGTTATTTTACGTTTCGCAGATGTTCTTCGTACAATCGATGCAAAGGCACCTTTCCACCTATTTTTTGATAATTTCTTCACATCGATTCCATTACTAGATGAACTACGTGAAAGGGGGTTGAAGGCCACCGGAACAATCAGAGAAAATCGCGTATCGAAATGTCCGCTTCCAACAAACAAAGAATTCAAGAAAACTGATCGTGGTTCTCTAAAATACAAAGCAACAAGAGCTGAAGAAATTATTGTGTGTAAGTGGAATGATAATAGTGTTGTAACAGTGGCTTCAAATGCTGCTAAAGTTTTACCACTGAGCAAAGTAAAACGCTTTTCACAACATGAGAAAAGATATGTACAAGTCGACCAGCCAGCCTTGATAAAGGTGTATAATGAAAACATGGGAGGTGTAGACAGGTCAGACCAAAATATTGGTTTATACCGAACATCGATACGAGGAAAAAAATGGTATTTCCCATTGATATGTCACGCACTAGACATGGCAGTTCAAAATGCTTGGCAACTATACCACATCGATGGCGGAGATTGTGATCATTTGCAATTTCGTAGAAATATTGCAACTTCCCTTCTAGAAACATATCGTAGAAAGGATAACAGAAAATCAGGTCGCACTTCACAAAACTATCACCAAAATTCTCGGTATGATAATAATAAGCACCTTGTAAAATATAACGAAACGCAGTTGAGGTGCGTGATTTGCCACAAAAAAGCCAATTTCTCGTGTAAAACGTGTGAAGTTACATTACATCCAAAAGAATGTTTTGAAACGTACCATACGAAATAATGTTTTTTTTTTTCAAGTCTAATTTTTATTTTTTTTTTTTATTATCTTTACTTTTTTCATGATTTTATGTAATAAATAAACGACACTAAAGACATTTCGTATTTTCTTTTGATTTACTTGAACAAGTAGTACATGTTACTAATGTCCTTTTAAAAGGACACCAATTTCCCGGTTTCCCAACAGGTTTTAATTTTTTTTTGCATTTTTCCTACTCATCTGATTATACAAGGATACATATATCTGAATTTCATTGCAATCGGATACAAAAAGTCTATTCAGTAAAAAGTTGGTTAAAAGCGAAGGAGAATAAAAAAATTAAAAGTATAAACGAAATGAGTCCACGTGAGCAAAGAATTCAAAGACGAAAATGGAAAGAGAGTGCCAAGAAGTTTTATAGAAAGAAAGTAAGACAAAGAATGATTGAAAACGTTGCAGTAACTGAAAAAAGTTGTGATATTGAAAATGTAGACATAAATACAGATCCTTTAAACATAGAAAACAAAGAAATAAAATCGAAACTAAGTATGCGTGAACAAAAACTTATAAAAAAAATCAAAACAATGAAAATGCAGCACGAAAAAGAGAAACGAAATTATATATTATTATTAAACAGGTACAGGTTCAGAATAAATTATTTAAAAAGAAAAATATCTACACTAACAGGTGAAATAAGTAATAAATCAGAAAATACAAAAAATGAAGACAAGAAACAATTATTTGATAGACTTCTATGTGCTGAAATAACACGGAAATTTGCAACAACTGCAAACAGGAAAGAAAAACGCGGTATCACTAACTTAATTGATAAAGAGAAGTTTAAAAAATTTAAGGTTGCTACTGACCTTCGCAAAGTTCATCTCCGAGAACGATTTAAGAAGAATGCACAAAATAAAATCAACATTCAAAAATTACTAGAAAAGTTTTATGAAGACGACATTAACAGTCGCATTACTCCAGGCAAGAAACAATATAAGAAGAAACATGGAACCGTTAAACAAGTCAGATATCTTTTAGATTCTATAAAAAACATACACAAGAAATTTTTGGCTGAACATACTAACATTAAAATTAGTTACACGACTTTTACAAGACTCAGACCATTTTGGGTCTCTCTTCCAACTGACGACCGTGATACGTGCGCCTGCTTGTTGCATACAAATTTTAACTTATTTTGTCATGCAGTAGGTGGTGGTAGTTATTTAGTTCAGTCTCTGATTTGTTCCACTAACTGCATGAAACTGAAATAATTTTGTATGTTTTTTATTTGCACAGGTTCCCTAAAAATGAAGTGCTGCGCAAGAAGTGGCTTGAAGTCATTGGGACGGAAAATATTAAACCTGGACTTAAAATACCATGTGTCTGTTCATTACACTTTGCAGAATCATCCTTCAATAAAACCCTTGATGTTATTAGGCTGCGTGATGATGCAGTACCGTCAATCCATCTTGTAGTAAGTTAAATAATGAACTTCGTAATGTTTAAAGGAGATCCGCCAAAATTGCCCCAGGCCCGGCGCAAAAGAAATTTATCTCAGATTTCAGAGTAATAATAGTAGAAATATTGTAAAGTATCGCCATTTCCAAATTCGGTGGCTAACATAGTTTTTTTGCCCGGTGAAGTTTCATAAGCGCTAGATGTAAAAATGACACTTTTAAGGAAAAACTGAATCTTTCTGTGTTCTGTGCTTAACTAGTATTGACAACCTGAGTATATATTTTGATATGTGGCATACTTATGTACATTATTTAATATAAAAATGCAATATATGCTATAAAGTTTTTGCTTATGTATGTATATTTAGAATAGCTAGAGGTGTGCAGACATCTGGGTTTTTTCTTTTGAAACCCTATTCTTATTCTATTCTTTTCTGTATATATAGAAGTATATAGATTACAATAAAACCATTTCAGGTAGACATATGTATATTTTATTAAGTTTCGTTTATACATTCTTACACTTACAAAGAGTTGTCTTAGTCAAATACTTCAGTCATCGAAATCTATTAAAACATAATCTAAACCTATAGCTGGGTGGTCCAGATCATGTTCGTTGTTCCTAGCCCAACCCAGATAATACATAACACTTATTATATGGGCGCAACTTCCAAGTGTCCTTTTTCCATGATAACAAGAACAGTAATGTTCTTTAATTGCATCAATTCCAGAAACCGCAGTGCTAAATAATAAATAGGTATAGTACGTTTTTGATCTTACGTGGCGTGAATTTAATCTGCAACGAATCAGGACATTGTTTGTTTGCGACTGCGACCTAACGACTTCATCGTTTACTATGTCGATTTGTTCGCTGTGTCTATACACCTCGATCTCATATACGCCAGTTCTTTTTGTGTGTTCGCTGCAGTATGATCGTGCGATTTTCAGATGGTACGTGCCTATGGCGAATTTTATGAGTTCCTCATATGTCAGCTCCGGAAAATCTGATACTTGTGGATTGTTTGCGTCCAGCCTGGTAAATGTTGCTCTTTGTCTGTTCAAATTATTTTGTACAACATACGCTGCCAAAAGATTCGGTTTATGTAAGTTGCGGTTTATGGATGCAATAAAATCATTTGTATATCTGCAGTCTTCATAAGGCTCCTGAAAACGGTTTATTAAGGCCGCTGCTATTTTAAAGTCTGTAAAAGTGTTTACCAGGGCGTTATTGAACATTTTGTGGCGAAAGATTTTGAAACTATTTTTGAACTTCCCATTTACGGTTTCTACGACCCAACGACACAAGGTTATTAGTCGAGATTTATTGGACTCTTCTGTAGTGAGCTGAGATTCACCCCGTTGTTTAGAGGGTGGTAAGAAAGCAACATAACCGTGCTCCTCCAATGAACTTATTGCATCACGAAACCCCCTGTCTAAGATGAAAACATCTCCTTGTTCAAAGAAATAATGAAACGCGTTGTCTTCAATAGCCTGGTCATGGTTTTGCAGTAGTTGCTTCATAATGTCCGCGTCTGAAGTTGTAGCAGCGTATGGTCCTGTTACGTCTAAGATGTGGCCATCGCCACAAACAATCAAAAATGGCTTTACTAGATTGCGGTATTTATGCAAGCTGTAGCTCATTCTTTGGAAAAAAAAATTAGAACTTTTTTCTACAAATAAATAGGTACCATCGCATATAATTATTGATTTTGGCGATGTGTCGCTTCCGAATATATGATTAGGTAAAACTCTATTTCGATTAATAACATCACTCCGTGCTATGTGGTCGAACCCTAGGTGCAGGGGAACAAAATCTCCAAATAAACAGGCTCTCGTCAGACGTATCTTTCTTCTTACTGTGGTCTCTGGAAAACCAAATGTGGTAGTAATTCTTGTATTGGGTTCCCCTGTTCGTATTTTGCACAAGTATATTCCCAAGTCCGTTCGTGGAGTGCGGGACTGCTGGTGGAGAGATGGAACTTCTTGTAGTAGTTGTTCAAATTGTGAATGACGCAGACCAGTCCAGTAGTGCATATCGTCTTCAGATATATCGTTCATATTTTCAAAATCTAGTCGAGATCTGGACTCTAGAGCTCTTGTATATATATTGACTATGTCAACAAAGCTATCAGCATTAAAATCAGAATGTTGAAAGGCTGCATGTTCAGGAAATTCTTCCAAAGAAGTGTTCTGCAAATGTAGTTGACAGATGCGGGCCCGGGTGGGAATATACAATCGGAAATGACTTAGCAGGTAGACTTTTATAGAGTTCGGAACAAGTCGTAGCTCTAAATTGTTGCAGTGGTTCATCATGCATCGTCTGGACGTATTGGCTACTCGATTAAACTGAGGGACATTCACCGATGCTCCAATGGCAGGTAAGACAGCAGGTGAAGGTGGTTGGTCTTGATTGCTGATGTTAGAGTTAATGTGATGCCAACATGCATGACAAATTGATCGGGTACCATCAAATGGAACCTGTTAACAATTAAACATAGTTTTTAGATAAACGACAAGTGTTTTTATTACTACGTATAGTGTTAAAAGAAAGTCTAATACTCTGTTTAAATGGGATACATTTTAAACATACCTCTTGGGGTGGTTCGATTGCACGTACAATATGAATCACAAATTCTCGATGTGATTGAAGAAATTGTTCAGATAGAATATGTCTACGACGTCGCCGAAGTGGCCGTGTACACAAAACACACACGTCTGCCATATCACAAGAAAAAACAAAAGTCCAGGAGGAATAGCCGATTCGTCGTAATAATATAGAATGATCAAGAGGAAAGGTATCGCACAGTACACAACACAACAAGCGTAAGCGAAGGACTGCGCGTGGGCAACAGTGTAAACCAATAACCAACCAACCGATATGGCGTCACTATCTTTCTCCCTCTAAACATTGCACGAACTACGCATTTTTGTCTCGCTCGCACCTATTGACTTGTGAGCGTGACAACAATGCGTGTTGATCCTTTTCTACCTGCGATTATTTGAAGGTCATACGGCTGTGAAGCCATAAGACAGACTTTCGCATTTGTCCATGTTAAATGATAAATGATAAATGATTTATTTTCTGTAAGTAGGTTTTTACAAACACTTTTACACGTCATCATATTTTTTAAACTAGATGTGGTCGGCGTTTCCTATCTGACTACTCTGAGAAGAAAGGCCGAAACAAACTCAGAGGTCACAGTCTCTTTTAAAGTCCAGACAAAATCTTGGTCAGATCGTGTGAAGACCATGTAGATTGATGTCTGAAATGGTCTTTTGAGGAAAGAACCACACAGATTGAGCGGACCTGTCCAATCAGTGCACGCATTTGTCAAAAATCGTGCAGCTCGACTCAGAAATGAGGAGCTCAACGATTCGACGAACAATACCAAAGAAAGGACATTTGGGTAGGCCGCGTAAATTACTCAAACTGCCAGATCATGATTAAAACTAAGAAGGAAAACAGAAAAAAAAAAAATGACCCACATAGTCCTCACATTCACAATAATTAAATGAAAAGAAAAAAAAATAAAATAAAAAATACTTTACAAAGTAAATATTCATGTCATTGTCTAAATAAAATTCATCAATGTCAATGTGTATATAAAAATCCGGACATAATCTTTGAGGACCATGTAGATTAGTGTCTGAAAAGATCTTTTGAGGAAAGAACCACACAGATTGAGTGGACCTGTCCAGTCAGTGCACGCATTTGTCAGTAACCGTGCAGCTCAACTCAGAACTTCAGGAGCTCAACGATTCGACGAACAATACCAAAGACAGGACATTTGGGTAGGCCGCATAAACTACTCAAACTGCCAGACCACGATTAAAATGTAAACTATGACCCACATAGTCCTCACATTCACAATAATTAAAATAATATAATACTTTATACAGTAAATGTACATGTCATTGTGTAAGTAAATAGATGCTTACTTAAAAAAAAAAGAAAATATTAAAGTGTAAAAATTGCAAAATAACATTCACTGTCTAAACCTATTGGAGCAGCTCAATCCCAAGCCTTTTTGTCCTCAATATAGTCTTTTACAGTATAATAGGCTTTCTGGCATAGTTTTCGCTTTATAAAAGCTTTGAATTTATTTAGGCTTAGTTCCTGAATGTGGCTAGGAAGTTTATTATAAAAATGTATACATTGGCATCTAAACGAGCCACCTATTTTCTTGAGCCTTGTTGTAGGAACAACAAATTTGTGTTTGTTCCTAGTATTTATGTTATGGATATCACTGTATTTTTTAAACAGAATAATAATGTGACAATAATGTTAATAATATTAATATGGCGCTAACTCGCATCTTATTTTATTTTCTATAAAAAATATAACTGCAAATATAATGTATATATGCTTATATAATAAGGAGTATAAACACCACATACATACACATGTTGTTAATATTAGTTGAGGATGAAGTTTTTCCTTAGAAGTGTAATTTTTACATCTAGCGCCTAGGAAACTTTACCGCGAAAAAAAACTATGTTAGCCACCGAATTTGGCAATAGCGATACTTTAAAATATTTCTACTATTATTACTCTGAAATCTGAGATACATTTCTTTTGCGCCGGGCCTGGGGTTTTTTTGTATGGGATTTGGCGGATCTCCTTTCCCTACTAACCTGTCAGTTCATCTAATGCTTTCTCAAATTTAATATTACTAAATACCTCTACAAGATGTTATGTTTAGTGATAGTGATAAAAAAAGATTATTCAAGATATAAAAAATAATTTCAGCCTTCAAAAAAAAAACACACGGGCCGGTTCTGCGTCAAATCGAAAATGTCGAAGACCAGGGCGTCCTCCATGATTACTCAACCACCCTTTCCAGTAAAACACCAGGATCAGATTTATAAAGAGGTAAATAATATAGATTTTGATTTGTTGTCCAAGTGTTTTTACAACCAAAATTTATATAGGTATCTTTGACTTGGATAAAATAAGATGATGTCATTCAAGATGTCTCTTTTAATTTGCTTTTTCAGATTGAACCCGAACCGATAACTTTTGAGGAAGCGATACCGAGCACATCTGGGTCATCGGTGAGTTACTAGAATTTTTCTAATTTGACATCTATTAGATATTCAGTTGTGGCATAGTGTAGCAGGCATTATTTTTGTTAATACGCAACTAAGGCTCATGGATAAATAAAATACACAAATAATCTTACAAAATAACAAACTATATTACATAATTTTACATGAAAATTTAACAAATTATTAAACTTAATTGAACTATAAACTAAATAAAAACGTCTGTTGGTCTTGTGGTCAGTGTTTGCTATGTCGGAGATTGTGGGTTCGATTCCCACCCAGGATTTTTTTTTTAAATTGCCCTGTGCAATAGGACTGCCAGTTGTAGACTTATTTTTGTAAATATTTGTCCTATAACAAATTAAGGTGTGAAATAAAGTTTATAAGATTTTTTTTGTGATAAGCACGATCTTTCTTATGTACGTATTTTATTATTATATGTAATTTAATTTAACTATACTACTTTCTATTTTAAATATCTGTTATTTATTGTGCACACCTACCACTGTGATCTCTTTTTAACCCAAAGGTTGGTTGTTAGAGAATGTAATGTGGCATTAAGTCCGCCTATGTACCACCATTTTACATGAAGTTGAAATAAATAAATAAATAAATCTTTTGTTCTGTGTCTGGGTGTACTTTATCTATAGTATAGCAGTATTAGTATATAGTATGTATAGTAGTAGTATATAGTATGTATAACAATTATGTTACTGGTAATCTGTATAATCTGGTATTCTATACAATACCTATGCAATGTACATAATACCTGAAACGTAAAAGTAATGTATGAAATTTTATTTATTTTATACTTTGCCTAGGTATATATGCCCTACCTATATGCTGCGCAGCCGTTAATGTGTGTGAAAGACGAGAGTAGGGAAGGGGTGATATAATTTTAGGGAACCCTGACACGGACAGTTTAAGTTAGCCCATTTTTAATCACCACCCGGAAATAGAAGCCTTACTTGCAAACAGAAATTGGACCAGAGTATTTGTAAAAAAATTACGTTATGTTCACGGAGAAAATACAAGTACAATTTTGCAAAAATAATTTTAATAGATCAGGGTTAAGAGGACTTCGTTTTTAGGGTTCAAGACCTTTATCTCGGGAACGCGTGCGTGGAGGTATCGATTTAAAATTAAAACCATATACTTAGGTCTGCGACCCCTTGAAGCTATGACAATATCAAACTTCTGAGTCTTAACTCTTGTTGTTTGCGACATAAACTTCTTTTTATAAAGAAAAAGAAGATACGACCAACAACAAAACACAACAGCATCAACAAACAACAACGAACATCTAAAAATCGAAAAAAAAATATGGCGGTCGCAAAAAATCACAAGGTTTTTCAATTGTTCTTGAAAGTTAAGATTCCTAAACTATAAATTAAAACAATAAAAACACCGGAATATTGAGACCATTTTTTTAAATACACTTTTACTTGTGTAAATTATCTCTAAAAAGTGCTTAATTTAACTCTGCTCTTAAGAGATGATATTAGATCAATGTTTATTTATTACTTACATAAAATACACTCTTACTTACCTTTAAGGATGTACACAACTAAAATAAGAAACCAAAAACCAAGATTATACGTTAATTTGACTAGTAATTTCAAGTAAAGAAAACACTTTAATTTTTAAGATGTAGCTGTGATTCTGTGATACATAGGGTCTTAGATATAAATAGGTTATATTAAATTATCAATTAATAAAAAAAATATTTGATTTAAATTCCCCTAGGTTGCGAAATTGCCATACTGTGCGCCGATTGGTTCCGCTCCGTTCATAGTTCCAAATATTTTATTTCCAGGTACATCATCAGCCATCCAAGTTTCTTAAAGTGCAAGAAATATGCGATAGCCAGAGAAAAAAAATTAAAAGATTGAATGAGAAAATTCGTCGCCAAGTAAAAAAAATCTCAAGTACCTATGCAAGATATTATTATTGATTTAAAAAACAAAGTAATTATTAACACGGAGCAATCAATTTTATTAGAAGAATGTGCAGGTTCGCAGGATTTCCTTAAACGGCAAATTTTAAAGTCCAAAGGTTTGCCTTTGGAAAAAAAGTACTCTGAGGAAATACGAAAATTTGCTCTAACGCTACACTTTCTGTCCCCTAAAGCCTACGACTATATAAGAAGAGTGTATAACACAACACGTGTTTGCCTCATCCCCGTACTTTGACAAAATGGTACCAAAATGTTAATGCTGAACCTGGGTTTACCCAAGAAGCATTCTACACCTTAAAAAAAACGGCGAATCAAAGCGGCTCGCAAAAAGTGTTGTGTGCGCTATCACTCGATGAAATGGCAATCAGAAAGGACTTAACATGGGATCCGAAGTCCCTAAAATATCATGGACGTGTCGATTACGGTCATAATTTGGACTCCTGTGATTCTTCAGAAGAAGCTAATCAGTGTCTGGTACTTCTTTTGACGTGTATCAATGGATCATGGAAATTGCCAATTGGATACTTTTTTGTTACATCGGTAACTGGGGAACAAAAATGCGTTCTTGTAGAAACTGCCATAAAATTAACAGAAGATACGGGGTGTATTGTTGTATCCGTAACTTGTGATGGGCCGGCAGCGAATTTTAGTATGTACTCGTTACTAGGCTGTGAAATTTCGAAAAACCAAGAACGTACAACATTTGTAAGTAGTAACAATAACACAATTCACGCTTTTATTGATCCGTGCCATGCAGTGAAACTAATACGTAACACATTAGGTGAATTAAGGGTCTTCATAGACCCGTCTGGTAGAAAAATTGACTTTGGGTATCTAGAAAAACTTTTAAGATTACAAGATAATCAAGGTCTTCATATGGGGACAAAAATTTCAAAAGCGCACATTTTTTTCGAAAAACAAAAAATGAAAGTCAGGCTAGCGACACAGCTCCTCAGCAATTCAGTTGCGGATGCATTAATGTTCTGCAAAACGGTACTGAAGCTGAAGGACTTCGAAGAATGTGATGGCACCGTCAATTTTATAAATATTATCAATGACGTGTTTGACGTTTTAAATAGCCATTCCATTCGACCGCCAGGGTGGAAAAAGGCTATGTGCCCTCAAAACATTGGGTTTATACGATCGCTCTTTGCGAGTGCCATAGACTATTTGCGCTTGCTAAAGCTTCCGTCAGGGGAATTATTAGTTGAATCCCGTCGGAAAACATCACATATCCACAATTAATCCAATGAAGCCTTTCATTGGATTAATTGTGGATATGAAGAGCGCTTTAAAAATGTACGAGAAAATTGTAGAAGAAAAGAAATACTTACAATATATACCTCTTTACAAAATTAGTCAGGATCATCTAGAGCTATTTTTTTCGGCAATTAGGGCAAGAGGTGGATTCAATAATAATCCAAATGCTGTACAGTTTTGTGCGGCGTACAAAAGGCTTTTAGTAAGGGCTGAAATCAGAGACGGTGGTATTGGAAATTGTGTGCCTTTGGAACAAATCAACATTTTGACTTGTTCAAGCAAAAATCCGATTGATTCACTTAATGAATTAACAGACAAGAATCAATTCATAGAAATTGAAGAGGACCACAGCGAATTATATGATTGTTATGTTGAACTTTTGACGCAGGAACTTGGTAGTTACAATGATAGTGTATTGGAGTATATATCAGGCTTTGTCACCCGAAAACTGTCAAAAACTATCAAATGCGACCTATGTTTGTCATTGTTGTGTGGTCCGAAAAACGAAAAGAGCCTTATTTATTTCAAATCAAGGGGTGGGTTAGTTTATGCATCTAGCAGTGTCATAAGCATTATAAAAAGATCAGAAAATTTAATTAAACACTGTCTCACTACCAAATGTAAACCAGAACTATACTATTTATATATATTTAAGTTTTTGGTAGAGCACTACGACAGCGAAAAATTATTTTGTCTGAACCCGGATCACGATACTACTCATAGACTGTTATTGATAAAAAGTATTATCAAAACTTTTACAGACATCAGATTTAGATATTTTGGAAGAAAATTAGGTGATAAGCTATCTTTCAGAAACTATTTTAATAAACGTTGTTTCGTAATGAATAATATCGATGTTCAGGTGTTTTTTTTTTTTAAACAGGAAGGGAGTCAGGGTCCAAGATTCTTAACTATGGTTATTTAGAATAACGCTGAAATAAACGAAAGGGGGTCAATTGTCGAATACAATTACAGTCAACATTTTTATTTAAAGAAATGTGTGTTTTTGGTGAGAATTATTTTTTTTCTTCTTCTACTTGAACGAATGAACGGTAATACAGGTCTCACGTCGCCAGAAGTTATCTAAAAAGTAGTTCTATGGTAATTGTTATACATGATTTAGTTTGTGATGTGCTTTAGAAGCAGAATGTGTTTTTTTTTTGTAAAGTCTATATCTACGGAAATAAAAACACACATTTCTTAAATCAATTTTAACGCCACTTTTAGTTTCTATAAATTTAAGCTCAAATTTGAATGGGCAGTTTACAATGTATATACATATTTTCAAAAGTGCCTAATATTTATCTTATTGAAATGAAGCATTTTGCTTAGATGTTTGATTGATTATGGTGAATAAAGGATATATTTTTCAAAATTGTTGTTTTAATCCTTATAATACCTCAGTTTTGGTATCTTTCTACAATATTTATTATTGTTGTATAAAATATCTTAACTGGCCGAAACTGCATAAAGCGGTCGCCCGCGCGATCCGATACAAAAGCGCTACGTTGTGTGAACCTACGCGGGCATTAGTCACGGGGAACCAGGCTCCGCGCCTGTTTTTTGCTACGTATCATCGACTCGACTACATGCACACTGTTAAAGTTGAACTACGGACACTGCTCGGGTAATATTCCGGTTTCCGCTAGACGCCCTTTGTCACGCGAAGGGGTGCCCGTCGCGGGTGTCCGCTTTACGCAGTTTCGTCGTTTCAGCCGATAGACGTCCACTGCTGGACATAGGCCTCCCCCAATTTTGGGAGGGTTTGCCATAATCGCCACGCTTGGCAGGCGGGTTGGCGATCGCAGTATGGTATGATGGTGGAATACATAGAGAACGCTGCTGCCCATTCTCCGGTACGATCCTTAGTCGCCTTTTACGACACCCACGGGAAGTAAGGGGTGGTGCAATTCTTTAAGTCCGGCACCACACAGACGTTTAAGTTTAGCCCTATAATATCATTATCTGCCTAACCTTTTTCTAACTATATATTGGGTTCGGCTTCCTGTCTACCAACAGATGCAGCTGAATAATGGGACGAAGGCAAAGAAGGAACAGGAGTAGGTTTTTAGTCGGTAAAAGTCTAACACTATCTCCAGCTTCGCCCAAGGCAAGAGTTGTCACTGGATGATTCTCCCACCTAAAAAAGGGCCCCGTATATTTGTTTTTTTTTTGTAGCACTAGTGCAGAATTAGCCTATTAGTTGATTGAAAATAAGCTCGTTTATTTGAGCATTCTGGAATTCTTATGTAGAAAACGTTAGAACGAGCGGAGCTCGTTATACACTATTAGAACATTATATGTATCATTGTAGAATTTATTCACTAGTAGTCTCTTATCAATTCTTAAACAAAATTGTGGATAACATGTTTCGAATTTTTACACACGTCGCGTCGGGGCCTCTGTGGCGCGGGGCCCCCGTTTTATTGATACGGCGCGGCGGCGGTAGCTACGCCCCTGCCACTTCCTAAAACGACTGTAAAATATCTACAAACGACAGTTCGATACTAGCCGGAAGGAGGGTCAGAGTAATATAGTAATAACTCCATTAACAATTGTCCGAAAGTCAATAAAAAATAATTTGAAGTCAGTCAGGCACTCGATAAAATGTAGCCCAATGTACAGTGCTTGTAACCCCTTGTATGTTAATATGATTATAATTTCAAAAATCCAGGAAAAGAACTAAAGGACTTTTTACAGTTATGCCAAACCAAACAAACAAAACAAAGCAAAGTACCTATAATCAAATTAACCAAAGTACAACAATATTGGTACATGTACCCAATGTACCAGAAGAAGTATTATAAGGAACTCTGGTATCGATATCGATACTTTTTGGTTTTGATTACTGCTCTTCCCTAGGAATGGCTGCCATCTTTAGTGCAGGTTTTAATAGTAGGTATGCACGCGTATTTTGTAGGTATTTCTGGTCCATATTATTGTAGGTCTTTGGTTGGAACTAGTATCGATGATTGTGGCAACATTGGTTTACTTGTCAACTGCTAGTACATTCTGTGTCTACAGTGCGTATATCCTAGTCGGTTTTCATAGATTTTTAAAAATCATCAACATTTGCATAATTAACTATTTAAAATAAATAGAACTAGTCAAAGTAGTGGCAGAGCAGTGATTTACAGCGCCTTTTCGCGGTGTTTGGCCGAATCTCAAGCGGGACAATGTTTATCAAAGAACTGCCGATGCCCTGCCGAAATAAGTCATTGTACCCTATATAAGTTTTTATAAATATTTTCAATGCGCAGTTTTGTAGATATCCAAATTTAAGTAACTTTTAGTCTCTTAGTTTACGTATACATTAACCTCCATGATTGATACTTGAAGATAATGAACATGGAATTAATAGTAAAATACTGTTATTTTTCTTTTGTTTTAGGTAATTCTGTCAATACAATAAGAAAAATTGTTGAGAAAGGTGAAAAAACAATGGTATTTTTTCAACACCGAGAAAACATCGCAAAGGTCGCCCGAAGAAAGATTTAGATGATTTCGATTTATGTGCGATTAGACAAAAGGTTAATTTTTTTACACTGTGAAAAAGCAGGTACGTTTTATATCAATACTCAATACTTTATTTGCATTCCACAATGTGTACTTAGGTGGTAAGTTCAAAAGAGAAAGAAATTATGTTCATTATGGACCCTGTCGGGTACAGCAAAAGAAAAAGAAAAATAAACACAAATTTATGTACGAGAGAGGAAGCCTTAAATAATCAAACTTAAATCTAAAATAAATCCAATAATACCATATTAGGGACTCTTTATTATATCGCTTAAATATTCGTTTAGACTGTAATAGCATTTTTTGATTAATAAAAATGGTTTTAGTTTTTTTATAAATAGGTTCATTTTATCTTCTTTTTTTATTAATTCAGGTAGTTTATTATATATTTTTATGGACATCACGTATGGACTTGTTGAATGTATTTTTAGTCGAGATTTAGGAATGTTTAATCTTGATTTGTGTCGGAGTGTGTAACGTGATTGTATGTCCTCGCGATTTTTATAAAATTCTTGATATTTACGAACAAATTTGCAAGTTTCTAATATGTATATACTGGGGAGTGTTAAAATGTTGTAATTTTGGAAGTGAGGTTTGCAGCTGTCAGTTTGATCGATGTTTACGAGGATTCTAACTATTTTTTTCTGAAGAGTAAATAGTGTTAGTGCGTCTGTGCTGTTTCCCCAAAGGGTAACTCCGTAGCTTAGCCATGCATAAGCATACGCATAGTAGGTGGTGAGCGCTGTTTGGAGATTGGTGGTTTTGTTTATTTCATGGAGAGCATAAGAATATCTTGAAATTTTTGATTTAAGTTTTTGTAGGTGGGATTTCTAGTTTACATGCGTATCCAAATTTAATCCAAGTAAGGTAAATTCTTTAACAGTATCAATTTGTGAGTTATTAAAACTAAAATCTATTTTTAAAGGTGTTTTTTGATGTGGATGAAAAGTAATTAGTTTAGTCTTTGAGAAGTTTATTTCGAGGTTGTGTGCGTCCATCCAAGTAATGGTTTTGGTGAGTATTGATTTTAGTTCTTCGTTTAGGTATAAGTTGTTATGACGTGATACTAATAGAGAAATGTCATCCGCGAACAACATACATGGTCCGTCTATGATTTTAGGTAAGTCGTTAATATAAATTAGAGATAAAAGACATCCTATAACCCTTCCTTGGGGTATTGAGGCGCTAATTGATTTGCTATCAGATCGGACTTTTTTTATTTCTTTCGTCTGTTGATCAAAAAATTCAATTTCTACTGTTTGCTCTCTGTTCTTTAGGTAAGATACAAGCCAATCATGAGCTTTTCCACGAATGCCTATTCCGTATAGTTTAAATTGATTAATTTTTTTAATCGTTTGTTTTAATTGATTAATTGTTTTTTTTGGCAAGCAATATATTAAATTGGACTTTATCATAGGCTTTGGTCATATCTAGTAGTATGCCTACTGCATATTGTTTATTATTGATGATATTAAGTGAAGGGATATGGGAGAAAAAAGCACCATTTACAGCAGTAAATATATTTAAAACAAAGACAATTATTACAACAGTGTTAGCGGCGCGTACGCGGAAACGAACTAACTATATTCTACGATAGGTGGCACTGCTCACGCACTTCGTAATACTATAACACCTCCCCTCGAAGTCATGAGCATGTATCTTCGACATTCACATACATTCATCCATCATACCTAAATTACGCAGACACTCATGATGCTTTGTTCCACTCAAGCCTTTGGTCAAAACATCAGCAGGCATTCGGTCAGTACATAAATATCTAAGATCAATTACACCTTGTTCGCACATATCTCGAATAAAGTGGTGCCTCACATCGATATGTTTCGTTCGTGGATGATAATTCCTACTTTGAGCAAGTTTAATCGCGCCCTGGTTGTCGTTAAATAGCATCACACACTCACACTTAATCGCAATGTTACTTAAAACATCACGCAAATACATTGCCTCTTTAGTAGCTTCGGAAATGGCCACGTATTCGCCTTCGGTACTTGATAATGCAATGGTCCGTTGCTTTCTCGCTTCCCAGCTAATTGGAGCACCAGCCAAAATAAATGCGAAACCGGAATAGGATCTACGATCTACCGTATTCCCTCCCCAGTCTGCATCAACCACACCAAAAAGAGGCAAACCTGTTCTTTCATACACTAACCCGTAATCTGAAGTACCTTTTAAGTATCTCAGCACACGTTTAGCAGCCTTCCAATGTTCAATATCGTAATTTGTATTGAATTGGCTTAAATAGTTGACGGCATACGTGATGTCTGGTCTCGTTGATACGGCCAGATGCATCAAGGCACCTATCAAACTTTGATACGGATACTGTTCCATTACATCACATCTGATACATTCAGGTTTCTCTAATTTCACATTTACATCTATAGGTGTGACGGCAGATTTACACTCACTCATACTAAACCGTTCTAACAGTCTGTCTATATATGATTTTTGACTTAAGTACACTCTATATTCGTCATCACGACTAAATTCAATACCTAAACAAGTTGATATCTTGCCCATATCTTTCATTTCAAAGGCATTCGATAACTGTTTCTTTATATCTTTCATCCATGCATCATCATTTGTTGATATAATAATATCGTCAACATATATACCAATTAGCATCATTCGCTCACCTTTCTGTGCTATAAATACACAAGGATCCTGCGGCAACCTTTCAAAACCAATATCACTCAACTTTCTCACTAACTCTTTATGCCACTGCAACCCTGATTGACGCAAGCCATATAAAGATTTTCTTAACAGACACACACTATCCACACATTCATCAAGAGCCTTATTCCAGCGTTTAGCTGTCTGAAGTATGTTCTTTTCTGTTATAATTTTCTTCTGTGAACCAATCTTTTCTTTCGCGAGTACTCTCTCTAGAACATCGCTTAACTGATCTGGAATTTCCATAAATACCTCTTCATCGAGTGAACCGTTAAGGTACGCCGTTACCACGTCCATTTGATGGATTTCTAATCCAAATTCAGCCGATAAAGCCGCTATCAGCCTTATTGATGACGATCTCACAACCGGGGATGAGGTCTCGTGAAAATCCTCCCCTGGCCGTTGTGAACATCCTTTTGCGACGAGGCGTACTTTCTTGCCAGTACTTTTCGTACTAAACACAAACCTACTTCCAATAACTTTTCGTTGTTTTGGTCGTGGTACAATTTCCCAGGTTTTATTCTTTATTTGTGACAAATACTCATCTTCTAGGGCAAATTTCCACAAATTTACGTCGCTTCTCTTTTCTACATCTTTCCACGTCATTGGTTCTATCATTGCTATCCCTGCACTTATCTGTTCATTCGTTTTATCTGATTCATTTTCACTATCTGTAGTATCCTCTTTTACTGTATGATATTCTTTCCGCGGTCTACCCGCCATACCAGTACGAATTAAACGAGGTCTTCCTCTTCCTCTTTTAGAAGGTTCTATTAAATTTTCCCACGAAACAGTTGAGTTCCTCTTTCTATGTAATTGACCTCTATATCTATCATCCTCTGGTTCATGAACTCTTTCAATCGATCTTCTTGGTCTACTACCATCTCTTCTGGTTCTCAATATCTTCCGGTTATCTTCCACTCTTTCATTATTTGCGTTAGACACCTTTAATTCGACTCTTATTTGCTCTTCATTAGTGTCTTCTTCTTCATCAAATATCTCTTTATACTCATGTCTAAACGCTGTCTCATTCACAAACTTCACGTCACGACTCACTATTATTTTTCTCGTCGTAGGGTCATGTATCCTATATGCCTTAGTTTGACTATCATAACCCACAAATATTCCTAACTGCGAACGAGACTCAAATTTTCCTTTTGGTTTTCCCTTTTCCTTATAATAAGCTTTCGCACCAAACACGTGCATATATATTAAAGTGGGTTTCTTCCCTTTCCACAGCGTAAACGGTATTTGACCATTTAATGCTGTAGTTGGGCACCGGTTTCTTATGTAATTGGCAGTATTTATTGCTTCTGCCCAGAAAAAAGGAGGACTGCCTGCTTGGCGCATCATACAACGTGCCATCTCAACTAATGTCCTGTTCTTTCTTTCAGCGATCCCATTCTGTTGGGGTGTATACGGCGCTGTCAATCTTCTTCTGATTCCAGCTTTATTCAATAAATCATCAAACTCATTGTTTACGTACTCACGTCCGTTATCAGACTGAAGGTACTTTATCGTCCTTCCTGTTAAATTCTCTGCATAGGCTTTGTAGGTTTTAAATGCATTTAGGACATCACTTTTATTTGCTAAGAAGTAGACTTCACACCATCTGGATTTGTCATCGATGAATGTAACAAAATATTTTTTGCCGCCATAAGACTGATGTTTCATGGGGCCACAAACATCGCTATGCACTATTTCTAGTAATTCGCTTGTACGATCTTCCGTTTTCCTTGGAAAAGGCGTGCAAGTCTGTTTCTCACTTATACAGATCTCACATTCAGACAACTTTTCGTCATCCTTAATTGTTAGCCCGTGTACTAAACTATTCTTCGCCATAGCTTTCAAGTCGCGTTCGTTGAGATGTCCGAGCCGTTGGTGCCACGTGTCTAGTGAATTATTCACAGCTTCAACATTATTGGCACAGTTCTGACTCATCCGAACATGGTAAAGGTTACCAACACGGTCTGCCCGCATATGAATTTTATCATCATTATCAATCACAATCGCATCATTCTTTCTGAAGCGAACCTCGAACCCGCGATCAGTCATCTTGGCCACTGATAATAAATTTGTACGTAGATCGGATACGTAGAACACTTTTTCTATATCAATTTGGCGTTCTTCACTGCCCGTGTCTACCGAAATCCTTACCTTACCAGCGCCGGTAATTTGGGTTCTGTCGCTATTAGCTAAACTTAGTTCGGAGTCCAGCCGCGTAAAATCCTCGATCATGTGCTTCTCGTTACACATATGACCCGTACATCCACTGTCAATGCACCAAATAGGATTTAGTTTCTCACCCAACATAACCTCTTCGGTAGTGCTCAATAACATCGTTGTCTTTTGCTCGTTGTCTTTACTGCATTCCAACTTTTGTGCGCTTTGCTTATTCTTGTTGATGTTCTTAGTCTTGCACTCTCTTGCTAAATGCCCGCGACGACCACAACGATAGCATTCTAAATTACTTTTATGGCCTTGATTATCATTATTTTTCTTCAGATTGGCATTTTTATTTTTATTGATACGTTTGACGAACATAGCCCCTTGGTCTACCGTCTTGGACTTACGAGCTTCGTAATCCTCGATAATCTTGACCTTTAACGTTTCCGTTGATGGCAAATCATCGCGCGATTCCATTGCCGTCCTAAACATGGCGAACGAATCCGGCAAACTGTACAACAATAATATGGCTAGCAGTTCGTCAATAACAATCAAACCGATTTCTTTGAGTTTTTTCACTGCATCAAAAAAATCCGCGATGTGCTTCTTCAAATCATCATCTTCCTGCATACGAGTAAGAACCAGCTTTTTCAATAACGACGCTTTTCTGGCAGGTCCGCTCGACTGGTACATAGATTTCAGCTTATCCCATATAGCCTTGGAACTTTCCAAACCATCTAACGCAGCCAACTCACTTGGACTTACCGCTAATAATATGTCTGACTCGGCTTTTCTGTCCAATTTTATCCAGTCGGCATGTTTCGAATCACCGAAATGTGGTTTTGGTAACGCTCCCGATACATATTCCCATAGATCGTTCTTGATCAGAATTGCTCGCATGTGTATCTTCCATGTATCGTAATTATCACCAGTAAGTCGATCAATCTTAATAGATGTAGCCATATCGAAGTTTCTTCAACTCCAAAAACAACAGCAGTGCAATATAAAAAAGTCTTCCAACTTAATTATTAGTAGTAAACAAACGGCGAAACGTAACTTGCAATTCCACGTTAACTAATCACCTTCGTTAAACCTTAACTCGCGTAGACGCGTTTATAACTTTGTTTACGACGAACTGTTTTAGTTCAAATCACTGCAATTGTTCACTAATCAGTTTTGATTTCACTCACTGGCAGACTCTGGGCCCATAACCTGAAGGGATATGGGAGAAAAAAGCACCATTTACAGCAGTAAATATATTTAAAACAAAGACAATTATTACAACAGTGTTAGCGGCGCGTACGCGGAAACGAACTAACTATATTCTACGATAGGTGGCACTGCTCACGCACTTCGTAATACTATAACATTAAGTGCTTCTTGAACAAATTTGTAGACTGCCAAAGTTGTTGAACGGTTTTTGCGAAAACTATTTTGGCATTCATCAAATATTTTATATTTTTCGCAATATTTGTATATTCGGTCACACATAGCCTTTTCAAAGATCTTTGAGGCTGCAGGTAGGAGGGCTATTGGGCGGTAATTGTTTGGGTTTGATTTTTTTTTTGTGGATCGGTTTAATTAATGACTTTTTTTAATAGATCGGGGAAGGCACCTTCTTCAAATGATTGGAAATAAAAGTTCAGAAGGAGGTAGAACGGTAACGTTAGTTCGTCTGCACATTGCCTTAATAAAACAGGCGGTATTTCATCTATCCCATGGCTACTTTTATTCTTTAAATGTTTTATTAATCGATTTACTTCCCAAGGGTCTATAGGGCTAAGAAACATGCTATTTTCTGTGGGGTTAAGCACGGACGTGCCGTCAGACTCCCGGCTGCCAGGTAGTCCGGCACCGCTCTCCCCTATTGATGCAAAGAAGTTATTAAAAATGCGGGCTACTTGTTTAGGTTCGGATGTTGTGTTATCATTTATTTGCAATTGTAATAATAATATACCTTTTGATGAGTCTCTCTGCAAGCCTCAATTATTAATGCTGGTGAAGCGGCATAAACCAGAGCCCAATTACGAAATTGACCAAATTTTAGGAGATCATCAGCCCGATTGCCCCAGAGCCCTGACATTTATGATTATTGCTCTGCTCCCTGGAGTAATAGCGTGATGATATATAGACTCCTCTATAAATGGACTATCTATTGCAAATATACATAATTCTTTAAGTCAATCTCTTTTCTTATTGTATAAAACAAATATAAGTTTAAAACCTGTACCTGACTGACTGAAACTGAAGTTAAAAAATGAAAGTAAATATTTATAACAGTACTAATGTTAGTATAATTTGTCCTACTTGTTTCCAGGTGTTGTGTTGCATGTAATGCCAAATCCTGCCAAATTCCCTGAGCGTTTTTAAGCTTGGGTTAGTCTACTTGGAGGGAAGTTGGAAACTACATCAGATTATGAACTCTACAAGAAAAAGAGAGTTTGTGACATTAATTTTTCTGATGAACACAGGAATCGTAACAAGCGTCTCAATGCATTGGCGGTACCAACTTTAAATCTGCCTGGTAAGTTAAAAATAACTCCTGTATTCATATTATAGAACACCAGTACTGCAACCTATTGTTTGAAATAAAAAAGAAATCGACCCCCCATTTTGGATAACTAATCCAAACTTATAACAACATTGCCCTGTGTTCCTAATAAAATATTTGCTGTATATCAGCATTATGCATTGCATTGTTAATGTTTGCACATGATGTCATTACCGGTGACTATCAAAAATATTCTAATTACAAAATGTATTTAAAAAATAGTGATGTCCGAGTCCATTTGGTTTTAAAACCCAGCTTTATTGCAAACTAGCTGCGCCACGCGGTTTCACCCGCGTAAATGTCGATCCCGTGGGAATATCGGGATAAAAAGTAGCCTATATGTTAATCCAGGGTGTCAGCTACCTCCATACAAAATTTTATCAAAATTGGCCCAGCCGTTTGAGCGTGAAGAAGTAACAAACATATAAACACACACACACACTCACAAACTTTCGCCTTTATAATATTAGTGTGACTAGCGACCCAGCCTGGCTTCGCACGGGTGCACTTATGATGTACTATTTGTTATACATTCATATGTATAAAACATGGGTCATCCCTTCAATGATCTACATGATGGGGAAATCACATGAAAATCCTCTGCAGAGTTTAAAAGATCGAAAGAATCGACTTTGGTTTTAGACTATGTAGAATTGTAGATATTTATGAGAATTTTTATTTGTATGTTTTTAGCTTGCAGTGTTAATTTCCCTGCTCCAGTTCAAGCTACCAGGGTACATGAACCTACGATTCTTGCTGCTACTCCTCAAGTATCCACCGCTTCTACTTCAGGTAACATTTGATACTTCCTACAAGCTTTCAACTGTTATTACAAAGGGAATGTTTGTGAGTTTTATAATACTGCAGGAAACTAAATTGGATCAATTTTGTACACATATTATCCTTATATAGGTTGTGCAATATATGTTGTATACATGAAGCTGATACCCCGCAAACTTTCAGCGTGTAAGTGTGATGTATGACCTAAATGATGCATGTTCTTTGTTCAAGATTGCTATTTTTAATTTTCACTATTGTGTCTTGCCCCAATAATACAATAAAAACCAGGTGAATTGCAAATTAATCAGAATTTTTATTTGTATGTTTTAGGTTGCAGTGTTAATTTCCCTGCTCCAGTTCAGGCTACCAGGGTACATGAACCTACCATTCCCGCTGCTACTCCTGAAGTATCTACTGTGTCTGTTTCAGGTAACATTTGATACTACTAATACTATAAAAAGTATTTAATTTCGGAAGTCGGTGGCAAAAACTAAAACTAAAATACAGATAACAAGACACCAACTTCCGAAATTAAAGTTATTTCATAGTTTTGAGTTAATTTCTCCGAAGTGAAGGTGGTTTAATTTTATTTAATCATTTTTTTATTTCGTAATTTTAGTTTTAAGTAAAAACTGGAATATCTGTTTGTAATAATTAATAACCAAGTTGTCTGTGTGGTGTCGGACTCAAAGAATAGCACCACCCCATCCTTCCGGTGGGTGTCGTAAGAGGCGACTAAGGGGCGTACCGGAGAATGGGCAGCAGCGTTCTCTATGCATTCCACCACCATACCATACCGCGTTCGCCAACCCGCCTGCCAAGCGTGGCGATTATGGCAACCCCCCCCCCCCCCCCTTTTGGGAGAGGCCTATGTCCAGCAGTGGGCGTCTTTCGGCTGAAATGAAGATGATGATGATGAATAATTAAGTAAAAGTTTTGTTGTAAATATTCTTCTAGAATTTGACCAAGGTTTTGAGATGTTTCCCTTTGACACTACACCCGTAGCTCGTATCAATAAGCCAGGCCGTCATACTTACACGTATTAGTCTATATCTTGAAAATTACTAAATCGATTTTGATGAAACTTGTACTGTTCCCTAAATTGAAGCAAATGTAAGGCAATAAAAAAATGGTCACGATCCGATTAATAGTTGCGGAGAAATGCGTGGACTAACATACATACATATATATACATACATACATGCTTCTATAAAATTATGTATATTTTTTGGTAGCCCTAATAGATTGTCATGTGAATATAATGCAATTCCAATAATATTACATACATACGTGTCGAATTGATAACCTCCTTTTTTATGAAGTCGGTAAAAAAGAAAAAAATTGAGTTTATGAAACTACTAAATTAATATTTCCTACATGTTGCATTATTATTGCATACAACATAATACATGGGTACAAAAGGAAATAAAACTAATTGTTAAACTGATAGTAATGAAAGTTCTAAAATTTTATAAATTACATAATTTGATTTTTTAAATATACAATTAAGTGTGTGCTTATGTGCTTAATATGTGATACTGATACTAAAGTTATTATATTGAATATTATTGATAATATATTATATTACATTTTATTTTTACAGATTGCGGATTAAAAAGGATGAAACCATTGGAAAGAAAAATAAAATACCTGCGTAATGAGGTATGATATGTCGTTTGCGTAAAAGACGGCAATCATTTAAAACAAGGTTGGCTAATGCTAGAAAATTGTTCAATGACATTGCCTTTCAACGTGTCATAGAAAATATGACAAAGCTAGCACAACTTTTTGTCCACATGCAGCTGCAATCCACCCAAGTATAAGTGCTCTGTGAATCCACCAAAAAAGCTAAAGGGCGGCGGTTCACCTTAAAGGAGAATATTTTGGCTTCCTGCCTTTTTAAAAAAAGCCCAAAATGCTATCGGCTTTTATGTAAATATTTTACGCTCCCGTCGCCCAATACGATGAGACGACTTTTAAGCCGAACAAAACTGAGCCCAGGTATACAATATAATTTTTGAAAAAATTAAAAATACTGTACGAACTAAAGATTCTTGTGATCGACTGTGCACCCTCATCTTCGATGAAAAGTCGATAACTCCCCAAGTTATGTACAATGCACACAAAGATGCATTTGAAGGTTTTGCATGCAATGCGGAAAACGCTTTTGCTGACCATGTCCCTGGTATTTATGGTGAAAGGAGTAAAATGCAATTTTAAGCAACCTGTTGCTTCTTATTTAACTAATAGTCTTAATAAAACTGATTTAAAAAATATAATTAAAAGTGTTGTCCAACATACTATATAGTCAGGTTTGATTGTCGTCAGAACTGTGTGTCACCAAAGTCCAGTAAATGTAGGAGCAATAATTGAATTAATTAATGACACCAAAGCCTTATATTTACGATTAAATAAACAATGGCGTCATGATACGTTTCGTCTAAATAAATATAACATAATCCCTTTGTATGACACTCCACATTTAATTAAAGGACTTCGTAATAATTTAATAACAAAAGATTTAAGTTACTCTATTAATAAAGGGACAAAAATTGTAAAATGGGAATATTACCAAATGGTATATGCCGCTGATAAATCATACGGGGAGTTGCGACTTTTAGACAAGTTGACAGAGGCACATGTCAATCCAGAAAAAAAATCAGAAAATGCGGGTAAAGACAGCTACCCAACTGTTCAGTCACAGTGTTGCTGTTGCAACTGAACACCTTACAGCAAGAGCAGACTTGCCCAACGATTGCAGGACATCTAATTGATTTTACGTTAATTATCGATAATTTGTTTGATAGTTTGAATGTTTATTGTTTCTCTGTACCGAATGGTAAAATTTATAAAGGGCCTATCAAGCGTAACTCGTCTCACCATCAGTTATGGCACAAAACCAAGGACATTTTGAAAAGTATGAAATATATAAATAAAGTAAAAGTTGGGGATAGAATCCGATTGGAAACAATTGTACCATCTATAACAAATGTTATTAAAACTATAGAAGGCATGGAATCTCTTTGGAAAATATTGTCTTCTAAGTATGGCTTAGATGCTATGTTGACAAGAAACCTAAACCAAGGCCCAGTAGAAAATTTTTTTTGGGAGCATCAGGAGTTATGGCGCACGAAATATTGCTCCAAACACAGTGGCGTTTGAAGGGGCGTTCAAAGCTCTAATGCTTAATAATTTTAGTTCGCCACACTCATTTAGAGCAAACTGTGAGGAAGACCAAAATGAATGCCTTCAGAGTTTTGAATTTTTCCTCACAGAAACTACTCCTGATGTTCCTGAAGAAAATGATACAATTCATTTTAATAATGAGATTTTCTCTGAACAGCCCAACAAAAATGATGCTGGTCAGGGCAACTATGTTTGTGGTTGGGTCATAAAAAAATGCCTGAAACACGTAGTAAAAAGTTGCAGACTAAATTTCTTGGACAATAAAGATAAAAAAAATACTAATCTATTTATTAAAGCCAAAGAATACCAAAATAAAAAGTCGTTGTGTTACCCTTGTGAGGAAGTAGCAACATATTTCAAGGAAATACAAAATGTAGTTACATCATTTTTGAAGAGAAACGTGCCAAAAAAGAAAGTTAAAAGAAATATTTTAATCTTTTTGGATATTTTAGGAGCTTATCCATTTACATGTCCAAAACACAAAAATGTTTTAAAACAATATTTTGCTGATGCGTCATAATGTATTAATTTATAGTTGGTGCAGATCAGTCAAGCGCATTTTAACCGGAAAATTAAAATATGATGGAGAGGACGAACTGAAAAATGTTGCCTAAAATTATTATAATAAGAACAAGAATTATAAAAACAGAAAATAAAATTTATGTACTTCAAGACTGGCTTTTTTATTCTAATTTCCAACACATTTTACCTTGACAATACACACCTACATCAGTGGTAAGCTATTTTCTTCATTCTTCATACTACTTAGCTTATGTCTGAAATATAAATAGATGCCGGCAATGAACAACAACCTGCGAAAACTTATTCTACGTCTATAGATAGTACTAGGTTAACTTCCAGTGGTACATTTCGATAGCTGCAATGAAAACTTGTGCCAATTTGGAAAAGAAATTGGCACAAGTGTTCACAGCAGTTATCGAAAAATGTACCTCTGAAAGTTAACCTAGTACCTATTTCTAAGTAGCTACCTACCTAGCTATACAAGGTGCTGATTTGCATCCTAGTCAAATTCAAGGACGTCATTATGCTAATGATTCTCGACCCAAATCAACAATAAAATGGGTAGGTATTTTTTTTTTCTTATTTACTGAAATCCGTATTTAAACGCGGCCCGTCTGTTAGTAGCCCTATAACCGCGCTTTCATACACAAACAAAAGCAAACAATACACACAACGCATGCTCAACGATCATTCGATAAATTCGTAGATAATCAATCCCATCCCCCAATCACGGTGCGGGTACTCTCCCGCGCACCCTAAACCACGCCCCCGCGGCCCCGGAACTATCAACTAACAGTGTGCTTGAAGCCGCCGCAGCGTTCGTGCGCTTTGCGAATTCCGCTTCTCGGTACATCGTTGAGACGTAGGTACAAAGTGCAAGATGACGGACAATTATTCAAATGTCGAGCTGGTGGAGATGGTCCGCCTGTATGCCATCAGTGGAGACGACAGCCTACGTGGAGTCATCCGGATGTTCACGGAAATGTTTCCCGATCGGGAACCCCCATCACAGAGCGTCATGCTGGCTGCTATGCACCACACCACAGTGTTGCGCATACTGAAGCGTGAACTGCAACACCCGTTCCACTACCGCAAGGCACAAGACATTCACCCAGGTGATAATGCCGTGCGGATTACATTTTGCCGCTGGTTGCTGGAACACCAAGACGCCACCATCCTGTGGACGGACGAGTGTCCGGACCGATGGACCTGTGGCCTGGCCTACGCGTTCGCCGGACTTGACGCCTCTAGACTTTTATTTGTGGGGAGACGTTAAAAGGTTAGTTTACACGGAGGAAGTGACAAGTGTAACAGAATTACGTGCAAGGATCAAGTGCTTTCGAGACTTTAAAAACGAATGTGTTAGTGTTACGTAAGCTGAAGGAAAACCAGCTACGTTGTGCTCGATTAAATGATAAATGATAAATGATAAATGATTTTATTTTTGTAAGTAGGTTTGTACAAACACTTTTACACGTCAATCATGTTTTTTTTTAAACTAGATGAGGTCGGCGTTTCCTATCTGACTACTCTGAGAAGAAAGGCCGAAACAAACTCAGAGGTCACAGTCTCTTTTAAAGTCCAGACATAATCTTGGTCAGGTTATATGAAGACCATGTAGATCGATGTCTGAGATGGTCTTTTGAGGAAAGAACCACACAGATTGAGAGGACCTGTCCAGTCAGTGCACGCATTTGTCAGAAATCGTGCAGCTCAACTCAAGACTTAAGGAGCTCAACGATTCGACGAACAATACCAAAGAAAGGACATTTGGGTAGGCCACATAAATTACTCAAACTGCCAGACCATGAGAGAAAAAAAAAAAAAAACAAGTAATAGAACAGAGAGAAAAATAAAACATAAAAAATTAATAAAATGACCCACATCGTCTTCACATTCACAAATCACAATGTAAAAAAAAAAAAAAAAAAAAAAAATATTATATATAATACTTTACAAAGTAAGTAAATGTCATTGTTTATAAAAAAAAATCATTAATGTCAATGTGTATATAAAAAAAAAAAGTCATTCAAATGCAGAAATTTGAAGCAGCTCAATCCCAAGCCTTTTTGTCCTCAATATAATCTTTAACGGTATAAAAGGCTTTTTGGCACAACTTACGTTTAATGAATGATTTGAATTTATTGAGGCTTAGATCTTGAACGTGGCTTGGTAGCTTATTATAAAAGCGTATACATTGGCATCTGAACGAGCCACCTATTTTTTTGAGCCTTGTTGTAGGTACAACAAATTTGTGTTTATTTCTAGTATTTATATTATGGATATCACTGTATTTTTTAAACAATTTTATGTTTTTATGGGCATATAAAAGATTTTCATAAATATACTGAGAAGGCACAGTCATTACATTAATCTCTTTAAATTTGTCTCTGAGAGAGTGTCTCGGACTTAATTTATAAATTGATCGAACAGCTCGCTTCTGTAAAACAAAGATAGTCTGAATATCGGCGGCATTTCCCCACAATAGAATACCGTACGACATTACACTATGAAAATAGCTAAAGTACACTAAACGGGCAGTCTCTATATCAGTTAAATTACGAATTTTTCTAACAGCATATGCTGCGGAACTTAGCTTTTTTGACAATTTATCTATATGTGGACCCCACTGAAGCTTAGCATCCAAAGTTATGCCCAAGAATACTGTGTTGTCTTCAGGATTCAATTCCTCGCCCTTTATCAACACATTAGTTTTCACCTGCCTAACGTGGGGTAGCGTAAACTTAATGCATTTGGTTTTTTTCTCGTTTAAAAGCAAATTATTAACATTGAACCAGTGGACTACTTTCGAGATCGCGCTATTTACATCGTCAGTAACCAACTGCTGACGTTTAAGTTTAAACAAAAGAGAAGTGTCATCTGCAAACAACACTATATCATGATTATCCTTTATGAGGTACGGCAAGTCATTAATATAAATAAGAAACAAGAAAGGACCAAGAATTGAGCCCTGTGGGACTCCCATTGTTACTATAGATCCGGGAGATCTTTTTCCATTAACGTCAACGCTCTGAATCCTTTTACTCAAGTATGAAGTAAGAAGATCCAGAGCAGTGTTTCGGATCCCGTAGTGGCGGAGTTTCCTGATTAACGTTTCGTGAAGAACGCAATCGAATGCCTTGGACAAATCACAAAAGATGCCCAAGGCATCGCATTTATCTTCCCATGCATTATAAATATGTCCTAAAAGTTCAACACCGGCATCAGTAGTTGAACGACCCCTTGTAAAACCGAACTGTTTGCTATGTAATAATTTATGTTTATTAAAAAATCTTTGCATTTGGTCTAAAATTAATTTCTCAAAAATTTTACTAAAGGTAGGTAGTACAGAAATAGGTCTATAATTTGTGGGGTCTGATGTACTACCTGATTTAAACAAAGGTATTATTTTACTATTTTTCATAAGGTCATTGTTGATTGTGCGAAGAGTGTGATGGTGGCAACTTTGAACAATACCTCCGGTAACTTAAGTAGGTAATTTATTTATTTGTACATTTTGTAAATATGTTGTTAGCTTAATCAATTTTATTAGTGTAAATAAGTTATTTCAAATTTTTTAACTACCTACGCCAATAATACCTAAGAGTCGAAAGTATACCACATACTTACACTTAACTAGCACGTCTTTCCATTTCCATCAAACGTAGAAAACATTTTTAGACTTAGTAGATCGGTACACCAACAAAGGTAGGTATTATTGCCGGTCCTAAGCCCGTTAAGTAGGAAGGAAAGTTTCAAATCAACCAATTTAATCCACAAATAAAAACAAAATCACTACGAAAACTTTAGGTTGAAGGATGAAGCAAAACTAACATTTTATTAATTATCTGATAACACAGGTCAGTGAACTTTTCTTTGGCGCACTAGTATTACTGTCATTAGTAAGATTTCCGTATTCCAATGATGCTCAAAAATGAGTTAATTATCAAGCGAAATTTATGACAATAATAGGTGATTTTCGAAATAAAATTAGGTATTTTTATTGCTACCGGTCATTGCTCGGCCGCGCTGGCGCGCGGCGCGGCGGCGCTACCATTTCGTGGAATCACAGCTGCGTTGTCGTTGTCGCTACCATTTCGTGGAATCACAGCTGCATTGTCGTTGCTGCATTAAATACCTACGTATTTATTTCACAAACAACTCATTCGGCAAATGTTTTATTTTATAAACACTCGATTTATAAACATTTGTTTGGCAAATCCTTCTCTTAACAAATGTTTCCGATGACATTTAATCATTTAAACATTTTTCACTTAATATTTAGATTCTTTTGAAAAAATCACGTTTAAGGTCTCTGCCCACTACACAGTATCATACCATGACCGTGCTATGAACGTATCAGACACGACAAGCAACACGATACGCTCTACTATGCCCACTAGAGCGTATCAATTACGTATCAAAGTCGAATGTGGGTCATTTTCAAAATTAATGTACATTTTGTTGTAATTGCGTGTCCATGATACTTATTGATAAATAAAATAAACTCACCACCCACCCTTGTGACCCTTGTCTTTGTGTCGCCCTTTGTACAGTTTCTAGATTTATATGTCTGTAATTTATATGGTGTACGGTAGGCTCAAGAAGTCCATAATCAAAGTTACGAAGCAATAACTTGGATGTTTAGTTTGACTTACGACCTTCTTATAATGAGTAGTTTGACACACACCCACATATTACTCGAATAATCACGCTATTGAATATTATAGTTCCGTGTCATGTTCGTCTTGTGCAAAACTTTATGGTTATACCCGCAGAAATCTAAATAAATAAATTATAAGGTGGACAGATGCACCATTCACCGCGACTAAATACTTAGAATGTTGTGGTTCTTTGTTGGTTGATAAAAATTTGATATTGTGGGTTAGTTAAATGTGTTTAATCTTTTAGCGGTGCTGTTCATTTTGAAATGCAAGCAAATTAAAATATTGAGATTAAAGCGGTTATTATCACACTGCGTAAAAGTGGACTTAATTATATCACAAATATTTGATGAAACCGGACTGACTGTGAGTATTATGATTTTTATGATGTATGATATATTGTAGAGTATGATAATTATTTTATCGAACATTTATTTAATTAAAGTTTAACTGCTGATCCTTGTAGTTATTTTATTAAACGTTTTATATTTACCATAGGGTCTAAATAGAAGAAAAACATTATATTTCCAAGAGTTTATTTATTTATTTACCTTTGGAATGATGAATATAGCATTATGTATAAATTATAATACAACGTGCCGCTACAATGGCGACATTAATTTAACACACGGGTAGGGCTAGTACCCATTAACCATATATATAAGTATAGGTTAAAATAATTCGTAAATTGAAAAAAACATTTTTTCAAACAAACTAAATAATATAATAGTAACTAAAATTGGGATCACCCTTGCAAAAATTCATTCATGAAATTACTTACCTACGCTTCGCGCGATCGTACTCGTGGTGATTGGTCCGATTCTTTGTCGGCATTTATCAAAGAAACCGAGCAGCGCGGCGCAAGTGGTAGGTACTAGAGCGGAGGTACTACAGCGGAGGTGCTTAGTCTTATAACTATCATCACATCACTCATCACAGTCATCACTAATCACTGCTTTTATTTTGTCTGTTTTGGGTTAGTCTTCGAAATATTGTAGCACATTTTGTCGTGTAGGCGGTCGGTCTGGACGTGAAGACCTAGGATCCACTGGCCTGTTTTCGTGGATGCGCTGAAGAGGTCCTACAATAATGCGAGGATTAGTAGGGCATTGTTTTGAATCGCCATATCTCTCGCGATATGTCCTTATCGCAAGGGCGGCACTTTGATGACATTCTCCATAAATTAGGATCATGTCCGCATATTCAGCTGCTGTGTAGTTCGGATGTGTATTTGCCATCACGATCACAAGTTTACACAAGCACATAACACAAATAAAACCGTCTCGCGTCCTCCATACCGTATCACAAGAGATGGAAACGTACCAACTAGATTAGAAAACAAAGCAAAGCGTCTTTATCTAAGTACCATAATCTAATTACTATTCTAATTACACAAAAATAAATAAATAAAACAATAGGTAAGCGTCTTTTTCGCGGAAACATTCACTACAAATCAACAATATTCACGACGTAATTATGCGCACTAGTTTGACGAAGTGTGTCAAGGACACGGGTTCGGCTGACACTAGATTATAAGAAAAGCAAAAAAAGAATTCGAGTGCAGTGCGGGGGCGCGGCGGGCGGGAGGGGGCGCGAGCCACCTGCGGCGGCGACTTTTGGCGGCGAGCGACAAAGGCGTGGCAGCGGCGAAAGGAAAGAAATATCCCTTTACGGCGCACCGCCAAAGGGACCTTCAATTCGCCTACTCTTTGCATTTGTTTCATCCTAATAGTATTGCTTATTCGTTTTATTTCATTGATGCGATGTTATGATCCGTGACCCCGGCAAATGACCGCTGCGCGACAGTTCTTTAAGTACAGGTTGCTCTAAAATACTATTTTCTAAAATTTAGAATAAATCGTTAAATAATAACGTCTAATGGAAATATAATTGCTTCATGAAATGAAAATGTGAAAACGTATATGTGTGTTAAATTAATGTCACCAATGAAGCGCCACGTTGTATAATCATTTTGTAACAATTGAACTATTTTCAAAATAATTTTGTTTAAAAAAGTAATAACTTAATATTTTATAATTTTGCTAGTAGCCTTACAATATTCCTTTTTTGTTTTAGAGAAATTACCTACTGTGAGTCGGAGGGTCAAAAGATATAAGGAAGAGTGTTCACGACATTTACCGCCACCTAGCGACCGGGCGCCGCAACGGCGCGCACGCCTGTGTACGCGCAGTCCATCGATTATCAACTACAACAAGAGAGCAAGACCTACTAGTTCCAGACCGAGGGACGAGATGGCGCTGCCCTGCAGCTATATAGTTCGGCGCCTCCCTGAAGCGGGGAGACTCTGATTTTGCTCCTTGTCGTTTTTGTTCGCATTATATCTAACAGACGTCAATTTAAATTCATAACGGTTTTCTAACAATCATTTTTAAACTTGTAATTAGAAGCAATCTAAAGACATTATAACTTTATATACCAGGAAGAGTCGCTTTATTTCCCTGAAGTAAATAAAATCCAAAACATTGGTCCTACGAGCCGAACATTGGGTCTTCGTCGAAGAATAGAAGAAGAATCAGCAGAGGTTTGGTCATCCGTATCGTTCCTTTCCTTCTCCCCCTTTATTTGTGCTAAAACTGTGCCTAATTACAGGTAATTCGCCTCTGGTTCGCGTAATTACACCGAGGTATTTGCAGGAAAACCGTGAGTACCCTTATTTTTCATAAATTGCCAAAATGAGTCTAGGTTCGGAAGATTTAAATAAAGTTTCAGTACGTAGTAAATCTCCTATACCAGTGTTACAAAGCGTTAACGATAAGATTCAAGATTTAAATAAAAAAAGGGGTACAATAAAGGGTAGATTGACACTTTTTACGAAATTTGTAACTTCCCGAATCAATGAACCGTTAAACGATAAAAAATTAACGGAATTAAAGGTAAGGTCTGAAAGTGCTAAATCAATATTGCAAGATTTTAACTTTATTCAGAGTTCTATAGAGGAATTAGTATCGGAAAAAGAATTATCTCAGCAACAAGATATTCGTGAATCCTTTGAAAATTCCTACTATACGGTCTTCACAGAAGTTGACTGTTTATTGCAAAGCGTCAGTAACCCTAGTTCTGCTATTAGTGATAAATCTAAGTGCAACTCAAACTCGTTAGTTAAATTGCCCACTATAACTTTGCCTTCATTTGATGGGTCATACAATGCGTGGCTTGAGTTTAGAGATACCTACCTTTCCTTGATCCATAAATCAACTCAGCTTGATGATATTCAAAAGTTTCATTACTTAAGATCTGCTCTAACAGGAAATGCCAGTCAGGTAATAAAATCACTAGAGTTTTCATCTGAAAACTACATTATAGCATGGGATTTGCTGAACCATAGGTTTAACAACAGCAACTTATTAGTGCATAATCATGTAAAAGCGTTATTTTCTTCGCAATCAATGTCGAAGGAATCACCTCATCTTATTAGAAAATTGATCGATATGGTGCTTAACCCTTTATAAGGCACAGGTAATATTTTTCCCACCAACTTTTTCCAATATTTTTGGCTTAGATTGTAAAGGTACGGTTTTTATTCGTATGGCAATATTTCAATTGACTTTGAATTCAATATTTTTATCTATGGTGATGACAGGTCGCCATACTTTTTTTTCTTCGGTTGACGTTCTCAATGTGAAAAACTGGTGAATTTTTGTACAACAAGATAAATCTTTATAAATCTTCATTTTCTGCGATTCAAAAACGGTAAGATGTTATTATTTCTAAAGAAAAATGTTTATTCAATTAAAATTTAGGCATATTTTCAACTTGGGAATTTGCATAATTTGATTATATGGGTTGGTTGTGGTGGGAAAAATATTCCCTTTGCCTTGGCACATGTAAATGTTATTTTTTTGTTTCTTGTAGATTTGTTCGAAAATGAGTAGAAAGATACTACAAGATTTGGATATAATCAACGAATTAAATGAGCTTTATGGTTTACCCGACGATCCCGAAGTGTCAGATGACAATTTAGAATCTGATGAAGAGACTATCCAAATAAGTACCGCAATACTTCAAAGGATCTTAGAAAACTTTGATGAGCCTAACGATGGACCTTTACCACCTATACCCGATCCACCTAACAGCCCAGCATCCCTTGAAATTCAACCCTCTGTTGAATGTCAACCTAAACCATCAGTCGAAAGTGATCGCCCTAGACGAGTAGCAAGAGCCCTTGATTTACCTAGTTCCTCTAGTACGCAGCAGACTTCAAGGACAAGACCAGAATTACCAGTAGATAATACTCATCCAAATAGCCCAGCATCCTTTGAATTTCAACCTTCTATTCAAAATAATCGCCCTACACGAGTAACAAGATCCCAAGATTTACCCAGTTCTACTAGTACGCAGCAGACTACTTCAAGATCAGCATCTCCAGTAGATAATACCCATTCAGATTCAGAAACTGACGATTCAGATGGCGAAGAGGAAACATGGAAAAAGACTAAGTGGACCACCTTTCGACCGGACCCTAGCGTTTACGATGAAATTCCATTGCAGCCCGAAAATATGTTTAGCAGCCGTATTAGACCTGTGACTTTGTTTGAAAAATATTTTACTGATGAGGTATATGATTTGATAATATATCAAACAAACTTATATGCTGAACAGAAGAATGATGCAAATTGGACAAAATTAGATAAAAAGGAACTGAAGGCTTTCTTGGCTATTTTTATAATAATGGGGTACAACATCCTGCCTTCGATGGACCTTTACTGGTCTACAGACCCTGGATTCCGAGTAGACGAAATCGCAGGCATTATGACTATAAAACGTTTCAAGAAAATATTGCAACATTTACATCTAAACGATAACACCCAACATCCCGAAAGGTCAAGTGAGAACTATGACAAACTTTACAAAGTTCGCCCGTTATTGGATCTTATAAATCACGCTTGTCAAAAGAATGCCAAAGATTCCTCATCTCAAAGTATTGATGAATCTATGATTTTGTTCAAAGGGCGGTCTTCGATGAAGCAGTATATGCCCCTCAAGCCCATCAAAAGGGGTTACAAAGTATGGTGCCGATGCGATAGTAATACTGGCTACTTATACGAATTTTACATCTACACTGGAAAATTAGAAGTGGGTACAGAAGAAGGATTAGGATTCAAAGTTGTGAAGATGTTGACAGAGAAACTGATAGATAAAGCATTGGAGGAATTTCATGTCATTGTGACATTTGATAATTTCTTTTGTGACTACAGTATAATGCAATATCTTTATGAGAATGGCATCTTTGCTACAGGAACCGTACGAAGGCACAGAAAAGACCTGCCCAAACTTGTAAAAACTAACCCGAAGCTTCAAAAAGGGCAGTACAAATGGAGAGTCAAGGGCAATGTATCTTGCCTGATTTGGAAAGATACTAAAGATGTCCTTCTGATGAGTAATGCATTCCATCCCAAGTCTGGCAAAACGACTATTTTACGGACTCAAAAAGATGGCACCAAGACAGCAATTGACTGCCCTTTAGCCATAAAGGAGTACACGAAAAGAATGGGAGGGGTAGATCGCTTCGACCAGCTAAAAGGTACCTACTCAGTTGGCAGACGGAGTAAGAGATGGTGGGTCCGCATTTTCTACTTTCTTTTAGATACAAGTATAACTAATGCATACTTGTTGTATTGCCAAAACAGAAATGTGACAAAACTCTCCACTCTTGAATTCCGAGTATCTGTTGCTAGAGGACTGGTCAGTGGATTCTCGAACAGAAAACGACGTTCTGGTCTGGTAAATTACGTCTCCAGAAAGAAATCTTGTTTATCGGAGAACCGTCAAAAGTCCTTACACGTTATTGCCGAAGAAATTCGCTACACCAACGTTGGGGACCATATGCCGGTGGAATTGCCGAGCTACAAGCGCTGCAGAATGTGCAGCACTAAAGAAAAGGACAAACGTTCCAAAATAATGTGCTCAAAGTGTGGAGTTGCCCTTTGCATATTACCATGCTTTACTGCGTTTCACAAGGAATAAGTAATACAACATCAATCCGCTTCAATCAGACTTGGTGCCTATGACACCTATCACCTATCACCTACGTATCACGGGCAGAGGGAAGTGACTTCCCACCATGTTTTTTTTTTTTAATTTCATTTTTTTTTTTCATTTTCTGAAAAAGCATAATAAAACTAATGTAAAACCATAATTACTTTTATTTTTCCGCCCCTAGATGCTTATGCCTTATAAAGGGGGGTAGGTTCAGATGACAAGCGCTCAACGCGCGTTTTGATAACGCGCGTTTACAACTACATACATTTTATTCAGGCCGTACACATGCTAACGTGCGTTTTAGTAACGCGCGCGTTCAACGCTGCGCTAGCGCTCGACTGTTGTCAGCGCGCGTCAACGCCGCTTTGAGATCATTGGTTTTCTATGTTTCCGTTCAGTTGAGCGCGCGCTTTCGACGCGGATAGACGTATTTTAGGGTTCGTCAAGTTCGTCCGAAAATCGTCCGAAATGGAAACCGAAGCTTTTAATACGGAATTATTAATTGATGAAATAGAGAAACGTCCTGCGATATGGGACATGACAAGTAGCGATTATTCAGATAAGAATTTGAGAAGACGGGCTTGGGAAGAACTCGTCCTTATATTTTGTGAAGGACATGACAATGAAGAAAAGAAGAAAATATTATGTGAGTATATATATTTATTTACATTTACAATCGGTTTGTGTTACAAGTTAAATATAACGATCCTGCCAATCTACTTTTCCTTCATTAATGAAATAGTTTGTTAAATGTACTCGAACATTATCCGCCTGTCGCACAGCACGTCCGGTATAATGTGAGGCTAGATTTTCCAGGGGTGGCGTATAAAGTGTGTCTTCAAAATTGTAGCCATCCCTGATTCTGACATAATTATTTAGTGTACATATCGCTTTTACGGTCTTTTCTGCAAAACCGATGTTAACATCTAACGGCCTGTGTAAAATGCGCCATTTATTGCACATTATGCCAAAAGTACATTCAACATACCGGCGTGCTAATGTCAAACGGTAATTAAATATTTTTTTAGCATAAGTTAGTGACCTTCCCCCATATGGACGCATTAAATTCTCCATCATGCCAAAAGCTTCATCAGCCACTATCACATATGGCAACGTTGTCGGTCTATTTTGTATTAACAATGCCTTTGGCTCAGGTAGATCTAATGACCTTTCTGTCAGCTTTTTGTACAATGAAGAATTCTTGAATATACCTGAGTCACTGTTTTTACCGTAGGCACCTATGTCAACCCACACAAAACCATAGTTTGCATCCGCTAGCGCCAATAAAACTAGCGAAAAATATTTTTTATAGTTATAATACATAGAACCCGTGTGTTCAGGATGGATTAACCGTATATGTTTCCCGTCCAAGGCTCCCAAACAATTGGGAAACTTTGAGTTCTTTTCAAATATCGTGGATATTTCACACCACTTTTCTTTCGTTGGTTCACTCATAACAACGGGCCTTAATTTTTTCCAAATAGTTTCACATTCATGTGGTATTATAGTAGCCACAGTAGATTTGCCAATTCTATAGTCGTAGCTTAATGTCCCAAATGAACATCCAATGGCCAAATATCTGGAAACAAACATAAACTATTACTAAATACTGTTTTTTTTTTCAGCGTCATCCCTGCAAAAAAAGTGGAAGAGTTTACGGGATAATTATATGAGAGAGGTGAAGAAAATAAAGACTGTCAAATCTGGATCAGGAGCTTCCAAAACTTCGACATATATTCATTATAATAGACTACGATTTCTACAGGCATCAATTGCCAACAAAGATACAGAAAGTAGTTTCGATGCAGATAATGCATCAACTTCGTCAGAGGTTGCTGAAGTAGAAATAAGTTCTGGCTTTAAGAGTCCTAAATCTACTTCAAGAAAAAAACAAAAATTAAATCCTGCTGATGAAAGATTTGCAAACATATTAGAGCAGAGTTTAGCACAGAAAAATGTGTCTCATCCAAAAGAAGATGACGATGAAGACAAGCTGTTTTGTTTGTCACTCGTTAAAGAGATTAAAAAAATTCCGGAATATAGGCGACTTCAAACTAAAATTGCCATTTATAATTTAATTTTGCAAAACCAAAATGAATTTCAAGGACCACAACAACAGACATATGAAAATCAAAATTACCCGGTATCACAACGAAGAAATTATTCATCACAAGAGCAGCGTCATCAGTCATCAGCTTCTGTTGAAGGCTTTCGTTATCATGATTATAGATCACAGCAGTCTAGTGTGTCAAATAATTTTGCACATTATGGTTATACTACAGCAATGGGGTCTCCATCGCCAGTAACACCTACTCCATCGCCAGCACCAACTAATGTCAGCAATGAATCAGAGTTAGAGTTATTCTGCGAGTAACAAAATGTTATTTTTTCTTTAAAAAAATTGTTCCTAAACAAGTAGATTTGATTTATTTGATTTATAGATTATGTTGATTATTAAAAAACTTACCTCAATGTAATTATGAGTTTTTCTTCCGGTGAAATGCTATATCGCACAGCGTTTTTATCTGCTACGAGTTCATCGTTTATGAGAGTCAGTAAGTCATCAAATGACTTGATGGACATTCTGAAGTAGTTAAAGAATTTGGGCTCAAATTGCCTTAACTTAGGATATAAAATAATGTACTGACTTTCAGTCAGCCTGGTTGACAAAATTGGGTGAACCCAATATCTCCGTCTTCTGTTGTGTCGTTTCTGCCGTCTGTATAAAATCACCGATAAAACTGTTTCTACGTCCGTCTTCGACAAATGTAGAACTCAAACTGGCCGCAACAACGCGCGTTTAACGCCTGACAAGCGCGCACCATGTGAACACTATACAAAAATTCAACGCGCGCTGAGCGCTTGTCATCTGAACCTACCCTAAGAATTTACGCGCGTTAAAAACGCTCGGGGAACCCACAGAGTGGTGGGATACCCTCATAATTTTTATAGTTGTTTCTAAATTAGATTTAGCTACGGAAAAGGAATGGGAACAACATAAAAGCATACTAGGTACTGAGAAATCATCAAAGTTGTCCCATTTACTAGATTTTCTAACGAATAAAGCTAATACGTTGGAGATGGTGCAGGCTAATCATTCTCTTCACCCTCCGGGGAATAAGTCAGTTCCTGATAATAAGTTAAACTCGCGGAAAACTAACAGTTTTGCGTCAACTCATAACTCCACTCCGAATAAATCTAAGAATAAGCACACTCGTGATTGTGTTGTGTGTAACGGTAATCACTCGTTGTATGCGTGCAACCAGTTCTTGAAATTATCGATGAAAGATAGATTGGATATTGTGAACAAGAATAGTTTGTGTGCAAATTGTTTACGAAAGGGACACACCCCAAACGATTGTTACTTTGGGCCTTGTAAGCAATGTAATCTCAAACATAACAATTTATTGCACGATGAAGGTAGTAGGGACAGCGCATTAATATCTGAACCTTCTGACTCATCTGCAGTTCTACATACGCAAACTTATTTACGTTCCGAACGTAATAACGAGTATCCTATCGTAAAGTTGGAGTTATTAGATACCGCTTTATTGTCAACTGCAATTATCGAAGTCGCGGGTAATGACAACAAGTATCATAAGGCACGCGCTTTATTTGATAGTGGCAGTCAGCATAGTCTCATTTCTGAGTCACTGCGTAAGAAATTAAATTTAAAGTCGATACAGTCCGCTTATCAAATCGTAGGAGTGGGACAGTCGGTCTCACATTCTGCACAGTTATGCGAAATTAAACTCAGATCTTTAAACGACAACAGTTTTCAAATAAATGTTAAATGTTTAGTCCTACCCACAATAACTAATATGATACCTACTTTTAAAATTAATTCAAACTCATTAAATATACCTAACGGATTAAGTCTGGCAGACCCTACTTACTGCAATCCATCCAAAATAGATTTACTGTTAGGGGTTGATCATTTTTGGATTTATTAATCGAAGGCAGAATTCGCATAAGTAACGGACCTCATCTCCAAAATACAAAGCTAGGATGGATAGACGCTGGCCCCATTCACTTTGAACCTAGGCGCATTATTCCTGTTCAATGTAACTTTATTCAAACTTTAGAAATAGGGGAACAGTTAAGAAAATTTTGGGAGATAGAGGAAGTGTCATGCCAAACTAATAACTTCTATTCACAGGAAGAACAAGCCTGTGAGAAATTATTTATAGACACAACTAAACGTTTAGCCGATGGTCGGTTCTCTGTGCGCATACCGCTCAAAGACTCGATAAATAAGCTCGGTGATAGTTATGAAATCGCTAAAGACCGGTTTCTGTCACTAGAAAGAAAACTTGAACGCAATAGTCAGTACAAACAGATGTATAGTGACTTCATGAAAGAATACCTAAGGCTAGGACACATGAGTCGCGTTGAACATTGCACAGCGCCAACTAATTATTTTCTACCTCACCATGGTGTATTCCGTGAAGATAGTATCACAACAAAACTACGTGTAGTGTTCAATGCTAGTCAACCAACGTCATCGGGAAAGTCGCTTAACGACATCCAGATGACGGGCCCTCCTTTACAAAATGACTTGTTTACGATCCTTTTACGCTTCCGTCAATACAACTATGTTGCGTGTGGTGATATAGAAAAGATGTTCAGGCAGGTATTAGTTCAGGAGGATCAAAGACATTTACAAATGATAATATGGCGTGAATCCCCTTCTGAACCACTATCTGTCTTTAAACTTAACACCGTGACATATGGAACTGCGTCTGCTCCCTACCTTAGCATGCGATGCGTTAGACAGTTAGGGCATGAATGCACGGACGCAGAAATTTCGCGTACACTTCTAAACGACATGTACGTTGATGACTGTATTTTCGGTAATGATGATAAAACGGAATTAATACGCATTTGTAAAGGTGTTATTGAAGTATGTAAGTCAGGTTGCCTTCCGTTACGAAAGTGGGTATTTAATTCAAATGAAATTGCGAAAGAAATCGTTAAAAATGATGACGACAGTCAGTCGAAACATTTCACACTAGATGAGAATTGTTCTAACAAAACTTTGGGTTTAGGTTGGTTGAACAATCATGATGAATTTCATTTCACTTCTAGAATAAAAGAAATGTCAACGCCGATAACTAAACGCTTAATCTTATCGGTTGTGTCGCAAGTATACGATGCATTAGGTCTACTTAGCCCTGTTATCATTAAAGCAAAGATACTACTACAGAAATTATGGTTGTGCAAACTAGATTGGGACGACGAAGTACCACTTGACATTAAAACCAAGTGGGAAAAGTTCTTTACTTCCTTAACCGCATTAAACGATATTCGAGTCCCTCGTCACATAATATGTACTAACCCTATTCGAACAGAGTTACATATATTCACTGATGCCAGCGAAGCTACATATGGCGCGTGTGCATACGCCCGTAGCTTTAACAAGACCGGTGACGTCACAGTGAGACTGATTTGTTCAAAGAGCCGGGTCGCTCCTGTCAAACCGGTTAGCATACCGCGTCTAGAGTTGTGTGGCGCGCTCGTCGGCGCAACATTATTGGAACGAATAACAAAAGTACTCAAACTTAACTTTGATAAAATAGTTTGTTGGACAGATTCGACCATTGTGCTGGGCTGGCTAAGAATGTCGCCTCAACAGTTAAAGCCCTTTGTTCAAAATCGTGTAGTGCAAATAAGTGAATATAGCAGCAATGCAAAATGGCTGCACGTTGATGGAAAGCATAATCCAGCATAATTAGTCTCTCGAGGTACCTATTTAAACGATTTAATACAAAATAAAAGGTGGTGGACCGGTTCCTCCTTTTTATGGAAAGGGATAACGGATTTTCAACCGTTCGACACACCACATAATTTTCAAGATAGTTTGCCAGAATTAAGAACAAAACAAACAACTGTCATGGCTTGCAATAATCATACGTGTATAGATTTTAAAAGGTTTTCTTCATTATGCAGACTACAACGCGCTTATGCGTTTGTTCTGAGATTTATTCACAATATTAAACTAAAAAACAAGCTTGAACGTTTGACAGGTCCCTTGTCAGTGAAAGAATTAAACAAATCATTGAACTTCATCATAAAAAGAATTCAACTGGAATCATTTCCAGATGAACATAACTCCTTAGTAAACAAGTTGCCAATTAAATCAGCTCGTAATTTATTAAGTTTGACTTTATTTTTAGATGACAAAGGCATTATCCGAGTGGGAGGTAGATTGTCTAATTCGCCTGATTTTTCATATAACAAGAAGCATCCCATATTACTATGTGGTAAGCATTACGTCACTCAAATTATTTTCAAGCAAGGGCATTTGAGGTTATTACATGCTGGGCCTCAACAGCTGTTAGCTCACCTTAGAGAGACCTGGTGGCCCTTGTGTGGTAGGAACCTAGCCAGGAAAATTATACAACAATGTAAAATGTGTACTCGCATGAAAGGTGAGACAGTGCAACCAATCATGGGCAACCTACCACAGGAACGGCTAACCATTGAGTTTCCTTTCATGAATAGCGGTGTTGACTATGCAGGACCACTTTATATCCTGAACCGGAAAGGAAGAGGCTCTAAACTTGAGAAGTGTTATCTATGCTTATTTGTTTGCTTCGCCACTAAGGCCTTACACTTGGAACTTGTCACTAATTTAACATCAGAATATTACATTTTAGCTTTAAAAAGGTTTATTGCCCGTAGAGGAAAACCACATTGTATGTTTTCTGACCACGGTAGGAATTTTGTAGGAGCTAAAAAGGAACTTACAACTTTCTTGTCTAAGGAGTCTCAAACTATTGTTGATTACGCTTCATCTAACGGTATAGAATTCAAATTCATACCACCTTATGCGCCTCATTTTGGCGGTTTATGGGAGGCAGGGGTAAAATCCTGCAAGCACCACATTACACGGGGGTTAGGAAACAGTCACTTAACCTACGAGGAGTTCAGTACAGTTCTGGCACAAATCGAAGCTGTCCTGAATTCCCGTCCTATGTAACCTCTGTCCGCAGATCCATCAGATTATACCCCCCTCACACCTGCACACTTCCTGATCGGCCGACCACTAACCTCACATGCAAGCGAAGATGTCTCCAGTACTCCACTACACGCATTATCCCGCTACAAGCGCATGGAACAACTGAGGCAACACTTCTGGAGGCGATGGTCCGCAGAGTACATTGGAGAGCTGCAAACCCGCACAAAATGGAAGGAGAGCAAAGGAGTTTTAGCACCTAACTCGTTGGTGCTAATCAAAGAAGATAACCTCCCACCGCTGAAGTGGCGGTTAGGAAGAATTTTGTCTGTGTTCCCAGGGAAGGACGGCGTGCCCCGAGTAGCCCGCATCCAAACAGCTAACGGGGTCATCGAGAGGGCATTTCCCAAAATCTGCCCTTTGCCGATCTCCACGAACGAAGAGGACGCAGCAGCAACAATGCCAGGTCAAGGTCATTGAGAGCAAGGGTGGAGCTCTCAAGGCCCGCCGGCATGTTCACGACATTTACCGCCACCTAGCGACCGGGCGCTGCAACGGCGCGCACGCCTGTGTACGCGCAGTCCATCGATTATCAACTACAAGAAGAGAGCAAGACCTACTAGTTCCAGACCGAGGGACGAGATGGCGCTGTCCTGCAGCTATATAGTTCGGCGCCTCCCTGAAGCGGGGAGACTCTGATTTTGCTCCTTGTCGTTCTTGTTCGCATTATATCTAACAGACGTCAATTTAAATTCATAACGGTTTTCTAACAATCATTTTTAAACTTGTAATTAGAAGCAATCTAAAGACATTATAACTTTATATACCAGGAAGAGTCGCTTTATTTCCCTGAAGTAAATAAAATCCAAAACAAAGAGTATAGTCAGTGAATAAGAAACAAGTGGTTTTAACCAACCAGTTACCTACCAGATGAAGTTGCATTGCAAGGAAATATGAAGATATGTGTTTAAACATTATAGGATCCATACGCCAGCGTTTACTTGATAGCATGGATAATAATGGGGGTTATACAACGTATTAAGTTATAAATTACAAATTAATTTTAGTAATATTATAATATTATTGTGTTCATATCCGTAATAAGGATTATTTTGAGGTTTATAGTTTAATCTTCATTTCAAAATGAATTTTGAAAATGAATACTTAAGCTATATCCGCAATTAAAGCACAATATTATTTTATTACTAAGATAGTTACGATATTTTAAGTCTAATGGTCGTAGCGTAGCTCACTGATTACCTGCTTACTTCAATAAATTGTTCTTTATGAGAAAATAAACTGTTTTAAAAGGTTATTTAACGTGTCGTGACGCATGTCACGACTTATCAACCTGCGCCCTAATTGCGTAACACACTATTACTATCAATTTGAATCATTTTGAAGCATATTTCTAATCCATTGCTCCATATGCTCAAAAAATGTGTCTGCTCAACAACGCAAATAATGCAATGAATGTTGTTGAACTGTCAAAATGAAACCTACTGATAGTGTGTTACGCAATTACCCTGCTGAATAACCTCTATCTCTATCTCACCTATCCTCTATCTCTATGTATATTTAAAATTGGGTTTTTTATTCTAAATTAGAATAAGGACCGAATTCTAAAAGTGCATAACACTTTTATTAAAATTGTTTTTCATCATCAGTTTTTTAGATTCCATGTTATACTATCTCCATATCTTATTTTATGTTGTTACAGAGAAAATGATGGCAGTGAAGACGCGTTTATTACTGATATGGATAACAAGGAAAACCATTTCCAACCAATATCAGGACGGCGAATAATTGATATCAATTACTTTTTACAAGAACTTCAAGAAAAAGCACGCCACAATTATTTATTTGATTGTAAATCAAGCAACTTCTGCTTAGTTGGTGAAAGAAGAAATGGACTTATTTCGATCTTTAAATTTAAGTGCAATATGTGTAAAGAAGATTGTTTAATTCTATCCGAAAATATCAAAGATACTGAGCATATAAATGCTAATGTAGCTGCTACCATTGGTGTTGTAGCTTCTGGTATAGGAATTTCTCAAATCGAAGAGTTATTTTCGGATATAAATATCCCCATATTTTCTACAAAATATTTTAACCAACTGCAAAATAAAGTTTATCAGAAATGGGAAGAAACTGCAAGTGTTACAATGGAAGCTGCTGCCAATAAAGAAAAAGAGATTGCTTGAGCAGAAGGCAGGACCAAAAACGGCTATGCTGTCATAAATGTCTATGTGGATGAGGCATGGTGTGCTAGGTCATATGGTTCAAACTATAAAGCTTCATCAGGCACAGCTGCCATAATTGGCAGAAATACGGGTGAGGTTCTATACTTCGGTGTCAAAAATAAGTATTGCCTCGTATGTGCCCGAGCCGAAAATAAAAAAAACTGCACCTCAAGACCACATGTGTTTCAAAAATTTCCAGGGATCTGTGAGGGAGATTTTTCTTGTGTATGATGTGATATTTTATATTTTATTAATTCGCTTTTATTTACAGGTTCCTGTTGGATATTTTTTAATAGATGGAGTAACTGGTCAGCAAAAAGCCGATTTAGTGCTGCAATGCCTGAGACATTTAAACGAGTCAAATTTAAACATAGTCGGTCTCACTTTTGATGGATGTCCATCTAATATAAAAATGGCAAAAATATTGGGCGGAAAATTTGAACCGAATAATATGAAAACCACGTTTGAACATCCTGTTACAAAACAACCAATCGCAATTTTTTTAGATGCATGTCATATGATGAAATTAGTGAGAAATTCTCTTCAATCATGTAAAAACCTTGTTGATGGTAATGGCAAATGTATTTCATGGGATTATTTTGAGCATCTGAACAGACTTCAAACAACGGAATATTTCCATTTAGCCAACAAATTGCGGAGTCACCACATTAATTTTCACAATCAGAAAATGAAAGTTAAGTTGGCTACCCAACTTCTAAGCAAAAGCGTTGCTGATTCTCTCGATTTTTGTAGAGAAAAATTGAGAATTTCTGATTTTAGAGATTCATTAGCTACAGCGGAATTTGGACGTATTTTCAATGATTTATTCGATGTACTCAATTCCAGAAATTTAAAAAAGTTTGATTATAAGCAGCCACTCAACTTAAATAACAAATCAAGAATAATGGATTTTTTGGATAAGGCCGAAACTTACATTGTAGGATTGCGAACTTCAGAAGGAGATTTGTTGACTCAAAGTCGCAGAAAAACAGGATTCGTTGGTCTTCTGGTTTGCATCAAAAGTACAAAAGCACTGTTTCAACATTTGATTGAAGAAAACAGAATCAAAATATCGATGTACAGATTTAGCCAGGATCACCTAGAGTTGTTTTTTTGCAATATTCGAGCTCATGGTGGAAGTAACAACAATCCTACTTCAAGACAGTTCCAATCTTTCTACAAAAAACTGTTGAGTCACGTGGAAATAAAAAATAGTAATGCTGGTAATTGTGTGGAACTGGAACAAATTTCAATACTTCATTGTTCTTCGGCAATACAAACAATTAATGCTACCACAACACGTGGACCACTAGCAGATGATGAAACAGATTGTTCAGAACTCAATATAAGTAGTCTCCGAGATTTTGATGATTTTTGCAACGCGTTGCCACGAATTACAGAATTTAGTGGGCAAATTATCACATACATTGCCGGATATGTAGTAAGAGCAATACAAAATAATATCAAATGCGACGAATGTATCAGTGCGTTATCTTTACAAGAAAAACCGGGCATTGATCATACTTATGAATTTGTTAATTTCAGGGATAAAGGTGGTCTCATTTATCCCACAAAAGACGTAATTCAAATATGCAAAGTTACAGAGATAGAGATTCGAGATATAATGAACAATTCACAAAAATTCAACATGAGGCCGCAATTAAGTAAACTCCTTTTGGTTAATAAGATTTTACGTTATTTTGTCAATAGTAATATCTTCAATAGCATTGCCATTCATCAATTCGATCAATCGCCAACAGAGAACCATTTAGTCAATTTAATTAAGACGGTCGCGAGTACATATATGGACGTGCGTTTTCATTATTTAACAAAATTTTTGAGATCTGCTGTCACAAAAAGACAATTATATAATAAGCTCATTTTATTGCAGGGACAGTAAATTTGTCGTTACGCCCTTAAAATTGTGAAACAAAATGAAACTACAAATCTTTCATTTTAACTTGAACGAATCAAATGTTTATTTTCAGAATACTTATAATTGTTATAAAGAACATAATTCTCTGATTTTGTTGTTGTTTTTATTTTTATAAATGTGCTAAAATAGAAATAGGTTAGATAAGCCCGAAACAGATTGGAAAAACGTAACATTAAATGTAACATAGGTATATGAGCCGTCCAAATGTATGCAGTGGAACCTGAAATGTAACACAATAACTTTGCGAATTTGTTTCAATGTATCGTATTCGATATATGTTACGTTTCACCAATCTTTAGATTAGTGACAAACCAAGCAAACCTACCTTACCGTACCTTAATCTCAAGGCATAACATTTTTACTTACACTTTACTTAATAAATAATCAACTTGAATTTTAACAAAAATAAACTTTTATAATAATTAGCAATTTAAACTAAACTTTGTAAATTAACTTAGAAAAATAACAGTATTTGGCACTTTGCAACTACTCATTTTTAATTAAAATTACAGGAACTTTATATAAACAGGTGTTTTAAAAAGATTCAGACTTTTATGAGATCTATGAGTGCTTTATACAGGTTGATATTGAATTAATGGGCAATATTTTAAGGGGTCTTATACTCATTATTATGAACAACTTTTCCTATGGGAGCAAGCCTGAAAGCGCGAAAAAAAACTGCTGTTTCATACATTTATGTTCGCATAACTCGTTAAAATGTAGGTAACAGCTGATTATTTTTCGCGATTCTGGTTTGGTCCCACAGTAATATTTGTTCATAACGATGAGTACATTAATTAACCCCATCAAATATTGCTCATGAATTCAGTTTGACCCTGTATATACTTACCTATATAATATGGGAAGATTTTTATTTTATTATCTTTTTGAAACACCCTTATTTTTGATTTTTTCTTCAACGATATTTGAGTCATAAAAAATCTTATTTATTTTTCAATTCTTCGAAATCTTTTCCGACGTCCGATGATGAGACATTATATTTCCAATTTGACGTAGTACGACCGGATCCAAACAGTTTTTTGAGATCAAAATTAACTTTGACATCTGAAAGTATTGTCACCTTCGGTTCTCTTCTGTTTTTTATGCTGCTATTTGACTTTGCAGTACGTGACAGCTCTAAAGGATCCGTGTCATTTTCAAAATTTTGGTCAGTAATCATGACATGATCATTTTCATTAACATTCACGTGGAGGGCTGTTTTCTGCTTCTGCCTACGTCTGTAATATGCTCTCGAATTCTCACGCCATTTTTCTCTTTGTTTTTGCTGTTCATCTATGCTTTTGTCCTTTATACCTACAACACATTTGTTTTTCTTTTTCTTCAAGTAATTTTCTTTATCTTTTTGTTTTCGTAGCTCATTTAATTTTGGATCCATTTTAATTTTATTGTAACGTATTTTACTGGCTTTTCTTTTTGCATCTAAAATTTCCTCCCTGGATTTTTTATTTGTTTCTGACATTTCGACAGTCTACAACAATTACAAGAAAATTAGGAAAATACTAATAATTTTGCAAAAATATAAATCCCTAAGAAGATTAGGAATTTTATTTTCCTCTGTTTATCTCATTCCTCTGTATATCTCATTCCTCTGTCTATCTCATTCCTCTGTCTATCTCATTACTCTGTCTCAAAATCGATTAATAAATCGATTTACACAATTCTAATAATTCTTTACTGTACACTATAACTCAATAAATAGTATTCGTACAGTAATTGAGAAATGGTATATACAAAGGCGAACTTTATTCAAAATTGAGTTTTCACCCAGCAAATCTTTGAGTGAGAGAAAGAGATGAAAAAGGGTAGAATCCCGTTGCTTTTTGTAAACACTAGAATTAAATTGAATATAAGGTGTTTCAATCGAATATTATTTTACATGTTTATACTGATTAACTTACTTGAAATTATGGCAAAAGTATCCAAAAACTAGCACGTTGACGGAGCGCGAGCGCTCGAGCACACATCCTCTCCCTACGAACACTTTCAATGTACTGCTGGGCTGGTTGAGCGCTGGCGCTAGGCGGGTGGGCGGGGCGAGACGGGTGCCGCACGCGGCTAATCTTTAAATCGATTTGATTTTCCCATCACTAAATTGTGCTTGTGACGTCATAGTAGGTAGTCAAAAAATGGCACGCTTGGTTTTCATACAGATCGTGATACTTGCGTTATCTATGTCTATCTATATCTGTGTACTTCACGCATTCTGTATGTACCTATTACCCAAGGAAAGATTTGATTCAGTCTTATAATTTTTCTAGAAGTAAGTAGGGTTTATAAATTCATATTTCGTTTCGGACTTGCTGGAGTGACCTGCACAGCAGGTGTACTTCGAAGACTGCTACTGGAACTAACAGCCGAGCTGAGGAGTTATTCCGGTCTGATCCCCTGATGGGTGTCAATTTCGTGGTTTTCGAGGGTGCTAAAACCGATGGTGGGGTCAAAATAAAAATCCAAGATGGCGGATGTGAAAAATGTTACAATTTTTCATGATGGGTGTCAATTTCGTGGTTTTCGAGGGTGCTGAAACCGATGGTGGGGTCAAAATAAAAATCCAAGATGGCTGATGTGAAAAATGTTATAATTTTTCATGATGGGTGTCAATTTCGTGGTTTTCGAGGGTGCTGAAACCGATGGTGGGGTCAAAATAAAAATCCAAGATGGCTGATGTGAAAAATGTTATAATTTTTCATGATGGGTGTCAAAAAATGTTATAATTTTTCATGATGGGTGTCAATTTCGTGGTTTTCGAGGGTGCTGAAACCGACGGTGGGGTCAAAATGAAAATCCAAGATGGCGGATGTGAAAAATGTTACAATTTTTCATGATGGCTGTCAATTTCGTGGTTTTCGAGGGTGCTGAAACCGACGGTGGGGTCAAAATGAAGATCCAAGATGGCGGATGTTAAAAATGTTAAAATTTTTCATGATGGGTGTCAATTTCGTGGTTTTCGAGGGTGCTGAAACCGATGGTGGGGTCAAAATAAAAATCCAAGATGGCGGATGTGAAAAATGTTACAATTTTTCATGATGGGTGTCAATTTCGTGGTTTTCGAGGGTGCTGAAACCGATGGTGGGGTCAAAATAAAAATCCAAGATGGCGGATGTGAAAAATGTTACAATTTTTCATGATGGGTGTCAATTTCGTGGTTTTCGAGGGTGCTGAAACCGATGGTGGGGTCAAAATAAAAATCCAAGATGGCTGATGTGAAAAATGTTATAATTTTTCATGATGGGTGTAAATTTCGTGGTTTTCGAGGGTGCTGAAACTGACGGTGGGGTCAAAATGAAAATCCAAGATGGCGGATGTGAAAAATGTTACAATTTTTCATGATGGCTGTCAATTTCGTGGTTTTCGAGGGTGCTGAAACCGACGGTGGGGTCAAAATGAAGATCCAAGATGGCGGATGTTAAAAATGTTACAATTTTTCATGATGGGTGTCAATTTCGTGGTTTTCGAGGGTGCTGAAACCGATGGTGGGGTCAAAATAAAAATCCAAGATGGCGGATGTGAAAAATGTTACAATTTTTCATGATGGGTGTCAATTTCGTGGTTTTCGAGGGTGCTGAAACCGATGGTGGGGTCAAAATAAAAATCCAAGATGGCCAATGTGAAAAATGTTACAATTTTTCATGATGGGTGTCAATTTCGTGGTTTTCGAGGGTGCTGAAACCGATGGTGGGGTCAAAATAAAAATCCAAGATGGCTGATGTGAAAAATGTTATAATTTTTCATGATAGGTGTCAATTTCGTGGTTTTCGAGGGTTCTGAAACCGACGGTGGGGTCAAAATGAAAATCCAAGATGGCGGATGTGAAAAATGTTACAATTTTTCATGATGGGTGTCAATTTCGTGGTTTTCGAGGGTGCTGAAACCGACGGTGGGGTCAAATTGAAAATCCAAGATGGCGGATGTTAAAAATGATGGTGGGGTCAAAATAAAAATCCAAGATGGCGGATGTGAAAATGTTACAATTTTGAAAAATTGTAACATTTTTCACATCTGCCATCTGTAAAATTATTAAAAAGGGTTCAAACCGGGTGCGGTGACTTGACAAAGACGAAAATGTGGAGTCGTTGTTCCTCAATACTAACATACACGTATCCGTTATAATAAGAAATAACGAACTTATGTATTTCAATAAACCCTGTACTTATTTTTGTTGCCTACGATCCTTCAGGATCAAAAACAAAAGAAAAAGCGGTTCAAACCGGTATGAGAAAGTTTTTAGTGGATAAGACAGAGATTAAAACAGAAGACGATCTAGGAGGGGATCGAGGCAGGGGGGGTGGAGGGGGGGTTCAGGGGATCAGAACGGAATAATTCGAGCTGAGTCAGGTGTGTCGAGTATGGGCTCGTTTTCTTAGTTATGTTGAGACCTTACCTCCGCACTTGATGGAGTGACCTGCAGGTGTACTTCGAAGACTCCTACTGGAACTAACAGCCGAGCTGATCTAGGTGTGCCGAGTATGGGCTCGTTTTCTTAGTTATGTTGAGACCTTACCTCCGGATTTGATGGAGTGACCTGCAGGTGTATTTCGAAGACTGCTACTGGAACTAATAGCCGAGCTGAGCTAGGTGTGCCGAGTATGGGCTCGTTTTTTTAGTTATGTTGAGACCTTACCTCCGGACTTGATGGAGTGACCTGCAGGTGTACTCCGAAGACTGCTACTGGAACTAACAGCCGAGCTGAGTTAGGTGTGCCGAGTATGGGCTCGTTTTCTTAGTTATGTTGAGACCTTACCTCCGGACTTGATGGAGTGACCTGCAGGTGTACTTCGAAGACTGCTACTGGAACTAACAGCCGAGCTGATCTAGGTGTGCCGAGTATGGGCTCGTTTTCTTAGTTATGTTGAGACCTTACCTCCGGACTTGATGGAGTGACCTGCAGGTGAACTTCGAAGACTGCTACTGGAACTAATAGCCGAGCTGAGCTAGGTGTGCCAAGTTTGGGCTTCTTTTGTTAGTTTTGTTGAGACCTTAAGAATAGTGACCTGCAGGTGAACTTCGAAGACTGCTACTGGAACTAATAGCCGAGCTGAGCTAGGTGTGCCAAGTTTGGGCTTCTTTTGTTAGTTTTGTTGAGACCTTAAGAATAGGTAGGCAGGCACTAGGCCGGGTCTAGTCTAGGCAGATGCGGTCACTAATCGGAAACATAAAACAAAATATCTAAAAAAAAAAGATTACAGCCGCCATCTTGGATTTTCATTTTGACTTTGTTTTCGGCTCCAGCACCCTCGAAAACTATGAAAACGACACCCATGATAAAAAAAATAAAAAAAATTACAGCCGCCATCTTGGATTTTCATTTTGACCTCACTATCTGCTTTAGCGCCCTTGAAAACCATAAAAACGACACCCATGATAAAAATAAAAAATAAATTACAGCCGCCATCTTAGATTTTCATTTTGACCTAATTATTGGCTCCAGCACCCTCGAAAACCATGAAAACGACACCCACGATGAAAATACAAAAAAAAAAATACAGCCGCCATCTTGGATTTTCATTTGGACATCACTATCGGTTTTAGCACCCTTGAAAACCATAAAAACGACACCCATGATGAAAAATTAAAAAAAACTACAACCGCCATCTTGGATTTTCATTTTTATCTCACTATCGGCGATCTCAATATCCGTCACTTTGCACGGCCAAAAATGTAATTGACAGGCTTATGGTGATTTATCGAGGTAGCCACTGCTAATATGCCTTTATGCAATGCACGACACTGCTTAGTACGTTATCCTAATTGCGTAACACACTTGGAATGGCAATCCATTCCGATTTGACAGTTCAACAATATCCATTGCGTTGTTTTTGTTTTACGAATTTTTTAAATATTTATGAAGCAACTGGCTGTGCCCCGCGGCTTCACCCGCATAAGTTTCGATCCCGTGGGAATATCGGATAAAAAGTAGCCATATGTGTCAGCTACCTCTATACAAAATTTTATCAAAATTGGTGAAGCCGTTTGAGCGTGAAGAACAAACATATAAACATACACACACACTCACAAACTTTCGCCTTTATAATATTAGCGTGATGAATATTGTAGCATTTGTACTGTTTGCCTTGTAGGGTGTGTGCCAAATAGACGTATTTTCTTTCTAGTTAGAACCTACTTGCATTTGATACCATAGCAAATTTATTATATAAAATACGAAATAAACCGAATAAAACAAGCTTGTTTTATATTTGTTTTCAATAAGCTCGTCCGCAAATTGTTAATACATAGGTACTTTAGCAACTTGTACTTGATTAATCACTGTCCAGTGAAATTAAGTAAATAGCATTCTACTTATATGAACACTTCACATTACCTACAAACTGTTTGAAAACAAATCACCGTAAACTTAAAAAAAATACATGGCAAAAATAAAATAGAATTAGGCTCAAGTATCAAGTCGTGTCAGTTTACTCATAATTTCACCGCTTCGCGCATGTCGCTGTGTGTGTGAGCCGTGCACGTGTAGTAGTAACACTCAATACCTAAAATTGAAGCGCGTCAATTCGTAAAGGCGTCCTTAAAGAAAAACGTTGTGGAAAACTGTCGTTGGGCATGTTGTTTCTTCAAGATAACGCTCGTGCTCATCGATCGGAAGTTGCGCTCAACGCAGTCCGCTGTGCTGGCTTCAATCTCCTTGACCACCCACCATATTCTCCGGACTTAGCCCCAAGTGATTTTCACTTATTCCCAAAATAAAAAGAGAGAATTCGTGGAACAAAGTTTCACGATAATGACGCGGTTATGGCTGCCGTAGAGGAGTTTATACAAGAAAACAAAATACAAATTTTAAAATATAATAAAAAACACTAAAACTACTACGGTCAATAAAAACTCAAACTGGTACTACCAGATACAAGGCCAGCTACATGTGTCTGAACGACAAAAGTATCTTTTGGCTATAGGGGCAGGCGAGAATGAAAATGTATACACAAAATTCATAGAAAAAGATGACATATTTTGGGAAGCTAAAATGAAACCGAAATTGATAAAATTTTACATGAAATGCTTGCTGCCCGAAATTATAGACAGCAGAAATGCACGTGGTATGTCCATTAGAAACTTGTCGATTCAAGATAATAACGAAAATGTTCACCCTGATGATTAAGATAATAACGAAAATGTTGACCCTGAAGATTCACAACCGGGACAAAGCACACGCCAACTCAATTTAAAGGAATTTTAAAGAATTAGTAATGATATTATTGAATCTAGTTTTAGACAGGGTTATTGGTAAAACATTTACAACCTCTTAAGAGGTCATTGTACTCATCATTATGAGCAACTTTTACTATGGGACCAAACCAGAAATCGCGAAATCAAAAATCAGTTCAGACAAATAAAACTCGCTCCAAGTTATTATAGCGAGCATATACGCAATAATTAGACATTTATAATACAACAATATAACGGAACCCTCAACGATTTATCTGCATTTAATATACCGTCTGCTAATGTTTATCTCTTTAGAATCAACATAAAGCGTAGACATACATCATCGAAAGTACATCGTCGCTATGTATTAGTTGATGTAAACAGTGATGGACTAGAGGCCATAAAAAACTACTGTTGTTCATATTTCACGGGTAGGAGGACAATTGGTTGTTGTGCGCATACTATGTATCTAGTTTGGTTTTTAGGATGGGCTATAAGGCACCAAGATGTTATAAGTCGCCCTGCGTCATTCCTTGACACAATTATAATATTAGATAACGATGAAAATTATTAAACTACTTTCCTTTTTATTGTACACTAGTAGACCCGGCAGATGTTGGCCTGCCCGAACGTGGGCTTGTTTGCTATACCTACCTTACCCTATCCCTAATAATGACTAACATAACACACTACCAGTTTTCAGTTTAGCTAGTATTAATAGATTACAGTGATTACCAATAGTTTATTGTCAGTGATGATTAAAAATCATTAATAACAGCTATTATTAATAGTTTATTATCAATAATGATTAAAATAGTCCATTTATTGGTTTTAGATCATTTTTGGTCGACAAATAATTCACAACGAAAAACTTGTTTTTCTCTTGACTCCCTGAACCGAATTTGGAGCGCTTCGGTTTATAGGTTAGTAATGACCTATGGAACAAAATGCACAATGTGTTAATTCTGGGCAGCACTTGGTCCAACATCCATACATAGATTGTCAATGTCCTTTATTTATTACATTGAAAAGTCTTAGGTTTTCGCGATTACTAAGAATTAAAATAAAACAAGCTGTTAATGAATTACATCTCGTATTTTATTTTAAAACAAATAAATATAAAATAAGTTGACCTACTGCCTGCTTGCCTGTAATGTGACACTTCCCTCAGCTTTGGGTTCATATAAGTTCACGCCAGCGACGTAAGCGCTCGGCTCGCTTCGCGGGAATCGCGGGCAACTCTCGGTAGCGGTTAATGCTTACTTCGCTTGGTCTACCTGCCCGTATCGCCACCGGCAAAATATTCTTGCCGACAATCGTCCGAGCATGGCACGCGACGGTGCTGGTCGGTGACGGAACGGGCTAGTGGGCTTTGTCTCATACTTTTTAATACAAATAATTATTTTTGCCTGACACGTTCATAGCACGGTCATGGTATGATACTGTGTAGTGGGCAGAGACCTTTATACAAAATATAATTTTATAATACGTTTTCTAAACCAGTCACAAAGTCATCATGACGGTATTTTCGACGGAGGCTCGCTTCGCGGGGCCCTATTTCTGTGTAAAGGGTTTAAAGTAACCTAACCAAACCTAACCTCAGGGTGCCCTTCGCTCGCTCTTGCATCCTATGTCGACGGAGCCCCGCGAACCCCTATTTTTAAATTAAATTTGTGATCCGTTTTTTGGCAAATGACAGCAGGACACCCTTTTTACATTTATGGCTCATGATTATTAGACGAATAAATATTATGTCTCAAAAATGTATGCGCCTCCAAATTATGCCTAAACAAATTAGACCAAATGATAGTTATGCTAACCTTTGCATTATGCCAAAGTATTATTATGCCACAGTATTATTATGATAATAAAAGTTATGCGAGAACATTATGCCAAACAGTATTATGCCTTAAAATTTTATGCCAAGAGGAGGATTCCCAATAAAATCAGATAAATTGGAAGAAACTTTTCCAAACGTAGAAATTGCTAGAAGAATATTCCTTTGCCTAATGGTTACCAATTGTAGTGGAGAGCGGTCATTTTCGCAGCTTAAGAGAATAAAAAATGAATTGCGAACAACAATGTTACAAGAACGACTGAGTAATTTATCAATTATGTGAATAGAAAGTGATATCCTTTAAAAAATTTACTTTAAGGATATATAGAAGATTTTGCTCAACAGAAATCCCGAAAGAAACCGTTATCATAATCGTAACCAAAAAACCAGCAGCATTCTAATATCATTAATGACATATTATATCATACTGTATTTGATTACCTATAATAAATGGTCGTACTTAGTAAAAAAATGTTATTATAATTAGCTTTTTTTACTTTCCAAAAGGGCCCCAAATTCTTGTGTGCCCAAGGACCCCAGCCTAGTTTAAGACGGCCCTGATTGGATGTTACACTCATCAAGCAATTCGATGAATTATTGCGAACATTGTCTTCTGGATTCGAGATAAATCTAGTTGAATTCAGCAAGCTTTGTCTTGACACCAGAAGACTTTACCTCAGTCTCTATTCGTGGTATTACATGCCTGCTACTGTACATAAAATACTGATCCACAGACTATTGCGGTTTTGATGACCTCAGTACTGTAATTGGGCAGCTTTCGGAAGGAGCCCAGGAAGCTAGGAACAAAGATTGCCGTAGGTTCTGAGAGCATAACACCAGAAAACGCTCACGTATTGCCACAAATAGAGACTTACTATCCATGTTGATTATAACATCTGATCCTCTGATCTGTGGATAGAGATGTACCTACCTAAAAAGAAGGTAGACAAATTATGTTCAGAGGTCTTAAAATTAATTATAGCACCTACTATAGAGCCTCGACGTATACAGTCATGAGCAAAAGTATGTATTCACTTGGCTTTATTCAAAGGCGATTTTCTCCTTTATTTTTGAATGAAATTTTATATTAGTAGGAACATAGTATTTTCGAACCCATAGGTATATGTAAAGTGTCGTATTTCAACGTTGCATACGTTATTTCGTGAAAAAAACGCAATTTAATGTTGCCAAGTGTTGACATATTGGTGCTCGTGACTGTACCACGACCAAACCTTCTTCCTCAAAATGACGAAGATTATCACATATCTGATTCATCGGACGAGTCTGATGAGGAGGATTAGTGATAATCTTCTTCAATTAGTTGTTTATTAATTATTTTTTGTTTTAATTTATTTGAAGAAGCCTTAAGCGAAAATTTGTAATTTTTCTTTGTATTTGACGTTTTTTCATTTTATATGTTACTTTATTTGTATATTTGTTTTTTTTATTTTGAATATTATTAAAAAAAATGCTACATGCACTTTCAATAATAACTTATAAATTTATCGAGGTAATACAATCCAAAAATACAGCAAAATAATTTTTTCCACCTACTTAGCTTGTTTTAGTCAAAATACTGTGCGTCTGTTACGTGGGACAGCGTCCTGTAAGCGTGGAAATAAATTGGAATTCGCTTTAACAAACATTACAGTTTCGAGGATATACAGTCAAGGCAAAGTTAATATCTTGTATCTTTTAAAATACGGTTTAAAAGTATCAACAGTCTTTAAGCCCAATGCATCTCTTTTGGCCTTTAATGCGATGTTGAAATCGGTAGAATTTCCCCAAAAGATTATGCCGTATGAGACGCAGCTAAGTCGTGATTGGCCGCAATTAAGATATCTATATTTACGACTGCAGCTAGGGAATGCAAGGCGAAAGCAGAACTATAATTTTTTTTACAGAGATTCTCTATGTGTGATTTCCAGTCCAGTCTTTTGTCAATGATTACTCCGAGGAATTATCAAAATTTGTGTCCAAATTATTACTCGTCAAACTTTGGCTAAAATGCATGATATCAGTTTTATTTAAATTGATCTTAAAATAATTATACAATGTATTGTAGATGTCAAAGAGTTGTGAATGTCAAGTTTATATCAGGTCATGTCATTATTATTATTAGCAATTGTCACTGTACTGTTATCTGCAAATAGGTTTATACAGTGCTGCAGTTTGAGCTGCTCCAATAGGTTTATTCAGTGAATGTTATTTTGCTATTTTACACTTTAATATTTTCTTTTTTTTTTAAGTATCAATTTACTTAAACAATGACATGTACATTTACTGTATAAAGTATTATATTATTTTAATTATTGTGAATGTGAGGACTATGTGGGTCATTGTTTTCATTTTAATCATGGTCTGGCAGTACAATGCAAAGTATTTAGATCTTCCAATGCTCTATGTTGGATTGTTGCCGCCATAAAAGCGACACTCACTAAATTCGGTATACCTCTACAAAATTTAATGGGCATAGGAACAGATAATGCTTCAGTCATGACCGGAGTTAATAACGGTGTCCTTACATGTTAATTGAAAAGAGAACTGCCGAATCTAGTTTTGGTGCGCTGCATTTGCCATTCTTTGCAATTGCCAGTATCTGCCGTAACAAAGCAGTTTTTACCCAGAAATCTCGAATTCATTATTAAGGAAACATATAATTGGTTCAGCAATTCTTCGTCGAGGCAAGCTACCTACAAAGAACTATACAAACTTATCAACGATGGCGCCGGCGCGCCGTGCGGTCTCGTAAGAAGCTATCCGACATATTATCCCACAGACATATGCGACAGACGCGTCACATGAGGCATTTTAATCATCTAAATAAACGAATGACCCATTTACTTCTTTTATTTTAGATTCTTTATGGGGGATGATTATTTTTCTAAAGCTTCATCGATTTAAGTAAAGAAGAATTGAAAAAGACGTGTAGAAGTGTATTGATAGTCACGTAATTTTTCGATATTTTTTTATTATCAACATTAATTTTAGTTTTGAATGTAATTCAACAATGTAATTTACTGTTTCAAAAAAAAATAAAACATCCATTTTCGCAATTAATTTCGTGAGTAGGTAAATAAGTACAATTAAATGTGTTTGTACACTATCATTTTGTTGATCTGTGTTCGGTGTAGGCACAGCGCATTTCTTTTGCATTTCGCCGAATTTTTCGGATTTTTGCCAGTTCCTAGATTTTGTTGATCGCAAACGGGCGTGATCTTAACGTAGTTTTTAAAATCGAAAGTAATTTTCTGTGTGTGTGTGCGTGTTTGAGAGTGACGTTCTAAATGCCTTCCAGACCTGAACAATTTTTCAGTGCCCGCTAATACGGGAATCGCTATTTTATGGGAATAAGCTAATTGTTAGTTTTATTTCCACAACGGGTACTGAATTATTAGTAATTACCATCGGTTAGACAATGGATCCATTGTATGAGTGCACAAAAAACACCCGAAATCGGGGCAGGTGGCGAGAAATCGTGAGGCGAACGAAACACATCAGCCCCTAAACAAGAAACTACATGAGGACCACGGCCGCTCTGACAAGAGTGCTAGGAAGAAGAAGAAGACCATCAATATAATCAATATAATGGTAAGGTATCTATATAATTGGTGAGTCAACAGTTCTATGTAAAATATAACATCCCCTCCCCACGCCTTTGAAGCGCGGGAGTCGACTTTGATCAGTCGGAATTCGATAGTGAACAAGTGTGTACAGTCAACAAAGGAGATAAGTATACAGGAGCGTCGGATACAGTTGAAGTTTACTAAGAAACCGATGCATGTTCTCGAATAAAATTTAATTTTATTAATAGAAAACAAACAGCCCATTTATTAAATTAAATTCAGTCCAGAACATCCATTGGTTTCTTAGTAAACTTCAACTATATCCGACGCTCCTGTATACTTATCTACTTTGTTGACTGTACATGTCGGGTCTCGGCGCTCTCCTAAACTTATAACTTTCCAAAGTGCATTATTCATTTCAAGCTAATATTTTCGTTTTAACTGTGATGGATTGCGATAATACAGGTAAGAACAATTTGTTTTCGTTACAGAAAAAATTATTTAACATTCTCTGTCATTCATTTTTAACACGACAAACATGTCTGTCCAAAATTTATTTTTTTAGAGATATTTAAATTCGAGTGCCTTTTTAATGTACTTATGAGTCCGTCCCTGTAATAATTTTGATTATACTATATAGTTCATATATGTAACTAACTAATTCCATAAGAAATAGCCGCGCAAAAATCGCGCTTTTCTGAGCTAAGCCCTTTTGAAAGGCTCTTTGTCAAATATAGGAAATATTGAGTGTGTAATATTTTGTATTAAAATTGTTTTTTATTTGTTTCAAGTCTACCTACTACCTCGGGTACTAAAGTAGTGACTCGTCAATACATATTTGACCCACTACAGAGTCAAAATTTACCAACTTTAAATGAAAAACTTGACTATTATGAGAATTGTCTCCTTATGCGCTATGGGCACAACAAAGAGGCTAAAGAAGACTTAACAAAAAGATTTTCTTATGTAAAATCACAAATTAAGCAATGATGGGCAAAGGCAAATAAACACCAAGATGTTTTCCTGAAAATAAACCAATCATGGTTAGAGGGAAAATTCAAGATTCCCATTGAATCAGATTCCTCTCAAGGTCGACCACTCAAGTCTTTTGGAGAACTAAGTGAGCGTAGTAAAAGAAAAACGAAAGAAATAAGGGCCTCCGTAGGTGATGAAGTTATTGTTCACGCTGCTGGCTGCATCTGTGTTGCAGACAACGGGACATAGGACCGCCTTGAAAGTGCTCAAAGATCACAAACACGGGCTAGTAAATATAGAAAAGCTTACAGTAGAGTTACCGACAACGATGAGGTACCTCAATTGACGCCTCTGCAAGCGCTTAAGATGTTCGTTGAAGCTGATCTTACGAGAAGACAGTATGAGATAGTAAGGGCAACAAAACCACAACATTTCCTTTGCTATGATCTTGTTTTGAAAGCAAAACAAGAGTGCTATCCGCCGAAAGAATCCCTAAGAATTACGGCTACTTACGCGGAAAGTAATCTACAGTGCCTAATGGATGTAACCGTAATACGATTATCAAAATACCTAGAAGATGTGATAATGCGGCTTAACGAGCAAGATGAAAGTCGTTAATGATAATCTGCAAATGGGGTAGTGTTCTCAGCAATCCAAATTTAAACAAAGTTACGATAATGAGACTGATTCCGATGCCAACATGTTTATGAGTTCCTTTGTGCCTTTGCGCATTGTTTGTGGAAAAGAAGGCAGTAAAATTGTTTGGCAGAATCCAACTCCTTCTTCGTCAAGGTTTTGCCGTCCGAATCGATTCCGATTTGTAAAAGAAACAACGGACAAATTAAGCAACTAAACAAAACAGTTGTTACGTTGAATGAAGAGGAGTTTTCGTTCGGGCACCAACTCAAAATGAGTATGATTGACGAAAAGGTGTGCAACGCAGCCACAGACACAAAGTCAACATCCCAGTGCTACATCTGTGGAGCTACTTCGAAAACCTTTAATGATCTATCGAAGAAAAATAGTGTAAACCCTCAAGCTACAATTCAACAAGCTCATGCTAGCGAAGGACGGTTCAGGGAGAGAGCCTCCCGTCTCAGCCGCCGCGGGGGACGCGGGGGGTAGCTCACCGTCCGATCAGGACCAGGCCCGTACCGGACCGCGCGTACTGTTACATCCCCAGAATGCACCCATTATTGCATAATAAGCGCCACGTCATCATCCTGGTCGAGACCTAGTGCATTAGTCAGATAATAGAGTCAGTTCGGGTTGAGACTCCTACCGGATAGGTCGCATGTCAAAATATTGACCAAGTTTTCCTTTCTATTGTGATTTTTAATCAATATAATCATTTAGCCCAAATAATCGTTTTTTTTTAAGGGATTAATTAAATCGTGTCCTAACATTGGTGGCAGCGGTGGGATTGTATCCCGTGGAACGCCCCGTGAAGTGTTATCCAGTGAAAGTGTCTCTGTGCCAAGTGTATCTTGTTTGCTCCGAATCCTACGACCCACCACGACCTAACTACGGCCTAAGAGAAGCCAACCTTGGCTGAAATAGGACATCTCTAGTAGCCTTCGAGAGGCTAACTCCAGCTCGAGAGGCCAAATCCAGGGCCCTTTCGAGGTTCATCCGAGTCGTCACCTGTCTACTGTGCAGTGGTACTGGGCAGTGCGCTGCATCGCATTCTACGGACCTGCTCGTATCCAGCACCGACCAGGATCAGACGTCCTCTGTGTCTCCGCAAAATGAAGTGTTTTTGAGTTCTGTGAGTCAGTTCAGTGATCTTAATTTTAATCTTATTTATAGATTTACAAATCGTAAGTTACTTTATAATCCTGTCATCCCCAAGATGGTGGATGGTACAGTAGATTTTAAGAGCACCGGAAAATTATCTACGTTCATTTGTAATAAGATGTCGGATCTTCGTTTACCTCCAAGAGAAATGGGAGAGCAATTACAAGATTATTATCGACGAGCATACCCAGTAGGGAATATAAAGGATTTCTACTCGTATGCAAAGCTACCGGCAGCAGAAAGACTTGAAGGGCAAGTTAATTTACTGGGTGAGATTCCAAGGTTTGATAATCTCGTGTATCCAACATACGTAATGAGAACAGAACACGTATGTAAATATATTGTTCATTCTGATTATAAAGCAATCGCCCAGATATTATACGCATTGTAGCTAATGTGTGAATGAAGGAAAACGTATAACCCGTCCGGCAATAATAGACGTAAAACTACATTAGTATCTGTAGATAACATTGTGTCCAGACCGTAGTCTAAACATCCTTCGCCCACGTGTTCGGTAACTCAGTACTCAGAATACTGATAAGCCGTCCAGAACCAGTTGGCAGAAGTTTTATATTGCGACCTTATAATAGTTATTGTACTATTATTTTATTTCATAGCCAGTTATTTTATTTATAAAAAAATTAAAAATGACCAAATCCGATTCGAAAAAAGACCTCAGGGAGGTGAAAGATGAAGAAATACCCCTTAACGTTCTTTTAAAATGTATCAAGCCATTTGACGGCTCTCGAGATAAATTAAATGCTTTCATAGTAAATTGCGATAATGCATTATCTTTGTCGTCATCATCACAGGAAGATATTATTCTTAAATTTATTATCAGCCAACTAGATGGCAAAGCGCATGCTCCATCAAAGCCTTTGACAATTGGTCATCTCTCAAAGAATTCCTTAAAAATCAATTCGGTGAGAGAAAACATTACGCCCATTTACTTACCGAGCTCCAAGAATGTCATCAAACTAACCAGGAGACGGTTAGCCAATTCCATCTGCGAATCGAAACTTGCCTATCCAAACTACTTACAGAAGTGACAATTCCCAATACAAAGAAAAGTGAACTTGTAGGAAGAGTGGCTGCGATGAAGGATCTAGCCCTTCATACATTTAATATAGGGTTACACCCTCGCATAGCTAACATTGTAAGATGTAGAGATCCTAAAAACCTGAACGAGGCCGTCAACTATGCGAATTCTGAAGAAAAAATTCAACAACACACATTCCGACAGAATGTTAATTCTAAGAAAGAACACAATAGACCTCCACCTAAGCCACTTCTACCTAATAATAACAATCAACCTTCTTCCTTTATGGGGTCCCTAGACGATCAAAATTGCTTGACAAGCACGTTAAATTAACGTGCTTGTCAAGCAATTTTGACCGTCTAGAACGAAGCTTGATGTGCTTGACAAGCAAACTCGATGCTTGATGAAGCTTGATGAAAAATTATATTTTTGCAATGCTTGTCAAGCATGCTTGATCGTTTAGAACATGCTTGTCCAGCAACAAATTCAGTGTACTACGGAACGTTATGGAGAGACCACGCGACACGAACAGCGCCGGCGCCAGCGGTGATGATGGCGGCAGCGGCGCAATTAGTGATCGTGATTTTACTTTGTTGTTGATATCATTATACAAAGATGCGACGATATTGTGGGACATTAAGGCTCGGGAATATAAAGACAAAAATAAAAAGAATATGGCTCTCATGAATATGGTGGATATTTTAAAAAGATATAAGAGTAATTTCAGCATTGAGGAATTGAAGAAAAAAATTAATTTGTTACGAACAAATTTTAATCGAGAACATACAAAATATAAAAATTCTATTAAGTCTGGAATGGGAGCAAGTGAAGTTTATAGCCCAAAATTGTTTTATTACAACGACTTAATGTTCATAGCAGACGGAACGGAAATCTCGCCAACAATCAGTTCGGAAGGATCACAAGTAAGTTCCCCTTCTTATCATGTTACACTATTATGTACTACGCAGTATTCAAGCATCTATTTTGCCATGGAACTGCTCCTGTTGTATTAAAATATTCGCAAAACTCATCTCGGACTGCTTTGGCTTCAATAGTAGGATTTCCCCTTAACCTTGGTGTAGGGATCAACTCTTGTGATTCTGTTCTCCACGAGCCTGGCCTAATTTCTCCTGTATTAATATTTTCAAAATCAACGTCATTATTTCGAATGTATTTTTCTGACTTTGACAGATAATTATGCAAGTGACAACATGCTAAAACTATTTTACTGACTTTTTGTGGATCTAAATTAACAGATCGCTTAAATATCTTAAAACGTGATGACAAAATCCCGAAGGCATTCTCCACAACGTTGCGGGCACGTGATAATCGATAGTTAAAAATTCTGCGTTCATTGTTTAAAACAGTTTTATTGTAGGGCTTCATGAAATTGGGAGTTAATTGAAATGCTTCATCGCCTATTAAAAGTATGGCTTTTTAGGGTTCCGTTGCCAAATGGCAAAAAACGGAACCCTTATAGATTCGTCATGTCTGTCTGTCTGTCTGTCTGTCCGTCTGTCTGTCTGTCTGTCTGTCCGTCCGTATGTCACAGCCACTTTTCTCCGAAACTATAAGAACTATACTGTTGAAACTTGGTAAGTAGATGTATTCTGTGAACCGCATTAAGATTTTCACAAAAAAATAGAAAAAAAACAATAAATTTTGGGGTTCCCCATACTTAGAACTGAAACTAAAAAAAAAAAATTTCATCAAACCCATACGTGTGGGGTATCTATGGATAGGTCTTCAAAAATGAAATTGAGGTTTCTAATATCATTTTTTTCTAAACTGAATAGTTTGCGCGAGAGACGCTTCCAAAGTGGTAAAATGTGTGTCCCCCCCCCCGTAACTTCTAAAATAAGAGAATGATAAAACTAAAAAAAATATATGATGTACAATACTATGTAAACTTTCACCGAAAATTGGTTTGAACGAGATCTAGTAGGTAGTTTTTTTTTAATACGTCATAAATCGTAAACCGCAATTTACATTTTATTCAATCAACTCAAATATAAAAATAATAAAAAAAAACATTTAATTTCATAAACATAAACCTTATTCATAAACCCGGATGTTACGGAACCCTCGGTGCGCGAGTCCGACTCGCTCTTGCCCGGTTTTTTTTATTTGTTGATGGTAACTCTGACTGTTCAGGTAGATTCAAACAATTGTGACTGCTGGTGAATTTTGACCAAAATTCTGTATTTTTTAAAACACCTCCGTCAGATATTCTGCCATTTGCTCCAACATCCACCATTATAAACTCGTATTTAGCATTTACAATAGCCATTAAAACAATACTATGTGTTTGTTTATAATTAAAATAGTATGATCCGGAGTTATAAGGTTTCTGTATTCGAACATGTTTTCCATCCACAGCCCCGATCACATTAGGGACATTCCATCGAGTTTCAAATTCCTTTGCAATCTTTTTCCATCCTTCTGAAGATCTGGGTGGGTACCTTTAAATAAAAAATATGTTTCAGAAAATGCCACCACCAACCACATCAAGGCAAAAAAAAAGAAGATAGTTGTGAAACATCAGAATTATTTTCTGCTGCTACTTCCTATTTCAAGAATCGTACTGAAGATGACGCTGATGTCATCGCAAAAGGTTGGGCTGTCAAGATTAGAAGATTAGCTGTAGATCAACGCCGATATGCTGAGAAGATAATTAACGATGTTTTATTTGAAGGAGAAATGGGCACATTAACTAGACATGGTGTTACTTTTTTACAAAATCCTTTGCCTAGTCCACTTTCATCTCAATCGCCAATGTTCAGATATAACTCACCTAGTTCCAACCATTCTTATATTTCCGAGGAATCTCCCGCTCCCATTCAATCACCTCTGCCATATCAATCACCATCTCATCAATCTCACAATATTCAGCAATCTGCCGCTCCCATTCAATCACCTCTGCCATATCAATCACCATCTCATCAATCTCACAATATTCAGCAATTTCCCGCTCCCATTCAATCACCTCTGCCATATCAATCACCATCTCCTCAATCTCACAATATTCAGCAATCTCCCGCTCCCATTCAATCACCTCTGCCATATCAATCACCATCTCATCAATCTCACAATATTCAGCAATTTCCCGCTCCCATTCAATCACCTCTGCCATATCAATCACCATCTCATCAATCTCACAATATTCAGCAATCTCCCGCTCCCATTCAATCACCTCTGCCATATCAATCACCATCTCATCAATCTCACAATATTCAGCAATTTCCCGCTCCCATTCAATCACCTCTGCCCTATCAGTCGCCCTCTACTCAGTCCTACAATGTCCAACAATCTTCCGCTTCCAATAAAATTCAATTCCTTTCTAATCAGTCCAATATATTGGAGGAATACAACAACGAAGATACAACAGCTGCCGAATTTCTTAGAACATATTCATCTTTTTAATAAAATTCCTTAATACTTTTGTTAATTAAGATAACTACCTAAATAAAGTGTTAATTTCTACTTACCGCAATGTTTTCTTTTAATTTCTCTATGATAGCCTCACAAGTTTCTATTATTATACCTTCTAATGTGTAAGGAGCAATAGCACAAGTAAATTTTAAATCTTCCAAATCCATGCCAGTAGCCAAGAATCTTAAAGTCACAGATAATCGCTGACTAACTGGAATCGCCTGTCGCATGTTAGAGTCCTGTTTTTCAATGTTTGGCCTAACCATTTCCAATAATGTCTCAAATGCTTCATTATCCATTCTCAAAAAATTTTTGAAATCATTGGGCTCCGTCACTTGTAGAATCTTTTGCAAATGCTCATGGGTAAATCTATCTCTTAACAAATACCACTGCTTAGACCATCGTCTTGTTCGTTTCTTTTATGTTTTCTTCAACAAAGCAATTGTGAGAGCAAGAAAAGCCATATCTGCATCTAGAGACATTCTACTACTTTGCAAATGTTTCTGTTTTAGCGCAAGTTCAACACTCTATCCGATAAAATGATGCGAATGCTTGACAAGAATGTTTTTTGATGTCGTGACCTCGTCAAGCATGCTTGTCAAGCTCGTAAATGCTTGTCAAGCAATTTTGATCGTCTAGGGACCCCATTAGGGATTCGTCAGTGTGCAGATACTGCAAGAAGGAGGGCCATACCTTAGCCGAATGTAAATTGCGCGAATTTAATAATAAAAAATATAACAATAAATTCAATTACCCCGCGCAACAATATTCTTCTAATGCCCAAAAATCTTCATGTAAACCTTGTGAATAATGAAGCATTATAAATATTTTAGAATCTGATCAGAATACTTTAAATTACTAAACGTCTCGACAGGGTGTCGCACGAGACGAACTTTAAAAGACGATGCCGTTAATTCTATATCCAACCACCATCTATCCTCTAGAGCTATACGACAGAGTAACCAGCCCCAAACTGGCAGCTCTCAAAATATCACGCGACAGGGTAACCTGTGCGTCTGTTACGTGGGACAGCGTCCTGTAAGCGTGGAAATAATTTGGAATTCGCTTTAACAAACATTACAGTTTCGAGGATATACAGTCAAGGCAAAGTTAATACCTTGTATCTTTTAAAATACGGTTTAAAAGTATCAACAGTCTTTAAGCCCAATGCATCTCTTTTGGGCCTTTAATGCGATGTTGAAATCGGTAGAATTTCCCCAAAAGATTATGCCGTATGAGACGCAGCTAAGTCGTGATTGGCCGCAATTAAGATATCTATATTCACGACTGCAGCTAGGGAATGCAAGGCGAAAGCAGAACTATAATTTTACAGAGATTCTCTATGTGTGATTTCCAGTCCAGTCTTTTGTCAATGATTACTCCGAGGAATTATCAAAATTTGTGTCCAAATTATTACTCGTCAAACGTTGGCTAAAATGCATGATATCAGTTTTATTAAGAGGGCTATCACAAATTTTTCATGTTTAGAGCGTTTGACTCGAGTTTTGATGTGTGATTATGATTTAACTAAAGCCACAATAGTAAAAAAAATACATGCCCGAGAAAGTTTGATTCCTTCTTTTGGGAGCGCATTCAATAAATATTCCAGTTTGTTCACATAAATCAGTAAAAAACTTGTTTCTGCAAAGGCTGTTTCATAAAATTTTACTTTCGGGCATCTCGCGATGCCCTGTTACATCGAAGATATAATAATTTAATCATTTATAAAAATATCTACGATACAACTGTATCTTCTACTATGGTATGCATACATCAATTTATGTTTCATACAGTAATACACCAAAAATAATTCCGTAAAACAGAGAGTTAATGATAATTTTTCGCCCGAAATTATATTTTTTATCTATGAATATATAAAAGAAATTCGAACAAAAAGTATTTAATAACTAAGATTACTTTGTAACCTTGCTTGAAAAAAAAAATAACTCTAATTTAAAGTAAATTAATATTTTTAAATAATTGTTGTATGCAATGCTATTTATCAATATAAATCACGGGACGCGCGGTCTTAGCTTTAGTCCGCGCCGAGCGCTTCCAAAGAGAGGACGTATCGCTCGCTCGCTGTTGCCGTCACGTGGTCTCGCTCACCAATTCGCCAAGAATAAAGCGCGACCAACACATCTTAATACAAGTGTTTTTTTTTTATTAGAGAAGGTCGGATTGTAATGCATAAGTATTTTCCTATGATATTCTAACGCGAATATGTATATCCTGTATTATAGAAAAAAAAACTTACGTAAATTTATGGTCCCAATAGATGGAGAAACTTTCAGAACACATTCAGACCACCAAAATAAGGAAGATGGTAAAAAATATACAAGAAAAACGCATAGATACTTATAAGAAAAATAATCAGCTAACGAAAATACACTAATATAGGCCCTGCAATTGATTATTTTAGGTCAAAATAAAATCACTTTAAACAGTGTTTTTTTTTTTTTTGCTTGGATATCTTTAGTTAGACGTACTGAGCGCTGTGTTAAATAAAATGTCCATCTATTTTAATTAATAGTTGTTGTTGTCTTCGTTTTCTGACTTTTTTTTTTTAATTCAGATAATTATTTTCAGACATAAGTAGTTGCAGTGTGGACTGGTACTCAATATCAACTAAAAGTTTTCAAAGTTAATGATTTCTGGGGGGCTAAAAAGGCCACTTTGGCAGAATCATAAAAGGATAACATTATGAATCATAATATAGCGAAGGCAGTCCGTGTTTTTCTTTTTTCGCTGCACTACGTTAGGTATAATCAAAGAGATTGGGATTGGATTTTGATTGGATTGATTGGTATTTTAACACTGACAAATAAAAATAACTGAATAATCCGTCACCAATGGGATTTGATACGATTAACTTAACAGCTAGCTGTCCACTATGATTCTTAATTTTATCCTTTTATGCTTCTGCCAAAGTGGCCTTTTTAGGCTCCCTGGAACCTCAAAATACCGGAACCAGAAAAAACTAGTTTTATTAGGAGTACGTGCTTCTTGAAATCATAGATTAGAGAAAAGCACAGTCTATGCCACGTCAGAGATTTTTTTTTTCCATACCTAAAGGGTGCCAACGGGACCCTATTACTAAGTGTCCGCTGACCGTCCGTCCGTCCGTCTGTCAGTGGCTCATGAGCCGTTATAGGCAGATAGTTGAAATTTTTCGAAATGTGTATTTTATATTGCGATGTGATTTTTTCAGCGCATATTATTGCGGTGGTACGAAACTCTTCGTGTGCGAGTCCGACTCGCACTCGGCCGGTATTATTTTGTTAACAACAGACCTGTACTGCTGGGGAGTTTGTTGCGCCACTTCTTCTTCTCAGTGAAAGCGCTAGGAAATGGTGAAGGGCGGGCGTTTTTGGGGACTGTCTTATGTAATTTTGACGTTCAAAAAGTGCAGATTCTCAGCCTAATTTGAATAAAATTACTTTTGATTTGCCTTTTTTACTTTCTTTTGACTTTTTTATCCAAACTGTAGATACAACATCACATTGCACTTATTTCTATAAATAAGTACTTAAATGTCTACCTACCTGCTGAATAAATTACATATAAAGAATCTTCGTAAAAAATTAGGTACCTACCAACAAAAAGTATCAGTGCGATTTCTTTCTTAGAAACTGGCAACGCGCAAGTAATGCTTCTGGCATCGCAAGCGTCTATAGGTTGCGGTAACTACACACCATCAAGCGGGCTGCGTGCTAGTTTGCGAAAAAAAAATCAAGTATATGTTTATGACCCTATAGTAATTCTATAGATAAACTGCTGTTCTAGGAAACATTCATTGGTACAAATAATATTTCATGAACTATGTATAACAGTAATTTAATTTATTTCGAAAACAAAGTAGCAAAGGCTCTTGTTGGTTTGTTCCTGGCATCGGACGCATAGCCGTTTGCATGTGTGCGTAGCATACCTCTTTAGATGCACACGTGCGCATCCGCTGCCGCGCGCCGTCGAATTTACCTAAAACTGAGCACTTCGATTTTGTAATAGCGCCCTTAAATGACTCAGCGCTCGTCTCTGCCATGGCAAAATCGGGATACAATACATGGAAATGGCCCAAGCCCGCAGACATCATTTGGTATCATCATTCCAAAATAATACAAGTCATCAAGGAACCAAAATCAATTTCTAAGATTATTTAATCGAAAAACAAATACTTATGCAGTACGCCAAAGTACTAAAATTTCTACCACTCATTTTTTTTTTCCTGGCAACTCTATTTTTTTTTCTTTCTCCCACGAACCGTATTGGCCTAATTTTTAAATACAAATAGGTGACATTGTGCAATCGGTAATAGTTTTAGGTATATTCAAGGAATTGTATACTGGCACATTTTCACCCCAACAAGGTAGGCGAGAATGTGCCATCAATATTATTTATTTTCTCCATATTTATAATAGATAAGTCAAATTTATAAAAATAATCTTATAACGTAATGGTTAGAGAACTAGGGCGAGTTCTTTGTTTTGGCGTAGGGTTCATATATTTTTTTATATGATCAAAAAACCTTGAAAAGTGGCACATAGTCACCTCGTTCGACTATAGCAATATACATCTTTCTCTTTTATCACATTTTCTGGTAACCCCAATGATGTTATAATACGTCATTGGGTAACCCTTATTTAACACAACATTAGAAAAATATGTGAGGTCCGATGGTGCATCGTTAACACATTACAAGACTACTTGTAAACAAGAATAACTGGATTGATAATTATAAAGGTTGTTTGTTTTTGATTAACTACGAGATAATGATCCCACAAATATTGGGAATTATTAACACTTGCTCATATATGTTCCAATGCAATTTTATCAGATAAGTTACAGAATCAATCCGCCGAGTAAATTGCCTATTAATAACGGAGAGGATGACACTGTCTAACACTTCTTGAAGTCAGGTATGCACTTGAACGCGTAGTTTTGAAGGGTGGCCTGAGTGAACTTTCACAATATTACGTTGTCGCTCCATTTGTATTTACTCTGGCCTTGGCGATCAAATTTCACATCACCCGTCGCACAGACGGGTATTTTGCAGTCCTAGCCGGGCGAAATTGGTAAAAACAAATTCCAACACAAAAGCAAAAATGAATACTTGTCAGCAAGGCAGGTAGCTGCTGAACAATAGACGACCCTTTTCAGGCTCGTGCGCCTTCGCCAATCAGCCACAAACAGTCGGAACTTGATCGTTGTCGCATGCGCTCGCGTCAGTTACTGGCTACATTAAAAACGTACCGTGTTTGAGACCTCAGTGCTTTTTTATTGTGAGTTATTTAAACAAAACTAATATGGATTATCATAATACAGGTAAGAACAGTTTTATTTATTACGATTCACTAATGTTTAAATATATTTGTAAGGTTCAAAGTAAAGAAGATTGGCAAAATGGGTACCGAACCAAACTGGGTCAATTTTAAACGTTTCAAAAGAAGACTAACTGCAATTTGCAGATCAAAGCACTGTTGATATTTTCCAATTTAAAATGTTTTCATAGCTGTTGGAGGTAATAAATAAATCTTAAAAGTGAATTCTTATGCAATCGTAAACAATTGTAATGCAAAAACAAAACGCATTAAAACAACTCATACAATGCGTGTTGCCATATTCAACAAAGTAATCGGTATAGTTAATCGATCATAGAAATCATTCGATTTTAAAACCGGTGCTTATTGTATTAAAAAATGGTTTGATATAAGTAGACTAAACATATTTCGTCAAATATTATATTAACGAACATCTATTTATATAATCTGAATTTCAATCACAGACATAATTTACTTAATTATGATGATAGGCTAGATATAAAATCGATTTTTTACTGATTTCTGTACTAATAGTGGCAACACTAGTATAAAAAAAAGAAAGGATTCAAAAATGTCTTCCGTTTTATCTCGTGCTCTCGTTCATGGTTTCAGGTTGTATTTTAGATACTGCGTAAGTGAATGTGAATTCGAGCTTTGTTTTGATTTCTCGTGTTGGAGGTACCTACCTACATACTGTTCACGATTTGTGTTGAGTTGAACAATCTTGTTCCTCCGTAGGATTGAGTGACAGTGAGACAGGACTCGGTGTATAGTTTAGTTTTTTTTTCTATTGTTTTTATTAGTTTAATTGAGAAAGTGACTCTTGTGTTATTCCTATTATAAAATGTCGGCGACCGATCTTCGCTGCATAAACTGTGATATACGCCTAAGACATATAAGGCGACATGTCATTTCTGGTGAAGGTGATGGTCTTAAAGCTGTAATTCAACACTGGACCTACCCTCGAAATGTAAGTCGTCGTTTCAACCGATAGACGTCCACTGCTGGACATAGGCCTCCCCCAATTTTGGGGTGGGTTTGCCATAATCGCCACGCTTGGCAGGCGGGTTGGCGATCGCAGTATGGTATGATGGTGGAATAAATAGAGAACGCTGCTGCCCATTCTCCGGTAAGACCCTTAGTCGCCTTTTACGACACCCACGGGAAGTAAGGGGTGGTGCAATTCTTTAAGTCCGGCACCACACAGACAAATGTAAAAAAATGAAATGTAAGTTATTAATAAATAAAAATAACCCTAGTTTAAACATATCAATTGATCTCGGCATTTTGTTCAGTAAGTGTAATGATTAAAAAAAAAAGTATTTTAAGGTGGGTAAATGTAATAGGGAGTGTAAACTAAACTTTATTGACTTGTTAGACGTATAAACAGTGTAGTAAACATTTAAAATGTGGACTTGAGACCTAAGACGACCCACTGACCAAAATATGTAAAATACCTAATTGATAAAAAGCGCTTTTGATTACGAGTGGTTTATTTTTATCATTTCCTGTAAATTGACTAAAGGTTTTATGAAGTCATATGATATTCTAAACAAATAAATAGTTATCCTATTTTCCGAAGCCATGGTTGTAGTTTAACTGTTTATTGTTGCTATATACATTTTTTTTTACAGATTAATGATACCGATTGCATCTGTAATGCTTGCTGGGAGTTAGCCAATTATCGATTATCGAGTGGCAATCAACAAGCATCTACATCACAACAAGTTGGTCATCGTCAACTGTATATTAATTGTGGACGTTCTATTTTACGAGCCAGTAGCCGACAAGTGATCAGGCCAAACGCTAATGAAGAGGAACAACGGATGGCAACTATTATATCTACATGGATACACCCACGTCAGGTATGTTCACATTTATAATACACAATATTAGTTCTACTGTCGAACAATTTAACTAACCAACTGCTACTACTAGACACAACAGGACATGCAAAAATATGTTTTCCTTTAGTATATTATGTAATAAAGTAATGTCCAATAAAGACAATCATTTAAAACAAGAACATTGAAATCTAGTAAAATGTACATGTTTGCTGTAAGCTAGTAGTGTATAAAAAACATCTTAATATTCACTTGTTTTGATGAAATATAATACATCTGTTGCTGTTTGTTGTAGCTCATTTCAACTGACCAAGCATGTGTTCCCGGCTTCGGGCTCAAAGAGCCTCAAGACGACAACAGCCTCTAATTATAAGTGACCAGCCACTTCATGTACAAGAAACAGACAACCTACTAAGTCCAGATGCCATACACAATATGTGTATTAATTGTGATATAGAGATTGCCTGTGAGGCTGGACATATCATATCAAATGTACATGAAAATCTTGTGGCGATTATTAAACTATGGACCTTCCCAAGGCCTGTAAGTATGAGATATATATTATATACGTTTATCTTGCTGTGGTGTTATGGCTGTGCCACTTGAGTTAGACTCAAGGCTCCCCTCCGGCTCACTAGTATTGCTGATTAGTACAACTAGTACTACAAATAATACAGCTTTGTATCTCTAGTACTACCAGCGGACATACTCAGGGACTTAATGTTTTTTTCTTTGTTTTGTTTTTTAAGCTATCAATATACTGTTGATCTTTTACCAGACTACAATTTACAATTAGTTTAAATACATTTCTGTTCATTAAATGCATGTTGTTTTAGGTCAGTGCAACTAACTGGATTTGTAATACTTGTTGGGAGATGGCAACACACCAGTTGCAACATACCTGCATTGTTTGTGGTACTTCAACAGAAGACAATGCAGCACATATTATTAATCATGCATTAGATAACGATAATCAGATAGCTGCAATAATCAACCAAAGGATCCAACCGCGTCAGGTGTGTTTTTTTGTTATTTTACTACAGAGGGAGTAGCATTTCTCAGACATGTTTTGTATTTTAAGAGATTAACAAATACATCCTTATTGACATTAACCACTATCTGATGCAGAGGTAGATAATCACTTCCCATTTCTGTCAATGGATGTTGCAATGATTGTTGATTCCTACATATACAATACATGCACATATCGAATGGTCATTATTGCCAATACAGTGCATTTCCCCATGTATAGCAACTTATTGATGGTTCTATTACCAGTGGTGTTTTTCTATGATTAAAATAATAACAAAGAGTCATAATAGTATTAGCAGTTGCAAAAAGGAATATTATAACTTATTGATTAGTAAAAAGTAGAATTTATGAACCGCACAAGCACTTAAATCGGTCTTTATTCTATTGAACAGGTCACACCCAATGAACCAGTATGTGTAGCATGTTGGGAACAAGCACATGAAGATTTAATCAGGAACATTGAACATGAACTCAGAACCCAAACAATAATTCTGCCTAACTTAAGAAGAGTAGCGGAAACTCCTAGGCATTGTTTATTTAGTGGTTGCACCAATACGGAACGTAATCATGTTCCTGATAATATACGACGACAAGTGTTGAGGAATAATTATTTTTAAATACCCAGAGGTGCTCGGGTATGTAATTATCATTTAGGCCGCAACAAATATAATGAACTATATACAGCTGAATATAGTTTTGACTATTTTAATCCGAATCAGATTGAAGATTTGATATTCATATTAACAGAAGACCAGAATGAATTTCAGCTTGGTGATATACAAGCACTGCCAGAACACTGGGTGCATTATTTTGTTGGAATAACAAAAGAGCAACACCAGCAGATTCTCAATGAAACCTCAAGACTGTGCAACATGCGTCGTGGGAGCCTTGCACTGACTGCCTTCTTGTGCAAATTGCGAACTGGCGACTCAAATGAAAGGCTTTCAGCACTCTTCCAGGTTCCGAGGCGAACATTAGAAACGTTGATGGATGTTGCAAGGGAGATTTTAATTCAAGACTTTGTCCCCAGTCATCTGGGTATAGAACACATAACACGAGAAGAAGTTACAGCCAAAAATTCGATCATAGCAGATGGTTTATTTGGAAATCTAGAAGTGCCAAATGGCCAAAAAAATACTCAAAAAAGTTCAAATTACCTTTTCCAAAAAGAGACATATTCATGGAATTTATAATCTAGAAATAGGTCGCAATTTCGCAAACAATTGGACTGGACCAGTTTGGGGGGAGAAAATACATTATTAATCCGGGCGAAAATAAAATCTCGTCACGTGGGACGGAAAACTTATATCGTTTTTATTGCTGTAGAGAGGGAACAACAAGGTAAAAAATGCCATCATTGGTTACTGTTGCAACTGTATGTGGGGCTGAGAACAGTAGGCTGCTGTTTATTTGGCATATGCGAGGCATGAGAGCGCCACTCCGGCCGAATTTCTCGACAGTGTTTTGTTAAGAGTGTAATAAATAGGTACAATAAAATGCTTTTGTAAAGTATAAATACTTTTTATTTTTACCAGTTACAAACTGTCTCCCTAATCTAATCACACTAATATTATAAAGGCGAAAGTTTGTGAGTGTGTGTGTGAGTGTGTGTGTGTGTTTATATGTTTGTAACTTCTTCAAGCTCAAACGGCTGGACCAATTTGAATAAAATTTGGTGTGGAGGTAACTGACAACCTGGATTAACATATAGGCTACTTTTTATCCCGATAATTCCCACGGGATCGACACTTACGCGGGTGAAACCGCGGGGCGCAGCTAGTATAATAATATATGCTGAATCAGAAATAATAATATGTTATTATCTATAGAGATATAATCTTTTATCAATATATAAGTATGTAAGTAACATATTCCCGGGTACACAAATGTAGAAAACAAACTATATTGTCTCTGGTTTGGATGGTTGTGGAACTATCGTTTTTTTCGATTACCTATCATAACGTAAATGCTTTCACTACTTAGCACGGAAGCGGAAGAATGTATAATTACATTCTTACCGTTCGTATTATCAATTTATGTTTTGGGAAAAAAGCCATTACAAATCATAAATAATAATTCCTAATATTTTAATAGTGTTTCAATAATTGTAAATAAGTATTTATGAGGAAGTATCTATCGACCTACATACAAGGTAACCTTAGATAAAAATAATTAATGGGAGACTGGACCTATGCTTAGCAGTGGGTGGGACAGTAGGTATGGTGTCATTGAGATAAAAATATTTTGTTGATAAAATATCAAAATAATATGTGATAAACCAAAACGTCGAAGTCGGATTCTTACTACCTATGTAGGTACTTAATCGCATTTATGAGATGAGATGCAGTTCTTCAATGGTAGAGAATCAGAGGCCGGTAGAATATACCGAAGTGAAATGCGCGCGAAGAAATAAGGTGACGTAAAAGCCAAGCGCAAATGTATATAATATACTAAAGTATTCATTTCACGGTTCTAACCTCAAAATATTAATCCACTTAGGTTTAATATTTTGAGGTTAGAAGTCGATGTCAACATTTTTATTCCCAACACCTACGTAAACGCTACGATTACATTTTATTTTAGATTAAATTAAAGCATTAAGATGCACATATTTACTTTACGATACGCAACGTCTTTATGCGGTACCGAAATTACATGGACATCTGCCATTCTCCTTTAAAATTGTCACGATTTTTAAGCAGTTTTTATCTGAATTGTACATTTCAAAATGATTATTGTTATCCTTCCGAGTGACGATTTCTGTTGTAACGCATGACAAAAACTGTCAGATAATAGGTAGGGTCGGGTGTCTCACAATGAACCAGGCAGCTACATTTAACCACCGCCAAATCTCGAAAATGCGACGTTGTCAAACCGCGCTAACATGAGTGAAAGAGAGCTATTTACGTTCCGTTCCTGCCTACTAGTTTGCGTGGCGATCGCGTGCAAAGTGGTTGTGTGAGGAGCATTAGAAAGCAAACTGACTCAAAAAGTAAGTATTTTTGGCAAATTTCATTATTTTTTAGCTTTTTTTGTTTAAACAATATCGATTTATTTATATATACACTGTTTTCTACGGTTATTTAGCAATTAAAAGCGCTATAATTCGTGTTTTTACGAGATTGTTTTGCCGGTAAAATTTTAAGGTTAGTTATCAAAACGTGGTGTGTCTCACAGTGAGCCACCTGAGTGTGGTACACATTGAACCATGGTTCATTGTGTACACCCCAGTCGTTAAATGAGTGTATTTTTTTACAATTATTTTAATTTGTTATAGAATGGCGCGAAACAAAGTAGGAATAAGAAAAAGACAGCCGGCCTTAAGCATGTCGGCAGCCGAATGCCCCCGCATTCGGCTGCCGACATGCTTAAGGCTCTTAAACTGCACAGATCAGGTGAAAGTATCAGAAAAGCAGCGAAAACTTACAATATTGCTTACCCAACCTAACGACGGTACGTAGCACAAAACTTAGCCGTCAATACAGAGGATCTTGCCGAGAAGAGATTAGTACCGAATTATGAAAATCATTTAATTTTTACCGCAGAACAAGAAGACATTTATAAAGAGTACATAAAGGAGTGTGCTCTAAAATTTTACGGACTGACCACAAAAGATTGCCGTAAAGTGGCGTACCAGATGGCGAAAGTAAATAATGTGACAATGCCAGATAGCTGGGAGCGAGAAAAATTGGCAGGAAAAGAGTGGTTACGGTCATTTAAGAAACGCCACCTTGATCTGTCAATAAAGAAACCTGAAGCCTGCAGCTTAGCCCGTGCGACAGCTTTTAATCGCACGACGGTTAAGTCTTTCTTTGATAATTTGAAGATAGCAATGAGTCGTCATCCGTCTTTCAGCACTGGTTGTCGTTTGTATAATTTGGACGAAACAGCCACGACGACGGTTCAGCGTCCACAAAAAGTAGTGGGGCCTAAGGGAAAGTTTAATATTGCAAAGGTGACCAGTGGCGAAAAGGGAACTCTACTAACCACTTGCGCTATTGTATGTGCTTCAGGTCATGCCTTGCCACCAGCGCTTGTTTTTCCGCGAATTTTTTTTAAAGATTTTATGTTAACGGGGGCTCCCCCAGGTTCTCTTGGGTTAGCACATGCTTCTGGGTGGATGACAAGCGAATTATTCGTTGATTGTTAGGTACTGGATACGGGGAGACAAGTGAAACACTCGACAGCTATGGACACACTGTTTTATGTCTGTTGAACACCGCGTGGGCGCAGCCACGCACACATGTAATTAACACATACACAACAGTCCCTCCCCCTATTTAACATAAATAGACAATTACGTATTATTATTTATTTTTTAAAAGAACTGTTTATAATCAACCCTGGGTATGTCCCGCAACAGTCTGCTGGAACATCTAGAATTCCGGGGTGAAGGTGTGGTTGACAATTCCACCTCATTCACCTCATTCCTGTCTCCCTCCCCACTATCAAGTGATTCTGAACCGCTGGGTTCGCTTTGAATTGGGTCGTCGAGCAAAGTAAAATCGTTAAAGTCCCCGGTTCGAGTCGTTCCTTTATGTAATACTATTTGATTTTTGTGTTTTTTGACGTCCGACAATGTAACATGGTCTTTTATTAAATATAGCACTTTACCCAGTCTTTTTATTACGGTCCCTTTGCACCACATAAATTTGCAATTGTTCTGGAATTTTTTAAACATGACCTCTTCGCCCGGATTAAACACTTGTTTGTTGTTGCCGCCATAGCAATTAATTTGCGAGCACTGTTTTCGTTTAACATTGTCGGTTAGTGATGTGTGTGGGGTCGACTTTAGCTTGGGTTGGAGTATATCAAGACGTGTTCTGAGCTTTCGCCCAAACACCAGTTCAGCCGGTGAGAACCCCGTGACAGAATGAACCGAATTCCGATAGTCAAATAAATATTTCAAAATTTTTAGCCTACACTCATTCCTATTGTGCGAACTTAAAACGCTTGACTTTATACCTTTTTTGACAATTTTTACAAAACTCTCTGCTTGTCCATTACTAGCAGGATTGTAGGGTGGTGATGTAAGATGAGCTATACCATTCAATAAACAAAATCTTGTGAACTCAGCGGATGTAAACGCAGTGCCGTTATCGCTTACAATCGTATGTGGTAATCCGTACTTAGACATAAAATCATAAAGCTTTTCGATAACGGTTGCCGAGGTGGTAGATGTACTCACGTCATAGATTTCTAACCATTTCGTGTGCGCATCTACCACTACCAAAAACATCTGATTATTCAGCGGGCCCAGGAAGTCTATGTGTATTCTATGGAATGGCGCATCCGGAAACTTCCATGGTGCTAAAGCCGCCCGAGGTGGCGAGGGTCGTAGCTGTTTACATATTTCACACGCGTGAATCATTTTTTCTAGCGCTTCATCAATGCCTGGGAACCAAACCCGTGACCTAGCCTCTGATTTCGTTTTTACAATGCCTAAATGTGAGCTATGTAATTCTTGTAAAACCTTGGGCCGCAATGATTCGGGAAGAACAACTTTATGTCCCCTCATTAAACAACCGTCTTCATATGATAATTCTGTCTTACATAAATGATAAGGTTTCAACTGCAAGCCTACTACCTTTTTAGGCCACCCATTTTGCACGCAATTTATAACTAACTGTAATGCCGTATCCTCATTTGTAGCTTTGGGTAACTCATTCAAGGTCAACGGCATGTCGCCTTCGACAACAAAATTAACGTATGATGCGCGATCAATGGGAGCGGCGGCCGCGGCGGCGTGTGCGCCGATGGTGTCTCCCTCGCACTCTGATTTACACTGTAAACTCGCCCGAGACAGATAATCCGCGTTATTATCGGCGCTCCGGACATACTCAATTATGTAATTGTATGCACTTAAAAACATCGCATACCTCTGCAATCTATTAGCGGACACTTCCGGTATACCTTTATGTTTCCCGAAAATAGTTATTAACGGCTTGTGATCCGTGCGTAATATGAATGGATCCGACCTGCCATATAAATACTGATGGAACCGACGTATTCCAAATATTATTGCTGTCGCCTCCTTTTGTATTTGCGAGTAATTCTTCTCGGCCGTATTCAACGTGCGGGAAGCGAATGCTACCGGGCGCTCTAACCCGTCATTATCTATTTGGGATAAAATAGCCCCCAAGCCACACGGCGATGCATCTACGGTTAAAACTATTTTAGCGTCTGAATTAAAGTGCGTTAAGACCTGATCAGATGTTAAACATTTTTTAATTTCTTCAAACGCTCGTTGATGTGACGTGCACCAGACCCACTTAACTCCCTTTTTTAATAGGTCATACAAAGGACTCAGGATACAGGATGCTCCTGCCACGAAGTTCCTATAATAGTTTACCAGGCCTAAAAATGATTGTAATGTATTAACGTCGGTTGGAATGGGCGCATCCGCTATAGCTTTCACCTTTGACGGATCTTTCTGTAACCCATCTTTGTTTATTATGTAACCTAAATATTTAATTTCGTTTTTGAAGAAATCGCATTTTTCTTTCTGTACCGTTAACCCTGCATCCTGAAGTCTTTGTAGAACTATATTCAACTTATTCATATGCCCTTCAGGGGTCCGGTCAGTCACTAAAATGTCGTCAAGCAGACATAGGACCCCGTCAAGTCCCGATAGCACAGTTTCCATAGCGCGCTGGAATATAGACGGCGCACTAGACAGTCCGAATACTAAACGGGTATAATTAAATAAACCCCGATGTGTATTGATACATGTAATCGGTTGTGATTCCTCGTCTAACAAAAATTGATTGTAGGCCGTAGTCAAGTCAATTTTTGAAAACTGTTGGCCCCCGTACAATTTTGAAAATAGTTCGTGTACCGTGGGTAGAGGATATTGTTCTATTATCAGCTGTTTGTTAATAGTAACCGAGTAGTCGGCACACAATCTAACCGAACCGTTGTGCTTAAGCACGGGTACAATAGGTGACGCGTACTCTGAGTGCGTGACGGGTTTTAGAACCCCTAGGTCCACTAAGCGTGTTATCTCTTCGCCAACCTTATCACGTAGCGCGAACGCAATTGGACGCGCTTTACAGAATATCGGTTTCACATTATCTTTTAATTTTAGTTTTACACGATATTTATTAAATGCTCCCAGCTTATCAGAAAATACTTCTGGAAAACGCGTTTGCAATTGGTCTACCATACTCATACTCTGCTCACCCTTCATAAAGTTACATGGCGTCAACTTAAGTTTAAATCTTGAAATAAAATCCCTGCCCAATAACGGTGGTCCGCCATTGCGGATGACGTACACGTCCAATGTGTTAGTGTGTCGCATGTACGTCACCGGCAAGTTTACGTACCCTACACATTTCATAATATTGCCGGTGTAGCTAAAAAAACTTTTTCTGGAATCTAGTAACGGAATATTACTGAACAAGTTTTTATAGGTACCTTCGGATATAACTGTCACCGCTGATCCACTATCTATTTGAAATTGTAAATCCTTCCCGTACATCGTAACCATTTCTGTCATGGGTTCCCCACCGACTGAGCGTATGTTAAACATAAACAATGACTTACCGTCGTCGTCCTCGCTCACATCACCTGTCAACACGTAATTAACCTTGTTACACATTTTACGTAAATGACCTTTGGTGTTGCACTTATTGCATTTGTAGCTTGCAAACCGGCATTGGGATGACTCATGATTATTACGACCGCACACTGTACACTTTAATTTACCGGCACTAACGGTTTTAGCACTCTTTACTTCCTTGGTGATCTTGAACACTGGCGTCTGCTGCCCGAGGACAGCCGTCACAGTGGTAGCTCCCGCTCGCGCGCACCGCACGCTCTCCGCTAGCTCCACCGCCTTGGCCAGGGTCAGCTTGTCGATGTCCTGCGCGAACAGCTTTTCACGTTCCTGCCCTGCTACCATTCCCATCACGAATCGATCTCGTAACGCTTCCTCGACGTTACTAAACTTACAATGTGCTGTAAGTCCTCTTAGCCTTGACGCCCATTGCGTGTATGTCTCGCCCTGCTGCTGTACTGCCGCGTAAAAATTGTAACGCTCGCTGAAGCCGCATATCTTTGGAAGAAAATGCTCATCCAATAACTGCACTATGTCGTCATATGGCACTTCTTGGATATCCTTTGGCAGGGTCAGATCTGCTGCCAACTTATAAGTACCGTCGCTCAGTGCGCTGAGCAGGATCGCCCGTCTCTTGACTCCAGTTGCATCATTCTTCGGAACTATGTCATTTGCAATAAACCATTGTGTAATTCGGCCTTTGTACGACTTCCATTCCTGTACGTTGTGATCGAATGTAGATAAAATGCCGATACTGTTCATTTTCCGATTATTATTTTGAGTTGTGGGTAAAAAATAAAACTCGTCGCCACTGTTAGGTACTGGATACGGGGAGACAAGTGAAACACTCGACAGCTATGGACACACTGTTTTATGTCTGTTGAACACCGCGTGGGCGCAGCCACGCACACATGTAATTAACACATACACAACATTGATGTTATGAAACATTTCATCAAACATTCTGCCGCCAGTCTAGAGAACCCTGCGCTTTTAATCTTAGACAACCATGAGTCTCACCTTTCCATAGAAGCCTTGGAATTAGCAAAAAAATCGGGTGTCACAATGCTCACTTTGCATCCTCATACCACTGCCAAGATGCAACCTCTAGATGTTGGGTTAAATGCCCCCTTTTAAGTTTTTTATAACAGCGCCATAGACTCCTGGATGATGAGGAACTCAGGAAAGCCCATGACAATTTACAACGTAGCGGAGTGCGTTGGAGTGGCCTACGCCAGGGCAATGACACCCATGAATATATCCGCAGCCTTTAAGAAATGTGGCATATATCCCTTTGACCCAGAAGTCTTCACGGACATAGATTTTTTGCCATCAGATGTGACGGACAGACCCGAATCAGAGCCCCAAGATCAAAATTTAGATCCTAATATCGAAAATGTTGAAATCGAATCCGTTAAATCTGATGACACATTTTATGAAGACGGAAAAGTAAGCCCATCAATTTTAAACACCGATTGTTTGGTAGAGACTCCAGTTGTAAATGAAGTTACGGAAAATAATTTCGAAATGCAACCCCAGAAACTTCATAGCTCAACAGTAGCAGGATTATCTACGATGTCTTCATTTATTTCACCTAAGCAATTTATGCCACCACTTAAAGCTATCCCCCAATCTAGTAACAGGAAAGTTAGGAAAACAGGAAAAAGCAGAATTGCAACAGACACTCCGGAAAAAAATGAAATTATAGAAAGCAAGAAGAAGCGTAAAGAAACTAAAACTAAAGTAAAAGAAGTTAAACGCACCGTGCTTTCAGATAAAAAAGTTAAAATAAATAACCTAAAGAAAAAGATTATGAAAAAGGTAGATAGAGATGAATCTACTTCTGAAGAAGAACTTGAAACGATGTTAGAAGAGAGCGAGACTGAAATTAGTGAGATAGATGAGTCCGAAGACGAAGAAGAAATGTTTGTTGTGAGAGGAAATTTCGATAAATTGACCCGTAATCCCGTTGAAGGTGATTATGTTCTCGTGGTTTTTGATGCAAAAAATATTAAAGTTTATTATGTAGCCAAGATCATTGAAGTTGACAGACCTTACTATGGAGTTTCATTCATGCGGTTAATGAACAAAGAAACCATGAAATTCCGGATGCCTTTGGAACTCGATTTGGCTAATGTCCAATTAAAGAATATTAAAATGATTTTGCCACCACCAAAAATTAATGGAACACAAAACCGAAACTCGACATATAACTTTCCGATACGCGTTGCTCCAACAATTAACTTGCGTTAAGGTCAACTGTTAGTCAAGAAGTGTTAGTACATGCAGCCAAAACTAGCCTAGAGACGCCTGGCCATAGAAATGCATCCAATTTACTGTCAGAAGTCATGAAGTCACCGAAGCGAGCAAAAAAATACAAACAAGCTTATTCTAAATGTTTGCAAGCTAGTGACACACAATTATCTCCCTTCAAAGCACTATCAATGTTTGTTGAAGCTGATCTTTCAAGAAAACAATATGAGATCATCAGAAATTACAATAAGAAATATTACCCTTGTTATAGCGTAATACAGAAAGAAAAGCTAAATTGCAGAAGTTAATTTGAAAGACCTATTAAATCACACGGTTACTAGGCTGCTTACTTATTTAAATTAAAAGAGAATTTAAGTTATTTAACTGAATAAGAACGTGGTTCATTGGAGCTTTTTTTTAAGTGGGGTTGTGACGGCTCGCAGCAGTCCCAGTTTAAACAGAAAATGCACAATGAAGACTCCACTCCAACATCTTCCAAAGCTGTTTAGTACCGCTACAGTTAAAATATGGAAAAAAATTGTATGGCAAAATCCGACTCCCTCCTCGCCACGTTATTGTAGACCTATGAGAATAAGGTTTGCTAAAGAATCTACTGACTTGACAAACGAAGAAATCAAATACATATTGTCAAAAATAGAACAACTAGATAACAGTCAATTCATAAATGATGGCTTGTCTGTTAATGTTAAGCATACTTTGACATTAACAATGGTGGACGCTAAAGTGTGCAATGCAGCTACGCAGACCAGCTCCACAATGAGATGTTACATTTGCGGAGCTACTTCTAAGCAATTCAATAATTTAAACATCAAAATGCCTGTTGATATAGAAGCCTTGGATTCGCTTATTTGAAAGTGTTTTGCGCCTTTCTTACAAGCTTCCGATAAAAAAATGGCATACGAGGTCAGATTCGGACAAAGCTGCAGTTAAAGAAAGGAACATACAACAAAGATTTAGAAAAGATACTGGATTAATTGTGGATGTGCCGAGAGCTGGGTTCGGCAATACCAATGATGGCAATACCAGCAGGCGATTTTTTGCTGACCCACAGAAAGCTGCGGAAATTACCGGTATCGATTACAACCTAATATTCAGACTTAAAATAATTCTAGAGGTAATTTCAAGCGGCTTTAAAGTTGACTTGTGAAAATTTGCTGATTACTGTTGGGACACAGCAAAAGTCTACGTCTCGATCTATGACTGGCATCCGATGAGCCCTACTAAGCACAAAATTTTAATGCATGGTGCTACAGTCATGGAAAAGGCGTTATTACCTATTGGACTACTATCGGAAGAGGCTGCTGAAGCTAGAAATAAGCATTTCAGAATGTATAGATACAATTTTGCGAGGAAGTTTTCCAGAGTAGATTGCAATTTAGATGAAATAAATCGCCTTCTACTATCCTCGGATCCACTGCTCACAAGTCTGAGGCCAAAGCCAAAGAGAAGGATGCATCCTTTTTCAAAAGAAGCGATAGCTATATTGTTGCCACCTTCTCCTGAATCTGAAAATGATTCCGATTCGGAATCGGAAACAGAAGAGGTCGGAGAAAGCGACAATGAACCCTGGCATTCTTCCTCATCAAATTAGATTTTATATAGATTTTTGTATAATTAGTTGATCAATAAAGCTTATACTAAATCATTAATACTTCTTCATTTTAACATCATATCATATTATTTAATTACTTTCACTTAACATCTAATACATCTGCTATAAAGGCCTCCCTCAATATCACAATGAACGTTCTTTAGCTTCCTGCGTTCCGCATAGAGCTCTGGACAGGTCGTCTGTACGCTTCGGTGACTTCATGACTTCTGACAGTAAATTGGATGCATTTCTATGGCCAGACGTCTCTAGACTAGTTTTGGCTGCATGTACTAACACTTCTTGACTAACAGTTGACCGTAGTTCACTGGTTTTCTTTCGCTTGTTCCTGTCAGAGAGTTCATGAAAAGGTTAAAATATGGTTCACATAACTGGTTGACAGCATTGTACGCCAAATTTTCCGCTCTGTTACTTCCTTCTTTTCCAAGATATGGTATGCCATATAGTGGGTAGCTAGTTTTGCTATCACAAATCCACCAGATTTTCATACCATACTTGTCAGGTTTACTGGGTAAATATAATTTTAATGATACACGTCCTCGAAAAGGTACTAACTGCTCATCAATTGTCAGGTTTTCTCCAGGCAAATAAAACTTTTTTAGGTTTTGATTTACACATTCCCATAACTCTCTAATAGGTGCCAGTTTATCTCTTGACTTTCTGAGAGACCTAGTATTTTTATCATCAAATTTCAAGAACTGTAGCAAAGAAGCAAATCTGTTTTTACCCATTGTAGCGCGAAATATTGGATTTCCAAATATTGGGTCCCAGTTTTCTCTAAAGTCCACGCCTCCTTGTTTATTGACACCTATAGTCAGCAAGAAACCTATAAATGCTTGCATTTCGATTGTGTCCGTTACTTTCCATCAATTTTGTAACACTCTTTGCGCCTCAGAATTGGTATGTTTGACTATGATTTCAAAGATATGTTCGTCGAAAAAAAGCTTGAAACTATCTATTGGATCTATTATATGTTTCCCCGGCGGTAGAACTACCTTATGAATACCACCACGAATTATATTGTGGCGAGGAGTTCTACTTTGTTTCTCAGGTTCTAATTTCCACTTCGTTCCATCTCTGCCGTCATAAGTTTGAGATGAAACGTATACTTGCAATGGTACATCATCACTGTCACTCCATAATTGTTCATCTTCATGCTCAGAAGCTTGTTCTGTCGCGTTACTTTCACTATCAGAACAACTGTCAACAGCAAAATTTTCTTTATCGTCGCTATGAAACTGACGCACATAAATGTTTTCGTCATCACTTTATAGTCCAGATAATTAATAATCAATTCGTAGTATTTAAAAAAAAAACATTATTTAGGCCCAAACATTTAAGTACTGCTCTTAACTCATACTGAGCACCTGGGCCTGGTGGGTGGTGGCAAAATGGTGGTTTGCTCATTTGGTTTTTTGGTTGACTCTCGTGTTTCGATTTGCGATTGTGTAAATTTTTATATTAAATCTGTTTGTTTTTCATGCAATATGGTGAATTCTTGTTGTGTCAGGGTGCAAAAATGAGTCTTATCCCGGTTACCGCTTTTCTTTTCACGGGTAAGTAAAAACAACAATCATATCCTTTAGGGTGGATAACCATGAATTTTGTTGGTCAAAGATTTTTTTACAATCTCGTAGTAGTGGGTAGGCAGAACAGCGGCGGCCTTAGGTGGTGGCGAACGGGGCAATCACCCGGGGCCTCGCTCTTGCAGTGGCCTCGCGCAACAGCCCAAGCAAATTAAAAAAAGGCTTGACTTTAGTATCCGAGGGCACGAAGTGAGAGGCGACAGTGGTTGCAGTTGGTAGGGGATGGGTCACTGATTATAACGTTATCACTCTTATTAAACGAAAATGCATATTTTTCGAGAAATTTATATAAATTGTTTCTAACCTCAAATCAGATAAAAAGTGTAACGAAACGTTTAAATAGGCGATTGACAACCAAATCTGTACCAGTATATTGTCTGTGGTGTAAAATGTCGTGTAAAATCGGTGAAACGGAACTTAACAAAGAACTGTACCGTCAGTGTTATTAAGTACTCTGTGGTTCATTCCGTTTCTTCCCGAGTTGCGTGAATGTGCTTCGTAGTGTTTTTATTGTGGATTTCTTTGACGACTTTGGCTTATTCTCTGGACTTTGATTATTTGCCTTCACTATTGACTTACGGTTTTACACTGGACACCGATTTTCTGCCTAATCGACTGACTTTTGCGCATACGACCCCGGACTTCGAGTTACTGCTTAGACGATCGACTTATGCTACCATGGAACTTCAGCCATCAACCAGCTGTTTTGCGGTAGAGGATGAACCTCAGCTATCGTCGAGCTGTTCTTCGGTCGAGGACTAACCTCAGCCATCAACAAGCCGTTGTGTGGTAGAGGACGAACCTCAGCCATCTACGAGCCGTTGTGTGGTACAGGACGAACCTCAGCCGTCAACGAGCCGTTGTGTGGTAGAGGAGGATGAATCACCAGTGAAGCGTCGTCTTTGTGTGGAGGAAGTGCGTCGAATGCGGAATTTGGTGAAAGTTTACCGCAAACTGGGCACGCGCGAGCAGGCTGTAGCATTTGCGGAAGAAAGAGGGATGCTACCACGTGAAAAAATTTGCCACTACCACAGGAAACCTATGTCTATTGAATATTCATCCAACAAAACAGTGGGCTCTTTTGTTTGTTACAAAAAACCATGCAGAGGCAAATCTAAAGTGGCCCGAGGCAAAGGTACTTGGTTCGACGGTATTAAAATAGAAATGCCGCAGGTCTTTTACATTATCAAAATTAATTAATATTAATATTTGGCCTTTTCTGCCAAATTTAATCATGATAGGACAATTAAAAAAGAATTTCTCAGAAGGAGAACACTGCTTGTCTACGGCAACTATAAACGACTGGTTCAATTATTGTAGAGAGGCAGTTGTGGCATTTCAAACTAATAAACAAACTGTCACTGCGAAGATTGGAGGTCCCGGTAAAATTGTTCAAATTGATGAAAGCAAGTTCGGGAAAAGGAAATACAATAAAGGTCGTAGGTCACAGGGTCCTCGGCATGATCCAGGATGGAAGCCAGGATCTTGGCTTAGAAGTCTGCCCAGACAATATCCGTTCCGCTGAAGTTCTGGTGCCCTTGATAAAGAAACATGTGGCTGAGGGCACCATTATACATACTGATTTTTGGCGGGCCTATGATTGTCTGGGCGACCATGGTTTTATCCATTCTAAGGTCAATCATAGTGACCCAGACAACCCCTTTGTGTCTGAGGACGCCACGCACACTCAAAGGATTAAGTCACAGTGGCGTGTTGTTAAATAGTTTTTCAATAAAAGTAACTATAATAATCGCACTAACAAATCATTAAGATTTAATGTATTTGTGGAGAAGAGATGTTGAAAGAAACAAAAGAGATCCTTTTGAAGACTTAATAAATGTCATTAATTTTGGTTTCAATAAATGAATAATTTATGAATGTTTTGTTTTTTTATTTGTCTTGTTATGTACCTAGAAATTCTGTTCAGAAGGAACCACTTTATGGTTGAAATAGGTCGAATCTGTCCCATGGGGCATCCCGACTCCACGTAGTGTTTTGGCTGCTACCCTGAGGGTGTAGTGCGTCCTCGTTTCATGGAAGTGGTACCAGGGGGAAGGGGGGACCCCCTCCCCCCTCCACCTCGTTTGCGTGCCCACGGATACTAAATTTTTTCCAAAAATAATAGTAGTTTAGTTTTTTAACATTTTTTTTTAATTTAAAACTTTTGATTTTGATCCTTAATTATTTATTAAGGTTATAACATAAGGGTAAATTAAAATAAAGTTAGTTAACTTATTCATTCATTATTTAGTGAAACCGTTTTAAAACATTATAAGATAATTAAGCCATTTAATAAGAGTTGATTCGTATTTCTAAGACACCATTAAAATAAATATCAACATCAACTAACAGTATTGTGTTGTAAACAGCCTTTAGTAATATACAATCTAAGATATACTGCAAGTATAATCAAATATTACTTAATCATTTATAGTAATAACATTTTTGTGATTTTGACAAGTTAAGATTGTTGTTTTTTTGTATACACAGTATCTAGTCTGTCATTTACGTGGGTCTCAAGTTTCGTAAATGTGATAGATGCCATTAGCGAACAAACGATATTCTAATATTATAATTATATCAAAACGAATTATCTAACACGCGCAAGCTGTCATTCTAGGTTTGAGGCACTTAAACATCATGAGTGTATATTTGGTTTCATGTATAATATAATAAGAATAAAGGAAATTAGTGATAGTGAACTTTTCAAGCAATGCAGCGACTTGCAAATACCTATGACAGTAGGAGAATCATGTGATATTGATGGACATGAATTGTACGAAGAAATAAATATGTTCATTCGTGTGTATGAAGGAAACGACGACATTATCTCGGTGCTGAAGTAAGTAATAGAAAAAAACAATAACTGAAGTTTACCCCACTATCGAAATAGTCCTGAGAATTATTGCTACCACACAAAAAAAAACTGTTACAGTTGCGTCTGCTGAAAGGAGTTTTTCCAGGCTTAAAATTATTAAAACATATTTTAGGAATTCGATGACACGAGATCGGCTGTCAGCCCTTGCTTATTCTTTCAATCGAAAATGACGTAGCTCATTCGTTAGATTATTGTGCTTTGATTAAAGATTTTAGTCTTAGGAAATGCCGCAAATATCAATTTTAAAATTTATGATCTCTGTATTTGCTAATTTTGTAAATCTTTCGATGTAAAATATTTTAAAACTCAAATTTTATTTATTTGTACAACTTTAGCACTTCTCGTCAAACATGACAAATACCTAAACAACAACCAGACCTACTTTCGCATCACATTCTTTTCACGAAGGACAAAGGGCCTCGCAAAGACGTGTCCTTCGACTGCACCGATGACGTTAGTTGTTATTTATTAATTATATTTGTAGATTTCCGAAGAATGAAAACCAGAAATGGAAGTGGGAAAATGCAGTGCCGGGAAAAATTTCAAAGTCGTCTGTTGTTTGCAGTGAGCATTTTAAATGTGACGACTTAATTCCTGGTTATACTAGGAAAATGCTGTTCCGTCAATATTTCCTAAGGTAAGAATAAATCAACCGGGTACGTGCGTGCATTAACTTAATAAACTTGAGGATTCAAATATTGCGACGCCTTTTTCACATAATTCTACTGAACCGATTTCCATAAAATTTTGCACACGTATTAAAATCACGTGCGTGTTAATACAAATATGTATGTAAAAGTTTAAAAAATCTGATTATGAATGAGGGTCATGAATGAGGGTCCGATGAGTAGGCGGAAGTAAAACTCCTCAATGATTGCTAGTAGAAGCTCTGATCTGCACCACTCTGCTCCAGTCTACCGTGTTTCATTAACTTCAAATATCGATCAGTGGGTCGTCTTAGGGGCGGATTTGTTAGAGTTGGAGTATACGGCTAGTTAGGGGCACTTTGAGCAGCAAAGAAAACAAAAAAAAAATTAGTAACAAAAATTTTTTTCAGGTACATGCTAAAAAAAGAGTACATGTTTTAAGCAATATCGGTCTTATTACAAAAAAATGCTTAAGTACTGGTTTAAACCAAGACTAAAAGGTCTAGGTTTGTGACGGTATTAAAGTTAGTACCAGTATCAAAATGTGTTCCGATTACAAAACGAAGACTATCCGAGAATCTTTTAGTACCAAAGAAAGTCCATGGTTCAAATAATATCCACAGATAAGAAACAAAAATGCCATTCTTTCATTCGTTCCTACAAGCTTTATTTGAAGCAACGTTCTGTTTCTATAAATATTGATATTATAATAACACTTGAAATGATTAAATAATTATTTATCATTACAAAATTATGTCATAAATTGTTCTTTGTTTAGGTTACAATATAATGAACAAGCACAACTTGTACTTTTGACGCGCTTTATTGAATCAAGTTGTCATGTTTTTCAACACCTCTAGCTTGAAATGGAGTGAATTACATTGGGCTGTCCGCGTCAGTTTGTAAACACAGACTACAATATAATGCATGTTTGCGTCCTGTTGAATAAGTAAATGCACTTCTTATTTATTAAAATTATTCTTAGTATTTCTGTTACTAACAGTCTGTTAGTTAGTTTGTGCGTGAAAAAAAACTCAAAAAATATGTTTTACTAACTTTTTCTTCAGAACTCCAGAAAAAACTGAAAACTGTTGTGTGTTGTGTTTCTGTGTGTTGTTTTGTATGTATTGAAACTGTTTCAGAGAAAACTGGAGTTCTGAAGAAAAAGTTACTAACATAATTTTTATATTATTATTACGTAAACAATGCCTTGTTTCATCTTATTTCGACTACCTAACGCGGATGTTCTTAATATTATAGGAAATATTACTTAATGCGCAAACCACTTGCACTCCAGGACTCAATGGGCATCCTCGAGGGTCGTGGGATAAATCTTCACTTAAAACATCCACTATTTATTCCTCAAAACGTTTTGTGAACCTATACTTATATTTAAAATCTTCGTCACTCAATTCAAAAGGATTTACACGATGACGATGTCTGTAAGATCGCTGAGACGTCTCCAGCATATCCAAATCATCCAAATCCATCAACCATATTAATATCCATTTTTTACGATTTGCAAATAAAAAGACACAATAATCATCAACGCTAACCTCAAAAATAAGTTAGTACCGATGTTAAACTAGGGGTCTCGGCGGACTAACTTTAGTACCATAGATAGTTCAAGAACTAAACTTAATTTTATAAATTACTAAACTTAATTTTTTTTTTTGATAAACTTCATTTTGTAATAGCGTTTTATTTAGTCATGGTTTAAACCTAGTAATAATCCCAGTACTAAATTTAGATCGTGTTTTGGAATAAGGCGGTATATGTATAGAGGAAAGACCAACATCAAAAACGATAAAACTGCAAGAAAGTGTCACAGAGGAAATAAAGCACTACGGAAAGTGTTTGTACGCAAACAGCATCTGCTGCAACTACTGCCACAAAGAATTTACGTCGATGTGTCAGTCTTACAACAACACTTGAAAAGACGTAATACAACTATTAGTAACCTAAAATGTTAGCTAAAAATAATAAAAAAAAACAATATGAAATAATATGATAAAGGGTCAGACTAGTATTGGGGTCGCGTTGATTTAGACGGAATACTAACAAGCGATTCTGAAACATTTGCTACAGAAGCCTCAGTGTTTCAAATAGTCTCTCTAAAGGAAAAAGTTGTCTGCCTTATCGCTTATTTTTTCATAGATAAGATTTCTGCGCACGTACAATCTCAGCTCATCCTGACAGTGATTCAGCTAAAAAAATACATTTGAAAACATAAATACATTTGAAATTCTGGGGTGCAATTTTACCCTTGAATATGAAAACTCATTTTGATCCCCCAATTAAATCTACAAAAGTAAACCGACCCCGCCCATATGATTAAATTAGGCCAAAAGGAGATGTTTGAAAACGGGCGTTTGAAACAGATGTTTGATACCAGTATCGAGAAAAATCCCTGGAATTCGGGAAAAATACAGATAAATTGCATAAATGCAAATTTTTCTTGTAATCATTTGATATTATCGACTTTCAATACGGCGTCTCGCCAATTGAGGTACTGTATGGTTATAAAACAATGACAGTATACCATAGATCGACCAGCGTTCATAGATCGTGAACTGTCTACTGCCACTTCAGTCGCTTTCGTTGTCGATCGTGTTTTGATGTTCGGTTTGTTTGAATTTCTCGAGTTATTATTAACAACCTCGCTTTTGGTTTTATGGATTTCGTACCGTTTCTTTCCATCTGTTGACCTGGCTTTCGTTTTTGGACTGTTACCCTTCACATCTGTTGACCCGGCTTATCTTGTAAGGACTTCGACTTTCTTGTGTGGTTTCGACAGTGTTCTTACGATTTAACATCAACGTAATCATCGTCAGGTAAACAATTTACTTTTCAATTACTACCGTATATATAACATAATTTCCTAGTGCCAACATCTATTTGTAATATGCAGTCCTAGTTCAAAGAAATAATACATAGCGAGCTCGGTTTCAGATTAGCGTATTTTTGGCGCGTATAAGTTCGTTTTTGGAAACGCCTAGGTAGGACTGCACTTATGGACGCGATCGTAGGTACATTGGTAGCTAGCTAATATTATTATGCTCACGACAATTTATTATTTGTTTTAGATGAGTCACACTATGGTGCCCTGTACTATATGTTCTTCTATAATAAATGAAGATGACCAATATTAATGTACTTGGTAATATGGGTCCTGATATCATTTCCATAATTGAAAATAACCTTGGCCATGAGGTTGGAACTTCAACTGTTTTGAATTATGGTTTCATACATGAAGCCGAATACGAAATAATTACAGAATTATTATTCTTTTTTTAGATGGATGAAAATGGTAATGTGTGTGGAAATTGTTCTGCAAACATTGTGGAAACCATGTCTGCTCCTGCTCCGGATACAATGTCTAATCGCATGCTGATGTCATCTCCTGTTCAAGAAGAGTATGTGCTTCAGGATGCTAATAATATAAATGTTTGTGTATGGTGTCAAAGCTCTTTACATATGAAGCGTGCTCGCGCCCTCCCAGCGGGCCCTGAGAGACATCTGATCTCTAAGAGAATTTCACCGCGAATTGTAAGTATTAGAATAGAATACTCTTTATTATGTACACCATATTAATTACAGACATAATTATAGAAACTGTACAAAGGGTGACACAATGGACGGTCTTATCGCTAAAAGCGATTTTTTAAAGACAACCTTTGGATGGATTGAAAAGGATTGAGAGTAAGGTTTGGAGGTTGATTAGGTTATCTACATTCACTTGATGAGCATGACCCCCGGGGTCCACAGCTCATTTACGGGTTCATTAATTAATCATTATTTTTCATTTAATAATTATTATTGTCATTAATTAATGCTGTAATGTTTATAGATACTAGATGGTAGGCTTGTATGCTATAGCTGTTGGGTACGGGCCAGAAACATTCAGCAGCAACAAGAAGTTGAAGCACTTCCTGAAGAAAGTGCTTCCTCGCCAATTATATTGAATAGTTGTGTATGGTGCCTTTGCTCTCTTAACAAAAGACGAAGACACTCAATACCAGAAGGACCCGAGCGAAATGAAATTATCACAAGAATGTTTTTTTTTCCAACTATTTGTTATACATAGAATTAATGATTAATTGATTATGGATAATGGTAATAGTAAAAATATACCCCGCCGCCGTATCTCTACGTCCCCGCCGCCGTATCTCTACGTTGACGCCGTGGTGGGGCTTGCGCGCTCCGACCTCTAGGCCTATGCCGGAAGAGTTTACTTTGCTGTATTCCAGCAAAGTAAACCTATTCGGTCTAAGGTGAGGAGCCAGACCAAGAGAGATACAGAAATCCGCAGGGCAGCATGTGGCGAACTGTTGGGCAGTAGCGACCCCACGGACCCTATCTTCAGGGAGAAGTCTTGTTCCTCACCTCTGGCTTGCCTTTATTGGCCGGCTGGAGTGAACAATGACGATGAACAGAGCTCCCACCTCATTCTTGCCTTCATTGGCCGGCTTGAGTGGAGATTCGCAAGAGCAAACGTGCTCGGAGGAAGGAAGTATTCCAGTAAGATGCTGGTAGGGATCTTGACCGTACTTCCGGGATTGTCCTGATAGCCGTGGAATACCTCTCCACTCCTCATAAGCACCTCAGGACATGTTGCCCCCTTGTTGCTACGTCACTATGTGCTAGCGACCGTTTCCGGGGGCCCATTGTTGAGTGTGCAAGTCACCCCCTGCCATTTTATCCGTGTATATATAAAACATTGATCAAGCAGGGGTCGTAGTTATTCCATAGTTCTTGGTAACCAGTCCACTTTAGCCACCCAAACCCATAGTCCAACTTTTTATTTTTCCATATCCTGCAATAGTCCTACACCAACCGGGGGTTATCCTTGGGTGCACTTGCATAGCGCATACAGGGATAATTGTCGGTTGGTGCCGCATTTCATTAAAATTTCTTAAGGGGCCTCTGCGAGTTGGCTTCGGCCCCTCGTACGCCTTCCAAAGGACCGGGACCCAATGGTTCCGAGAAAAAAGAAAAAATATTATTTTTATTTTGTCCCACCATCATCGCAATGTTGTTTGTGCATCATGTGGCATGTCATTGTTCCGAAGGCAAACACATTCTTTGCCCAATGGGCCTGAAAGAGAGGAAGTGGCAGTGATAATTTATCCCCGTAAAGAAATTATGTTTTTTTTTACATATGTACTCGTAGATACCTATTGCTGTCACTCCTTAGTGATAGATATTGTAGTGTGGTAGTAGTGTGCATACTGGTGTGTGGTTTAACTAGTATAGATTTTGGTTCTTTATTTATAGTCTTATATATTGATAACCTTTGTTTTAGTTATCTAGAAATGCCCTTCTCTGCACAACCTGCTGGATACAAACATTGGAAAATGTGCAAATTCAACAGGGAAATGTGCAGGTTCAGCAACCAGTATCAATGGAACTTGATCAGTTCTCTGTACAAATTCTGAAAGGTTGTGTGTGCCAGATTACCTTCTTAAACGTACTCTGTCTTCTCAAAAAGTATTTGTCACAGAAAATGCAAGAATTTGTACAGAACATAAATCGTTATATAATTAGGAGTTTCTAGATCAGCATAAGTTTTCCAACACTTTTACCAAAAACGAAATGGAGTCAATGCTGAATCTTAGTGTCCAGGAGATTAATCACTATTTTAATTTCTAAAATATGAATTCTATTGATGACAATATTTGTGTATTCTGGACTGGTTTAACAAAAGAAAAATATTTATAATATAATAAGTCCAGTATTGAAATGCAAGACTCCGCAAACTGCGTTAGGGGTTTATTTAATAAAAGCTCGAACTGCAGACTTCCAGGAAAGAATCTCCTCTCTGTTATGTTTGAGTGAATTCTCAATCACATGCATGCTCAATGCGGCAGAGGAGGCACTGTTAAGTTTATTTGTGCCTCTACACTTGGGCATAAACCACATAACAAGAGAAGAATTAATTAATCGAACTCTTATAATACCAGAGGGTTTATTCGGGAACAATGAGGGGAGCGTACCAACTGTTACTTGTGATGGTACACATACAGGATGAATTTTTCAAGTGGGCGTGGATGGCCAAATCCTAAACTATGAGGAATAGCGAAAAGTACTCAAAGTAGTCGCGGGGTCGATTTTAATGAAAACTAAAACTGCATCATTGGATTTTTGAAAAATCAATATTTGTAGCCAGGAATCTAACCCGTTGACTTTGAAAAAAAAAAACACTGACTGTATTATTACACGACTCGATAGTGTCCCTAATAAGGATCAAATTCTGGGAAGTCTGGCTGATGCTGCCACCCATCTGATGGATGATATTCGGATTTGTGCATGCATTATCATTAATGCCTTCCATCCAGAAATTGTAAACAGGCCGGATGCTGCAATAATTTTAAATCGTGCAATACAAAAAGAGACATGCCCAATACTTTGGCAGCACTAATTATATATAAACCGATTCCAAGCCCAGTTCACCAGTATCGTTGCTCAGCTTCCAGAAATATACAGTTTTCCTGAAATGACCATGTCAAATCTAATAAGATTTTGATTAGGCATATACCAAATTAAACAAGCCAGAAGTTATTACGGCGAACATGTGTGGCAACGTGGGTCATTTCAGGTAGAACTAACTATCTGAACATTTGGAAGTGGTCTCACAAGCAACCTCATCCCAACAGGACCCTTTATTAATTAGGGGTCGAATAAAGTCGCGCCATCATTCGGGAAGAACTTATTATACATACAAATACTGATGGCGAGACAAGGAATAAGTTGGGATGAAAAAATAACAAGTAATTATTGCAACTGTATCTGCGGACAGCGAACAGTAGGTTGCTGTGCGCATATAATGACCATTGTTTGATTTTTGGGTTGGGCTCGGCACTACTGCAGCACCGGCTTAATTTTTGGATGACATCTTGGTTAGAGAAGACAGAAAATGAATAATAGTAATAAATTAATTGTTTACCTATATATTTAACATCACACATATAACATCACGCCAGTAATGCCCGAAGGGTTAAGCAAAGGTGTAGGTACCTAATAGTACTCCCACATTTCGTCAGTTATGTTTAAGTCCCATCCTGACGGAAAACCGAATAAACTCGTGAATAAAGGAATTATAAAACATAAATTTCTGTTTTATTTGTATCTACATTTTGTTTGTTTACATTAGTAAAAACATATCTATGTATTTGATAGTTGAATCAAAAGATCGCTACATTGTTTTTGTCTGCGTTAATGTTTCGACGATTGAATGTCTGTATTCTGTACATTTATCCTCTAAGTAAAAATCTTAAATATTTTTTTTATGGCATCTCGCAGGTCAAACCTATGAGGTTGTCGCCTGCATAACTGGATTATATGTACAAACTACAACTAGATCTAAAATAATATTACAAAAGACAAAGTACGGTAACGTAGTGATTCTCTTTGACAATGTAATATGACAGAAATAAATATGTCAAACGTCAATAATCAATCAACATGACATGACGGGTTTTTGTTGTGTGTTGCAATGTCAAGTGTACATTCTTGTGCTTTGCTACCAAACAAAGCCAATTTATAGTAATTGGATAATTAAAAAATGTTTTAATTGTGTTTCCCCATTTTTTTGTATGGTGTACAAAGACCTGGCCGGGGCTCCATACATTTTGAAACATATCCTTTATTCGCCGAAACTTGTTTGCCATCGGAAAAAGGAGATAATTATTAAGTTCGCATATGTACAGAAATTAAAGATTTGCAAGAGGAAGAGGGGCTGAAATTAAAAAATAAGATGACTAGGGTACATGTCGATTTTTTTGGCAAGAAAATGAACGTCGCAACTGGCTGTCCAAGTACTCAGTTCCTCTGTGGCTGATGCAATTGACTATCTAAGGTCAATCGGTCATCCTAGCTTTGCTGGAAGTGAAGGCACAGTGGAATACCTACGGTACTTGGACAGACTGACATTCTTAACGCCAATAATCCCATAGGAACTGGTTTCAAATCCCCTTTGCGGCTAACAATAAACATGTCTGAAGACAGGTCTTCGAAGAAACAAGACATTACTTGACTGAACTTAAAGTCGACAGGAAAAATGTAATGACCCATAGAAGGAAGACGCCGCGACGACGCGTTTTTGATCTACTAATAGACACATACAGTTTTGCTGAATTAGCAACTGATTTATTTGATGCTAATATGACCTACCTATACAAGGCCTCGCAAGACCACATTGAAATGCTTTTTTCATGTGTGAGAGCAAGAGGAGGGGCAAATGACAACCGTACTGCTCTTTAGTTTATGTTTATTATGTGAAAGTTGTTATTTCGTAACAGCGACAGACCAAGCATTAATGCAAACTGTACAAATCCCGATTATGAAAATTCTGCAATACTTGAGTTCCGAAGTGCCAAGAGACCGATCGTGGAAGACGATAACACTACAGAAGAAAATGAGACATAAGAGTGATGTTCTTATGCACTTATTGGACAGAACCGATTTATCAGACTATAAACAATATATTGTACTACATATGTGGCTACATTGTAATGGAAATATTAGACAAACTAACATGTCAACCTTGCCGAGCCTTGCTCTTAACGCATCGTACACATAAAAATCATGACTACTTGATTGATGTTTGTGAATTTTCTTCTTTCACAGCCTTTGTAGACAGAGGAGGGCTAAAATATGCTTCAACATTTGTGTTCGATGTAGTAAAGTATATAGAAAAACTTTTTTGGTAATGTCTATAGATTTTTTTTTTCGGTTGGGAAATCTTCAAATGAATGGGGTTATTTGATGATTTGATCACCCGCTCTGGGTGGAGCGGTAGGGAGTGTCAGACTCTTACTGACTAAAACCCACCCACGTCCTTAGCCCTTTATGTTCCGGGGTAGCGGTAACCCTTTCGGACCATCCCGCTGAATGGATGCGGGATGTCTCCTGATTTAAAGAGTTTGAATATGAAAAAATGCTTAATCTGACATTACGTCAATTCTCCCTTAAAATTAAGAGCCATTTCGCGTTTTCGCGCGAATTTCTAAGATTTCAGTCGCCTAATTTTGCCCGGTTCCTATAACAAACGACTAAAATATATAATATACGTAAAATTTACCATCCGTTTTCTAGTTACCAATAACGAGCCGTAATTGGCGTTCCTATATTTTTTTGCATCATAAACGAGCTACGAGCCGTCATCCGTTTATTTGTTACCGAAGCCCTCCCTGGTGTCGTTCTGCGTTTTGTTAATATAAAGAAGCTTGTTTTTGTTTAAAGTAAAAAATTATGTAATTTTTTATTATTTGACGGTTTGTGTTTTGTAGATATTAATAAAATATTAATCATTAATATTTTATTATATTGTTAAATATTTACTTTCATAAAAAAATTTCATATATTTGTCATTTGTATAGAAAGTAACAAAACGCGTTTTTGATGATTGACAGTCCGATGCGAATGCGAGGAAGTAGTTTTTCGTAGGTTAGATCGTTTGCTTGGAAACCAAAATTACCGTGTTATTAAAAATATAAATCAACAGCTATAATGGATGTTGCACTGGTAAGTAAACTACATATTTTTGCTAACGTATCTACTTATGTCTCAGATCTGGTGGGGTTTGCACACAAACCAGTCAACAAGTGTTGCATGAATGTTGTATTTACTTTTAGGCCGGCCGCATTCGTCCGGTTTCCTGATTGGGTTTCTTGATCAGGAATTCAGATTCGGAAACCTGAATGCTTCATTTACATACAAAATGCGCACACGTCCTTACTTTTTCCGAACGGAAAAAAACCCGACGTTCGTTTCGGAATTCATTCCGTGCGTTCGGGTCGTAAGAACGGAAAAAAACCTAATGACGTCACCCCGAACGCAGGGCTCACATACATTTCGTACCGTTCGCCGCACACGAACGGAAATTTCCATTCGGAACCGCGCCAAAACCGTCGCACGGTAGTGGCGAATGGACGTGTTCCTACGATTTTGCTAGAACAAAATGTGTGAGATCCAAAGTTTAATAATGTCTGTGGAACAATATCCCTGTATATGGGATATTAGTCATGCAGACTACCATAACAGAGACATCAAGGAGCTCGTCGTTTCAGCCGATAGACGTCCACTGCTGGACATAGGCCTCCCCCAATTTTGGGAAGGTTTGCCATAATCGCCACGCTTGGCAGGCGGGTTGGCGATCGCAGTATGGTATGATGGTGGAATACATAGAGAACGCTGCTGCCCATTCTCCGGTACGATCCTTAGTCGCCTTTTACGACACCCACGGGAAGTAAGGGGTGGTGGTATTCTTTAAGTCCGGCACCACACAGACAAGTGTAAGTGCTCGCTATTTAGATGAGCTTTGCTATTGCTCGCTTAGGAGCGTACAGGTGGGTAATGAGACCTGGCATCTAGATGCTGAAGATGTTGCAGTAGTCGTCCTCGACCACAGCAACCCGGCCACTAACCTGGCCTGGTCAGTCCAACTCGCGCTGGCGGCGCCTTTCCCTCTGTTTTCACTCGATGAGGTGTTTGTGACGACCGGGTCAGAGGGCCCCGAGGATATGCGCCTCGCCTGCTTCCGCAGAAATGAGTCGTGCGTTACGATCAATAACAGGAAGCGGAAATTCTTGCTCGTTCACTCGGGCCCAGCAAGCGTGCTGAACTTCGTGGGCTTTGCGTTGGAGTCCGGAGTTCTGGACCGGGACCGTAGACCAGAGCCTCTGATACGGTATGACGCCCTACCTATACTGACAGGAGCGGTCTGATGTATGCTGGATAGCGTGCTGCCATTACGGGAGGTCATGAAACCGTGGACCCGCCAGCGCCTCGCAAACGCTGTAGATGAGGTGGTGACGTGGGCCACCACCAGATTCATGCCGCAGTGCGAGGTGAGGCGGGATGATGCCGGCCAGCTACACACCATGTGGCTTCCCGAAGCATACAAAGCGGCAGAGTATGCTACGTTCACATTGCCGCCTGTAGACAGGGACATGGACGGGGAAATTTTTATTACCACGACGATGCCGTGACATACCTCGATAACATATTTGTGACCAAAGACACGGCCGACACTCATCCAGCACTAAGGGTCGGTACCTGGTCTAACGAGGTAGAATTAGCAACAGGACTGGGCCTCGCTCTTTTCAACCACCGGAACACGGGACACACTGATGCGGAGGCAGGGACGGGGTTGGGTTTGGACGATCTAGAGAGGGCGTTACTAAAACGAAGAGCGTTCGAAGAGTGGAAGAAGGGCACGGGGCTTGCGGACCAGGTGGCGGCCGCTGAGACAATGGGTGAGCTGGGAAGCTTCTGGGCAAATTTGGTATACGGGGGGGGGGGGCGAAGGGGCCGACTCGGCGGCGGCTATAGGGGCTTATACTATGGCGGTGCACCCACTCCATGCGTTCAGCTGGAGCGCCAATGAGGCGGCTCCTGCATGCCAGGGGACCATGTCGGGCCTCCGGACCCCTCTATCAATGCACCTTTGCCATGAACTGGAGAGGGGGAAGGTTGAGCTGGAGAAGAGCGACACCTTTGGCCAGATTACCTTGGTCGGCGACCACTGGCTCGACGGCCGCATAGGAGCAAAGACCCCTGAGCCCCATGATATGCTGCAGCTGGATCGACTGTTGAATAGGGTGAACATGCTTAACGTCCAGCCGGACGACATAATAATGTGCGTCAGACCCCATAATGGGGAGGTCACATCGCTAGCATTCAGGGTTGATTCGGCCATCACTACACTGCTGGGAATTACCATGGGTTGGGCCGGTTCCTTTCGGGCCATGCACAACGTAACTAACCAGGCCGCCCCGTTCGGCTGGGGGCTAAGGGTGCGGGTGAGAGATTTTGCAGCGCGGGAGTTTCAGACTATAACACTCTCTGAGAGCATAGTTGGCAACCTGGAATCAGCACAACTAGTGCAAGGTAAGGCATGGCACGCCCCGCTACGAGCTAACACATCTGCGGGAACAGGGCGAGAGTATCTGTTGGGCCCACTCACCTTGGGGCCACTGCCAACGCGTAACCGGGGTGTAGCGAAAATCAAAGAGGATTTTCAGGACGTGGCGCCCACATCGTCGCCAGATGTACCGCTTGCGGGTACGGCGCAACAAGTTGTGGGCGCCCCGCCAGTAGCACCTACCACCAAGGCCGGGGGTTCGGAGTTGAGGGTAGAAACGAACACCGACCATACAGAGCGGCAGGACACGGCATAAGTTTAACACTCAAGGAGCTCGCATGGGAGCAAATATGTAAAGAAGTTTACAGTGATTGCGACAAATCAAACAAATGTAAGTACTGTACTTATTTTTAATATTAAGAACTGTTTTTTTTTTTATAAAATTGTTTGTATTTATTTATAATTATTTTAACTAAGTGTAGCTATTGTAATCATCTTTTCATTGTGGAATTTGAAAATTATTATTGTGGGTTGATAATTCTTGCACTGGGAGACTGAGGACAGTTGATCCCTTTAGGAGACATGGTACACGAGCATTATGAATTAACGAAGCGTATTAGATTTATTTAAAGTAGCAACACTGAGCTTCCGTTGCTACCAACTTAAGAATATAAAACTCATATGTCAATATTCCGTCAACTTTGCAAATGGCGCACGAGTGTTGTTTACGAGCGAGCGAAACTAGAATCGGTAAGTTTTTGATTTTTTTTTCTTATTATGAAATTTGTGTATCAGGGATCTACTGAGATAGAATAATTACTGTGTATATTACATATTTTCATAATAATCAGTTGTGAGTTGAAAGACTTAAGTTGTTTAATTCTGTATTATTTTTTCTAACTGAACTACCATTGAGGAGACATGGTACATTCAGTTCGAGGAGACTTGATCCGGGGATCAAGTCTCCTAAACTCGGTTTGCTTACCAGATTACATTATAACAACTGAATAGATTCTTTTAGTATTATTTTAAATAACTGTTGCTTTTAGGAACTAGGGCCCTTACAAGTATTTGACGCGTTTGTATATTATTTGCAGATTTAAAATGCCGCGTGTATACAAAACCAAAGAAGGCAGTAAAAAGCGGGAAAATATCAACAAAGATTCTTTAAAATTAGCAGTCCATGATGTAATATACAATAATAAGTCGCTACGGGGTACGGCTAAGTCTTACAAACTGTCCGTAATGACTCTCAAAAGATATGTTGCAAAAAAAAGACAGGCTATAAATACAGTCAGTTCTTCTCCCAAATATGAGCCTAATTATAAACAGGCGCAATATTTTTCTAAAGAAGAAGAATTAGATTTATCTAATTATTTGGAAACAGCTAGTAAACTGCATCATGGGCTTACACCCAAAGCCGCAAGAGAATTGGCTTTCCAATTCGCCGAAAAGAATAATAAAAGTGTGCCACAAACATGGCACCAAAACAAAATCGCGTCATACTCTTGGCTTCATGGTTTTATGAGACGTCACAAGAACTTGTCGCTTAGAGTGCCAGAAGCTTGCTTGCTTGCTTGTGCCTTGCTCGTGCTACTAGCTTTAATAGACATAATGTCGCCAAGTTTTTTGAAAACCTAAAAAAATTATATGTCCGATTTAAGTTTGAGCCTCAAGATGTTTGGAATGTTGACGAAACAGACATAACCACCGTACATAAGCCTAAAAAAATTATAGCGTGTAGAGGTTTAAAGCAAGTGTCAAAGGTTACTTCAGCTGAGCGAGGAGAATTAGTCACAGTCTGCAGTGCAATTAATGCTGTAGGAGTATCTACACCGCCCTTTTTTATATTCCCGCGAAAGAACTGGCAAAGTAGGATGACTGATAATGCTCCTCCTGGGTCTGCTGGAGCTCCACATCCTAGTGGTTGGATGACAGCAACAAATTTCGTGCTTTTTCTGCAACTCTTCAAAAAACACGTGAGGTGTTCCAAGGAGAATCCGTGTTTAATAATTTTTGATAATCATGAAAGCCATATTAGCATTGATTCTGTAAATTTCGCCAGAGACAACGGTATCCATTTATTAACCATTCCTCCGCATACATCTCAAAAGCTGCAGCCTTTAGATAGGATACTATTCGGCACTCTCAAATCTTACTACAACACCGCGTGTGACGACTGGATGTTAGCTCATCCTGGTCGTCCACTAACTATATATGATATCGCCGGCTGCTTAGGTAAGGCATATCCGACTGCAATGACGCCAAGAAATATAACCAAAAGTTTTGAAATAACTGGCATTTACTCTTTCAATGACAACATTCACAGACGACGAATTTCTATCTTCGTATGTTACGGACCGTCCAGAAGAGGCTGTTGCTGAGGCACAAGAAACTCAAACAATTGAACAGGAAAATAATGTCATAGAAATCGAGCCTGATGATGATATTGCTGAGGATAATTCTGATAATAATACCCCCGAAATAATGTCATCTCCCTTACTTCTCGAATCGTTTGACATAACTCAGTTTACGCATGATAATGCAGCCCCAGCTACTTGTTTAACTCTGGCTCAGCTATCTTTAGAGGCAAAAGAACTGCTTATCTCAATTCCTGGATCTAGTAATTCTTTTGCTGTAGCACCGATAGAAAAGGAAGTAAATTTTTCCCAAGAATCACCCGTAGATACTTCTGACTTACTTACCTCCGATATTCCTACCATTTGTGTAACTGCAACCTGTACAAGTGATACACTAACGCCAAGTGTAGCTGAATTGACAAATAATGCTCCTATTGCACAACGATTAACCTCTATTGTAACAGCTCCGAATCTTTTAAATGCCAATGAATCTCCTGCTACTACATCAAGATCTCTACAAAGGGAATGTCTTTCCCAACAGCCATTTTTAAATGTGAACTCCGCTGCTCATCCTCGAAATAATGTAATAATAATCTATGGTGTCTGAAAATAGGTTTTTCACTGATTTAGAAAAACCATCGACTTCAAAATATGTACGACTGGATATGATTAGACCTCATCCTAAAGCTGGGCCTAGAAAAAATAATAACAAAGGCAGAAAAAAAGGAACCACGAGGATTATTACAGACACGCCAGAAAAGAGAAAATCACAGGCAGCTAAATTAATAAAAAATAATATTACAAACACAAAACGAAAAGCATCATTAAAAATAAATAAAATAACATCGAGAGCGAAACGACAAAAAAGAAACTCCGATGATAGTACAAGTTCTGGAGATGAAGTGACAAAATCAAAATCAAAATGTTTTATTTCACATAAACCTACATGGGCACTTATGAAACGTCAGAAGCTAGGTGCACGGTTCCAATTGGTCGTTTCCTATGGAGAAGAACCGGCAAGAAACTACATGGTTACTCTTTTTTAAAAATAATTGGCTTTTACAATGTTTCCAGATTACAGTAGGTATGGGAGGACAGCGCAGGCCTGTCAACAAGTACCAAGTACTTGATAAAATAGAAAATGGTCTACAGATTTAAAGTCTATAAGGCCTACAAAGTCCTCACATTTACAACCATCACCAGAGTCCGATTATAACATAGAAGACGAAATGGAAGAAGAGAACAGCGAAGAGGAAGAAGATGACGTAAATAATCTCGATGAAGATATTGTCCACGAAGGCGATTGGGTAATCGTCAATTTTATCTCAGAAAGAAGTATACCACACCGATATGTCGGACAAATCATAAATGAATCGCTCGCTAGCCTAGACATCAAAGGACAATGCACAGGAACAGTACTCTTGAGAAATGTCTCGTGTCTCAAAAAGTTGAACAGCACCAACTATCATAAATTAAAATTTATTTTTTAAATAAGACTTAATTAATATTCTTAATGGGATAGCTTTTTGAACAATAATTAGTACTTTTAAGAGTATAAAGTACGCCATTTTTTACCTGTCAATACTAGGGGTGTCCATTTTTCTATTTTGTGTAATGTGCCTAACTACCTGTCTACAAAAATATCATGATATCGATTCTGTATTGATTGTTCGATTTATTTTTGCATATCAAGTTAAATAACTGTTTATTTAATAAAAAAGCTGAATACAATATTTTTTAACTATCGACAAATAGCTCGCAAGGTAAAATAAATAAATCCGTTTCTATATCCCCACAGAAATAGACATTAGGTACCTAGTAGGTACATTTATTTATCTTTTCTTCGAAATGAGACGAGACAATATTGCGCGGTGAGGTAGATATTTGGTTGGTATGGTTATTAGCTTTATTTTATTTATTGTTGATATTAAAATCGGAATAGTTTCAAAAGTCTAATCATAATAATACACCCACGTTGATTAAAGACAATAAAGATTATCTGTAATAACGAATTATGATTTTTATTTTTTTAAATGTTGCTAATTAATATGCTGTCTGTGTGGTGCCGGACTTAAAGAATAGCACCACCCCATACTTCCCGTGGGTGTCGTAAAAGGCGACTAAGGGGCGTACCGGAGAATGGGCAGCAGCGTTCTCTATGCATTCCACCACCATACCATACTGCGATCGCCAACCCGCCTGCCAAGCGTGGCGATTATGGCAAACCCTCCCCCCCTCTTTTGGGGGAGGCTTATGTCCAGCAGTGGACGCCTTTCGGCTGAAATGATGAATCAATATGTTTGCTTTTCTTCCTATAATAAGCATAAAGAAGCTTAAACACAAAATAAGTACTCAACGTAACAAAAGAGTTCTAAATCACATGTACTTACTGATATTTGTAAATGCCGGTAGTTGTCAACCGCGGCAAAGGCGCCTAGTTGTATTTTTGAAATACCAATAAGTAAATAAGTAGGTGATTTTTGGAAATCGATTAAAAGTCGAATGTATTAGAATCATTTACCAGCACGGGTACAACCTTGATTGACATTTATTGCCCGTCTGTCATACATATTGTCAACTTAACCAGTATGTTTTTTTCTGCTGGTTTTGGTACGTTGTACATCGAGTTTGAGCCTTTTAATTCCTCCGTTACTGCTGCTAACCCATTGAAAATAAACATACTTCCAACGCCTCTGCACCGTGTGTGTGTGTGTGTGTGGTGTGTGTGTGTGTGTGTGTGTGGTGTGTGTATTACTAAAACAGGACTTTTTGTATTGTAATACATTGAACATGCCGAGTGCGACTGTGGAGCGATGTCTCAACTGCTGTGTGAGATTAACACCACTTATGCGCAGACTCTTGTTGTCGGAGATTCCAAATAATATCACGAACATTTTACGAGTCTGGATCTCACCAACGCCGGTAAGAATTAACATTGTCGTTTTGATATTTTTTTACTTAGGAACTGCGCTTTTTGTAATGTACCATATAAAAATCTTAGAGGACAATAAGTACAATCCATGTCTGTATGTTAGTTCCTCACCTCATTAGTTGGGTTACGGATTTTAAAAACTTAGATAGGTACCTACTATTGTGTCGGTAATAATAATAATATTCTTTATTTTCGGACAACGAAGATCATAAGATAAGTAATAACAAAAATTATTAACTACGATGGTTTATTTCTATCAGTTAGATAGAACATGATATATGGGTATGGGTATTCTCAGATACATAAAGCTACTCTCTCAATTGATTGTATGTTTGATAAAATATTTGCACAGAATTATAATTATTTGAATATGTTTTTTTTAGCTGTCAACCGAAGGCATATTGTGTCATGAGTGTTTTACACTGTTGCAAAATGCACTCACATCCCAAAGACCGTTGACACCTGCAGTAGGACACCAGGCTGTCTGCTACGGCTGTGGGGTTTCTATACTGAGATCAAGAACTCACCGAGTGCCATTAGACTGCCCACAAAGAATCATCTTACTGCGAGGGGTGCCATCTCATCAGGTAATATTTTATTTTTATATACACATATGACAGAGGATGTTGGCTTCTCTTTATAGCCTATCAGTTTAGAATTCCCGGAGGACCAAAACCAGTTCACTTTACTGTTTACTGTTATTTTGCTAGTGATTTTATATGTTTAGGCTGGTCAAATTATAAACAATTTATTGTATCGAACTACAGGTGGTACATCTAGAAAGAGTTTGCCGAGCATGCTGGATGACTGCAACCAGAACAATCCAAAGACAACAATCTCACGATGCTGACAGATTGGAAGATTCTGCTAACCAGGAACCATCTCAGGAGCATATTGAACAAGATGTTAATATTCCCCCACTGCCAGCTCCTATACCACCCCCGCTGCCAGAACAGAATTTTAACCCCAGTCGACCAGTATTACGGATTGTTAATAAGATTAATTCAAGAACATACAAACGTGTTGCTGCCACACCAAACCATTGCTTATTCAGTGACTGCAACAATAATGAGCGTCTATTGGTACCATCGATTGTGAAAGAATTACTGATACACCGCCACAAAATATATGTGCCTTTGAGTGCCCGGATCTGCAATTTCCATTTAAATAACAACTTGTGGGATGAATTATTGGCTTCATAGTGATTTTACTGGTCACCAGATGGATGATATGATGGCACTAATGGAAAGAGCAGTGGAGAGAAAAATAGATTTTACAGATATCAATAATTTGGATACCAAAATGTGTCATTTTTGGTTAGGATTTACAATAGAACAGTTACAGTTACTACTATCAATGTTACCATCCCTTTTTGGTCAAGTGCCATCAGCTAGTCTAGCACTAAGCATATATTTAGTTAAAATCAGAACCGGAGACAGCAATGAACGGTTATCGCAGTTTTTTAATTTGCCTCGCAGCACATTAGAACGGTACATGAAAAAAGCGCGAAACTGCTTTTTACAAGATTTTGTGCCTTTATGTTTAGGTTTTGGTAGTACAACGGTAGTAGATGTGGCAGCTCGAAATAGAATAATACCAGAGGGGCTTTTTGGTAACCCCGATTTACCAGAAGATGTCAAACCAGCAATCGTTATTTGTGATGGAACATATGTATATATTCAGAGTAGCAGTAATTATAAATTCCAAAAAGATACATATAGCTTGCACAAGTTTGCTAACCTCATAAAACCTTTTATGATTGTTTGTTGCGATGGTACTATATTAGAATACTTAGGGCCATATAAAGCCACAAAGAATGACTCCACTATTATAAATGAGGAATTAGCAAATGAACAAAGGGCATTGAGAATGTTTTTTAGAAATAATGATGTTTTCATTTTAGATAAAGGTTTTAGGGATGCATTGCCAAATCTAGAAGCTGTAGGGTATAATGCTTATATGCCAGAGTCACTGGCAGAGGGCGAACATCAGCTAACAACCTTAAAAAGTAATAAATCTAGATGTATCACTATGTGTCGATGGGTGGTGGAAGTTGTGAATGGACGAATAAAAAGAGATTTTAAACTTCTACGACAAGATTATTTTAATCGTGCCTTACCACACATGATGGATGATTTTAGGATTGCATGTGCATTGACAAACAAGTTCCATCCATTGATAGAAAATCAGCCTGAACATATAGAGTATCTTGAAATAGTTAAAACCAGAATTCGGATGCAAAATCATTTAGGCGATTTCATTATTAATGAAAACATTAATAGAAGACGTGCTGTATTTACAGCTATAGATGGTAATGTACCACAATTAAGAGACTTCCCAAAACTTGGGCTAGTGGAGCTTAAAAGATTTGCTATAGGCTCGTATCAATTGAAACAAGCGAGATCCTACTATGGCGAGCATATAAGGCAAAATGGTATATACCATATAGAAGTATCGGAAGCATTTGAAGAGGAATTACCTTTAATATTGGGAACTAATAATTATTTAGTTAGAGGAAGAATAAAATCGAGGCATGTGTCTAGTAGAACGTATTATGCTTATATTTTAATAAATAAAGACGAAAATGTAAGAGATACATTAGGCGCTATAGTGGGCTATTATTGTTCTTGCCTTGTAGGAAAAAGAACTGTAGGTTGCTGTGTGCATGTAATGTGCGTAGTGTGGTATTTGAGCTGGGCACGTTATAACAATGTTAGTGTTCCAGCTCCATTTTTGGACAATATATTTTTGGAAGAATAAAATAAAGTTTTAAGGAATAATCATTATTTCATTTTGTACCTGGTGTAGTTGTTTTTCATTCCTTCCTTCGTACACAGACCATTTCATGAGACCTACTACAATCTATGATTTGAGTAAAATCTAGATATTACACTGAGCGATTCACTGATTGCTTCCATACTTTGCATTTGAATGAAACGCAACGCAACGGAATGAGATTTTGAAGCACGAAGATGCTCAAAATCTAAATCAGTAAGACTTGGTAAGGTAGTCACAGGTGGCCACCAGTAACTGGCCACCTGAATGTACTTCAAAGGCACAAAGGTCACTCGTAAACCCATTCAGATCTTTTGAAATAGCTTTTTTCAATTAATTTTGTGATCGAACATAACCTCAAAGTAATAATTTAATTTTTCTAAATACCTCTGTAATGCCATTGCAGTTTGTGTTGAACTTTTTGAGGATGCATTTAGACATGTCATCGAGTATTTTGAAGATGATTTGATGAAGACACAACAATGTTAAATTGAGTACATTTGTCCATAGTGCCGTGGGCAATCTCCTTCGCAAAAAATGGCCGGAAAAACCAGATACTAGTGTGATCGCTAAGTATCAGGTAGTAAAAAAACTACCTCCACCTTTATTTAAATCTTCTTCGAAGCGGATTGGTGCCTTTGAGTTTCCCAAGTCCTTAAGGAAATTCAAAATTGACAAATAAAACGTTAGGTAATACCACCGACATGTTCAAATTAATGATTGTGATAGCTAATCTATACATATAATAAATCTGTAGAAGGGTCAATTCTGTACATTGAAAATATTGAAAAAATAAATAGCGGGGGGTGTTGCTGGATCGATACCAAACCCAAATATGTGATTAAAAAAATTTTTGTCTGTCTGTCTGTCTGTCTGTCTGTCTGTCTGTATATGCAGGCATCACGTGAAAACTAACGGTTTGATTTCGATGAAACTTGGTATAATTATACCTTATTATCCTGGGCATAAAATGTGATACTTTTTATCCTGGAAAAATACGTAGAAAAAAAAATCTTATTTTTCAGTTTTATTCATAGACGTTGTTCTGTAGAACCGCGAACACACGTTGCATTACCCGCAGTGGATAATTTTCCATTTCAATTTAAGAGAATACAGTTTCCTGTAGCTTTGTGTTACGCCATGACAATAAATAAGGCTCAAGGTCAGACCCTAGGAGTTGCTGGCGTAGATCTTACCGCGAGTTGTTTTTCACACGGGCAACTTTACGTAGCTCTTTCCCGTGTGAACAGTCCAAGAAATCTTCATGTTCATATTCCGGACGAGCTCACTAACAATGTTGTGTATGCTGAAGCTCTCAATTAACTTTCTGTCGCATTATCACGATCACTTTTTTATTATTGCAAACTTTTCGTCACTGTCAGTAATTTACTGCTACATGCTACTTATCAAGGTCGGAATTACTATGAAAAAAATATTTACTACAGAACGCGAGCTCAACAGCAGTAGCTCAATAGAGCATCTTAGCCTCTTAGCCGTATTTGGGTCCAATAGATATTTATAAGATGTCATTGTCAGAGTTACTCAAAATGGAGAAATAAACCATCCACGCGAAGACCGACATCCGCGCGGACGGAGTCGCGGGCGGAAGCTAGTTATTTAATATATTTCATAAGAATAGTGTGATTACTATATAAAAAGAGTTTTCTTTTTGTTCCTTTTTGTAGTTTAAAACACTTTAAGATTGATCAATGTTATTTTGTTATTAATTATAAATGCTTAAGTATTTACTTATAATAATATTTAAAATGGTCATAAAAAGTTAAAAACTTAAGCCTATATAAAAAGAGTTTTTTTTTGTTCCTTTTTGTAGTTTTTAAACACTTTAAGATTGATCAATGTTATTTTGTTATTAATTATAAATGCTTAAGTATTTACTTATAATAATATTTAAAATGGTCATAAAAAGTTAAAAACTTAAACCTAACTACGACAAAAACGCTAATTTAGTTATATCTTTTTATTATTTGGTGTTTTTGTCATAGTTAGTCAATATCATTTTTGATTTATCGATTGATCTCGTTAATTTTTGTACAAAGTTTTAGAAGACGTTATATGTTTGTAACATCTACGTTTTTAAATAAGATTTATATCTTTCAAGTTTATGGTACAGAGTTGAAACTGAGTAGACATAATTATATTAAAATTTGACTGAATTCCAGTGCAGTGTGATTTAACTAAATAATTATAAAAGCTGAAGGAAAAGTAATTTATGGTGTTGTCGTTATAATTTTAGTTTATAAGATTGATCATTTGTTCCCAACGAGTAACACCCTCAAATGTCACACTGTTACTCGATGGGAATGTTTTTAAGAAAAAATTCCCACTGTTATCGATGGGAACTTCTTATTAGTAATTTCCCAACCAGTCACAATATTACAGTAGTTAATGAAAAGAAGAATTAAATCGGTTTTTACTTTAAAAACATTTATTCGTCATATTGCTGGTGATTCTCCTTTGAACGTTTTATTCTTAAATAATTAAATAAAATTACAATACCTAAATACATACATACATACATAGACTCACGCCTGTATCCCCGAAGGGGTAGGCAGAGGTGTAATATTACACCCACATCTCGCCATCTATATTTAAGTCCCACGTAATAAGGGGGGGAGGTACCTAAATACAATCAGCTTTATATAATATATCAGAGTAAATCATCATATTTTACAACAATTATCAGTTCTAATTTCTAATGTTAATTTGAACTTTAAACAATTTTCCAAATACATATAATTAGCCATAAGTATGTTGTGACAATTAAAATTATGTATAGCAAAATAAAGTTATGATAAGCCGGCAACATCAGTTATCGCGAGTGTGTAATGGCGGTTATTTTCTATGCACATTTAATGTAAAAATACTTTTGAATCCCTCTTCCCGCGGCCCCGGCGGCGGCGGCCACGTGTCGTAAGTGGGGGAGAGGGACGCAAAATGAATTAGTCAGAGCAGTGCAACGAAGCAAAGTGCACGTTGTCGACAATGTCAGAGCCCACCGCATCTAGTTCGTCCGGTCAAGTGCCATTAAATTTAATTAAAAGGAATGGTGGGACAATTTTGCTACGAAGTGGACATCAATTTTATGCTAGACGAAAGCATAGTAGCGGATTAATAGTGTGGGCGTGCACAAAACGAAACATTTGCAAAGGAATCTTGAGAATAAAAGTAAGTACCTATATAATAAAGTTTACTGATAAACCTATGGTTTGTTTGTTAATCAATACGTTTATTTGTGAATGAATGCTTTGCATTATTTTCATAAAACTATAGATTTGTTTTATTTCAAGCTACTTAAAGTCCTAAATACTTATTCGTTTTCATTTCTTCCAAGCATACGCTATTATTAAAAGCGGCTTAAAACATTTTTTCTTAAGGCTTTTAAAATTGCTTAAAACTTGTTTCAAAATGTATTATTAATAAAGCCGAGTTTACACTATAAGACAACATTAGGCGCGCGACAAGTGACGTTCAACATGTATGCTAAGTAGTAGTAGATGCGTCATACACAAACGCGGCATAAACACTTAATCGATTTATTTGGAACTGTTATAAACACGTGTTTTAAAACAACTTGTTTTAATCATACGCAGGGTTAAACAATATGACGAATATTACTAATACGACAGCTTTGACTCCTGTTATTATTGTTGCTATTTTCTATTTATAGGATCAACGAATACTAGACGAGACTGCTCATAGCCATGCTCCAGACTTTGCGAAGAACGAAATTGATGAATCAATCCATAAATTAAAGACTGAATTGTACAAACCGGACTTTCCTAACATTCCACAAAAATACAATTCCATGATAGGCAACCTTAAAGATGCCGATATAAATATTGTATCCAACATACCAAAATTTACTAGCGTTAAAAGTACACTGTATAGACAACGGAACAAAGAAGCTGGAGTTTCAAAGATGTTATTTAAAAACGCTCTTGAAGTCGAAGTGCCACCAAGATATAATAACTTTTTGTTAGCAGACTACTCAAATAAAACTAATAATACACGAATAATAGTATTTTCCTCGGTGGAAGCAAGGCAAATTACATGTGAATCAAAAGAATTTTATGGCGATGGCACATTCAGAAGCTGCCCTTCTCCATTCGTGCAATTGTATACAATTCATGTAGATACTGGTAGTACAATAAACCACACAAATATAACCCCTGTGATATATGCTTTAATGACCAACAAAACAATGCAGAGCTACTTAATTCTGTTTCAAATGATTAAGTCGCAGTTGCCGGATTGGAATCCAACAAAATTTAAACTTGATTATGAAAAGGCTGCAATGAATGCCATTATCAAAGTCTTTCCAACAGTCATAATAAAAGGTTGTTATTATCATTACAACAAAGCCATTTTTAAAAAAGGAAAAAGCCTGAATATGACCTCACGAACGTCACAAGATTTGAAGGAGGTGCGAATAATTGAACTTAGTGCGGTTCTTCCATTATTGCCCGAAAACGAGATAATTAATGGATGGGTTTACATAATTGCTAGATACGGAGATAGTGAAGGTACAGGCACAAAAAAATTCATTAACTACATGGAAAAACAGTGGCTCCGTGAGGAATATTTAAAAGTGTGGTGCGTTTTTGGTGACGCCCATCGCACAACAAATGCACTCGAATCTTGGCATAATAAACTAAATAAGACCATTGGAACAAAACACCCGAATATTATGCATTTCTTGCACACAATTGAAGAAGATTCTTCTCAGAATACTGTCAGAAATGTTCTGAAACAACAAGGCAAACCGTCAAAAAGAAAACGGGGTAAGAAATCTATATCAAGAGACGAGTTTATTCAGGAAGTGCAGCTGGAATTAACACAAGGTCTTATTTCAGTTGGCCATGCTTTGGAGATTTTACGACACTAGAATTAAGAACTGATACTTATTGTAAAATGTGGTGATTTACTGTGATACATACATATAGGTACAAACATAAGGTTGATTATATTTAGAAAATTGTTCTTTAAAGTTCAAATTAACATTAGAATTAATAACTGTTAATTGTTGTAAAATGTGATGATTTACTGTGATACATGCATATAGGTACAAACATAAGGCTGATTATATTTAGAAAATTGTTCTTTAAAGTTCAAATTAACATTAGAATTAATAACTGTTAATTGATACATGCATATAGGTACAAACATAAGGCTGATTATATTTAGAAAATTGTTCTTTAAAGTTCAAATTAACATTAGAATTAATAACTGTTAATTGATACATGCATATAGGTACAAACATAAGGCTGATTATCATATAGGTACAAACATAAGGCTGATTATATTTAGAAAATTCTTCTTTAAAGGTTCAAATTAATATTAGAAATAAAGACTGTTAATTATTGTAAAATGTGATGATTTACTCTGTTATATTATATAAGGCCGATTGTGTTTAGATATTGTTACTATGACTAAAACATTAAAATGAGAATTACTAGCAATATGACGAATGTTAACGTTTAACGTCCGTAATTAAGTAACTGTATTTACCAATGTTGTTATTTTGTTGATTTTAATAAAAATTTAAAAAACCGATTTAATTCTTATTTTCATTAAGTTCTGTAACAGTGTGTTCCCATCGAGTAACAGTGTGACTGGTTGGGATTTTTTTCTGAAGAAATTCCCATCGAGTAACAGTGTGACTGGTAGTGTGACCGGTTGGGAATTTTTTCAGAAAAAAATCCCATCGAGTAACAGTGTGACATTTGAGGGTGTTACTCGTTGGGAACAAATGAAGTTCTGTAACAGTGTGTTCCCATCGAGTAACAGTGTGACTGGTTGGGATTTTTTTCTGAAGAAATTCCCATCGAGTAACAGTGTGACTGGTAGTGTGACCGGTTGGGAATTTTTTCAGAAAAAAATCCCATCGAGTAACAGTGTGACATTTGAGGGTGTTACTCGTTGGGAACAAATGAGATTGATTGATCTCAAACTCTTGCCATTATTAATTAATGTGGAATGATTAAAACAAATTGAAACTTATGTCAGTCTTTCATTTTATTTAAACTTCTTTTCATAAGATCTAGATACAGTCTCCTATGTAGGACTATGATAAGCATCTCGTGTCCCAAGTGTCCTCCGTGTGTGGGAGACTTGATCCGGGGGGGATCAAGTCTCCTGACAGGTAGTATCAACTCTCCTATACATTGAGGACACTTGTTACAAAGCTATCATAGAGGTTTTTGTTTACTAGTGATTCTGTTTGCAATCCTATCTTTTGCATGGCTTCATAACTTATAACTTATTAAATTGCGGATCTATAAATTTATAATTTATTTACATAACCTATGCTAATATTTAAAATAAATACAATAATATGTACAGACTGCAGCACATCAATGTAAACTTTATACATATCTATAACTACGACGCGCTGTATAGTGTTAGAAAGAAAGTATCCTTGGTATGATTGGTGGAGTTTTCAACGTTTCTAAAATCACCCAATCGCAACCATACTAATAATTGGCAGCCAATTATCATGTTAACGACTACTAAAAAAAAAACCAAGGCGAGGGTGGATGAATAAAAAGAAATATCGCGCATCAGTAACATTTTAAAGTTGTCTACTGTTAATATCTAAATTCCATGATTCATTATCTAAATAGCTGGTTGTGATTGTGCGATAATGAACTTTATGAAAATGTGCCATATGGTTTAAATTCTTTAGAATATTGCGCGTATCATCCCAACTAAGGTCGAATTTCAAAACATATTACAAGAGTTGGGTTGGTCTCATGGTCACTAAGGCAGCTCGATAATCATCGTTATCTGCGTTCGAAACCAGGAGAAACATAGATACAGCTTTTTGTTAGCAATGTTTTGTTTTTAATTAAATATTATGTTTTTTTTTCTTTTTTTTTTAACGAACGAAGTCGGGAAATATCTTTTTAAATGGGTAGTTTGTATAGAAATGAAACAAAATCATTGCAAGTAATAAAAATGTTTATTATTTCATTAAAGTAAGATAAAGTAACTAAATGCTCATAGTTCAAAATTATTACATTTTATAATATCATATCCAAACCTAACCATTTATAAACATTTAAAAAAAGTCATTGTTAGCAATGACTTCCAAGCATTAGTGCTTGGAAGTTTGTTATCGATTGTTGTTGTTGTTATGTTTTACAGATTTATAGCTAAGTATAATTATGTGTAGTGAATCAACATGTTATTTAAATAGAAAAATGCATTTCCATTTATAACAATAACATCACCACATAATCTGCAACATTAGCCATTAATGGTTTAGCATTCATTCAATTGAGCATTTACTTACATAGTGTGTTTTAAAATACTTATAAGTAGATTAGTTAGTAGCGGAGTGGCGCACCGTCTTCTTCTTTAGCTTTTGTAAGCGGCTACGCATACCGTACACCATGTTCCAACACAAATCTTTTCTTCTCATGTGCTCCCATGTCGATGACACGATCTCAGCCAAATTGTTTTTATTTCGCACTTCGGATTTGTCCCAATTTAAAAAGATTTGACCCCATAGGTTTTCTATAAGTATGGTTCAAATCGGGAGTTTTAGATGGCCAGTAAATAATAGTTAAACCTTCTTGAGCAGCTAACCAATTCTTCACAATGCCTGCACGGTGGATCGGGCAGTTATCTTGCACGAAGTAAATATCAGTGTTAGGATAGATAAGCAATTCGTACAGTCGGCAGCATGACGTCACGCAGAATCTCCAAATACTGACTAATATTATAGACAACATCCAGCCAGCAATGTTTTGTATAGTCATTAAGTTGCGACATGACGCTTTGATTTCACCAAATTCATTAAAAATGCTTTTCACGATTTACTTCAAACGTTTTAGAAATGTTTGTGCGCCGCAGTCGCTGTTTAGGCGTAGGTAGACTGACTTTTGTCACTTTAAATCAATTTAATATCCATCTACCCCACGAAGTAAACTTTTACTTCGACCTACTCATTTGAGGACTTATTGTGTTTTTTAATTTACCCACTTGTTTTTGCCGTGTTACTTAAAAGCTTTTCAACTTTAACGACAAAAAGATAATGATTAAAATGGCTTAACAAGATATGCCGACTTGACTAAGACAATGTTGGTCACCGACTATACGCACTGCAGCACGAAACATTACAAGTAAGGACAGACAAAAAGCTATATATCTCTTTCGCACGATTCTCGCTGTTGTTGCTCATAACGCGTTCAAGGTCAAAGTGGGGTAAGTTGATGTGCTGGCAACTGTACATTTATATGAAAAAATAAGAAAAATAATCATAGGGCATCAAAAAATTCGTCCGCATCGCTGTCAACAGGAACAGTGCCCAAAAGGCTGGCAGCATTGCCACGTTGAATGGCAATGCTAATTCTTTGGCCAAGAAATAGGCCAGCCCTCTGGTCACGTGAAGAGTCGACTAACCGCTTGGCGATATCTCGAAAAACCAAGTGGGCACTCGGATCCCATGGCCCTAGTGTTTCAACCCCAAACGGCTCGAACATATAACTCCCAATCAGGTTGGAATATTTTCGCCGTTTGAGGTTTTCTGCACCTGCAGCAGCCGCTCCAGCACAGCCCACCGTGCTAGGAAGATGAGATGGCGCAAGGGTGTCGACACATGTTGCATCCCACACCAAAGGTCTGCCTAACTTCCAGGGCATTATGGTCATCCCGTCTGGTCTCTTCCCATCGTCGCGTGCCAGGCCGTTGGGTTCTAAAACAGCTGGCACCCCGGCGGTGACAAGAGCACGACGGATGATGTCATTAATGCTGGCGTGCCGTGCTATCCGGCCTGCGCTCCTACTGCAAGATAGGCCATGGTGTCCGAGACAGTCGACAGCTTCACCGCACTGACAGCGATGCGGAGCTCCGCAAGGAGCGCCCAAACGCAGACAGGTAGCGAGCCGGAAGGTGGTGTCACCCAGCATAGTGCCTATGTTGGGTGAAGCCAGAGCCCCGACTCCCACTCACCCACAGCCAGCAGGCGGGCACGCTCAGCAGAATTGGTGGACGTATTAATAAGATTATTCCGTACCAACCTGCAGAGCGGCTCATCCCACTGTCTCTGGGAAGATGGGTTTACGGGCCGATCTGTATCCGGGCAAGCCGCTTTCCAGGCGTTCACCGCGTCAGTCAAGCACGGCACTTCAGAGTCAACCAGGCAAGGGGCTAACATTTTCCTGGTCAACTTTTCAGTGCTGTGGACAGAAGACAGGAACGCCGGTAAGTTAATACTGGTAATTTTGCGGACGCCGAGGCCACCAAAGCGGATGGGTAGTGTGGCTTGAAGCCACGCTCGGTCGTCCAAGGCCATATTTAAAATGGATGTTAATGTGCTGCGAATAATTTGGTCAATTTTGTCCAAGCGGTGTGGCTGCTTCCATAAAGGGGAAGAGCGTAGAAAATACATAAAATTTGGGCCAAAACAACAGTATCTAATCAGGGTGAATGCCGAATGTAAATTAATTTTGGAGAGTCTGTCCGAAATCTCGTTGAAATTTTTAATTTTTTCGTCGATAAAAGGAGTAAAACTATCTTCTAAAATCGGGGAACCTAGGAGGTGCAGTGAACTTTTGTCTAAAATTTTGATTTGTGGGGCTATTGTATTAAATTTATCTAGAGTCAATTGTCTGTCGGTAGTGTCAGAAAGGTAAAGTTCTCATTTTGAAGGGTTAAGGTCCAAGCCAATAGATTGAAATTCCTGTTTGAGGAGTTGTAGATCTTTCAAAACAGTGTCTACGTCACCTCCTAGCGTTCCATCGTCTAAATACCATACGTTAAATTTTATATAAATAAATAGCTAAACTAAATTACCGGATCTATTAGTCAATTATAGTATAAAAAATAATGGATATTTTAGATTTTATAAAGGAAAAACAAAAGGGGGATCAAGTATCCTCAGTCTCCCCTATTGATATGACAGTTCTCCAGGCGGCGTCATGAAGTACTCAGCAAAGTTATCTCTTATAGTTCTGCCTCGGTTTGTGGATTGTGGTCGAGAATTGAATGGCAAATCCTCAAAGTAATGTGTCAACGTATCTTTGAAATCATAACCATCTCGTCTGCGTACAAAATTATGCAATACACATGCCGTCTTCGTTACGAGTACAGCATAATCTGGTGGAATCGTCATATTAGTATGAAAAATCCTCCACATGTTTGAAAGAATGCCGAAAGTACATCCTACAATACGTCGAGATCGACTCAGTCGATAATTAAAGATGCGACGTTGATTGTTGAGGTTACATCTTGGATAAGGTTTCATAAAATTATTATTCAGTGGAAAGGCCTCAGCACCTTATAAACACATATGGTAAAGGTGGTCCATTATTTCCTGGCAGAGGTTTTGGTTCTGGCAAATTAAGCCGATTTTCTTTTAATTTTTTCCCAAAAACCCAATTGTCAAAAATAGTGCTGTCACTGTCTCTGCCATAAGCACCTACATCTACAGCTACGAAGCGGTAGTCTGAATCTACTAATGCCATCAATACAATAGAGTAGTAATGCTTATAATTATAAAAAGCCGACCCACTGTGCAGGGGGGAGATCAACCGGATATGCTTCCCGTCAACTGCACCGACACAGTTGGGGAAGTTGGTATATTTATGAAAATTTTCTGCAATTTCTATCCAACGTTCTTTTGACGATGGTGGCTTCATTTCTAAGCGTTGATACACTTCCCAAATAGCTTCACAAGTTTCTTTAACGAGCGCAGATGCAGTACGGCTTCCCACCAGAAAATCGGTTTTTAATTCTTCAAAATTGCAACCAGTTGCCAGGAATCTGAAAAATAAAACGAATAATTTTATTTTTAACATGTTTCAGGTGCCGAATTGAAGAAAAAGTGGACCAACATTAGAGATTATTACCGAAAAGAAGTACAAAAAGCCAAAAATGTTCCTACTGGCAGTGCAGCCAAAAAGTCCAAAACATATGTTTACGGTGAATTCTTTACTTTTTAACACCCTTATTCGCTAAAAGAAATTCCGAAGGGAACTATTCAAAAGAAAAAGAAGATTCAGAATCTATTCAAACACCAAATGAAGAACAAAATATTGAACCGGAAGCTATCAATCATATGGAGTCGCCAGAACCGACTTTTACCAGTGGTTAATCAAAAAAGAAAGAAATATGTCCCCACTCAGCTATTAAATATGTTGCAATAAAAACAGAAACAAACTGCTGCTAATACTGACGAAGATGACAACACTAAATATCTACAAAGTTTCAGAAGTTATATGAAAACAATGAATGCTCATCAAAAAATTGATTTTAAAGTGGGTATGCTTCAATTGATCAAAACAGTCACCATGGGAAATGATCCATCAGCACCACAGTCTCGATACACGAACTATTACCACCATCGTGACCATTCTTCAGGGTCATTATCAGTGGTTGGAGATAGTCCATCTTCATCACCACCAACTTTTCGCTCATTCTCCCAGCAGCAAAATATCCCCAGAACGAGTACCTCTAAACCTTTTATATATGTACCAAAAAAATCACCTATTTATTTGCAAAGTTCATCTCCATCACCGCCAACTTTTTATTTATCCTCCGAGCAGCAAAATATCCCCAGAACGAGTACCTCTAAACCTATTATGTATGTACCAAAAAAATCACCTATATATTTGCAAAGTCCATCTCCATCACCACCAACTTTTTATTCATCCTCCGAGCAGCAAATTGTCCCCCGTACGAATACCTCCAGAAAACCTATTATCCACTCAATTATTAATATGACACCTCCCCAATCAACTACCCAACAAAGTCCCCTGCAAGATTATCCTGAGTTATCTATACCAGAGACTATTGCTGAAGATACTGAGGCTGCACAGTTGTTAGTTCTACAGTCTGAAAATTCACAGGAGGATACAATTCAAGAATTTTTAAAATTTAAGTAAATTAAAAATGTTTTTTCTGTAGGTACAATATTTTGATTTTATTAAAATAAATACATACTTTAATGTTATGGTCAACTTTTCTTCTGTATCCAAACACAATCTCATGCAAGTACTTTGCTTTTTTATTTTATCTGATGAAGCTCATCAAAGGATTTTGTTGACATCCTGTAATATTTGAAGAATTCTTCTGGGTGTGCTCGTAATTTTGCTCTTTTGAGATAGTATTGACTCGCGTTGCGTTAATCTACGAGTGTTCAGCGGATGTACCCAGTAACGACGTTTTCTCTTCTTCTTCATGTCTAGCGCCAGTAAAAGTGCAATAGCAATCAATTCATCGTCGTCGTCCATTTGTGCTTTCACAGAGACGTCTCTATTCGAACTGACAGTATAAAATTCCTAATACAAAAAATGGCTGTTTGCGCTAGCCACAAGGAATTCCGAATCTGAATTCCTGATCTGGAAACCGAATCAGGAAACCGAGCGTATGCGCCCAGTCTTAGTAATGCCTAATACCTTTTTATGTTATGATTTATAGAAAATTAAGAAGGCGATGAGCAAGGAAGAAACTGCCTTATTAGTAGATTTGGTTGCGTCTCATCCAATTCTCACTAAAAAAGAAACCAATGCCACCACCAAGAAAATGAAGGAAGAAACGTGGACTTCTCTTACGTCCACGTTCAACGCCAAGTGTGGTGGCATCCCCAGGACCAAAAACCAGTTAAAACTGAAATGGGAAAATTTAAAAAAGGCAGCCCGTAAAAGAGCCCAACAAATAAGGATGAATAACCTTAAGGTTAGTATACTTGAGTCCTAGAGAATCAAATTCGGCTAACTGACGTTTTTGGTAAAAACAAACTGTGAATAAGGCAACATTCAAAATTTTAAATACTTTCTAACGAATTTTAATGTCCATATCAGAGATCTTTCAGAGAAAATCCACTCGAAAGTAACAGATTAGTAACAAATCCGGCTTTCTTTAAAGATTCAAAATCAAACATGGCAAACTGCTCGCTGGACCAATCCTTTGAGTTGATTTGGATCACGAGGCAACCTCAACGCTCAAATTTATGCTGAGACGATTGTATCAGACGTCATCGTTCCTCTACAAGTGCAAATCGGTCCCTTATTTCAGTTAATGCATGATAATGCACGACCGCACAACGCAAGAGTTGTAAGACAGACTCTCGCCGCAGCTAACATCAATGTCCTGCCCTGGCCTGCTCAGTCGCCAGACTTGAACCCGATTGAGCATGCATGGGATATGCTACAGAGAAGAGCTCTGCCGAATATGGAGGGTATCCAGTCGCAAGAAGACCTTTTTTTGTTGTTGCAACGAACATGGGCGGCCATTCCACATCGTGATTTGGATGAACTCATTTTGAGTATGCCAAACCGATGTTCTTGTGTTGTTAGTGTTCGCGGTAGAAACACGGATTATTAATTGTTTAAGTTACCCAATAAAATTTTAAAGAAAACTGTTATTTCAGTCTTTTTTTCGAACTTTTGTGTTAGTGGTTCAAATGTCAAAAATCCCTTTATTAGGAAAATGGCAAATTTCTTTATTAATGCAAAGGTGACTTGGTTTATCGTTACTGTGACAAACGAAAACACTTTATTTGATGAATCCTTAAAGAAAATTTTAATTAATATCAATCAGGAGAAAAGTTATTGCAAAAATATATGTTGATCCCTAGACACTTTTGATGTGTGTACAAACGTTTTTCTTTCATTGCCACTATTTAGTCAAAATGCAGATATCCGCTTTTGATTCTATAGGACTCACTTACCGGCACGGATCTTGAGCGCTCGGCGGTAGAGTGGGGATCGCTTTGCGCATCGTACACATAAGGCAAAATAAAACATAATATTATATAATAATAATATTATTATTATCATAATCACTGTACGACAATATATAAACCCCGCTACCGCGCCTCACTTCATACCACCAAAGGGACCCAATAACTCACTTTTGCGCAGGTTAAGGTCAGCGCTCAAGATCCGTGCCGATAATTGTATTACATGCTTGTTTTTAATATATATAGGTATGTAATTTAGTACCAACAAAAAAATGAAACTGTATAATATTGATATATACATATTATACACATATTGACCTATCTACCTACTTATTTATAAAACTTTTTTTTAGACTGGTGGCGGTAAAGGAGATTTCATTCCTCCGGATGAAATTTTAGAAAAGGTGTCAGGGCTACTGATGTCTACTGTTACAGGCTTTGAGGTTCCTTTCGGTGGTGATGGCATTGGTTGTGAGAGTTTTGATCTGGATGGGGACGGTGTAGATGTTTTCGTTATATCTGGGGAAGAAGTTTCTACATCTAATGACGCAAGGACAAATGTTCCTAATGATGTGGATATTATAACTCCAACCGAAGGTTACAAATTTTAATAATGTATTCTTTCACTGATGCACACGCATGTAGCTATCCATTAATAATATATTTTTTAACTTCTTTTATTCATTTGACTAAGGTACATTTGACTAATTTATTGAGCCCTACCTTACTTTTCTCCTTACCACCTGTGACATTTACTGGTAGAAAATTATTTATTAACCCTTTGAAGGTACAGTTTATTTTGTGCAATGAAGTAGGTATTAAGTAAATAAACAAGTAAATTTTTAGGTCCACAACCCAAAAGACTGAAAGTACTGGATGTAAGTGAGGATGAAATTAGAAGTTCTACAGAGAAGTCCAAATATTTCTTTGGTACCCCTATGTCCAAGAAACTCTATGCAACACCAACAACCAGTAAAGGTAATAAGTAATTTAATTTAAATATCAAATTAAGTAAGTAATACTTTAGAAAGAAGTGGCTCTTCCTGCAAGTTTTGAGTTAGTGCATGCAACTGACTGTAGCTCATTTACATTTAGAAAAAACATTTTGATCAAACCCACATTTAACCCTTAGTAGATGGTAGTTGGTAGGTATCTACTACATAGTTGCATAATGTAATTTGCCAATGGGCTCACTCACCCTCTACTGATTGTAATATGTCCCCATAGTAATATGAAGGACTGTATTCAATACACACTCCTTGAAGTTGTACTCACTAGTAAAATAAATAACTGTTGTGTATGAGAATTGTTTTATACTATTGTAGGGACAATGTAAGTACGAATGTTACGCGTCAGCGCTTTGAGTATGAAAGAGAGGTGCGCATGGGCGATCGCCAGTTACTGCGCACTGGCCGATCTGTGTGCGTGTGTTCAACTTGGGATAATTTCGGGAATAAAATTACAAGTGCTATATAATGATCAACAGTTTTATTTAAATACACAATATGTCGCAGTAACTCCCGTGGCAGACCCCGTAGGTACTACCTGTGTGAACCTACAGTGGCGACCCCGAACATTTCTGAACTTTTCAAAATACAAAGTGCGCAATAAAGTGAGGGTTTGTCACGGCAACGATGATGCATCAAATTCCTATGAAGATGCCGGAGGCCGGCGAAACCGCAGCGGAGTTAGCAAATATTTCGGTATCATCACGCGTACCGATGTTGTGGGTTGATATGCCAAGGATGTGGTTTGCTCAAGTGGAGAGTGTGCTAGCGCCGCAGAAGCTTGGTGATCAAGCAAAATACGATTTTGTAGTTGCAAGGTTAGATCGAGAAGCACTGCAGGTTAGTGACATTATTCTATCGCCCCCGCAAACAGACAAGTACAATACATTAAAAGAACGACTGTTACACGTTTTCGAAGAGAGTACAGAAAGACAGTTCCAGAAATTAGTAAGCGAGATGGAACTAAGAACGCAAAAGCCGACACAGTTATTACGTCGCATGCGTGATTTAGGTCGCAATGCAAAAACATCAGAAGAAACATTGCGCAACTTGTGGATCTCTCGTCTTCCAACCTCTGCCCGAGCAGTCCTAACAGTCAGCCACGAACAAAACCCTACACTATCTAGCAAACATAGCAGACAAGGTCGTAGAAAATATACGCAGTGGGAACATAGCAGAAATCTCAACAACAGCCAATGCAGGGAGCAGCAGCAGTCAGGTCCCGGTGAACAAGATACTCACGGAGATGCAGAAGCTCAACCTAGAGGTGGCATCTCTTCGAGACGAGGTGATGAATCAGCAACGTCGCAGTGCAACTCGACGGGGACGTGGTCAGAGGGCGGTTACAGGTCAAGATCCAGGTCAAGAACACCGAACGATCCCGATTGGCTATGAAAATGGCATTTCAGATATCGCAGGGACGCGAGGAATTGCGAGAAGCCGTGTGCTTGGAAAACGCCGTCGGAAAACTAAAAGCCGTACAATCAATAGCGATGGGCGATTTTGTACCGAGGAAAAACCATCGCCTTAGTGTATTCGACAGAGAAAATGTGCAAAAGTTCCTAGTAGATACGGGTGCCAACGTATCTGTAATACCAGTGTCACGTAAACAAAAGTTATATGGTGAGTGTAATAGTTATAAACTAAATGCGGCAAATAACAGTGAAATTAAGTGTCCAAACGCGAAAAGCGACCGAAGTTCCGCGGCTGATTTGATTTGGTTGATTTACAACGCAACGTAATTTCGACATAATGTGTCGTCAGTCATTCAAATAGCATTGCAGGCGTAATCATGCCGAACTTCGGTCGCGTACCTTCAGCATAGTGTGTTTAGACACTAAAACTTATGGAACTAAAACCTGTAATTTAAACCTGGGACTCCGCCGACCGTATCGTTGGACCTTCGTTATGGCGGATGTCAATCAAGCAATATTAGGTGCAGATTTTCTAGAGTACCATAATCTATTGGTAGATGTAAACGAACGTAAGCTGATAGATAAGGTGACCAACTTATTAACGTTTGGCAAAATCGTATCTTGTAACGAACCTACTGTAAATACAGTGGACAGTAACCATCCATTTCTTGAGTTATTAACAGAATTTCCAGACCAAGCCAATATCATTCACGAATCTAGATCGAGTGTCAACAAACGACATGTATCATCACATCGAGACAACGGGAAAGCCGGTACATGCACGAGCGAGGACCCAGCCACCGGACAGATATATTAAGGTAAAAAATGAATTTAGTCAAATGCAAGAGATGGGGATATGTAGACCGTCAAAAAGCTAGTGGGCCAGTCCGTTACATATTTAAAAAAAAAGGACGGAAACATTAGGCCGGTTGGTGATTATCGGCGTCTCAACGCAATCACGAAACCAGACCGTTATCCCGTGCCCAGACTGCACGACTTCGCATGCATACTAGCAGGTAAGAAAGTATTTAGCAAAATAGATATTAACAGAGCGTACCATTTCGTAAAAATTGCGCCAGAAGACGTAGAAAAAACAGCTCTGATTACGCCATTTGGGTTATATGAATTTACACGTATGAATTTTGGGCTAAGAAATGCAGGCCAAACTTTTCAAAGATACATGAATAATGATGTATTAAAAAATCTAAATTTCCTTTTTAATTTTATAGATGACGTAATCATAGCAAGAGATAACATGGAGCAACATAAAAAACACCTAGTAATTCCATATGGAATATGGAATTACAATCAACCTGTCAAAATGTGAATTCGGAAAATCAGAAATCGACTTTTTCAGTTACAAGGTATCAACGGAAGGAATACAACTGTTAGAACATAAAGTAAAAGCCATAGTAGAATACCCTAGACAGGAAACTATAGAACAGCTTAGGAAGTTTCTAGGAATGATAAATTTCTATAGAGCCAATATCCCGAATGCTACAGCGTGTCAACTAAAATTAAATGAATTTTTAAAAGGTGCCAAAAAGAATGATAAAACAAAAAATCATAAGAACGGACGAAACAAACCAGGCATTTGAGCAATGCAAAAGTAATTTAAAAAAAGGCAATTATGCTATCACACCCAGTACCGCAGGTGCCCCTAGCGTTGATGACGGACGCCTCGGATACATGTCCAGGCGGGGTGTTACAATAATGGGTAAAACCGAGTCTGTCTGTCTCTTGAAAGTCTCTTGGAAGATTTCGTTCCAGTACACCTCGGACTGGATCACATAACTCGGGACCAAGTTATAGAACGTAACCGACTTCTACCTATTTCTTCGGAAATGCTGCTACACCGAAAGCGATAATAATCTTAGATGGTACGTATCTGTTTATTGAGAAATCGACCAATTTTTTATTTCAACGCGTAACCTACAGTACTCATAAGTACCGGAATTTGATCAAGTCATTTATGATCGTGTGTGCGGATGGGTACATACTGGACGTGACGGGTCCATATTCTGCAAGAACGTCGGATGCCAACATGATGGAACAGATTTTAAATAACCATAATGAACCCATGGAGGAAGCAGCGTTCCATTACTATTTTGAGGAAGGCGACGTTTTTATATTAGATAGGGGATTCCGGGATGCAGTGTCAACATTGGAGTCACATGGCTACGTACCGCATATGCCTCCATCTAAACGCCGAAATGAAACTCAATTAAGCACAGACAATGGAAATACATAAATCGAGGCTAATAACACTGGTGAGGAGGGTTGTTGAAACAATGATTGGCCGCTTCAAACGCGACTTTAAATTATTCAAAAACAGAATTTTTAATCTCACATCTTAAAAGATTTTAAAATCGATGCCGCAATAATAAATGCCTTCCAGGAACCATACACCGACAGCCCATATACAAATGCTTTCATAGAAATCATTAACGCAAATATGAACCGACCAAATCTTTTGGCTGAGTATGTGAAGAATAATAACTTGAATAGACAGAGAGCAATATTCACAAGACTTGTGGCCGATAGCCCAGAAGTGGCAGATTTCCCTCGCTTCACCATTTAGGAGTTAATTCTCTTTTCAGTTGGTACGTACCATGTTAAAATAGCGCGCTCCTATTGTAGTGAGCATCTGAAACGCACTGGCGTTTACGAAATGGAGCTTTACAGACATCCAGAAATAAATGATAACGATATTTTATTAACGTGCAGGATACATTCAAGGCACACCACTTCAAAAACCTACTATACATATATTTTGTTCAACGCTATGTCGGAAAGAAGACACGCTATTACAGGATATTACTGTCCTTGCATACAAGGCCAAAGGACGTTAGGTAGTCGCGCCCATGTCATAAGCATTATATACTATTTGCGGTGGGCCAGACACCACGAGGAGTTTGACCACCCTGCATTGCTGTAAGCAATTTTTCAAAGTGTTTGCCTCTGATTTCGGAGTTGAGGACTATTTAGACTTATTTTACCTGATTTAACAAAAAATCAGAGAAAACTCTCTTTAGCGCCGGATCTGGGGTAATTTTCTACGGGTCATGACCAGCTCGGAAGAGGAAGATCTGAACGTTCAACCAGTTTGCCGTGGTCGTCGCTGTGTAATCGTTTTTGAAAGTGATGAAAGTGAGTTGGACCAGCAAAATATATTACTTTGAATACTATGAGTACTTAGTCAACATCTGCACGTACATGGACGCAACCAGCAAGTAATCAACGACAAATTATTGCTTTCACTGAGATTCCTGGTTTTCCTTTTAATCTCCGCTCTGCTATGACTAACAAATCGCCAGATAATTTTTACTGCCTTTTGGTGTCAGACGAAATTTTTGAGAAAATAGTGAATGATACTAACGAGTTTGCTATACACAAAATAGCTGGACGAGTAGCTTCAAAGTCAGCACGCATACGCAATTGGTCGCCTACTAATGTTCCTGAAATGAAAAACTTTTTGGTTTGATATTATTTATGGGATTGGTAAAGCTTCCTAAAATGAGTGACTATTGGTCCAAGGATGAAATAATAGGACATGCTTTTGCACGAAAAATAATGTCTCGAAATAGGTTTGAGCTGTTATTGCAAATGTTGCACTTTTCCAAAGAAGATGATGCTCACAAGACTGATCGATTACATCGCATTCGAAGCCTTCTGGACCTAATGAACGACAATTTCAAGAATCCTTACACTCCTGGCGGAGATCTGTGCATTGATGAGTGTCGTACCATTTAGAGAGAGAATTATTTTCAGACAGTACAATAAACAAAAATGACATAAATATGGTGTAAAGGAATTTAAACTACGCACGTTACCTGGATATACCTACAAAATCAGTATTTATGCAGGCAAACAAAATGATCAAGTCAATACTACGCCTGAAAACATTGTGATGTCGTTGTGCAGTGACCTTTTGAACAAAGGGCACACATTATACACTGACTATTGGTACACAAGTGTCAGTTTAGCTAGAAACCTTTTGCAAAATGAAACGCACCTCGTCGTTACAATTCTTAAAAATAGGAAAAATCTGCCTAATGAAGTTCGCGCCTACACTACGCGACCTCAATTTCGCCTGCGCCGCGCTTCCCTTCACATGCGCACCCCGCGCCTGCCCTCACGCCCCGCTAGGCGCCTGCGTCGAGCGAGCCGCGCCCTCCACGCTCCCTTGCTCCGCGACCGCCAACGACGACACGCGCTCGCGCGCTCCGCGCCAGCGCGTTCTCAAACAAATTGTACCATAATATTCAATACGCTAGTAATATAAAAGTCAATATTTCCAAGTAATTAAAACGTAAAGTGTAATTCAACTGACGTGTTTTACTTCAAACGAACTACTTGTGTAAGTCGTAAAACCCACGCGCTTACATAATGGCGACCGTGTACTTCGTGCTTCCTGTTTTAAACAGGAATAGAATGACGTTGGAATTTGAGTGCTTTCTTAGGAGCTACAACCTCAAACTAGAAATTAATCAACCGACTCGGTTTATCAGTAATACTTGTTTAGACAATTTTGCACACAATTTTAAGCAAAACTGCCAACATGAGGTAATCGATTTCGGATTATCTGACCACACAGCCCAAATAATGAAAATAAAAGTTAATAAAACCAGCCGAATAAAATCGTGGAGAACATTAAGACGAGATATAACCGAGGAAAATCTTATTAAATTTAAAACACATCTCCAAAGCCTATCGTTTTCTGACGTATATGACACAGAAGATTCTAACAAAGCATATGATAACTTTTTAGAAATGTTCCTAATTTTACATGATCTCTGTTTCCCTCACAAATTAGTCACAATAAGATCTGAGAAAAAATTAAAATGGGTTTCTCGGGGGATACGAATATGTAGCAAAAGACAACTACTGTGGCAACAGAGACTAAAAACAACTTGTGAAAATAAAAGAGCATTTAAAAATTACTCAGGGAGATTTAAGAAAATCATTAAACTGACCCAGAAAGCTCAGAATAACTACTTAATAAATAACTCTAAAAATAAATCCAAAACTGCCTGGCAAATTATTAATAAAAATAAAATTGTAAGAGAACCCATTTCTCAAATAAAGATAGGAGATGAAATAATATCAAACCCAAATATAATAGCCGAATCTTTCAATAATTTCTTCATTGACCAGACTCAGGATAAACCAAAACATACGTCAGGTGATACAATTAACATAAATATGAACCCACATTCAATATTTATGACCCCGGTTATTCCTCAAGATGTCACGCGTGTAATAAAAAACTTAAAAAATAAAAAGAGCTTTGGCTATGATGGCATTTCAACCACAGTCCTAAAATTTGTTTCTAATTGTATAGCTGCGCCCCTTGCCCATATCATTAACGCAAGCATAAACTCTGGAGTATTTCCAGAAAGTCTAAAAACTGTAATAGTTAAACCACTATATAAAAATAATGATAAAGACGAAATGGCAAATTATAGACCAATTGCTCTAATTCCCATCTTCTCAAAGATCATAGAAAAAATTATCTATGAATCTCTCTACAATTTCCTAACAAAATATTATATACTATGTGACGAACAATGGGGTTTTAGAAAAAATAAAAACATCAACATGGCTATTTTCGACTTTCTCTATAGAATAATGCCAAAAGTAGACTCTAAAACACCTGTATGCGCAATATATGCCGATATGTCAAAGGCTTTTGATTGCGTGGATCACGACACCCTTCTAACCAAACTTTACGCGTACGGTATTCGTGGCAATGTTCTTAATTTAATAAAAACGTACCTAAAAGGTCGTAGACAATGTACGGAGATATCGAGCCTGTGCTTAGGATCGAGAAAGGAATTAAAATGTATATCGTCTTTTAGAGAAATAAAATATGGTGTTCCGCAGGGCAGCGTCCTCGGACCTCCATTATTTTTATTATATATAAATGACCTGCCACGTCATATAATTCATCCTATGATATTATTTGCAGATGATAGCACATCAATTGTTTCATGTACCAATAAAGAATCATATGTAAACGATATTAACAATACAATTAGTAGTTTAATAAAGTGGCTTGACGATAATAATTTGGTTATTAATCTCCAAAAAACTAAAATCATGCATTTTTATCAACGAATACCTGCCGGAGATATGGATATAAACTACAATGGTCAAACTATAGAAAAAGTAAACAGTACAAAATTTTTAGGAATCATAATAGACAGCCAGTTAACTTGGAAGCCGCAAGCAGAAGATATATGTAAACGTTTAAGCACAGCCGCGTTTATGTTGCATAATCTATAAAAAAAAGTAAATTTACCGACAATATTAGTGGGTTACCACGGTCTAGTAATTTCCATCTTAAGATTTGGTATAATATTTTGGGGTCATTGTGGTGAACGAGAAAGCATTTTCAAAGCTCAGAAACGCTGTCTGAGAGCTATATTTGGTCTTAAAGTAACAGACAGTTGCGTACCTATATTTAAGTCTCATAAATTATTAACCTTCCCATGCCTTTACATTCTTGAATTAGCAATATTTGTAATAACAAATCGATGTCTATTTGCAACTTTAATAGAAACTAGAAAACGAAGTACAGCTATGAGATCTCAATACCAGAATCTATTATACACGGGCGCATTTAAAACTAGTTTGTTAAAAAGAAATGTGATTTGTATAGCTCCTATAATCTTTAATAAAATACCTGACCAACTTAAAAACTTACCGTTGCAAAAATTTAAAAAATGTTTCACAGAATTACTTGTAGATAAATGTTATTATTCTGTACAGGATTTCTTAAATGATAATTTTTTGTAATATTAACCTCTACTTTGTATTGTTTTTTTTGTTGAATGTACATGGATTCTATTATATAATTTAACAACTTATTTTTATGTACCTACATTCTAAGCAAATAAAGACCTATGCTATTCTATTCTATTCCCTGAGCTTCGTGCATCCACCACCGTGTGCATTCGGCGTGTCAGCGGGCAGCGAGCCTCGACCATCGTGCGTGTCGATAAGTACGAAGAAGCGGTTTAAGAGCCTGCCTGGGTGTGGCCGGCCCGTGAATACCCAGCTAAGTTTCCTTTCATCCATTTTCCTATTACCTATACCCCCATTTTGCTTACTCTATAGCCTGCGTGATTGCGGGACAACTACATCAGTGATAGGAAAAGCGGGAAAAGCCTATTGCATGCATGTGCATTGTGCTTATCTATTTCATTCAACAACAATATTTATTCCTGCCACCTATACGGTCCCCTATCCATTTGCATAAAATTTTAAGACCTAATATAACTTAGCATAATTTTGTTTGGCACAATTATATTTTCGCATAATATAATTACGCATAACAGCTTACGCATAATTTTTTTAAGCATAATTTCTCTAAACATAATAATGATTAAGCATAATATTCTAAAGCATAAATGTATTAAGCATAAAGTTTTAAAGCATAACTTTTTTAAGCATAATATCCTAAAGCATAAATTTGCCCGAAAAGGATATATCAATTTATTTCGACGATTGGAAAAAACCATATCTCCTGAATCAGGTAATATATAACAAATATTAATATAATATAACGTATTGAACAATTGTGTGTGTTTTTTTTTCGCTGTAGGAAGCATGAAGCAAGCAAGCATACAGCATGCTATAGAATGTTTGGAAAACATCCATATATACTGCGGAGCTTTATTTTGTATCAACTAAACCTCCCATGAATTTGGAACGTACAGCTAGGGCACTGTTGGATGCCACTGAATTACTCGCTACTTTACTAAATTACTAACACAGTCCGAACTAGGCTTTAACCCTAGCGCTCTGCTACCGCCACCGCGATAGTGGCGCCCCTGTTGAGAGCGCAGCGAACTACAAGCTAAACGTGTCGTGCAGTGATTGGGCAATATGTGCTTTGCACTGATTGGTTGATAAACTCGCAAGTTTTAAAGTGCCCGCTATTATATTTTGTTATCGTAGGAATTTGTATAAGTAGTTGTTATTTTTAGAAACTAGAACATTACCGTTTAGCGTCTCGAACCCGTTGTTTTCTTTAAACCTGCATATTCTAAAGTGGTGACCCCGAACTAAACACACCTGAAGAAAATAGTCAATCGCCTAGAAGAATCATCATTTCTCCCCCATTTCAAGATGACAAATCCCTGCTCAACGGAAGAACAGTCAAGCTCAAGCTCATCAACATTACACACCCTGACGAGAGCTGAAGCTGCCGGCATGTCTCTCACCGTGCGCATTTCACCATTCTGGCGCGACCGATCACGACTTTGGTTTATTAGCTTCGAGGCTGCAACCAACGATCTCAAGAAGGGCCAAGAACAGCTTGCCCAGATCTATACGACCCACCGGAGACGGACCAGTACAAAGCCATCAAAGAAAGACTCATATCCGCCTACAAGGAATCTGACAGCCGCCAGTTCCAGAAATTGCTGTCCGAGATGGAACTCAGATATCAGAAGCCGACCCAACTACTCCGCTGCATGCGAAACCATGCAAGAGACAAAGTTCCCGATTCCACTCTGCGTCTCATGTGGACCTACCACCTCCCATCACACGCCCGCTCAGTTCTCGCAGTCAGCGAATCATTCAGCACCAAGACGGCTCTCGAAGATCTAGCGCTACTTGCCGACAAAATGATGGAGCAGACTGCATCAACAGAAGTCGCAGCTTTGCAGTCACCCCCGCACCACTTGCGTCACTTACACCGCAAGTAGAATGTGTGTCGTTTTATCTTGTTTTTTTGACAATGTATGCAGACATCAGCCGTTGGACGCGTACCTGCATACATTGTCAAAAAAACAAGATACAACGACACACATTCTCGAACATCGCATCTTTCCCGCCAAGCGAGCGATTTCAACATCTACACGTCGATATCATCGGACCGCTACCCACAACAGCTCAAGGCCACCGGTACTTAATAACAATGATTGACCGAGCAACTAAGTGGCCCGAAGCAAAACCGACCGACGAAATAACAGCTATTCGAATAGCCGATGTCGTATATCAACATTGGATCGCAAGATTTGGATGCCCGAAACCACTAACCAGCGACTAAGGTCGTCAGTTCGACAGTCAACTATTTCAAAACCTAATGAAGCAAAATGGGAATAAAGAAAAATCGCACAACACCCTATCACCCGCAAAGCAACGGTATAGTCGAACGATGGCATCGCACTCTCAAGACTGCATTACGCGCGAAACTCACCAACGCCAGTACATGGATCGACGAGTTACTTACCGTGATACTGGGACTACGAGCCGCCCTACGCACAGACACCTGCGTGAGCGCCGCCGAACTTACCTACGGATACGATTTACGTTTACCTGGCGAATTTTTCACTACAAGCACCTGTTCACCTACCATGATTGATTGATGATTATACCTACGTTGAAAAACTTCGTGATATTATTCAAGCAAACAAACCGCAAATCGACACCGAGCATCACAAAAGTGTGTGCGTTCATCAAGGTTTACTCAAGTGCAGTCACGTATTTATCAGAACAGATGCAGTAAAAAAAACACTTCAGACTCCATACGAAGGCCCCTATCGAGTTATAAGCCGAACAGATAAAGTGTAGACCATACAACTACCTAATCGGCAAACCAATATTTCAATCGATCGATTGAAGCCTGCATATTATGTCGTCATAGAAGATACCAACACCTTACCATCACCTAAAATTACCACACCCAAGAACAGTACCATTCCAGCAGTTACCAAGCAACAAACCGATGTACCTCCGGCCAGTATGACGTCACAGCCCGCCAGCAACATGACAACGCGCACGGGCCGTGCCATCAAACTGCCGGTACGCTTCGCTTGAGGGGGACTACTGTAGCTGCATCATTCATCATTATAGTAACCGACCGCGGAGCCTGTAGCTGCACCGCGGAGCCCTTAGCCCTAGCGCTTTGCTACCGCCACCGCGATAGTGGCGCCCCTGTTGAGAGCTCAGCGAACTACGTGCTACAAGCTAAACGTGTCGTGCAGTGATTAGGCAATATGTGCTTTGCACTGATTGGTTGATAAACTCGCAAGTTTTAAAGTGCCCGCTATTACATTTTGTTAACGTAGGAATTTGTATAAGTAGTTGTTATTTTTAGAAAATAGAACATTACCGTTTAGCGTCTCGAACCCGTTGTTTCCTTTAAACCTGCATATTCTAAATGTCTATGATTAATCTTGAATTAATCCTGTCAATTAGGTATTATAGATAGCCTAGTTGTGATTATAATACTTACCGATTATCATATTATCAGATTAGTTGTTCAATCAATCGGGGTCAGTACCACTGTGCAAAAACGATTAAAAGATAATTATAATTGAGGAGATGAAGAACAAAACCTCACTTTTCCATTTAAAACAAAAATTATTTTTTTTAGTCGATGTGCAAAACGATGTTAAATTGATTAAAGCAAATAAGTAAAACCTTATCAAAAACACCTCTTTTCTTATAAATTTTTTCATTTGAAGTAGAGAGTTTCGAACAAAACCACACTTTATACTTTAAAAAAATTTGTCTCCCATGATTATTTTCAAAAGCTCACTTAATTGGAGTTAAATTCAATGGTATCACTAAGACTTCATCAAAACCATATACAAACGTTGAGTTTAGACTAAAGGTGTTAAACTTCTAATGCATGGTCTTTTTGCTAAATAGTTTGTGGTAGTTTTATTTGTCATATATGTGTGGCATCATTTTTTCAGTTCATCGTCATCGTTTCAGCCGAAAGACGTCCACTGCTGGACATAGGCCTCCCCCAATTTTGGAGGGGGTTTGCCATAATCGCCACGCTTGGCAGGCGGGTTGGCGATCGCAGTATGGTATAATGGTGTAATGCATAGAGAACGCTGCTGCCCATTCTCCGGTCTCCCTTAGTCGCCTCTTACGGCACCCACGGGAAGTATGGGGTGGTGCTATTCTTTAAGTCCGGCACCACACAGACAGTTATTTGACGTTTTATCTTACTTTTCAAGTTGTCAAAACTATCAAGTTGTCAAAGTTTTTCGTTTTAGAACTTTTTGTATTCGGTGGTTTATTTATGTGATAAAGTGCGGTTTTTACTGTTATTTTTTATTGAAATGGATGAAGACGGGGCTGCTGAAGTTGTAAGGATCAATTGTGGTACAAAAACAAGGCCACGGCGAGGACGTACACGGATCACAATATCAACTTCTAAGTGAGATTTGAGCGGAAATTTTATTTATAAACCTAAATATATTCTATAATACCTATTTTTTCCTGTTACAGGTATGTGGATTCTGATCCACTAGCACTTAATTTGCAGAGAAACTGTACACATGGCCCGAAAAGCGTTTTCAAATGCAATAAGTTAAGCCTTCCCGTAGTTTCCAGAGAACACGGCCCCGCTTGGGCGGAGCACCGCCGCGTCCTCGTAGAGGCGAGCCGGACCTCTCGCGTCCGGCCCTGGTGCAAGCCATGGTCCGGGGCGAGAAGGAGTGGGAGGCAGTCACCTCCTTCTGCGAAGCAGTCATGCTAGCGAAGGAGGTGGCGGGACGGTTCAGGGAGAGAGCCTCCCGTCTCAGCCGCCGCGGGGGACGCCCCCGGTGTCGGGAGCCGCGTGACGACTCCCGGCCACCGTAGGCGCGGGCCTGCGGGCGGAGAATGGGTAGCTCACCGCCCGATCAGGACCAGGCCCGTGCCGGACGGCGCGTACGTGTTCCACGCGCGCCTTAATGAATAGAATAGAATAGCTGTAGCGTGCCCCCTTTTTCGGCGCTCATGGTGGTCCTGCTGAAGGGAGCGTGACTGCTGCCGGACCACCTTCAAAGTCGATTTTCTCCGAAAACTACTAAGGTACCAATTTTGTTGTTCGAGTACTAATTAGTACCAATTGAGTACTAATTATTTACCAAATATGGAAGCGATTGGCGTTGGTGGGGCGGCGGTAGTCACGGTCGTGCATAAAGAAATAAAGCATATTTCGTTATATTTGCTGAAAGTAATCCTCCCTAGCCGCGCCACATACTTTAAAGATTAATTAATCAAAATGAATAGTTTCTTGAGAGAAAAAAGTGTCAACAAAGAGTAGAGAAAAGGTACTATTTTATAAATTGATTTACGGATAGTTAATATTAAATATTGCAAAATTGACTAGCTGCAGAGTATACCTTCCAGCCGGACCACACCCTACGACCAATAACTCCTTAACTAAAGGGGTTTATTGGACCATATTTGTCGTATGCAAGGTACTCTTTAGGTAGTTTTTTTCGGGATATGGATTTATTAATAGTTCATTATACTCTATTTAATTTGAGGTGGCGCGGCCAGAGAGCACTGCCTGGCGGCCGGACCACATAAATTGTTAATTAAAAAGATATCTCTTGAGGTACTAAAAATATATATATATTCCGATGAAAGTAGACTTTAGGTAGGTATTATTTCGAACTATAGCATCTGAGTACTAAACTGTGGTCCGGCCACAGAGGAACACACCACACATGACAATGATTAATAATGTGTCTGTAGCTGCATTATTCATCATCATAGTAACCGACCGCGGAGCCTGTAGCTGCACTGCAGAGCCCTTAAGCCTAGTTCGGAATAGGCTAGTAATTTAGTAAAGTAGCGAGTAACTTAGTGGCTAAATGTGTGCGAACCACAAAAAATTAGTCGAGTAGTTTAGTGAATGATTTAGTCGAGTCAATCCATTCTACTCTATTTTTATCGGGCGAGTAGCTCCCCCCACTACGCGCCCGTGCCTACTGGTTCACCGGCTAAATTAGTCCGAACCTGTTAATTTAGTCTAGTTCATTAGTGCCGGCAAAAATGTCGTTCCGCTGGAGCGAAGAGACAACTTTGAAGTTTGTTTCTAAATACTTGGAGCATGAATGCTTATGGAATATTAAGTCCCCACAGTACAAAAATAAAAATATTAAACAACCCGCAAACATGGAGTTAGAAAAAGAAATGAATATACCCGGATTTGGGGAAAAGGAAATAAAATTAAAAACATCAGGTTAGTGCACAATTTTATTATTGTGTTATGATACAGTAAGCTCTTAATTATTATTATTACCTATTGTTTTCACAAGTATTTTTACCTAACGAGATGCATTCCTTTTTAGATCTACCTACTCGCAGGAATTAAAAAAAGTAAAAGTTTCCAAAAGTTCTGGCGCTGGGTCAGACACCATTTATATACCTAATGTAAAATGGTTCAGTTTATTGGATGCATCCCTGCGAAATTTATCCTCAATGCTGACACAAAGTAATTCGGTAAGTAACTGCCTACCTACTTATTCCTTAGTGTCTAAACACACTATGCCCAAGTTACGCGACTAAAGTTCGGCAAGATTACGCCCGCAATGCTATTTAACGCAACGTAATTTCGGCATAATGTGTCGTCAGTAATTCAAATAGCATTGCAGGCGTAATCATGCCGAACTTCGGTCGCGTAACTTCGGCATAGTGTGTTTAGACGCTAATACTCATTATTACAATACAATAATCATGAAATACAATACAAACAAACTCTCTTTCGCATTTATAATATTTGTTATATACGAAAAAAAAAGATGAACAAACCAACTAGGTACTTATGTTTCCCATCTCTCTTTAAATTATTATCTGCATAATACATTACAAAGTTCGCAAACATAGTCTTTTTAGGTTCTTTACTGAATGTGAAACTAAAGTTTTACGTTTTTATTAATTAAATTATATTTTGGTTTATTAATTAGTGTATCTATTTGTGAGTGGATATTAGTAATAAATAATTATATTTTGACAAGATAATAATAAATTTATGTTTTCATTGTAAAAGTGACATAAAAAATACTCGTTTTAGGATTTTTTAACCTTTTGTTTTTTTTGTAACGTGATTAGGGTTCTACTGTAATGTTGGTAAGCCGGTAGTTTTCAATGTATCATTCTTATCTGCCAAGGGACAGATCCGCTTCCGACACTCAGACCAACAAAAAAAGAAAGACATAAAACCGTGCTCCTGCAAGTAAACATACACGCTCACGCACACACCTACACTAAAACCATGCTCATCGCTCTTAGTACGTCACGAGTCGTCGTCAAGTTAACATAGATTAAAAAAATATAATTATGCCTTCCTGTGCAGTGAAAAGTTGCAAAAACAACAGCAAATCACATAAAAAGTCTCACGGAATCACTTTTCACTTGTAAGTACTTGAAATAATATCGTTTCTATAATATTAAATTTTAGATTACTTGGAACGAAAAACCTCAACGAACGAAAGTAGTGACATAAGGTGCGAGGGTTGCCATAATACGATTTAAATTTTCCCCATTCGATTAATACATACATATAAATTACTTCGAGTTATATTCCTGTTTTCTTTTTTATGTATTGAATATTTTGGGTTTCCAATTAATACCAATACCATACTCAACAATATCTTACTCGCACAATATTATACTAGTTCCTACTCGCACAAATATCCCCAAATTATAGGGAAAACATTTAACAAATGGCAAGCCTTCGATACACACATAGATAAAAAGGTGGCTTCAGTTTTAATGTTCGTGGCGCGCTGTCTATCTTTTTTTGTTGGTCTGAGTTCCGACAAAATAATTTGCATATCTCTCACGAAGATCTGTAGACCTTTGGGATGAACGGTTACTTAAAGAAATTGGTAGCGGTTGCATTCTGAGAGACTCTGGCTCATTTCTCCAATTAATTTTTTTTTGCGTTAATGTTAATCGATTTCCTGGAAAAGGTTTTAATAAATATTCTTTCAGGGGAAATGCATTGTCGCCAACTAGGACATGACCCTCTGGTAGAACACCGTTTTCTAATTCTTGGTACAAACTACAGTTACGAAATACGCCTCCATCAGAAACCCTTCCATTACACCCAATGTCTTTACAGGGTGGCCCAAAAGTCGTGGATCAAACGCAACTAGGGGTTAGATGGGGTCATCAGCTGCAAAAAGTTGTTTTACGGGAGGTCCTTAAGGTCAAACCCTGCAGAGTTATAATTTATTTTGTGTTTTTATGAGAAAATTGACTTTTTTTAACTAATTTTAATTAAATTTCGAAAAAATCTACATCCTGTATCTTTTTTATAATTTTCACTAGATTGGTACTGATGAGTCCTTGCGTTAGACATGCCATTTATGGTTGTTTATTGGGTGTGTTGAAGATAAAATTAAGTTTTACGATTTTTTTTTCTCAAATCATAACTTTTTATTTACTTCGGACCCCACTGTGAAAAAAAAGATACTCTACCGAAAAGTGACTCTGTATTACAAGTTTTGGCGCATCTTATAGGGATTCTGAAAAGGTATTACACATGCTATGCGTGGCTTTGATATCTTTCAAGGACGACTATTCGTAGCAAGGCCAAAGTTAACCCAACCATAAAACTCGGTTAGGCTTATTTAAAAATAAACTGGAACTAATACAATTAATGACACAGACTCTCTGCCTCTCTTTTACACTAAACATTTAATCCTTTGTCAACAAAAGGCCGGGCCGGCCGGGGCGGGGACCGGGGGATGCGCGTGAGCATGTTTCTTTAGAATGTTTACTTGTTTAGTGTTCTTTAGTGACTCGCATGGGTCGAAAAGTTGCCTACATTCACTTAAAACCTCGATAGTGGCTCCCTCTACAAAAAATACATGTACTAATTTACGTTTTTAAATAGGCCTGCATACCAGTAATAAAATATATGAATTTTGTAGTAGATTTTTTTATTAAAAGATTACTTTTAATACAGACTTTTGATATGTTTTATTTATTCCATAAGATAACACATAGTATTTAGTTTATTTTAATATATCTAAGAGCTTAAATAGTATTTTATTTTGCGTGATAGTCTGCGCTTATGGTAGAAACGCGTTTAATTGCGTTGGTATATCCGTCAAATGACGTCCATCCAACTGTCAAATGTCACATTTACAAGACAAATGGCTGCCGGCTTGTGGACATGCTCCTGCGCAAGTAGCTCATTTAGTTTTGTGTTAAATGGTGTATTTGCATTGATATCTGTGATATTCGCATCGAGTTGACCGTCAGTTCCTCCGCGTCTACAAGATAACCAAGTGTATATACGCTGTTACTCTGTCTTTTCACGTCGAGTCTCGTACTCCGTGTTGAGAACTTCAGGCCCTCCTATAACGGAGTTTAGACCTTTTCCTTGTTAAGTGAACCTTGAGTGCTTAAACAATGTCAAGAAATAAGTGCTGTGTACCTTTGTGCCATAACACTATTAGCGATGATGGTAAGTATTTTTGCAGATCAGCAATTTGAATTATTTGTCGCCTTCAACCCCTATTACACCCTATTAAGAATATTGTTCTTAGGGAGCCACAGGAAAGCCAACCTGGTTTTCTAATAATACAGTTTAGTAACTATACCTTGAGTGAAAATAACTGCCTCGTTAGCCTAGTGGTCCTTAGCGCGACTGCTGCGCTAGAGGTCTTGGGTTCGATTCCCAGGACGAGCAAAAAGTGTTATTGGGTTTTTCTATGAAATTCTCAGTAGTTGCTCGGAGTTAGGATCTGTGCCCAGTTGTGCCCCCTATTACATGGGACCTAAACATACTGGCGAACTGTGGGTGTACATTGGTACACTTCTGCCTAACCCTTCGGTGAATACAGGTGTTATGTTATGTTATGAAAATAATTTAATTAGTTGTAAAACAATGATTTAAAAATGCCAAATTTAAAGTATTGATATTGTCGCTTATCTAGAATTGCCAGGTCCTAGATTCACAGATTGCACTTTGAATTAACTAATTAACAATTAAGAATAATATTTAAAAATATAATTTATTTAATTATTTGCTTAAAAGGTGACTCAAAATCTTGTAATGCAATGTGTTTGAAATATTTTCTTCATTTTAAAAATGGTGGTCATCAATAATTTCCTTAATTTTTACTAGCATCTCTACAAACTGACTATGCTCACGGGTGTATTAATTCAGGAACTACTTTTTCCAGGTGTTATTCTACATAGCTTTCCTAATCCTGTAAAGGACTCTGAGCGGTTCAGACTATGGGTGTTGAAGATTGGTGGTGAAATTGTTGGATTGGATGATAACACCATTTTTAAAAATCGTAGAGTGTGTCATAAGCACTTTGCTGAACATTTCCTGTACCTGAGTAACCGTCTCAGCAAAACAGCAGTCCCACAATTTCAATTGCCAGGTAAGGTTCTAACATATTTGTACCCTAAATTTATTGTTAAAATTACAGAAAGCAGTAGCTTTTTTAGTTATATTAGTTTGGTCTGTCTTTATGTATTTCATCTACTCAGATGTATAAATGATGTTAGCCATTGTAAGAAATAATATCTTACTTTAGTGTACTACACTGTTATCATGTTTTTTTTTTCAGCACCCCATAGACTTCAGACTATCATTAACCAAGATGATACTATACGCCTGCCTGTTGAAGTACAGATAACACCTGCTTTAAATGTTGTCCCAGTTCCATCAACATCACAAACAAGCCTACCTCAGAATAAAGAATCCAAAGCAGGTAATATAGAACAAGCATTAGATTTTGAAATAATTCTAGTTCACAGTACAGAAAATATATAGGATATCTATTTAAATCTATCATCCTCTTGCCCTTATACCAATTTATTTGGGGTTCGCAAGCATGTCTTATTCTTCCAGACGTCTCTATCACCAATAAGTAATGTTTATCATTTTTTTAGCACCCCAGAGACTGCAGACTATCAAAAACCAAGATTTTACTAACCTGCCTGTTGAACAACTGACAACACCTCCATTAAATATTGCCCCAGTTCCATCAACATCACAAGCAACTCTACCTCAGAATGAACATTCCAAAACAGGTATGTATGACAACCATTAATTATGGTTATAAGTGATTAAGTATGTAAGATTAACATACCACATGCAGATTCAATCTAGCTTTTTAAATATAATAATTACCACAACATCAAATTTAAACTTTCAGTCCTTGTCATATTTTTGACGACTGTTGTGTCAGCCCCTTGCGTTATCGCTACTAACTACAAAAAATCGTCCACTCGAGATTTGATTGCCTCTACTTTGATAATGTAGAGGGGTTTGGGTTCCCTGTTTGGGGTTTTTGATTTAACAGACTATACATATAAAGTATTATACATTTTTTAGTGATTTCTGATTTCTATCAGCAACTTAAAATACATACTTACTATAAATCTTATCTTAGGAAAAGAAAGTAGGTACTTATTTAAAAATAAACATAATTTCTAATATGTAATATTATATAATTTCCAATTACATTCAAGATTTGTAAAGAAGAACAAGCTAAAGTTAAGAAAATTATGAAGAAAATAAAGTTAAACCTAAAAAACAGAACATGTACAAAGAGCGCTGAACAGGCAAAGAACATATCGAAATCCAGAGCATTTAACATTTTGACAAACAAAATGTCAGAAAATGCAAGAAAGTTTTTTCTTATGCAAGTCAGTCAGTCGCGGAAGAAGTTGAAAGGGAGGAGATTTAATTTAGATGAAATTTTTTTGGCTTTATCTCTATATAAGCCATCTCCAAAGTCATACCGTATTTTAAGAAGAATGTGTGTGTTACCCTCAAGAAGATCTCTGCAAACATTACTGCAAACAATAAGACTGGTGCCTGGGTGTAATGAAAGGATTTTTAACCATTTAAAGAAGCGGGTTTCCAAAATGCCAGAAAAACACAAATATTGCACATTAGTGTTTGACGAAATGGCAATTGCACCATCGTGTACTTATAATGCGGCAAAAGATATAATTGAAGGTTTTGTTGATGATGGGCAAGAAAGAGAAAATATATTTTGTTACCATGTTTTAGTATTTATGATTAGGGGGATTGTAAAAAAATACAAACAACCAGTGTGGTTTTCATATGCAGCTGGTACTACAAAAACAATACCACTAAAAAAACAAATAAAACAAGTTATAGAAAAGTTGACGAAAGCTGGTTTATTTGTTACTGCAACTGTTTGCGATCAAGGGACTACAAATATAGCTGCAATCAATAGCTTAATTAGCGATATCCGGACCGATTTCGTCAGAAACAATTAAGAATATACTGATGGTTTCTTTATGGCGGAGAAAAAGAAGGTTTTTGTATTATACGATCCCCCTCACCTAATGAAGGGAGTGAGAAATAATCTTCTGACAAAAAATTTAAAACTTATTATGAATGGCGAATTAAAAATTGCAAAATGGGAACACATACATCAATTGTACGAAAGGTCACCAGGATATCAAGGAGTAACAATGATTCCGAAATTAACAGCACATCATGTTGTTCCTCAGCTGATTCCAAAAATGAAGGTGAAGCATTGTACGCAAGTCTTCAGCAAGTCTGTTGGTGCAGGTCTTGGGTTTATGGCTGGTATGTTAGATTTTATTTTGGAGAATAATTAATTGAAGAATTAATGGTAGTAATTAAATATTAATATTATTTAATTATTACCATCTAGCTTTACTTTTATAATTACTTAATTATGCTGATACTTTCTGTTATGTTATCTGTACATACATCATAAACTTTTTAATGTATCTATTATTTTCCCTGTTCTTGTCTCAAACATATACACCTGCCATGTTATCTCTCCACCATTCTTGGTTGACTGGTAAAAAGCCCAGTAATTGAAAGAAAGAAAGCAGTAATTGTATAAAGTTTAATAAATAAAATATACATATACCGTAGGTATATGTTTTTTTTTTTTTTAAGTTTAATAAATAAAATATACATATACCTTAGGTATATGTATATTTTACATATAATTTTATTTATTAAACTTTATTACGTTAGCTATATTCCACTGCTATAGTTAGCTATAGCAGTGGAATATAACTTAACTCATTCATTTATTACAAAATATTTCTGTTATAAGCTAACGCAAATGCTCAATTGTATCATATCATAGCATTTCTATTATTATAATAAGTATACTTTAAAATGACAACCACTAAAACATTAAATTTTATTGATACTTATTGGGAACAATTTCGTACCAAACAAGATAATTCATTTTAATCTCATTTTATAACAGAAGCCGGTCGCCTGCCTAAGGAGGTAACTCAAACAGCAGACTTGCTGTATTTCTTCGACGACCTGTTCGACAGCGTCAATGGGAATTACCATTTGCCGGTTGGAGAGAAAATATATAGAACTGCGGTTACACCAAGATCACCACATTACAAACTATGGCACAAAAGTTTGCCTGTGTTACGATCTATGAAATTTGAGACTTCATTAAGAAGTGGTGTAGTCCCCTCTTTAACGAGCTGGGTAAAGACCATAGAATCTTTAAAAACATTAGCATGTTTTTGCAAAAAAAAGGCATCAATTCTCTTTTGCTGCGCAACTTCAATCATGATGCTCTAGAAAATTTCTTTGGGTCAATACGAGCACATGGTCATGGTAATATAATGCCAAGTGCTTGTCACTTTGAAGCGGCATATAAAACATTATTGTTAAATAATTTAACAACCCATTACGCCGTAGGCTCTAATTGCGAAGCAGATGATGGTTTTGCATTAGAGTCATTTAAACAATTTATATTTGAAGAGGAGGAGAACAAAATATCAAAGCCAATAAATATTGATTTTGACCATGTGCTCGTCAACGAAATAAACACGGACGTTTTGATTGAAGATAATGATAGAAAAAATGTAGAAAAATGCGCAGCTATTGGTTATTGCAGTGGGTGGATAGCAGTTAAAGCCAAAAAAGCGATATATAAGACATGTAGTATATGTAAAAATAACATGGAAACTGAAGATATGCAGAGTTTCCACAAATTTATAAAAATTAAAGAATTTGAAAATAAAAGATGGCTCTACTATACCTCGAGGTGTTTATTTGACTTCTTTGCACAAGTTGAAAATATATGTTATGAAGTTTTGAAAACTAGCGCCACTAGACCAAATTTATCGGAATATATTAAGTTAGTTGTAGGAATTAATATAAATTTAAATTTTATTGAATGTTTGGAACATGGGGAGTTGTTAAAAAAAATTCTTATTAACAAAAGTTTACCTTTTTTTATTAATAACTGGTGCAAAGAAGTTTTTTATTAGAAGGCGCATTCCAACTATACAGTGGAGAGGAATAAGTTTTATGAGTTGTTTCATGAGGGAGTGCTCCCCAGTATAACAGAGAATACACAGGGTTTTATTTTGAAGATTCTTACTCCTTTTGATAAGCGTATAATAGACGATTTGAAAAATATACAAGATTTAACTGGAATGGGAAACTTTGTTTGCTGTGGATACTCCAGGCAGACTACTGCGGAGCTTTATTTTGTATCAACTAAACCTCCCATGAATTTGGAACGTACAGCTAGGGCACTGTTGGATGAAAAATTGAGGCGAGCAGAAATCGCTGACAGCAAGAATGAACCAGGACCACGTTTGGCTCCAGCTAAAAGAGAGATGGAGGACATCGAAAAAGATGTCAAACTTTTGAAACCGTTGAACATGACGGTAAGTATCAAACAGTTAGGTCCTAGGATGTTTGAGGCGGGAAGAAACTTCTTGCATTGGCGTTCTCACGGAGTTTATGGTTTTGGTTCTAAAGGAGGTACCAACACCATGAGGGTACAACTCGTATGGGAACTTTTGCGTGGTATCTCCAATTATTTGAGCAATTTCTTGGATTGGAATACCACCAATACAACACCTGAAGGCTTTGAAAATGTATTTATTAGAAAAGTCGATAACAGCCCAAGAGAAAATTCGGCACTTTTCGTCAGGCTGCAGTTGGTATATGAAGGGATGGCCAAGTACATGCTTCATAAGGGCTTCAAATTGAAGGAGTTGACTGACGATGAAGTGTATGCTAGGTGTAACAGACAGGGATCCGCAACCGTTCAAGACAATGTTCGCAACGTTGGTGAATATATCCAGGATGGTGAATGGAAAACTAAGGTCAGAAGAGTTAGGTCAGATGTAGATAGTGGGACTCCAACTTATGCGATCTTTAATACTATGGGAAAAAGAGAGAAGAAAAAGGGGGGAGATAAAGGATCAAGGATGATAGCATATCTCCCGATACCTTTACGGTTGCTTGAGTTAAAAATCTTCGGCAATCTATTGGAAGTAACTAAACCATACCTGAATAAATTTGGTGTTGGTGGGATAGGATTGCATGACTTTGGAATGCGTATGAAAGAGGTTTTCAAGGATTGGAGTTGCTCGGATGATATAGCTGGTTTTGACACCAGAATTGGGCTCAAAATGTTGAGCTTGGAATTCTACAGTTTCGTGTCGAAATTGATTACGGATAAGGCTACTTTACTTACCGCAGAGAATTTGTACCGTTTGTACGGATATCCACACATAATGATACCAATGCCATCTGGCTTCGTCAGAAGTGAGTTGGTTTGTGGTAGAGGTCAGCGTATGTCTGGTTCAGGCACAACTTATGCCATGAATACCATAACTCGAATTAATTTAATTTATAAAAATTAAAGAATTTGAAAATAAAAGATGGCTCTACTATACCTCGAGGTGTTTATTTGACTTCTTTGCACAAGTTGAAAATATATGTTATGAAGTTTTGAAAACTAGCGCCACTAGACCAAATTTATCGGAATATATTAAGTTAGTTGTAGGAATTAATATAAATTTAAATTTTATTGAATGTTTGGAACATGGGGAGTTGTTAAAAAAAATTCTTATTAACAAAAGTTTACCTTTTTTTATTAATAACTGGTGCAAAGAAGTGTGCCACCTACTCACTGGCAAAACAGATAAATTTAATGAAAGTGATGCCTTTAAAAAGTCTGCTCGAAATGTATTTTTGAAAAGTAGAGGAAAAAAGAGACCTAGGCAATCAACGTAACTGATGTGATGTACTATTTTGGCAACGTATTGTGAAATTAGACTAAGTTATAAATCAATGGACAAGAAATAAATATTTTGTTAGAAAAATTCTGGTTTTATTTCAAATCATAAAAATAAAATTTGGAACTTTTAATAATATGATAAACAGGCGCCACCTATCGGCAGGTTCAGGGAATTAATAGAAAGATTTCATGTTTGGTTTGTAGGTGTCGTTCAAATCGCCTAAATTATCGGAGTTGCCTGTCTATCTCCCCCAATATAATATACTAGTCTATGGTGACTCGCTTCCTGCCTGTGAGTACGCACGTGTTCTTTTTCTCAGTTTTACGACGACTTGTGATAGATTGCTTACCTGTGACAAGTGCTGTGTGAATCGGACTAGATTCGGAATTGGACGGATTGGCATTGAGCAGGTAGACCAGTGGTGCAATTTGAAAATGAAGATGAAGTGCTGAGAGAATTAAGATTGGATCCTAGTATAAGTCAACGCCAAATATCCCGTAATCTCGGGATTCCAAGATCGACGGTGCAACGTGTCATTAACAGAAACAAATATCACGCCTACCACGTGCAAAGGGTGCAAGCTTTGCTGCCCAGTGACTATGAACCTAGAGTGCGGTTTTGCAGAGAGATGCTATGATACCACAGAGAGGATCCGCAGTTCTTCAACAAGGTTTTATGGACGGATGAGTCAACTTTTAGAAGAATGGGAGTACCTATTCAATATCCACAATCTACATTTTTACTCCAGAGTGAACCCCCATATCATAAGAAATGATCGATTCCAGCATTTGTTTGGTATTAACATGTGGGCTGGTACTATTGGCCAGCAGTTGGTGCTGCATGAAATGACAGCAAGGCTGAATGGTGCTCAGTATTTAAATTTTTTGCAAAATAATTTAAACCATATTCTTAACGAAGCTGAATTTCCAGAAGAAAGAATAGCAGAAATGTGGCTGCAACATGATGGCGCCCCGCCTCACTGCGGTCGAGCAGTTAGAGATTATTTGAACGAGCGCTTCCCCAACCGGTGGATTGGTCGAGGCGGACATATTAGCGCCCTGCACACGTACAGTTCGGACCGCGGGAAACACCACGCGCCGTTCCATCCCTCGCTCCGAACTGTACGTGTAGATGTGCGGATCTAACTGTCCGATCTGGCACCTCGACGCGAGTGCATGTCTCACAGTTTTACGCGCGCATCACGTATAAACGTAAATTACAAAAATGGCGGTTTGGAGCGTCGAAGCTATCACAGAGTTCATTCGTTTGTACCGTGAACATCCGTGTCTCTGGAAGATAAAAAGTAAGGAGTATACTAACAGGAATATGAGAAACAAAGCATATGACGAGCTCGTTGATTTTTGCAAGTCAGTAGGTTTTGTTTCAGCTGATCGCGATTTCGTCAGCAAAAAAATACAGAATTTAAGAGGTGCATTTCGCAAAGAATTGAAGAAAGTAACGGAGACACGGAACAAAAGTGGAAGCTCCCAAGAAGATGTTTATAAACCGACTCTTTGGTACTTTGACTTACTTTTATTCACCACAGACCAAGAACTACCAACCCCAAGCGTGTCTAACATGCCGACGGACGAGTCTACAGCTGAAACTTTAGACTATTTTGCAAACCACACACCATCCCCACAACATTATACCAACGACGACATACCAACATCTCAGCAGCCTACGAATATAACGTCACTGCCAAACTCTGACCACACAATTGTAGAGGTAAGTGGTAAATAAAAACACAATATATTGTAAATTTTTTACTGTACAGATAAAAAAAAATGATGTATAGGTAGCGGCAACTTTATTGGTCACTGCGCGCAATTGTTTCTGCCTCTTTAATCAGCGCTCAACTTACGTCCATAAACCTATAGGTACACTGAATAAAGTTATGCTCTACCAGCGTTAATCATAATTTCTTGCCAAGGCACACGACCTATTGAATTAAAATATGTTTTGTATTCATCTCTGCTCTGTTTAGCCAAAGTTGAGACATTCCTGACTGAAGGTCTGTCCAATCTAGTTAGGTCGAAGTTGTCTCTTCGCCAGTCTCCTTCACTAACGCGTCCAGATTCAATACTTTCTCTGTCTACTGTCGTTGCCGACAGGTACATATTACTTCTCTTTCTTAGAAAATTGTGGATGCTACATATTGCTAGTACTATGTAACATATGTTTTCGGGTTTCATGTTAATGGGTGTACGTAATATCTGGAATCTAGAGGCTATTATACCGAATGCATTTTCGACAACATTGCGAGCGCGCGAGAGTCTATAATTATAAATCCGTCTGTCATGATCAAGTTCTCTTTGTGCATAGGGCGTTAAGAGATTTTCTTTGAGAGCAAAACCTTCATCACCAATGAAAACATAGTTTAAATTGTTAACGTTCTCACTTTTGTCGGGTAGTTCTAATTGATTTCTTATCTTTTTTTGTAAACTCCGTGTGTCCGAGGACACCTCCATCTGACATTCTGCCATTTTTACCAATATCTACAAAAATGAACTCGTAGTTTGAATTGACCAAAGCTAATAAAACCATGCTGTAAAAGTTTTTGTAATTATAATATTTTACACCAGAATTTGCAGGTGGTACAATTCGAATATGCTTTCCGTCGAGAGCTCCACCACAATTAATGAAATTCCACTGATTTTGAAAGCCTTTAGCAATTTCCAACCATTCTTCTTTGCTCGTAGGAAACTAAAAAAAAAAACCAATAAAATTATGTTTCGTCAACTTTTATTATAAATTGTATTGTTTCAGGAATCATCTTCATCTTTAGGATCAGCCTCAAGAGGTATGAAGAGGAAAACGTAACCAAGTGTGATAGATACTCAGATTAAATTCATGACTGTATGTACAGAAGCATTAAAAAAAAAGAAGTGACAGAATATGATGCTTTGGCCATAACCATTTCCAAAAAATTGGAGAAAATGAATAGTATTCAAGCCTTACATGCTGAAACAATTATACTTCAGTTTTACGCAGGGGTATACTAAATCAATTAACTGATTCAACTGATATTTGTGATAAGCAGTGCAATAAAACGGTTATTTTATCTTCACCATCATCATCTACTTCTGTACACACGGACGCTGCTCAACATTCGTCTCTTCAACCTACATTGGAAACCCTAAACACTGATGTAACTCTTCTAGATGAATCTCAGTGTGTATTAAGAGATTACTATAAGAATTTTAACTAATTATAATAACTAATTATTCATTTTAACTGATTGTACTGGGATTGTTGTGACTGATAAACATTATTTATCCCAAAACACTGATGTAACTCTCGTAGATGAATCTCAGTGTTTATTAAGAGATTACTATAAGAATGTTAACTAATTATGCATTTTAACTGATTGTACTGTGATGGTTGTGACTGATAAAAATTATATAAGTATATAACTGATTTACAAAATGTTTTACTTACCCTCATATAATCTTCCCGAAGCGTTTCATAAATTACTCTACACGTCTCCGGTATTAATTTACTTAACGCCGATGTAGACACGCCTGTACTAAATTTAAGATCTTCATAGGACCGTCCGGTCGCTAAAAACCTTAACGTGGCAACCAATCGTTCTTCTGCTGTTATACATTTTCTCATAACTGTATCTTGCTTAGTTAATTTGGGACGTATCAGTGCTAATAAACAATCAAAATCGTCACTGTCCATTCTTAGGTAATTTTTAAAATCTTCCGGATGACACTGTCGTAATTCCCTTAACATCGGTAAATGTCCATATCTTTGTCTGTATTCCTTTACCCACACTCGTCGTTTTTTTCGGCTGTTTAAGCTAACTACAAATCCAGCTAACGCGATGACCAACCGATCGTCCATTTTTCTTACTACTGTGTAAAACACTTTTAAAAGCTATAACGTTCTACGCGCCAATCCAAACTGCAGTCCAAACTCTTGAAAATCAATTTACACGCACAGTTCGGAACGTTTGTCTAGATTATGTAAGTTTCGTCGGCAATCCAAACCGTGAATGCATTTTTAATCGTAATTAGCACAACAGTTTGATCCGCAGTCCAAACCGTACAGATCTAACTGCTGTTTGGAACGCAGTCCAAGATGCGCGGTCCGAACTGTACGTGTGCAGGGCGCTATTGCGTGGCCACCCCGGTCGCCCGATTTAAATCAATTAGATTTTTTTCTTTAGGGCTATTTAAAAAAAATAGTTTACCAAGGAGAGAACAATAGCGAACAAGAACTACGACAGAAGCTCGAATTTGCTAGGATACAAGTTACTAACAACAGAGGTGCATTCCGTAGGTTACGTAGGAATTTTATTAGACGGTGCAGATTATGTATTATGGTCAGAGGTAGGAATTTTGAGCATTTATTGTAAAATGTTTTGCTTAATAAAACAATTATTTCACAATCGTTGTTTTGTTTTTTCGTTCTAGAAATATATTAGAGCCACTCATTGCCATGTGTAATACCTTTTCAGAATCCCTATTAAATGCGCCAAAACTAATAATAATACAGGGTCACTTTTCGGTAGAGTATTTTTTTTTCACAGTGGGGTCCGAAGTAAATAAAAAGTGATAATTTGAGAAAAAAAAAAAAAAACTTAATATTATCTTCAACACACCCAATAAACAACCATAAATGGCATGTCTAACGCAAGGACTCATCAGTACCAATCTAGTGAAAATTATAAAAAAGATACAGGATGTAGACTTTTCGAATTTTAATAAGAATTAGTTAAAAAAAGTCAATTTTCTCATAAAAACACAAAATAAATTATAACTCTGCAGGGGTTGACCTTAAGGACCTCCCGTAGAACAACTTTTTGCAGCTGATGAGCCCATCTAACCCCTAGTTGCGTTTGATCCACGACTTATGATCTACAACAGCCATTAAGACAATGCTGTTTGTCTCTTTGTAATTATAATATAAACTTCCTGATTCAGGGGGTGCCTTAATGACGAAGTTTGCCGTCGATTGCTCCACAGCGCCCTGGAAAGTTTCACTGTTCTCGAAAACCATTTTTAATTATTTTCCAGTCTGTAGTAGCAGGAATCTGAAATAAAAAAATATAAATGTTCATGAATACTCTTTCATACTAATAACATTTTGTTTGTTTCAGGCTTCCAATAGTTCGCACACCGATGATACTGAGCAAAATAGTACATTAATGGATACTTTTCGCGAACCTACACCTCCCCCACCGCCGACAAAAAAGGAGAAAATCACCCAGCTCTCGAGCATGGTCGGCCAATTAAAAGAATTAGTTGATACTACTAACTCTACAGTCGAAGAAAATGAGTTTGAGGTCTTCGGTAAGCACATCGGTCATCAACTGAAATCTTTGCCCTTACTATTGGCATTAGAAGCACAAGAGCACATTCAACTTTACATAAATAAAATTCGACGTCAACACATCCAAAACGAGTCTATACAAAACAGAATCACCAGAACGCCACAGTCGTCGTATGCTACTGAATCTGATTCTTCAATACATTATAATGGTACTAGCAATTTGGAACAGCAAGGAACTGAATGGATTTCCTTGGCCGTTTTACCTACACATGATTCTGACCACGTTGCGGATTATCAGCTTTCCTCAAATCTGTTTACCTACATCTGGCCATATAAACAATGACGAAACGCAGAGTAATATTACAATAATATCAAATGACTTAATTTTCATAGCAATGCAAAACGCTAATGTTGAAAATCAAAAGTGATGGGAGCAAACAAATACTTTATATCTAACAACGTTAAAAATGATTCTCTTAATAAATGAATGTTTCATAATAAATCTGTTTACAGTTATTTAATCTTACCTTGATAAATTCCATTAATGATTCATAGATTGCTTCACAAACTTCGATGATGAATTCGGAAATTGTTGATTTTCCCAGTCTAAATATATGTGTGAGTGTCCTTAAACTACATCCAGTAACAAGAAAGTATAAAACTGCTTGTAATTTTGTAATTGCAGGAATCGCACTTCTCAAAAGAGTATCTTTACGCTGAATTTTAGACTGTATTGTCGTTAACAGAAAATTCACACAACTTTCGGAAATTCTCAAACTATCGAAGTATTCTTTGGGATCTTCCAATGCTAATTCCTTCAGAAGACAATTAGTAGCTCCTAATTTATCTCTTCTATCGATCCATTTTCGTACCCATAACTTCTTTTTCTTAATTACACAAAGGAGATGTCATTTTTTGGCATTACTCATTTTGGAAAGCTACAGAATTCAAAGCTATTTTTAAAAAACGCGCTTATTTTTATGTACTGATAGCCAGATTAACTTTATTATTGACAATGGAGATAAAATCTCGATAAATATGAGTAGGTAACTTGATTTGGTCGAACACAGAGCGGCCGGATACAAGGTTTTTTTTTTATCATTTTACTGACTACAAAAAAAGGAGGTTTTACACCGCATTATATTGTAGTCTTTGTTTCAACCTCCTTACCCTAAACATGAACACCCACTAAAACCCATAAACATGACTCTTTAGAAGATGACATTTCACGTCATGTTATTTATTTTATTTCGACAACTTCACAAGTCACATTCATAGATAGAAATACTAAATGTACAAGTCACATTCGCTCGCTCGCTACTATTTTGTGCTGGTGTAAATGTTTTGTGCTCCCAAAGTTTCACGTGAATCTTTTCAATGACCTGGCTTGCTTTTGGATTTCGAAGACTCCTATCTTTCTGAACAACCGTTGCGAGACTTGGACCTCTATTGCTTGTGTGTATAACATTACGAGTGAACGTGATGTCAAGCACGGACCGCTGCCTAAACTATAACTATACTATCTACCTTTTTGTACCGTTGGGCACCGACAGGTGTGTGTCAATTGTGGATCTTCTACAGCACGTTCCAGAAATCACCAATTACGGACTGATTCGGACAGAGAACGAGGCATATATAAAGTGATTCGAGAATGGAATCGTACTTGCCATGGGCACGGCATCAAGCTAGCCTGTCTCCCGCTGCACCTTTCTTAGATAATATATTGCTAATATATGATGAATAAAATATTATGATTAAATACCTACTGGTTTTTTATTGTACCTACAATAATCCTGTCATCCATAAGTAATTACCATTAACAATATTATATGCTTAGATTCCGATAAGTGAGTCTTTAGTCTCCTGAGTTTTCTGTGACTGCCTACTATGTTTAATTAAAACTGACAGACAGAGTAGGTACACTTAGGCTGCGTTTCCACCAGAGATGAGCGAGGATGCGTAGGTTAAAACTAACCAATAACAACGCTAACTTAGTTCAAGCTATGAAAATGAAGCGATGTTATTGGTTTGTTTCACACACATCCCTCGCTACGCATCCTCGCACATTTCTGGTGGAAACGCAGCCTTAGACTGCCATTAGGTCTATAAATGATCAGTGAGTAAATGTTTAAATTAAACAAACTTCAACAACTAGTTATCATTTTTTCAAGTCATTACAAAGCATAATTAGCAATATGTTATGCATACAATAAACATTCATGCGTTAAAATAGTAATAGAGGTAAAATAACCTAAAATGAATGCACTTAACCTCACTTTTACAAAAATTAAGATTTCTCTTGAACCCCATTGTTATTAATTTTTATTTATTTTTTTAACAAAAGCTCTTAATATTCCCTTTTAAACCATGCCACTTTTATTTTTGTAGTAACTAAAAAAGTTTAATGCCAGCCTTCTATGAACTTCTGCCATTCTCCTTTCCTCTTCCACCTCTTCTAAAATGGCCATTGCGATTAGCCTAACCAGTTTATTAACTGTACTGCGTTGCAGGCTGTTGCAAAACACCTCTCACTTGTGTACTGTATACTAAACCGAGTGCGAACGATTTCTGTGTGCAGTAGCCAGTAGAAGCCACTGAATTACTCGCTACTTTACTAAATTACTAACACAGTCCGAACTAGGCTTTAACCCTAGCGCTCTGCTACCGCCACCGCGATAGTGGCGCCCCTGTTGAGAGCGCAGCGAACTACAAGCTAAACGTGTCGTGCAGTGATTGGGCAATATGTGCTTTGCACTGATTGGTTGATAAACTCGCAAGTTTTAAAGTGCCCGCTATTATATTTTGTTATCGTAGGAATTTGTATAAGTAGTTGTTATTTTTAGAAACTAGAACATTACCGTTTAGCGTCTCGAACCCGTTGTTTTCTTTAAACCTGCATATTCTAAAGTGGTGACCCCGAACTAAACACACCTGAAGAAAATAGTCAATCGCCTAGAAGAATCATCATTTCTCCCCCATTTCAAGATGACAAATCCCTGCTCAACGGAAGAACAGTCAAGCTCAAGCTCATCAACATTACACACCCTGACGAGAGCTGAAGCTGCCGGCATGTCTCTCACCGTGCGCATTTCACCATTCTGGCGCGACCGATCACGACTTTGGTTTATTAGCTTCGAGGCTGCAACCAACGATCTCAAGAAGGGCCAAGAACAGCTTGCCCAGATCTATACGACCCACCGGAGACGGACCAGTACAAAGCCATCAAAGAAAGACTCATATCCGCCTACAAGGAATCTGACAGCCGCCAGTTCCAGAAATTGCTGTCCGAGATGGAACTCAGATATCAGAAGCCGACCCAACTACTCCGCTGCATGCGAAACCATGCAAGAGACAAAGTTCCCGATTCCACTCTGCGTCTCATGTGGACCTACCACCTCCCATCACACGCCCGCTCAGTTCTCGCAGTCAGCGAATCATTCAGCACCAAGACGGCTCTCGAAGATCTAGCGCTACTTGCCGACAAAATGATGGAGCAGACTGCATCAACAGAAGTCGCAGCTTTGCAGTCACCCCCGCACCACTTGCGTCACTTACACCGCAAGTAGAATGTGTGTCGTTTTATCTTGTTTTTTTGACAATGTATGCAGACATCAGCCGTTGGACGCGTACCTGCATACATTGTCAAAAAAACAAGATACAACGACACACATTCTCGAACATCGCATCTTTCCCGCCAAGCGAGCGATTTCAACATCTACACGTCGATATCATCGGACCGCTACCCACAACAGCTCAAGGCCACCGGTACTTAATAACAATGATTGACCGAGCAACTAAGTGGCCCGAAGCAAAACCGACCGACGAAATAACAGCTATTCGAATAGCCGATGTCGTATATCAACATTGGATCGCAAGATTTGGATGCCCGAAACCACTAACCAGCGACTAAGGTCGTCAGTTCGACAGTCAACTATTTCAAAACCTAATGAAGCAAAATGGGAATAAAGAAAAATCGCACAACACCCTATCACCCGCAAAGCAACGGTATAGTCGAACGATGGCATCGCACTCTCAAGACTGCATTACGCGCGAAACTCACCAACGCCAGTACATGGATCGACGAGTTACTTACCGTGATACTGGGACTACGAGCCGCCCTACGCACAGACACCTGCGTGAGCGCCGCCGAACTTACCTACGGATACGATTTACGTTTACCTGGCGAATTTTTCACTACAAGCACCTGTTCACCTACCATGATTGATTGATGATTATACCTACGTTGAAAAACTTCGTGATATTATTCAAGCAAACAAACCGCAAATCGACACCGAGCATCACAGCAAAAACAAAAGTGTGTGCGTTCATCAAGATTTACTCAAGTGCAGTCACGTATTTATCAGAACAGATGCAGTAAAAAAAACACTTCAGACTCCATACGAAGGCCCCTATCGAGTTATAAGCCGAACAGATAAAGTGTAGACCATACAACTACCTAATCGGCAAACCAATATTTCAATCGATCGATTGAAGCCTGCATATTATGTCGTCATAGAAGATACCAACACCTTACCATCACCTAAAATTACCACACCCAAGAACAGTACCATTCCAGCAGTTACCAAGCAACAAACCGATGTACCTCCGGCCAGTATGACGTCACAGCCCGCCAGCAACATGACAACGCGCACGGGCCGTGCCATCAAACTGCCGGTACGCTTCGCTTGAGGGGGACTACTGTAGCTGCATCATTCATCATTATAGTAACCGACCGCGGAGCCTGTAGCTGCACCGCGGAGCCCTTAGCCCTAGCGCTTTGCTACCGCCACCGCGATAGTGGCGCCCCTGTTGAGAGCTCAGCGAACTACGTGCTACAAGCTAAACGTGTCGTGCAGTGATTAGGCAATATGTGCTTTGCACTGATTGGTTGATAAACTCGCAAGTTTTAAAGTGCCCGCTATTACATTTTGTTAACGTAGGAATTTGTATAAGTAGTTGTTATTTTTAGAAAATAGAACATTACCGTTTAGCGTCTCGAACCCGTTGTTTCCTTTAAACCTGCATATTCTAAATGTCTATGATTAATCTTGAATTAATCCTGTCAATTAGGTATTATAGATAGCCTAGTTGTGATTATAATACTTACCGATTATCATATTATCAGATTAGTTGTTCAATCAATCGGGGTCAGTACCACTGTGCAAAAACGATTAAAAGATAATTATAATTGAGGAGATGAAGAACAAAACCTCACTTTTCCATTTAAAACAAAAATTTTTTTTTTTAGTCGATGTGCAAAACGTTGTTAAATTGATTAAAGCAAATAAGTAAAACCTTATCAAAAACACCTCTTTTCTTATAATTTTTTTCATTTGAAGTAGAGAGTTTCGAACAAAACCACACTTTATACTTTAAAAAAATTTGTCTCCCATGATTATTTTCAAAAGCTCACTTAATTGGAGTTAAATTCAATGGTATCACTAAGACTTCATCAAAACCATATACAAACGTTGAGTTTAGACTAAAGGTGTTAAACTTCTAATGCATGGTCTTTTTGCTAAATAGTTTGTGGTAGTTTTATTTGTCATATATGTGTGGCATCATTTTTTCAGTTCATCGTCATCGTTTCAGCCGAAAGACGTCCACTGCTGGACATAGGCCTCCCCCAATTTTGGAGGGGGTTTGCCATAATCGCCACGCTTGGCAGGCGGGTTGGCGATCGCAGTATGGTATAATGGTGTAATGCATAGAGAACGCTGCTGCCCATTCTCCGGTCTCCCTTAGTCGCCTCTTACGGCACCCACGGGAAGTATGGGGTGGTGCTATTCTTTAAGTCCGGCACCACACAGACAGTTATTTGACGTTTTATCTTACTTTTCAAGTTGTCAAAACTATCAAGTTGTCAAAGTTTTTCGTTTTAGAACTTTTTGTATTCGGTGGTTTATTTATGTGATAAAGTGCGGTTTTTACTGTTATTTTTTATTGAAATGGATGAAGACGGGGCTGCTGAAGTTGTAAGGATCAATTGTGGTACAAAAACAAGGCCACGGCGAGGACGTACACGGATCACAATATCAACTTCTAAGTGAGATTTGAGCGGAAATTTTATTTATAAACCTAAATATATTCTATAATACCTATTTTTTCCTGTTACAGGTATGTGGATTCTGATCCACTAGCACTTAATTTGCAGAGAAACTGTACACATGGCCCGAAAAGCGTTTTCAAATGCAATAAGTTAAGCCTTCCCGTAGTTCCCAGAGAACACGGCCCCGCTTGGGCGGAGCACCGCCGCGTCCTCGTAGAGGCGAGCCGGACCTCTCGCGTCCGGCCCTGGTGCAAGCCATGGTCCGGGGCGAGAAGGAGTGGGAGGCAGTCACCTCCGTCTGCGAAGCAGTCATGCTAGCGAAGGTGGCGGGACGGTTCAGGGAGAGAGCCTCCCGTCTCAGCCGCCGCGGGGGACGCCCCCGGTGTCGGGAGCCGCGTGACGACTCCCGGCCACCGTAGGCGCGGGCCTGCGGGCGGAGAATGGGTAGCTCACCGCCCGATCAGGACCAGGCCCGTGCCGGACGGCGCGTACGTGTTCCACGCGCGCCTTAATGAGATGTCAGCATCGAGGAGGGGCCCCTTAGGGCCGAAGCCTGCCGGGCCAGCGGGATTGTCCGAAAGGGTTACCGCTGGCCCGGAACATAAAGAGCTAAGGAAGGAACACGGGTGGGTTTTAGTCAGTAAGAGTCTGACACTCCCTTCCGCTCCACCCAGAGCGAGAGGAGTCATTTGATGATTTCCCATCCAAAAAAAAAAGCCTTTCCATAGTACTCAAGAACAGAAAGCTTTTTTTTTAAAAGAAAACAAAAGTAGCACAAGATATCTGTCTGACAAGATTGGTCTCTTCATACACACCTCAAAGAATCAAGGAACCTAAAGGATCTATTTTGAAACCTAGAAAATTTTGTTCCAGTTTCTTTTTGACTGGACAGAAGAACAAGTTGGTTCAAGTTTGCAAGAGTCTGTTTATGGCAACTTTTCAATCAAAAGTATTAGGTTGAGAACAATCTGCAAGAATGTGTTTAATGGCACCCTTCCTAAAAAAGGAAGAGGTGGAGACCATAAAGAAAAAAAATAATTGAGAAGAAACGACAAAGTGTCATACCATTAATTGAGAAATTACCTGCAAAAGAAAGCCATTATTCTCGAAATAAATCAAAGCGAATATATTTGGATAGCTCACTTAATATCAATAAGTTGTTCAAGCTGTATAACAACTCTGTTGGAGCTGATCTAAAAGTATCATGTGCAGTGATCGGAGTAGGTAGATTGAATTGGGATCATTGATCCGAAACGTACATATTAATATGGACATTCTTCCGGAATTTCGGAATTGGAATTGTATTAATATGGTATATTATATTCTTTATAATTTTTTTTAACAGCACACCGTCACGATTTGACACAACCTAACCACCAATCAGAACAAAGGATCATGGGGTGGTGCACCAACTGGTTTTCAAAACAATGCGTACGCCCGCCGACGACTTTACTTCGGTTCATAGAGTGCGCTTCTTTGTTACTGGGTTGTGAAAACGTTACGTGAAAACAGACAAATAATAAATATAAATACAGATAAATTTAAATTTTGAACATTAACAATATTTAATTGGATCCGGAAATACCGGAATTACTACCCCGGTAAAAGAAAAGTAATAGATATTGAGAAATACTCGAAAGCTACCCACAAATTGTAATTATATTTAAATACCAGGCGCTATTGGTATGCTCTAGAATTAAAAATAATTGGAGTTAAAGTATTTTCTAATTACATTAAATACGATTCATTTTTCAAAACAAAAAAAAAATACGCGTAACTAGCTAAAACATAAAAATTAAAAACCGCGGAACTACCATCACAACAATTAGTGCAAATTTTGCTTGTAAAATAAGTGAATTTACAGATTCTAATAAGTAACCAAATTGATTGAAAAACAAACAATATAACAATATTAAAAACTTACCGCTCAACTTCGTATTACTATAAAAAAACTTTTATTTTCCGGAACACCACACAAAAACAATACGTCTTCTTGTTATGATCGCGAGAATACGTGGTACTGGTCAAATTATTTTGACAGGTTCGCTCACGCGGTTTTAACCCTTGTGATTGGTCGCTTAGTGAATGAGCGATACGCCGAACTGTGAATGTGATCCGTAGCCAATCGGCATCGTTAGCTCATTGCCGCCAAATCTAAAATTTGATACTTTTGTACTTCCGCGGTATCATCCACTGTTAGTTACGCGGTATTGCAGTATCAACGACGATATGTAAATGTGCGAAGGGAAGAAAGAAAGTCCGAAGTACACCAGAAGAAGGAAGAAAGTTTATTGCACAGACACAGGTTACAGTCACTCACACAAGAGTTCCACTAAGAAGAAGGAGTAATAGAAATAGGATAGATAGCATGAAGTTAAGCAAAAGTACAGTCAATTAAGCGCGGCGAGGCTATGTTTTCAAACGACAACGGTCGCAATAAGTTTTTGTAAATGTACTGGCGAGCGAGGCGGCTCGCACCTCGGACCGCGCTTGCGCGCGCGCAACGTCACGATAGTGCCGTCCCGCTCGCGCAACCGGTCCGTGTGACGTAGCCGGCTCGCTGGCCGCTAGAACAATAGACGCGTCATAGCTACGTACGCTAGCTCATTAGTAATTTATCTACTAATACGAAATATGTGTTTGTATGTTGAATAATTCTTATTTAATAAATATATTATTTTGATTTTATATAATTCTAGTTGTTAAGTTGCTTTGTAAATATGTATATAAATTATTATTGTTTTCAATTTTGAGCAATTGCATAATATATACCGGATGATTTTTTTTACCGTCTCGGAAATAATAGGGTGTGTTGTGTAAGTGGAACAGAAGTCATGCACAAGGAATAGGTCTTAAGAATTATGCAATAATGTTAAGTAAAAAAAAAAGAATTATGTCCACGAGAACTCTGCCGACAAACTGTCCTGCAGTTTGACAGACGAAGATTTTTTAATAAACATAAATTATTACATAGCAAACAGTTCGGTTTCACAAGGGGTCGTTCAACTACTGTGTTGAACTTTTAGGGCATATTTATAATGCATGGGAAGATAAATGCGATGCCTTGGGCATCTTTTTTGATTTGTCCAAGGCATTCGATTGCGTTTTTCACGAAACCTTAATCAGGAAACTCCGCCACTACGGGATCCGGAACACTGCTCTGGATCTTCTTACTTCATACTTGAGTAAAAGGATAGCGTTGACGTTAATGGCAAAAGATCACCCGGATCTATAGTAACAATGGGAGTCCCACAGGGCTCAATTCTTGGTCCTTTCTTGTTACTTATTTATATTAATGACTTGCCGAACCTCATAAAGGATAATCATGATATAGTGTTGTTTGCAGATGACACTTCTGTTTTGTTTAAACTTAAACGTCAGCAGTTGGTTACTGATGATGTAAATAGCGCGATCTCGAAAGTAGTCCACTGGTTCAATGTTAATAATTTGCTTTTAAACGAGAAAAAAACCAAATGCATCAAGTTTACGCTACTCCACGTTAGGCAGGTGAAAACTAATGTATTGATAAAGGGCAAGGAATTGAATCCTGAAGACAACACAGTATTCTTGGGCATAACTTTGGATGCTAAGCTTCAGTGGGGTCCACATATAGATAAATTATCCAAAAAGCTAAGTTCTGCAGCATGCGCTGTTAGAAAAATTCGTAATTTAACTGATATAGAGACTGCCCGCTTAGTGTACTTGAGCTATTTTCATAGTGTAATGTCGTACGGTATTCTATTGTGGGGAAATGCCGCCGATATTCAGACTATCTTTGTTTTGCAGAAGCGAGCTGTTCGGTCAAATTTAAAGAGATTAATGTAATGACTGTGCCTTCTCAGTATATTTATGAAAATCTTTTATATGCCCATAAAAACATAAAATTGTTTAAAAATACAGTGATATCCATAATATAAAAACTAGAAACAAACACAAATTTGTTGTACCTACAACAAGGCTCAAGAAAATAGGTGGCCCGTTCAGATGCCAATGTATCTTTTATAATAAACTACCAAGCCACGTTCAAGATCTAAGCCTTAATAAATTCAAATCATTCATTAAACGTAAGTTGTGCCAGAAAGCCTTTTATACCGTTAAAGATTATATTGAGGACAAAAAGGCTTGGGATTGAGCTGACATTATTTAATTTTTTTTATAAACAATGACATTTGCTTACTTATTTATTTTATTTATTGTGAACGTGAAGACGATGTGGGTCATTTTATTAATTTTATATTTTTTTTATTATACCCTCTGTTCTGTTAGATTTTGTTTTGATCATTGTCTGGCAGTTTGAGTAATTTATGTGGCCTACCCAAATGTCCTTTCTTTGGTATTGTTCGTCAAATCGTTGAGCTCCTTAAATTTTGAGTTGAGCTGCACGATTTCTGACAAATGCGTGCACTGACTGGACAGGTCCTCTCAATCTGTGTGGTTCTTTCCTCAAAAGACCATCTCAGACATCGATCTACATGGTCTTCATATAACCTGACCAAGATTATGTCTGGACTTTAAAAGAGACTGTGACCTCTGAGTTTGTTTCGGCCTTTCTTCTCATAGTAGTCAGATAGGAAACGCCGACTACATCTAGTTTAAAAAAAACATGATTGACGTATACAAGGGTTTGTACAAACCTACTTACAAAAATAAAATCATTTATCATTTGTAAAATACATGTATGTTTTGTTGAAATAAATAAAAAATAAATAAAAAATCTGCGTACGATTACTTCACCTCAAAACGAAGAGATGAAAAAAACGATGGACCACTTGATACAGACCTTTCTTTTCTCCAAAGTATGTTGCCTGAAATGAAGGCCATGAATGTGGCTCAAAAAAGAAGGTTCAAGATGGGAGTGATGCAGATAGCGACGCAAATCTTGGATGAAAACGAGGCAACATCTACCAGTACATCGACATCAAATATCGCATCATCCGCCTGTATTTCTCAATTTAACACAGTCCCATATTATGCTCCAGCTCCACCAATACAACAAACATTTCAAAATGTTGCAGCTCCAGCAGCTCCACAGCAGACTATTAAAAATATCGCACCTCCTCTAGTGATACAACAGACCGTTCAAAATAATCAACCTGCATCTCCACAACACGCATTTCAAAATATTGCATCTCCAGCAAGTCGATTCTGTAAAATTCAAACGAAAACTCGCATCTCACTTCGCTATTCACTCTCACTTCGCATAAGGTTCAAAATGACCTTGATTTTGCATTCTGTAAGCATCACCTTGTCCGACCTTGTCATTTGCGAAGTGAAGTGAGTTCCGACGCGACTAATGTTGTACTAGTGACGACCACACTCAACAAAATGTGAGTAGAGTTTTATCGATTCAGTTTTTTGACACGATTGTTGAGTTTTTGACACAGAGATTCAGCAAATATGATGTTTAAATTAAAATTTCTTATTAAAAAAAAAAATTGCTTATTCGAGGCAGCTAATAAGTAAAAAAACAGAAAACTGAATTCGTGGCATGAATATAATCTATGCATCACTTACGAAAAAAAAAATGTCAAACAGGACAGACAATATTTTGGTAGTGCGTGTGTGTTGCGTTGTTTTGTTTTTTGTGTTTGATTTGATCGTTCAGTGCCGAAAATAATCATGAAGTAAGTAAGTTTATATTTGTGGTTGTATATGTAGTTTAAAAGTGATATTAATTAAAATAGTATTTTTTTTGTTTTTTAATCCAACAATAATGTTCCAGTCCAAATGAGCCACGTTCCTCTCACCCATCGTCGGCTCAGGTTGAAACTCTGGTAGAGTTTATGGAAAGAAACCCTGGCATGGCAAAGGGTTTCTTAAGAACTCAAAATGCCAGAGAGCGAAGTCGACGCCAGTGGAAGGAACTAGCCGTGCGCCTAGTAGGTGTGGTGGCACAATAAAAAATTACAAACAGTGGACCAAGGTGAGCATAACTTTTTTTACTACATGTTAGAACCACTTAACATTCCTCAAAGCAAACCACTTATAATGTGCTACGAATTTTGGTCTAAAGTGTGTTCCTTAGTTTCATAAGTTTTATCTTATTGTTAATTTTTATAATTTCTTTAATTATAATATCTGGTTGTAGTATTTATTGGTCTGACCAAAAAAGTGCCATAAAAAAAAAGTAGCAGCGCGCTCTGCTGCTAGGCGTAGGACTGGTGGTGGGGTGGAGGATGAAGTGGAGCTATCAGAGCTTGAAGCAAGAGTTGTTGCTTTGTGTGGTGGTGAAAGCTTTTCAACAGGAGATGCACGTTTAGGCATACAGCCATTTCCGGTAAGAAATTTAGAAATGCAATAGGTACTAGCTTTTTTGCATCAATCCTGTCTGGCTGGTAGTGGGCAAAAATTGTGCAATCTGGCTGTTAAAAATACATATAATATAAAGTGTATTTTTATTTGAATTATTTGGCAAATTTATTAATAATCTTATTATTTACTTGTTTCAGGACAACGATAGTCCATCTCCATCATATGAAGCGCAACAAATACAAGATGCTGATACTGACAATGTATGATATTTAAATTTAATTCATAATTGTATGTGATTAATTAATGATATACTCTTATCTAGTATTTATCTGTTTATATTTAATTATTATAGATTCATGTACCACAACAACAGAGTCAGGCACCTACAGAGGAATCACCAGCTATTGTGATTTATGTAAGTTATATTATTCTACTAACTACTAGGTACATACCCACTATTATAAATCTGATGTGTCTAGATTATATTCTATTAATCCTAAATGTAGTACCTATCTATATTAAAATTAATTACTAATATATTTCAAATACTAATTTAGTTTTAGGGTACTATTTTCAGTCAAAATATTTTTGTCTTATTTTATTCCACAAGGAAGATATGGAGTAACATTTTATCCAATTTACTTCTCAGGGTTCCGAACACACTCGTAATTACAGACGAACTGATCCTGCAATTTCTAGAAGACTGTTTGCTTCCTCATTCAGTTCGACTGTTGGAACAAGCCAAAGCATTTTGCAGGTATGTGTCTGAGTGAGTGTGAGCTATAAAGGTGCCCATACACGGGACAATTATCGTAACGATTCGTCGCTCGATGTTAAAATCGAACGACAAATTGTACGCAATATCGCATCCGATTTTGTGGTCGAACGATCGATTGGAGATCTCAACAGGCAACCCCGAAAATATCGATTGCGATCTGAACATCGTTCGATATATCGCACGTGTATGGCGTGATCGGATGCGATCATCGTCAGTCTGCCTCTATCTTTCGCGCGACTAGCACGTACGGTACCTGTAAGTTTTTTGCGATGTCGTGGAGCAAGGATTGTCTGTTGGAATTTATAGAGTTACTCCGAGAACACGAGGTTTTATGGAAAATAAAACACAAGGACTACCATAATCAGATGAAACGAACTGGATGTTATGAGGTATTACTTAGAAAAATGAAGGAAGTAGATCCTAGTGCAGACATAAGTAAAGTGCAAAAGAAAATTAACAACCTGCGCACTGTTTTTCGTAAGGAGCTTAAAAAAGTGGAGTCTTCTCGTGCATCGGGAAGTGGTACTGACAACATTTATGTACCAAAGTTGTGATACTATGAGAAATTAATGTTTTTAAAAGATCAAGAGCAGCCATATGGAGCGACAAGTAGTTCAATGGATACAGTAAGTACACAATATTTATTATTTTTATATATTTCTTATTATGTTTATACATTTATAAAATTATTTATTTATTATTTCTAAAATTATTAATAAAGTCCTATGAAGTTGTTCTGCCGAGGTACAGATCCGGCATTATTAAAGTAGTCGACAAATAATTCTCTTACTTGATTACCAGTATCGTTACTACGTAATGGTCGCCTTCGGAGTCCTAGTAAATCACACCGGAGGCCTTCTTCAAATCCATTATTTTCAAAGTTTTCTCTATCAAACACAGTTAACGGTGTATAGGTGTTAGGACTATTACGGCGTAAGTAATTATGCAGAGCACAGCAAGCCATTACGATTTTTTTTATGTTGTCTAAATCCATGTTAATTTCTGTTTTTAATACACCAAACCTGGCAACTAAAATGCCGAATACATTTTCTATTACTCTTCTTGATCTAGACAAACGGTAATTAAAAATTCTCCTTTGAATGTTCAGTTGTTTTTTATTAAAAGGTTTCATAAAATTATTCCTTAACATAAAGGCTTCATCGCCTACAAAAACATAAGGCAAAGTCGTACCATTTACTGTAGTAGGATTTGGTAATTTTAAGGAATTATTTAAGAGGTTTTTGTAGAAGTCCGTTTCATTTATAACACCACCATCCGAGACTGCCGTTTGTACCAAAATGAAAATACATAAACTCATAATTGGCGTTAGCAATGGCCATTAGGACTTGACTATGAAAATGTTTATAATTATAAAAATAAGATCCAGCTCCTGGAGGAGGTCTTATCCTTATATGTTTCCCGTCTACAGCGCCCAAACAGTTAGGAAAATCCCATCTATTTTCAAAGTTTTTCCCAATTTCGATCCATTCGTTCTCGCTTGTTGGAAATTGCAACAAATAAATAATTATCTTTTATTAATTGTTTCAGCAATCTGATGACGACAGTATTGAAACCACCAGAGATGAAGTCGCTTCACCAAGATCAGACATCGCATCAGTTGAAAGGTTTAGTGAGCCTCACAAGATCGTAGATTTAAACGCCGGAAAAACCTGTCAGTTTCCCAAAATGTTGATCGAACTATTGAAACTATAGGCAATAAAATATGTGAAATAGCAGAGGATGACAAGTTTGATGCCTTCGGTAAAAACGTGGCACATAAGTTGCGATCTTTGCCTACAAATCAACGCTTATTTGCGGAAAAAATTATAAATGATGCTCTGTTTGAAGCCGAAATGGGTAATTTAAACAAACAGTGTTTCTTTCCCCCTCAATCCTTTCCTATTTGTCACTCACAAAAATTACAACCACTCTCTTCACAAGTACTCAATTTTCAAGCACGTGAGCCACTCATACTACAGCCACCCACACAAAGATTCGTTAACACAACTCAACCATCCACACAACAGGAACTCAACTTTCATATACGGGAGCCACTCATATTACAGCAACCCACACAAACAATAGTTCATGCAACTCAACCATCCACACAACAGGAACTCAACTTTCATACACGCGAGCCCGAAAAAGAATCTCCAGTCCATGTTCACATACCAGATGACGCGCAAACATTTTATAATACTTTTTCCGTTGAATGAAAGTAATTTAAGCCAAATGTTAAGATATAATATTATGTAAGATGTAAAACAATAATTTGTAGATAACATAATGTTTTAAATATATTTATATTTCATTATACCTAATATTATCATCACTAACAGCGCATAATAATAAACTGCTATGGTAAAATTATACTTGCCTTACAGTAATCCTTTAATGCATTGAAAATGGCTTCGCACGTTTCTGGAATGATCTTTCCCAAAGACTGTGGTGAAATCAACGTTGTAAATTTTAAACCTTCGTAAGTCCTTCCAGTAGCCAGGAAACGCAGTGTTGCAGTTAGACGTTCGTGAGGAGTAATAGCTTGCCTCATATTGGTATCATTTTTTATTATTCTGGAAGATACCTTATGCAAAAGCTCTAAGTATGTTTCCTCTGTCATCCTAAGGTAGTTATGCCAATCTTTAGGATGAAAACATAATTCCTCAAGAAGATTGATGTAAGAATATTGATGTCTTTTCAGAAGCCATCTCTTAGTCCATTCTCTCCTAGTCTTCCTTTTATTTATTGTAGAAAGTCTTTTTTTATATAAAATGAGCGCCAATGCGCTTAAGCAAAGTAGTTGCGACTTCATCGCTCACCCACGTACGTGCTAAACGTTTTCACTCCGCACAGAGACTGAGAATCGTACGATCACATCGTTCATGTGTGACGGACGGAAATCGAAAGATAAAATAGTACGATTTTCTTGACGATCGATCGAAACGACAAATTGTCCCGTGTATGGGCACCTTAAGCCTCGTATCCACTAGACAACATTTGGCGCGCGACACGTGAATCTCAACATGTACGGCAACGCTGCACAACAGCGCGCGATGTTGCCAGCTGCCGCGCAACATGACGCGCGGCTTGTTTTTTGTTTAATGGTGCGTACAGACCGGCCAAACGAACGCCAACGAACGGGTTTCGTTGACCTTCGTTGCTGCAATCTGGACGGCTTAGCGAATGCCAACGATCGCTCGTTGGCGTGTGCCAGCGATCCGAAGCGTGGCGGTAACATCAAAGAAATCGAGGTATTTGATCGATCTCTGTTTGGACGGTCGCCGAAGGCCAACGAACGAACGCTCAGTTGAAGCAAGAGAGCGTAGCGTGTAGACGTCCAATTTGATAATTACTTGGATATTTCCCGCCATTTAGATCATGGAGAAAAACAAAAGAATGGAGTAACGACGATATGTTTTTATTAATAGATTTGTATAAAGAGAAGCCGTGTCTTTGGGATCCAACAAATAATTAATATAAATTGAAAGCGAAGAGAAGTGACTGCTGGCTAGAAATTGCTAACATTCTTAATTGCGATGTCTCCATCGTCAAAAAGAAAATGGAGTCATTGTTGACTTCATTTCGACGAGAGCGGCAAAGATGTGAGGAAACAAAAAAATCAGGTAAGTACCTATTAAAGCTCGCAATTCCTATACCTCTTCTTCTTCTGACTCCCATCTGACCTCCGTAAACTAAAAGGAAACCATAACCAACCCCAGGATAGAAATAGTGGCACCAGTTACACGGTGCCTTATCCCTTGATCGATTTTTTCTTGGATGTTTATCTATACATGTATTTGATATAAAATATAGTATTGTTGAGTTAGTATCCCATAGTACAAGCCTCGAACTTAGTTTTGGGATAGCTCATAGTTTGGGGCTAGCTCAATCTGTGTTATTTGTCCGTATATATTTATTTATATAATTTTTACGATCTGCACGGGAAGAGAAGCAGCTGGCTAATTCTATGTTTTTCTGTCACCCCAGACAAGTATGGGAGACATTTACATTGCAATCCTATATCTATGATAACTATATATACCAGGTCCTACACAATGTGTAAACTCAAAGTACGCCAACCCGCTCGGGTGGTGACTCGGAGCCACGAAGGTTGTCAATAAATAAATAAATACGGACAAATTAGTGACAAATTACTGTGTGTATACATAGTTTCATTTCTGGGAACATATGAATATTGAAATAAAGCTAAAACAAATATTTTAACATAATATTTTATTTTATGTCAGGTGCCGGTTTCGACGAAATTTACTGTTCAACATGGTTTGTGTTTGAAAAAATGAAAATTTTGCTAGACAAATTTAGTCCGCGTCCGACACAAGATACATTGGTAAGTATAGATAAAAAAAATGCCTTCAGTTTTATGCATAACTATTTTGCCAAGGTAATTGGCCTACGGTGGAAAAATATTCCGTAAATTCATTGCGTATTTGCTCAGTACTTAAAGCAGATCTTCGTGGAACGTTCAGTAATGGAAAATATGAAGCAAGTGGGTCTTCTTCATTTATTCTTCGCCAAGAACCCAACGTCACAGTCCCACGATCATCATGATCAAAAGTTCCCCTGGGTGTATAAATACATCTGGATAGCTTGGTTTTTCTTAAAAAGTTGTGTAACTATACACAGGTCATTATTACTGTTGTAGCTCGTTCTGGTTCAAGAAGCATTGGTTTTCGTAGAACTCTGAATACGGATGATAGAATTCCAAAGGCGTTTTCCACAACTCTGCGAGCTCTACTTAATCTGTAGTTAAATAGTCTTTTTACTGATCTGGACTCTTGATGTCCTGAATAAGGTTTCATAATATGCTTTTGCATAGGGAATGCATCGTCGGCCACTAAGACAAAAGGCATTTCCATCTGACGATACGGAAGAGCGACATCTGGTGGCAATCCTAATTCATTTCCTTGCAGTTTCTCGTAAAATTTTGTGTTTCTAAAACACCACCATCTGAAATCCTCCCTTGGGTTCCAACATTCACATATATAAAACAGTAGTTTGCATCTACTATTCCCATTAATACAATACTGAAATCAGGCTTGTAATTGTAGTAGTCACTGCCTCCATGTATGGGATTTTGTAACACGCAATGTTTGCCATCGAGTGCCCCGATACAATGAGGGAAATTCCTGTTTAGGTCAAACATATCTGCAATTTTTTTCCAATCTTCACTGTTTGAAGGCATCTGCAACAAAAAACATTAATTTATGCTCACATAGGTATTTTATTCGTTTTAATGAAAATGTTGTTAATAGATTATTTTATCTTTATTTCAGAATGATTCCAATGAAACCCACGAAAATATTATGAGCCGTGATTCAGATCATTCTGCACCTAGTACAAATAAAATATTTAAATCACCAAATAAATTACAACGACGGAAAAGTAATACGTTTGATCAACGAGCAGAAGAAGCCTATAATAATATGCAGGAGGCTCTTAAAAGACGACGTGAGAGGGACCAAAGTACTACATTTTGAGAGCATGTTGCTAACAAACATAGATCATACAGTTCGCGTACAAAGTGTGTCGTCGAACATTTAATTAGTAATATTCTTTTTGACGCAGATATAGGCAAATATGAAAATTATCCATTTATTACACCGACTTCTAATTATTTGCAAGAGCCATATTACATAAGTCAATCTCCAGCTAGTTCAGATTCAACAACACCGACATCGCCTTTTCCCGTTGAACAGCAGCCATCAAGAACTCCAACACCAACGATGACATCTTCTCCCGTTCAGCAGCAGCCATCAAAAACTCCAACACCAACGATGACATCTTTTCCCGTTCATCAGCCGCCATCAAGAACTCCAACACCAACGTTGCCATCTATTTCATCGACATCAACTTTGACGTCTCCCTATCAGTATCAGATTTCAAGAACTCCAATACTGAATTTGCCAACTAATCAGTCAATTTCAAGTACTGCATTGCCAAATTCCCGAGGTCAAGGACCACAACTGGTTAAATACTCGAAACACAGTAGTTCTGGAAGCTGTGGTTCTCGATCTGGACCAAAAAAAGTTACTGTGCTTCGCTCATTAATTGTCAAAAGATCAAAGAATAATCTTCAAAATATACCACCCAATGAACAACACCTATCACCGGAAGAGAAATATATATCACCCGAAGAACAAAACGTCGTACCTACGATCGATCCCAGTTTTATCCAGGACGATTTCACAGATATTTCTCAAGAAGGAAACACTGATCATATAGTTTCATTTATTAATAATTTCATTCCTGAATAAATCTAATAATAAAACATCATTTAACTTTTTATAATAATAAGAATTTCATGTCTTAGAGCCATGTCATGACATGACAAGAGTAAATGTTTAGGTTGATTTATATAATAAATGGAAATGGATGAAAACTAGAATAATTTGTTATAATAACTTATGAACACTTACTTGGATATAATTTTTCAGGGCTTTTGTGATAGCTTCACATACTTCTGGAACTATTGAAGATATCGTTTGTTTTGAAATCTTAAAAAGGTATGCAAGGCTTGTATACGAGTCCCCAGTGGCCAAAAATCGTAATGTGACGGCTAATCTCTCCTTTACTGGAATCGCTTCACGATAATTTGTATTTTGTTTTGATATTTCCGGTCCAATACTATTTAACAACCATTCAAAATCTTGTGTAGACATTCTGCTAAAGTTGTCAAATAGTGTCCCTTCGTCCAGCATACTCACCATGGAATCCTGATATTTCATGAATGTCAAAAAACTGTTCTGAAATAGTGCTAAATAGTGCCCAAAGGAAAAAAATAGTGCTCTTGTACTTGCGAAGTTATAGCCATAGTTCGATGAGTATGCTGGACGAAGGTTTCGCCCAGCATACTCACCTCCGTCCGGAGAATCTGTATACGCTTCAAACATAATTCATACTTCAAAAAATAGTTCCCAAATAGTGCCAAACGGTGCCCAAAAAGAAAAACTGGCCAAGTGCGAGTCGGACTCGCACACGAAGGGTTCCGTACCACAAGGCAAAAACGCCGAAAAAAACATGTTTGTTGTATGGGAGCCCCCCTTAAATATTTATTTTATTTTAATTTTATTATTTATTATTAAAGTTAAAATACAACTGAGTATTTTGTGAATATTTCAAGTGCCTAACTGTTGCCATTTTTGAAATCGAGCAAAAAAGGGCAAAAAAATCGCGTTTTTTGTATGGGAGCCCCCCTTAAATATTTATTTTATTTTGTTTTTAGTATTTGTTGTTATAGCGGCAACAGAAATACATCATGTGTGAAAATTTCAACTGTCTAGCTATCGCGGTTCTTGAGATACAGCCTGGTGACAGACAGACGGACAGACGGACAGACGGACAGACGGACAGACGGACAGACAGCGAAGTCTTAGTAATAGGGTCCCGTTTTTACCCTTTGGGTACGGAACCCTAAAAACAGTGCTCGAATAACTTCGGAGTTATAGGCTTCGTTCAGTGAGTATGCTGGGCGTAGGTTCTACGCCCAGCATACTCACCTCAGTGCGCGAATATCGAACGAGCTATAGGTACAATTTACGTCTCAAAAAATTGTGCTTGAAATAGTGCCCAATATCAGTCCAATTTTTGCTTGACTTTTGACCTAGAAAACCATTAAATTTGATTGTAAACTTCTACATACATTACATTGAGTACAGTCGAATACAATATTATTAACTTTCTTTCTAACAATTTTTGTCTTGTGTAAATTATTAATTGTCTATGTAAGGGAGTATTTACTTTAGAATCGCAATATTATTAATTACACATTATTTTAATAATACTTTATAATAATATGATTAAGCCTTCGCGCGTCGCATGGGACCCCGGTAGCTAGGAACAATGATTTTATATATTTTGTCTAGATCACGGCGCTTGAAGGATTAAGATATCAAATGAAGTAAATCATGCATGAAAAATAAAGTTGCTGTTATTAATGCTTACATTACAACTGACAAAATTATTCAAAATAATCATTTTCCGGATCAAGGACGGTACCACAACGTTTACGGAATTGACCTGTATTCCTCATGTGATAAAGTTCAATATAGTGTGGCAGTAATGGATGCACGTACGGTCAATAGGTATGGGGCTTACGACGCGCGGCGCCCGCGACGCAAATGAATATGTTTATGTTTAAATACTAGATGGCGCTGCCCTAACATCTTACGATTATTAGACAAGACTGATCTGTATTTTGAAGGTGATAAGGGTCCATTTTGTGTCACAAAGCGACGCGCGGCGCCCGCGACGCAAATGAATATGTTTGTCGCATCAACGGGTGGCCGAGATGCGATACATCGGCTCTTCTTCACGATCCGACATAGTTTAGATAGGTGTGGGCACTACAGTGGGTACTCGAACGAAAAGATTATTTGAATTTACAGTAACTTTAATAAACTAGCTATTAACAACCGAAACGCACACGTGCGTCGGAAACAAACACGTGCGTTGGTATTGAGCGTTTGCCGAGACTGTCCGAGCTCGACGACTGTCCACTGTAGACTGTCGCAGCACTCGGTCTCTCCACCAGTCCTCGTGGCATCCCCTCCACCGACGATCGTGTCCAAGCGGTAGGGCTCGCTTGCGTTTCCGATCACATGATTCTTCGTTTACCAAACAAATTGTTAGATGGCGCTGTTCACTATTCTGTGGCGTCATCTATCCACGACACGGCCATCCCTGACTAGCACCCGTCCTCGGGTGTAGTACCTGTGGACCAAAAATACTCACAGAGTAAACAAGCTCGGCTATCCTGCCAATACCTAATAACTAAGGTAACTCGGCCAATACCTAATTACTAAGGTAACTGTGTCTCATTGTTACTTTAATTCCTCTAGTCTTAATTTACAATGCCTTGTTGTTAAGGTTTCACACCCTATACAACATTATTCATTAGAAAAGGTTCGATCATTAAGTTGAACCAAAGAAAATCAAAATTGTAACGAATCAGTTACTATTTACCAAAATCTGTGAAAAAACACAGTCCAGAATCACACCAATGATTCTTACCAGATCAGTTGTCATATTTGCTACTGCACATAAGGTGCGGTTGAGACTAGTCACGACATGTGCTTCCTACACATGAGGTGCTCTGTGCATCAACACAGACTAGAATCGACCCATTGATTCTCAGAAAAAGAATACTAGAACATGAAGCGGTCTGTGCACCAACACAGACAAGAATCGCACCAACGATTCTCAAAAATCTAACGCAATATGTGCTACAACACATGAAGCGCTCTGTGCACCAACACAGACAGGACTCGACCGATCAACAAGTTATACCATCACAATTGTTGTGACAAATCAGTTAGAATTTACCGAAATAAATATCATGGGCAATGTATACTCAGCTCATGAAACTTTTATTGTAAACTGTGCACCAACACAGGTCAGAATCGCACCAACGACTCTTTACATATCTACCGCCACATATGCTACAACACATGAGGGGCTCTGTGCACCAACACAGAAAAGAATCGCACCAACGACTCTTTAGACATCTGCCGCCACATGTGCTACAACACACGAGAGGCTCTGTGCACCAACACAGAAAAGAATCGCACCAACGACTCTTTAGATATCTAGCGCAATATGTGCTACAACACATGAAGCGCTCTGTGCACCAACACAGACAGAAATCGCACCAACGATTTCTTATAGACCCATTGCCACATGTTACTCATGAGGTGCGGTCTTAAGTTTTGAGTTTGAGTGTACAAGCCATTCTTAATCAGAGGTGGTTTCTCTACCACTGTCCTCAACTAGGACATCTAATTCTCGAGTAACTTGGTGATCGGGTACCCTCCTCACAAAATCATGAGAGTATTCTTAGGTTCGCTCAGTCAAGCGCCTTTAAAACAATCATTAAAAGCAAACTTAGAGACTAACTTTACTTTAGTCAAATCGAATGTTATCGTAATTGCATTTTTTTAAGACCCTGTGTCACGTGGTCTACTATCTCATATCAGTCAACTCATCATCAGTTGTCACTAAGCTAAGCCAATACACTTTGACGCAACACAATCTTTGATGATAGAGTGACAGAATCGTAATAAAATGGATGTGACTCACCCAGTATTAATCAGTACACTGCTCGGATTGCTGACATAGTAAACTTGTACCGTATCATTCGATACTAGCCGCTGCTGCAGGCGCTGGCTCGGAACCGCCTGGGACCCCCGCCATACTGGCACCTCCATTATTGCTTCGTGGACATCTCGAAGCAAAATGTCTGGTGTTGCCGCATCGAAAACAGATGCTGTGGGGCACTGCCATCCTGCTTGCACACGTTCTTGTGTGTTAATCTGTCAACAAACATACCCGCAAAGTATCACATAGCTCGGTCACTCCTGACCAAATATGGTACAGGCAAAAAACACAATGAAAATTTGACAAATTAAAAAAAATTGCAGAGTTCAGACCATTAATCATTATTTGATTCCCAAATCTCAAGATCACAAAGTAAACAATCAACTAAGCCAATAAAACATCCTTAGAGCATCACAAAATACAAAGCAGGAATCTTATTCGTGGCCTGTGGCTTTTCATCAAGCCCAACAAACCTCACGTTTGTTTCTATGAATTCCTTTGAATTCCGAGTCCCACGGACTCTATGGTCTCTACAAGACCCGACCTCCGCCAGAGCCACCCGCGCACCGCGTATCCACGGACTACTAAAAGCAGATACCGACTTGTAACGGACTACGGCTACGAAATGGCTACTGGTACGGTCCCGAACAGCCGACCTAAGATTCACAACTATCACTCGACTTAATCTCTACTCTGTTTCGTCAACAAGACTTTTACTTGGCTTTCCTCAAATACGTCAGTAATACTCTGACTTTCTGTAATTTTTCGCAACCTCCCATATGAAGACTGATGAAATCATTAAAAGGGACTCGACTCTTTAAAATCGGTTTTATCAATTTGCAATAAGCATTCAAATTAGAAATAAAAAATTAGGCTAATCTAAGAATTTGAACTATCTAGTTTTGAGATTTCCGAGACCAAGTACAACGTTTTCACACTACGTTAGTCAAAGAAAACAAAACCTCAGGTATCCCATTCACGGTCCCACACATTTGTCACATGCGCACTTCCCGCAGGAATGCAGAGTCTTCCTTGACTCTACGGTCTTGGCTTCAAGGCTAGACCCGACCATACTACCCAGAGCTACCGCGTATACCACGTACTCACGATACCCTGGTACGGTCTCCGACCCAATTAACCGAGAACCTGAGTACACAAACTAAAGTGATGCCAGCTCATCATCCATTTCGTCGACAATCTCAATTGGTACTTGGCCCTCGGGCATCTTCCGAACACGGTCATAGAGCGTATTTGTAAGTACGCACCTAAGTCAACCTACTGACCAAAAAAAACACCAACCAGAGCCATGTACCATCGTTATCCACGTTACAACAATAATCTTTTTCACTAAGAGCCTTAGACACCTGGAAACCCACACACGAGTAAACCACTCTAACGCCACGGCTCTCCGGCCGACTAGCAATCGCATTGCTCTCACACATCCAGCGCATGGATCCGTGTGCATCACCCTGTGACTACACACTTTTTACTACGGCCGATAGAGAACCCCTACTCGTGTGGTTCCCACTACTTAGGCTTGCTCATCACCACTGTGATCACCATCTACTCCGACTGGTACATGACCTACTGGCATCATTCGTAATCTATAGTGAGCGTCTTTAAAAATTGCATTTTAAACTAGACTGGGCTTTACTTCTCAATGTAACTGTTTTTGCTGTTGTTTACAAGGGAAGCACTCAGTACCCGAGTCATAACAAAATGAAAACGACTCACCAGATTCGGTAGACAATAGATCTGTAGCTGGCTTAATGGTACAGACATTCACTTGCTGTCACTGCCTCCTTGGCAGAAATCGCGACGCTTCTTGCACGGAAAACACCGTCCTAGATCAGCGATTATTCATACAGGAGATCCACAGAGTGCAGCGCTCTCACTGCCATTCTGCTTGTATAGGTCCGTGTGTGTTAACCTGTAACCACAAAAACAAACCAACAGCAGTGCTTGTTCCACTCGGCCAATTCTGACCACATTGTTATCGAAACGCATTACTTAACAAAATTTTTGTAAAAACGATAGCAATCATCGACAACAAAAGATTCCTCTAAGCCTTAGTAATAACAGGGACAGGTCAGGAACTATATCAATTTAGATCACATACAACGCTCATGGCCCTGCTGCCGCAGCAGCTAGTGACACTCATGCCACCCATATCGTCATCACCTCAAGTGATACGACCAACACACTTCACTTAACATAGAGTCCACAACTCCCAGGTCACTACAAGACCAACACAACAATAGTCTCCATTGAGACCCTGGTCCCCGCTGCACCACCAGCTGCCCATCGCTCCCTGAACAACTCACAAGTGAGTTGCAGTTACGACTACAGACAAGTGCGTACAGTGCGATTTAACCGTCTTCTACGTTTAACTCGTTAGGAACACTACTTAGAGGCATCTTTCGTATGCGACCGTGAGCATACTTGTAAGTACGGTTAGAATTTAAATCTTTTAACGTATGGGGTCACCATCCAAAACATCAACTAACTTAAGCGGACCTCTGAACTTCCGATCTAATTCTGATGATCTGAACTTAGTATCTGATTTTGCTACTCATTTTCTACTAACACTCAATCGCCAATGTTGTTATAGCTGCCTTTGTTCTATCATAATATTACTTTGCAAGTAAATGTCAGGTAAAAATGTAATAAAATCTCAATTTGTTGCTCACTAATCGCAACGCTACATATGATTTGTTCTGCGCTGAATACACGCGTTTGACCAATACCCGTCAACACAACAACGGTATTAACTCGATTGCCACTTAATTTGGCTGCACAACTCGCTTTTACTAACGAGCATTCAGCACCAGAATGGTAAACAAAACAATACAGCTCACCTTTATTTTGTAACGTGCCTGAGGGCAGATAAACGTCATCCACTCGCCCTTTACTACTTCCAGCACGTTGTCTAACATCAGCTTGGCTGCCATTGCTCGTGTTTCTCACTTGCAGCACACGAAGGGTTTCACTGACGGCTGCGAGGCTGCTTGGCTCGATTCTCAAAGTCACTCCATGTCCTTATCCAGGTGAAATCCAGTCAAAGAAATATCGCACCGTGACGTCAACGCTCAATTCTCCATAATTTTTCAGCTCGAGTGTATCCCAGTTCTGATGTCGCATCAACGGGTGGCCGAGATGCGATACATCGGCTCTTCTTCACGATCCGACATAGTTTAGATAGGTGTGGGCACTACAGTGGGTACTCGAACGAAAAGATTATTTGAATTTACAGTAACTTTAATAAACTAGCTATTAACAACCGAAACGCACACGTGCGTCGGAAACAAACACGTGCGTTGGTATTGAGCGTTTGCCGAGACTGTCCGAGCTCGACGACTGTCCACTGTAGACTGTCGCAGCACTCGGTCTCTCCACCAGTCCTCGTGGCATCCCCTCCACCGACGATCGTGTCCAAGCGGTAGGGCTCGCTTGCGTTTCCGATCACATGATTCTTCGTTTACCAAACAAATTGTTAGATGGCGCTGTTCACTATTCTGTGGCGTCATCTATCCACGACATGTTTATGTTTAAATACTAGATGGCGCTGCCCTAACATCTTACGATTATTAGACAAGACTGATCTGTATTTTGAAGGTGATAAGGGTCCATTTTGTGTCACAAAGCAATCGAAACGAACAAGCGCTTCTCAGTTTCTTTGTTTGTTTACTTCGTCGCACATCATTATAATAACGCCGGCTTTTGAGTTTGACTACATAGTGGGTTGCAAAACCAAACAATGTGTTGGTGATGTCATTATTTACCTATATAAAATTGTGTATCTAGTACGTAATCAATATAGGAGCTGCACCCAAATCAGTAAATATATTTCAATTTATAATAGTGGCATTTAACTAAATTGATTTTACACTCATTCATTAATTGCACTGTAAAACAAGGTAGCAAGCGAGTTGTTTTTTACAAAAACACGTTCATTTTTTCGTTGAATATGACACTGTACACTTAAAATTAAGGACATGCTTAAGAAGTTTTAAAAATGGGTACCTACTTAGTTACTTTTTTAAAGGTTTGATGTAGGTAGGTACACACATAATAACGTAATGTAACTTGTTTGTTTATCTAATTGGATCTCAAATACCTATTTATATACCTACTTCTGCGGAGGCCTGGTTTTATCCTCCAATTCTACTGGAAATGAAACACTGTCTTATTTGCTAGGATATAATTTACTTTTCTTCAATTTTTTTATTACAAGCTTGTCCTCGTTACCCGTCAGGATCTGTTCTCGTCTTAAGTTCACGTTAGTTACATTTCAATATCGAAATAGGTAGAATCAGTCAGCGCGAGCGTCGGTAGTAAGTATAAACGTAACTATAGAATTAACACAGATGTATTTTTTAGATAATATGACGTGAAGTGAAGACTATTACCGATTGTCATCCGGCGAATGCACTTAAACTTTTAAGTGTCGTCAACCTATTCATCACATTTTCTATGGGAGTTGTGACTTCGGGAAATCGTCTTCAGCCTCGTGTTTTGCCCCTTCGCTATTTATAATAGAAATCACGCTAAAATAATGGAAAACACGTAAGTGCTTAAGTACCTTTAGAGGAAGGCTGGAGCCTGTCATACCTATATTAAATTATTTAAATACGTGTTATTTTCAGATTATCTTGAAGACACAATGTTTACCACGTTAGAAGACAACTTTTTCTGACTCGTACTGCGTGAGCGGTGGGGCCCGTTATGTTTTTTACATCTATAGTTGGTATTTTCAGGTAATATAGGTAGTATAAGTACACAAGTGTTCATAATGTTATTGATGTTGATTTATATGTTAGTTAGTTAGTTGTTATTTCATATTATGTTAATATTGAAAACAAATGGCATAATAATTTGTGATAATTCTTGTGAATCTAACGACATGGATCAGCAAGGAAAACGAGGGCCTAAACCAAAGGTTTCATTAGAAACGCAAAAATTAGTAATTTCAGAATTCAAAGATGACTTTTTTAAAAATATTCCTTCCGCAAATGACTCAATTTATAAACAAATTCAAACACGGTTAAATTACAAAATGAATATTAAATCAATCATATTAAGCATAAAACGAAATTACGAATACTTTTTTGGTGTTGATAAAAAAGAAATAATTCGTAATAATGATTCTAATTTGATAAATCAAAAGTCTACATCGTCATCAAACGAAAGCATTAATAGTGTTTCGGAGAACACCAGTACGCATACATTTTATATGGATACAATAACTTGGGATAGTATTAAGCCTCAAAGGTATTTTTATCACCGAAATAGCAAAATCGCCCCTGGTAGTCTGTATAATGTCAGACGTAAATTAAAACCAAACCAATGGACTAATGTAATTCAAATGCATCTATGGAAAGAAATAAGATCTTTATGCACTTGGTGTTTTAAAAATAATATTGTGAAAGACAATTACGAAATCAAATGCACAGGATATTGTAATCAATGTCACGCAAAAATAATTATAACAACTAACTTAGAAACGGAAAATTTAATTAAACTAGAATGTTGCATAATTAATGAAAATAAAAAGTACTCTCATAACACCAGTAAAAAAAACCGATTACGGTATTACCAAATAAGGGAATTAGGTGAAAAATTACAACACGAAGCAGCAGCTTCTATAAGATATAAATTAGCCTCAACTTTAATGAAGAAAAATGACAAGGAACCTCCAGTATTGCCAAAATTACAAACACTACATCGAATTAAACATGAAAATAAAAAAGTTGATGTTTTCCATCCCAACCCAATATTGTCACTTACTTGTATGTGTGTTTCACCACCTTTTGATAAATGTGTTAGATATGTTTCTGCTTTTCCATTTTATACATTTTACTGGACGGACGATCAAAAGAATTATTATAAAAAATGCCAAAAAGAGTTTAATTATATTAGAGTTTCTATAGACGCAACAGGTTCTATATTTAATAAAAATCTTCGGCCTGTCGTCAATGAACACACACAACTATCTCAAGAGTCGCAAAGTCCTATATTTTTGTATGTTATGATGACAGATACAACCGTTAAAAGTAGCGTGCCAATTTCACAGTGTATATCAGAAAGTCACTCTTTAGATACTATTGCTAGCTGGTTACAATCTTGGTTGGCTAATGGAAAACCTCCAAATGAAGTAGTAACTGATGATTCCGCAGCTTTAGTAGGTGCGGTGGTAAAAGTATTTTGTGGTTATAAATCCACCTCTGACTACTTAAATACATGTTTTAATATTTTAGAAAATAGAACCAAAAAAATTCCAACCTGTTATGTTCGCCTTGATACTTCGCATTTCATAAAAACATTGTACAATCAAAGTATTTTCAAAAATATAGACACTAGAGTAACAAAATTTTTTGTTGATTGTATGATTCTGATTAAAAAATGTGTTTCATACGGAGAGGTAAAGAAAATTATAGAAAATGTTTATATTATAGCAAATAATAAACACCGCGGCAGTAGAAATGGAAATTTAACACGGTGTGAAACGGCGATTTTAGAATTAAAAAACCGGATCAAAACTAATTTGCAGGAATGTGAAATACAAAATGTAGATTCGGAAAATCACGTTCCAATTAAACATTCTTTATGGGAGGGATTAGATAAAGAAGAAAACCCGCTTCTGAAAATGTATAAAGATCTTGAGGAGAAAGAAGATTTAATTAAACAATTGTGTGATCAAGAAACTGAAATCGAAAATATTTATTACTTGCCGGAAATAAAGGACACTTTGATTAGGATTCTTAAAAAACTTCCACTATGGGGAAATATAATGATGACTTATTTTAACAGTAATTATTGTACTCCAACCAGTTCAAATGTAGAAAGTTATATGAAAGACGTAAAAAAGTTATTTTTTAAAACAAATTCAAATAAGTACCGCGTAGATGAGTTTATTATTAAACACGAGCCTTTGATAACCGGTTCCATACGCTTAGCCAAAAGTGACTTGATTGATGTTCAAGAAGGAACTGAAAATATTGTCGATGAAAAAAATGAAATAAGTGACCATAACACACCACAAATAAATACTCTCGTCAATGATGAATCATTTTATGAAAACTCAATTTTTAGGAGCGAACCAAATTATATTGAAGACTGGCGGGGACTGGTGTCTAAACAGAAGAAAAATAAAAAACGAATCAATCGTCGTACAAAATTACATATTTTACAAAACGGCAGTGTTTCTACTTCAGGAACATACAGATTCACGTTTATTAATACGTGTGCTTTTGATTCCGTGGTCCAAAGTTTTTCAATTGCATATTTAGATAGACCTAATATTAGAAAATATATCAATGATAAAAAAAACGATCTTTCACAACTGACCAGAAGTTTGATCACGTATGACAATCTAAAGAAAATCACTAAGAAGGCTAGAAAACCAAAAGATATTTACACTACTCGTTCTAAGGTATTGGCTAAAATATATGATACTGTGGAATCCGATTTTAGTAGTTGCAAAAATTGTGAGTGTAATGTAACTTTTATAATAGATAACATACAAAGTTATGGTTTTTATAGTGCTAATAGATACTTAAATTGTACAAACCAGAACTGTGAAATCAATAAAGGTTCTGGCACAAAATGTAGTTGGATTCCAATAAATGTAAACATATTGACGACTCAAGGTATTGGAGCCCTTAATGAAGCTCTATTAGTAAATGATACTGAAAGGAAATGTAAATACCAATTATGTAACGGTAAAAACGCATACAAATATGAAGTACTAGACTTCGTATTTATTGAAATTAATACTTCAATTGAAATAGAAATTGATGAAATTCCTAAAGAGATCATAATAAACGGTGACACCTTTAAAATTCTGTCGGTAATAGATTTTACAAATGGTGAATCAGGACGCATGGGGCATTACAAGTCAAAGTGCTATCGATTGCTAAAGAGAACTTGGAACTGCTATGATGACCTTAGTAAAAAAGTTTGTAGTAATTCCCAATATACTGTACCACACTGCATTATTTATACGCGAATGTAAGATGAAGATCGGTCCTAACTTGTTAGTTCCTATTTTGTTATTGTTTGTTTGTTTTTTTTTTGTTCTTGTAAAAGTTATTTTATTAATAACTTACAGAAATGTGATTATAAACTGTGATTGTTAATTTGTAATTACTATAGGGTATTTAATATTAATAAAAAAAACGTGATTATAAACTGTGATTGCTCAATTTATACTTATTTGTAAGATAATTTTATTGTGATTAAAACGTTGTAGCAGTAAAACAAAGTACAAGTACCTACGTGTTATATTTTAGAAAGTTTTACCAATATTTGGCTAAACATTTTTTTATATGTATATTATATACAATATTAAAACTACAATTTTTTCTATTTACATTGATTATATTATGAATGTTAACAAAAGCTGTGAACTAGTTAACTAGAATTCTGATTACTTTGGCCCTTTAAATAGTAATAAATAACGTAAGTAATTAAAAATGTTTTTTATTGCTAAACCTTTCATTGATGAAACTATTGGAAAGAGTTTTAAAAATTTGTATAACTATGTCACAGTACTAGTTTTGACTGGTTATAAGTTTTGCATGCAACATATATACAAAAAGAAACTGTATAATTTCCTTTTTACAATTTTTCAAGATATTAATTTTATTGGCTGCAAATGACTGTTTTTATTCAGACAAACACACAATGCAATGAAGTAATAGACTTCATTTACGCTTAAAGTTTCATTCATTTATTATTATTTATAAAATATATAATAATGCATTTAATCGAAAGTTTTTGACATGTGAGAAAATACCATAATTATTTCCAATAACATGAAGTCTACAATTAGAAAGTTTAATATTTTTGTCCAAAAACATGTGTCGACGACTGTACCCCATTTTACGTTAGTATGTAGAAGTTTACATTAAAATTTAATGGTTTTCTAAGTCAAAAGTCAAGCAAAAATTGGACTGATATTGGGCACTATTTCAAGCACAATTTTTTGAGACGTAAATTATACCTATAGCTCGTTCGATATTCGCGCACTGAGGTGAGTATGCTGGGCGTAGAACCTACGCCCAGCATACTCACTGAACGAAGCCTATAACTCCGAAGTTATTCGAGCACTGTTTTTTCTTTTTGGGCACCGTTTGGCACTATTTGGGAACTATTTTTTGAAGTATGAATTATGTTTGAAGCGTATACAGATTCTCCGGACGGAGGTGAGTATGCTGGGCGAAACCTTCGTCCAGCATACTCATCGAACTATGGCTATAACTTCGCAAGTACAAGAGCACTATTTTTTTCCTTTGGGCACTATTTAGCACTATTTCAGAACAGTTTTTTGACATTCATGAAATATCAGGATTCCATGGTGAGTATGCTGGACGAAGGGACACGTCAAATAAACGATATTCGTTTTCTACTTGTAAATCTGCAATCATTTTACTTCCACTATACACAGTCCTATTCTTAAAATATGTGGTTGTCCACCATCTTCGCTTACGTTTATTTTTTCTTTTTCTTGCTAACTCATTTTGGTATATAAAACTAGCAATTATAATGATGTCGTCGTCGTCCATGATTAAATTGCGAATGAAAGAGAAAAGAACCGGAATCAAGTGCCAACGAACGTTCGTTCGAGCACTAAATGTATTTGGACATATTAACGAACTCCAACGAGCGTGCGGAAGCCAACGCTGGCGAACGATAAATATCCATCGTTTGGCGTTCGTTGGCCGGTCTGTACGCACCATAAAGTGCATCGTTAGTTGAGCATCAATTGTTGTCGAGTGGAGACGTGACGCACAACAATGTCCGTAGTGTGGTGTAACGAACGAGTGCTCAAATTAATCGAACTGTACCAAAACTATGAATGTTTATGGGATACTGCTCACAGAGACTATAAAAATAAATTTAAAAAACTAGATGGATGGGATTCAATAGCGAAAACACTAGAAGTGTCTGTGAAAGAGGTTGAAAGCTCTGTAGTTAAAAATTCGTTTTATGTTACCTTTTTCGCAAGTTCCAGGGTAAGGTCTCATTAAATTTTCAGACAACGCGAATGCACTATCTCCGACGAGTACATAGGGTATTGCACATTAGTTGATTCTAAAGTTTCCACTGGTGGCAACGATAGTGTCTTGTCAGTCATTTTCTTATAGAATGCTGTTTCACGAAATAGTCCTCCGTCAGATGATTTACCTTTAGCACCGACATTTGCATAAAGAAAATTATATTGTGCATCAACAATAGCTAAAAGTCCTTGTAATTATAATATTCACTGCCAGAGTTTGGTGGCGCTATAATAAGCACATGTTTACCATCTATAGCACCGACACAGTGGGGAAAATTCCACAACATGTTAAATTTTCTTGCGACTTCCTTCCATTCCTATGTTTCATACATGTGCTTAATACATCATTATTGTTTTTAGGTGGAAGACCATAACTCTACGCAACATCAAAATGAAGATAATTCAATGCAACACCAAAATGAAGATAATTCAATGCAACACCAAAATGAAGAAGCGCGAGCAGATCAAACCGAAACAATTCCGCAAACTGGGAAAAAAGAAGCAAAGAAGCGGAGTCACGACGAAAAAATTGATGAAGCTTATGAAGTAATGAAGAATGTAAAAAAAAGATTGGGAGACAGAGATGAAATGACAGATGAATTTGATGTCTATGGGAAGTATGTAGGATCAGAACTTCGAAATATAAAGGACGAATATTCTACTCTAATAGCCAAACAATTTATAAATAATATTGATTGATACTCGTCTTGGAAAGTATCGACAAGAGTATAATACTTACGGCTATAGTACAAGAAGGCAAAGCACACCCGGCACATCAGCAAGTAATGATGACCACAAACCAGGACAGTGTTCATCAAAATAATGATGAAGATGATGTTAATTTTGAATTACGTAATATCATATCAAATTTATAGGATTAATCCACAGTTAAGGGATTCTAAATAATTAATAGACGTTGATTATTTGAATAAAGCTTAATATTTAACCTATCAAATCTTTTATTTTACATGTACTTACCCTTACATAATCTTTTAAACTCTGAATCAGCGCTCTGCAAACTTCTGGAACAATTTTACTAATTAATTGTCTTGATATTTTGAGGGTGTGGGACAGTGAAGTATAGGAATTTCAGGTTACCAAATATCGAAGTGTAACAGCCAATCTGAGAGAAGCACTAGTTGCGTTTCGAAATTTTGTATCTTGCTTCGATATTATGTGTTCAATTTTTTGTAACAGTATCTCGAAGTCTGTTTTGTTCATTCGGGTAAAATTCGTAAAAGATCCATCAACCACACTGAGATCACTGAATACATTTTCTTTATTTTGTAGGTATTTTCTAACCCACCAACGTGGTTTTCTTGTTTTTGATTTCGATAAAATTATAACCACTGCCGCTGAAATCAACACAAGTTCCTCTGGCGACATGTTGTCGACGACTGAGAATGTGTGGACAAACAACGTTGTTAAACAAATGTTCCGCGTCAACATTCAACAAGTTGCGAAACATGTTGAGCAACATGTCGCGCGTCAAATGTTGCCTAGTGGATACGAGGCTTTGGTTTTGTTGATTATTATTTAATAACATCTACATAAGCCTTTTTTAAATTTCTTTTTAAAATTTTAAGTGCTTTAATATTATTTCTTGCGGCACTCTAGCAAATTTCCTTGGAATTATCATCAATATTTAATTATAATATAGGTAAGTGGGTTTCGGGGGGGTTTGTGTTTGCAAATTTATGTTTTGGCTTTCAACAACACGCTTCGCTGGCTTACTTGCTTGGCTTGGTTTTGTAGACGCAAACCTACCTTGCCTCCTCCTTCAGAGGTGTCAGGGTGGCGTGGTCTTGAGGGAGAGCGCAACAGTCGTGTAGATCCTCAAGGCAAGTCTGGTGATAATCCTTCTCGAGGTTGCCCCCCGTTATTGGTCTAATTCCATATGAATTAGACGTAACAGAAATTACCGGGCGACTTATCTCAGGGGTGGCGAGGTCATGACCCTGGGTGTCCACCATCGAACAAGAGCAGATGATGCAGCAGATGATTGACAGCAATGACCTCCCGCGTGTTTGTGCCGTGCGCGGGGACCCGTACGGAGGGATGAAGGAATCCTGGTGGTTGAGTGGAGCAGGTTGCACACAACACACCACTTTGGCCAGAATTTCCTCTTACACGGGAGGTAATGGGGTAGCTACCCACTATCAACCGGCTGAGGCATCCCATAAGCGGGATGTCAAGCGAGGATCGGCTTAGTGGGGGGGGGGGGGGGGGGGCAGCCGGCGTGGCGTGGGGTCTCGGGACGAACGAGACGAACAAGACAACAACTAAGCCACAAGCTGCGCCCCGCTCGGCGGATGCGCTTACAGTAACCAAGACACCAAGGGCTTCGTCTTCAGATGCGCCATCCACATCCAACTTACGGGCTGCGTCTCAAGATGCGCCTAAGCGGCAAATACCTAAAACCGCACCAATAAAACACAAACGCTTGGCTGCGTCCAAGGATGCGATGAGGAAGGCAATCGCAAAGGATGCGCCACAACAGGCTGCGTCCCGAGCGATCCCAACCTCATCTGCGTCCATAGATGCGCCCCCTAATACAACCCTGACCGAAAGCCCAAGGACAGCACTCGCTCATGGTGACTCTAGGAGCACTGCAAAAGTAGATGCGCCCAAAACACGGGCTGCGTCAATGGCTGCGGTCTTTGAGAGGAACCTGACGAGCCTGGCCAAAGCCCCACTGGCAGGGGCATCAAAAGACGATTGGCAAACAGTCGCAAATAAGAAGACGGTGCCGGTCAAGGCGGTGCCGGCCACGGCTGAGAAGCCAAAAGGCGAGGCTCCCACCGGCGTTAAGCGTAAACGCAGCGAGAGGCCAAGAGGGCGTAAAAACCTAAACAAGATAAACATGGAACCACCGACCAGGGCGCAGAAGCGTTCGCGTCCCGAAGATTCCGTCACACCAACTGGGGTTAGTAAGAAGAGCAAGCCTGCTCGCTCCCGGATGGTTGACGGAGCTTTGGTGAGCTACGCCGAAGCGGCTGCGTCTTTCAGGAGCAACGAGCTTTGCGTTGCTGTCATGACCGAGCCTTTTCTGGACATTTCCAGAAAAGGCTCGGTCGGATCCCCTCCGCTTGCTCCTGCGTAATGACGCAGGAGCAAGCGGAGGGGATCCGTCAGGTGATAGAGAACCAGCTCCGGGCTCTGCTAAAGGCTCCTGAACCAACCGATAAAAACGAAAACACCGCGATCCACTTTAGAGGCCGGGCCCACTTTGCTGAAGGCGTCCTTAAGACATGGTGTGAGGACGACTTCACAATGGCCTGGCTCAAAGGGGTCATAAATAACATACCGTCCCCGTTACCGGGGACCAAGCTTTCCGTTCGGCCTCAAGCTGACGTACCTAAGAAGATAATGTGCATGTTGTTTGTCCCCGAGAACAGCGAGGACACAACAGAACTTCTTAGGACGCATAACACGCTCTGGGGTAATGTTAAAACCAACAACCGAGGTGAGAGATGCTTGATTTTATTCTTAGTAATAACCTTGTTTTACTCAAAAAGGGCTCCGAACCTACCTTCATAAACGCGAGATCCCAAACAATAATAGACTTAACTATAGCAACCATAGGCATATCCAACTCCATACAGGACTGGCATGTGTCCACCGAGATATCATGCTCAGACCACAGATGGATCCGCTATACCATTAACTTCAACCTAACCAAACAACAGCCAAGAAGGGTTCCTCGTAACACAGACCAAGTCAAGTTTACTAAACTCGTTGAGGCTGAACTAGGCAGATTACCCGCCCTTCCGGATGAAATACCAGTAACCAATTTAGACGAACATGTAAACAACATCTCATCCATCCTTCTATCTAGCTATGAACAGTCTTGTCCCCTCACGGTACCTAGGCAGGGAGCTCGCCATTCTTGGTAGAGTTCTGAACTGGAAAGACACCGTCACAAGCTGAGAAGATTGTTCAACAGAGCTAGTAACACACGGTCGCCAGTAAATTGGGACCGCTACACAACAGCTCGTAAAATATATAAAAAACTGATACGCCTCAGAGGTAAGAATAGCTGGAGGCGGTTCTGTACTAATATTGAGAGTAACAACCAGGCAATGAGGGTTAAATCCTGTCTTGCTCAAGAGACAGACCACTCAATAGGATGCCTGCAAAAACCAGACAACACATACACAACTAACGACGCTGTGACAAGCGAACTACTCCTAACCACCCACTTCCCAGGATGCCAGATTGCCACCCAGCAAAGCTGGAAACCGCATAGGGAGAGGGCCACGAGCAGCCTAGATTGGGAAGTGGCGTTAGAAGTAATCAACAAAGACAAATTAACGTGGGCAATCAACACCTTCCTACCTTTCAAGGCAGCAGGACTGGACGGAATTTTCCCGGCTCTGCTCAGGTGGAGCCAAGACATGCTGGCTGATTACCTAGTAAAGGTGTTCCGAGCGTGTCTGGCCCACCGCTACATTCCCTTGAAATGGCGAGACGTAAAAATAATCTTTATACCGAAACCAGGTAGGGGCGACTATACCCAGCCTAAATCTTTTAGACCTATAAGCCTCTCTTCGTTCTTTTTGAAGACACTGGAGAGGCTGGGAGATAGGAAGATTAGATCCCAAATTTCGGTACAAAGACCTCTACATCCAAATCAACACGCCTACTGTGCAGGCAAATCAACTGAATCAGCACTCCATAGCGTAGTTTCACGCATAGGAAATGCTCTTAAAGACAAAAACCCAACTTTAGGCGCCTTCATTGATATAGAAGGTGTTTTCGACAAAACAAACTTCGCCAGTATCGAACAGGCACTTGCCACGCACGGTGTTGCGCGAACACTCATAGAATGGATAAATAACATGTTAAAATACCGAGCTATTCAATTTACCGTGAACACCACCACACGAGGTATCGTGAGTAGAGGCTGCACAGGGTGGGGTGCTGTCACCACTGCTGTGGAATCTAGTGGTAAATGAGCTCATCGCAGAGCTCAACGCCAGCAGTCTGTACTCGGTGGGATACGCGGATGATATAGCAATTTTGATCTCGGGAAAGTTTGAGGGCATCTTAAGCGATCTCATGAGAAAAGCCTTCAAAATAATCGAAAGTTGGTGCACGAAGCACGAACTATCGGTTAACCCCTCGAAAACTGAGCTAATAATGTTTACCAACAAGAGAACTCTTGGACCACATAGGCTTCCAAAACTCTTCAACACAGAGCTAAAACTTAAAGACGAAGTCAAGTACTTGGGGGTGATCCTTGATAGCAAACTGCTCTGGAACAGGCATTTTGACTACAAACTTAATAAAAGCACAATTACACTCTACCAATGTAAAAAAATGTTAGGGAAAACATGGGGGCTCTCTCCGAAGATTACTGTGGTTATACAAAGCGCTGATCAGGCCAATGCTGGCTTATGGCGCTCTGGTTTGGTGGACGAGGACTGAACTCTCGACCACCATTACCAGACTGCAGCGCCTCCAACGACTGGCCTGTTCAGCTACCACTGGCTGCATGAGAACCACCCCAACAGCAGCCATGGAGATAATCCTTCAATTAACTCTCCTTGACCTGTACATACAGCAGGAGGCGGCGCTAGCTGCCATCAGGCTAATGCATTTGGGCATATGGGGCAAAAACCTTACCAGCCCACACGCTAAAATCCTGGACTGGACGATTGAGTACCAGCCTCTCATCGCTGCCCCGTGTGATAGAACACCAAACCAACCAATGTTCAACAAAAACTATATTATACAAACAGTTCAGGAAGAAAGGGATCAGTCAGGAGCCAATGAAGTGCGAATTTACACAGACGGCTCAAAAACACAAATCGGTTCAGGTGCTGGCGTACACTCCCTTGACCTCAATATTAACTTTCACATACCGCTAGGCACACATAGCTCGAGCTTTTAATGCGAATGTGTTGCTTTAACACAAGCTGCAACAGCAGTACAGCGCTTAGGCATCCGGAACTACGGCATTAAGTTCCTATCCGACAGCCTATCTGTGCTCGAAGCTTTAGAAAGCAAACAAACTAACAACAAACCATTTTTTGAGTGCCATCTAGCTCTGGAGAGGTTATCGACGTTCAATCGTAGTCTCTAGTCTAGTCTTTAACTCTCCAGTGGATCAAAGGGCATAGTGGATCCTTGGGCAATGATGCTGCAGATGAACTTGCGAAGAGAGGCTCTGATATGAGGGTGCTAGGCTCGTACCCACTCCTCCCTTTGCCTTTCTCACAATTTCGTGCGTGGATTCGCCAAAGATCGACCGAACTCCATAACAACAGATGGTCACGGGCAACAGACTGTAGACAGTCAAAATTGGCTTTACCAATGATAAACCCGCAACTAACCAAAAAACTTCTCAGCCTGAGTAGAAATAACCTTAGAATAATAATAGGTTTAATTACGGGCCACAACCTCCTTAACAAACATCTTTTCAATATAGGCGCCACAGACAGCCCCCATTGCAGGGGCTGCCATGAAGCCGAGGAATCAGCCGCCTACGTCATCCTGGAATGCGAGGCCGTGGCTTCTCAACGTGCAGAAATCCTCGGAACAATGAGGTCGCTCGGCGAAGCCTGTGAAGCTCCCAGGAAGCTTTTGTGCTTTTGGGCGGAGCTAGGCTGGCTCCATTAGCCAGAGTCTGCACGCACAACAGACCGAATGAGAGTCTAAGTGCGGAAAAGGGAGTCCCATCATCATCATCATCATCAAGTGGGTTTCCTTTTTAGGATTGTTTCTGTTGTTTCAGATTATCCAGTTAGAACACACTCCTCCTCCAAATCCTCATATATATCATCCTAGCTTGTCCCCTCCACTGATAACACTTTCACACACACCCACACCTTCTCCTTCACGCCGCGGTTCCACCCAAGCAGTGATTCGTCGTCGAACTGCTGCTTCGTCATGTAAGTCACCAATAATGTTAAACAACTTTCACTACTATTAGGTACTCATCTATGAAATCAGCGTTTTGTATGTAAAATTTTAAAGAAGTTGCATTTTTTATACCAACATTTTCTTAATTTATTTAAAAACCATGAACACTGATGTTTTAAAACTTTTATGCACTAATATTTAAAAACAAAGATAACGTATGCCACTTAGATTAAGCGACAAACATAGGTTTTGGCTAAGTTAAAACAAATAGTGGTCATTTATGCTAACAAAAAAGGAGTAATTTTTAAAGTATAATATAATTATAATAAATACTAAGGTTTTTTTACTATTGGTAGTTGTCTATGATGCTCCAATATTATGTGGCTTAGCACATGCTCAATGATGAACTCGGTTCATAAACATATATCTGAGTTGATTTGTACTTTTATTTTATACCTATTTGATTTAGGAAAAAACTTGAGATTTAAGAACCTTCATGTAAACTAAGTATGTAATTATTTATATTTTTAGCTTCACGTCACGCAACGCCAATTGCTTCCCCTTCTCGCCGCCCCAGAACAAATATGTCTTGTGCTAGTCGAGGTTCTGTGTGTAAGTACAAAATAAAAATAACTATGAAAACTTCATTAGGGTTCCGTAGTCAACTAGGAACCCTTATAGTTTCGCCATGTCTGTCTGTCCGTCCTCGCTTAATCTCTGTGACCGGTTAGCACTAGAAAGCTGAAATTTGGTACCAATATGTATATCAATCACGCCGACAAAGTGGTAAAATAAAATTTTGGAAAATATTTTTTTTTATGGTAGGTGCCCTACATGTGAAGTGGGGATGAATATTATTTTCGTCGTCTACCCTGAAGTAAAACACGATCTTGCTAGATAATGACTGTTTTATTTTATCCGTACGGTGTATGAACAAAACATTATTGTGAGGTTACCCTCAACGTTAATATACAACATCTTCCCCTTTTAAATAAAAAAAGTATAAAAACTAATTAGAAATTCCACCACCAATTACAAAATAAGTATAATGATTATATTTAAAGGTAAGTACATAATACAGGAAAAGTTTTTAACCAGTGCGCAAATTTTTTTTGGTGGCTCAGTGTAAGCAATAGAACACATTTCCATTTTTAGTTTATGACTTTTTTTTTCATTTTTCCACTTTGTCCCAATTTGAAATAAGCAAGACATGGATATAATTTAATAGTAATACTATGAATGAGCATGAATGAAAACGCGAAGGCCGCCGGCCGCTGGACCTCGCCCAGCGCACGAGACGGGGGTGCGGGGGCATGCGGCGCGGCGCCGGCGTTTGATAAACAAAACGCATGCACATGCAGTACGTCACTTGCGGAAGCGGAGGTCGGATGTCCCTTCGCCGTCGCTGCGCGCGTGCCGCGTACTAGACTAGCGTAGTGACAATGTCTCATTTTACTCACCGCGAGTATTATGAAATGGTGCGAGTGTATTTGTTAAGCAATGAAAATTTACGAGCAACACGAAAAAGATACGAAAGGGAGAGCGTACCTCGTATGCGAGCCCAAAGGATCCTCAATCCCACGGTCCCTAATGAGAGGACAATTTTAGCAGCAAACCAAGGTGTATGAAACAAGTGGGTCAGTGGGTCGTCTTCCTAGATGACTTGAAAGAAAAAATAATTAACGCTTTCAATGAAGTAAAAAGTGGTGTTAGTGTCCTAAACAAACTAAATGCTTACTTATTTAAACGTGCACGTTTATGCCTTGAAAAAGGAGGAGGTCACTTCGAACAATACCTAAAATTATTGTGATTAATAAAATGTAGAGGTAAGAAGAAATTATAAACAATCTTAGTGTCTTAGGTTCTCTTTGATTAGACATTGACGCAAATTGTATCATGTCGTACCTATCATACCTAAATGTTTTATTTTGAATGGACTAAAACGTAATACTTTCTTACTTATTATGATTTATTTTCTGCATTTTGATGGTGCTAAGCCCATGAAAGTATGAAGGATAAATTGTGACCGCGCATCGCGTGCGTTGCGATGCGCGGTCGAGTACGGTCGCGTTTGCGCTGCACAGTACGAATATTATATTCGCGAATTGCGCGGCTATAGCCGCTGCCCGTTTTCCGCTATGAGTTCCCAAACTCTCATAGCCAACGAAGTATTGGCATTCATTAAACATGCCATCGACTACATGGACGAGAACAGCATCTTGCAGATCTGCAAGTCATCGTACAAGGAGGAAGAGATTAGCAGTGCCAAGTTGCTGCTGTTCACGACGCTTGGCAAAGTCAGCCAGATGCCGTCTCGTAGAAGGGACGGTACAGTGAAGAGTCTCCAGGACATCGTTACGCTGATGAAGGAGACCGACCCGGATGACGTGCCTGAATTCGTGGCGAAGGATCTGCACAAGCTGCCTCCCGTCACGTTTGACCACGTAGATGTCACCAGGCTGCTGAAGGACATTACATTCCTGAAGCAAAGCCTGGCCGAGATGCAGCAAAAGCTGGAGGTGTCCAACAACACCATCAGTGATCTACGGGCAGAAGTAGTGCTCTTGCGCAACACAATTTCTGCAAGTAGGTCACCTACCGACGCTGCAAATGTGAGCACGCGTTGCGGAGCACAAAACGCCTCCATCTGCAGTTTCGAATCGGCGGACTCGAATGCGTCACCAACTGCCGAGAATGCATGCGTTGCAACGCGTGCCGTAGCCGTCCCTGCCTCGACACAGGTGGAGACAACGACGTGTGTAGGTTCGTCGAACCCCAAACGAGCCTACGCTGCAATAGTAGCCGCTAACAAGCCTGTTGAGTCGCAAAAATCGCAGGTAAAACTAGCGGAAACACCAAAAGGGGGTAAACGGAGCCGGTCGAAACCCAACAAGGTTTTGAAAAGACAGGATCCAGACAAAGACACGTGCGATAAGGATGGTTTCATCAAGGTGGAGAAGAAGAAGAAGCCTCCTTGTCGGAACCAGTGCGGCACCGCGCTGGCAGGACCCAACATGCTGCTGCGTCCAGCAATCCCGACAACGCAGCTGTACGTGTCCAGACTGCACCACTCCACGAAGGTTGAGGAGATCGTGGAGTACATGCGTGTGAAGACCAGCTGGACTTTGAGGGTCGAGAAGTTGGAGTCGCGTCACAACACGAACTTCAAGTCGTTCGTGGTGCGTGTTCCGACACATCATCTCGAGAAGTTCCTCAAAGAAGAGTTCTGGCCGAAGGGTGTTGTGTACCGCCGGTTTCGTGGCCGGATACATGACACCAGTCAGCGAAACACGACGCAGACACTTCGTGTTCGTTAGTTTTTTAGTTTACTTAATTATAATGTTGTATGTATGTATAGTATTTTTAAGTTATAATATTGTATTGTATGTGTTTTATATGGGCCTTGATGCCTGAAATAAATGGATAAATAAATAAAATAAATAAAAAAAAAATAATTGCGACGGTGCACTAATGCCATCCCTCGGTGTTGTCCTAAAATTTAACAACCCTAGATAAAAATCTGTACCTGTACTCAGTGATTTCTTTATTATAGTTTTTACTGTCCTTACAGCTCTCTCACTCAGTCCGTTAGACTGTGCGTAATTGGGTGATGATGTTGTGTGTTTAAAACACCAATCTTCAGTGTATCTGCCCCAAATAATTATATCATCTACAAATGAATCTACCCCATCGAGATCTTCTAGCAGCTGTCGTATTTTTCCGTGAAATACCTCACTCGCACAGTTGACGCCGTATGGTAATCGTAAAAATTGATACCTCCCGAATGGAGTTCCAAATGTACAGAGATCCGCACTGTCATCATCCAATTCAATCATCCAAAATCCGGACCGGGCATCAAGCTTACTGAAATACTTTGCATTCGTTAATTTTGCAGCAATCTCAGTAAGTGTAGGTAGGGGGTAGTGTGCGCGGCGCACTGCTCGGTTTAGCGGCCGCGGGTCGAGGCACACGCGCAGACTACCATCCTTCTTAGCCGGCAACACGATAGCATTCACCCACGCTGTCGGATGAGTTACTTTACGAATTATCTCCATGTGCTCCATACTATCAAGTTCCTCCTTTAATTTATCCCGAATCCCTAAGGGTATTTTCCTGACTGGGCAAACTGAAGGACTTGCATTGTTTTCTAAAATGATTCTATATTTACCTGGTAATTTGCCAATTCCATGAAATAAATCATTATATTTATCTACTTTGACTGTATAAACCCTCTTGACCAATCCTAATTCTTCACTGGTATTTTTTCCCAATACACTTTGGCAACGATCACTTGTAATGACAAAATCTATTAAATATTTTTTATCTTTATATGACCACAACATCTGACATGAACCTAGTATTGGAATATAATTCCCACAAAAAGACTGTGCTCTTATGCTACATGGTTTAATATTATCTACTGAGTATCCTAATTTATTATATATAAATAATGATAATACATTCAGATCCGAACCTGTATCTAGTTTAAACAATTCGCTCTTTCCATTGTCAACCAAAATTAATCGCTCAAACCACTTACTGTCTTTATGTTGTGAAGTTTTGTCCAAGGTTGACACATAGTATAACTTGTCATCACCATCACTGCTCTCCTGTATTTCATGTACACGCTTATTACCTCTAGCCATACACATATTTTTAAAATGACCTTTATTGTAGCACAAAAAACACTTTGCAAATCGCGCTGGACATCGTGCATTATCATCGTGAACGCCACCACAAGCACTACAACACTTTGAATGGGTTTCACGATTTGAAACAGAATCGAATCCGCGACCCGACGATGCCGCGGTACTCCCGACTGCTGAACCATGTGGATGCGCGCGCCCGCCGTGTCGAGGCGTCGTCGCAGGCGCACCGCGATCACGGCCCCGCGCATCTCGCGCCGCCGCTGCAGTCCCCGTAGCTCCGCTATGCCTCGGTGCTCGCGTACTGAATAACGCGTCAACCGCACCACTTTGCTCCTTTGATTTTGTTTTTTCTATATGACGGTTCTCTTCGTTCGATACCTCGCTTGCTTGGCATATCTTTACAGCTTTTTCTAAACTTAACTCGTCTGTTCTCAGTAATCTATCACGCACACCTGTGTCAATTACTCCACAGACAATACGATCACGTATTAAACCGTCTTCTAAATGTTCAAACTCGCAATGTTGGCATAATAATCTTAGTGCTGTTACGTAAGCGTCTATATTTTCGCCTTCCATCTGATTTCGTGTAAAAAATCTGAATCTCGCCATCGTTGTATTAGTTTTTGTACCGAAGTGTTCATCGAATTTTTGGATCAATACATCAATATCATCATCTTTTCCTTCCACCTTTATTTTGAAAGTAGAATAAATGTCATATCCATCAGCGCCTATTAAGTTAATAAGCAAACTGGCTTGTACATCCTTGTCTTCTTTGTACACTCCTGAAGCCTTAAGAAAAACCTTAAATTGTTTGAGCCACTTTCGCCACGCGTCAGCTCGGTTTGCCGGGCCACCTTCTAAAACTAATTCGGCCGGAGGTCTTGCGTGCTCCATAATAACACGTACTGTCTATCGCCAAAACTCACTAACACAACTTTAATTTCGGCTAATTATTACTTCCGAAAGCGTATTTCGTATTTACCGCTGTCACCATGAAGTAAAACACGATCTTGCTAGATAATGACTGTTTTATTTTATCCGTACGGTGTATGAACAAAACATTATTGTGAGGTTACCCTCAACGTTAATATACAACATCGTGTGGGGTATCGTTGAATAGGTCTTCTAAAATTACTTGGGGGTTGCTCAAAATATTTTTCGATTTAATGCTCCATTTACGAAATAATCAACTTTAAAGTGCAAATTTTTGTTCCAGTAGAGCGTCCCGTCCGCCCCCCGCCACCCCTCTAAAACCTAAACGGCTGGCTTGAAAAATCTGGAAAAATTCACGATGATAGTGAATTTCATGAACTTAAGGAAAATTATTGCGATTAAGATAACTTTATTAGTTTAGCAGTAATAGTCATTGAACTTGGGTGTTGGATAATTTTGTACCAAATACAAAATCCTTAGCATTAATCCTTTAAAGTGACTAAGATGAAGTAGTTGCTTGTTTATAACGGGTAAAGACTTGGATTTAAAAACCAAATGTTTTTTTTTTTACCTATTCAGAATAAAGAGAGACAGAATCGTACTACATTGTGATAACGGGCTACTACGGAACCCTATACTGTGCGTGGCCCGAAACGCACGTGGCCGGTTTTTTTTCAAACGAATGACAACGAAAAGCTGTTATTTAAGATTTTTTAATTAACGCATCATAGTCATCGGTGTTCTTTTTTTAGCATCACGTCACACGACTTCAGTTGCTGCTCCTTCACCATCTCAACGGCGAACGGAATTCTCCACCACTACTGAAAGATTCCTGAGGGTGGAAGAACAGCAGCTGGAGATACAACTTGTAAATGCACAAATCCTGCAGTCCTTTCTGGAGAGGAATGCGGAAAGAGAAAGGGCCATGGATGAAAGGAGTGCAGAGAGGGATAGGATTTTAGCTGAACCAAACGTTCTTTCATTTGCGAATTATACTAAATAATCTGCGTATGTAATGAAATAATGATTCCCTCTAAAAGAACAAAGAATATTTGAGTGTTGTTGTCATTATTGTTAGTAAAGCGTGGTTCGTCACGTCCGTTTAGTGTCGTGACATATTAGTTATGGACTCATAAGGCTAAGTTTACGTGGTGTATTTTTTACCGACTGCAACTAAAATGGAGTTACGTGTTTTGTTAAATTATATAATTATAATAGAAGGTATATCGTTTGACTACTTTACATAGGTTATCTTTCTTTTCATTTACGAAGCAGACTGGCTTAAGTACATTATTGTAGGTGTAACCATAATGATCACAAAACATTTTAATTTAATAAAAAATGGTCAATATACACGATCAAATTAAATTAGCTAGCGAAACTCCACAGACATATATCTAATTATGATAAAATAAAAAGATTTGATGATTTTTTTGGGGTTAATGACCGCTGGTAGTCTTGTTACTTGATGTGTGAGTTGATAAAATCTATTTTATCGTGTTGAGATGTCGATACCCATCACGTCTGTGAAGTTTACACAACAAAAAAACACATTTTCAAACTGATATTCAGAATGAAAAGATGGAAACAAGTTAATGTAGTATTAGAGATAATAGAAAATATCGAGGACTGAACTGAACCTGAATCTTGAAGCCTCCGGCTGTATATTATGATGAATTTTACCGAGTCCACGACATTTTGTATGACTTTTTAATTCTACATCATCTTGTTTCCATTTCTTTAGTTCACTTTTTACGCAGTCAGAATTTTCTTTATTTTTTAAATTTGTTTGTACCTAGGTACTTAATTGTTTAAGGGCGTATTCCACCAAATTTTATACAAAGAATAAGTATATTATACGGAGAATAAATTTTGAGTTCTTCCCTAGTAGAACTGTCATAATTATGTTAATTTTATTCCGCTTATAAATGATATACAGGGTGTTTGGGGCATCGTTTGCCTAATGGAATTGGCGGAAAGGAGAGGTCATTTGCTATCTCTTAAGGCCCAGTAACTCATTTCTTGTTACACAGGTTTTTTTTAATGACTTTTTAATTTTTATTTAGAAAAATACAAAAACTCTGCATTTAAGCTTAAATTAAAAAAAAAGTTATTAATACAGCCTTCAAATTTAATATTATTTTTTATGTTTACTCTTGTATGGTTCTATAAAATTCAAAATTACTTGCAAATAACATCTAGTTCTTTTTTAATAACTCACAAAGTTTTTGGGAAAAGGAAAAATTACTTAAAACTCAACTTGAAATTGTTGTAAAAAAAAAACTAAAAGCGATCGGGATCTTCGAATTCTTTTAAAAAGTTGTCTAGTCTGTCCTCTTTCCAACGGTGTACAATATACCAAAAATAACTATTAATAACTTCAGTAATTCGCTAAATGTGTAATCGAGACGCATCAGGCTGATATTCGATATTACGGTAAGAACACTAGTTTTCACATAAATAACATGCTTTAAGTAGGTAGATAGTGTTATCTCGCTCTTACGCAGTCTTTTAATCACTTTTTAGGGTACCTACTAACTTTCCTCGAACTTGAAATAAAAAAAAACATATTGTATTTAATAAGTCCCTAAGTAATTACAAATTACAAACAACCTCATTATTTGAACTGCGAGATGCCATTACAAAAAAAAAAACTGTTTTTCTGTTGCTGTTGTTTCTTTTCGTTGAGTGTTGCGAGTGATTGTGTGTTTGTTGTTGAACTTTCGTTAATTTACCTATTGTTTTACAATGGCTACATTCTCTAATGAAGAATACGCTGACATTATGATGGCTTATGGAAAAGCCGATGGTGTTGGTCGCGAAGCACAACGAATTTACCAGGAACGCTTTCCTAACAGACGATTACCTTCCCGCCATACTTTCCAGAACACCTATCGACGCTTACGCGAGACTGCTAATTTGAATGCGACATAACGTTGGCGTAGATGAACAGATACTGACACTGTTTGAAGAAGATTCCACCAGAAGCATAAGAAATGTAGCTGCATTACTCAGAATTTCCATCTGGAAAGTATGGCGAGTACTTCGCCAAAATAACAATCATGCTTTCCATTACACTCCGGTGCAAGGTATTTAATTTTTAAACAGACTTACAACCGTACGCGCTAACATGGAATGCAAACTCTTTTTAGCTCTACTGCGTACCTCACCGATACCCCTTGGGAGAAATTAATGCATTCTTACGCGTATTTTGTTTGTTGTAGGTCTCGAGAATCAAGAGTATAACCGTGTCCAGTGTTGTCGTTTTTTATTACACTGTGACGTGGATGATCCATACTTTTTAAAAAGAATTCTGTGGACGGATGAGTGCAAATTCACTAAAGAGGGAATCCTTAATTTGCATAATCTACACCACTGGGCGGCGAAAGATCAAAACCCACGCGTAAAAAGACAAAAGTCATTCCAGAGACGATTCAGTGTGAACGTTTGGGCAGGAGTAATTGCGAATAATGTAGTTGGACCACACTATTTACCTGACAATCTTAACGGGGAAAATTATCTAGAATTTATACAAACAGACTTACCCTTATTATTAGCTGAGCTACCAATTTTCCGTGAAGACCAGTCTTTTGTTTTTCAACAAGACGGTTGTCCCGCTCACTGGAGTTTAACCGTCAGGGAGTACTTGAATGTTGCATTCCCAGACACATGGATCGGGAGGGATGGCCCTATTCCTTGGCCTCCACGTTCCCCAGACCTGACTCCGTTAGATTTTTACGTCTGGGGATGGGCCAAAGAACTTGTTTACGCCACGGAAGTTGAGACTAGGGATGATTTAGTCCAACGCATTGAAGCAGCTTTCGTCACTATAAAAGCAGAAATACGTCTACGCACCACTACAGTCGAGATAAGACGAAGATGTCGCGCGTGCATACGCAATAGTGGTGGACAATTTGAACAAAGTTTGTAATTAGGTACATATTAAGAGGGCTATCACAATTTTTTCTTGTTTAGAGCGTTTGACTCGAGTTTTGATGTGTGATTATGATTTAACTAAAGCCACAATAGTAAAAAAAATACATGCCCGAGAAAGTTTGATTCCTTCTTTTGGGAGCGCATTCAATAAATATTCCAGTTTGTTCACATAAATCAGTAAAAAACTTGTTTCTGCAAAGGCTGTTTCATAAAATTTTACTTTCGGGCATCTCGCGATGCCCTGTTACAACGAAGATATAATAGTTTAATCATTTATAAAAATATCTACGATACAACTGTATCTTCTACTATTGTATGCATACATCAATTTATGATGTTTCATACAGTAATACACCAAAAATAATTCCGTAAAACAGAGAGTTAATGATAATTTTTCGCCCGAAATTATATTTTTTATCTATGAATATATAAAAGAAATTCAAACAAAAAGTATTTAATAACTAAGGTTACTTTGTAACCTTGCTTGAAAAAAAAAATAACTCTAATTTAAAGTAAATTAATATTTTTAAATAATTGTTGTATGCAATGCTATTTATCAATATAAACCTCGGGACGCGCGGTCTTAGCTTTAGTCCGCGCCGAGCGCTTCCAAAGAGAGGACGTATCGCTCGCTCGCTGTTGCCGTCACGTGGTCTCGCTCACCAATTCGCCAAGAATAAAGCGCGACCAACACATCTTAATACAAGTGTTTTTTTTATTATTAGAGAAGGTCGGATTGTAATGCATAAGTATTTTCCTATGATATTCTAACGCGAATATGTATATCCTGTATTATAGAAAAAAAAAACATACGTAAATATAAGGTCCCATTAAAATAGATGGAGAAACTTTCAGAACACATTCAGACCACCAAAATAAGGAAGATGGTAAAAAATATACAAGAAAAACGCATAGATACTTATAAGAAAAATAATCAGCTAACGAAAATACACTAATGTGCCTGCAATTGATTATTTTAGGTCAAAATAAAATCACTTTAAACAGTGTTTTTTTTTTTTGCCTGGATATCTTTAGTTAGACGTACTGAGCGCTGTGTTAAAATGTCCATCTATTTTAATTAATAGTTGTTGTTGTCTTCGTTTTCACCCTTTTTTTTTTTTAATTCAGGTAATTATTTTCAGACATAAGTAGTTGCAGTGTGGACTGGTACTCAATATCAACTAAAAGTAATAAAAGTTTTTAAAGTTAATGATTTCTGGGGGGCTAAAAAGGCCACTTTGGCAGAATCATAAAAGGATAACATTATGAATCATAATATAGCGAAGGCAATCCGTGTTTTTCTTTTTTCGCTGCACTACGTTAGGTATGATCAAAGAGATTGGGTTTGGATTTTGATTGGATTGATTGGTATTTTAACACTGACAAATAAAAATAACTGAATAATCCTTCACCAATGGGATTTGATACGATTAACTTAACAGCTAGCTGTCCACTATGATTCTTAATTTTATCCTTTTATGCTTCTGCCAAAGTGGCCTTTTTAGGCTCCCTGGAACCTCAAAATACCAGAACCAGAAAAAACTAGTTTTATTAGGAGTACGTGCTTCTTGAAATCATAGATTAGAGAAAAGCACGGTCTATGCCACTTCAGAGATTTTTTTTTCCATACCTAAAGGGTGCCAACGGGACCCTATTACTAAGTGTCCGCTGACCGTCCGTCCGTCTGTCTGTCAGTGGCTCATGAGCCGTTATAGGCAGATAGTTGAAATTTTTCGAAATGTGTATTTTATATTGCGACTAGCTTTTGCCCGCGGCTTCGCTCGCGTTGAGTATTATTAAAAAAAACTAATACATTTACATCCGCCATCATCCCTTATTTTATCCCAATGGGGGTTGAATTTATCAAAATCCTTTCTTAGTGGATGCCTACGTCATAGTAGCTATATGCATGCAAAGTCTCAGCCCGATTGGTTTAAAATTGACAAAGTTTCATACAAACTTTCATCCCCTATTTTATCCCCTTGGGGGTAGACTTTATCAAAATCCTTTCTTAGCGGATGCTTACGTCATAACATCTACCTGCATGCCAAATTTCAGCCCGATCCCTCCAGTGGTTTGGGCTGTGCGTTGATAGATCACTATGTCAGTCAGTCACCTTTGAGTTTTATATATTTAGACTAGCTTCTGCCCGCGACTTCGTCCGCGTGAAATTCGTACTTTCCACTTATAATTTCGAAAATGTATGTTTACGATTTTTATCATTTATTTAGATATAAATAAGTATTCGGGCCAATTTTTTAGTTTATAGCTCAAAGGGATCAGATTTTTCAAATAAACTGTATCCCAGTTTTTTACCACCCCAGGAGAGTAATTTTGAAAAATTGTTTGGGATGTGTTCATAACTTGACTCAAAGACCCATACCCATTTTCGAGTTAATGGAAGCAAGCAGTAGAATTTTCCACCTTCGTAGGAGTAAATTTTTGAAAATCCCTAAATCACTTTTTTTTAAGTATTATTTGGTTTAGTAGTACCAAGTTTCAAGTTAATCCGACAGCGGGTTAAATATTTTTCTAATCCATCAACTTTGTCACCCCCCAAATCCTCTGTGAGGGATAATTTAAACTAAAAGTGACAATCTTTATTATTTACTGACCCAAATATTGCCAATTAATTAATTATTAATTATTAATTATTAATTAATTATTAACCAAATGAATAAGATTTTTCATATAAACTGTATTCCCTCTTTCTATCCCCATAGGGGGTGGAATTTCGAAACATAATCTAGATTATTTATACCAATTTTCCAGTTAATCAAGCCTCGTAATAAAACTCTGCCCTGTGAAATTGACTACCCCTCTTCACCCCATTAGCGGTAGATTTTCGAAAAACCTTGAACCACTTTATTATTTATTTTGGTGTTAGATAGGTACTGAGTTTCGAGTTAATTGGACCGCGCAATAAAAATTTTCCATACTAAATTTGACACCCCCAATCGGGAGATTGGGGGTGTCTTTGGGTTAGTTTAGAATTCCAAAAAAATTCGAACTTTATAATTATTTGTGCCAAATTTCAAGTCCAAATTTATTTGTACCATTTTTTTTTCAGTTTAACAAGGCACTCATTAAAATCCCCTGATAAATCGAATTACCACTTTTTGCCCCGTCAGGGGTCAATAATTTTCGAAAACCCCATATACTATTGATTCTTCATCTGCCTAGCCTTTTCCCAACTATGTTGGGGTCGGCTTCCAGTCCAACGGGATGCAGCTGAGTACCAGTATTTTACATGGAGCGACTATCTGACCTCCACAACCCAAATACGATACCCCTTGATAAGACTGGTTGTCAAACTTTCGGGCTTCTGACCACTCTTAGCGACTGTCAAAGATCCACGAATGACAGCCGGGACCAACGGCTTAGCGTGCTTTCCGAGGCACGGAGAGGTCACGGTATGTAAAGATGGACACCTATCCACAGACCAACCGCGGCAAGCGTAGCCTGCGTAACCTGATCGGTCGATCTGTGCGGCTGTTATTATTGATTATTTTCTGTCAAAAGTATTAATACTGAGTGTCGAGTAAATCGGACCACGCGTTAAAATTGTTCCACACAAACTTTAACACCCCAACACAAGGGGTGTTGTGGTATTTTGATAAACGAATAATGATAAAGTTTATTACTTTCTTAGGCAAGTATTCTTGCCAAGTTTATTAACCAAATGAATAAGATTTTTCTTATAAACTGTATCCCCGTTTTTCACCCCCACAGGGGTGGAATTTCGAAAAATTGTTTGGGATGTGTTCATTGCTCGACTCAAAGATTGTTTATACCAATTTTTGAGTTAATCAAGTCACGCAGTAAAGTCTTCCCCTATAAAATTAACTTTTCACCCCGTTAGGGGTAAATTTTCGAAAAACGATGATACACGTTATTCTTTATTTTCGGTCTTAAGTATAAATACTGAGTTTCGAGTTAATCGGACCACGCGTTAATATTCTTCCATACAAACTTTGACACCTCCCAATCCCCCTTCAGGGGGTAGTTTAGCAAAAAAAGCCAAACTTCATAATTTATTTAGATAAGTATTCGTGCCAAGTTTCATGGTTATTAACTCAAGGAATAAGATTTTTCATACAAACAAAATCCCCTCTTTTCACCCCTTAAAGGTTAAATTTCCAAAAACCCCTTCTTAGTGGATATCTACTCTTCTTAGGCTGTGCGTTGATATTATATCAGTCAGTCAGGACTACATTTCATCCCCCGTTGTAACCCCCTTAATGGATGAAATTCTAACAACGCCGTTGTGTTAGCTTCCAATCATAAGCCTAGATAATAAATTTAGTGATTTTTACGTCGAAAATTAATGACTTTCTATACACAACTTCATCCCCCTTTTTAATCCTTCGGGGGTGGAATTATCAAAAACGCTGAGACACGTATAAATTAATTTTCAATTGTCAGCCTAAATACAAAATTAGTAGGTCCTAACTTCAAAACTGTCGGACTTTCATATAAACTTCCATCCCCTATTTTAACCCTTTAGGGGTTGAATTCCCAAAAATCCTTTCTTAGTGGATACTTACTCTTCACAAAGAACACACCTTCTAAGTTTCAAGTCTCTAGGTCCAGCGGTTTGGGCTGTGCGTTGATATATCAGTCAGTCAGTCAATCAGTCAGGACTTTGAATTTTATATATATAGATTACCACTTTTTGTCCCGTCAGGGGTCAATCATTTTCGAAAACCTCATACACTTACTATTGATTCTTCATCTGCCTAGCCTTTTCCTAACTATGTTGGGGTCGGCTTCCAGTCCAACGGGATGCAGCTGAGTACCAGTATTTTACATGGAGCGACTGCCTATCTGACCTCCACAACCCAAATACGATACCCCTTGATAAGACTGGTTGTCAAACTTTCCGGCTTCTGACCACCCCTAGCGACTGGAAAGCACGCTAAGCCGTTGGTCCCGGCTGTCATTTGTGGACAGCCGGGACCAACGGCTTAGCGTGCTTTCCGAGGCACGGAGAGGTCACGGTATGTAAAGATGGACACCTATCCACAGACCAACCGCGGCAAGCGTAGCCTGCGTAACCTGATCGATCGATTATTTTCTGTCAAAAGTATTAATACTGAGTTTCGAGTAAATCGGACCGCGCGTTAAAATTCTTCCACATTGCACAAACTTTAACACCCCAACACAAGGGGTGTTGGGGTGTTTTGATAAACGAATAATGATAAACTTTATTACTTGCTTAGGCAAGTATTCTTGCCAAGTTTATTAACCAAATGAATAAGATTTTTCTTATAAACTGTATCCCCGTTTTTCACCCCCACAGGGGTGGAATTTCGTAAAATTGTTTGGGATGTGTTCATTACTCGACTCAAAGATTCTTTATACCAATTTTCGAGTTAATCAAACCACGCAGTAAAGTCTTCCCCTATAAAATTAACTTTTCACCCCGTTAGGGGTAAATTTTCGAAAAACGATGATACACGTTATTCTTTATTTTCGGTCCTAAGTATAAATACTGAGTTTCGAGTTAATCGGACCACGCGTTAAAATTCTTCCATACAAACTTTGACACCTCCCCATCCCCCTTCAGGGGGTAGTTTAGAAAAAAAAAGTGAAACTACATAATTTATTTAGATAAGTATTCGTGCCAAGTTTCATGGTTATTAACTCAAGGAATAAGATTTTTCATACAAACAAAATCCCCTCTTTTCACCCTTTAAAGGTTAAAATTCCCAAAAACCCCTTCTTAGTGGATATCTACTCTTCATAAAGAACACACCCTCCAAAATTAATTTCTCTACCCAGCGGTACCGACCAGCGTTTTAGGCTGTGCGTTGATATATCAGTCAGTCAGGACAAAATTTCATCCCTCTTTTCACCCCCTTAATGGATGAAATTCTAACACCACCGTTGTGTTAGCTTCCAATCATAAGCCTAGATAATAAATTTAGTGATCTTTACGTCGAAAATTAATGACTTTCTATACCCAACTTCATCCCCCTTTTTAACCCTTCGGGGGTGGAATTATCAAAAACGCTGAGACACGTATAAATTAATTTTCAATTGTCAGCCTAGATACAAAATTAGAAGGTCCTAACTTCAAAATTGTCGGACTTTCATATAAACTTCCATCCCCTATTTTAACCCTTTAGGGGTTGAATTCCCAAAAATCCTTTCTTAGTGGATACTTACTCTTCACAAAGAACACACCTTCTAAGTTTCAAGTCTCTAGGTCCAGCGGTTTGGGCTGTGCGTTGATATATCAGTCAGTCAGTCAATCAGTCAGGACTTTGAATTTTATTGTATATAGATGTGATTTTTCAGCGCATATTATTGCAGTGGTACGAAACTCTTCGTGTGCGAGTCCGACTCGCACTCGGCCGGTATTTTTTTTTTAACAACAGACACCTGTACCTACTGCTGGGGAGTTTGTTGCGCCACTTCTTCTCATTGAAAGCGCTAGGAAATGGTGAAGGGCGGGCGTTTTTGGGGACTGTCTTATGTAATTTTGACGTTCGAAAAGTGCAGATTCTCAGCCTAATTTGAATAAAATTACTTTTGATTTGCCTTTTTTACTTTCTTTTGACTTTTTTATCCAAACTGTAGATACAACATCACATTGCACTTATTTCTATAAATAAGTACTTAAATGTCTACCTACCTGCTGAATAAATTACATATAAAGAAACTTCGTAAAAAATTAGGTACCTACCAACAAAAAGTATCAGTGCGATTCCTTTCTTAGAAACTGGCAACGCGCAAGTAATGCTTCTGGCATCGCAAGCGTCTATCGTTTCAGCCGATAGACGTCCACTGCTGGACATAGGCCTCCCCCAATTTTGGGGGGGGGTTTGACATAATCACCACGCTTGGCAGGTGGGTTGGCGATCGCAGTATGGTATGATGGTGGAATAAATAGAGAACGCTGCTGCCCATTCTCCGGTAAGACCCTTACGTGCTGGCCACGGACAATTCGCTATAGCGAAAATTCGCGCGGCGCGACCGGCGGCGCGTCTTGCGAATGAATCAAATGTATGGAAATGTACTGGGCATGCCACGCGCAGCGGCGACCAGCGAGACGACCGGGGAATTTCCCCGAGCGAATCGCGCGGCACGACTAGCGATCGAAACAAATGTATGAGTTATTACGGCGCAGGCCACGGAGTCGAGCGGCAGACGCGGCGACTACTGCCGGAGCGAACTTAATTTAAAATAGTTTGTTTTTTTTTTCGCGAAAATGGAGACGGAAGCTTTTATTGCAGAAATTCTAGCTAGACCAGCTATTTGGAAGTCTAGCCACCCGCAACATAAGTTTAAAAATGTTGTGAAAAAGTTGTGGGAAGAAATAAAACAGCAATTTCTAGATTCTGATGGTGAGTATTTATTTTTATTCCCCGACGCAAAAACGACTTCTACTTTTTTAGAGGTTTTTTTTTGAGTAAGGGGTTTTTAGATTTTTAATTTAATTTATTAACAGGTACCAATAAATATTTATCAATAGTTTACAAAGTAGTCTTTGAAATTATTTCTTATATCTATGGCTTGCAATGAAGCTCTATTATTACGCCGTGACGTTATAATTCTCCTAGACCTAGTTCTCGATCTCATGTGTCGCCGAAAATCGGGATCAGAATTTCCATCTCTTTCTCTTACAATATTATGTAGCAGACATCCAACCTTAATTATAAGTTTTGCATGTTTTGTGTCAGTCTCGATTGCTTTGAGGAAAATGCGCCATTTATTCGTCATAATACCATAAGCACACTCAATTGTCACTCTGGCTCTTGATAACCTTTTGTTAAAAATTCGTTTCGAATGATCTAAATTGCTGGATGGGAAGGGTCGCATAAGAGAAGGTTTCAGTGGGTAGGCTTCGTCACCAACCAGGACGTGTGGGCATAATATATTTGATCCAGGCAACGTTTTCGGCGGTGGTAAATTAAATCGATTGTTAGTAAACAACTCGTTAAGTTTAGAAAAATGGAACGTGCCTCCGTCACTTTGTCTTCCCCTTCCACCGATCTCAATTACAGAAAATTTGTAATCAGCGTCGGAAACTGCTTGTAAGACCAATGAAAAAAAATGTTTATAGTTATAATATTGGCTTCCGCTTCGTGGGGGCTTTTGTATTCGAAAATGTTTCCCATCAATGGCTCCTATACAGTTAGGAAACTGCCATCTTAAGAAAAAGTTATCAGAAATTCTCGTTAAATCTTCACTGGTCAGTTTTGGTGACATATGCTGATTGACGAATTTATTCCATATTGCCTTTAAAGTTTGATAAATCGTTTTAGCAACGGTACTTCGGCCTAGAGAGTATGAATGAGCCAGAGATTTAAAAGTCATCCCAACTGAGAGAAACCTGAAACAAAAATATTTTCTATAAGTAAAAAACACTATACAGTCAGCTATAGGGGATATCCATAAATTATGTCACATATTTTGAAAATTTACATCTGAAATTATTAAATTAAAACAGTATTTCCGAAATTAGTTTCGCTTTATTTTTCGACATCTTACGTTACGAAATTTAGTAACCCCTTAACGTGTGACGTAATTTATGGATAATAATTAAACTAAGTGTAACATGATGATCATGTGAACGTCCTTAACTAAATAAATAAGTAAAATTAGGTAACAATTTAATTTTCAGTCAACGATCTTAAGAAGAAGTGGAAGAACTTAAGAGACACATACAGTAAAGAGTTGAAAAGAATTCCTAAGCCCCGATCTGGATCCTCAACTTCAAATTATGAACCGTCGTGGAAGTACTTCACACTTTTAGGGTTTCTGAAAGATGAATACATGCCTCTTGCGTCCGAATCAAATTTAGATGAAAATGCTCCTACAGTCAATGAAAATGACGACATATACGTGGACGATTTCAGTGGGGTATCTTCACCAGCAACACCACTTTCTCCTGCGCTTACATCTTCACCAATTGAACCCTCAACATCTAGTGGTCAAGATTCTACTAGAAAAAGACAAAGTGTAAGAGACATTCGAGCCGAATACTTAGATATTGAGAAAAAGAAATTAAAAATTTTAGAAAAAGAATCTGCTAAACAACATGACAGTGAAAGACAGGAAAAAAAATCTGAAGATTATCACTTTTTGATGAGCATTCTACCTGAGATGGAAAAATTACCTACTATGCAGAAAATTAGGCTTAGGAATAAAATTAATCAAGCTCTTTTAGACGAAATTACTGTGACTATGTATGGCGAACCTTATGGGAGATATGGATATTCTACTCAACCAAACCAGCTGAACAATAATTTCAATAATGAGTAGATAATAATATTGTTAAAATTCAATTTTAATCATTGAGAAGACTGATTGTTATTAGATTTATTATTCAATTTTAATTAAGATAATTATAGTGATCGTAAGTGGTTAGCTGATTAAAGGGGAAGTAAATTGGAATGATTTTCAGGGTAAATAAAAATTTGACTGTGATTACAAAAGGCTGATTAAAATTGAGAAAAGTTGTTATTACAATTAAAAGTTTAAAATAAATAATTTTTTAAATTGTTTTCGTTTGTTTTTTTTTTTCTAGTAAAGTGGGTTAGTACTGTAAAGAGCACGTCAAACTTGACACTAAAATGGTTTTTTCTTATTCTATGGCAAATCTATAACATTGATTAAGAGCGCGCGTTTGTACCTTTGTATGCAAGCTTGATATGCTCTATACTGAATCAGTATATGTATAGATATACGCACAAATAAATACCTTAACGTCAAAAACAATTTTTCTGCAGCACTTAAAACCCTGCTTGAATTCATCTTTTTCTCCAGTTCTGATTGAATGCTCCCAAGTATATAATCGAATGTTTCGACGCTCATTCTGGTGTATTGGAAAAAAAAATCTGGGTGCTGCCTATATTTTTCATATTTTTGGTGGAATTCTCCGTCTGTAACACGATTTCTATTTAATTCGTGTACTCCACTATATCTTCCAAACATTAAATCTTGAGCAAAAAAGCTGCTACTCTCCAAACAACGTCGAGCTAACTTTGATAAAGCCATCTCGTCTCCTCGTCTACACTGGTCGCGGCGGCGAACGCAACTGCCCGTGGCGTGCTTGCCGCGCCGCGCGAATTGCCGCGCCGCCCGCCGCGCCGTCGGTCGCGCCGCCGGTTCCCGTGGCCAAGGTGTTAGTCGCCTTTTACGACACCCACGGGAAGTAAGGGGTGGTGCAATTCTTTAAGTCCGGCACCACACAGACAAGCGTCTATAGGTTGCGGTAACTACACACCATCAAGCGGGCTGCGTGCTAGTTTGCGAAAAAAAAAAATCAAGTATATGTTTATGACCCTATAGTAATTCTATAGATAGACTGCTGTTCTAGGAAACATTCATTGGTACAAATAATATTTCATGAACTATGTATAACAGTAATTTAATTTATTTCGAAAACAAAGTAGCAAAGGCTCTTGTTGATTTGTTCCTGGCATCGGACGCATAGCCGTTTGCATGTGTGCGTAGCATACCTCTTTAGATGCACACGTGCGCATCCGCTGCCGCGCGCCGTCGAATTTACCTAAAACTGAGCACTTCGATTTTGTAATAGCGCTCTTAAATAAAAGCTTTTTTTTTTCAAATTCGTGGAAAGTTAGTACCTTAGAAAGTGATAAGAGACTGCGTAAGAGTGAGATAACACCATGCTTATGCATGCATTTATGTGAAAACTAGTGTTCTTACCGTAATATCGAATATCAGCCTGATGCGTCTCGATTACACATTTAGCGAATTACTGAAGTTATTAATAGTTATTTTTGGTATATTGTACACCGTTGGAAAGAGGACAGACGAGACAACTTTTTAAAAGAATTCGAATAGCCCGATCGCTTTTAGTTTTTTTTTTTTACAACAATTTCAAGTTGAGTGTTAAGTGTATTTTTCCTTTTCCCAAAAACTTTGTGAGTTATTAAAAAGGAACTAGATGTTATTTGCAAGTAATTTTGAATTTCATAGAACCATACAAGAGTAAACATACAAAATAATATTAAATTTGAAGGCTGTATTAATAACTTTTTTTTAATTTAAGCTTAAATGCAGAGTTTTTGTATTTTTCTAAATAAAAATTAAAAAGTCATCAAAAAAAAACCTGTGTAACAAGAAATGAGTTACTGGGCCTTAAGAGATAGCAAATGACCTCTCCTTTCCGCCAATTCCATTTGGCAAACGATGCACCAAACACCCTGTATATCTGACTTTGGTAAAATCAGCCCTAAGAATTATTTTTCCCTTTCAGATTAACTACGCGTACCTATTAATAATTCATTAACAATGGGAATATTGGTGGATATTGACAAAATTGTATCTATTAATGATCTCATAAAATGCTACGATGGTGGACGTCAATGGCCTTGGGAAAAAACCCATTTCATTTTGACAAAAAATGTTTTGTATGCAAAAAAAACAGTTGCTGCTGCAGATTCACGATTGATGCATTTCTCTTTAGCTATGAGTAGACAAGATATCAAGTTTTTATTGAAATCGCCATATATGTTTGGTGTACTTTTTGCGATTCTTATGGTTACGATCATTATCAAACCGATGAATGCGAATTTTGCTCAGCTTAATCGCTATAAATGGAAACTTTACAAAATCAATATGTAGGTATAATATTCACATTAAATTTATTAAAGGTTCAAGGCGCATGAAAGTTTTTAATTTGAACATCTTTTGCGACGTTATTTCGTCTATTGTGACTAATAATTATTATTTCACCCCATTAGTATTTATGAAGGGAAATAATAATTGTTAGTCACAATAGACGAAATAACGTCGCAAAAGACGTTGCTTAAGAAAACGAATATAATGTCATTGTGACTAAGACCTCGTATGGGACACTTTTGTCAACATATTTTTTTCTATTCAAAGTTAAATTTCAATGATGTTGAAGAAAGTGTTACACAAGGGGCTCAAAGTCGCAACGACAATAATTTGTTATTTTGGTCAAGGCGTAGTTTATTTTGTAAAGGAAAGCCTATCGCTTGATAATTATGTAAGAGATGGTAATTCATCCACGAATCAACCACGGCAAGCATAGCTTAACTCGAAGTCGGTCGATCCACGGCTATAACTAAACCGACCGGGTTTAGTTATAGCCGTGTATCGATCGACTTTATGATAGTCATTGATTAGAAGTTTATAAATATTTATTGTTCTTTCAGTTTATTATATGATGGCGCTAACATCTGCTGAACGAGCTAAACGTTACCGGGAAAAACTAAAACTAAATAAAGAAAAATATGAGGAACAAAGAAAGAAACAAATAGAACGGGTAAAGAAAGGACAAAAAAAATAAGAGAGTTGAGCAACCGGGAAAAGGAGGAGCGAAGAAAAATTTGGAGAGAACAGAAAAAAAGCAAAGGAATGCCAAAAAACAAGCTGTAGAAGTAGCCGTACCTTCAACAAGTGAACATTCAAGAACGGTTGACTATAAAAAGAAATACAAAAATTTAGCAAATAAGTACTGTAAAAAAAAACAAATAATGCTGTTTTAAAGCAATTAATAAAACTAAAAACCCAAAATTCAAACTTGTGAAAAACGGTAAGTCGAACTAAAGCAAAACATCAAAGAGAAATTAATGTAAAAACAGAAGAGAGTGATAACCTGAAAGCTAGACATGAACTCCTAGAAATTTCATTAGCCGAGAAATATAAAGCGTGTAAATCACACAAACAAAAAAGATATTGCGTTCGATTGGAATGTCCAAGACTGTTCTCGAAAAAAGAGGATCAAATGCGCTGGTATCAATATGTTTAGGACTTAAAAGTCGCATTAGATTTAGCAGCAACAAGAAATATGCAGTAAGCAAGAAGATAAAAGAAGAGATGGAAGTTTTTTACAACGGGGATGATATTAGCAGATCTACATCCGGCAAACGTGAGTGTAAAACGAAATATAAGAAAATGATGCAAATACGGTATCTAACCGACAGTTTATATAACCTATATCAATTATATAAAAACGAAGGAGGGAAATATAATTTGTCCACGTTTTGTAAGTACAGGCCGTTTTATGTTTTGTCACCGACACGTGCTTCGCGAGACACGTGTCTTTGTGTGAAACATAGCAATTTTGAATAATTACTATCAGCTTTGAAAAAATATACAATTCCCACTGTTGCATTCAAAGGCACCAAAGACCTTATGGAACTAACTTCATGTGACATTAAGTCATTTAAATTTATGTACTGTGAGTATGATAAATGCAAAAATAAAAATAATAATTTCGAAGCTAATAATAATAATATTGAAGTCGAATGGTGGCAATGGGAGCGTGCAAAAAAACTTACAAAAAAATGATGAAGACATGACAGCCAATGTAACAAAAAAAGTAAAAAATAACAGGAACAGTACAAGAATTACTAGGCGAGTACGAGAAACAATTGCCTTTATTTAAAAATCATTTTTTTAACTTCCAAGAGCAACAAGGTCAGTATAGAATGTGTGTTGAAAATTTGAAACCATACGAATGCGCAAGTTTGATTGATTTTTCGGAGAACTACGATTGTAAGTTGTCTGAAGAAATTCAGTCACTGCATTTCGGTGGATCAAATAAAAACATTATTACAAAAAAAAAATAACCGACTTCCAAAAAAAACACTACAAATTGAAAAATAACTTTAATTTCGGAAGTCGGTGTCTTTGGTTCCGCGTTTTCGTTTATTGACACCGACTTCCGAAATTAAAGTTATTTTTCAATTTGTAGTGTTTTTTTTGGAAGTCGGTTATTTTTTATTTGTAAAAATCTTTTTATTTTTCACTTTTAAGTGGGTCAGTTTGTAATTTATCTAAGTTACAAAAGCCAAAACTGTTCATCACCTTTCACAAAATATTGCTTTTCCCGATGCTGGGACGTTAATTGTTGAGGAGTTCTCCCGGTAAAACCAGGAGATCCTCAACAATCACTCGCAATACGCATTGTGACGAGCATAAATTACTTAGCAACCATATTAAAGTAATCGAATCGCAACCCGTGAAATATTTGTCAGTGAGTAGTTCCGATGGCCATCTGTGATCTTCATCATCAGCTCCCCTTTACCAAGTGATGGTTTCCGAGAGCAAATGCTCAAGTTACTTTAAAAAATATCCAAATCGCTTTAGCTTTGCCTATAACATTTGAGGGTTTCCCTCGATTTCCATGGAATCCTCTCATCAGATTCCAACTTGATGATAATGGGACCACCTCGAGAGTATACCCTTTCAAATAAAAAAAGAACTTTTGGAATCGGTCCAGCCGTCTTCGAGTAATCGGTGAACATACACAAGGTAGCTACTGTTAACTGTTGAGGAGTTCCCTTAACTGTCCTTCGTCTTCATCATCAGACCCCTAATGACAGTCGCAACCCATATAGGTGTAAAGTTCACATCAATACAAATTAATCAAGCCCAAACACAAGGTAACTGCTGTTAATCGTTAAGGAGTCCCCTCGACTGTCTTTCGGCTCCATCATCAGATCGACTCCAGACCTTCATCAAATTGTAGTGCTTTAAAATACTTAATGAAAAAATTAACAAACGCACTAGTCGCTCCTACTATTTTCGAAAGTTCCCCTCGATTTCACTAGGATGCCATCATCAGATCCTGGTTTCCTTATCATGGGACCACCCTTGGCATATCCCCTTTCCAACAAAAAAATAATAATCAAAATCGGTTCATAAACGACGAAGTTATCCGCGAACACACATAAAAAAAATATATATATATGGTCGAATTGAGAAACCTCCTCCTTTTTTGAAGTCGGTTAAAAATTCTATAACCCTTCATACGGGTATGATTTATACGAGCACAAGATGTCAATCTTTTGTGACGTTATCAGACAGCAACTGCCATGAACCCCACGCCAATTGGGCACACCTTATTCCAATTATTAGGTTAGCCAAACAAATGAAGGGCTAAGTGGACAAAGGTGTTATCTGACAAAATCGAAAAATCCGACTTATTTGGTTGAACATAGGTTTTAATTGATGATAAAATGTTCAACCAAATAAGTCGGATTTTTCGATTTTGTCAGATAACACCTTTGTCCACTTAGCCCTTCAAATATGTCCAGAATTAATCGTTATCCACTTTTTTTCGGATTGCCCGAACTGTCAATACCAACAAAAAAAAAATTCTTCCTGCTTAACTTCTTTACCACAAAACTGAAACTTTCTCTTAAGACTTGGTCTTTTTCAGAAAGCGGGCACGGAAAAGGGGTAGCCGATGGCATTGGGGGTGCCACAAAAAGAGCGTTAGATAGGCGTGTTTATTATGGGCACGATATTGTCGATGCCACTGATGCATTAAACAATTTAAAAGCGTGCATGAAGTCAGTAAAGCCGTTTTTCATACACAACTCTGAAATTGACAATATCAAAACTCTGGTGCCAACAAACTTTAAGGCTATTTTATTTTATTTGTTAGGGACAAAAAACAGTTACATGCCAAGCTTAACTAGAGATTCTTAAAATAGCACAAAACTTAGAAATACATTTATACAAATACATAATAGTCTATACCATATTTATATTATTATACATGTAACCCACAACATTGTCCACGGATTCACAAAAAAAAAGTTAAAAGAAAACAGACAATATAGTGTGCATCGTAAAAACCTAATAAGAAAAAGGAGAGAAAAAAAAATACTTATGAATTCAGTAACTCGATTGCTCTTGCCTTGAAACGAGTATTGCAGGAACCATGCCAATACATCAAATAATATAATAATATATAAAAGTGCAAAACGATATTCTTCACCGACATACAGCTAAGTTGTTTTTGTGAGCGAGGACAGTGCGCCTGTCTTAGCCCGATCAAACACTGCTTTCTGGAAAAACAAAAGTCGGGTTCTGGCTCAATATTGCGTCATTCAAATGATCCACATATTTGCGAAACAGAGTTCGTTGATGTTCTTGATAATTTTGATATGCATTTTGAAAACACTACACAGGCTAATATGATTAATGCCACACGTATATCTGATTTTACTGAATTTGGCGAAGAATGTTCTGTAGAGCCTCTTATTTTAAAAGAAACACCACATGATGAGTATACTTAACGATGATTTTGACGCTGCACCACTCGAAAAAGAAATTGCTCAAAATAGCCTCAACTGGGACCCAAATTTGTTCGATAACTCTGCAATCGAAAATATTAAGCCTGTTACGACAACTGATATCGAGTATATTATTCCAAATTTTAATAACGTATTCCATTCTTAAATTCCTATCTCTGAGGACCTTACAACTGATATTTATTTATTTGAAACTCCGAGCTGTAACCTTGCTTCTGACACACCCAACAATGATGAAATGGAGTCTATTATTATGACTGGAACAACATCCTGTGACGATCCTTTGTCTCATGACCGCGAGCTTCCTCAAATCGTATCTTTTGAAGTCTGAAAACACAAAAAAAAGTGCAACTTACCTGGCTGAAGCTCCTAGCAGTGACCTTGCTCCTAACGCGATCATAAATCTGAAAAAAAAAAACACTACGATCTTTAAGATTCCGCAAAAATACAAAATTAGCACCGATAAAGCTATTCCTCCCTCTAAGCGTATCAAGATTATTGAGGATATAAGTTACTCTCCTAAAAAACGGTTAAAACATTGAATTCGGCCCCAAGTAATCCCCTTAAACCTATTATCATAAATAAAATTAGTCATAGAACATTTTACTATAACTTATGCAAAACAAGAAAAGCGTTCAAAGTACAGACGCCAGCACATCAACGTAAACTGTATACATATCTATAACTACGACGCGGCGTATAGTGTTAGAAAGAAAGTATCCTTGGTATGATTGGTGGAGTTTTCAACGTTTCAAAAATTGCCCAATGGTAGCACGTACTAATAATTGGAAGCCAATTACCATGTCTCACTAGGAATAAGCCACACCCACGCGCCTCTGCGCGTCCGCCACCGCTCCCGAGTTTCCCCGAACCTTCACGAAGTTAAACGAATGTCACATAACATCGTTCGTTTGACATTTATTCAGTAGTCAGTACGTCACTTGGAGCCGTGTTGAGTGCTCGGCGAAAGTTCTAGTCCGCAGACATTTTTGAATGTGCGTTTTAATTATTTTTATCAAAGTTTAGTTAAATATCAAAATCAAGAATGCCGCCTCAGTTAACGCAAATTGAAAGGGAGCGCATCATAAGCCCTTCGATTGAGTGGATGTGATGTGATTGATATTTGTCGGCAGACGGGCATAACGGTGAGTAATATTTTTTGTAGTTATAAATTTTAAATAATAATAAACAAAGGTTTGTATTGTTAAAAATGTGTCAATGGTGTTTTTCTATAGAATTTTCGAATTATTAGAAGGGATAGATCTATATTTGTGGATAGGTATATCTTCTTTGTGTTCTTTCATAATGGGTGCGCCGTGCGCGCTGTTTCGTGAAAGCTTAAATTCAGAGTTATACCTCCGTAAGCATAATTCGATGAACTATTGTTTTTGATTCAATTTAGGGCTGATTTTTCCAACGTCAGTTAATTTTTTAGCCAGCCAATTTATTACTATCGGAAGGAATAATTTTGAATTTTTGAAAATTCTTCCAAACAAAAACTGTCAGATGTCAATTTTATTCCAATAGTAAAAAATATCTGTCGATTGAAAAATCAGCCCTTACGCCTGGAACATTCTAAACAGAAGTTATTCCATTATGTAGTGATTGGATTTTAAAGTAAATATTACCTATTATACGCAATTATGCTCTGTAACGAATGCCGGGCGTGCGAATAGTGAATGATAAGTTAGAATAGTGTAAAAATGATAGAATAGTAATATCGTTTTAATTATTAGTTTTCGTATTAGTTTATAACAGGATTTTTTGAGAATTTTAATGTGAAGAAAAATTATAGACAGAATAATGACGTTACTTGAAAACGTGATTCTTTCTTTATATGAATATTTGCGTGATTTTAGTGTCAAATGAGAGGATTATGTTTAAAACTGATATTCCCGTTTGAACTATGTAAATCGGTCCACGGGTTCTAGAGATAGAAAGAATTATGTCCTATAATGAAAACATGTCAAAGTTCGATTTTAGTAAGTTAATGTTCTAGAAAGTTTTTATTGTATAGAGATAGGATAAATGTTGATACGTAATACGAAAGAAGATTACATAGACCAATATAATGAAATTGTAACGATCGCCTAGGCTTAAAGAACATTATAAACAGGGATATTTAAGTGTCAGACCCAAGAGAAAATTACATGTAAAAATGGCTTAAAATCAAGGGTCTCTTTGCCTATAGTAATTGAGTAATAATGGGCAAATAAACTACAGCTAAGTATTTGTTTCGTTCCAGAAAAAAACAGTTTAGTTCTGGCTTCGGCAGTGGGAAGAAAGCGGATGCATAGAACTGCTAGCTCTACGCGAGAGCCATGCGGCTGCAGACGAGACGATGTGGAGTAACCTCAATTTCGTACAGCGTGAGTAACTAGTAATCACACTTACCTATCACATTAACTTATATCATCACAGTTAACATAAAACATGGTTTTCCTAAAAAGTGAATAACAAAATTGATTAAAAAATTAAATTTAAAAAACCCCCGTCACAAAAAAATAATAAAATTAAATGTAAGTAATTGGAAAAGGATCAAATAATTTAAAAACCCCCAACTTAAAGAATCTAGGTAACGAGACTAAAACAGATAAATTCATTTGGCAGTCGGGGGACCAGTTAGCATAGAGAAGGTGTTCCACAGAACGGTCCCCCGACTTCCAAATGAATTTATCTGTTTTAGACTCGTTACCTAGATTCTTTAAGTTGGGGGTTTTTAAATTATTTGATCCTTTTCCAATTACTTACATTTAATTTTATTTTTTTGTGTCGGGGGTTTTTTAAAATTTTTATTTAATTTTTTATTTTATGCTTTTTGTAGGGACTCCTTAATTTTTGTATTTCATTTCTTTTATTTTCTTGCGTTTTAAGATTCAGGTAATTTGGTGTTTTATCAGGTTTTTTATCCATCAAAAAATTATTATTAATTTATAGTTGAAGAATAATTTTGATTAAACAGACTTTTTTGTTTTATTATATCCTTTTTCTAGAGGATGGATAGATAGAGGGGCCCGTGGCTAAATAATAACAGCCGCACAGTTCGATCGATCAGGTTAAGCTACGCTTGCTGCGGTTGGTCTGTGGATGGGTGACCATCTTTACATACCGAGACCCCTCCGTGCCTCGGAAAGCACGTTAAGCCGTAGGTCCCGGCTGTCATTCGTGGATCTTTGACAGTCGTTACGGGTAGTCAGAAGCCCGAAAGTCTGACAACCAGTCTTACCAAGGGTATCGTATTACACAGTAACTGGGTTGTGGAGGTCAGATAGGCAGTCGCTCCATGTAAAATACTGGTATTCAGCTGCATCCGGTTAGACTGGAAGCCGACCCCAACATAGTTGGGAAAAGGCTAGGCAGATGATGAGATGATATCCTTTTTCTAGTTCTTCCTTTAGTTATTCAACTTTCGTATAAGTATTTCATAGCTATTAAATATCTCAGGTATTTCAGATCTAGTTTATAAAATGGGACTGCAACACTATCTGATGTAGAAATACCTACGCTTTTTAAGTAGGATAATTCCATTCGTAATAAAAATAGTCAAACTCAGTGGTTGTATCACTTATTATATTGTTGAGCGCCACAATTAATGCCTGGTACATGGTGACAGTAGTTACCACTAGCGCCATCTAGTATCGAGTAGCGGAACTAGTAGTGAAGACCCTTCTAGAAATTTCGATGCTCGAAATTTCTAGAACTTTCCCGAACTATCGACATTTGGTCAGTCGGGACTGACATGTACTCGAACATTCTAGATGTTTCTACAATGGAAGATTCTAGAACTCTCTTTGGCGCTATATAAGGCCGAGACGCGCCACGACCGAGACAGTTTGGATAAAGCGATCGAAGTGAAAGCATCGAAGCGATATTCAAGTGCGACTTAAAGCGATCAGTAGTGCAATTGTGTTTTGTAATTAGTGTGTTTGAGTTGATTATTAAAGTGTCAATTTTTGGTTATTAAATCGGCAGTTTTTATTGTCACGAACCCGAAGCTCGTAACAATTGGTGTCAGAAAAGGGGATAAAAAATCATGCCGGTTTTACCCAAAGACGACACGGAGGGTATCCGTACCCGGAGTCAACGCCAGCAAGAGACGGACCAGAGGCGATTTGGTGGAGCTACGCCACAGAGGTCGGAGGGCCAGCTACCGACCATGGAGGCCGGCCCGTCCGCAGCAGCTCCAGCATCAGCAGCACCAGATTTGGCTGCTCTGATGATGATGCTGCAGGAGCAGGCCCGCCGACAGGAGGAACAGGCCCGTCGGTTGGAGGAACAGCTCCAGCGTGACAAAGAGGAACAGGCCCGCCGGCAGGAGGAACAGGCTCGTCGGTTGGAAGAACAGCTCCAGCGCGATAAGGAAGAACAGTCCCGCCGTCAAGAGGAACAGGCCCATCGATTGGAAGAACAGCTCCAGCGGGACAAAGAGGAACAGACTCGTCGATTAGAAGAACAGCTCAAACGGGATAAGGAGGAGCAGGCGCGCCGCCAGGAAGAGCAGATTTTCCTCATAAAGGACCTTCACGCAACCTTCGGGAAAGACATGAAGGAGGTGAAGGAGAAGGTTGCCCAGCATGACAACCGCCTGTCGGAAGCTGAAACTCAGATCAGCAAGTTTAATAACGTCATTGCTGATGTGAAGCAGGAGTTGGGTAACCTTAAACTTAAGGATAGAATCGCAGCTCCCGTAGCTACAACACCTTCGCTACGTGGATTCAAAGTGCCACCGTTCGACGGAACTTCTTCCTGGTCGGCCTACAAAATCCAATTTGAGGCTGTCATGAAGGCTAACGGGTGGAATAAAAGCCAGGCCATGACTGCTCTCACCCTAGGCCTGCGCGACCAGGCCTTAACTGTCCTGGAAGCTCTCGGTAAGGAAGTGACTTACGAGCAGCTCCTCGAGGCATTGGAGGCTCGGTATGGCGACGCTCACCTGGAACACGTGTTTCGTGCGCAGCTCAAGGATCGCGTGCAACGCAGTAACGAAAACCTGCAGCAGTGGGCCCTTGAAGTGGAGAAGCTGGTTCGTAAAGCTTACCAGTCCGTACCTGCGCTTATTGATGGAAACCTGGTGCAGGCATTCATCGACGGCATCCGCGACCTTGAAGTGAGAGCTGCTGTGAGGCTCGGGCACCACGGGACGCTTAAGGACGCCTTGGCCCATGCACTGGAGGTGGAAGCTGTGCGACAGGATCATCGTTCCCATCGCGTCAGGGAGGTTGCAGCGGCTACAGTTCGCGACCGCAATAGAAGTTACTGCCCTAAGTGCTACGGCTGTGGGGAAAGGGGCCACCTTCGATCCAGTTGCCCTAAGCGAACTGCAGAAAGGGAAGATGGCTGGTCTCCAAAGGGTAGCGCGGCTAACAGCACCGCCCAGCAGCAGCAGCAATACGACTTTGTGGTTAAACATCGCAGCGGGAAATCTCATGGCAACACAGATGCATTGTCAAGACCTTGTCCTGAAGACCGCAAGCATTGTACTAGGCAAGAGGATAAGGAAGTGGTACCTGTGAGGATGCTCAGGGCAGACCTGAGCAACGAGTGGAAGGAAAGCGTACAACGTGCACAGCAGGAAGATTCGGACATCAAGCCGATTCTGGAGTGGATGAAGGCCAGAGCTCCTAAGCCCAGGTGGAGCGACGTCTCAGCAATGAGTTCGACCACAAAAAGTTATTGGGCCCAATGGGACAGCTTGGTGATTCAGGATGGAGTCCTGTGCCGTAAATGGGAAAACGCTCGAGGAGACAGCTGTCATTTGCAAATGGTTGTCCCTAAAGCTCAAGTACCGGATGTTCTACAGCTGTACCATAATGGTTGTTCAGGAGGTCATCTGGGAGTGAAACGGACTCTACTGAAGATACGAGAACGGTTTTACTGGGTCCACTGTCGGGACGATGTCGAGGACTGGTGTCGCAAATGTACAAGTTGTGCAGCTGTAAAGGGGCCTCAGACTCGTAGTAGAGGTGCATTGAAATTGTACAATGTTGGTGCACCATGGGAGAGGATAGCCCTTGACGTTGCGGGGCCGTTTCCGGTAAGTGAAAGCGGTAACAAGTATTTCATGGTTGTGATGGATTACTTCACTAAGTGGCCGGAAGTCTTCGCCATTCCAAACCAAGAAGCTTCAACAGTTGCAGATAAACTGGTTCATGAAGTCTTCTGCCGTTTTGGAGTACCCTTGGAGATTCACAGTGATCAGGGAAGGAATTTCGAGTCCCAAATATTTCAGGAAACTTGCCGAGTAATGGGTACTCATAAAACGAGAACAACTTCTTACCACCCACAATCGGATGGAATGGTGAACGATTTAATCAGACACTGGAGAGATACCTAGCCAAAGTTGTGGAAAATCGGCAACGAGATTGGGACAAGCACATACAACCGTTTTTGTTGTCATATCGAAGCGCTGTTCACGAAAGTACATCGGTGACACCAGCTTTTGCAAACTTTGGAAGAGAATTACGGCTTCCTGCAGACCTGATCACCGGAATACCACCTGATGCCCCACGCAGTATAACCGAGTATGCGAACGACTTGCGGAACAAAATGAATGACATTTATGAGCACGTCAGACAATCGGGCCAGCAAATGTCTGAAAAGATGAAAACCCGTTATGACCGTAAAATGAACAATAAAGGGTTCGACGAAGGTTCACTAGTGTGGTTGCACAATCCAGTCCGCAGCAAAGGGAAATCTCCTAAGCTTCAAGCTAAATGGGACGGACCGTACCGGATTGTGACAAAGATCAATGACGTAACCTACCGGATACAGAAAGGTGCAAGAGGTACTCCTAAGATCGTCCACGTGGATCGACTGGCGCGTTATTATGGGGCCGATAATGCTCGGGACGAGCATGTCTTAGGAGGGGGCAGTGTTGAGCGCCACAATTAATGCCTGGTACATGGTGACAGTAGTTACCACTAGCGCCATCTAGTATCGAGTAGCGGAACTAGTAGTGAAGACCCTTCTAGAAATTTCGATGCTCGAAATTTCTAGAACTTTCCCGAACTATCGACATTTGGTCAGTCGGGACTGACATGTACTCGAACATTCTAGATGTTTCTACAATGGAAGATTCTAGAACTCTCTTTGGCGCTATATAAGGCCGAGACGCGCCACGACCGAGACAGTTTGGATAAAGCGATCGAAGTGAAAGCATCGAAGCGATATTCAAGTGCGACTTAAAGCGATCAGTAGTGCAATTGTGTTTTGTAATTAGTGTGTTTGAGTTGATTATTAAAGTGTCAATTTTTGGTTATTAAATCGGCAGTTTTTATTGTCACGAACCCGAAGCTCGTAACAATATTACTCTATTAGATAAAAATATCTTCAGTCCTTTACAACCATATTTTACAACCCACCTCAACAAAGGTGGAAGTTCTCAATTCGACAGATTATTTGTGTATGTTTATATTTGGAAGAACATTTTTTAACCGTTCCATAGTCATTTAAAGTTTATTCAAACTTCTTTCAAATTAATATTATTTCAAGTTAAACAAATATCAACTTTATTGTAATGGCAATTAAGTTGATTTCAGAGTGACTAGCACTATTGAAAAAGTTAAAGTTGTAGCGTAAACTGAACTTTCTTGTGTATGATTTAAATTTATTTTTCTGTAAAGTCATTTTTGTTTACGATTTTTGGCAAATTAATCGCGAATGCAGATTAGTTAAGTTAGCCCCTACAATTTCTCATACCAAAGAATCCTATGTAAGTATTGAAAATTACAAAATTTTCTTTGTTTTAGATATCAATGGACACAGTCAGGAGACGCCGGAAAGAAGGCTTGGCCGCGAAGGCATAACACACAAAGTTCTTTCGCATTTATAATATTAGTATGGATCATTCTTCTAATATCGTGATAATTAATACTGTAAATTGAAATTTTATATTTATTTTCGCACTACTGTTATAATCTTGAGATTTTTTTTTTACTATTGTTGGTGACAATTTAAGATAGGGCCGTCACCCACTGGCGGCATGGCATGACAAGGGATTTTAAAAGCTTACTTTTGTTTGGCGGCAGCATTTGATTTTTCTTAGCAGCCATTGGTAGTTGTAACTGTATAATTAATCTGTTACAAATATCAATAAAAATAAAAGCTTGTAAAAATAAATATTATTTACTTGTTTTTAATCAGTTTGTTGTGTGAAATGTTTGTGTTAACAGTGTTAAATTAGATTCGAAATGATCTGTAAGTATTACAAAAATCCCTTGTCGTGCCGTGCCTCCAGTGTGTGCCGGACCTTATACAGCCCAGTCAAATTATACTAATCTAGGTAAAAGCTTATTTTTGTTTGGCAATCAAATGCTACCGCATTTGATTTTGCTTGGCAGCCATTGGTGGTCTGTTACAAATAAAATTCTAATCTATATACCTAATAATAATAACGCCTTCGAAAGGTCCGCGAGATGTGTCAGACATTTTAAAAATAAAAATTCTTTATTGACATAGGTAATGGTTACAGAAACTTTTATGTGAGTATGAAGCATGTAGGACTGTAGGTATATTATAAATTACCTAATGTATAAAAATATTAAATTGTAGGTTATTCAAAACTAAACTATATAGGTAGATGGCTGAATGAAAATATATTTCTATAATATTAAGGATTTTTTTGAACATTAAATTATAATGTTTTTAAATTCAATTTTGTTTATTTGTGCATTTTCTTTTTCATTTATTGCAAAACTGTATGATCTCATATGCTTTAATAACACCTGTGTATACCATGTTTTACGCAAATAAATTATCTTAATCTATGGTATAGTTTGGTTTTATAACTTTTGTTGTAAGTATATTTTAATTTAAAGTAGGTAGTTGTTATAATGTTTTCAATTATATTAATGTTTAAAAATAAAAAGATTTGATTGTTATTCCGCATTTTATTTTAATATTTTTCACGCGGTTTCACACGCGTTCCTGTAGCAACCTATCCTATGTCCTTTTCTGTTTGGTAGGTATGCATAATTTCATGATGATCGGTAGTGTAGTTATAGTGCCAAAAGCAGGGGGTTAGCTACCGCCGTATCTGTTATACAGTGGGCCCCGACGGCATATTTATTTACTTAAAAAAAACGTCACCGTCCTTTTTGCAAAAGACCCCGCCAAGATATTTTGGGGGCCCCTGGGGTTAGATCACACAGCCCTTTCGACTGCAGTCACTGCGTCTTCAGGTCATGACCGGCCGCCTTGCGGAGTTGTTTTAAACTATGATATTTCCTAAGATATTCATTGAAATCAAATTTGTCAAGGGCTATTTTGTTCAAAATTAAATACTTGTGATGAGTAACGTGTTTATTTGGATAAGGATTAATATCATGTTTATAAAAACACCTTTGCAAATAATGCATTATTTTAGAACTTTGATTACGATAAAAAACAGGCCAAGTGCGAGTCGGACTCGCATACGAAGGGTTCCGTACCACAAGGCAAAAACGCCTATAAAAACACGTTTGTTGTATGGGAGCCCCCCTTAAATATTTATTTTATTTTTATTTTATTATTAAAGTAAAAATACAACTGAGTATTTTGTGAATTTTTCAAGTGCCTACCTGTTGCCTTTTTGATATCGAGCAAAACAGGGAATAAAATCGCGTTTATCTAAGGGAGCCCCCTTAAATATTTATTTTATTTTGTTTTTAGTATTTGTTGTTATAGCGGCAACAGAAATACATAATTTGTGAAAATTTCAACTGTCTAGCTATCGCGGTTCTTGAGATACAGCCTGGTGACAGACAGGCGGACGGACGGACGGACAGACAGCGAAGTCTTAGTAATAGGTAGGGTTCCGTTTTTACCCTTTGGGTACGGAACCCTAAAAACGTTATAGTGAATCAAGTAGAGAAGAATTTTTCAATTCGAACCAGCAGTTCCTGAGATTAGCGCGTTCAAACAAACTTATCAGCTTTATAATATTATAGTATAGGTTTTGGGATGTAAAGTAACGATAATAATATATTAGTATTTTATTTGAAAATTCATAACCTTTGAAATCGTATCTTATTACTAGCGCAATAAGGTTGAACATCATGTCAAAGCAAACTTCGGTAGGTATTGGTAATTTTGTTACAAGGTTCAACCTGATTGTTTTTGTAATAAGATCATGCTGCGGACGAAACGTTAATCTTAAACACGGCGGACTGACAAAAGGCTTTTTGTAGGTATAATTAATTGGCTAAACTTCACACACGTTCGTGATGGGGTAAGAAGTAGGTGTCCATATTTCTTTCAAAATTTCAAGCAGATTACCTATGTTATGGGTTTTCAGCATTTAATTTCGTGAAAATAAATAAAAATCTTTTATTTTGGAACAATAACGGATATAATAGGTATTATAAAAATAGTTAAAGGATGATAACTACAAAAGTTTATAACTGTGGCGCATGGCGCAGCTATCAATAATAGAATAGAAGAGCAAGGAACGCGCTAAGACAGGTGACCGCCAGCCCGTCAGTAAGTAGGTAACAAAACCCGGAAAAGGTCATTAAAACCTGCTTGAAATTTAAAAACTGGCCAAGTGCGAGTCGGACTCGCACACGAAGAGTTCCGTACCACAAGGCGAAAACGCCGAAAAAAACACGTTTGTTGTATGGGAGCCCCCCTTAAATATTCATTTTATTTTGTTTTTAGTATTTGTTATTGTAGCGGCAACAGAAATACATAATTTGTGAAAATTTCAACTGTCTAGCTATCGCGGTTCTTGAGATACAGCCTGGTGACAGACAGACGGATAGACAGCGAAGTCTTAGGTCTCGTTTTTAGGGTTCCGTACCCAAAGGGTACAAAACGGAACCCTATTACTAAGACTTCGCTGTCTGTCCGTCTGTCTGTCTGTCTGTCACCAGGCTGTATCTCAAGAACCGCGATAGCTAGACATTTGAAATTTTCACAGATGATGTATTTCTGTTGCCGCTATAACAACAAATACTAAAAACAACATAAAATAAATATTTAAGGGGGGCTCCCAAACAACAAACGCGATTTTTTTGGCCTTTTTTGCTCGATATCAAAAATGGCAACAGGTAGGCACTTGAAATATTCACAAAATACTGAGTTGTATTTTAACTTTAATAATAAAATTAAAATAAATATTTAAGGGGGGCTCCCATACAACAAACATGTTTTTTTCGGCGTTTTTGCCTTGTGGTACGGAACCCTTCGTGTGCGAGTCCGACTCGCACTTGGCCAGTTTTTTACCCTTTGGGTACGGAACCCTAATAATAGGGTCCCGTTTTTACCCTTTGGGTACGGAACCCTAATAAAAAAGGAAATGTTTTTTTGATATGAGATTATACCTACTTACCTACCTACTTGTCTACTTAACAATATTCATCGAGAGCGTGAAATTTCGCTAATTCATTGTGTAACGAACGGTGTATACCGTACTACCTACCTGTTTAAATGTAATATGAGTAGGTAGTTACTACTTAATACTCTAAGTAATTTTCCAACAAATATGTAAAAATTAAGGATTAAGTAAAAGAAGACTATAAACTTTCATAGGTATTTTAAGCATTGCGCTGGGCGTTTCGATTCAATTATTCAACCTGCTACCATAGAACTATTATTACTTAGTGATACGACGACGCGACGCCGCAAAACCAGTTTTTGCGCCAGGCCGGGGGCCTTCCGAATTGCGTCAAAAGCGATTACTTATATCGCGAATCCGACCAACGCGCAACGTCACAAATAGTAGTCAATAGTCCTTATATTTTGTGACTATTAAATTTGGTCGGATTCGCGATATAATCGCTTTTGACGCAATTCGGAACGCGGGGTATGTTACCGACCGGCAACTACTCATTTATTTAGTCTTGCATGAAACGTGTAAGCGCCATGAAATTCCCGGCGCTTATGACGTTTTGGTCGCGAGAAAACTATACGTTTTAAGCGGTCTAGCGCTGCATGTTTTATAGTTTGGTGAGACGACACCTACTGTTTAAGCGCTGCAGCAAATACGCTCGCCCCACTGTCATCCTGTTGTGACACTGTATTTGATTCGGATAGCTACGCTATTTCTTATCGCACAGTATCTTATTCACACCACGACGACCATACGCACACACTCTCACGTACGCACTGCAGCACGACACATTACTAGTAAGAACAGACAAAAGCTATATGTCTCTTTCGCACGATTCTCGCTGTAGTTGCTCATAACGCGTTCAAGGCCAAAGTGGGGTAGGTTGATGTGCTGGCGACTGTACATGAAATGATTAACTGTCTTACCTGGAAGACATGGAATTGCATATCGTGTAGTAGTACAATTCACTCAGAATCATATAAATGCGTAAATTGTCTAAAATATTAATTTTGTAAAGACTGAAAGTTAGAATCTTGCCATTTTTATAACAAATAGGAAAGATATGTAGAAACTGTGTACCTACTGTAATCAAAAGTCTGATTAGGTTATTTAATAAGTATAACATATATTTAAATATACATATAAGGAGGTATAAGCATACCTGCTTATCTTAAAATTTACTTAAACCTGCTTGTCTTCACATATTTTTTGGTATTAATCAGGAAGGAATGTCCAAATGAATGCTTAGATACTAATGTTACAACTCGGTACTTAATAAATCAGTTTTTACGGAATTATTTAAACTTACGAACTAAATTAACATTTGAACTAAATTAAGTAACAGTGGTGCCGATTCTGTTGTTCACAAACAAAACTAAATTTAAGTTCAGTGCATCTTTTTCTTTCTATTTCATTAAGAAAAAGACACAAGATAAATATTAGTTTAGTCCCGTCAAATTAGTCAGCGCCTGACGTAAATTGACGTAATTTTAGTAAGTAGGCAAGTTTTTAATCGCGTCTACACTTGTATGGAGTAGTGTCAGGCGCGTCTGTCCTTTTCTTATTTTAGTCCTGTCAAATTAATCAGCGCGTGTCACGCGCTCTGTTACTGCCTGACACGCGAAGAAGTCTCAGCAGTCGATTTTATTGTATCGATTACCTTCAAATTTTCTACACGGCTTGGTTCAGGCCTATGGTTGTGCTGTATTTTACTAATATCTGATGTTATAAATATACCATTGTCGGTACTTACAGTTTTAACAAGTCCAGAACAATGCATTTCCTTGGTACGCAAAGATACAACCTACTGGAAATGTACGCACATTTCCAGTAGGTTATATATTTGCGTGCATTGTTTTTCATATATATAACGGGGAAGGTATAGTGTGTCTCGTTATTATCAGCCATATTTGAATTAGAGTGGGCTACAGTGGGTTGTGTGTTGGATAATGCGCAATAGAAAAACGGTTTGCAGTTCAAATCAGATTATAATTTCACGAACAATTTAATCACGCTAGCAAATTACACATTAGGTACACGACACAACCAGATACGGAACGCGGGACAGTTTCTGAGCACGTTGTTCGTACGATGTCCAATGTCCAAGAGAGCCTCACATCCGTCTTGTCGCGCTGTCCTCCAACGTCGACCCCCCAAGAACTCAGGCTGGACTCTGTCAAGCGCCACCAGATGGCGCTAGCGTTCCGTTTCCGGTTGTCAAGTCAGCTCCCGTACTAATGACGTTTCCGACATATAAATAACCATCAATATGCAATAAGTCACGCTTTTTCTGCGATTTCACAAATGTTGCAGCACGTAACATTTTATAGAACGATTATATAACCGTAATGCGTAACATGTAATATAGTTGTCATGTAAATATACTTTTACCTTCATTTTCAAAATAATACAAAACGCTTACGCGTTACTACCTTCCTACATAAAAATATAATTGCACTGCATCTACCCACAACTAGTATGACCTACTCACTTTTTGCAATATTATAATTAGTTTTTATCTCCTATTGCTTCAGCTCAATTATTTCATGAATAATTACACTGAGCAACAACGGTTTTCCCACCTAAGCGATTTATATTGTTTTTGTTAGGTATCCTATACCTAACCACAAAAATAATAATACTTATATTTGTTTAGCTCCCGTTATCGAAATAAATGACTTGCGAGAATTCTCCATATTTACATTTTGTTCATTGCGATAGTTACATTTAAGCAACCTCTATTGAAACAAGTTCAGTCGTGTTCGAAGCGCGATACAGTGAGGTACCAAAATGACACGCAGCTGCGTAAATTGTCCAGATAAGTTCTGTTATGTGTGTGGAAAATTTACACCAGATAGCCAAAAAAAGTCTTTTACGCCGTATATTGAAGAGTGTTATTTTAACTATTTTAAAATTAGAGTTGCCAATCTAGATAAATCGTGGGTGCCGCATGTCTGCTGTACAACGTGCTACAAAAACCTGACCGATTGGTCTCATAAAAAAATTGCAAAACTACCCTTTACGAGACCGGTCATTTGGCGTGAACAAAAAGATCACATTACTGACTGCTATTTTTGTCTCACTGATCTCAAAGGGCAAAACAGGAAAAAGAAACATACTCTAAAGTATCCCGACGTGAGTTCTGTGGACAAACCAGTTTACTGTCATGAGGATTTGCCAGCGCATTCATCACTAGACAATGAGACATCATCAGACAGCCCGGAAGTTTCGCCCCCTGATCCACTGGAGCATTGCTAGTAGAAGGCTCATGAAACTTCATGAGCCTTCTACTAGCAATGCTCCAGTGTTAGTGAGCCAAGAGCGACTCGATGATCTATCCAGGGATCTAAATCTACCGAAAGAAAAGGCCGAACTTTTAGGATCACGACTTAAACAGTGGAATTTGCTCGAACCCGGAGTCGTCATATGTAAATATCGCAAACGTCACAGTTTTGTTGTTGATTGTTTTTCGAAAGAGGAAGGCCTAGTATTTTGTAATGATGTTAACGGCCTGTTGGTTAAATTAGGCCATGAGCATGTTCCTTCCGAATGGCGACTTTTCATCGACTCCTCTAAGACTAGTTTAAAAGCCGTGCTTCTAAATAATGGCAACAAGCTTCCATCCGTTCCTGTAGCGTACAGTACTAATTTAAAAGAAACGTATGAAGTGATAAGACTTGTTTTAGACAAAATAAACTACAAAGACTTCCAGTGGGCTATCTGTGCTGATTTAAAGGTAGTTGCTTTAATATTGGGACTCCAAACTGGCTATACCAAATTCTGCTGTTTCTTGTGTGAATGGGATAGTAGGAATCGGTCGGAACATTACACTTGAGAGCACTGGCCTGAAAGAACAGCTTATATCCCTGGCCAGAAAAATGTAAAAAATGTACCATTGGTCGATCCCAAAAATATAATATTGCCACCTTTACATATAAAGCTAGGGCTAATAAAAAATTTCGTTAAGGCCATGGATAAAAGTGGTCCTGGGTTTCAATACTTGAAAAAAAAATTCCTTCTCTTAGCGATGCCAAGATAAAAGAAGGCATATTTGTTGGACCCGACGTAAGGAAACTCATGAAAGATCCCGAGTTTCTGGCAGCATTAAACGACGTTGAAAAACAAGCCTGGTTGTCCTTTGTAGAAGTGACCAAAAATTTTCTCGGCAATCATAAATCTCCGCAGTATATAAATATCGTCAAAACCATGTTACAAGCTTATCAAAGAATGGGATGCAATATGTCCTTAAAAATACACTTTTTGCAATCACATCTTGATTTTTTTCCACAAAATATGGGAGCCGTAAGTGACGAGCACGGAGAGCGGTTCCATCAAGACATCGCATCATTTGAAAAACGCTACCACGGCAAATGCGAACCCTCTATGCTTGCAGATTATTTTTGGTCCATCGTTAGAGAAACCCCAGAGTCGTCCTACACTAGAAAATCCAAAAGCAATCGGAACCTTTTCAACCATTATAAATATTATAATTTGTAAATATTCGTTCTTTTTGTTAACAATCATAAATATTAATTTAAAAAAAAAACAAGAGCTAACTCCGACTTTTTATTTACCGTGCGTATATACCTTGGCTACGAAGATTTAAAAAATATAGCTTTCTCTAGGTGGGAGAAAAAAGTTATTATTTTGTTGCTCAGTGTTATTATTTCCTGTAGATTGATAAAACTATGCACAAGTATTTTAATATCGAAACTATAATAAATAGATTTACTGAACGTGTTTTGTTTGTAGTAAAACATGTATAACATTAATTAGTATTTACCTAATACTTTCCAAGTTGAGATTTTAAACTTTGGTCTGATGAACTGTTGACTTACTAAGCTGCTGGCAAAATCTCAACACTTCAGAATGCCAGCAGCTTAGCTGCTGGCATTCAGTTGAGATTTTGAATCGTTGGTCTTACGGTGTTGATGTTTTAACTGCTGATATTATGACTGTTGATCTTAAGTATCAAACCCGGACGAATGACTTCTCGCTAATGAGACACCATTGATTTTCTATAATAGGGTAGGACATTTTTTTTTAATTTAATGTTTAAAGATTTAGTCTCGCTGCAAGTGTAATTCTGTTTAGGTATACTTATTTTACACGTAATTTCAGGCCTAATGGAAGATACCAGACGAAAACCTTCGTCAGTTGGGCAACTGGATTTCCACATCACAATTGATTTTCTATCAGAGGGTAGGACTATTTTTTAAATTTACTGTTAAAAGATTTAGTCTCGCTGCAAGTGTTATTCTGTTTATACTTATTTTACGTAATTTCAGACCTAATGGAAGATACCAGACGAAAATCTACGTCAGTTGGGCAACTGGACTTCCTCATTACCTATATGGAGGCTCATACGAATTTTGCCATGGGACAATTGCGGTCCAAAGAAGGATGAGCCCTCGCAACACGCACGTGGGAACAATGTGCGGATATTTTAGATTCAAATGGCATAGCTCGGACACCTAAAGATTGGTCAAAGGCAAGTTTTTAAGTTGCTATTATCTATTCTTTAAAAATACCCACATGACAATAATAACAATAATTTTCTATCCATTTTAGTTTTGGAACGATTATAAATGTAGGGTGCGAGTCAAACAACGAGACAAACTAGTCGAAATAAACATAGGCCATACGGGTACTGGGGGTGGGCCTAGCAGGATACCACAGTTAAGCCCTCTAGAGGAAAGGGTTGCTGCCCTTATAGGGAGGGATGTTGGTCCGCTTCTGGATTTTGACGAACTCCAGGTTCGTCAAAATCCAGAGATTGAAATTGAGGTGACTAGACTTTTATCAATTTTGTAATAATTATAATTACCGTGAAATCCTCCAACTTTGGACTCTAGGGGTAACATTGTACGGAACAAAAAAACTACTAAATTAGGTCGCACCACAGAAATGATGTAAGACAGGCACATTTAACGCCCGAGTGGGGGTCACCATTGCCAGGATCGCCCAGAGGACACGGTGGAGCACACGGTGGAGGTCTGCTCCGCCTAGGCGGAGCACCGCCGTGTCCTTGTAGAGGCGATCGGCAGCGGCGGCGACCTCTCGCGTTCGGCCCTGGTGCAAACCATGGTCCGGGGCGAGAGGGAGTGGGAGGCAGTCACCTCCTTCTGCGAAGCAGTCATGCTAGCGAAGGAGGTGGCGGAACGGCTCAGGGAGAGAGCCTCCCGTCCCAGCCGCCGCGGGAGACGCTCCGGGCGTCGGGAGCCGCGTGACGACTCCCGGCCACCGTAGGCGCGGGCCTGCGGGCGGAGAGTAATGGGTAGCTCACCGCCCGATCAGGACCAGGCCCGTGCCGGACGGCGCGTACGTGTTCCACGCGCGCCTCAAAGAGATGTCAGCATCGAGGAGGGGCCCCTTAGGGCCGAAGCCTGCCGGGTCAGCGGGATTGTCCGAAAGGGTTACCGCTGGCCCGGAACATAAAGGGCTAAGGAAGGAACACGGGTGGGTTTTAGTCAGTAAGAGTCTGACACTCCCTTCCGCTCCACCCAGAGCGGGAGGAGTCATTTGATGATTTCCCATCCTCAAAAAAAAAAAAAAAAAAGGGTACGTCAACAAGCAAAATTGCCGCATTTGGGCTTCTGTAAATTCTAGAGCGATTATTGAGAAGCCTTTGCATGCCGCTCAATGTGGCACTGTATGGTGCGCTATGTGGTCTGGAGACGTGACTGAGGTCCTTTTTTTTCGAAGATGAGGTTGGAAATGCGGTAACGGTCAATGGATCACGCTATCGCGAGATGTTAACTACTCAATTTTGGCCTATTATTGATGACGTGGATATCACTGACATGTGTTTTTAAAGGACGGTGCCACATGTCACACAGCCAATGAAACGATCAATTTATTGCAAACCACCCGATCGCATAATTTCTCGAAATTCAGCTGTTAAGTGGCCAGCCAGATCGTGTGACTTAACACCACTGGATTATTTTTTGTGGGGCTATGTTAAGGGCAGAGTCTATACGGAGCCTATCGAATCGATTACAGGCTTAAAACTCAAAATTAGTGATGTGGTTAACGAAATAGACCCGCCATTTTGCCAAAAAGTGATTAAAACTTTGATGAAAGAATTGACATCTGTCAGCGTGGTCGTGGTGGACATTTGCCAGATATCATTTTTCATTCATAATTGCCAAACTTTTCTCTTCGTAATACAATAAAAATTTGAATCATCTTCATCATAATCATCTTCGTTTTATTTTGTTTTAGAAAACAAATGTCTTGTTGAAGAACCCTGTATTTGTAATTCAAAATCATATACCTAGCTACATGTAGCAATACCTAAGTTATTTTATTTATTTCAGGAACAAAGTTGAAGCGAAATCCAGACAGAAAGAAATAAAAAGTCGTCGGCGTCTTGGGGCTCGTGAGTATAAAAACTATAGCCAAGAAATGCTGGAACTAGCAGTTGAATTAGTGCAAAATGATAAATTATCGGCACGAGCAGCTGCCCGACAATTTTCCATAACTAAACAGACCATCATATTGAACAAAGTCCGCAATATACATAACAAGTCTGTTGGATGTCCACCGCGTCTATCAGCGAAAGAAGAAGCCAAAATAGTGAAAGTAAGTACCCATTTACGTTACTATCGTTTTATTATGCGCCAGTAGGTACCTATGTATGTTACAATGTGATCAATTATTCTATATAACATCTCTATTCTCGTTTTAGATCTTGGTTGCACTGGCTTTTTATGCAACTGATTCTTACCAAACACTGGTAGGCCAATCTCAATGTCATACCGTGTCACAACCCTCAGTTTCTTGAGCAATAAAATAAGTGACAGATGTACTTAATATGCCACATATTTTTAATAAGTATGTCAAATTTCTAAGCACCAGGGAAGACCGTAATGAAATTAAAAGAGGGTGAGTACATAATGCAATATTTCCATATCTATTGTTTGCACACCTAGACTTAGATCCTACTTTATAAAAATAATGTGTTATATTTTGCAGATTCTATAGAAAGTTTGGCATTTCTGGAGTTCTGGGCTGCATTGATGGCACACATGTTGCTATAGTTCCCCCAAGAATTCATGAAGAGTGGTACTTTAAGGGCTATATTATATACTACACGGGCGGTTCTCCCGCCGCGGGAATCTGCTTCTGAACCGCACTAGACTCAATTATGTATGGACATTGTATGCTACAAATTACACTGCGCGGTTTCCCGCCGCGGTTTGCAGGCGAAAGAAATTCGACCGCCGCATGCAGCGTCAAACCGCCGCTGTTAACCGCCATTTTAAACTACACGGGCGGTTATCCGCTATTGCGTCATTTTGCGCGGGACCTTCTCGCACGGCTGGTAATCATAGAACATACATTTTTGTCTATATAAAAAACCTATATAGTCTGTGGAGCAATCCATTAACTGACATACAGGCGCCATGACTGCGCCCCTTCGCCCTTCATACCTCCCCTATGACACCGCTACTCTGACGTGAAGTTGACACTGACTGACAGCTCATTACAGTTTTGCTTGCGCGCGAGTTGTTGGTTCCCGCTGTAAATCTGTAATAATTACTTCCGTATTTCTTCCATCAGTTAATTTGCGAAAAAGGACGTTATTAATTAGTGCTAATTCACGCAAGGTCGTTTAAAATATTAGTGCTAAGCTAAGTTACGACAGGACGTTTTATAGTGATAGTGTACAATAGGGATGTTTTAATGCTTAAGTTACGACAGGACGTTTTCTTTGGTTAAAATAGTGCTTATCTTGTATTTTAGTTAGAAATGCATTTCAAGTGTTGTATAACAAATTGTGGTAGTAAACGAGAGGACGTTAAACTGCACAAGTTTCCTTCTGATGAAGATCAGAAGAGCAAGTGGCTCGACTGTTTAAACAGCGATAGTTTGAAGTCAGAGAGCGTGGACAAATTGCTTGTTTGCCGCAAGCATTTTGAAAAAAGATTTTATACAACTAAATCTGGAATTAAGAAATCTGCCTATCCAAGCCTTTATTCTGACAAGGAAATTGAGGATGGCATTCCATCAAAGTCATTCTTTGACAAAGGTAACTAGACATTTGTAATATTATATTAGTAAGACTAAATAAATAAATAACTACATTTTGTAAACAATACTAAACAATGTAATACTCTGTTGACATTATTCTTTTAGCAATAATGATGTTAAACAATTACTTTACTAGAGCAAGTATTTGGAAGGTTCATAAGTTTAATAAATAGTAGGTACTTATGTTTAGTTACACTAAATATTTTTCTGCTTATTTCAGATAATAAACTTGTTGATCACACATATACACGTAAGAGGCACTTTGATCATTCATACTGCAAAACACCAAAATCAGAGGATTTAACCAATATGCGATCAACATCCACTAGTACACTTGAATATGAGGGACATATGGAGATACTGGCTGGTATTTTTTAATTTTTTAATGTATATTAATCATTTCATATTTGATGATAATGATAACTTTTCTTTAGTTTTTATAAATATATATTTTCAGATACTATGGTTGCTTCATCCTCTTCTGTTGCAAGTAATGAGCGTCTTCGATTAGTCAGTATTTCAATTGAAGAACCCTCTTAAAAATTTTGGTTTGAATTATTCTAAATGACATTTTTTGTTTAGGTAATCTGATGTCAACGCCCAAAAAGAAAAGGCTTATTCGTAATTTTAAGCAGCTTACACCAAAATGCAAGCGATTATATAAAAAATTGAAAAATCAAAAATACAACTGAATTATAATGTCCGGGCCAAGAAAGCATTGGCTTTGTCAAAGAAAAATAATTTTGAAAAAATGACCAAAAATATGAACCCGATAGCAAAAAAAATGTTTGCTCTGCAAATAAATATTTGCACTAAAGCAAAAAAAGGGCGAAGATTTAAAGAAGAGAAATTGATTGCTCTATCAATTTATAAACAAAGCCCCAAAGCTTACAGATTTCTCCAAAACATTTTTATTCTGCCGTCTAACACTGAAGAAATTAATAGCTGGGCTAGACATAAATACAGGCATAAACAAGCAATTATTTGCAGTCATTAAGAAGAGGTATGTAAATACATATTCGTTTCTCATTTTTTTATTATTTTAGTTTTTGGATAAGATATTTTGGCCATCCCCATGGACAGTCATGATCTGTTTTCTGTCGAATGTCTATGTTCCTTATTGTATGGATTCTTCTCACCTCCAAGATACTTCTTTCCAATGCAAGTTGACAGGATATGATTTTGTTTTTGATTCTTTGCTTGCAAAGTCAGACTAAGTAGTAGTTTCCTTTAGTAGTAGGTACTTTCTTTTTGAGCCTAGTATTTCTTCCATATCATATTTTTTCTTCTATCAACTTCATTTTCATTACTGTTTACATGCAAAGACACCAGCTTGCCTAAGTACACATATTCCAGTAATCAATTATTTATCCGATTTCAAATTTTTTACATTTTTGTTTCAGGTCAGTGGGTGGGAAGAAAAAAAAAAGTATTGCACCATTATGTTCGATGAAATGGCTCTTGAACCTGCACTTGTTTACTCAAACAAATGTGATAATATCACGGGATTCGTAGGGCTGAACAAAAATACAAATAACCTGGCAGATCATGCTCTCGTATTTATGGCGAGAGGAGCCGTCTGGAAATGGATACAGCCTGTGGCGTTTTATTTTACGGAAGGAGCAGTTTCGTCACAAAATTTACAAATAATTTTAAATGAAATTGTAAATTCTATTGTTGAAACTGGCCTCCTCCCCATTGCCCTTGTGAGTGACCAAGGGTCTTCGTTTCAATCGGCATTGAAAAGCATGCAGCAAAATACCAGAGGTGAACAAATACGTGCTGGTATAGAGACAGGTCAGCATCTAGTCAATTTATTTGAATATATTATTCATTTACACACATATATATATGGGGTATCATATTACCCAGTAGCTGGGTTGTGGAGGTCAGATAGGCAGTCGCTCCATGTAAAATACTGGTATTCAGCTGCATCCGGTTAGACTGGAAGCCGACCCCAACATAGTTGGGAAAAGGCTAGGCAGATGATGATGATGATTCATTTACACACAGTAAATAAAAAAACATTATGTACATACTGCCATGCTGCATAAAAAATCACACTAAAAGAGCAGGAAGGTGTTTTAGCATGACTATAAAAATAAAAACGAGAATAAAAAAAGATCTTTTATTTAAAGATGATACTATTAATATTTCTGGTGCGTCACTATTAAGTGTGATTTTCGATCCACGTCATTTGATAAAAGGAATAATTTTATCACAAAAAATATAAAAATGAATGGGAAAATATCCAATTGGCAAGACATAGTCGACGTCTACCAGACCGACTGCAAACACACCAGAATAGACTCGGATCATTGCGGACAATTGATCAAATCGTATTCCAAATCACAACAAAAAAGTTACTAAAAAAGATATCACTGTTAACCCAAAAACAACTAATCGCTTGGAAACATTTAAAACTAAACTCTTGGGTAAATTAACAATTTTGTTCACTAATGATGACCCCAATCAACAATATAATGATTTTTTTAATATGTATTGCACACAATTTGATAACACTTTTATTCCAAAAACATTATCGGTTAATAGTAACGCTTCCTTCAGTGACTGGGCCACCATTGGTATACATAAAAGTAGAAAACGGCTTTATGAATTATATGAAGAACGGATTTGTATAAACACTGCTGATTTTAATTTATATGTTAAGAATTATTCAAAAATATTTAAAAAAAGTTTGTAGTATTGCCAAGTCACGTTATTTGAGTTCAAAAATTAAAAATAGTAGTAACATTATTAAAACGACTTGGAATGTCATTAATAGCGAAACGGGAAGGTCATGCACCCGAAGTAGTGACTACAGCCTTGCTATTGATGACAATATAATTAAATCAGATTCTCAAGTCGCCGCGGCCTTTGAAAATTTCTTTGCAGAGATTCCAGTATCAACTACTAAATCTCGTTAACTCATCACCCGCTGCCGCAGTCTTTGCTTAAAGAAAACGTTTCAGTTTGTGATTCTGAATTTCACTTTGAATATGTAACCTGTAACGATATAATTAAAACCTTTCACACGTTAAATGTTAAAAAGACCGCAGATCTATGGGGTAATTCTGTGGATGTTGCTAAGTCGATTATAAACATTGTAGCACCTACTTTAGCTGTTATATTTAATAATTGTATTGACCGTGGTGAGTTTCCTGATCTTATGAAAAACAGTAAAATAATACCGTTGTTTAAATCGGGTAGTACATCAGACCCTACTAATTATAGACCTATTTCAGTACTACCTACCTTTAGTAAAATTTTTGAAAAACTTATTTTAAATCAATTGCAAAGATTTTTTTATAAAAATAAATTACTGCATAACAAACAGTTCGGTTTTACAAGGGGTCGTTCGACTACCGATGCAGCAGTTGAACTTTTAGGACATATTTATAATGCATGGGAGGACAAATGCGATGCCTTGGGCGTCTTTTGCGATTTGTCCAAGGCATTCGATTGTGTTCTTCATGAAACATTAATCAGGAAACTGCACCACTACGGAATCCGGAACGCCTCTCTGGATCTTCTTACTTCTTACTTGAGTGATAGGATTCAGAGAGTTGATGTTAACGGAAAAAGGTCACCCGGATCTGTAGTAAGAATGGGGGTCCCCCAGGGCTCAATTCTTGGTCCTTTCTTGTTCCTTATTTATATTAATGACTTGCCGTACCTCATAAAGGATAATCATGATATAGTGTTGTTTGCAGATGACACTTCTCTTTTGTTTAAAATCAAACGTCAGCAGCTGGTTACTGACAATGTAAATAACGCCCTTGCAAAAGTAGTTAACTGGTTTAATGTCAATAACCTACTTCTTGACGGAAAAAAAACGAAATGTATTAAGTTTACGATACCCCACGTTAGACAAGTAGAAACTAGTGTTCTCATTAAGGATGAAGAGTTAAAACCCGAAGATAGCACAGTATTCTTAGGCATAACGTTGGATGCCACGCTTCAATGGGGCCCCCATATAGATAAATTGTCAAAAAAGCTTAGCTCTGCAGCATACACCGTTAGGAAAATTCGTGATTTGACTGATTTAGAGACAGCCCGTTTAGTTTACTTTAGTTATTTTCATAGTGTGATGTCGTACGGTATTCTGTTGTGGGGAAATGCCGCCGATATTCAGACAATTTTTATTTTACAAAAAAGGGCAATTCGTTCCATTTATAAATTAAGTCCCAGACACTCCCTCAGAGACAAATTTAAAGAGATTAATATAATGACTGTGCCTTCTCAGTACATTTATGATAATCTTTTGTATGCACATAAAAATATTAATCTGTTTAAAAAATACAGTGATATCCATAATATAAATACTAGGAACAAACACAAAGAATCATGGTCAATTTGGACTAGAAAAAAAAAAGTGTTGTTAACGAAATGAGATTGTCATCATAACATAATATATTATCAATGTAATTATATGGTGGGTTCAGTTTATTTTTAAAAGCAGGAGGAAAAAAGATATTCATTTTTTTAATTATTATTTTTTTTCAATAGAACGCGTCTCAATATCTTTATTCATGAACGCATCCGTAATGTTAACATTCATAGAGAAGTCCATACTTTTGAAGTGGTCGATATCGATTTAATTTCTAAATAGAAATGAAAAAGTACATAATTGTTAGATTATAGCTGTTTATGATTTTGTTATTTATTTAATCTGAGATAAGCCACTTACACATCTTTTTGTGTTTTGTTATATGATTTAATCAAGTCATGAGTTAAAAAATGATTTTTGCTTCTAAAAATCGATAAATCCGTAAGTAAATCGATTGAATACGGAGCCACCCTATTTTTGACAAACAAACAATGTATTGTTATTGTCTCTGCGCAGACCGTGTTGTAGCTTTGGCAACGACTGTGTTCTGTGTGATCTTGTGTTTTCCCTATAATTCTAACCATATCTTGCTTTGCTTACGGACTCCGATCGAATCTTCTATACTAGTTAACTTGGCATTCGTCTTTTGGACTTTGATTTCATCTAGTTTTGGATTTGTCAGTGAAGTGAAGTGGAAGTAGTCATGTCTTCGCGCATTCTGTGTGTAAACTGTGGATTATGCGTTAATCGCATTGCACGGCACATTGTCCTAGAACAAGATACTAGAGTGGTGTCTTTATTGCTGAAAGGATTTCGCCACGTATCGTAAGTATTCAGATATGAACTTACTAGCATCACAACGCATCGTAAGATATTTCATTTTAGTACATCGTCATCGAAGTGTTTTACAAACAGTAATATTTATTTACAGATTGAGGACAGTGATAATATTTGCCAGGCCTGTTTAGATGCTGTGATGATGAGGGTTAATCAAATTATCCATGGAGAAATATCAAGCCATGACAACCAACTACCCGGAAGTAGTCGAACTCAGGTGGTGGGTCACTCTAGCATCTGCTTGATGTGTGGATGTTCAATCCTTCGAAGAAAAAGTGATTTAATATTACGCAGCAATCCTTCAGAACTGCAACAAATGATTACTACCTGCATAATGAATTCTATCCAATCGCAAGAGGTAATTTAAACAATTTTTTAGTATTACTAAGACTAGCTGTTGTTTTATATAGTAATCAATTGGATTTGATGTTTATAACTCCTAGATCTTATTTATAAAAAAAACAACATTGCAATGAAAGCTGGGTTCATAATTAACCTTTCAAATACCGTCAATTATAGACACAATAGAAAGACAATAGCAGTGCGAATGCCAGCTTTCACTTGGAGTTTTATGAATTAATTTAAGTTTGATATTGCCAAACTGCCGCAAACAAACAGTGATCAATGTGTGTGCCTATTACAATCTAGGACAGGTTTTAATAGTATTTTTAGATGAGTTTACCAATTCTCTCTTTTGTTTCAGTTAACTACAAATGACAGAGTGTGTCATTCTTGCTGGATGAAAGCAAAAAGAAATGCTCTGCGTATGCAGACAGAACAAAGAGAAAATGAATTAGTTGATTTTTCTCCAACAAATATGGTAGAAGCACCTGAATTAGTACAACATGACATTGAATTACATTCAGCAATAGAGCAGTCAGAGATGGCTGGTAATGTCGACCCAGAACAAGGATCTGATGAAGCGGATATTGTGTTATCTAATCCCAGTATATCATCTTTTTATCACCTGATTGGGTTCCAGCAGTACCATCAGTGGCTACCGAAAATGTACCTGCATCATCAACTATTACACTTTCGAATTACAGACGGGCACCCAATACTGCTGCACAGTGTGTATTTACTTATTGCACTAATCGGGACTTACATCGAATTTCTGATGATTTACGCATAAAAATAATAATTGACCACCATTTTTACTTGCCTGCACATGCTAGAATCTGTTCAGACCATTTATTGAGTAACAGTTGGGACACTTTGTACTATTTAGATAATAGTAGTGCGGTTTTCACTGTAGAACAAGTTGAACATATGTTTTCTTTTATTGATTCAAAGAAATCTAGTTCAATTGATTTTAATGATCCTTTAAATATTGATGATCATCTGTTCCAATATTGGCTTGGATTAACTAAGGAAAAATTCAACAATTTATTGATTGAAGTTCCTCAAATCCAAACTCTGCACCGAGGAGTTATTGGTCTTGTAGCATATTTAATAAAATTAAGGAATGGAGATTCGGATGAAAGGATAGCTAGCCTAATGGGGATATCACGAAGAACTCTCGAACGTTATATGAACAATGTAAGAGAGAAACTTTTGCAATATTTTGTCCCTAACAACTTGGGAATTGGACATTTAAGCAGACAAGAAAGTATTAACCACAATTTATTAATTCCCAATGGAATATATGGGAATTCTGGGGCAATCACAGACCACCCCATTGTTATTTGTGATGGAACATATATTTATGCTCATAAGAGTGCTAATTATATGTTCCAAAAAGAATCATATTCATTGCACAATTATAGAAATCTTTTAAAACCATTTATGTTAGTGCTATGTGACGGTTACATTTTAGATTGTTTTGGTCCATATAAACCCACTACCTCAGATGCTGAAATAATGACTTCGTTATTTGAAAATGAAAACTTACCTCTGAGACAGTATTTTAGAGACAACGATATTTTTATATTAGACCGAGGTTTCCGAGACTGCATTAATCTATTGGAAAATTGTAATTATAAACCATATATGCCTGAATCACTATTGGAAGGTGAAAGGCAATTAACCACACCTCAGGCAAATAGAAGTAGGTGTGTAACACTTTGCAGATGGGTAGTAGAAGTGGTTAATGGTCATATAAAGCGTGATTTCAAATTATTTCGTCAAGATTTTTTTCATAAATCTTTGCCACACATGATGCAAGATTTCCAGATTGCGGCGGCATTATTAAATAGATTTGGTGTGCGGCTCAAAAATCGCGAAAATGCTGAGCAATTATTAAATAACATTTATTTAAGAATGCACTTACCAAATAATTTAGCAGATATAGTAGAAACCAATAATTTAAATAGACGTGGTTCTAATTTTATTAGTATAAGTGCAGATAGAAATAATTTAATTAATTTTCCCCGTCTCCAATATGAGGACCTTATTTTATTTGCTCTTGGGACATACCAACTTCGCCAAGCGCTCTCCTACTACGGAGAACATATCAGATTTCATGGGCAGTACAGAATTGAAGTCTGTAGGGAAATACCGGATTCTCTGTATTTTTCCAATTTGGATGTAAATGAAGTCTCAATTATAAGAGGTAGAATAAAGTCAAGGCACATTAGCAGGAAACAATATTATGTGTACATTTTAATAAATAATAACACATCTGGGCTAGCTGGCATTAGAGAATATTGCTGTAATTGTCTTGTTGGTCGACGCACACTAGGATGTTGTGCTCATGTTATGACCATCGTTTGGTTTCTTGGATGGGCCAGATACGAACAAAATGTAGCTGCTCCTGCTGCATTTCTTGATGATATATTCATAAGAGAATTGTAATAAAGAATAAAAGTACCTAATTAGTTTTAATTTTTTTACATAACTATTTTTCACCAGTACCTTAGTGATTGTGATCTTGCAAGTGAAGAAGATTAAATGATAGCAAGACAACTCGAAAATTCTTTATTTAATTTTTGTGTCCGCATGTTTAGTAAGATTCTTACTTATGAATAAAGATAACTTGAGCTTTTATTCATATTCATATATTTGCATCTACAATGTTTGGAACAGATATAGTGTGTCCTCCAAACAAATCTAAAGGCTTATGATTTAAATTCGATAAATTAAGCACTGTTTATAAAACAGTGGGACACCTGACCCCAATAAGTTTGGTTCATACATCGGTTTTGCCCGTGCGCGGGCTTACAGGTGAATCTAGAGAATAATTTCATAATGGTTAACCAGTATACTAGTCTTTGAAAATGACTATTAGGCTGTACTAAGTTTTAAATTCTTTTGTTGCCATCGACCTGTACTGTCCAATAAAAACAAAGCAACATTCCGCTGCGTCTATTTATTAGGTACAGTCAAGAATCTTATAAATAATCTTGTTTATCCGTAGGATATATAAATTCTTGGGGTACAGTTTGTCCTATTTGGCGCGAAATGGACAAATGACATATTTGACGTATTTTTTTACAGCTACAGATTATTAATAAACCACATAACCTTAAAAAACATTTTAATTATTTACTAGTTTCTCCGTACTTTTAAAAATATATTGAATGCCGTACTTAGTAATATTCATTCAGGCAAATCAAACGATACATGTTTCATCAAGTTACGATTTACTAATTTTTTATAGTCCAAGCATGTTAAGAGATTGACCATTGTTCTTTGTTGTTCCTACAACAAGGCTCAAGAAAATAGGTGGCTCGTTTAGATGCCAATGTATACGTTTTTATAATAAACTTCCTAGCCACATTCAAGAATAAGCCTTAATAAATTCAAATCTTTTATAAAGCGAAAACTATGCCAGAAAGCCTATTATACTGTAAAAGACTATATTGAGGACAAAAAGGCTTGGGATTGAGCTGCTCCAATAGGTTTAGACAGTGAATGTTATTTTGCTATTTTACACTTTAATATATATTTTTTTTAAGTATCTATTTACTTAAACAATGACATGCACATTTACTGTATAAAGTATTATATTATTTTAATTATTGTGAATGTGAGGACTATGTGGGTCATTGTTTTCATTTTAATCATGGTCTGGCAGTTTGAGTAGTTTATGCGGCCTACCCAAATGTCCTGTCTTTGGTATTGTTCGTCGAATCGTTGAGCTCCTTAAGTTCTGAGTTGAGCTGCACGGTTACTGACAAATGCGTGCACTGACTGGACAGGTCCACTCAATCTGTGTGGTTCTTTCCTCAAAAGATCATTTCAGACACTAATCTACATGGTCCTCAAAGATTATGTCCAGATTTTTTTATATACACATTGACATTGATGAATTTTATTTAGACAATGACATGAATATTAACTTTGTAAAGTATTTTTATTTTTTTTTATTTTTTATTTAATTATTGTGAATGTGAGGACTATGTGGGTCATTTTTTATCTGTTTTCCTTCTTAGTTTTAATCATGATCTGGCACTTTGAGTAATTTACGCGGCCTACCCAAATGTCCTTTCTTTGGTATTGTTCGTCGAATCGTTGAGCTCCTCAATTTCTGAGTTGAGCTGCACGATTTTTGACAAATGCGTGCAATCTACATGGTCTTCACACGATCTGACCAAGATTTTGTCTGGACTTTAAAAGAGACTGTGACCTCTGAGTTTGTTTCGGCCTTTCTTCTCAGAGTAGTCAGATAGGAAACGCCGACCACATCTAGTTTAAATCATTTATCATTTATCAAAGTCGCTTACTTCATAAAATAAACGACGAAGACGTCATTCCCGAAAAAAAAACGGCTTTATGAAATTCCATAATCAAACATATAATTGTGAGGATGATGCTTGCAGCCAGTTGATTAAAGTACAATCTTTATTTGTAAAACGCAATGAGGACAGATGCAACACATCCAATATTGAGTCAAATATTCACGTAAATATTGGATGTGTTGAGGAGGATCTGTCTTCAGAAAATATTCGCATACAAGCAGCTCGTGAAAGATTGAATGTACACTCGAGAGCATATACCGCTGGATGGGTAATTTAAAAAAATATTAAATAAAATAAAATGTAAAGAATTTGAGACTCATCTATGTACGAATGAGGATTACGATGTACATAAATGGATCTCGCAATGAGAATATAAAACTATAAAAAAAAGAAAGCTGATCTGTCCATCGGAATATGTCGTGAGGCACTTTGGATATGTGATTCAGGAATCAAATGGATACTTGGAATGTAATGGCCATGAAGAAAACACTGCAGACCCACCGTAATATAACTACTAAAATTAAAAATCACATATTAGCCAAGTATCCATTTGATTTCCTGAAATTTAGAGATCACAAAGCTCTTGTGCTAGAATATTTTATGCACTTATCTATTAAATTATGTTTATACAACTGGTGCAACGTTATTAATAGGATACTGAAAGGCACTGACTTATTCAGGCTCGAAAAACGAACTACAAAATTTATAAAAAAATATAAAAAGAAATTAAAAAATAAATCATTTAATAAATAAAAATTTGCCTGTCATTTATTTTTGCACGAACCTATACTTTCATTAACCTATATAAGACAAACAAGGGGTAGGTATGTACCCGGTTTTATATAGCGCCGGGTTAGTGCAAATACCAACTATCCCATGACTATAAGTTGTTTTTTTTTACCATCAACCTTAGCTTACCCGTTTTGGGCTACTCTCCCCTACTCGAAAAATAATTCTCTTTCTACTGGTAAAACAAACTAAACGGTTAGCCTGCTAGTTTCGAAGTAAGTGAGATGTAAAACCATCTAACTTAAACACTTTTCTTCAACTTTTAGGCAAAAAGACGACTATTATAAGTTAGTACCCAAAAAATACATAATTTGAGGACCAAAATATAATATCTGGGTGTAATACATTTTATCAGAGACATGACTCGCCTATACTATACAAAAATTTGACGATTAAAATAAACTTACCCTACAAAATGGAAAATTGAAATAGAAAAATCCAAAAATAAAATTATTTATCTACTGCTAGAAAAACTTTTACGAAGATAACTTGTTTTACCTATCGATTACTGCACATTACTTTTTATTTTAATGTATAGTAATAACGAATATATAATTTTAATAGCTTTTACCATTTATAATTTAGTCATTTGACAAGTAAAAAATCTAGAGGTAAAAGCAACTATCCGGGCGTAGTTGCTAGTGGTAAGGGGTTTTAAGTCTCGCATGCGTGTTAGTTGCATTGCGCTCGCGCTTTTAGCAGCACGTGGTTTTGATTTCTTGGGTTTCTTTTACATTATTTTTGCGTCCAGTGATTATTTCAACATTGAAATGAATTTTTCTACTAAAGAACCACCTCCCGTATCAAACAACAATACTATAAACCCTACAAGTAAGTATATGACTGATTTCGTTGCTTTTTTATAGGTTAAGTTGATGTTAAGAACATTTTGTACCTACATTCCAATTGATTGGTCTAAAAACTGGGCAAAAGCTAGGTTAACACACTCAGCGCCATACCCTAAGTGGCCGTGCATTCAATTTTTGACAAGTTTGGTTTTTTGTTTGGATGTGTTTAAAAAGACATAATAATCATATTTTTCTTTGACACCCCCCCCCCCCTTTTTTGCTTTTTTTTTACTGGATTTTTATCTGTGTGACATTTAGATACACGTGGCCTGGGAAATATTTCATGTGAAATGCATACCTCCCAGGCAATGTGTATCCGAAAAGATACTCGGATAAAAATTACGTAAACGAAACGAAAACTAATATAATTTATTGTTTCAGGACTCAAGAACGCGTATGGGAAGAAAATATAAGAAAAGACATGAATTTTGATTCGTGTTTTTTCTTGTATTTGTTATTTATTGCTACAGTGTAATTGTTGAAAAGTTCAAATCAGTGATTATATAAGTGTCCTTCGAAAGGACAAGCAACGTCCATATCGGATCCATAAAGTGCAGGCTCTGGTACCTGGCGACTCAACCCGCAGACTAGCGTACTGCAGATGGCTAATACATCGGCAGCAGCTAAATCGCCAATTCGTTTCACGGGTGATTTGGACCGATGAATCGACGTTTACACGAAACGGTATGTGGAACCGGCGCACATACGGGTATTTTGCTAATCTACGCGGCCAAAAGTAGAATTTACAAACTGTAGATAATGTTGAATAGGACGACTACGTGAGCTAGAGAACAGTCCAGGGAACAATAACCCGCCCTCCCCGCTCCGCTACCTGCACTAGTCGCGTCACGCAATTAGTCGGAATTCGATCGTTCAACTTGTTGTTTGTGTCTGTTCTCGGCGCTCGTGCAAAAACATTAACTTTGAAGGTAAATATTAAATATATTGCGTGAACTGAAGAAGTGTTTGTGATGGATCCTGATGTAGCAGGTATTTATGCTGTGTTTTATTATTATTTTTTAATATTTTCATAATTACAAAGGTAAGATATAATCATTTGAAAGTACCCACATGTTAGGGCGATTTTCATTGTAAATATTTTATTTCTTCGTCTATTTGTTATACTATCCAGTTAGATCCTGCCATAATTCCATATACAAATGAAAGTTTGAAGCTTTGAGTAGTAAAAAATAGAAAAAACTGCCGCGGATAAGCGCGGATACGTTATGTTTTGATAATTTGAATTTATTTTGAGTAATGTATAAAAAAATTACTGTAATTCTTATAATTAAAAAAATATATATCTTTTTGTTTTAGGTTTACGAGGTACCTCGGGAGTAAGAGTAGTGACCCGTAAATACATGTTTGATCGTGTGCAGAGCTATGATTTGCCGAACTTGGAAGAAAAACTCAATTCCTTCAGAAGCCATTTATTGTCTGATGAAGATTACACGGAAGATCAAATTGAGACCCTGAAACGTAACTTTTCGCACTTCAAATCACAAATTAAGCAAAGATGGCTAAAAGCACATAAGAAGGAGGACGTATTTCGCAAAGTTAACCACTCATGGCTCGAAGGAACGTTTGAGATACCCGCAATTTCACAAAATCGACCAGGACGACCATCTAAGTTATTTAACGAATCGAGTGAAAGGACCAAGAGGAGGAAAACTGAAGAGATTCGGTTTGTTGTGGCACAAGATATTATTGTTCATGCAGCTCGGGTTGAGTTGCGGAAATCTGGAAAAAGAGATGCTTCCGAAATACTTAAAGAGATCACCAGTACTCCAACTCGAGCATCAAAATATAAAAAGGCTTTTTCTAAGTCAACAAGAGAAAAAACATGCTCACTTACTCCAGTACAAGCATTGTCGATGTTTGTCGAAGCCGATCTTACTCGTCGACAATACGAAATAATAAGAAATACTAACAAGAAGTTCTTTCCTTGTTATACTCTGTTACAGAAAGCGAAACAAGAATGTTATCCGCCCCCAGAGTCATGCAGGGTGACGAGTACCTATGCTGAAACCGATTTACAACCTTTGGTTGACCATACAGTTAGGCGTTTATCTATTTTCCTAGAAGAGGTTCTAACAACATTATAAAAACTTTTTTACAAAAAAAACAACCGACTTCCAAAAACACTATAAATAAAGAGAAAAATAACTTTAATTTCGGAAGTCGGTGTCTTTGGATTTGTATTTTAGTTTTTGCCACCGACTTCCGAAATTAAAGTTATTTTTCTCTTTATTTATAGTGTTTTTGGAAGTCTGTTGTTTTTTTTGTAAAAAAGTTTTTATTTTTCACTTTTTAGCGGGTCAGTTTGTAATTTATCTAAGTTATAATAGCCTAATGTCAACTGCTTATCACCTTTTACAAAATATTGCTTTTCCCGATGCATGGACGTTAATTCTTGAGGAGTTCTCCTAGTAAGAACCAGGAGAACTGGAGCTGATTGAGAAGTCACCATCACAGCTCCACTTCACCATACGCATTGTAATGAGCATAAATTGCTTAGCAGCCATATTAAAGTAATCGAATCGGAACCCGTGAAATATTTGTCATTGAGTAGTGCCATTTGTGGTCTTCATCATCAGCTCCACTTTACCAAATCATAATTTCCGAGAGCAAATGCTCAAGTTACTTTAATAATAGACTTAGGCAAGAAAAATTTTGCTAAGGGCCAAGTTTATGTTACGCTTAGTCGTGTAAAGATGCTGTTTGACATTGTATTATGCGACTTGGAACCTACCAAATTGCTAAATAGACCACATGACGAAAAGGCATTGCGTGAAATGCAACGATTGAGGCTTTTATAAATCATCATCAGCCAATTGCAGTTCACTGCTGGACGTAGACCTCCCGAAGTTTGCGCTAACGTTCGCGATCCTCCGCTTCTCTCATCTAGCCACTACCGGCAACCTTTGTTAGGATAATTATACAGAAGAAAAACTCGCAAAAGTATTTCACTTTAAGAAGTATTTATTAGTTTTTAGACTAGATGCTGATAATCCTGGCTGCAGCATCAGGCCAGACTTATGTCAACATTGCATTGAACTTAAAATTTAGTCCTGTTTAAAATGAGCCCAAACACGACTACGGTGCTGTAATTTCAAGGTTTGTACTTTTTCTGATGCTCGACTGGCTTCAGCATCAGGTCTCTATGTACTTCGGTGTTTCTCATTAACAGTACGTTTATCCACACATCGAGCCCTTTTCAATGAGCCTAATCACGATATATCTGCTGTTAGTTGTCGAGGAGTTAGGTACTCTGCAGACTATCCTGACTGCAGCATCAGGTCATAACTTGATGATCATGAGACCAAATGTGGCAAATGCCCTATCAAACATCAAAACAATTTACTAAAACAGTCCTTGCCTGTTCGAGTAACTTCTTACTGTTAAGGAGTTGAACCTTCCATCGTCAGCCCAGCTACCTGAGATGGTGACAGCCGTACGCAAATACACAAGATACTTCATAAAATATGCGAAAAACAATAAGTGAGCCTATAAAATTTGAGGGTTGCTCTCGATTTCTCTAAGATCCCATCATCAGATCCTAACTTGGTGACAATGGGACCACCTCAGAACTATCTACTTTCGAACAAAAAAAGAATTTTGAAAATCCGTCGGCAATTGGCGGAGTAATCGATGAACAAACATACAAAAAACAAAAAAAAAAAAAAAAAAAAAACACAAACATCCGAACATAGTACCTCCTCCTTTTTGTGAAGTCGGTAAAAAGAACAAGAACGAGAGAGCTTAAAATTAATTTCTAAATGGGGATGTGACGGCTCACAGCAATCACAGTTCAAACAAAAGTTTGCAAATGATGCAGACTCTGATGCCAACATATTTCAAAGTAGTTTCGTACCTCTACGATTAGTTTCCTGCTGTGAAGGTGAAAAACTTGTATGGGAAAACCCAACACCTTCTTCTCCACGATTTTGCCGCCCTATAAGATTTCGATTTGTTAAAGAAAATACTGATATAACGGAAGAAGAAATTAACTTCGTGAAAAATTCTTCTAATTCGCTAAGGGCCACAGAGGTTAACATGAATGGGACTAATTACTCGGTCTCTCATGTCTTTGTCATGACAATGGTGGATGGCAAAGTCTGCAATGCGGCCACTGGCACGAAATCTACAAGTCGATGCTACATAAATGTGGTGCAACTTCTAAGGATTTTAACAAGATTGATAATCAAAGAGAAATAAGTCCCGAGGCTATCGAGTTTGGACTCTCAATTTTACACGCTCGGATTCGTCTATTCGAAAGCATTCTCCATTTGGCTTATAAATTGCCAGTAAAGAAGTATAGAGAGAGGAAGACAGAAAACGAAAAAAAATTGGAACACGAAAAAAAACTCCAAATCCAGAAAAGATTTCGCGAAGAAACTGGATTATTGGTGGATATACCAAAGGCAAATTTTGGCAATACCAATGATGGTTTTTGAAGACCCAAAATTGGCATCTGACATAACAGGCATAAATTGTGACCTAATATACAGACTTAAGGTCATACTAGAAACTATTTCGAGCGGCCATATAATTGATTCGGAAAAATACGACAAATACGCTTTGGATACTGCCCGCTTATATATCGATTTATACCCTTGGCACCCAATGACTCCTACAATGCACAAAATTCTAATTCATGGTGCAGTGGTCATAAAAAACGCGCTGTTACCTATTGGGCAGCTATCAGAAGAGGCCGCAGAAGCGCGCAATAAGCATTTTAGATCATATCGCCAGAATTTTGCTCGAAAATTTTCAAGAGAAAACTGCAACAGAGATATTTTGAATCGGTTGCTTTTGACATCAGACCCTCTTATAAGTTGTATGAGAAGCTTAAAAAAAAGAAAAATGCAGAGTTTTTTGCCAGAAACTATCGCGCTTCTCATGCCTGGGGCACCTAATGTTGATACTTCAGAGAGCGAGGAAGAAAACCAATAATTTAATTTTAATTTTATTTACATACTTTTGGAAAATATTATAAAGTGAATATACAGGGTGTTTGGTGCATCGTTTGCCAAATGGAATTGGCCGAAAGGAGAGGTCATTTGCTATCTCTTAAGGCCCAGTAACTCATTCCTTGCTACACCGGTTTTTTTATTATGACATTTTAATTTTTATTTAGAAAAATCTAAGAACTCTGCATATAAACTCAAATTTAAAAAAAAGTTATGAGTATAGCCTTCAAATTTTATTTTAATTCTTATGTTTACTCTTGTATGGTTCTATGATATTCAAAATTACTTGCTTATAACATCTAGTTCCTTTTTTAAAAACTCACAAAGTTTTTGAAAAAAGTAAAAATACACTTAACACTCGACTTTAAATTGCTGTAAAAAAAAAAGCTAAAAGAGATCGGCATCTTCGAATTATTTTAAAAAGTTCTCTAGTTTGTCCCCTTTTCAACGGTGTGCAATATATCAAAAAAAAACTTTTGATAACTTCAGTAACTCGCTAAAAGTGTAATCGAGACACATCAGGCTGATATTCGATACTACAGTAAGAACACTAGTTTTCAGATAAATAACATTCTTTAAGTAGGTGGATAGTGTTATCTCACTCTTACGCAGTCTCTTATCTCTTTCTAGGGTTCTAACTATCCTCGAACTTGAAATAAAAATTAAACTTTTATTTAATAAGTACCTAAAGGGGACTATTTGTACAAAATTTATATTTTGTTCAAATTGTCCTCCACTATTGCGTAATGAATAAGAAGAAAGTACAATCCGTGCGGGATAACATGACATCTGGCAGAGTGACGTCAAAGCCGTTACCTAGAACATCGGTGAGGTACGAAGTAGAGCTAAAATGGGTTTGCATTGCATGTTAGCGCGTACGGTTGTAAGTCACTATCAAAGCAGAAATACAATACAGTCGAGATAAGATGAAGATGTCGCGCGTGTGTAAGCAATAGTGGAGGACAATTTGAACAAAATTTATAATTAGGTACTTATTAAATAAAAGTATATTTTTATTTCAAGTTCGAGGAAAGTTAGAACCCTAGAAAGAGATAAGAGACTGCGTAAGAGTGAGATAACACTATCCACCTACTTAAATGATGTTATTTATGTGAAAACTAGTGTTCTTACCGTAATATCGAATATCAGCCTGATGTGTCTCGATTACACATTTAGCGAATTACTGAAGTTATTAAAAGTTTTTTTTTGTATATTGTACACCGTTGGAAAGGAAACAAACTAGAGAACTTTTTAAAAGAATTCGATGATCCCGATCGCTTTTAGTTTTTTTTTACAGCTATTTAAAGTTGAGTGTTAAGTGTATTTTTCCTTTTTTCAAAAACTTGGTGAGTTATTAAAAAGGAACTAGATGTTATTCGCAAGTAATTTTGAATTTCATAGAACCATACAAGAGTAAACATAAGAATTAAAATGAAACTTGAAGGCTATACTCATAACTTTTTTTTAAATTTGAGCTTATATGCAGAGTTCTTAGATTTTTCTAAATAAAAATTAAAATGTCATAATAAAAAAACCGGTGTAACAAGGAATTAGTTACTGGGCCTTAAGAGATAGCAAATGACCTCTCCTTTCGGCCAATTCCATTTGGCAAACGATGCACCAAACACCCTGTATAACAGTCAGTCAGGACAAAATTTCATCCCCCTTTTCACCCCCTTAATGGATGAAATTCTAACAACACCGTTGTGTTAGCTTCCAATCATAAGCCTAGATAATAAATTTTGTGATTTTTACGTCGAAAATTAATGACTTTCTATACACAACTTCATCCCCCTTTTTAACCCTTCGGGGGTGGAATTATCAAAAACACTGAGACACGTATAAATTAATTTTTAATTATCAGCCTAAATACAAAATTAGAAGATCCTAACTTCAAAACTGTCGGATTTTCATATAAACTTCCATCCCCTATTTTAACCCTTTAGGGGTTGAATTCCCAAAAATCCTTTCTTAGTGGATACTTACTCTTTACAAATAACACACCTTCTAAGTTTCAAGTCTCTAGGTCCAGCGGTTTGGGCTGTGCGTTGATATATCAGTCAGTCAGTCAATCAGTCAGTCAGGACTTTGAATTTTATATATATAGATTTTTAATCCGCCTCGTAGGTCCGGAGATTAAATTAGATTATTATTATTTCGCGTTCAAACATACTCTTCAGCGTTGTTTTAATAGTAGCTGCACGTGAGAATATCTGGATAAAAAGTATAGCCTATATATTAATCCTGGTTATAAACTATCTGTGTGCCAAATCCGTTCAGCCGTTTGTGTGTGAAGAAGTAACAAACATATAAACAAACACACAAACTTTCGCCTTTATAATATTAGTGTGATACCCAAGTGAAGAAGAAAGATGGCATTTTTACCCTGAACAAACGATGATGAACCATGTAAACCCCTTTACAATCATCACATGGACCTTACCAGGTGTCTTAGGTATCCAGCTCATTAAAATGATTAGCATGACTAAACAGTAATTACTAGAGCATTATTGAGCGATGAATCATTTATGACTGATTGTTGCAGAGGTGATTAATTCATCTAGTTAGCAGATCCGTGTCAGAGGGTTAATAATCTAAGTCCAGTTTAGTGTACGGTCGCCAAAGGATATAAGTAACTAGGGTCATCGGATATAGTTGAAGTTTAGTAAGAAACCGATGGATGTTTTCGAATAAAATGTAATTTAAGAGGAAATGCGGGTTTTCTCCATAGAAACGCTCTTGCCTGTTTCCTTTGTGGTATTTTTACCATAAAGGAATATTTTTTTACAGAATAATAAATATTAGCTACTTGTATGTCACTATGTTTTCCTTTTTGATGATACATTATTTTTAGAACCCTCAAAAATTGCTCAAAGTTACCGCTGTTAACTGTGGCGTAATGTACATATTTGACAATTATTAACGAAAAAAGAAAAACATAGAGACACATTAAATATCTTTATTATTCAGTTTATAAAATAACCTTTTAAATTGGTCCAATATTGAAGGAGGAAATAGGCGAGAGCCAAAACTCGAATTACGACTTTTTAATTGGGCTTTTTCAAAAGTATCTCCGACCGCTTTAATAGAAAACAATCACTTCATGTATCAAATTAATTTTCATTTGAAAACATCCACCGGTGTCTTACTAAACTTCAACTATATCCGACGACCCCTGGTTACTTATCTCTTTTGGTGACTGTACAATTGTATGTGTCCAATGATGGAGAGCTTCTTGATTCGATCTATTTAGTACGAGTACACAATAACATACCATAACAACACTATACAGGGGGTATTCCCAGAAGGGTTAAACAGAGATGTACCTATAGTACACCTACATTTCGCCAGTTATGTTCAAGTCCCATGTAAGTACAATACGCGCCACAAAACATGAGACTTAACTTTTATCTTAAACTTTATTATTTCGTAATAAATATTATAATAAATATTGTTAAGAATTTAAATATAAATGTCATCGATAAGTCCCTGAATAGTTATTCACATTATGGGTAACTATTTCGTACACGACTTACCTGCATAAGCTCCCCATTACTGACATCTTTCGTGGCGCGTATTATAAAAGAGGACGTACTTATTGCCATCAACCGCGTCACGAATCCAGATACCGGACTGCTACTGAGAAATTCCTGATGGAAAAACTCAATGACACTTTAACCGACCCGGGAATTGAGCCCAGGACCTCATGCTTAGCAGGAACGCTTGCAACCATTAAACCAATGAGGCAGTGTGTTTATTTAAAACTCAAAGTTCTGACTGACTGATATTTCAACGCACAGCCTAAACCGATGGTGCTAGAGTCATGAAAGGAGGGTATGTTCTTTGTGAAGAGTAGGTATCCACTAAGAAAGGGTTTTTCGAAATTCCACCCCTAAGAGGGTCAATGAGGGGAGGGTGAAATTTCACGCGGACGAAGTCGCGAGCAGAAGTTAGTACACAAATAACAGAAATGCACTAATTTCGAGTGGCGTGGCTGGTTATCCATTAAGAAGCTGTTGCCCGTGATTTTGTCTGCAATTCAAGATAAAAAGTAGCCTATATCCTTACGCGGGTCATTGTCTATATGTGTGGCAAATTTCATCCAATTACGTTCAGCCGTTTTAGCGTGAAAGCGTAACATACAAACAAAACATAGCTTTTTATAAATATTAGTTTTCTATTTTTTAAGTGCACAAAAACAAAATATTTGTTTTTCTAAGATTGAATGTGGGTCCATTTAACCAATAAAATAAAAGAAAATAAATAAATAATGTGGTCAACTGGACCCGCGGGCCCAGAATTGACCGGGTCTAGCTGACCGTAGACTCATACAGGACCATCCCAAACATCCCTTATTCTAAATATTATTCAAATCTATAAAATCCCGTACACACAATTCCTAGAAGTAAACGACTACGTTTCATAACTTAAACTCTTCCTTTTTGAAATCCGTTAAAATGGCTAAACTATACGAGACGGAAGCCATGAAAAATGTTTTCCCTACCATCCTTTATGATATTTCCAGGAATTTTCCACAAATATGAGAAGGAGCCGTTTTATATAAAACCAATGACCTGAAATGCGGAGGCCAGCGAGTTTCCAACTGCCCATAGAGATTACATTCTGTTTCAATGCATCCCGCAAAAAATAGGATTTATTCGCGAAAACTGCGCATAAATATTAAAGTTCTCTGTTATATTTTTTAATAGTGCTGAACTGGGATATTGTTTTATGGAATTTCGTGATTTTTGAGTGCCGCTAATAGTTAATTTATTTTTACGCTCTCATGTGGGTAGTAGTTATACGAAAACTAACTGTGACTAACTTTTTTCCTAAATGATTTACTATTATTAGGTACCGTCTGCTTATTTTTATGTTGCCTAACGTAGTTAAATGTGTTAAAAACCCGTCAGACAACTTAATTACTAAATCTGTCATTTCATTAAACGAGATTTAAAATGGTCCTTCGAGCCGGATTAGCTCCATGCTGATGTTCACAGCTAACATCAAGTTTTTGTTATGATGTAGGTCTCAAGATTTTTTTTACATTTGATACAAAATATGCACTGCAATCACAGTTACAACAAGTCCAGAGTCCAATTCAGCAAAACTTATTGAAGTTATCAACAAAGTCCAGCTATTTAAGAAGAAAAGAACAATTTTGCAACCAGCCTTTGTCCATTACATTTTCAAAATTGTACCAGAGAAAAATTTAAGGGGCTCAAAACTTTCATATTCTTCAAACTTAGTTATGCGTAAAGAAAAGCAGGGGAAAAGTGGGGGTGGGAAATAATACCTTTTTTGAAAAGTTAATACAGTAAAACTTGCTTGTTTTGTGGTGAGTGCTATCAGCTTAGATGGTGTAGTTTTTACAGGGTCTTCGTGAATTTCTTAACGTTGTTTTGGCTAAAGTTTGTGAGAGCTTCAGTGAGTGACGAGCTTTGTATTCGAGTGTTAAGTAGTGGTTTAAGATTATAGTTTTAAAAGGAAAGGTGTAATTTTTAAAGTAACGTTAAGTTGGCGAAACTTGGAAGGGTTTTGGTCAGTAGTGGGTAAGCTGTAAAATTTAAGATTTCAAATCATACAAGGTTCTGGAAATGGACATTTTGTGACTTACTCGTAGCTATCTATGTTTTTAGTAATAATATAAAAATATTTTTAGGAAACAGGAAGTAAACCTACCAAAAAAATTGCGTTGCGTACGTTAACATAGCGTCACCACATTTTCTCAGTTGGTGTTTTTAATTTAATACAGAAATTGTATCGCGACATTACACCTTAAAAAAGACTAGTGTTTAACTTAATAATTACACAAGTCGACACACACACATTGCAAGCCACGTGTTCCACCCAACTTTGCTGACCCAAAATACGAAAATACGAAAGTCGGACATCCCAAAATATTCACGACTACCGTCATATCGTTAACCGGACTCCAATATTGGTATTGCACAAACAATCAGACGTAACACATTCTCAAATTTGTTTCGGTCTCATCATTGATATTTCATGAGTATCAAAGTGTTGATATTACTCGTATGTATATTTTACGTCAACACTATATCCCAGCTGGATCTTTTATATGCGGCATATGAAAATAAGAACCATTTCATATGAATTGTTGTATGTTGTTGTACTGTTGTTGTATTTGTATTGTTGCTGTTGTTTGTTTAAGTCCGCCTTTGTACAGTTTTTACTTGTGCATAAAGTTTTAAATAATAAATAAATTGTATTGGGGTAGAATGCTCAGAATACAGAAAAGTACGGTAGAATGTTTATGTAAAGGGTTTAATTTTAATAAATGTATGTATACAGGGGGGACTGCCTCGTTGGTGGTCACTGCTGAGGTCCTGGGTTTGATTCTCAGGTCAGGCAGAGTGTTATTTTGTTTTACGATTAGGAGTTTCTCAGGAGCAGCCCGGAGTCTGAATTCGTCCTTGGTTTATGGCAATAGCCTCGCCCTCTATTACATGGGACTTAAACATAACTGAGAACCAAAATATCAGTATCAAGAAAAATTGTTAGTGCTTGGCCAGACTGGCAGCGCGGGGCGGGGAGCGGCGCGGGTGCGGGAACGCGCGCGGGGGGTGCCAGTCCGCCCGCACTGAAGCACGGTTGCGTTCTGTGTATTGTGGTGTCCAGAGTTTGTCAAAATATAATATGGATGAAGAAGACCTATTTTTACTAGAAAAAAGGTCAAACTAGTTTGGGAACGCTGGTTCCCGCGCAATCCGCCCGCGTCCGCGCCGCGCGTCCACTGCGGCCACTAGTATGAACGAGGAATGGCGCGAGTTGCCTGCGCGCTCCCCGCGCCGAGCAGCCCGCGTGACTCACCGCACCCGCGTGCCCACTATGGACACTCAAAGGAAGTTTATGTGTTTGAGTACGCCCCACCGCACCGCGCCCGCCCCGCACCCGTGCTGCCAGTCTAGCCAAACACTTAAATTTTCATTAGTTTGTACTAAATAAGCCTTAAAGTGGGCTTTGTTCGTCTTACGATCACATTCAAATATTTGCAAGTCATTTCTCAAACAAAAGATGGGATGACCTATATATTTGGACCACACATACCATGAGCCAGCGGGTTTCGTCGCAATTAGGTCCAAATTATACAGGGTGTTTGGTGCATCGTTTGCCAAATGGAATTGGCCGAAAGGGGGGGTCATTTGCTATCTCTTAAGGCCCAGTTACTCATTTCTTGTTACACTGCTTTTTTTAAAATGACTTTTTAATTTTTATTTGGAGAAATACAAGAACTCTGCATTTAAGCTTAATTTTTTTTTAAAGTTATGAGTATAGCCTTCAAATTTTATTTAAATTCTTATGTTTACTCTTGTATGGTTTTATGAAATTAAAAATTTACTTGCTAATAACATCCAGTTCCTTTTTAATAACTCCCAAAGTTTTTGAAAAAAGGAAAAATACACTTAACACTCAACCTTAAATTGCTGTAAAAAAACTAAGAGCGATCGGGATCTTCGAATAATTTTAAAAGGTTCTCTAGTTTGTCCCCTTTCCAACGGTGTGCAATATACAAAAAAAAAACGTTTAATAACTTCAGTAATTCGCTAAATTTGTAATCGAGACACATCAGGCTGATATTCGATATTACTGTAAGAACACTAGTTTTCACATAAATAACATTCTTTGAGTAAGTGCATAGTGTTATCTCACTCTTATGCAGTCTCTTATCTATTTCTAGGGTCCTAACTTTCTTCGAACTTGAAATAAAAAATAAACTTTTATTTAATAAGTACCTAATTATAAATTTTGTTCAAATTGTCCTCCACTATTGCGTACACACGCGCGACATCTTCTTATTACACTCGGACGTGGATGATCCGAACTTTTTAAAAAGAATTTCTACAAACAGACTTACCCTAATTATTAGGTCAGCTACCAATTTTCAGTGAAGACCTGTCTTTTGTTTTTCATCAAAACGATTATCCCGCTCACTGGAGATTAACCGCCAGGGAGTACAACATCCAAATGTTGCATTCCCAGAATCATGGATTGGGAGGGATGGCCCTATTCCTTGGCCTCCGTTCCCCAGACCTGACTCCGTTAGATTTTTACATCTGGGGATGCCCCAAAGAACTTGTTTACTCCACGGAAGTTGAGACTAGGGATGATTTAATCCAACGCATTGAGGCGGCTTTCGTCACTATCAAAGCAGAAATACGTTTACACACCAATACAGTCGAGATGAGACGAAGATATTTATTTATTTAAACTTTTCGCACAAAAAAGGTACAAAGGCGGACTTAATGCCTTAGGCATTCTCTACCAGTCAACCAAGGGTGGTGAAGAGATTGGATGGCAGGTGCTTTGGTTGAGAGGAACAATGATTAAAAAAAAATTAAAACTAAGTACATAAATACATAAATAGGTTAAGATATCGCGCGTGTGTACGCAATAGTGGAGGACAATTTGAACAAAATTTATAATTAAGTAATTATTAATTAATTTATTATTTATAATTAATTATTAATTAATTAATTTATAATTAAATTTATAATTTATTTATATTTTTATTTTTTATTTATACTTTTTTTATTAAGTAAAAGTTTATTTTTTATTTCAAATTCGAGGAAAGTTAGAACCTTAGAAAGAGATAAAAGACTGCGTAAGAGTGAGATAACACTATCCACCTACTTAAAGTATGTTATTTATGTGAAAACTAGTGTTCTTACCGTAATATCGAATATCAGCCTGATGTGTCTCGATTACAAATTTAGCGAATTACCGAAGTTATTAAACGTTTTTTTTGGTATATTGCACACCGTTGGAAAGGGGACAAACTAGAGAACCTTTTAAAATAATTCGAAGATCCCGATCGCTTTTAGTTTTTTTTTTACAGCAATTTAAAGTTGAGTGTTAAGTGTATTTTTCCTTTTTTCAAAAACTTTGGGAGTTATTAAAAAGGAACTAGATGTTATTAGCAAGTAAATTTTTAATTTCATAGAACCATACAAGAGTAAACATAAGAATTAAAGTAAAATTTGAAGGCTATACTCATAACTTTAAAAAAAAATTAAGCTTAAATGCAGAGTTCTTGTATTTCTCCAAATAAAAATTTAAAAGTCATTTAAAAAAAAGCAGTGAAACAAGGAATGAGTTACTGGGCCTTAAGAGATAGCAAATGACCTCTTCTTCCGGCCAATTCCATTTGGCAAACGATGCACCAAACACCCTGTATATCAATAAAACCTCTTTTATACCACAAAAAGTATTTTTTCTACTAATTTATATCCTTTAGAAAAGAATAAGAACTTAAAATAATTTTGGCCGCGTAGATCGTCAAAATACCCCTATGTGCGGCGGAATGCTCACATTTGGGCACGCCACAACCCGTACGCAATGCAGCAGACGGGTCATCAGACGCGGTGGTCACTGAATGTGTGGGCTGGCGTGTATCATAACAGTATTTTGGGTCCCGTGTTTTTGCCAACTAGAATGGACGGCCGGCGTTATTGCGAATTTCTACAGCAGGATTTTGAAGCCATGATGGACACTCTGCGGGCTGAGCTAGATCAAGAGCTGGGGGCTTACTCTCCAAACTAATTTTAATTCCAATGAAATGCCAATATGATTCCAATGTTAATTTTACAGTCACGTGATTCGGTACTCTTGAAAACAATATTGTCACCATTGAAATGAAATTGACATTGCTTCGTCATTATTTTGTTACACGTGAAGTTAGCTATGTTACGGGCTGCAATAGTGTTGTTCAACTCATTACGAAAAACCGGTAATAGGGCTTTAAAATGCTTTATCGTTTAAATAACAAGGCTATTAAATAAATATGATATAAATAGTTCTTTAATTGATTATTTATAAAGTATTAAATTCATTTGGGCATAAGAAAATGAATAAAATCATAAAATTAAGCATGACTTTGGCTTTATGGGGTATGATCGTTGCCTACACTACTTACTAAAAGAAGAAGAAGTGAATACGAACTGCAAGTTTGTTTGTTTATGACAATATTCTTCGCGTTTGGTTATTTTTAGTAAGAAATAATTACTGTCCGCTAAGTTACTTAACTAATTAGTATTACAGTTTTATACAAATGGTACCAAGTAAATAGATATGCAACTTATCTATAGAGTAAATAATGTTTTTGTGACGAACGCCGACCGTGTTTATGTGAATAGTGAACATGACTGAGATAGACACCAGTGAAGTGATAAATAAGTTAGAATAGGTATGTAAAAGTGATAGTTAGAATAGGATAGTTAAGACCAAAAAGTACCTAGCGTGGGCGTCGATATGTGCTACTACTGTTTTACTGAGTAAGATTTTGATTTTCTAATTAAATTTTAAGTGTTTGTATTGTTCTAATTAGCTTTCTAACTGGTTTTTATTAATAGTTTTCTTAGTAGAATCAGATATAAAATGTTTGATCAATTTAATTCACGAAGAAAAATGATAGAATAATTACGTAACTTGAAAACGAGGTTTTTTGTTTATAGGAATATTTGCGAGATTTTAGTGTTAAATGAGAGGATTATGTTTAAAACTAATATACTAGTTTGAATTATGTAAATCGGTCTACGGGTTTTACAGATAGAAAGAATTTTGTATAATGAAAACATGCCGAAGACCGATTTTAGTAAGATAATGTTCTAAAAAGTTTTTATTGTATAGGAGATAGGATAAAAATGTTGTTATGTAATACGAAAGAGGAGTCAAATCCTTGCTCACTCCGTAATTTGCTTTAAATTCGTATTCATTCATAGAAAACGCTTTGTCCGTATAACGCATCATCCGACACTCATCTCGTCTTTGTTTCAGTTGTTTTTATGGGAATTACGTAAAACACTATATACTACTGCTTATCATGCCATATTATAATCCTATAACCCACAAAAAACCACTTAAAACGCAAAACAATTTCTAAAAAGTTACACTTTTGTTATTGGAAAAATCACTATCAACAAACTATCCCAACGCAATATTGACGCAATACACAGCTGTCAAAATACACTCAAGAGTACCGATTACCCCACGCCAAGCCCGTTCCCAATTCCACTTAGTTCCCCAAAATGGACACCCAATCTAAAAATCAATTGGCGCTAGCATCGAACTCAAGAGTACGAAACGTCACAATTTCAATGTCGATCTATCGGAATTAAACTCGAGAGTAAGCACCCTGGATCGTATGGAGAACGAACCCTTAGCTCAACTACCTACCATCTGGTTTCAGCACGACGGCGCCCCGCCGCATGTGGTACTCCCAGTCCAACAGCACCTGGACCGTACTTTTCCAAACCGATGCATTGGGAGATTCGGGCCACATGCATGGCCACCTCGCTCGCCTGACCTAACCCCATTGGACGTTTTCCTGTGGGGTTATATCAAAGAACTCAATCATCATCATCATTTCAGCCGAAAGACGTCCACTGCTGGACATAGGCCTCCCCTAAAACGGGGGGGTTTGCCATAATCGCCACGCTTGGCAGGCGGGTTGGCGATCGCAGTATGGTATGGTGGTGGAATGCATAGAGAACGCTGCTGCCCATTCTCCGGTACGCGCCTTAGTCGCCTTTTACGACACCCACGGGAAGTATGGGGTGGTGGTATTCTTTAAGTCCGGCACCACACAGACAACGGAGTGTGATACCGCGGCCGAAATGGAGCAGCGCATAAGAGACGCTTTCGCATCGTTGAACCAAAAAATCAATGAGGATGTGACAATGATGCCTCGTCTCCATGCCGAAACCCTGCGTCGAGCACAACTGTGCGTGCAGCTCGGAGGCAACCACTTCGAACCATACCTTATACGACCCGAGAGACTTTAATTTAGGTAAGTGACTAAATACTTTAATTTTTGATAGGTATTGAATTTGTGTTTAAATTTTTTGATAGGTGTGTTTGTGTGTGTATTGTATTATGTTGTGACGTTGCAAAATAGATACGTTTGTTGTCGTTCTGTGCAGGCTCGTGGAGCGTAGTCTTCGCGTCACTAGATGGCGTTAGGGTCGTGGTGTATCATGAACATAGATAGTAGTCACAAATCGATAAGATTTATTTAGTCTGTGGAGGAATATTCTGGAGTTCGAACTAACAGATAGCGTTAGAAAAGCAAAAGGAGGTTTCCGTTATTTGGACTCATTACTCGAGCGAAAAGGCTGATTGAGCCAATTGAGCGGGACTTATTCCTGGTGGAACCTGAACGTTCCCAAATAACCCGATGGGGTTTTGTTAGGAGTGCTTGAAGCTGAATCCTGTCTGGCTGTTAAGCTAGCCTCTTATTTTTCCGGTCGGTGCTATGCGCGACTAAGTCGTGAAGCCTTGGAGCAGCCCTGAGATCAGGAGATTGGAAATTGATCCGGGCGCCGGCAACTTTAAGGTTGTCCCTTGTGGTGTGGTCTTCTGTTGTCGAAGAAGGCCTTACCTAGCCGAATCCAGGTGATGAGGGAAGTTCGCCGCTCCAGGTAACGCAAGCGTCACCGTTTATGCCCGTAAGCCACGTTCTACGTGTGTTCGCAGGTTTATCCTGCGAGCGACGCTAAGGGCCGGAAAGCCGTCAACTGAGAGGGTCTGAGAGCGTTAACTGACGGTTTTATTTATACCGAGAGAACATTTAGTTGATCTATAGTGTCATAATTTAATCTATGAGAGAGTTAGGCCTTTTGTAGGAACTAGGTGCTAAGACCAGTTTCTATAAAGTATTGTGTCTCGGGTTTGCTTTGCATAATCTTTATTTTCCCTATATGAGCACAATCCAATAGGTTGATACTAAACTTGTACGGTTGAGCTATAAGTTATTAAGTGGTTCATCTCACGGACTCGATATAGCGATTCTGAGAATTTGTCATTGTCTCATGCAGGCGTACACTCCGCACAGTGTTGTTTTTGCCTCGAAAAACGGACATCCTCTTTTTATTAACTTATCCGATAGAACAAGTTATTTTAAAAGTAAGAGTAAAATACCCGTGTTCCAATTTTACAAGAAACACGAGTAAAAAATGTTTTAACTTTTTTTTTTACTTTTCTAAATTAATTAATTACAAAAAAAATACGCATTATTTTAACCTTTTCTTTATTATGTGTAATAAAACTATAGTAAAGGTATTTGAAAAAAAAAAACAAAAAAATACAAACTAGTACAGATGTAAAGAAATATGCGTTTTTTGTGTTTTTAGAAATTGATTTTTCATGGTTGAATCTTTGCTTAGTTGGATTCAATATTTATTGTAAATCATATTTAGACCCAAACCAATCACTGAAAAAATTAACACATCCAAATCTCGCGGTATCTAGGAGTTATTCACTTCTAAAGTTTTTTCTGATAATTTTGATTTTAGGGTCATCACTTCACAAAAATAATATTTTTTGTTTGTAGGTTCAAATTTTGTTGGATTTCATCATAGATTAATACTTACGTATACATATTTACACCCACACTCATAAATTTTACAAATAATATTTTTATATCTTTTTATTAGTTTTACTTCGAACTAATCATACAACTAAAGTTAATTATTTATACTAATTTTTTCATGCTTTATGTCAAGCCGGAGACGAACAGGGTGCAGCACACCTTACACGAAACATTTCGAGCTACTTTAGACCACCTAGGTAAATCTATTAGACCTAAGTCTAAGACAACAGTTGCAAACGAATAATTGACTTTGAAAACTTGCCAAGTTGCATGATTTAAGTCAAGGGGGTACTCCGCCCGGGTCAGCGGGATTGTCCAAAAGGGTTACCGCTGGCCCGGAAAATAAAGGGCTAAGGAAGGAACATGGGTAGGTTTAAGTCGGTAAGAGTCCGACACTCCCTTCCGCTCCACCCAGAGCGGGAAGGGCCATTTGATGATTTCGCAACCAAAAAAAAAGGGGTACTCTGCGTTTCCACCATATAGGCAAGTACATGTAGCAAAAAAATTATGTTACCCAACACCTCCAGTACAAGTATCTGAAAGAGAGGCTTTTGTAACGTTATATGGTCTGCTCTCCCACACTTTTTCAAAGATCGTTCTTTCATGTGTCGATATTATTTCTTTACACTGTTCCTAAAAAAATACACAAACATTGAACTGTATTTTCGAAGGATCTTGGGGATTTGATGGGAGTACAGGTCAATAATTTTATAAACAAAGCTTCTCCAAAGATCGAGAAGACGAAAGCAGCCTGTTTGCCGCCACATTTATTCCTTTACGAATAACTACAGATACCGGTCATATTTTGTGGATGAACCCTACATCTCATTCTTACAGGTTTTGTCGCCCGTTACATATTCAGTATCGTAAAGAGAGCAAAAATGTAATACTTGCCGAAAAAAAATGGGTAGACGGCCAAATAACAGAAATAGACAGCATTTGCGTCAAATCATCAAAAAACGTAACATTAACAACAAAAATTCAACTTTACTTGACCATTACAGACGGTGAAGTGCTCAATATAGGTAATCACTAACACTTTATCACAACTAAGATGCCCATTTCGTAAGGCGACTTCCTTTCAATTTAATAAGTTAGACATTGTGCTTTCTCAAGCCTCAGATGAATCGCTTATAAAGTACGGAATAAGTCCTTTGCACGCGTGGATACGTGTCTTAGAATTCTTGCTTTATCTAGGATACAAGATGCAAGTAAAACAATGGAGGATACTCGTACCTCAATTCCCCGGAGCATAAAATTGTGGAAGAAACTAAAAAAAAGGTGCAACAAGAAGTAAGAGAAAAAATGGGGCTTCTGGTTGATGTGGTGCGGCCTAATGCAGGCACCACCAACGATGGTAATACTGCTCGCATAGCATAATAGCATTGTCTAACAAAAACCGTAGAACGTTTGCAGACATATTAAACATTCCTCAATGGCTACATGATGATTTATATACAATATTAGTAGTTTTATCTTGTGGGCTACCAGTTGATATCGAAAAATTTGGGGATTCTTGTATGTCACTGGCTATAAAGTACGTCCAAAATTTTGAATGGTATCTTATAATGGTTACCTTGCACAAAATTTTAGTCCATGGTAAAGACATCATGCAAAACTCTGCAATGCCTGAGGGTTTACTTTCAGAACAAGCGGGATAAGCAAGAAATAAGTTTTGGAGGTCAGACAGAGAGCATCATGCTCGAAAGTTTGATAGAGTTACAACCATGACTGCCGGGCATTACTAACGTCAGATCCATTTATTTCGAATGTCAGATTAAAGCAAAGGCAAGCAAAATTATGACGGATGCTATTACCGCCCGCTTTTGTTGAAACCGTACAAAATACGTGGTAGAGGTTGTGGTCCAAGATAGCGATAGCTTAAGCACAAAATACAGAGAGAGTACAGAAGGAAATCACATGTATGTACTTCATTTGTTGTCAAATTTGGCTTATGAACAAAAACAAAACTGAACGAACAAAACTGTCGTGGTAGTGGCACTCATATCTAGTTGTTTGATTTATTGTTGAACTTATTCTACAATATTAAAACAAAACAATAAACATAGTATTACAATACAAAAAGTTTACAGAGCAAAAATATATAAAATTTTACATTTGTCAATTTTCACTATCGAAAATCCCTAATAACTTCAAAACGGATTACCCTATTTACACAATTTGTTTTGCCCTATCCGTTTTAGACCTAAACCTATCAAAACACACTAAAAATAACACAATATCTACACAAACAAAAAATCATGTTTTCAACTTACGTAATAGTTGGTGGCGTGAATTTACCTTACAAAAAAGTTACTTCGTTTATACTGATTCAAAATAGGAAACTATTATATAAATCTAGCTTAGATAGCCATTTTTATATTTCTCCTTTTTTGCACTTCATAGGCGCGTGTCTCAAGCGGATAGCACTTGCGCTCGCACCAGTCCCAACCAGTCCGAGATAACGTGTCCGTGAGCGGGGTCTATGTGTGCGTTGCTCGAGCGCACTTTGTATCTAGATTGACTTCTGTACTCTGTATTTTGTGGCTAAAGTGACGAAGAAGACGTAATGCAAAATCTTAAGGTACTGAATTTTTACCTACGGAAAATGAAAATTAAAGTAGGTATTTAAGCATGTGAAGTCTGTAAATATTTGTAATAATAGGTACGTATTTACAGAATTGTAATCATTAGAATCATTAATGCATCTTCTCATCACATCCTAAAAATAAATATATAAAAAAACAAAAATAATATATAAAATATAGTAGGCCACCGGTATCGGGAACAGGGTCCCATTATTATGGTATTATTATTTTTTTCAATAAAAATACATTTTTTTTAAATACGACTTCTGCCAACCCTAGCGCCTAAATTTCAGAATCCTGTAAATCCTAGATACCATAAGATTTGGATATGATATTTTAAATTGGTACTTCTTAGTGTCATAGCAACAGCTTGTCTCAATATTGAATCCAAATGCCATGAAATAAGCCCATAAAAAAATGAAATCGAAAATATGTAAAATGCGATGTTACTCACTACACCGGCTCGATAAAAATTGATAATTTGTTTGATAATTTACTTAATATAGAGCATTAAGTAATTGCAATCAAATATGTAACAAAAACGGATTGGATCTAAAGTTATTGCGATTTCTATGGTTTTTATGGAAACCATAGAAAAAAAATAAAAAAAATTATATCTCTAGATTGGGACAAAATTGTCACACGGGTATTTTACTCTTACTTTTAAAATAACCTGTTCTGTCGGATAAGTTAATAAAAAGGGGATGTCCGTTTTTCGAGGCAAAAACAATACTGTGCTCCGGTACGACCAGGTACGGAGACTGGTTGTATGGGAGTGAATGCCCAGGTGTTTGGGGAAAGATTGTTATTACTTTGGTGGCTCGCCACATTATTTATTTATGTACCTTCATTTGTGTATTCTTACAATAAACTTTGTATTGTGTAATTAGGTACTTGTTTACTGGAATCTTTCCCTAACTGATTATATACCTTATAAATTTACTGAAGCGAGGCCAGCGCAGTAGGCAGAGCAAAAGCTCTTTCATCCTGTAAAGGTCGGGTTACAATGTATTTATTCCAAACGTCCCGAAGTACCTACTAGTATGAATGAACAACGCGCGGACATTGCAATTCTCGCGCAATATAGGGTCGCGCGCGTATCGCAATGTTCGTTATACATTGCGTAGCCGAAATAAAATTGTAAATTGAAAAACGTTCACCTATCATTTCCGGGAAAATATTTCACTATCAAAATGTTAACAATACCAGTCTGAATTCATACTTTTCGTTTTTGCCAACCTGTCAATTACACGGTGTATAAAAGGGGAAAATATTTTTTTTTATAATTACGACATGACGTCTAATTTTTTCGTCATAGATCTCACTGAAGAACCTGTTCATGTGCAGGTGGTAAGTAGCTTGCCATCAGCGGAACATCGCTATGAAACCAGACGAAAAAAAATTGATGGTCCATCAATGCAGCCACCACCACCTCCAACATCTATTCCTGGTCCAAGTCTGCCTGGTAAATTGACGCAATTATACAAAACAACATTGACAAACACGGAGGCTAAAAAAAAAGATCTGCTTAAACTCTGTGAAAAAAAAATTATCCCTGAAGAATATCATGGCTGGTTTGTTGGTTTAAAGACAGATAGTTCACAAATCGATTGCATACCAGAGCCTTCAATTTCTGACTCTTCGGATGAAGATTAGGATGAAATATTTAGAGACTTTTTATTGCTTTTTTCATAGTTTTTTTTTAAAATGTGTACACTGTCTAATAAAAATATTAATGGCATGCTCTCCTACCGTAATTGTTGTTTCATTATCGTAACGTTGATCGTAACCTATCTAACCGTTATTTTCCTCTAAAATAGCTGTAATTATGTGTTTTTAATTGATTTTAAACTACTAAATGTTACTTTTGTATTATTTTTCATATCACTTGAGAGGTAAAAGCAACTAGTTTTTTGGTTTTTCCCTTTTTTCTCAAAAACAGAAAGGCCTATAAATACCAATGACTGAATGACACCAATTCACAATTAAATAAATACTTTTGAGCTTACCCGTACCTACTGTTATTCTTTATTTCATGAGTTATGGTAATTCTGTCAATACACAGCTAAAACCAACTAAATGAGGGGGTCTGTAAGAAAAACTTGCCTTTTTTGTGTAAATTATAATTGGTTTTTATGCCTGAAATATACATTATTATAAACCTAATTAAACAGGTAATCAACACATGTTTAATGACTAGAACAAATCTTCTGTTAAATACATAATTAGGAAACACTAACTTTCAAAACGCATTAACTCAAAACTACAATTCCCTGGGTTAGCTGATATTTGCACTAACCCGGCGATAGGCCTGAAATTCCTTTGTTCCGAATTCAAAAAAACTGGCCAAGTGCGAGTCGGACTCGCACACGAAGGGTTCCGTACCACAAGGCAAAACCGCCGAAAAAAACATGTTTGTTGTATGGTAGCCCCCCTTAAATATTTATTTTATTTTAATTTTATTATTTATTATTAAAGTTAAAATACAATTGAGTATTTTGTGAATATTTCAAGTGCCTACCTGTTGCCGTTTTTGATATCGAGCAAAAAAGAGCAAAAAAATCGCGTTTGTTGTATGGGAGCCCCCCTTAAATATTAATTTCGTTTTGTTTTTAGTATTTGTTGTTATAGCGGCAACAGAAATACATCATCTGTGAAAATTTCAACTGTCTAGGTATCGCGGTTCTTGAGATACAGCCTGGTGACAGACAGACAGACAGACGGACAGACGGACAGACGGACAGACAGCGAAGTCTTAGTAATAGGGTCCCGTTTTTACCCTTTGGGTACGGAACCCTAAAAAGTAAGTACAGCTGATTTCGCTCATAAAAAAAAAACTGTCATGTTCTATTTTGCTCATAGGACAAACCGAATGTACCATAGATGTTCATCTGAAGCGTAGCATCTCTACCTAATCTGTGCCTTCTCGCTCGCTCGTCGTGTGTGCGCTTGTGTGGCTAGCGCCGCGTCAAAATATTCGACACGGAGTGTTTTATTATTGAAGTACAAGAAAGACCTGAGTGAAGTCGAAGGAATACGCCAATCGGGAATTAAAAGCGAAGTTATGGATGGAGATAGGACAGGAAGTGGTTGCTAATTGGGCTGATTTAGGCCCAGAAGAAAAAAACAGAGCTGGTAAGTTTACTTATTATTTTATTTCTTATTTTAATGTATCATCCTGTTTTGCCAAGGAACCGCTCCAGGGCCAGGGAAATGTTCGATTTAGATCACGCCTCATTAGCACAATATAAAAAAAAAGAGAGCGCACCTAAAAATACTCCTGTCGATGATATAGCAATGGGTTACAATTCGGCACAAAACGTATTTACACCTGCTCAGGAAAACGAGATTGTCACGTATGCAATCAAGTCAGCTGATATTTACTGTGGGCTAACCTCTAAGGATATGAAAAAACTGGCTGTGTTTGATTGTACGCTACGAACTCCGAAGGCCTGCTACATGTGACGAACATGAGATTGCCGGTGTAGAGTGGTTCCGTGGATTTTTAGACCGCCATCCAGAATTGTCTGTCAGGTGTGCTCAAGCAACAAGCTTGACACGAGCGACGAGTTTTAATAAAAATAATGTGGATTAATTTTTTGATAATTTGGCAATGGTTCTTGATCGTGACAATTTTGAACACAAAGATATATACAATGTAGGTGAAACGGGAATAACAACAGTGCAGAAACTGAATCGAATTGTGGCCAAGAAAGGAACTAGACAAGTGGGTGCACTGACATCTGCCGAACGTGGAACGCTGGTAACAATCACTGTTGCAGCTAACGCGACTGGCAATGTACTTCCACCAATGTTCACGTTTCCACGAGTTCGTTATCAAACCCATTTTTTGAGAGATGGTCCTGTTGGTAGTGTCGGTACCGCAAATAAATCAGGGTGGATGCAAGAAGAAGTTTTGTTTTTCTACAATATTTTCAAAGACACAAATTGCACTTTAGCTCACAAAGTCTTATTGCTACTGGACAATCATGCTTCACACGTGACAATCAAATGCATTGACTATTGCCGTGACAATGGCATCGTCATGCTTTCTTTTCCTGCACACTCCTACGCACCAGCCATAAGTTGCAGCCATTGAACCGCTCCGTATATGGACCTTTCAAAAAAGCCGTGAACACGCCATGCGACGGGTGGATGAGGGCAAATCTTGGTAAAACAATGAGCATTTATGATATTCCAGGCATAGTCGCCACTGCGCTTCCTCGGGCTTACCGGCTTCCCGGCTTTACTCTAAGTAACATTCAAGCTGGGTTTCGAGTTTCTGGAATTTAATAATAGGCAAATATTCAGTCATTTAGATTTTGCACCCTCATGTGTCACGGACAGACCAAACCCGAATATACAAGATTTAGATATTTCACAGCCAATTTCTTCCGCCGCAGCTGAGCGTCGAGTGGAATTCCCACGGACAAGCTTGAGGGCTCCACGACCAAATTCTGCGGCAGAAATTTAAGTCTTTCCTGTATCTTCTGCGAGTTGCTCAGTGAATCCTTAGCCAAGTTCCCCTGTCATACCTGTGACGGAAATTCAACATGACCTAATCAGCCCGATAACTCTACAACAGCCAGTCTGCTGCAGGACTTGAAGCCGCTGTTCCATCTTCTCCGATTCGATTCGCTCAGTGACTCTTCAGCCAAAATCCACTGACATACCTGTGTCGGCATTACAGCCTGACCTTACCAGCCTGATGACGCCGCAACAGCCAGTGTCTGCCGCAGGAATAGCAGCACCATCTTTTCCTTCACCAAGCGTTTCCATGACTTCACCATCAAGTCTTGTACAAAACAACAACCAACCTTCAACAAGTAAATTTTTGCCAGAATGCATCAGACCATTTCCTAAAGCACCACCCAGGAAAACTACAAAAAACGCAACAAAAAGGAAATCTACTGTTTATACATATACTCCGGAGAAAGAAAACATCAGAATACAAACCGAAAAGAGGGACAGAAAAAGAAATGCCAGCAAGATAAAGACAAACATGAATAGGGAAGAAAAGAAAAAGAAGACTAACAAAACTACCGAGAATTAAAAAAAAAATCAAAAAAAATCAAATTAAAAAAGAAATCATCAAAAAGAACCCCAAAGACTTCTAGCCCAGAAGATGAAGATACTGACACAGAAATGCCACAATTTCCTGAGTGTGATGATGAATATGACGTCACAGAAGATAACGCAACAAAAAGGAAATCTACTGTTTATACATATACTCCGGAGAAAGAAAACATCAGAATACAAACCGAAAAGAGGGACAGAAAAAGAAATGCCAGCAAGATAAAGACAAACATGAATAGGGAAGAAAAGAAAAAGAAGACTAACAAAACTACCGAGAATTAAAAATAAAAAATAAAAAAAAATCAAATTAAAAAAAAAATCATCAAAAAGAACCCTATAGACTTCTAGCTCAGAAGATGAAGATACTGACACAGAAATGCCACAATTTCCTGAGTCTGATGATGAATATGACGTCACAGAAGATATTCAATTGGATTCATCAAGTTATGAATCGTCTGCATCAGAAAATGAAGAAGAGCCCACTCTTCAGACAGAAGATTGGGTGATAGGTCAATATACAGGATGAATTTTTAGTCACCGTCCAAATTTTTCTAGGCATTAGGCATCATTCACTAACTCCATTTTTGAAAAAAAATCGATACGTAAAATTTTCATATTAAATCATTTTCACGAAAGAATTATCCGCTCTGCGTGGTCACAAGTTAAATGCTATTTTTACTACACTTGCCGCGCAAACATTCAATGAAAAGGGCAGCGCACACCCCGCTTACCCCCGCCCCGCTACACCTGCACGACACATCTATCATTAGTCGGCCCCGCGCACCCTTTCGCGACGCAAGCGCTTACTTCCGTGTTCCCGCGCATCCCGCCGGCGGCGCCCCGCGCTATCGTGAATTTATTTAGAATGTATTCCTACCGCGAGTATTACGAAATGGTGCGATCTTACATACTAAGTGGTGAAAGCTTGAACGGTGCCCAGAAACTGTACGAAGCAGAAAGTATTCCTCGCCTTCGCAATCAAGGGATATATCCTTCAGTACCTAATCGCCAAACAATTTTGGCCGCAAACCAGAGGCTATTAGACCATGGCCAATTTATAGTTCCTACACACGCTCAAGGACGTGGCAGGCCGAGACTCGCAGTAGAGATCGAAGAAGATATCTTCGATTGCTTTGAACGGAGCCCTAGATCCAGTACGCGAGATGCAGCGCAGCGCTTCGGCGTAAGCCAATATGCCGTGGAAACTTCTCCATACTGCTGGGTTGCATCCGTACCATTTTCAAAAGGCACAGGCCTTGAACGACGCAGACGCCGTTCCCCGTCGAGCCTTCTGCGAGTGGCTGATCGCATACCCCGACGCTAACATTTTGTGGAATGACGAGGCTTTGTTTACTCGAGTGGGGCTGTATAATCAGCATAATGAACATTGGTGGTCATTTCGAAACCCACACATGATACGAGAAACTTATCACCAAGTGCGGTTTAGCGCAAATGTGTGGGCTGGAATTGTCGGCAACAGAATACTGTAATACATATTTCCAAGCCGGATTGGGAAGCCCAAAGCCTAGACCAATTAAAAGAGCAAATTGTACGTGCATTCGATCAAGTGAAAAGTGACACTGTAGTGCTCAACAAAATAAAAAATAATGTGCAAAAACGTGCAAGACTCTGTTTAGAGAGAAACGGTATGCATTTTGAACATTTATTAAAGTACTGTTAATGTGATTGTTCTAAGATGATTTTGATTAAATTTTTAATTATTTGTACAAAAGTTGATTCAAAATTTTTAAATACGCCTAATAGCAAAACGTTTTGGCACGGTTTTAATAAGGTCTAAAGTTCTTATTTATCTAATTTATTTGTAATTGATTAATTAAGGATTACATTCTAATCATAGTGATCATAGCACAAACCTTTTGCTTATTGACGGTCCTAAGCCCGTGAAAGTATGAAGGGAAAAGAACATCGGGCGTTTTTTACCCGATTTTTTAAAAGTCGCGAACATAAACCAAAACATTTTTAAATGATAGTGTTTGCAATCATATTTAATATTGTGTAGTTATTTTGATTCACAATAATGGGGAAATGGAAATAATTAGTAAAATGAAAAACATATTTTATGTTGACTATTTTTCCTAATTACTAAACGACCGCTCAGTAAGTTAAAATATCACTCCGTGGTATTTTTGTAAACCCAATCAGACTAAATCCGTCAAGTTGATGTGCATGTTTCGTTCTCACTCTCGCCCATAGTCCTAAAACTGGTTTATGTTGCGCTCGCGCAGGTAGCTAGCTTATCTTACTACATCGCAGTCCTTTGTCATCCGTCGTAGCGATCTGTGTTTTACTGTGTTCCCATTGTGGTCTGAGTCAACTAATTACCTACTGCTTGTTTACTGGATTTCGTTTGCTTTCGAGTTCGATTTTGTTGTGAAATGGAACGACAAAATAGTTGTGTGTCGTGTGAGCGATCTGTTCTACGTCGTAGAAGACACCGTCTTACTCAAATGTTTTTCGAAAAATATCGTGACTATGCAGTACTATTATTACAAGAAATAATGCCACGGGAGGTGAGTTAATTATATTATAGAACATTAATTATATGTAAATACTAGAGTTTGTTCAACTTTTGCGCAGCGACAGAGCTTCTATTTATTCTCCTAGATATAGTTTTATATCGTTTTATATAGTTGACGTCATCATAGGACTCCTTTTCAACCATTGAAACTGTTCGTTTCCTTGGTCATAGTGTATTACGTTGTGACATTTATTATTATGATTATCAATAAATAACAGTAAAATAAACTTGTTACAGATTGTTTTTGATGGTACACTATCAATATGCAATCCTTGCTGGCTGAGATTTTATCGCGCATTGCAAGCCCGGCCAGTAGATGATCCATTACCCCAGCAAGTTCAAGAACCATTACATCAGCAAGTACAAGAAGAACCATTACCCCAGCAAGTACAAGAAGAGGAAGTCCAAGAAATAGTAGTTAACGTTCAACAACAACAAAACATTGGCATTATGACTATTCCTGGATATTTGCGTGTATCTAATACTGCTCGACGCTGTGTTTTTCAAAACTGCAGAAATGTACCAGCAAATGCTGTGCCAAAATATGTTAGGTTACATTTATTTCGTATGAATAAGCTATTCATACCAAAACTTGCTCGAGTTTGCCAACCCCATATGGTAAGCAATGAATGGGAAGATCTACTTAATGTGCAAATACCTCTACATGAACACTTTAACAGTGCTCATGTTCTCGATATTATCGAGCTGTATGAATGGAAATTGGAACGAGGAACTCAGTTGGACTTCGAAAATATTGAGGAGATAGATGACAATGAACTATATTTTTATACAGGTATGGATAAAATTCAATTTAATAGAATTTTGAATCAAACATCTCTTCGTGACAGAACCAACAGTTCTGCTACTGTTTTAGGACTGTATTTAGTTAAAATAAGAACGGGTGAACCAGACGAACGTGTAGCTTCTATGTTCAATATGTCGAGAAGAACATTGGAGCGAAAATTAAAAATAGCTCGAGAATGTTTATCTGAAGAGTTTGTTCCCCGACATCTGGGTCTGGATCACATGACGAGAGAAGATGTAGTAGCTCGCAACTTAACCATCCCGAGTCATATTTTTGGAGGTAACCAGAATGAACCTGCAGCCATTCTTGTGTGTGATGGAACATATATATGTCGGAAACGTCATTAGTACGGGAGCTGACTTGACAACCGGAATCGGAACGCTAGCGCCATCTGGTGGCGCTGACAGAGTCTGGCCTGAGTTCGTGGGGGGTCGACGCTGGAAGGCAGCGTGAGAAGAACGGTGGAGCTCGCTTGGACATTGGACATCGTACGAACAACATGTGCTCAGAAACTGTCGGCGTTCCGTATCTGGTTGTGTCGTGTACCTACCTAGTGTGTAATTTGCTAGCGTGATTAAATTGTTTGTGAAATTATAATCTCATTTGAAATGAAAACCGTTTTTCTATTGCGCATTATCCAACACACAACCCACTGTAGCCCACTGTAGCCCACTCTAATTCAAATATGGCTGATAATAACGAGACACACTATACTTTCCCCTACATCAGAACTGGGATTAGTGTTGGTTCATGCGCAAAATCAGAACGCTTATAATTAAAGTGACCGATGACATTTGATAAACAAAGTGCAAACATGCGAACGCTTATTAAATAATCGTGTGGATCTGTCCAAGTTCGACCCAGACAAACCAGATACGGATGCACGATCATAGTACATGTTGTTTTGGGCATAGGCTGTATGCAGAAATACCTTTGCACAGTGACGCGCCAGTTGCGCCCTACCGCCACGTTAAGAAAAAAAAAGTGTGTCTGTAACCGGCGTTTGAGTTCGTCGTATCCTGTTTTCGTAATAAGAACACACGGTAGGACGCGTCATGTGCAAACGTAACATCACCCAGTACGATAACTGATTTGTGTTTTGCTGAAAATTCATTGCAAGGAGGTCAACTTGTGTGTGGCCGTCATTAAGGCGCACAAAGGGAGTCAAGGTCGTGGCGTGGAGCTACCAGTGACATGGAGTGACAAGCCAAGCAGCCTGCAGCCGTCAGTGAAGCCCTTCGTGTGCTGCAATTGAGGGAATCCAGGACATGTCGCGACATGTCATGGGCCGCGGCCCGGTGCACGAGCAGTGGCAGCCAGGCGGATGGTGGAGGTGGACCGCGTGCTGCAAGCAGCAGCGGCGAGTGGACGTTTGCGTCGTATAGCTACTCTCAGGCACGTTAGAAAATAAAGGTGAGCTGTATTGTTTTGTTTACGATTCTGGTGCTGAATGCTCGTTAGTAAAAGCGAGTTGTGCAGCCAAATTAAGTGGCAAATGATTTAATAACGTTGTTGCATTGACTAGTATTGGTCAAACGCGTGTATTCAGCACAGAACAAATCATATGTAGCGTTGCAATTAGCAAGCAAAGACTTAAGATTTTATACCCGACATTTACTGGCAAAGTAATATTATGATATGACAAATAAAGTAACATGTTGAACAGACCTAGTTTAAGTTTATTTTGATAAAGGCTCGTAGGCTTGTGACTCGTTTGGGTGGTGTGTAACTGGATGGAGGTTACATGTGGAGGTGACCTGATAGAGGTTGCCTGTTGTGTTAGTAACCGGATGGAGGTTACGTGTTGAAGACCGGATGGAGGTCGTTTGGTTTGATGCTTATGACTGGATGGAAGTTATAAGTGTGATGATATGGAGACCCAATGGAGGTCAGAGCATGAGCGCTGCAATATTTTAATGAACTTTCTATTATTTGAATGAGTATGGGTGTCGTTCAACATGTCGCTTTGAGAGAAAGAGTTGGTAATGATTTTCATTAAAAGTAATTAATAAAAATTAAATTCTTTATTGCGAGTAACCATGAGACCCATACAGTGTTAGTAACAATAAACTAAACTTACAGTTACAGTTAGTGATACAATTACAACAATTTTCGCTTTGACTAGATACTCAAAGTTTGTTTACATGGCTCTGGTCATTGGATGTTTTGCTATGATTAATCAAAGTTTGTTTAGTTAATTTAGAGGTATTGTTTTGTAAAAACAATGAGAAGAGAATTAAAGCTTTCGGTTTTCAAAAGTTAGAAGCCGTAAGTGGTCAGGATTGGCCGAGTGGAACATGCACTGCTGTTGGTTTTTTTTTGTGGTTACAGGTTGGCGCGCGGCGGCGTGTGCGGGCGGGATGGCAGTGTCGGGCGGCGCTGCATTCTTTGGATCTCCTGTGGGAGTGCTCGCTGATCAGGGACGGTGCTTTTCGTGCAAGAGGTTTCACGACTTCTGCCAGAGAGGCAGTGACGGCGAGTGGATTGTCTACGAATCTGGTGAGCCGTTTTCATTTTGTTTTGACTCTGGTACTGAGTGCTTCCCTGGTAGATAACAGTAAAAATGGTTACATTGTTGGGTGTGGCCCAATCTAATTTACAATGCAATTTTAAATAAGCTCACGTTAGTTAAAGAATGATGTCAGTAGGTCATGTACCAGTCGAAGTAGATAGTGATCACAGTGGTGATGAGCAATGAGCAAGCCTATGTAGTGGGAGCCACGCGAGTAGGTGTTCTCTAACGGGCGCGGGCGTAGTAAATTTGTGTGTAGTCACAGGGTGATGGATGTGGATCCATGCGCTGGATGTGTGAGAGCAATGTGGATTGCTGGTCGGCCGGAGCGCCGTGGCGTTAGAGTGGTTTACTCGTGTGTGGGTTTCCAGGTGCCTAAGGCTCTTAGTGAAAAAGATTATTGTTGTAATGTCGATAACGATGGTACATGGCTATGGTTGATGTTTTTTTTTTGCTATGATTGATTACAGTTTGATTACATGGCTGTGGTTGAATCAAGTACGCTCATGACGCTAAGGCACATGCCATGGCACAGGCCAAGGGATCAGAGTATTACTGACGAATTTGAGGAAAGCCAAGTAAAAGTCTTGTTGATGAAACAGAGCAGAGATTAAGTTGTGTGTGTGTGTGTGTGTTGTGTAGGGTTTTGTGAGAAACCACAAAGTCTGTGAGTGACTTGGCGATCCGAGGGGATGCGCAAATGAATGGTTGAGTAACAGGAGGTTACTTGATAGTATGAGACATGCACCTTAGTTGATTATTTAGTTTGTGATCTTGAGATTTGTTAATCAAATAAGGAGTAATGCTCTGAACTCTGCAATTTTTTAGGTTGTTCGAATTTTCATTGTGTTTTTGCCTGTACCATATTGGTCAGGAGTGACCGAGCTATGTGATACTTTGCGGGTATGTTTGTTTACAGATTAACACACGAGGACGTGTGTATCGCAGGATGACCGTGTCGGAAACGTCATTAGTACGGGAGCTGACTTGACAACCGGAATCGGAACGCTAGCGCCATCTGGTGGCGCTGACAGAGTCTGGCCTGAGTTCGTGGGGGGTCGACGCTGGAAGGCAGCGTGAGAAGAACGGTGGAGCTCGCTTGGACATTGGACATCGTACGAACAACATGTGCTCAGAAACTGTCGGCGTTCCGTATCTGGTTGTGTCGTGTACCTACCTAGTGTGTAATTTGCTAGCGTGATTAAATTGTTTGTGAAATTATAATCTCATTTGAAATGAAAACCGTTTTTCTATTGCGCATTATCCAACACACAACCCACTGTAGCCCACTGTAGCCCACTCTAATTCAAATATGGCTGATAATAACGAGACACACTATACTTTCCCCTACATATACATATACGTGCAAAAAAGCTCCAACTTCCTTTTTCAGAGGAAAACATATAGTCTGCACAAATTCCGCAACCTAGTAAAACCCTTTTTAATTGTATGCACAGACGGCTATATTGTAGATGTATTAGGCCCGTACCCAGCCATTACTACGGATGCCGAAATAATGAGTCACATGATGCAGGACGCCGCTTGGCATTGGTTTCTGAACGCGAACGACATTTTTATATTGGACCGCGGCTTTAGAGACTCTATTCCTGCCATTGAAGAGCATGGATATGATGCGCATATGCCACCAACAAGAGCAAGAGGAGAGCAGTTAAGCACAGTAGATGCAAATAAATCACGGCTAATAACTATGTGTCGTTGGGTGGTTGAAACGATTAATGGTCGCTTTAAAAAGGACTTCAAGATATTCCGCCATGTTTATTTTAATGTAGCGTTGACAAATATGATGACCGATTTTAAAATAACTGCAGCACTCATCAATGCCACTCATCGACCATATAGAGATAACGCTCATGCCGCACAGTTTATAAATATAATAAATGAGAACATAAATAGAGAAAACGAATTGGCTGATTACGTGATTCGAAACAATTTAAACAGACAAAGAGTCGCATTCATGCCGCTAGATGCAAACAATCCCGAATTAAGAGATTTCCCACAATTGACTTACGACGAGCTACTTTTATTTACCTTGGGAATATACCATTTGAAACTGGCCAAATCTTATTGCCACGAACACATGCGGCCAAACGGAGTGTATATAATGGAATTATACCATCGCAGAGAGTTGGTCGAAAATAAAATATTAATACGAGGCAGAATACAGTCCCGTCACATAAGAGCAAAACGCTATTATACATATCTACTAATAAATCCGGCATTGCAGGGAAGACAAAGCCTCGAGGGCTATTACTGTTCCTGTATACACGGCCGCCGCACTGTTGGGAGTTGCGCGCACATCGCCAGTGTATACTTTTTATCTTGGGCTGTATATCAAGACGAATTTCACACACCTGCGGCGTTTTTAGACGAAACTATTTTAGATTTAGATGCAGCAGAATAAAAGTTAACAGAAAAATATGTTGTTTTAATTATTTTTGATTCCCTTTTTCCTCTTCAATTATTTCCCAAAAACATTTATAAATATTTTTTAAATGTCCATTTTCTCCTTATTGCCACGACCCACAGATATGGGAACTATACCATTGTAAACTAGATTTAATTGCCTATCCACCGTACCTAATTTTATTTTTGTTCGCCGTAGGTAAGTGTCCCATACAAAAATGCCCGATGTTCTTGGCAACTTTGTGTATTATTGTGTTATCATTATCAATGAATTGCGGCGGCGCGCGGGGCGGGCCGGCCCGCGTAACTTCACCTAGCGCGTACGCACGGCGCGGCAGTGTTCAGAAACAAACTTTTTATAGATAACTTTGTGATGTGATATCTCAATATTTTTGTATTGAGTGATTCTAAAAGAAAAAACACGTATTCAATGATTTTCGCCAAAGATTAATATATCAAAATTTGGACGGTGACTAAAAAATCATCCTGTATTATATCCATGAAAAATCTGGTACACCGATATGTAGGGCAGATTAAATCAATAACAGAACATGGATATATTGTAAGATTTGCTAAAAAGATCTGGGGGCACGGGAGTGCCCCCGCCAAGACCAGCCAAGCGAAGCGCAAGGGCACTACCTACCTTTTCTCGAAGCACTTCGTTGTATTTTTGAACCCTCTTAACTTGGGTTTGGATTATACCAGATAAACAAAATTTTCGGAATATGATGCCAGTGGTTGACTTATTAAACCTATACGGCCTTATTACAAAACAAGATTTATCTATAGACCCAGGTTTGAAACATCCAGCTATTTTTAAATTCCGAACTATAATCCGACGAGGCTAAAGTTCTTATTACAAAAACTGACGTTACACCCGAGTCTAAGTTGTCAATTTTGCATTAAGAACTTTACGTTTGTCGGAATAAAGTTCAAAATAGAGTAACTGGCTTGAAGGTTTAGACTAGGTCTAAAATTAGATCTCGTTTTGTAATAAGACGGATAAAGTTTCAATTGCATAGCTCTTATACTTTAGATTTTATTGATATCTAAAATACCCTGATTTCGTCACTGACTCACTGACTGATGATCATCAAAATTCTTAAGGTACTTCCTGAAGTCCTAGAAAGCTGAAATTTGGTATGTAAGCTAGTAATAGTACACAAACAACAAAAAAATATTAAAACTTCAAATTTTTACCCCCCAAAAAAAAAAAAATTCCGTAAATTTTGATGCTAGAGGTCTGAAAATTTATATAGGGGGTCCTTGTTATAAATAAACCCCAAAAAAAGAAAGAAAAAATGAACAACAGCAAAAATACTCGTATAAATATCATAAGCAACTTACAAAAAGAAATGAAATCCCACAAAAACATTTCATGTTAAATGTTGCCAAGACGAGACCATGTAGCTCGCACTGTCAAAAAGTAATCAGATCTCATGTAGAGCCAAGCTTCTAACTCTACACGCCCCAACTCTACAAGGCCTGTCTTCGCAAACTCTACACCTTAGTCAAAATAATATGGCTTGGCCATTTCGCTACATTCACATGAGCGTAAGGTGAAAAACTCTCATACTGTTAATGGTTCTTGTAGTAACGAAACGGCCAAACCAGATATTTTGACTAAGGTGTAGAGTTTGCGAAATCAGGCCTTGTAGAGTTAGGGCGTGTAGAGTTAGAAGCTTGGCTCTACATGAGATCTGATTACTTTTTGACAGTGCGAGCTACATGGTCTCGTCTTGGCAACATTTAACATGAAATGTTTTTGTGGGATTGATCATTACAAATTTAAATGGCCCGTAAACGATGATATATCCGAAATTACTCGGCTCCACGTGGTAAAAAAAATTGATAGACCTATTATTAAATCTAATAGTAGGCGCGTAATTCTTCTAGAATTTGAAAAATCTTTGAAAAAGTCAAATATTGAGTAACTCAATATTAAAGTATCTCAAAGATTTTTTGGTTTATTTAGTTACTTTGTAAAACAAAGATACTATAAGTCAAAAATTGGCATAATTGTTCCTTCCCTGAAAACTATGAGACTGATTCTACCCAATAACTATTATTTCATACTAGAGGATAGTGTTTTTCATAAATTAAGTTTGTATTTTTAGAAGTATTTATTTCTTTTACTTTGTACCTAGTCCATAATGGAGATTAGTTTTTAAAATATTTATATACTTACCTATGTTCGACTAGTTTTAGGGTATAAATGCCCAAAAAAAATTTTAAGTGTTAAGTGCCAATTAGGTAGTAGTTAGAGCCCCCGCAGACCACAGACTTTTTATCGGCCGATAGTTTGGTCGGGCTCTTAATCAGTACGCAGATGTAAGCAAGTGCGCACACTATGACGATTTGGTATCGGCCGATAAACAAGTTTGATGGGCTTCCCGATTCAATTCAAACTAAACTGTCGGCAAACTATCGGCCGACCGTATAATCAGTATTGGCTCCCTACCACACGCGCACACATGACGATTTTTTAGTCGGCCGACTAAGCCGATAGTTCAGTTCGCTCCGAGCTTTGACAGCGAATGGTCGGCCGCGCGTGTTTTGTAAAATGGCGTCGCCCAATTTTCAGTCGCTTATTTCGGAATCTTCGATCGTAACTTTGATCGAGGAAGTCGAAAAACGCCCTGCACTTTATAAAAAAAACTTAAAAGAGTACTCTGACGTAAATGTGAAGAAAAAACTGTGGGAGGAAGTTTGTGAAGCTGTTGTACCTGATTGATTGGAATGAGCTTAGTGCCCAAGAAAAATCAAATCAAGGTACGATACATTTTTATTTATTTACATTACACTTTATTATATTGACACGGAATTGAGCCTGCAGGAGATATAAAGTATGACGACATGTATTGCCGCACATTATTGATATTATTTCTTCCTCGGTTATTTCCATTTGTATTAAAGTTATTCATGGTACAACTGTAGAGAGTGTCTTTAAAATGTATTCCATCTTTGATTCGTACATAATTGTGTAGGACACAGCAAGCTTTAATAATTTTAACACAAAAATTAATATTTACGTCAATTGGACGGTGAAAAATGCGCCATTTGTTAGCTAGAATCCCGAAAGTACATTCAACCATGCGTCGAGCTCTTGTATGTCTATAGTTGAAAATTCGCTTGGTGTAGTTTAAATTTCTTTTTGCATAAGGGCGTAATATATGATTTCCAAGTCCAAACGCTTCATCGCCTACGACAGAGAATGGAATAACATCTCCAACATCATCATTAGGCAATTGCCTTCCAGAAGGAATATTTAGTCGATTCTCGGAAAGCCGTTTACCCATTTCTGATGTTTTAAATATTTCCGAATCACTAGCTGTTCCATAAGAACCAACATCAATGTACACAAATTTATAATCGGCATCTGTCCAAGCCATCAAAACGCAGGAGAAGAACTTTTTGTAGTTAAAATATGATGAACCGGAATGTTCTGGCTGTATCATTCGTATATGTTTGCCATCGATCGCTCCAATGATGTTTGGAAAATTTGTGCGACTGTAGAATTCGTCTGCTATTTCAATCCAGTCATCTTCTTGTTTGGTTGGCATACATAACGGTTGAAGCATATTCCATATTTGCTCACATGTACTTTTTGTAATATCTCGTATTGTAGAAGCTCCCATCAGATAATCAAAAGACAATGAATTGAAACTAGCTCCAGTAGCCGGATACCTGTAATGAATTAATTATATTTTATTACTTTTCAGGCCGCGATATACAAAAAAAATGGGCCAATTTACGGACTTGCTTTCGCCGAGAATTAAATGCACAAAAGAACACAAAGTCGGGGCAGGCTTCGGTCAAGAGGCGTAAATACGTATACTTTGAACAAGGTCGCTTTTGCAAAATTTACAATCTGGCCGAGAGGTCACTAGATGGCGCACAAATAATTGATTGATTTCTAACTACACAATTGTTTACGATGTTGATAATATTTATAATTGGAATTACTCACAATGTGAACAGCCATAGCTCTTCATTCTTCGCTTCTTTATAACAAAAAGATGACACCGTGACCTCGGAAAGGAAGTTCTTGTTGTGCTAAATGACACACAACATCAACTTTTGAAAAACAGCGCGATTGTGATCGACGCGCGTATTGTATTTGGAAATGTCTTCACTTAATTGACGAGTTATAGAAGTTTCGATTCGTGTTTTACCAAAACTACAGAATGAAATGACAATATTCATGTGCTTTTGAGAATTCTGATGTATTTTACTGACACCACCGAAGTTATTCAAATCATCGTAACCTGATGAATTCCTAGCGGTATTTTCTTTTGAGAAAAATTTGCAACAACAACAGAATAATTTGTTGATATGAGAGCAGACTGCAATCCAATGAGCGATCTGCTGATCGACTAAAATGCCTATTACGTGATTTAGATTTTATATTTGTCTGTAAAACTCAAAGTATTTACCTTTCCGAGTAACGATTGCACACACTTTAATCAATTACAAGGAACAATTGCATGCGTTTCCGAATTCATTTTAATGTTAAGAAACTTTTTAATCACTTTAAAACAAAGGTAATCACAACACTTAACTAATCACAACACTTAACTTCAGAGATAAAAACATTTTTACAAAAAAAAAACAACCGACTTCCAAAAAAAACACTACAAATTGAAAAATAACTTTAATTTCGGAAGTCGGTGTCTTCGGTTCCGCGTTTTCGTTTATTGACACCGACTTCCGAATTTAAAGTTATTTTTCAATTTGTAGTGTTTTTTTTGGAAGTCGGTTGTTTTTTTTTTTGTAAAAATGTTTTTATTTTTCACTTTTTAGTGGGTCAGTTTGTAATTTATCTAAGTTACAATAGCCTAACGCCAACTGTTCATCACCTTTTACAAAATTTTGCTTTTCCCGATGCTGGGACGTTAATTGTTGAGGAGTTCTCCCGGTAATAACCAGGAGACTCAACAATCACTCGCAATACGCATTGTGACGAGCATAAATTGCTTAGCAACCATATTAAAGTAATTGAATCGCAACCCGTGAAATATTTGTCAGTGAGTAGTTCCGATGGCCATCTGTGATCTTCATCATCAGCTCCACTTTACCAAGTGATGATTTCCGAGATCAAATGCTCAAGTTACTTTAAAAAATATCCAAATCGCTGTAGCTTTGCCTATAAAATTTGAGGGTTTCCCTCGATTTCCATGGAATCCTCTCATCAGATTCCAACTTGATGATAGTGGGACCACCTCGAGAGTATACCCTTTCAAATAAAAAAAGAACTTTTGGAATCGGTCCAGCCGTCTTCGAGTAATCGGTGAACATACACAAGGTAGCTACTGTAAACTGTTGAGGAATTCCCTTATCTGTCCTTCGTCTTCATCATCAGACCCCTAAAGACAGTCGCAACCCATCTAGGTGTAAAGTTCACATCAATACAAATTAATCAAGCCCAAACACAAGGTAACTGCTGTAAATCGTTGAGAAGTCCCCTCGACTGTCTTTCGGCTCCATCATCAGATCGACTCCAGGCCTTCATCAAATTGTAGTGCTTTAAAATACTTAATGAAAAAATTAACAAACGCACTAGTCGCTCCTACGATTTTCGAAAGTTCCCCTCGATTTCACTGGGATGCCATCATCAGATCCTGGTTTCCTTATCATGGGACCACCCTTGGCATATATCCTTTCCAACAAAAAAAGAATAATCAAAATCGGTTCATAAACGACGAAGTTATCCGCGAACACACATAAAAAAATAAAAAATATATATACGGTCGATTTGAGAAACCTCCTCCTTTTTTTGAAGTCGGTTAAAAATGAAAAAAGAAAATCAAAGTAAAAAAGTGCACCAGTAACCGCTCAAAACAAATTCAAACTATTTGAAATTGCATCATCATTAATTCATTATAGATGAATTCCAGCTCTATGCGCAGGCGCGCGGTTTTCGCGCGCACTTATTATTTACACACACACGCTTCATTACACGTTCCATTCATAAAAAATCAGAAGCCAGGCTTAAAAATCAGTACAATTTGCGAAATGAGTACATACTAATGTTATCAACAACGTGAACAATTTCTATACAAATTGTCCGAACTCTGAAAGCCACATTTGAAGCCAGCAAGTGCGAGCGAGACGGGACGATTTTTGTGTTTGCGTTCTAGCGAAGCGGCATTGGAGATGTTTGGCAACGGTTCGCGTGATGGAAACTGCGCGGAATTGAAATATTATTCTTTGAGCATGTAAACCTGGCAACCATGCATCGTACCTACGAAAAGTGGCTGCGGGCCGGGACGCGCAGAGTTTATTATTTTTTATTATTCTTATCAATTCTTGCGACATGTTTTTATGTTTACTTGTGTAGTTTTTATTTTTTTTATTTTTTTTAGGGTTCCGTAGCCAAATGGCAAAAACGGAACCCTTATAGATTCGTCATGTCTGTCTGTCTGTCTGTCTGTCTGTCTGTCCGTCTGTCTGTCTGTCTGTCCGTCCGTATGTCACAGCCACTTTTCTCCGAAACTATAAGAATTATACTGTTGAAACTTGGTAAGTAGATGTATTCTGTGAACCGCATTAAGATTTTCACACAAAAATAGAAAAAAAAACAATAAATTTTAGGGTTCCCCATACTTAGAACCGAAACTCAAATTTTTTTTTCCTTCAAACCGATACGTGTGGGGGTATCTATGGGTAGGTCTTCAAAAATGATATTGAGGTTTCTAATATAATTTTTTTCTAAACTGAATAGTTTGCGCGAGAGACACTTCCAAAGTGGTAAAATGTGTGTCCCCCCCCCTGTAACTTCTAAAATAAGAGAATGATAAAACTAAAAAAAATATATGATGTACATTACCATGTAAACTACCACCGAAAATTGGTTTGAACGAGATCTAGTAAGTAGTTTTTTTTTAATACGTAATAAATCGTAAACCACAATTTACCATTCATTCAATCAACTCAAAAATAAAAAAACATTTAATTTCATAAACATAAACCTTATGCATAAGCCCGGATGTTACGGAACCCTCGGTGCGCGAGTACGACTCGCTCTTGCCCGGTTTTTTTTTTATTGTTAGTCTCACGTTTGATTGAAAGATGGGCTTCTCGGCTTTAGTAAAAGGCACGCCCCTGCAACTGAGTATTTTGTGAATTCAAGTGCAAAAATTTCAAGTGCCTACCTGTTGCCATTTTTGATATCGAGCAAAAAAGGGCAAAAAAAACCGCGTTTGTTGTATGGGAGCCCCCCTTAAATATTTATTTTATTTTGTTTTTAGTATTTGTTGTTATAGCGGTAACAGAAATATATAATTTGTGAAAATTTCAACTGTCTAGCTATTGCGGTTCTTGAGATACAGCCTGGTGACAGACAGACGGACAGACAGCGAAGTCTTAGTAATAGGGTTCCGTTTTACCATTTTGGTACGGAACCCTAAAAACCATCAGTAGTTCCTAAAATATTTCAGTGTTTCAATTATCCCTACATACTGTTTCAACCATCCTCGGGGTGGGGTCTTTAATAGGTGATTATCATAATTCTATTCGAAATAGAGATATGGAGTATGTTTAAAGTAGGAACTAGATAACGACTCTTTCAACGATATAAATACGAGGGATGTGGGTACTATAGATACTTCACTGCACCACGGTTTAACTAAAATTGAATTGTCCCCGGTCTACCCTACTTAGGAAGAATTGATTCTTACTATTGGCCCTTCCAATTGCAATCATTAAAATACTGGGTGTTTTTTTTTTCAAATATCAGTGGGTTCGATTCCCAGTTCATGCAGGTAATTTTTTTTTAATCCGTGATTGTCCTAAGTACTTTTTCTAAAGATGAAATGAAGACTTCTTTCACTGAAATATCCTATTTTCAATATTTAAAGAGCCCCCAACGCCCCACCGTGTGGCAGTCTTGGGACGCCCCGTATTTTGTTTCAATTAGAATTTAAATTCTATTATTAATATTACCTACCATAACGTTACAGAAAATTCCATAACATAATTATCATTTCCTTTATTAAATGAAAATATGATAAAGGACCTTTTTCCTACCTCTTTTTCCTTTTTCATTCTTTTTCGTTTATAAAACTAGCTAACTAGTTACTTTTCAATAGTTTGTAATAAAATACAGTAAGTAGATATAATTGTTCTATATCTACATAATATGTATTTATATGCATAAACTTCGCAAACCATAAACCTTCCTTTCGGTTTTTTAGAATCTGATTTTTCAATGCCCTAACCTTAATTCTTTCATTTGTTCACAGCTACAAAAAGATTTTGAACACCTGTAGGTATACACTTCCAATATACCGATATAGCAGAATCTTTCCCACATTTAAAAGGAAAAATCGTTGACTTGGCTTAGAGGCGCAGAAACAGCACCAAAGACAAAAATTTGGAAATTCTCATAGCTCATAAGCATGGTAAATTTTTTAAATCAATATTTATATTTTCTTAATTACTTATTTATTATTTTGCAAACCGCTCGTAAGACGACCTACTGACCAAACATTGTAACAAACGCACGGCAACACGGCTGCCTATAGAAATAGTGCCTTTTGTTAGGTATTCGTTTGATAGATAGTTGTTAGATAGTAGACTACGGAAAGGATTTGTGCAAATACCTAACAGAATCAGGCAAAGAAAACTGCGAACCAGAGCTGTTATTTACAAGAAATACAAGGAAGAAGCATATGTTAGCAAGAAAAGAAGGGGCTGTGAAGAAAATTCGGAAATACTGCTCTAAATGTTATAAGATAAATGTACAAACAGTTGATAGGATATTTGCCAGAAACAAGACCAAGCAAGTTGTAACTTACTGCCCTCAATGCCCAAATGAACCTCATTTTTGTCTAGAATGTTATAATATTGAACATAAACAATAATTTTTATTTGTGTTTTATTTCATTTTCCAAAAAAATACTGGATAACTTTTGTTCTAGATATAAAAGTCGAAGGCCATGTTGAATATGTCTTGCTATGTCAGTAATTTCTAATAGAAAAGAACACTGTAGACTTGACAGACAGCACACAACGGTCTTTTGAATTTGATGCTTCGGTGTCAGTCACCGGTGACTGACATGGCCTGAACAGGTAGTGAGTCTGTCAGGCACCGGTGACTGACATGGCAGTTAATGTGTTAACATTATTATAAAATGCTTAACATTATTATAAAGTGCTTGTCACTCTGAAATCAGCTATAATTAAGCTAACTATTGAAAAAGTTTTAAAAATGTTTGAAGTTGTAGCGTAAACTGAACTTTATTGTGTAGGATTTAAAATTATTTTTAATATAAACATATATTTATTTATTTATAGGATAACCAACAGCTATAACAGAAGCATAACAATAGTATAATGAGACATAAAGCCAATTACAGGTTCTCACAGGTAAAAACAGAAAATGCAGTAGAAATCTTAGGATCACTAACAAGCACTATAAAAAGGAATACAAATATAAGGTATGTAAGTACTATGAACTTTTAAAAAAGTCAGCCTTCAGCCGAGTGCGTGCAGAATAGGTTTTGATGGTTAATAGGTCAAATGAGAACTCTTTGCAAAGAATATTAATTATTTACATTTTACATTAATATTTATTTACATTTTTTGCAAATAAATCGTGAATGCAGATTACATAGATATGCACATATGGATGAAAACATGTGTAACATTGCTGGTTGTGAACCAGCAATGTTAAACTCGTATGCCATACTCGGCGTACAAAATAGTTGATAATATTTAATTGGAATTATCAATGAGGCTTTTGGGCGGAGATAGGCTGGCTCTGTTAGCCAGAGTCCCCACGCACAACGGACCGAATGAGTGTCTAAGTGCGGAAAAGGGAGTCCCATCATCATCATCATTATCAATGAGGAAATAATTAAATTATAGTCAAAGTAGTTATAGTAAGTAGTAAAATTTCACACTCACACTAATAGCACAACTGTTACAAAATTATTTACTCAGAATATAAACTTTCGGACACTTAAATTGAACCTTCTCCAATTTTAAAATTTTATCATTAAGTAAATGAATGTACTTTTAATTTTTTAAGTAATTTCTAAATTATTGGTGGATATATCAGTTTTAAACTTGTAAGATTTTCAACTTAATCAATGATATACACAGATACAACACAACAAAATAATTATAACAATTATTCACTAGCAAACCTTAAGACTTGAAAAAAAAATGATCGACTTGGGCGAGCCTGTTGCTACGCTTTTACTGTTGTTACTTTTGTACATTATATGGTGAGTTTGTAGTCTGTGTGGTGCCGGACTTAAAGAGTACCACCACCCCTTACTTCCCGTGGGTGTCGTAAAAGGCGACTAAGGATCGTACCGGAGAATGGGCAGCAGCGTTCTCTATGTATTCCACCACCATACCATACGGCGATCGCCAACCCGCCTGCCAAGCGTGGCGATTATGGCAAACCCTCCCAAAATTGGGGGAGGCCTGTGTCCAGCAGTGGACGTCTATCGGCTGAAACGACGATGGTGAGTTTGTACACATGGCATGATGGCTCGATTCAATTGTTCAATGGTTCCATCAAAGCAGAGTTGGTGCAGACCAATTAAGGAATTCTCAACTTCTACTCCGTTGTGGCTTCTGCAGAAGACAACAAAAAAAAAAGTCCACACAAATCTTACAACTTTTCAAACATATTATGGGCTGACCCCTAAGAAGACCCACTGACCAAGGTTCTTTTTAACATCAGATAACTTTAAAGTGTGATATAAAATTGTGTGATTAAATTGACTTTTGACAGTTATTGTACGATAAAACTGGCAAAGGAACATGATAATTCCGCAAGTCAAGAATAAAACAATGTGTACGACAACGACTATCAGAATGTCAACGATACTATGTTCTTTGGATGAAAAAGTAGGACGCAAACAACCCTCTGGTGCAAGCCGTGCAAGCCAGTTTTAGAAACATCCCTAAAACGACCCACTGACCACAATGTCTACAGATACAAGCCCTAAGATGACCCTCTGACCAAGAAAGCATTTTTCAATCACTTCTAAAATACGACAATCTCACAAACTGAAGAGTAATTGGACCCTTTAAACTCTTACCAAAATTGAACGCATGTTTAAAGCCGGCGTTTTTAACCGAACATTCAAGGATTAAATTTATAAAACTACGAATTCACTATTCGAATGCAAATATCACGAAATTAAATTCAAGACGCACCACTCCGGAAGACCGGACCACACTTTGTAATTGACCAATATTTTGTTGTTTTGATTTGTCACACTGCCAAGTTTGCCAGAGACTCATAGGCCGCTTTCCGAATTAGCTATAATATAATCGCTCACAAGTGTTGCCAACCTAACCGAAGCATAAAACAGCAGATCAGGCTTAAAAAAACAGCAGAAAACAGTAAAATGGTAACTTAAAACATTTAAGTCTACTACTATATTAGAATTAAAAATGAAACCCTTAATAGAATTGAAAACGCACAAAATAAGTACATAATCAATATTATTTATTTCATAAGTTAAAAATACGAATAATTGACAAATTCTTAGAAATATTCTTACAAATAATTATTTATCATTTTCAATTTCTCTGTCTTCGATATTTTCAGCCTCTTTTTTTTATTAAAATCCAAACATTCTTTTATTGAATTTCTTCGCTTTTCAGTCGCGTTAAATGTATAGCATTCCTTTATTTCGGGTTTACTATGTAATGTGCCTTTGATTGTCGTCGTGGACATTTTTTATTTCTTAGTTTAGTTTTCAAAATGTTTACTGCTGTTTTGTAAGACATAGGATTTACGGATACATGTACATGCATAACATGAAAATAGTTATTTAAACTAGAGGTTTTATCGTTTTAGACGAAATCTCCAGTAATTATAATCGTAAAACAGTAGAAATTGGCACTTAAACAGAAAACTCCCTGTTTTCTGTTTATATTTATATTATATTTCTTGTCATGGTGAAAACAGTAAATCTACTTTTAAATCAATAGGGTTGGCAACACTCGCTCAAAGCTTAGTTCACTTAATCCCACGTGCATTCCGATTTAGATATTACGATTATGACAACTCAGAGCGGAACACTCGTGAACGCGCTCACAGTGCTTAGTGCTTACTCAATGTAAAAACGATATTATTACAGTATTTCTATGAATAAACACCACATTTCTTCGAGACATCGTTATCGCGCTTACGCTAATTCGGTACAGGTTTAAAAACGCTCAAAGCGATAAGTTCCCATCTCGGAACGCAGCAATAGAGACGTACCTAGACAGAGAGAGTTTCCATAGACTCTTTATAAAAATATACTCTGTGCCACAGACCAAGTAGGACCACAGATTATTAATGTAAGAAAGGAAAAGGACGCTCCCGAGCACAGAATCGACGTTTTGTGTTGCCTTACCAGCCAAGATAAGAGATGTAACCATAGAATATAACACTGGAGACGGCTTATGCGCAACATGCTGATCGTAAAAGTCGCAGGAACAAGTGGCAAGGAACGCGATAGTACAATACTAAACTAAAAAAAAATAAGTCCGTATGATTTTTGCGGCCGATAAAATCACAAAACAATACAGTGCCTGCGTAAATATTCATTTGACAAAACAAGTTGGCGGTGTTAGTTCCGATTTCGTCCAAACGCCAAAATAACCTTGTTGTGGTATTACATACCTCAAACAGTTTCATCACACGCGTCAAACAAGAGGGTGTGTATCGTTTGATATAATAACAAAAGTTCTAACGATCAAAAGACCTAATTTCATTTAATATATATTTTTTTATTATAACGATCAAATGATATAATAAATTATTGACGTAATTTCATTTTACCTAATTTCATATGATATAATGTACATTTGAAATAATATTCACATAATATAATATTCAGTTGGTATAATGTTCAAAATCTTTAGGTAACGTTTAATATAATTAGGAAATGTCTACTTTTATTTTTGCAAAAAATGATTAGATTTTAAACGCCTGTCACTTTTTGCGCAATCCTGGCACCATAGGATCAACCAAATTACAGACAAAAAAAACCCAAACGCATAGTATTTGAGAAAAAAATCTTAAAATTACAGAAAATTCTACATATTTACATGATAAAATTGACATTTTACCATAGATAATGTACGAATTTCACTTTTAGGTCGTTCCGTTTTAATTTCAGACAAAGTGACGGTAGATTTTAGTGGTTTTTATTATGAATAATATATGTTTTTTAACTTTAATCCATTTTTAACTGGGTAACGAAACGTAATCGAATGTAAGTGAGGGACGTTGACGTTTGACAGTTGTCATTCGTCGTTTTAAATTATTTTTGTTTTTTTTTTTTGTGTTTCCGATTACACTTCACACTAAACCAACATAATAAACAAAAGTAACACATTTGTAATGACAACTTAAGATGCAAGAGCGAACGAAGCGAGCTCGGGACTTGGGGCACCCCGACTCGGACAAGTTAGGTTCGAAGGGGATGACGGGGGCTCGAGTGAGCGAGCAAAGCGAGTGAACGAGCCCCCGTCATCCCCTTCGTGTTAGGTTCCATTAAACCCTGTAGACAGAAATAGGGGCTCCGTCGACTACGCCTAACCACGGATTTTTTTTCTCGGCCACTATGTTTTTGTGAACTTTGCGGTTTTGAAATTTACACTAAAAAGGGTCTACTCTATAAAAAAAAATAGCTTCTATCAAAAAACGCCGAGTGTGGAAGTACAGTGGTTCCAAATCCTGTACACAGAAATAGCGAAGGGCAGAAAATTTGTTAATATGAATGTTAGGTCAAATGAACATTATATAAAGGGAGCATTATACAATATAAAAATTATATGAAATGAACGTTATACTAAATGAAACTAGAGAAAAAGAAAATTATATCAAATATAACATTAGATCATATGAAATTAGGTTAAAGGTTTTTATATTATAGCATATGAAAATTATATCATATGACAAGTATGTCAAATGAAATTAGACTATCTGCTGTTATACCAAACATTACACACCCCAAACAAGAAAGGTGTACTGGCGCACTGTACTCGCGCATCACACTTTATCATTTTGGATTCTTCATGAAAAAGTGCATCTCTCCAAACTGTGAGACATGTGGTAAGGTAGAAGACGTTGAAGTCTTACATACTCTGTGGTTGTACATTTTTTGACAGAATGTGTCCGCTTTCAGACTGACTGGTAAAAATTAATAAAATATCTACAATTAAATAAAAAATAAAATAGGATTGTTTCATGGGATTTTGTCTATGCCATTGTCTGACGCTGCTAAAAGTCTTTTTGAATATGTAAGTCTTTGTTTTAAGTCTACTGATTGAGTGGTTGTTAAGTCTAAGAGGTTATTTAGATAGATTCTTTGTGTTATTGTTGTAATATATATAAAAGTCTAAACTTTTATATAAAAGTTCCTAAATTAAATAAAGAGAAAAAAAGTCTATGGGTACATTTTTGAAGAATTGGCAACCCTGGGTTGAATTGGAAAAATGTGGTTACTCTTCAGTCTGTGGAAAAAACATAATCTGTGAACCACAGACTACAATTTATATTATTCTAATATACAATTTATGTTATTACAAAATATCAATGACTAAACCAAATAAAGACTTTGCTTGGTCCCAGCAACCAGGAAATTAAAATATAAAAAAAAATAGTTCAGGCTTTAGGGCAGGGTTAGGAAATTTGGTTTTTTTTCTCAGATTCTCACAGTAGCATTCAGTCTTTAAGACAAAATCAATTAAAATCAAAAATTCACAGTAAAATCGTTTTAGATATTCCAAATTTACTCTTCACTTGTGTTATATTTCTTAATTTCTAAACGTTTTAATTTCTAAACGCCAGCTGACTGACGTAGGGTTGTCATATTTTACGCGCCTAAAGCACCCATGTTTTTCCAACTGTGTAACCTTGTAAGGATCATGTCTCTTTACATAAAATAAATGCCTCCTGTGAGATATACACTAGTTTACATCATTCCCCATACTTCCTGCGCCACCATAAAGGATCCAAACAACTTGCTATATAACAACGGTTTAAACATTGAAATAGCTTAGGTTCCCAGTCACCCGCCAGGCTCGCGGGTTGTTCGAAAGAGATACCGTGGCCCCTGGCACAGGCAACTGAAGGAACACGGGTGGGTTTTAGTCAGTAAGAGTCTGACACTCCCTTCCGCTCCGCCCAGAGCGGGAGGGGTCATTTGATGATTTCCCACACAAAAAAAAAAAAAAAAAAAAAAAAAAAAAAAAAAAAAAAAAAAAAAAAAAGGTTCCCAGTCACTCGGGTAGGTATAGGTGGCAACGAGTGCGCAGATTCTTTAGCTAAATTTGCTACATCCAAGCCTGTTGACCAAAAACACTATGTCGTCCATGGCTACGACGTACGGGCTGACACCAAACATAAAATGCATAAAGCGTGGTCAGGAGTGTGGCAGGTAAGCTCAAAGCTGAAGGGGGCGTACCAGTATCCAACCCGACATCCAACGAAAACCTTGGTTTTTTAAATGTATGTACTAAATTGTCCAAAACAACTGTTTCATCCTTGTGTAGACTGAGACTCGGCCACTGCTGCAGTCCAGTATTCCTGAATAAGATTTGTGTACGTGACAGTTCCCTGTGCGAATGCGGTCTTGATGATGGTACTCTGGATCATATATTTTTTTCATGTCCTTTAAATTTTGGGAAGCTTAAGGTACAAATCAAAATATTGGGATCTTTTGATTTGTACCTTAAGCTTCCTAACATTAAAATCACACTTCCTACTAAGTTCCATTCCCTTTTAACTAACTTTTCTCCTAAACTAACCGAAGTTCTATCAAAATTTTTAAATGCCAATGACATAAAAATGTAATTTGGTGTGTATTATTATAAATATTATAAATATCTGTGTCGTTTTATAGTAGAGTAGTATATTTTATGTATTAAAAAAATATGTTAACTAACAAAAATTTGTACAACTTTTCAGCTACTAACATTAAAAATTAACAATACCACAAAGTGCAAAGTTCGATGGCTCATCTTGCTGTTACTACAAGACGCTACGCGCTGCCAGAATAGTCGACATCGGCTCAGTTGCCAAAAAGGAAAAAAAAAAACACGGCAGTTGTCGTGTCGAGTGTCAACTTATGGATAAATATCAAACTAGGTAATGAATTTAACTGGATCTACCTTAAACTGATGAATTTAACAGAATTTACCAAAAAATACCAACTAACTGATGACTAGGCAGCATGGTCCCTGACCCTAGCCTGTTTCACAAGGAACAAAAGGGAAAAACAAAACAAAAAAAATTTGAGTGTCAACTGTGTCAAGTCCACTGTCAAAATTCGTTGATTATTTTAATATTATTATTACGATTTCGTCTCGTTGCGCTGCCGTTTTGTCTCGTAATTCGTAGTCCCTAAAAATGTATATATTCTCGTTGTTTAATGGAATATTTGTGAATTAGTATCTATTGAACTTGAAATTCAGTGACAGTTTTTTAATTAGAATGAGCTAAAATTAAATCGACCGTGGGATTTGTTTGGCTTTCGGGACGGAGTCATCTTAGAGGCAGGCTATCTGTAATTTGTTTTGCCCTGTAGGTTCCTAAGGCCTTAGGGAGCAGGAGAATGTAATGATCAAATAACCCTTTTTTCTGTGCATGTCAGATGTGTTGACTATAGGATGTGTGTGTACGGAGAGAAATGAAATGCTGCGGAACTTGAATATTACTTTACTTAATACACTTGTTACGAATATTACAATGGAATAGTTAATTAGGTTGGGAGCGCGTTTATAGCTTACGGTGGTTCCGGGCGAACTGGAGTCGCCGAGCGCTGCACGTACGACGAATACAAACTGATGTGTCAGCGCTCCTACACTATTCCTCCCAAGGGCGGATCCAGCTTTGGCGCCAGAGGGTATCACATAGTCGTGGTCAAGTCATAAGAAGTTTTGGTCAGTGGGTTTTGGTTAAGGGAATTAAATTTTGATAATAATAGATACAAGTATAATGAAGGTATTTTATTAATAAATGTAAGTACTGTAGGTACTTAAAAATACCTACCTATAATTAAATAACGAAACAATTTTTCTTTTACTTCTTCTCCCGAAACACGTTCTCACTTCATCTACTTCAATGGGTATGTTTTTATAGATGTGGAGAAGTGCCAGTCTGGTTAGACGTTCTTCAACCATTGAAGCTCTTAGCCACGATTTGATTTTTTGTAACATAGAGAAAGGTCTTTCCGCTGTCGCTACAGTAACAGGTCAAAAAATCTTATATTAAGCTACATCTGAATATCGCAAGTAAAATAAGGTCAGTAATCGACTGCGGTATGTCCTGACGCCGCTGCCCCTTCACCATCCACAGCCGATATTCGTTTACAACAACAGAAACTGGAGTATTATCTAGTAACAATCTAATTGGTTGCTAGTTGTTTCACAGTTTCAAAGTCTTGATTACTGTATTCACTTACTGGCATGAAAACATTGTTGTTGATGTGACATTTGATTCATCAGAAATATTGTTGTTGATGTGACATTTGATTATTGCACTAATTAATTATCTATTATTATTACTTTAACATCATTTACACATAAATCTTGACATTCTCATTTAATACATGACATCTTAATTTGAATTTATTCTTGTGACATTAATATTTGCTAATATTTCATAGTTATTTGCCACGGTGAAATTACCAAAATTGTGTCAATAATTATTAAATTTTGTTGCAAGTACTTGTATAACAATGCTGTGAATGTGATCCAGTAAAAGCTTGAGATTTGCATGCCTCAAGGCGTGATATGGTTGAACTATGCTTTATTATTTTAACAACTCTATATAATTACCCATATTAGCAAATAAATGATTTTGAATTTGAATTTGAAACGCTTAGCTGAAATAAATTAAGTATTTCAGGAGACAGATGGTCCTGCAGGTCACTTATTATTGAATCCAGAAGAGGGATGTATATGGCTCTGCGGAAATACTCTTCCACAGATTGAGCAGGTTGGTTATTGGACCTATTATATTTGTCTTGATACTGTTCTGGGACATTTAATTTTTACATCTAGCTGCTTAGCTACTTCTTTAGCCTCTTCAAAAAGCTCTCGGTAAATTAGGTCCACATTTTCTCTTTTATTTTGTAGAACACTTATAGTAGCATTAATAGCGTCTGCAGCTATTTTTTAAATTAATTGAGTTCGATTGCAGTATTCTGCTTAATGATACAGTAGTACCTGAAAAATAAAACGTTAGTAAGTGACTGTCTGTGAGTATGAGTGAATAAATTAAGGATCTATGACTTAATATAAACAGTAGCTTAAATTGTTTTTGTTTAAACACAGAAAATATTAACAAAACAACAATATAATATTCAAGTAGGTATAGTGGTTTAGGCGCATTAGGGCTAATTCTCATTTTGGCAACCGACTCGCAAATGGACTACTTCTCATTATGGCTACTTCTGATTAGGGCTACTTCTCACTTGGGCTACTTCTCATTAGGGCTATTACTCATTAGGGCTACTTCTCAAAATTTGGGAATGTTTATTGCAATAAGTACTGTCTTTATGTATATAAACATGTTTATTCATTCATAAGAGATCAATTACATTATTTTAAGTATAAATCAACATTAATTGAACCAATGTAATTGGTAAGTATACAATATTATAAGTATTACTTCTTGTAATTACTTTAGGTCTGGTTTGAAATTAACATTTATTTATTTATAACATACACAAATCAATAGTTAAAGGATAGGTAAACATTACTAGGTGTCACTTCTTTTAATTACTCTAATTTCAATAAAATCAACATAAATCCACACAATAATCAACAAACAATATTAATTAGGTATATCTTTATGTAAGCATAAACGAACACAATAATTAACAATCAGTATTAAGGGGAATGCTCCAACCAGCCCGCGAAATTCAAAATTTCTTGCGTTTTTTGCAATTTGCAGGCCAGTGCTAGGTTGTATGTTGATTAAAATATTATTCGCGGCTGTAAGACGTATGTAGTTACAGAATTATAATAATCAAAATCACCAATACAACCCTCCAACTTCATAAAGGTGTAAGAACAAAAAAAAAACAGAAAAAGTAATTCTAACAGCTTTATGAACTTAGAGCGTTTTATTGATGATTTTCATGATTATAATTCTGTACCTATATATGTCTTACAACCGCGAATAATATTTTAATCAACATACAACCTAGCACTGGCCTGCAAATTGCAAAAAACGTAAGAAAATTTGAATTTCGCGGGCTGGTTGGAGCATTCACCTTAATTGAGGCCGTCAGCGCAAAAGTGGCCTAACCCACAATTTTTCATATTCGTACTGTCTTATCTATTGCAATTTATTTAAAATATAATAAATTTACATGCAAAACCGGCCTATCCCTAGTTTCATAGTTTAGTTTCAAACTAGGGATAGGCCGATTTTGCATGAAAATTTATTATACATTTATATTTTAAATAAATTGCAATAGATAAGTACGAATATGAAAAATTGTGGGTTAGGCCACTTTTGCGCAACGGCCTCAATTAGATTCCCTTTCCTTTAAGAAGCTGGTAATAAGTCATTTTCTTGAAAAATGTAATAACTGTTATTTGACCATTATTTAGTTTCGTAAGTACTTTTTTTTATCCTTTTGGCGAAGTGAATGTACTTGTTATGTCGTTTTTTTTGTTTGAATATGGTTGTTCTTGAGTTTGGAGTCAAAATGCTTGGCTTCTTTTCGTAGCTTCTGTAAGAATAAAAATAAACTTGGATGCTTGGGAATTTTTACATTTATCCGATGGCCGATGATACCCCTCAAGAGCGTTGTTCGTGCGGTGGCGTTGTCCAAAGCAACTAAGAAGCGCAGGGTTCATTCTTGGATACCACTGTTTTACAAAGTATTTTAAAAACGTTTCAAACAATGGTAACAACGATTCATTTTCAATAATCTCTGTTAGTTTTTGGCAACCCTCTGGAATATTTTCTGCGGGTAAAAGTGGTAAAATAGCTACTTTTCTTATAATCTGTCTTGTTTCTTTTCTTTTAGTCAAATTTAATTCTTTCGCCTTTTTCCAGGTAGCTTTTGATAGTGAAAATAACACCCAGTTATTTGGTTTTTATCGCGTTCATTATACCTAGTTCATAGTCACATTTAAAGTTGGTAATATTTATTTTCAATACACTTTTCATTATGTTGAAAAGCTTTATATACGTCTCTTGACTTTTATTTGGAAGTAACGCATACTCTACAGGTACAATTTGTGTGCTTTTGGAATCAGAACATAAATCCACATCTAAGGGAGCGTTCAAGTATTACGTAACGCATTTTTTTAGACCAAGAAAACCTACTAAAACCAATATATATGTACGAACCATCACAAATAGCTATAGCCACTGGGTTTGTAGGGTTGGAATATATTGATGATGGCACTGCAAGGCTGTGAGCTATAATTTCATCACGGCTTATATGATCGAATCCCAAATGGCGAACAACAAATTCTTGGGTCAAGCAGTTTCTTACAGTTTTAAGTAAAATACCGATCATTTTACGTGATACACCTATTTGGGACGCTATACTTGTATTTGGTTCACCAGACCTTTGTTTTAATAAATAGACTCCTAGCGCAGTATTTGGTCTCCTACATTGATCTAAAAGAGACGGTGTTTCGTTCAAACGATCTCGAATTGTTGGTGTGTTAATCCGGTTAGGTAATATAGATCCTCAGGTGAAATGTTGTTTACATTGTCAAAATCTATATTAGTTTTATGTTTATAAGCTTCTCGTAACGTATCAATCATATCTTTGAGATGGTCTGGTGTGAATATGGTCTCTCCATTATCATACAGGGAGCTCCAATCATTTGTGTTGATGTGATGTGTACAAACGCGTGCATTGTCAGGAACGTACACGCTATGATTAACCAATAAAAATACTTTTTCACACCACCTGCTCGAAAATGTCAAATTATATGTCAAGCAACCTTAACCTAAAGTGAGTCATTAGTGGCCGGGGGCACAGCCGGTCAATAATGTTGTACTGGATTTCATTATGACCCGCTGGTCAATAATGTGATTTGAATTTGGAATCTCACATGCTCAGCTAAATTGGCAGTATAGTACTAACAAACACCCTTTGGTGCCAGAAAGAGGAAAGCTATTCTCGAAACCCTTACTACGAGTGGATGATATTCTCGATTTCCTACAAAATCATAACGACTGCTTCTTCATATCGTTGCCATGTTTTCGAAGACATAATATTGTAAGAATAATTAGATAACTACGAACCATTTTTTAAAAGGAATGGAATAACATTAAAACTGATGTTGGGTTTCTTCTTGGGGCCTCTTCAGTAAAACGACGTTGGTTGGTATACTGTTTACATTTACTAGGTACTTTACTTTTTTACAAAATTTTAACTTTCAAGAGAAATGTTCGTATGACGTATAACTATGTGATTTTGTACTACGTGCGCACTCCGCGGCGGTCTTGATGGTCTCTGGCAATCAGGCGAGTCGTTGGCGCGGCGCTCGCTGTCCCGCTCACACCAGTACGTTTTGTAGCGGCGGCAACAACTGACATTAATAATAACAAATACCGTACCGCGCCGTTATACCGTAATTGGCTGTCGTCGTTTTAGCCGATAGACGTCCACTGCTGGACATAGGCCTCCCCCAATTTTGGGGGGGGTTGCCATAATCGCCACGCTTGGCAGGCGGGTTGGCGATCGCAGTATGGTATGATGGTGGAATAAATAGAGAACGCTGCTGCCCATTCTTCGGTAAGACCCTTAGTCGTCTTTTACGACACCCACGGGAAGTAAGGGGTGGTGCAATTCTTTATGTCCGGCACCACACAGACATCCGGCACCACACAGACAGTAATTGGCTGTAACATTAGTTAATTTATTTTAAGTAAACTGCGCTAAGATTGCTGTGTATTTTGTGAATAAATAAATAAATAATAAAACCTATCTATACTACAGTCGATTTATCACATTTTATCAAAAATACTCTATTTTCACGAGCGTCTCCAATGACGTTCTAAATTCAAAATGCATACAGACAATCATCCAAAACCATTCTACCAGCCCTGTATAAAGCTTAGTTTACACAAACGCCACTTCCATGAGAGTGATATCAATAGACACACACGACAAAACCGTAGAAGAGACTTTTTTTTTTGAAAATCGAATTGATCGTGTCTTGGCTACTTATTGGTAGACGCAATAAAGGCGCGAATTTTCGTACTATGGCTATTATTTTCTCACAGTAGGTGTAAAAAGTAGAGTATCCTCCTCTGGGCTAAAGGTGTCTTTGCCTTGGGCTAGCTTGAATCCCTCGCTGCATTCAGGATTCTTGTATTAACTCCCTCGCTTCGGTCGTGAGTTAAACTTTTAACTCCCTCGCTGCGCTCGGGAGTTAAATCCCGAATCCCTCATTGCGCTCGATATTCAATATGACGCCCGTGACATAAGACACCACTTTAGCCCCTCGGTGCATAATCTACTATTATAAACCTGGACACTCTATGAAGTTCTTGATAGATGCATCCGCGGAACAAACAGTGACGCGCCGTATTTGCAACCCTCCTATAAGTTGGAACTGACGTTGGCTGCAACTGCTCTGGATTTGCGAGTTCCTGGTTATGTTCTTGTTCGAACCTGGCTTGCTGTCTTCTTCCAGCTACCCAACATCGATGACACATATACTGAAGTTGATTGAGGGCCATCTAAAAGAAAAAAAAAATCCTCAAGTTACGTACTAAAAACAACATAATAACTACTTAAAAAAAAAATACACGTCAGATGTGTGAGTGAACACGATGAATAAAAGTTGTGTTTATACTAACGTCATTTATGTTAATCCGTTCCATCACATACCCTGTGAAGCCTTGATTGTCTTCCAAATAGGCTCGCGTCAGTATATGCCGGGTTCTGATCTTGTACACGTAATACACAATACACGGCGTTCACCTTCCATTTCGTCGAAGCAGGTGAGTAATATTTAATCCAATCGTTAAGCAATACACTGAAGACAGTCCGTTGTGTAGGCTGAGGTTGTAGATAAAAATACGAATAAAATAAACTAAGATCACATAAATGCGCGCGCTCAAAGACAGTTCCAAACAGGTACTAACTATTAAGAACAAAAGATCGAGACGGCGCGGCGCGGCGTCGCCGACTACACGCTATCTGTTTCACTCGCACTTATGTGCACGTCGGCTCTGCTGTACTACTCACTCACCGGTGGTAGCTTTATGGTTGCATACTGAATGCCAATTACGTCAAACCGAACGCTAGCGCATAATAATCGTACCTAACGGATAAAATTGCAAAAACATCTGTGGCGAACCAAACTAATTGTCTGTGGTTCCCACTATTAGATATTATAAAGACAACACTACGTTAATCTAGAACATAGTGTCTATGGTACACGGTAGTAAGTAGAATTTTGAATCGGAATGTAAAAACCCTTTTCTAATCCACTCCATGTAATTAACTAACACGATTGTTATTACCTTGTGTTTGAGTAAACGTGCATTCCTCCACTGCCGCGTGTATACCGTGCTAGTTCAAATACACTTCTTGTAACTACTGGATCGAGTTTCATTTATGTAAACAGGGCGCCGTATCGCGCCTAAACATCGAACGTGCGTGGGGCGATTTTACTAAGGATTTTTGGCATTTTCAACGTCGAATATCTTTTTTCCCTCGCAAGCTACAAAGTTTCCCGTGTTGTGCTCTGTGGCCACGCCACCGTTTATTTTTTTATTATGATATAATCCATTTTTATGTACGGCTGACGGTCATGACGTACATACATTGTTTTTGAATGTACGACTTTTATTTTAAAAGAAAAAAGTAAATTAATGTGGCGTTGCTGCGGAGAATTCTCTGTAGCCACGCCACCTGTAATCAATATTTATAGATACAATTTCAGCTATTTCTCTGAAGTTATATAATGTACGAACGCTGTGCATTATGTACACGCGATAAGTATGAAAAAATATGTTAATTCTAAAGTTTAATTCTAAACTCACAAATTGTCCCATATAGTGTATTAATTATTCAACTAATGTATTGTTACGAGCTTCGGGTTCGTGACAATAAAAACTGCCGATTTAATAACCAAAAAAATGACACTTTAATCTCACTAATAGCAACTGAACACACACTAATTACAAAACACAATTGCACTACTGATCGCTTTAAGGCGCACTTGAAGATAGCTTCGGCTGTTTTCGCCTGTGTCGCTTATCTAACACTGTCCCGGTCGTTTTTTTTTTGACTATGGCATCTCGTAGTTGACCTTGAGAGGTCGTGACTACTTAACCGGACTATCCTGTGGTTGCCTTAAGTAAACTCAAAGCCTCCAGCCAGGGGCAATTATCTACTATACTAAGCGACTACACGCTAAGGGCACCCCCTGTGGGGTACGAACCTCGGCTTAGGGCGTCGCTGGGGAGATGGCAGCAAGATGGGACAGGCTGGATCAGATTATTATTATTTAACCCTAGAAGCCTAATCTATTTCAGAAGTACACAAAGCCTTAACATACGTCACAGAGGCGTACACATATAATTCAAATTTTTTATTTAAAAATAGCCTTATTTTGGGTTATTTTGTAGTGGAAATTTAAATGTGGTATATAAGCTAAAAATAAAACAACACTGTTATGAATAATTACTACAATCACAGTTATTTAATACAAAAATAAAATTAGGTGAATAAATTGGAACAAAAAAATCAACTTCTTCAAAATCAACAGAAACATTTTTTTTTTTCATAGAAAATTTTCTTTTTTTAACGCTAATTAGTTAGTCTTAGAGCAAACATTAAAAACTAATCAGTCAGAGCACACATTAAAACTAACCAGACTTAGAGCAGTCTACACAAATATCAACCTTGTGCTCGCCACACACAGATTTTTTACATTTATAACAAACCAATTTGGACATTCTCTTTTTTTTATAGGAACAAAAAGCGCAGTATTTCCGTTTTTTTGGCTGATTTCATCTTCGCTTTGAACGTCGTCGATAATCTGTTCATCCTCAACTTCGGAATCTGAATCTTCCAAAGAAGGATCATCTTCCTCGTTTAGGATTGCTAAAATATCGTCTCCGTCTAATCTTCGAGACCGTGACATTATAATATCTGAAACAACGTCGAAAATAGACATATAATATACGAAAAACAAACAAAAGTAAAATCACACAAACCTAGTTAAAAGTTACGCAAAGCCTAAACATACGCCTCGCAGGCGTGCAATACTTCGATAAATCAAAAATGGCGGGACTTACCTTAACGATACGGGCACCGTTCGCTAGCTCCCGGTGGCTACTGAGTTGGCCAAAGAGCACGACTCGCTAGCTTCAGCCGTTAGAAAGGGACAAACGATATTCGGTTTCGTGTGCGCCTCGCAGACGTAGATTAGGCTTATAGGGTTAAGCTTGATGAGATCGGCTTTTCCTATCTGACTACTCTGAGAAGAAAGGCCGAAACAAACTCAGAGGTCACAGTCGGGAATTTAGTTCTACAGGCTCAGCTGCGGCGCGGGCTGGCACTACATCGAGCAAGGGTCGGTGGGGGGCATTTACTTGGGGGCATAGCGAGGGACCTCGTCGGCGAGGTCGGTATGACGGTTTTTTGTTTTTGTGTACTGTACTGGTTGCCCTATTGCTCTCCTGGAGGAGGGTTATGGGGTCATCAGGGTCGGTGAGAACATGCCTTGGACGGCGACATTTACTGATTTTGGAGGGCGTATAACTGGCGGCTTCGACAACCAGAGGGTTGCGATGTTTGGCGGCGGTATCGAAGAAGCGCTTGGAGAGGCGTTTCATGAATTGATGGATAGTGGGGATTTTGAGGTCAAGATGGAGGATCTCATTACGGACGAACCATGGGGATTCTGTAGCCTTTCGGAGGAAACGGTTTTGGAGGGTCTGCATCCTATGGATATGGTGGGGCTTTGCGTGATCGAAGACTACACAGGCATAAGTCATTATTGGTCGAATGCACGCTGTGTAGATGCGCAATTTGCACCTTAGTGACAATTTGCTGCGTGCATTGAGAACGGAGTGGGATTCTGGCGAGAGCGAAGGTGGCGCGCGAACGGACCGTCTTTATATACGCGAAGGAGAGGTGCCTGTCGAGGACTACACTTAGGTATTTGACTTGCTTTTCCCAAGGGATCGGCTTGCCGAATATGGTGATGGGTCGGGGGATGTCCCGGTCGTGCCGCATCTCGGCCTTATATAGTGCCGCCGATACTTCTAGAACCTTCCATTGTAGAAACATCTAGAATGTTCGAGTACATACCGGTCCCGACTGACCAGATGTCGATAGTTCGAGAAAGTTCTAGAAAGTTCTCGCATCGAAATTTCTAGAAGGATCTTGACTACTAGTTCCGCTACTTGATACTAGATGGCGCTAGTCGTAACTAATGTCACCATGTACCAGGCATTAATTGTGGCGCGCAACAGTATTTTAGCGATTACTTCAGATTGACAGGAAAATTAAAATAAAACTCAACAGTTTTCATAAATAGAAGTATAAATAGAAGAAGTAATAGAAGAGTAGTAATAGAAGTATAGTAGTAGTAGTGATTTATTATAAATCCGTGTTATCACAATGGTTACAAAATATTTTTCCTTTAAAATAATTTTAAAAAATTAAACTGAAAATCACTCTCAAACAAAGAAAAATCTGTAAAAAATACATTACACCAGATTTACAGTGTATTTATGTATCTACATGTTATTATATTATTATTGTAAATTTAAAAAAATGTCCTAGTTAAATAGATCCTGAAAATACAGAATTCATGTTTGTATTTTTTTTAACGCGAATCACTTTAGTAGTCATGTCGTCATAACACTCTCATTCTGAATTACGACGGTAACAATATGTTTCATAATGACCCAATCCTCCATTTTCATTCGAAGTATATCCTTTGCTCGCCGTCCGCAAGCCCGCGCCTGCGGTGGTCGGGAATCGGCTATCAATTCCGATCGTCGCCGCCGATCGCCGCCGTGAGGACACGGCGGTGCTCTGCCCAACCTGGGCAGATCTCCACCGTGTCCTCCGAGCGATCCACACAATGGTGACACCCGGGCGTTTCCTCCCGCCTTATTCTGAACAGGAACCTCCCGAAGCAGCCGTGTCTCTTCATGTCGCCTTGAGATCCCGCCGGAGCTCTGTCCGCTGCGCCGTGATTTCTCGCGGCAGCGGAGTTTTACCTCCTCTCGCCACTCCCATATGAGGGCGAGGACTTTGGCCTCCAGATCCCATGGCGGCAATCCGGCAAGGAGGCTCGCTGCCTCCCCGGAGACCGTGCGGTAACCCCGGACTAGCCGGACGGCCATGACCCTCTGGGACGCGTTCAACCGCCGGGCTGGTTGGATTTTTAATTTATGTACAAATTGTAATATAGTAGAACACTAATAACTTACATAAGTATATAACTTACGATGACCTCGATGGCGCAGTGGTACAGGCATTTGATCATCGACATGGCCAGAGTGCAATAGGTCCCGGGTTCGATCCCCGGTCGCGTCAATTTGGGAAGCGAACTTTTCTAAATTGGCTCGGGTCTGGGTGTTTGTGTTACCTTCGTTGGTTCCGATTTCCATAACACAAGTGCGTAAGCAAAGTAATTGGGGTCAGATCAATGAATATGATGTTGTCTGATATTTATATATTCATTTATATTTAAGCATTTTTTTTCATACGTACATACTGCATAGCATTCAGTATACTGCATAGTATACAGAATTTTTTATAACACGGATATATAATAAATAACTTCTATTTATGAAATCTGTTGAGTTTTATTTTAATTTTCCTGTCAATCTGAAGTAATCGCTAAAATACATTTGTTTAATACACTATATGGGACAATTTGTGAGTTTAGAATTAAACTTTAGAATTAACATATTTTTTCATACTTATAGCGTGTACATAATGCACAGCGTTCGTACATTATATAACTTCAGAGAAATAGCTGAAATTGTATCTACAAATATTGATTACAGGTGGCGTGGCTACAGAGAATTCTCCGCAGCAACGCCACATTAATTTACTTTTTTCTTTTAAAATAAAAGTCGTACATTCAAAAACAATGTATCAAATGTATGTACGTCATGACCGTCAACCGTACATAAAAATGGATTATATCATAATAAAAAAATAAACGGTGGCGTGGCCACAGAGCACAACACAGTTTCCCCCTTACAAGAAATATATATTTTTTCAAAGACCTTTTTAATGGTACCAATTTCAATTTGCTACATGGGTGGGTACGTTTTGTTCCATGTTCTTTAAAAGTGCAATCTGCAAAATATCGGCGGTTATGTTTACATCTAGCGCGCCGCAAAAATTTTTTGGAAATAATTGAGGCCAAAAACCAATATTTTGTCGCTTGCTCCATCATCTGCCACTAGAAAATCATCGCTTACAGCCACTTGAGCCAAATCTTGACACTTGAGCCAAATCTTGAAAAGTCAGATGATCTGCATGTATAAAATTTTTTCTCGCTCGGTACAAACAATTTTTTTTTTCATAAAAAGTCGGATTTGATGCTTTGGATATGCTCGGTTCAAAGGTCAAATTATCTAATTTATTATCAAAAATTCCTTTAATGGCTTCTAAATTTGTAGATACCAATTCCTTGAGCGTACACATTTCTAAATATACAGCATTTTTATCATAATCAGCCTGAAGTATGTTGGGACTGCCTCATGATTTGGTTTTCAGTTTCATTCAAAGTAACAGATGCATTGCATTCCCTTTTGTTTGTACAACGCCACAAAACACTTTTATCTTGGTTAACTTTTTAGTATTATTGTATCTATATCCATTGTGCAACAGAGCGTCGTTACCTCTTTGATTTTTCACAAACACAAGTTCTTCTTCCATCTTTTCGAATAATAAACAACAATAATTGAGACAATTCACCGTTTTACGATCGATCAAAAAGTAAAATTAAGGCGCCCACATTTTCGATAACATAAATTACTTAGTAGTACCCACATTTTAATCCTAGTCAAGAATGTAACTTTTTATTTTTTAATAATGCATTCATAATGACAATTATTATTCTCGTGTATCTAGAACTAATGAATTATGAAATACAATGATTTCCTGGCATATACTTTTTTATCTATAACTTATATTTATTGTGGGCGTATAAGATAGATGGCAGTATTGTGCCTTTACTAGAAAATCGGGTAGGAAATAACAGATGGCGCTACGTGTACTACGCGCCGTCATATTGATTTGTGTATGTTATAAATAAATAAATGTTAATTTCAAGCCAGACTAAAGTAATTACAAGAAGTAATACTTATAATATTGTATACCTATTACATTGGTTCAATTTATGTTGATTTATTCTTAAAATAATGTAATTGATCTCTTATGAATGAATAAACATGTTTATATACATAAAGACTACTTATTGCAATAAACATTCCCAAATTTTGAGAAGTAGCCCTAATGAGTAATAGCCCTAATGAGAAATAGCCCAAGTGAGAAGTAGCCCAAGTGAGAAGTAGCCCTATATATAATCAGAAGTAGCCAAAATGAGAAGTGGCCATAATGAGAAGTAGTCCATTTGCGAGTCGGTTATCAAAATGAGAATTAGCCCTAATGCGCCTAAACCGGTATAGTATGTATGTTTATTTACCAAACAATAAGAAACAAAATAATTAAGGCAAGTACCCACCTAATACATCACTTAAACCGATGGAGGATATAATAAAGTCAGAACTGCCCAATGTTTACAGCAAGCAATGCGCATCATTAGCAGTTTTACCGTCTTGCCAAGTAGAAATCTTCTCTAGAGCGCTACAAATTTTTACTAAGTTGTCTCCTTGAAATTGGAGATGCCCATCATGGCTCTCTACCCAACGTGTCTCACAGATACTTTGCAAGGCAACTCCGAGTTCTTTTTAAAAAAATTCATGCCTCTTAGCGGATGCATTGGCAAATGCTACAACTTTTCTCATTGTGCCAGATGTATTGCGACAAGAAAGTACTTTGGATGATCTAGCTAACGAGTTATTAAGTACATGGTTGTTGCACGGGCAACGTTTGGCGTGAATGGCTATTTTCGTCAATTCTTGCACTGCACCTTTCGTATCTGATGCCATAACCAAGCAGCTGTCGGTTCCAATACCACACACCAAGTTAAATCTACATTAAATTTGGTGCACAGATTTTCAACAATTTTCGCCAATGCTACAGCTGTCAAACGAGGCTCTATATCACCTGAATTGTTTTCTTCACGTCTAAGAGCATCGTAAGTATCACAGAAAGTCACAAAATGTTCCTTCATAGGCTCAGCAGTGAGATATGTGATATATGTATATGTTGTTTCGTCGATCAGAATTTAAAAAAATTTTGCTTCCCGCACATTCTGTAAAATGTTTTCCTGAATAATTTCTGCACAAATATCTATCAACTCATTTTGTAAAATCTTACTGATGTACGTTGCATTGGATTTTGAAGATTCTAAATGTTGCTGCAATGCAGTATCGCCAGAATCTATACGGAATTTTAAAAGGGCTCTAAAATTCCCTTTATCGGCTACCACGCTATCATAGCTCGACAATTTACCATCGTCGCGATGGCTACCTAACGATATATTTTGATGGCCACAAAATATAATAGTTTTTACGATTGGTCGCCAACGTTATCTATTTTCATTTATTTGTGTCAGTCTTTGAATATTTATTTGGTTCATTTTATTAATTTCTGGCTTGTGAAAAGTCAACAAAAAGTTCTTCCCTGCTTCGACCGCTAGTTCGTGGTATTTGTTTCGTTGGTGTGTTAGCAGTACACCATTTTCACCAAGCAAATTATCAAAAGCTTTTAACGGTTCTTTTACGAGTCGACATAAAGGTGTTTTTGTCTGTATACCACCTCCAGGAGCTACGGCAAACAAAGCACAGTACTTGCAGTAAAAACCCTGGTCTTTATGCGACATAACAAGCCAGTGAAACTTGTCAAGGTGAAACTTCTGAGCACATTTTTTTGTTTGTTTTCCTTTTTTATTAACAACACAGTGCGGGAAAGTGTAATTAGGAGAGGCTGCCAATGCTTTTCAAGCAACATTGCTTTAGTAGATGAATAATCTATATTTTCCCTATATAACATGCAATATCTGAAGCAAACTCTGTATATAATATAGGCTGAATCTCGTTAATAACAAGAGAGCATGTTTTTTATTCGTTTAAGGTTAATGTAGGCAATGTAGCTGTAGAAGCAGAAGCATCGGCAGTATAATTATTATCCTCTGTGGTTGTTGTAGGTAAATTTTTCGAGTGAGCAATCTCAAGCCTTGGTTTCTTTGTGAAAAATGAATCTATTTTTTAAATGAACTGCCATTATATTACGTTTCAACCCACCACCACCATTTCCTTTTCCCTTAGAGTCACCCTGCAAGCAAAACCATGCAAATTTCTCACCCCAAAAGAGACAACAGACTTTATTAATTATAAGTACATAAAAACACCCAGACTCAAGCCAAAACAAATGTTCATCCCGTAAATATTAGCCATGTAGGTGTTTCAAACTCCCTCGTCCAAATAAATTTATTAGGTAGGTACATACGGCTCCACAAAAATCTCACCACATAAAAATGAATAAAAAGCGACATCTTTTAAAGGATATAGGTACTACATAACGATGTTTACGTGTGCGCCATCACTGTGACATCAATGAAGTTAGTGTTCTGTCGATATTGACATCGATTCTACGAGTAAGCGTGCAAGATAGTTTACGCTATTAATACAAAATTGTCATAAGCTAACCAACATCCGTATATTTAGGCAACCCAGTGGTAACTGCAGGGCGATAGCGGGGTGTTGCGGATTGAGATGGGAAGTAGGTGCTTATAAGGCGGTCTTTCGGAATAAAGGAAAAATTAATATAATTATGAACCCATTTAGGGCTGATTTTTCAATCGACAGATAATTCTTATTCGTGGAATAAAATTGACGTCTGACAGATTCAGTATGGAAGAACCGTCAAATATTCAAAATTATTCCTCGGATAAAATTATCTGGCGTTGGAAAAATCAGCCCTTTTTTTTTTTTGTGGATGGGAAATCATCAAATGACTCCTCCCGCTCTGGGTGGAGCGGAAGGGAGTGTCAGACTCTTACTGACTAAAACCCACCCGTGTTCCTTCCTTAGGCCTTTATGTTCCGGGCCAGCGGTAACCCTTTCGGACAATCCCGCTGACCCGGCAGGCTTCGGCCCTAAGGGGCCCCTCCTCGATGCTGACATCTCTTTGAGGCGCGCGTGGAACACGTACGCGCCGTCCGGCACGGGCCTGGTCCTGATCGGACGGTGAGCTACCCATTACTCTCCGCCCGCAGGCCCGCGCCTACGGTGGCCGGGAGTCATCACGCGGCTCCCGACGCCCGGAGCGTCTCCCGCGGCGGCTGGGACGGGAGGCTCTCCCTGAGCCGTCCCGCCACCTCCTTCGCTAGCATGACTGCTTCGCAGAAGGAGGTGACTGCCTCCCACTCCCTCTCGCCCCGGACCATGGCTTGCACCAGGGCCGGACGCGAGAGGTCGCCGTCGCTGCCGATCGCCTCTACGAGGACACGGCGGTGATCCGCCCAAGCGGGGCAGACCTCCACCGTGTGCTCCACCATGTCCTCTGGGCGTTCCTGGCAATGGTGACACCCGGGCGTTTCCTCCCGCCTGATAATGTGCAGGAACCTCCCGAAACTTCCATGTCCGGTGAGGACCTGCGTCAGGCGGTAGGTGAGGGCGCCGTGGCGCCTCTCTAGCCACTCCTCAAAGATGGGTCTTATCGCCGCTATCGCGGCGTGCCCTGCGCTGGGTTGCGACAGTCGCTCTTTCCATGCCGCAATGAGATCGCGCCGGAGATCCGTCCGCTTCGCAGCGATTTGCGGCGGAAGCGGATCCTCCCCCCGGCGTAGTGCCTCCGCGCGCCACTCATACAGGCGCGCGAGTACTATCGCCTCCAGATCCCATGGCGGCAGCCCTTAGGTTGATTTTTCAATCGACAGATATTTTGTATTCGTGTTTTGCTAAAATTTTTGAGTCTCTGATCTGTCCATTTATTCAAAAGCACTTAAGGCTGTACCTAAGCGACGAGCAGCATGGCTTTGTGGAAGCTAGATCAACAAACACAAATCTTTTTCTGTTTACCGAGCTATTATCAGAGGCAATTGATTCGGGTCACCAAGCCGACGTCATATATACGGATTTTAGTAAGGCTTTCGACAAAGTCTCACATAAAATACTGATTCATAAGCTGCAAGCTTATGGTATAACTGGATCATTGCTTTCTTGGTTAAGCTCATATCTTCGGGACAGATCTTTTTATGTAGTTATAAACGGATTTCGGTCTAACAACCGATATATCTCTTCCGGAGTCCCACAAGGTTCTCATGTGGGCCCTGTTTTGTTTAACTTCTTTATAAATGACATTACAAGGTGTTTCTTACATTCTAAGGTTTTTATGTATGCCGACGATTTGAAACTTGTCAAAATTATTAAGTCCCAACATGATGTCATCCTTTTACAGAGTGATCTCAATAGGCTAGTTAAGTGGTGCGAACGCAATTCAATGCTGTTAAATCCCAGTAAATGCTATCATGTCAAATTCACACGAAAGCATAATTTAGTAAGACAAGATTATCACATAAATGAAACCAAAATAGCAGAATTAAATACGATAAAAGACCTCGGTGTTACTTTTGATACTAAATTAACCTTTATTCCACATTGCATAATAAAAAAGTCTTCTAGAATGCAAAAAAGGTAGGCTGGCATGACGTTGCACCTGAAAGCATAAAGATTGAATGGCTTAAATTCCTTGAAGGCGTGTCTAAAATGCATCCAATTGAATTGGCTAGAAACATTCCAGTTCCTGGGTCTGCTGTGGCAGTACAGCTGATTGGTTTCGCTGATGCCTCCAGCACCGTCGGCTATGGATGTTGTATATACCTACGTGTGGTTGATGAAGCGGGTAAGGTAACAGTTTCCTTAATCTGCTCAAAGTCGCGAATCAATCCAATAAGTAAAAAAAACACTGTACCGCGCCTAGAACTAAACGCTGCTCTTTCACTTTCCTTATTAATATCACATATAGAAGCAACAAGAATAATGTACCCAGGATTTTGTAATATCTTGATTTAAAAGAGTGTCCATGGAGTTTCTTGCCCGTTCTTCTCCATAGAGATCTACGTTTTGGAATGGGCAACTAGCTTCAACTTTCGGACTAACTGACAGACTATTTAATTTTAATTTTGACAATTCAAAAGTGCCTGTACAAGGTCTAATTGAAATAAATGCTTTGAATTTGAATTTGAATTTGAATTTGAATAGATAGGGTTTTTAATACATTAAAAGTGAAAATCAAAATTGATAATTTTATATTATATTCAGATTCGAAAATAGTTTTAGCTTGGCTTAAAACTGAATTTACTAGATTGTTACCATATGTTGCGAACAGAGTAAAGATAGTCAAAGAAAAAACATTAAATTGGAATTGGCAGTACGTCAAGTCACTAGAAAACCCTGCTGATTTGATTAGCAAAGGGATAGATGCACGTGAACTGTCTTCGTGTTCCTTATGGTGGAACGGGCCATCATTTTTACATTCTAGTAGGTACACATTCGCGCCTTTTGCAAATGTTACATTGCCTGCTGACTTACCTGAGCTGAGGGCGAGCTTAGCTCTCTCTGATGCAGCGGTGTCTTTGAGCATTCAAAGAGAGCATGACTGTTTCCAAGCTCTAAGCAAAAATTCTAATCTTAATAAAATTATTAGGATAATGGCGCACAGTGGAACGATTGTATGGGAGAGGTTGGACTTAGGCATTTCTGAGAAAAAAAATCTAATTTTGAAAAACTAATAATGCCATCGTGTTTAGTTATCAAATGCCTTCGAAACTTGTACTGACGAATTTTTTTCTGTCTCTCGTATATCTGGAGTTAATTGAGAAAATGTGAAATTTTACTATGAAAATGACTGCGTCGAGCTCTCTGCGGCCTGATTCCGGCCTTGTTTCAAGTTGTGAGCCTTACTATCGTATTACGCATAGCAAAAGGTACATTTACTGCTAAGACACATGGTGCGCCAAACGTGCACCTTCTGAGATATAGGGCGATGTATTTTTTACTTAATCGAGCTCTCTGCCTCCTGAATGTGATCCTATTTCAAGTTGTAGTGTTTACTATCATATTACACATACCAAGAGCTGCACTTAGTGCTTAGACACATGGTGCGCCAAACGTGCACCTTCTGTCATATAGGGTGATGTATGAGGGAGGTTGAACAGAGGTATTTCCGAGAAAAAACAGTTTAATTTTGAAAAACAACTAACGACATCGTCTTTAGTTATCAAATGCCTTCAAAACTTGTACTGACAAATTTCTTTCTATCTCTCGTTTTTCAGGAGTAAATTGAGAAAATGTGAACTTTTACTATGAAAATGAGTGAATCGAACTCTCTGCCTCCTGAATCTAGTCCTGTTTCAAGTTGTGGTCTTTAGTATCATACCAAGTGCTGCATAAGAATGGTGCGCCAAACGTGCGCCTTCTGACATATAGGGTGCTTTATATATTTTTTACAAAAAACATGCTGTATATAATAAATAATATATAATATCAAGCTATTCCACAATACAGTCCATGTGTGAATCTATACATATAAAATTCAAAGTCCTGACTGACTGACTGACTGATATATGAGGGAGGTTGAACTCCCTCATACATCACCCTATATGTCAGAAGGTGCACGTTTGGCAAACCATGTGTCTTAGCACTAAATGCAGCTCTTGGTATGTGTATTATGCTAGTAAAGACCACAACTTGAAATAGGATCAGATTCAGGAGGCAGAGAGCTCGATTAAGTAAAAAATACATCACCCTATATCTCAGAAGGTGCACGTTTGGCGCACCATGTGTCTTAGCAGTAAATGTACCTTTTGCTATGCGTAATACGATAGTAAAGCCTACAACTTAAAACAAGGCCGGAATCAGGCGGCAGAGAGCTCGATGCTCTCATTTTCATAGTAAAATTTTACATTTTCTCAATTAACTCCTGAAATACGAGAGATAGTAAGAAATTTGTCAGCACAAGTTCTGAAGGCATTTGATAGTTAAATACGACGACATTATTAGTTTTTCAAAATTAGACATTTTTTTCTCGGAAATGCCTAAGTCCAACCTTTCCTATACAATCGTTCCACTGTGTGGCGTACGTACTAAGGTTCATACGCAATGTCAAACCAAGCAACGATAAAGTTCAAGGTTCATTCCTATATAGTTTTGAGTTAAAACAAGCATTAATGTTAATAATTAAAAATGAGCAAGCTATTCATTTCAAAGAGGAAATAAATGCATTACAATGTAGTACAAAGGTCAACGGCCCTTTAAAACCATTACATCCCTTTTTAGATAGCCAGGGTTTAGTTAGAGTAGGGGGTCGACTTCAAAATGCAGATTTTTCTTATGCTCAAAAGCATCCCATTATATTACCTAAAAGGTCTTACATAACAGAACTCATAATTAACCATGAACACTTAAGACTATTACACGCAGCACCTCGATTGATGCTGGCCCATTTAAATCAACAATATTGGATTGTAAATGGTGTAAGAGAAATTAAGAAGATAACACATAAATGTATAACGTGTTTCAGGTTGAAGGCCAGCACCGCAAAGCAGTTGATGGGTTCCTTGCCCCAACAAAGAATAACTGCCGCCCGACCCTTTGCAAAGATTGGCATAGACTTCGCTGGCCCCGTAGATGTAAAAAATTCAAGATTAAGACGAACCATCGTTTCTAAAGGTTATGTTTGTGTTTTTGTTTGTTTCGTTACAAAAGCCATCCATTTAGAGCTTACATCAAATTTGACAACTGACACATTTTTAGCTTGCTTTAAAAGATTTATCTCTCGCCGCGGGTTGCCCAGTGAAGTCTTTTGCGACAACGGTGGGTGTTTTAGAGGGGCAAGTAACCAGTTAGCTGAATTGTACAAGCTGAACGCCTCTTTGAGTCATCAAACATTGGTGCAAAACTATCCGGCTCGAAGGACCAAATGTTGGGATCTTGATGAGTGGACTGTATATTTCTGTTAAGGTTTTCGTTGGCGTCGGTGGCAGGGTGTGTGGCGACTATCAATGCAAACTCGTTAACTTCTCAAAAATAATATAATTGTAGAACAAAAACAATTCGCGTGCGTTACAATTACGGAAAATCGCTTGACAACTCACAAGCCAATGTTGCGAGTATATAAAAAATAATTAAACTTTGTTGGTGTTGCCAACAGTGGGTACCCTGGCTGACTAGGCCAATATGGGACTATGAGTACTCCTGTGGCCTTATCAGAAATTATTTTTCGTAAGCACTTGAGAATCAACGAAAAAGGTGGGAACGAGTAAAAATTTAAGTTGCTCCAATCTAAAGTAAATGAATCAATATCGAAAGCGTGTGGGTCTCGTTTCCAGGACACATATTTATGACATTTCGCATTCAAACGAGTTGCGAATAAATCAATCTCTGGAGTACCATAATGAAGGACTACGTCATGAAACGCTGAACGAGATAATTCCCACTCGGTGTCGACATTGATGTGCCTTGATTCTTGGTCAGCTTCCGTGTTGTCTTTTGACTTGTTTTTTTAGGAAGCAAAAATGAAGAGACGACGCTCTTCACACCACTGCCAAATCTCGCGTGCTATATCATTAAGGTGTGTATATTGAACTCCGCCCATCCTATTAATATATGAGATTGCAGTAGTGTTATCTATTCTTAAAAGAATCTCTTTGTCTACAAGGTCCTTGGCAAAGCATTTTAAACCAATGAAAGCTGCTTTTAACTCTAATAGGTTTATATGGTTTTGGGCCTGTGACATGCTCCAAAATCCCCCGCTGGTTTCTCCGTTACAAGCTATACCCCAACCCGTTAGAGAAGCATCGGAAAAAATCTCCAAGTAGTATTTGTTTTGACGGATTGGACAAAACGCATTCATGATGTTTGTCTTCCACCACGAAAAATCGGGGTCTAGGTTATTAGGAATGATCATATTAACGTCATAATATCCATTTGATTTCTGAAGCGCGAGATATTTAATTCTTTCAAATCGCTTGGTATAAACCCACCCATAACTAACTGCTGGGCACGATGACGTAAGCAATCCCAAAAACTTTGCAAAGTCTCTGATAGATAAAGAACGTTTGTTAGTGAATCTATCGATTATCTCTAGAACCTTCAATCGTTTCTTTAGTGGCAATTTTAAAGTAATGTCCGTTGAGTTTAGTTCAAACTATTCTTCTTCTGCTCAAAGGCGTTCTGGTTTCTTCTTTTACATTATGTGCGCATAATAAACAATTAGTCATGAAGTCGAATTGGGGAGCTAAAGACCTGAGCTGAGACGGGCCTGCCTCTTCTTGAGATGTAGATGCAATACTTACATCTTTTTTAATTGTACCGGCTCGAGTGTAGTTTTTAAGACAATTAGTGTGAATTAAAACGGATGTCAAGGCGCGGAAAATTTGGTGCTTGTCATCATTCCGACCTTTACTAGCTTTGATAAGGCCGAGTATTCCTTTTTGTTTCACCTCAGAAACATCCTTACTCCCTTTAACGATGTCCTTATCACACACACACAGGACACTTATTATTATTAGCACTCATGATGGATAATCCAATTGCGTAACTAATGACGATTAATTACAAAGCAAAGAACTGTTCTGGCTGCTCCCTTGCGTTACCGGGTAGGCTACCGTGCCAAAGAGGATGAAATCATAAACGACAACAATAACATAAGCCCGAAGGCATGGATGATTATGGGAGTTTTAGCCAGTGAGATCTCATTTTCTACGACAGGAAATATGGAATGAAAAGTGACGACCCGCTTCTGCTCCATTACCACTGGTAGAAAACGAGATCTCAAACTGTTACCGCCTTCACCGCTTGGAGGTACTTCCAGCTTATGTTATCAATAAAATACCTAATTTATATACTAGCTCATATTTTACATTGTCACATCACACTTAATGAACTCCATTTTCACTTTCTTCGGAGCACGATACTCGAACACTGGTGAAAATTTGGAAAAAGTGTATAAGACAAGTGTAGATAAAAGTTTTGATATCCCAACGACTGTACAGATTTGGATAAAATTTAGTAAATTGATATAGTAGGAGTTGATTTAAGATATAAGATACTTTTTATTCCCAAATAACGTGAAGGAAGTAGTATACAAAAGGTAGTGTTCAATTCAAGTAGTTTTTTTTTTCAATTTTCACTTTTCCGGAATGTGTAGTTCGAAAATAGGTAGGAATGTGAAAAAGTGTATAAGATAAAAGTTGTACATAATTTTATAAGCTTTCATTGCGTAGAAGACTTCTTATCTCCATGACGCACCGTTTAAAAGATATTAGCGAAAAACTGAAAAATGGGAACTTTAACCCCCTCCCTTCACCCCGACTCACCCCCTAGATGTCAGGACTTTTAGTATGTTAACTCTCTAAGCACCCTGAACAATTTTCTGAAGTAATTGCTTAGGGCCTTGCTCACACACTCTACAATCTCTTTGTTGGATGGACTATAAGAGAATGCGTGAGCCATAAATATGCTTCTGAAGTTGTGTTTTCGAAAAATGTTTTATAAGGTATGGTGTTGTTCTTTGGCTTAAGAAATATTCTTTTAATGCTGGATAGAACATAAAAATTCTTTCTACGTATGGAAACAGGCTGAGCCATCTTGTTTTACTGTGCCTTAGCAAAGGCTGATGCTAGTTGATAGCGACGAAATTGCGAAACTCTTTTAGTACCTCTGTTCTCACTGTGTACACAGAAAAATAATTAAATATTTCAAATATTATTGACTCAATGCCCAGTTTCATCAAATCGACACCATTATGAAGGCTGTTATGCATAATATGTGCAGGGCAGCCGACTCTTATAAGGTCTTCTTTTCCAAACTTTCTTTTAGGCGCGTAGATAGGTTTTGACCTAGGTTTCGGTACATACGGTGTGTATTGAACACACCAATTAACCCCAAATTGTGTGGAATTTATTGGCGATAATGCGGACGTAAATTTTAGGAGTGTGTGTGTGGCGAATGTGGTGTTTCGTATAAAAGATTCGCAATCAAAAGCGAAGTTTCGTTCTGTAAACTTTGTAAATCAAGAATTTTCGTTTCGATTCCATTTCCAGTCCAGTTGAAATATTGAATCAATATAGGAAACAGTTTTTCTGGACCATGGTTGCTGGCATCTGTGGCAACAGAAAGACATGAAATGTTCCACAAAGTTTCAATGATCGTCGTAATCGTATCTGGAGAAACAATTTGATTTACTATAGCACCCGTCTTAGTTTTTCCGCATTTAAGATTTTTTGCCGTTTCGGAATCATCAAACATTTTTCTTGTTAAGCTAGCCGTACAATCCATAGAATTGTATGACTGATAATGCTTTACCGTATAGAAGGCTACTGTTCCTTCTGCAGCATGGGTATTGTTGATAGTCACTGAAGTAGGTTGAAAATAGTTGGTTTCCTTAGAAGAAGAACCTGTTGCTCGTATCATCTTATGCTTTTCCGTAGCTACTTTCTAAAGCAATAGTGCCCTTGTTGCCCACATCCATATGGCAGTCGCAAATAGAACCTTTGGCGTCAAAGTCGTCTCGCTCGCTTGTAAAACACGGATAATTGGCTCTTAATACTTCCGTAAATTTACACTTCCGCTTGCTCATAAGGACTACGTCCAACATACTCAAATATTTAGTAAATCACTAGGATTCTCGTCGCGCGAGCGCAATAGCTAACCAATTGTTTCATATACCTAATTGCAATAACAAACGCCGCGTCAAGTCAAGTCAACTGCCGACCGAGACATTTGCAGGCGCGGAACCTGTGCAGTGGAGGGGGCGGTGGCGCGCGCACGCGGCGAGTAGATTAGTTGCAGCAGCATAACATAATTATCTAGTGATGTTCAAATCGACTTTAACCCTTAGTATGCCGGAACGTAGATCTACGCGAGGCACAATGGCTTTTTAATTGTATCTGTAATTAGCGGTTAAACTAAAGACGTGTTATAGACTATACACTGTATTTTTCTAGCGCGTTATCTTATATGCTTATCATTATAACACGTTGTTACAAAACTTGGCTGCACTCTGAACGCGGAGACATTATCATTATCTGGCAATACTAGTTATCTCGCAACTTCGCAAGTACTCGCAACGCGTTGTACACGAAAGAATATAATAATATCTCATGTAGCGTTATAGATCAATGAACTTTCATTCATACTTTCCAGGCTTAGGAGTTTTGGCGTAATTAAAAAAATATTGTTATTATGCCGAAATGTGTTTTTGTTTTAAGTGAGCTTTTAAATTTGTTATCGTCGATATGACAACTCTCGACGAATTGCACACAGCTGTTTTATTGCCTTCACTGGACTTCTCGAAAAAGTTCCAAATTGGTAAATCACTACCACGAGGCATTTTAATAACCACTTTGATAGTTAAGCAATTCAAAAGACCTTATTACTTAACTACCTAATTAATTGTCTAAAACTTATTTACAAATCACTATCCACAGTTTCACTTTGTCACACAGTTGACAGTAGCATCCTACCTATTTAAAATTCTTAAAAAGAACACACAAAATTTACAATAGCACAACGAATATACGAAACATGAGAATTATTATACACATATACAATTACAGTACTGTAGTACAAGTTGCACAGCAACAAAATTATTAGGTATTTAGAAATTGAACGTGCGAGCGCCGTGCTTGTTTACAAAACAACGCGTACGTAATAATAACAGATACCGCGGGCCGACCGGCCGACTGTGACGCTGTGAGTGAGACTAGTGAGACTATAAAAGTCATAAAACTATAATGCTATCCTGCTCTAGCCTCGCTGTGTAAGTTTAGAATTTGAGATGCCTAGTTTGTTGAAACGTTATATTTCTAGCGCGTCAGAGTCGGTACAACAAACGCTAGATGCTATAAATACACATCGTGTTATTTTTTTGACGCTTAACGTTTTATTAACCACCACTAAACATAACACACGCCGCCAGCTGGCGCGTACGCTTGTTTGACCTTTGACCACGTATGCACGCACGCATGGCGCACGACAAGAAATTTTCAACGATGTTTAGCAAAAAGGAGGACTGACATTAGGTAAGGGAGGACAAAACATGGACAAGGAGGACATTATTTTTGGATACCATCTGGCAACCCTAATACGGAGGGACTTGTCCTCTGAAGCGATCATGGCTAGTACTATAAGCTCTCAGACGAATGTATAAATTTTTTTCTCATTTGCTTCGTCTGTATATGATGAGGCGTTATTTCTTTCAATACACCTTCGCAACAAATAACCGCAGATAGAATTTTCCAAGCAATTTTCATTCGTTGAAAATTCGTTGTTCCGGATCCTTGTTTGACAATACGAGGGTCATTCAATAAATACTTAGCCTTCAAAAAGTAAACGAAAATTTTGGAAAAGTGGCAATTTATTTTTCAACATAGTCTCCTTTTAGTTCGATACACTTAGCCCAGCGATGCTCCAACTTTTTTAACCCGTCCGAAAAATAGTTTTTGTCAAACTCTGCAAAATAGGCCTCCGTGGCGGCGATGACCTCCTCATTTGATCCATATCTATTCCCGGCGAGAGATTTTTTCAGATTAGGAAACAGAAAGAAGTCACAAGGGGCCAAATCTGGAGAATACGGTGGATGGGGCAGCAATTCGTAGCGTAATTCGACCAATTTGGCCATGGCAACGGCAGACGTGTGAACCGGTGCGTTGTCGTGGTGAAACAGCACTTTTTTCTTCGCCAGATGGGGTCGTTTTTTCTTTAATTCGGCGTCGAATCGGCCCAATAAATCGGCATAGTACAGCCCTGTAATTGTTTTACCCTAACGGACACTTAGTAATTTTTTTTACAATTCGTAGAACTAATGAATTTTTCTTCTGATAACTCCTAAGTCAAAATCATCCACAACATGTTTTTTCTTTATAACTTTGGGTTTTTTTGGCGATTGAAATATTAATCGGCTTGAATTTTCAATTGATGAATTACCCGCTTTAATCACATTTCTCACGGTTTTTTCGCAGTACCCCGTAGCCTCCGCAATGATTTTTGCAATATTTGCATCACTATTAAATTCAAAGCTTTCTTTGTCTGCTTTTCTTTTCCTAAAAAAATTCGGCTACCTTAAAAATGACGGTCTTAACATCACGAGATAACGCACGACCCATCTTTGAATATTTATCTCATGTGCTTCTAACATAGACACTCCAGTACAAATTACACTAGCGACCGCCATGAGCGTTGACGGCGTTGACGGATAAACATGTTTCAATTTTTGAAGAAGTAGTATCGTAAAATTTGACCACAATACACATAGTTTTGGAGCAGGCAATATCTGTAGATTCATCTACTAAAACACAGAATCTTGTTTTTGAAGCTTTAGTGCGAGGGCGTCTTTATGTTGTTTGCCAATGACATTTGTAACTAGCCGTACATTTGGTTATTTTTCATTTTATTTCAGCTGCTATTTTTGAGTCCGGAAAATAGGATCGCATAAGTTCGCTAAGGTGATCCATAGCGAGAAACGAAATGTTATGTTCAGCGCATAATTTAATTTCTGCTTCCGTCACCATTGTGTCAGAATCCTTAGAGGTTGAGGCACCTTTAAAATATGATTGAATTGATTTAGATTTGCTTAAACTTGATTTATGTTTCTGATGTTGTTTGTTTTCGTTGTGTCGCTTCAAAGTTGACAATTCGCAGCTCAATTTTACGTCACACAATTTACATTTTGCTTTATATACATCGTTATCCACGGGTTGAATCCAATCTTTAAAATTATTATCTTGCTCCCATTGAGACCGGTATTTTTGCGGTAAATGTGTTCGTTTCTTTACCTTTTTTGGAGTACATGGCCCTTCTTCCTCACTATCCATGTTAATACTTTATTCACACACCACAATAAAGAAAGTAAATAAATGTTAAGCAGCAGAATATCTTTATAATGTACTTTACACAAAATGAATGAATGAAATGAGTACCATAAACAATAAAGTGTGCGCGAATCTACCTCGAATGCGCGTCGGTATTTCCCCGCTCATAGTCATGACTACGTCTAGTGTAGTCCAACGATGTACGATATAATGACTTATCGACTATCGATAAAATTATCGGAAAAAGTTGGTAACCATTGGATTGCCGTGTTTTAGAACACGGCAATGAACATATTGCCGTGTACCGTGTTTTATTGGTGAATAGATGAATGGGGTGCCACCAGCTGACGGGGTGGACTGTATGTTGTAATTCAAACTTCGGGTTTCTTGTTTCTTGATTTATTTTCTTGATGTTCCCAGGGTGGCTTGCTGCTGTTGAGTGGTTGGCGAGTATCCGTCGAATGCTTCATACTGGTTGAAGTCATCTCTCAAACAGGATTTCACGAAATTCTTAAACAAGTACTCCGATGCAGTTACAGGGTTCAAATCCGTATTCTTGAGGTTAGGTACGTTAGCTGTTCGTTTAGACAAACATAATAACGTAGTAACCTGCGACTGTACCAAGTTAGCCGGCATTATAGTCTTAAGCACTGGTGACATTTTCGAATAATTTTTCTGCTTATAGCCGGGTTTCAGAGGATCAATCCTCAAAGTGTCGTAGATAGGTATCGTAAGATCACTCGATTCGTAAATCAACTGATCCTGCGTCACGTCGTTCTCGGCATTGGTCGTTATTACGCTGTCATACCAGGACTGAACATAACCAATGTCTATATCTCTTGGTGGTCTCACTACAGTTGAAGGCAAGTCACAAACAGTATATCCCGGGAACAACTCTTCCGGCACATTAGGATTATGGTACCTTGCTCCAATTGCCCGCATTGCTTCTGTAGCCTCCGGACCAGCGTAGTTATTGGTTTCGGGTCGGAAAATCACGAGTGGTGGAGCGACGTATCCGGCAACGAGTTGTTCGCCATTCGCCAACTTACGCTCGTCGTTCCACCTCGACAACTCCGCATGCGATTTTCCAGCAACGCGATTCATCCAACCTACCACAAGATCGTCGACATCGGTATAGTACACAAAACTCTGGGTGTGCCTACTGACCGCCACGATTGCATGCCCCTCGGAGTCATACAATTTTAGCGGTTTGTGGCTTGTTCTGACGTACCTAACGTGCGCAAAAGTTTGTCCTTGCGCTTCGTGTACGGTCAAAACTCTCGAACCCGAGTTTTCGTAACCCTGACGCTGTAGTTCACTCTTGTCGGATTGGAAGAGAACCAAGTATACAACGCCTTCCTCCTTCACAACCCCCTTTCCAGAGTAACGCTCCCGCTTCAGTGAGTGCACTACACTGCTGACCGAGTAGAAACCTTCGTACTTGCTACTGAGCAAGTAAGTGACGTCCACTGGGCAACGATGAGTCCTACGCAACGTTTGAGTCACCGAGCAGAACCGGTCTGGATTCGCGTATTGTATGTTCGTCACATGGTCCCGGTCAATGTAAGGGATTTGATGGATGTCCCCAATAATGACCAGCTCCTTTGCTTTGGTTAGTTCCGCGACATAAGCAAGTTGACCGGCATGCACCATCAACGCCTCGTCGACGATAACTTTGTCATATCCTGTTGTTTTAACACCATTGCACAACACCGATGCTACCGTCCGATAGTTCACGTTCAGGAACCGGGCCGCAACCGTCTGACTCACACGCTTACGAAGGCTCTCACAACTTTCCTTCGTCACTGTCAGAATGAGGTCCCCGGCGTCAGTCTTCGTGGGTCTTTTGTGCGTGCGTAGAGCAAACTCCGTCTTACCGCAACCTGGTGGTCCGTTCACCCACGTAATCTTTGGAACTTTGACTGAACCTATATCCACTTTCCTGAGTTGGAAGGCAATCTCCTCTGCTAACATCACCTTCGTTGCTCTACAGCGCATCAGGTATCTGGACTTACTATCGTACATTTTGTCATCTTCCATGTATCTACAAAAAGTCGAGACACCCTTCTCCACCGTGAACGCCCATCCGTAATCATCCACTGGTCCGGATATCACACATTTCTTCACGTTGTCATAGAAGAAATATCCCTTCGCAGCCATCACCTCCAACTTAGAAGCCGATGGATGATCGTCAGACTTAATAACACTGTCAAAATGCTTTCTCATTTCGACAGCCGCTACCTTATCAACAAAGAGGGAATGCTCCCCCTGTCTCGCCGCGCGCATACCTAAGGCGCGGTACAGCGGTATTGGTCAAACTATATCAGACTAGCATCAAGATTTTTTATTACTATATAAGATAACATTGCAGAAAATACTTATTTTTAAATTTTTACATTATTTCTACGGAATTATGCAATTTTCGGTCCCATATCGAAAAAAAATGCACTATACTGCGGTAGCCCACTATTTTCAAAAATTGCCTATTTAATGCAGATTCTAAAATGGTATAATAATAACCAGTATCCTGATAATATACAGAGAATACTCATACAAAGATTTTTGAATTAAATTACTTTAACACTGCTTTAACTAATTTTAGACTCAAAGAGAATGAGAATTTCCTTAAAATTTGATCATTATGGGTTTGTTGACACAATAAAAGACATTAGTTATTAATTAAATTTATTGAAAAAAAATTATACAAGATGTTCGAAGTTGACTCCTTCAGCTGCTATGCACGCTCTACACCTTCTTATGAAGGACAGTTTCAATCGGCGTGCAAATCCTGCCGACGATATTTCGTCAGCAGCCGAACGTATGCATTGTCGCAGGTGTTCAACTGAAGTGATTTCTTCTTTATAAATCATCTCCTTTAAGCAGCCGCAGTAAAAAAAGTACAATAGGTTTAAATCTGGCGAGTGAGGTGGCCACAGTATTGGCCTAGACGTCCTATCCACCTATCTGGATTGGTTTCGATAAGATGCTGTCGTACTCTTACCGCATAATGTGCGGGGCAGCGGTCGTTTTGAAGCCACATGATTTCACGCACTTCGGGGGGTACGTCCTCCAATAACACAGGCAAATCATTTTGTAAAAAATTCAAATAAGATTCTCCAGTCAGAGTCGGTGGTAGTTCAAATGGTCCAACAATTTGACCGTTCATGATTTGACTTTGACGTTGATGACAAGATTTGTATCTTTAGTTAATAAAAACACGTTTTTTATTAAGTCTTTTCTTAACCCTGACAAGTCTAACTAGTATTTTGACTACAAAATTAATTGTTTTCTATGACATGTAACATACCCTTAGAAAGGGTATAAGTTCAAAATGGATTTTAGTTTATTTTAATGAATTTAGGAGTTGTAACTTATTTTCTTTGTCGCTGTTCTCGGATGTATCATAGACAGGCAGTCCTTTTTCGGCTGAGACCTCTTTTAGGTGCTAGAAAGAAGGCAGTTTCATCGCAACTCGCGAGGGGTCTTCTAGAATTTTCCTATATTCTGTGATAATGCAGAAACTTCCTGAAACGAATTTCTTCTTTTTTTTTTCGGTATATAATGAACGAGCTTTATTTATATATTCGGCATGTTATTGTCTGAGATCGAGATGTCTGGCCATAAACGCTTCGAACCAGGCCGAACGAAGAACGAAGGCCTGTTATTTATAAAAGGTGTCTTAAGACCTCCCTTCTCCATGATTTTATTGACCGAGTCTAATAACCCTTCTTTGTTGATTGGAAACCCATTACGAGCCGAATCTTTGATCCACGATACAAGTTCATTTTCGATTTCAATTCCAAGAACTGCTTGAGGTCCCACATGTCCTGAAGTTTCAGGTGCATCACCAGAAAGTTTATGTCGCAATGTTGTTCGTGGAACATTAAAGTTCTTGCTAGCAGTGGAAACTTTCATACCATTTCTAATAGCGTCTAACGCTAAGGCGAACTTGATTTCCAGATCCATCATCACCAATACTAGATGGTGTATTTTCTCTTAAAAAAACTTGTGCTTGGTTTTTTTTGTGTTGCAAGGTTTTTACGATATCTAGCCGAGTAGTTCTTCCACTTCTTTCGCGCTCTATTTATTTCCATGAGCGGCATGTAAGCGACGACTTTTCGGTTAGATAAGTTTGGTGTCTTTTTTTCTTCAACGCAGCATTTTTCAAGGGATCGTTTTTTATTTTTTCATATCGCTTTCGATCAGATTCTTTTTTCCGTTCTAGTCTTTCTTCATCCGTAAAGTTTCTTCTTTGGTTCCATTGCTTTATTTTTTCTGTAAAAATGGGATAATATATTGTTACAAATTAAAATTTGTGGCCTCTTACGGCAATTTAGGCAGGTGGTTTAGCATCGAAATACACGGAAACAACAAACTATCTCAAACACGGTATATTTATAAGTTTAAATAAGAAACTAAGTAACTAAAGAACGAATTTACTTCATTAAATATAATTAGACTTAATTATTGCCAGCCAGCTAAAATTTTAGCAGAAAGAGCTATGGGCGTGGGGAGTTGGAGATAAACCCAGTACTGTTCCGTTTAAAAGTTAAGTTAAATGATTATTAATTACAAATTTAAGATATTATATAAGTAACCTTCCAGTTATTAAGAATGTAATTAATTAATAAATGGGCGCCAGGGACTATAAGAGTCCCAGATCCCGGAGCCGACGAAGGTGGCCAAAATACTTCCTGATGAACGTAGAATGTCGAACATAATTCCTCAATTTAAATTATGTTGAAGACCGGTTTCCACTGTAGAAAACCGGACTAAGGAGACTAACTTGTTCTTACAGAAACCGTATTAAATGAAAATAAATAGTCTTAAGGGATATAAAAAAACCGTCCCGCCTGCGCTATCGCTAGACGGACTCCGCCAGCCGCACAGTCGTCTCCGCAAGAGGCTTCGAGCAGACTCGAGGAACGGGTCTTGCGTCCAAGCCCCAGATGCTCCTCTAGATCCTGGCGGCGAGACAAATCTCTCGAGGTGCCTCTCCTGGAAACGACAATACGGAGACCTAATAATATAGGGGGAAACTAATTAACTTTCCTTGAGGTGACCGAGCTTGGAAATGTAGAAGGCTAAATAAAGCATTAGCAAGTTAACATGGTTTTCAAATACAACCTATGGAGCTACGACTTCTATTTGCCTGATACTGAGTGGTGGGACAATATAAATAAGGATTACCCACGTGGAGTTCATCAACTCAACGACAAGGGCTCTTTCCCTTGAACAATAATTTAATACCGTGGTTAACACTGAGGAATCTATGGTGAATAGTCAGCGGGTGATATACCTACGGTTGATTTAGGAAGAAAGCACTTGACTGCAAGATCCTCGACTGGCTGGAAAGTTGTCTGCGTATGCGCAATTTGGAATCCTGTAATGAATATCTATGGATCACGAGAATATCCTTTTAACAACCAGGGAAATGCTCACAGACCACTTCCAAACACTATTATAACAAAATCCTTGCCTTTTAAAACATGGAATAAGGTTTGGTAGTCTCACTCAAGCGTGTTAAAGGGTAAAAGACGCCAACACGATTCCATAATACTGTCATGGATAGCAAACCGGAACTAGACGGAGCATTTCGAAAATCTCTCTTATTGCAGGTAAAATGATTATGAGATTATTGAACAATCAAACTAGCTTACCTGTTGTTGTCTCGTCCGAAGCTGATGAAGAATTTTACTAATGTAGTATATATCCTGGCTACTGGAGGGCGTCACATATAGTTTAAATCTTGCATTGACAAAAAATAACCGGTAACGGAATGCATTTATTTCCCACTCACTGTTCTATTATCTCTGGACTTCATTTATTTATAAGCCAATAAGTAAAAAAAAAAATAATAGTAATATCTGATTGTTAAAACCTTTACCAGTTTAGTTTAGAATAGGTCTGTCCAAGGGTAAATTCAGTTTAGAAAAAGAAACACAATATTGATTATCTAGGAGGCTCATGCCCCCGGGGCTTAGGTATCTAAAATAGTTACCTAATAATAAAACATGTCATTAAAATTGCGTGGCGCCATAGGTTTGTATACGATAAAAAGGCAATTAATAATAAATCCACTTTAAGTACTTGTACCGATGTCGGGTATGATATTTATATGGTGGTGTGTAGGTTGATAACTTGTTCAATAAATCAGTGTGTTGCTAACCCCCGCCTTTCATTGACGCTGCATTGGCGACGAGTACGGGATTATTAAATATTTTTGTGTCTACGTTAGGCGGCAGTATCGACTTGACCTACGGTTGTTATGATGCCAATCGGAAAGTTTGTTACACGCAGCTGCATAAGGGGAATTGCCCACTCAGCACTCAATAGTTTTATTATAGAAACATACGCTGCAAATTAAACGAACGACGGAAACGGCGAGCTGAGATAGCACTTTGTGACGCACGGACCTAGTTTACCCAATTATTGTAACTCTGTAAAATTCCATTCCATATTCATACTTCGAATAGGCACTTAGGCTAATTTAAGATTAATTAATGTAATTCTTTTATTTTAAATAAATTAAGTAAAATCATTTTTGGTTTTTTTTAAATCCTCCGGTTGCAGCTAACGTAATTCTGGTGTAAACAATCGTTGGTAGACCAATAAATAAATAAAATTGACAAAATTGACGTCTGACAGTTTTTGTATAGGAGAACTGTCAAAAATTCAAAATTAATCCTCGGATCTGCGTTTCTGGCTCTTTATCCGGAGAATAATTTTGAATTTTTGGGCTGGGCTGATTTTTCCATCGCCAGATATCTTGGTGAAAATCAGCCCTTAGATTAACAAATATTTCGATGCCTTAGTTCACAATTGCACTAACTACGAAATTTACATTTTTGAGGAGAGAGCTTTAAAGTTTTTTAGTTTAGACGAGAATAGTAGAAAATCCAAGTAAAATAACAAAAAAATATGCATCTATTCATAAGACTAGACTATTTTACTCCATCATATCTCAATATTGTAATATTAGTTTAAACGTTACCTTTTCAAAATGGCCAAATAAACATAAAACCCCCCATTTAATACATTTGTGCACTAAGATTGATTATGCTGTCCGGCATTAAGTGAAAAACTCAAAAATATTTAACAGCTTTTCCAGGCTGGTTCAAGGTCCAAGAAGAAGGATAATAATAGTTATGGATATTGCAATAAATAGACAAAATAATAAACCAGTGATCCATATTCATAATGTTTATTTTTATAATAAAACACAAACAGTTTTTATCCACAATCAAATAAAATAAATTTCAAAATCACAACAAAAAAATTAAAAGGACTGAAGCCTAATTATAGGCCAATCTTTAGCTATTTCACAAAACAATTAGTTTCTGAATTATTAAAATAAGATTTTTTATAAGAAAATTAATAAAGTCAGTGTTCAGTTTCAGGTAACAATTATTAATTTAATTGGTAATTAAAAATTGAATCAAAACTTAAATTTCTTCAACAATGGACTCTTCATCTGGATCATCATCAGACGATTCAGTGTCATCACAAAATTATTGTTAACAATAGCCGCAGAAGTGGATGGAATATCTTTGTAATAGTGCTCATATTCTGGTGGTATAACCCCATCATTTAAAAGTGTTATCAGATCTTTCTTTTTAGTTTGTGACACTGCAATCAGTGATTTATATTCTACTTTAAGAGTTTTCTTTAGTTTGCTTATACATATGTCTGTATTTTTTTCATTGTTCTTGTCTTACAAATGTCTATTTCTTTGAAATCTGGATCGGTCAAATCGTATTTGTAAAAAATTGAAGTGGGGGATTCTTTCTGCAGCCGCAGCCACTTAATTTTCAGCCACTGTACTGTTTTGTTGTATTGGAATTCAAAGTTTTTTTTAATCCCTTCAAATCATAGAATTCCCCGTGTTTCATAATAATAACATCGTAGGGTTTCGGCTTAATTCTAGCAGACCCTATCACCAATGCATATTCACGCTAAGTGAATATGCTTTTATGCTTTCGCGCTCTTTCAATACACGCGTGAATTGAATCCACTTCTAAATACGAATGCCCCGATTCACTGAATTTCAAATCGATCGTATCTAAGTGAGGTATGTTATTGAAGCGTATAAAGCCGCTAGAGTAACATATGTATTGCGGTTCTGACCACCACAAGTGTCTGAAAATGATGCGACATGAGTAACAGTTTCGGGTAAACTACTAAGATATTTTAACAATATCGATCCGATTTCAGTAGAACCTTTTTTGCCGTTACACTCGTCCCATGAATAGCAGTAGCCAGTGTTAGCATGACAATCTAGGATAGTAAAATTGTACATCGATAATTTACGTAAATAATAGATTTTGCAGTCTCCGGTAAAAGGTACCGATAGGATAGCTTGAAGGTCAAATGTTATAGCCCGAAAAGCTCCATCTAAATTCAAGCATCTTTGCTTATCTTCTTTTTTCATAGTCAGTGCATCATTTTCGCGTTTTTTGTGGGCATCATAATCTATATACAATGTGTCCGGTCATGGACTAGCGATATTCTAGGTACTTATAAAGCAACTATTCTAGTACACAAATTCACTACACACTAGGGTCCAATCTGCTTCCCCGCTATTTGGCAGTCATTTTGTTGAGATATTCTACTACGTGTGTACAAAGAAAACATATCTCTCAAAGTTTTGGTCCTACTGAGATAAAAGTAGGCTTATTCGGAGGGTAACAATACTGCCTATCGTTTTCATTACGATCCAATGGGTTCACATTCTCGTAACTTTAAAAAAAAAAAACTCAAAAAAAAAATTTCAAATAATTATGCCAATCAACAAATTATTGTAAGTTACTGCAAAAACAACCCCTATGACCCTTTTTATTTTTTTCCTAGATCGACAGATTTTGAGCTAAGTTACAATACAACATTAAATTAACATTAATATTTTAGTGGATTGGACCCTAGTGTATAGTGTATTTGTGTACTAGAATAGTTGTTATATAAGTACCTAGAATATCGCTAGTCCATGACCGGACACACTGTATATAAAATTCAAAGTCCTGACTGACTGATTGACTGACTGACTGATATATCAACGCACAGCCCAAACCGCTGGACCTAGAGACTTGAAACTTAGAAGGTGTGTTCTGTGTGAAGAGTAAGTATCCACTAAGAAAGGATTTTTGGGAATTCTACCCCTAAAGGGTTAAAATAGGGGATGAAAGTTTATATGAAAGTCCGACAGTTTTGAAGTTAGGATCTTCTAATTTTGTATTTAGGATGACAATTAAAAATTAATTTTCACGTGTCTCAGCGTTTTTGATAATTCCACCCCCGAAGGCTTAAAAAGGGGGATCAAGTTGTGTATAGAAAGTCATTAATTTTCGACGTAAAAATCACTAAATTTATTATCTAGGCTTATGATTGGAAGCTAACACAACGGTGTTGTTAGAATTTCATCCATTAAGGGGGTGAAAAGGGGGATGAAATTTTGTCCTGACTGACTGATATATCAACGCACAGCCTAAAACGCTGGTCGGTACCGCTGGGTAGAGAAATTAATTTTGGAGGGTGTGTTCTTTGTGAAGAGTAGATATCCACTAAGGGGTTTTTGGAAATTTAACCTTTAAGGGGTGAAAAGAGGGGATTTTGTTTGTATGAAAAATCTTATTCCTTGAGTTAATAACCATGAAACTTGGCACGAATACTTATCTAAATAAATTATGAAGTTTGGTTTTTTTTTCTAAACTACCCCCTGCAAGGGGATTGGGAGGTGTCAAAGTTTGTATGGAAGAATTTTAACGCGTGGTCCGATTAACTCGAAACTCAGTATTTATACTTAAGACCGAAAATAAAGAATAACGTGTATCATCGTTTTTCGAAAATTTACCCCTAACGGGGTGAAAAGTTAATTTTATAGGGGAAGACTTTACTGCGTGGGTTGATTGACTCGAAAATTGGTATAAACAATCTTTGAGTCGAGTAATCAACACATCCCAAACAATTTTTCGAAATTCCACCCCTATGGGGATAGAAAGAGGGGATACAGTTTATATGAAAAATCTTATTCATTTGGTTAATAAATTAGAAACTTGGCAATATTTGGGTCAGTAAATAATAAAGATTGTCACTTTTAGTTTAAAAAATCCCTCACAGAGGATTTGGGGGGTGACAAAGTTGATGGATTAGAAAAATATTTAGCCCGCTGTCGGATTAACTCGAAACTCGGTACTACTAAAACAAAAAATACTTAAAAAAAGTGATTTAGGGTTTTTCAAAAATTGACTCCTACGAAGGTGGAAAATTCTACTGCTTGCTTCCATTAACTCGAAAATGGGTATGGGTATTTGAGTCAAGTTATGAACACATCCCAAACGATTTTTCAAAATTATTCTCCTGGGGGGGTAAAAAGCTGGGATAGTTTATTTGAAAAATCTGATCCCTTTGAGCTATGAACTAAAAAATTGGCCCGAATACTTATTTATATCTAAATAAATGATAAAAATCATAAACATACATTTTCGAAATTATAAGAGGAAAGTACGAATTTCACGCTGACGAAGTCGCGGGCAGAAGCTAGTCCTCCTGTAAGGGAGCTCTATTGTCGGATCGTTTATACACGTTGCATTTGGTGCACTGGTCTTTCTTTGGCTTGTAAAATGCTAGTCTTGGATTATAAGAGTGGAAAATCTTTTGATACACATAAGGCGATACAGGAGTTATCATCTTTTCGGGGCAAAAAAATCTTTGTACATTTGATATAAGCGACTCAAGTTGAGATCACTGTCTAAATACTGTTTTTTAGAACTTTTTCGGCAATCGTGGGATTCAACGCGAGGGTACAGGTTAACATCATCATCATTATGAACAACTTTTACTACAACTTAGCTAACTTACACAAAATTCAGCTGTTCCCACACATTCAAAAAATTTAGCTGTTCACATTTATGTTCCTATAACTCGTCAAAATGTAGGGAACAGCTGATTTTTTTTTTCGCGATTTCAGGTTTGGACCTATAGTTAAAGTTGTTCATAATAATGAGTACAATGACCTCTTAAGAGGTTGTTAATGTTTTACCTATAACCCTGTATTGGAATTTTAAAGTTTTTTTTTATCTTAGTACTTTATTACTAAAGTTTAGTCGTTCCAATTGAGGTTAGGTATAGCTAGACGTTAGTCGAAACAAAGCGCGCGCAAGTGTCACACGAAATGTATGAAAGGTGGCGGCCTTGGGCGGTGGCGCGGTAAAATTCAAATTTTCGATGCGTTCGTTCCCGAATAATGCGTTTGCCCACAAACAAAGGATCCGCCCTTGATTACTCCCCTTTTTTTTAAAAGCCAAAGGCTTTTTACAAACCCCTAAGACACAAAATACTGATAGTACAGAAGTCAATCTACATACAAAGTGCGCTCGAGCAACGCACACATAGACACCGCTCACGGACACGTTATCTCAGACGGGTTGGGAGGAGTGAGAGCGCGCGTGTCATCCGCTTGAGACACGTGTTTGTGAAGTGCAAAAATGGAGCAACAAAAAAATGCCTATCTAAGCTCGATTTATATAATAGTTTCCTATTTTGAATCAGTATAAATAAAGTAACTTTTTTGTAAGGTAAATTCATGCCACCAACTGTTACGTAAGTTGAAAACATGATTTTTTGTTTGTGTAGATATTGTGTTGTTTTTAGTGTCATTTGATAGGTTTAGGTCTAAAACGGATATTGTAAAATAAATAGTGTAAATAGGGTAATCCGTTTTGAAGTTATTAGGTATTTTCGATAGTGAAAATTGACAAATGTAAAATTTTATATGTTTTTGTTCTGTAAACTTTTTGTATTGTAATACTATGTTTATTGTTTTGTTTTAATATTTAAGAATAAGCTCAACAATAAATCACACAACTAGATACGAGTGCCACTACCACGATAGTTTTTTGTGCATAAGCCAAAGTTGACAACCATAGCGCGACCGCCGAGCACATACACTTGATTGACTTCTGTACTATCTGTATTTTGTGCCTAAGACGACCCACTGACCATTCTATGATCAAATATGAATGTGACTAAAACCAAATACATGTTTATCAGAACTACTAATTACAAACAATTTGCATAGACATCATTTCATTACACTTAACAATGTTGTATCCAGATCACTTGCTGGCGTGCGATTGCGCTACTTACAATGTTCCCTTTATACAATGTTATGATTTAAAAACTTTAAGCTATATTATCACGTTGTTATTACAAATGGTACAAGGAGTGTTTGATTTTATACATCACAATCGGTTCTTTTGTTTTCTGTACTTTATTTTTAAATATGATAAATCTGCATACAACAATGAGGTTACAAAGGACATGATTTTTTTTGGTACTTTATTCTGAGATAATTTAACCACTTTAAAAAAAATCATCACAGATTATACTGTACAATAGACTGCCTAATCTCAACTTTCGGGCTCCAAAAGCCTCCATTTTCGAGAAAATAATATTTAAAGATTTAATAGTTGGTGTAGATGTAGAGAAGTTTTAATAATGCCAATAGATGGCGCTGTGCTGAGTTTTGACCCAATTATAATTTATTATTACAAATATGTACTTGTAATATTCTTATCTCTATAATACATGCGCTCTATTTTATGGCCAGTGCAAAGGCCAAATTATCCTATATATCAATAAAAAAAAAATATAAATTATCCCTAAGGCCGCGGACACGAAGTCAGCGAGCTGTGGGGCGTAGCATAGATTTATAGGGAACTAGCCTTGAAGGTAGTGGTGAGGGGAGTGGCGCACGAGCGGTGCTCTCCCGTCAAGCGGTGCCTGGCCGCGCCGCTCACTTCGTGTCCGCGGTCTTATGATTTCCCTTGCTGTCCCAAGATTATGAAGCCTGGAACTTTAATCAAATGGTACGCAACCACAGATTATGTTGTATTAATCGGAAAATTGTATTGTCTTGTGACTAATAATGGTAGGAGATGAGTAAAAATTAAAAAACAATACTCAAGTATTTTTTTAAAATGTGTATTTATTAATCAAAATCCTCTCTTACTAATATTCCATCTAAAAAAGATGCAGGTGGGGAAATATTGTCTTGGTACCGTGCCCATCCCAAATACCAAACAATAGTAACAACATGAGCACAACTACCAACGGTCCTCTTGCCTATAATGCAACTACAATAGTAAGCCCAGATGCTCTCTTTCTTGCCAGTCATTTGACACCGTATCCAATAATATGTATGTGTAGTACAGAGTGCGGCTGTGGTGACGTGATTATATCCAGCCTCAAATCAAGACAGGCTCACTTGCGGAGATACCTTGTACACCAACAATATTTAACTCTGTACTTACTTCTACCATAAATGAACCAATTGCTCGGTTATGTTCCCCATAGTATGACCGAGCGTGTTTGATTTGATATGTTCCCAAACAAAATAAAATTAAATCTGACATCTGCATCATGGGGAACATATCCAGGGCTTTTTATTTGGGAATTAATGTTTACAAAATGGGCACGGCGTCTATTTAATTGATGTTCAATATGTAATTGAACATCAATTAAATAGACGCCGTGCACATTTTGGTTAAAAGTCAGCTAAATAATTGGGCATATTACGCCTTTCTAATGCTCTGCTTAAAATCAACTGGGCATCAATACAGTCGGTTATAACGGGATGAAAATGGTTGATGATTGCAGCTGCATTTCGAAAATCTGTTATAAGATGTCTTGACATTCTGTTAAAATATTCTGTTCTAAAAATCTTGTAATCCCGTTTGAACCGACCGTTCACAACTTCCACGACCCACCTGCACATTGTGACTAATCAAGATTCATTCGCTTGCCTCGTTGTTAATTGATTTTGTCCTGCACTCATAGAGTGTGGTTTGTATATAGAATACCCAAGAGAGGCAAGTAACATAAGGGAGTCCCGAAATTCTCTGTCCAAAATGAAAATATCATTAGGCTGTAAATTTTGCCTTAACTCCGATGGCTCATTTCTAAATAGACTGTCAGCGTCAGAGTCTGTTGCAGCATACGGCCCATACACATCTATCATGTGTCCATCTGTTGTAACAAACATCATTGGTTTCACCAAGTTTCGATATTTAAGAAGACTATATGATTTTTTTTTTAAATAAATAATTTGACTATTTTTGCATGTAAATATAACTGCCGTCACATTTTAGGATAGGGTTTCTTGCCTGTGTACCCACAGGCAAGAAACCCTATCCTAATATGTTGGCGATTCTTGCAAATGAATCGACAGTCCTAAGTTTAACTAAATAAATACCCAGAGCTTTTTTAGGTCTTTTGCAAAATGTGTTAAGCTGCATTAGAATTAAATTAAGAACTGCCAAAAAATTAATTACAGTTTAACCTGTCCAGTATTGACAGACAGTATCACTCATATGCTGTACATTTTCAAAGTTAATAGTGATAATGATAAATGATAAATGATAAATGATTTTATTTTGTAAGTAGGTTTGTACAAACACTTTTACACGTCAATCATGGTTTTTTAAAACTAGATGAGGTCGGCGTTTCCTATCTGACTACTCTGAGAAGAAAGGCCGAAACAAACTCAGAGGTCACAGTCTCTTTTAAAGTCCAGACATAATCTTGGTCAGGTTATATGAAGACCATGTAGATCGATGTCTGAGACGGTCTTTTGAAGAAAGAACCACACAGATTGAGAGGACCTGTCCAGTCAGTGCACGCATTTGTCAGAAATCGTGCAGCTCAACTCAAGACTTAAGGAGCTCAACGATTCGACGAACAATACCAAAGAAAGGACATTTGGGTAGGCCACATAAATTACTCAAACTGCCAGACCAAGAGAAAAAAAAACAGAACAGAAAGAATAATAAAAAATATATATAAAAGTAACAAAATGACCCACATCGTCTTCACATTCACAAATCACAATAAATAAAATAATGTAATACTTTACAAAGTAAGCAAATGTCATTGTTTATAAAAAAATCATTAATGTCAAAGTGTATATAAAAAAAGGACGTTCCAAATGCAGAAATGTGAAGCAGCTCAATCCCAAGCCTTTTTGTCCTCAATATAATCTTTAACTGTATAAAAGGCTTTCTGGCACAACTTACGTTTAATGAATGATTTGAATTTATTGAGGCTTAGATCTTGAACGTGGCTTGGTAGCTTATTATAAAAGCGTATACATTGGCATCTGAACGAGCCACCTATTTTTTTGAGCCTTGTTGTAGGTACAACAAATTTGTGTTTGTTTCTAGTATTTATATTATGGATATCACTGTATTTTTTAAACAATTTTATATTTTTATGGGCATATAAAAGATTTTCATAAATATACTGAGAAGGCACAGTCATTACATTAATCTCTTTAAATTTGTCTCTGAGAGAGTGTCTCGGACTTAATTTATAAATTGATCGAACAGCTCGCTTCTGTAAAACAAAGATAGTCTGAATATCGGCGGCATTTCCCCACAATAGAATACCGTACGACATTACACTATGAAAATAGCTAAAGTACACTAAACGGGCAGTCTCTATATCAGTTAAATTACGAATTTTTCTAACAGCATATGCTGCGGAACTTAGCCTTTTTGACAATTTATCTATATGTGGACCCCACTGAAGCTTAGCATCCAAAGTTATGCCCAAGAATACTGTGTTGTCTTCAGGATTCAATTCCTCGCCCTTTATCAACACATTAGTTTTCACATGCCTAACGTGAGGTAGCGTAAACTTAATGCATTTGGTTTTTTTCTCGTTTAGAAGCAAATTATTAACATTGAACCAATGGACTACTTTCGAGATCGCGCTATTTACATCGTCAGTAACCAACTGCTGACGTTTAAGTTTAAACAAAAGAGAAGTGTCATCTGCAAACAACACTATATCATGATTATCCTTTATGAGGTACGGCAAGTCATTAATATAAATAAGAAACAAGAAAGGACCAAGAATTGAGCCCTGTGGGACTCCCATTGTTACTATAGATCCGGGTGATCTTTTTCCATTAACGTCAACGCTCTGAATCCTTTTACTCAAGTATGAAGTAAGAAGATCCAGAGCAGTGTTCCGGATTCCGTAGTGGCGGAGTTTCCTGATTAACGTTTCGTGATGAACGCAATCGAATGCCTTGGACAAATCACAAAAGATGCCCAAGGCATCGCATTTATCTTCCCATGCATTATAAATATGTCCTAAAAGTTCAACACCGGCATCAGTAGTTGAACGACCCCGTGTAAAACCGAACTGTTTGCTGTGTAATAATTTATGTTTATTAAAAAATCTTTGCATTTGGTCTAAAATTAATTTCTCAAAAATTTTACTAAAGGTAGGTAGTACAGAAATAGGTCTATAATTTGTGGGGTCTGATGTACTACCTGATTTAAACAAAGGTATTATTTTACTATATTTCATAAGGTCAGGAAACTCCCCATTGTCAATACAACTATTAAAGGTAAGAGCTAAAGAAGGTGCTACAATGTCAATAATAGACTTAGCTACTTCTACAGAATTACCCCACAGATCTGCAGTCTTTTTTACATTTAAAGTGTGAAAGGTTTTAATTATATCTCTATAGGTAATATATTCAAAATGAAATTCCGAATCGCAACCATTAACATTTTCCTTAAGCAAAGACTCAGCAACAGAAGGTGATGAGTTTAGTGATTTAGTAGTTGAAACGGGAATATCTGAAAAGAAATTTTCAAAAGCCTCGGCGACTTGTGAGTCTGATTTTATTATGTTGTCATTAATAGACAGGCTGTAGTCAGTATTTCGGTTACTAGATCTTCCCGTTTCACTATTAATAATATTCCAAGTCGTTTTAATTACATTACTGCTGTTTTTAATCTTTGAACCCAAATAACGTGACTTGGCCATGTAACAAACTTTTTTAAACAATTTTGAATAATTTCTAACATACAAATTAAATTCATCAGTGTTAATATAATTCCTTTCATTGTACAGTTCATAAAGCCGTGTTCTACTTTTATGAATGCCAATGGTAGCCCAATCACTGAAGGATGCATTACTATTAACCGAGATAGTCCTGGGGATAAATGTGGAATCAAATTGTTTACAGTATACATTAAAAAAATTATCATAAAGATGATTGGGGTCAGCATGAATAGGCAAAACGGGTAGTTTATTAATGAGTTTAACTTTAAAAGCCTCCAAGCGACTTGCAGTTTTGGGGTTAACAGTGATATCCTTTTTAGCCACTTTTTTGTTTTGGTTTTCAATAGTTATCCTTTGCCCGCAATGATCAGAATCTAGTAAAGTTATAATTTCTTTGTGGCTTGGTATAATATCTGTATAAATATTATCTAGGCATGTGGCACTAGTAGGGGTTATTCTTGTTGGCTCTAAAAATAGGTTTAGAAGATTGTAGGACTGAAACAGACTTAAAATTTTACTACAAGAACCTGAGTTTTCTAATAAATTGACATTAAAATCACCGCAAATGATAACGGACTTGTTTGAGTTACAAATCCTGTGTAACACTTCATCCATTACCTTTTCAAAGCAGTCATACAATCCTGAAGGGGGTCTATACACGCTTAATACAATAGAGTGCTCCAATTCTATACAGGCAATTTCAACAGTACGCTCAACAGATAGGCTCACAATGTCTTTACGGTCTTTAAATTTGAGCTGGTTACTTACTAAAATTAATGAGCCACCGTGTATAGCATTTATTCTGCTAAACGAACTACCAACCTGGTGATTATTAAAATTGAACAAGAACTGGTGGCTTTTCAGCCAATGTTCTGTTATACAAAGAATGTCAATATGATTAAAATTCATAAATAATTCTACTTCTAAATCTTTGTTCATTAATCCTTGAATATTTTGATGCACTAGGTTGATACTATTTACTGAGTTAACATTTTTTTTTAAGTTATTTTTACAATTATAGCTAGAGGTTACCTCTATTGTCTTCATTTCTAATTTAAATTATTTGCAATGTCCTTAATAGTGACCAAATTATTGGCAGAATTATTTATAATGTTGTTGCATTGCTCAAAAGAAGCAAGTTGTTTAGCCAAATTTTTGGCTGTAATAGAAAAAAAATAAGATAGTGTCTTCATTATTTTGTGTCAACTCCAACATATTTTCTATGTCAACATTCAAACTGAACAACATACAAACGAGACGTAAATTCAAACTGGTGTAAAAAGTCCCAATCATATACCGCAGAGTGTAATGAGCAAATCCTAGAACCTTCTGTTACAAACAGTTTTAGCTCCTTTAAATTTTTTTTTCACATCACGGGCACACGCAGACGTTCAGCATTATTACACTCTGGCACAAAACAATGGTTAGGCGTGTTAGGAGTGCGACAATAGTTTTGTAAATGGATATACTCCCTTTGGGGCATTTCATTTTGGACACCTCCTAATGCAGGTTCATCCATTACTGGTTCAGCTTGAGCCACTGGTTCAGGTGTAGGAATTGCTTGGTCAGTTTGGACCAATGCTGGTTCAGGAGCAGCTACTACTTGGTCAGGTACGTCTACTGCTGCTTCTGCTTCTGGTTGAATAATTGGTATATTGGCATGGGCACGCTGCCAACACCGATTGCACACTCTAGCATTGGCAGGAACCTAGAATAAAATAATTTGCATTAGAATAAAATATTTTGTTCTCTAAGACTGAAGAAACAATAAAAATCATAAAAATGTTTTTTGCGTTTAAAATCATGACCATTATTTGTACCCTGATACCCTGAGCAGTGCTCTTAAATCAACAGAACAATACAAACCTGACGTGGATGAATTGATAATGCAATATACTCGTGTTCTCTCTCCGGTCTGCCTATTGGTATCAGACGAGAACGTCTTCCTGTTTGCCGTAGTAAAGATATATCACAACAAATGCAGTGGTTTGGATTTTCATTTACAGACATGTTTTGTCTATCCAATAAGTCCTATTTGGGCTGACACAACATAAGTATGCTCAGATCAAGTGCATTACAACGGCATACTGGATAGATAAGTAAAGGGAAGCACTGCGGAACCCCCATTACGTTGCTGTTTTATTTTAAAGTTATGTTGCCTCTCAAGTAAATAAAAAATCTGAACACGTTGATTCCCATATCAAACCGGCTTCAAGTTGAAGTGCAGTATAACTATAACGAACACTACAAATCTCGTTCAAGTGCTCTCGTTAGGTCTCCAAAAAGACTAGTGTACCGTATGTGCGCACTCACCTTTATCTAATTAACTACGCTGAAGCAAGGCGAATTTCTATACTCTCGCGGTCGGCCTGTCTCAGAGTATCTTGACGGGAGTATATAAATATAATAATTATACAGCCACCATTACACCATTCAAGAAATGAAACGTGTTTGATAGGTACTTACGTCCAGCAAACCAAAACACGATTTTCCCAATCGTCGAAAACCAAGTCAAGAAGTTAATCGTAGTCCAGTGTAGCGAGCAGGTCGGTCACAGGAACAGAATCAATCAAGCCAGAGTCGTGAGAAAATAGAATGAGATCAAATGCACCGAATAACACACCGAACAGAACGCACGCAGTCAAATGACTAAACGTCATAAACCGTCTTCGTGACACTAGCTTTTTTCAAACGCAGCGCACTCCGAATTTCGCTGAATGCATTCTCAAGTATATCTGCTCAAAGCACAAACATGTCGATAAGTACAATACACCTTGTTTTTCATTTTTATTTACTTTCCCCATTATTTTTCTTTGCATAACCAAAGCGTAAGCGTAACCATTCTTATGACTTTAATAACTAAAAATGCGTTTCAGTACGACCATTGTCTACCTGTGTTGCATTGTGAACTTCAAAATCTCACCAAGCGAATTTTAAAAATGAAAATCTTTATTTTGCAGGATATTTCCGTGACTAGGATTTAATTACGTTAAGCTTAATTTTATCCTCTTCCTATTAATACAGTATAATCTGTGGTTGCGTTCAATTTGAATAAAGTACCAAGCTTCCTAGTATTTCAGTTTTCTCCTTTCCAATTACATGACCTTACCTTAAACACTTCATAATAAGAGTGCCTACTTGCTAATATCTTCACTAACATAATACAATGGTGCGGTTACCTGTTTTTCAAGGTACCGTCTTGAAATTTCTTACAAATATAAATTTAATATTAAAAGTTAAGGGTAGTCACCATGACGACATACCCTGCTATAAAAAATTTTAGGCACCCCTTGGAGTCCACAGTATTCGTCATGATGACGCCAATGAAAATACAAGTTATTACATGGCACTTTTTTCACTATTCTTACACTATTACACAATTATTTCAACTTGACTTGAATGGACGCTGGATTTTGTTACTGCTAATTTAACGATATTTCAATGGCTTTTTGCTTATTTGTCCAGTTCGCGATGTATATGTATTGTTACTGGGTTCGCTTGTTTGGAGAGTTACTTTTTTGTGAATTTTCTCGCCTACTTTAGTATCGGTTTTCTCTACTACATGTTTATCTAATTTTTCTGATGGCGATTCACAATCTATCAATAGGTATGCTGATTTCAAACGATCTATCGACACATTTACTTGTCTGTCTCTAACAAACACTCTCTCTAAACAAACAAAAACATTGCTAACATCACTATTTCTTTTTAAACGGCAAATTATAATAACATTCATGCAATCACGGGGTACGACACTTTTTAGTAGTTTCAAGTGTTCATATTTTGTTACCTGAATAGGTACTTTTAATAAATAAAGTAGAGGAATGCTGAATAAAGGTGATGAAATATTTTAAGCCTCCGAGGAAGAGATTTTTGTATTGGATTGTTCCATTAGGGTTGTACTTTAACACGCGCAGATCACCAATCGCTCGTCCAGGTCTTATTAAGATGTATATTTGTTACATTTTAGCGCTGTAATCTTTGAAGACCGTGTGGTCTGGTTTAGACGTGGGCAACGCCCCCAAATATTGCGGCGGCGTGCTGATGAATCTCGCTCGGCGGCGGCGTGGCTGATTTATGTGCAGTATGAAAATTCAGTGTGAAAATCTTAAAAAAAAACTAACAATGCAATGACTCACTTTATTTATCAAAAAATAAAAGAAAACTGTTCAAGCTAGGCAACAAAATTATTTTTCTAGATATATTTTGCATTCCCTATAGTTATCGTGAATAAAAATTATTTTATTCACCCTTTGTGGACTCAACCGAGACCTTTTTGCAGAAATTACCATTCCAGCTACAGAAAATACCCTCTCACTTGGGGTACTTGTAGCGGGTACACATAGCAAAGCTCTGGCAAAAGTAGACAGCCAAGGAAAATCTTTCTTCTTTTCGTTCCAAAAAGATAAAAGATCCTCATTATTGATATCCGTTCATCCAACAGCAGAAGCGAGTTATCGCCAACATTCTTGGTCTAGTGGATCATCATCTTCAAGTCCATGACCAGCATTATGTTTCTTAGAGAGTTTACTCAAAACTGATGAGGAACTGCTGGTATTTAATGAAACTGAAGTGTCCGTTTCGTTTCTTTCACAATTTCCGGGCAAATCATGCGACTTTATAACTTCCTTTATATAAGATGCAAGGAAGCCTTTGATGAGAACACCCTTTCCACATTAGCGTTCTGCCCTTGAATGGCAAATATAAAGCTGCAAATTTTTTGCAGCTCTGTCAGTCTCTCACAGCTTAACACGTTAGCTGCGGCACTAATTTTTGCAAACTTTCCGTTTCTGCGGCACGAGGTATTATCGGCCCGCACCGTGACCAGACGTTAGGGCGACACGCGATCTATTAGACCCCACCTCCTTTAACAGACTAAAATCCATTTTCTGGCGCGAAGTCAAAGATAAATGAAAAATTGTGGTCCTTATCGATATAGACAGTGAATTGATGAACCCTAATCTACCGTCGCCCCGGGATCTGATAGCTAGTTTAGGAATTATTGGCAAAACAAAATATGGGATCTTATACACCTCGTAACGCACTGAAATAGGGTAAATTTTCGCTAAGATTAGTGATGGGAAAAATAATATCGACGCAACGACGTTTATCTATTTTTGTGTGAAAATCTTAATGCGGTTCACAGAATAGAAAAAAAAGAAAACCAGAAGTAGAAAAGAAACTATCCTATGTATTCTGCCTCGGGCTTTAAAAATACACTTATTAAAACTTGAATTAACATAAAAAAATCAGTAACAATATACTTTTTTATAAAAAATCGCAATATATATTTTGTACTTATTCATGAGTGTTTTTCATTGAAACAGGGTAGACAATAAGATTTTTTGCACTGAGAACACTGAGTCAAAATCTTTTTGGATTTTTTGTCAGCTTCACGAGGTGGTAAAAATGTGCGTAGTTTCTGGTAACAACCAACACATCTTCTTCTTTTTTCACCCTTTTCGAGGCAATGACGTGCGCTGCTTTCAGGTGCTGAAAAATAACAAAAATGTAAAGATAACGTAATAAAACTGGCATTGTTACTTAGGTTAGATCGTAGATGAGAATAACAATGATAATGTATATTGTGGAGTTTTTCACTACCTACAAAAATATCAATTAAAAACTTACCTGTTTTGGTTCTGTTTCTGTATTTTTTTAAATTAACTTCTTCCGACATCGTTTAGACATGTTCGGCGATGTAAAAGGACGTGCTCTCCAATCGACGTGATGCACAACACTAGTCGCGGGAAGCTCGCGTTGGGTGCGGTACGAGGTCCGGGGGGATATGGGACGTTTTAGCCTCGTTCCGCACTGCATTAAAATTATATTAATTCAGTGTCGTACGAGGCCTAAGACATCCGGTACCAAGGTAGGTATACCACCGAGTCCGGGACCATTAGCGCGTCTCAAATATACATTTATCTCTTTTCTATACTGGACCAAACCAAAGCTATGCCCTTCGCACGACAGAGATGTTCACGTTTTTCCTTGCCGCACCACAAGGAAGTTGCATGAGGGGTGTTAGGCCTCGTTTTGCACTTAACGTGTTAAGGTCTTCAAAATAATTACCCATTGGTTAACAGGCATTACATCGAAAAACTCTTTGTTTTGCTGCCTTGCAAAAGAATTTAAAGCTGTAATTTCATCAAAGAGTTTGGAATCATCTAAACACACCCCATATCCATTCATAAACTGTAGAGAGCAAACAACCTTCTCGTAATTAGCTTTCAGTAACATCCAGTCAAAGATTTTAAATTCATTTAACGGCTGTAGCCATTTATCTAAATAGTCGAGGCAAGTATTGTAGGCATCTTTTACATCTTTCATGAATGTTTCTTTAGCATTTTCGGTGCAATTTGATAGCAGGTCTCGCACTTTTAAAGGAATAAAGGTAGCTCGAGCTCTTGCCTTCAACGTTTCACAGATAGAATTTAATATTACTACAATATCCATAACAGAGTTATTTTCTCTTTCTATTTTTTCAATTTCTGACTGGAAACCAACATAAGGGAATGCTCAAAATATAAATAACTCTGTGCTAGTTCATTTTCGAAGAAAACTTTGATCATTGTCGGCACTTGCGGAGTTATCAGAAAGTATTCTTTTAGAGGCAGATACATTTTAAAAATTCTCTCAATAGCTGGAAAAAGGCTTAGCCACCTTGTTTTGCTGTGGTTAAGCAACTTCTGGTAATGTATATCAATGTATTCACAAATGGATTTTAGTGCTTCAGTGCGCACGGTATACGTAGGTCACACTATAAGTTTTGCGTAACTTAAAAAAACAACATGTTATAACCAAAATTTTATGTTTATTGCTTTTCAAAATACTCTCCTTTACATTTTAAACATTTTTTCATGCGATCGAACCATTTTTTAAAACAGGAGGACCACAGATCTGAAGGCATGTTTTCTACGTGTTGATTGAACGCTATCACTGCCTCTTCGGAGTTGGTAAAAGTGAAACCTCTCATCAAATCTTTGATTTTGGGGAAAATACAGAAATCACGGGGTACTAGGTCGGGGCTATGCGCAGGATGGGTGACGAGTTGTACTTTTTCGGAAGCTAAAAATGACTTTGTTTTGTTGGCCGTGTGTCAAGAAGCGTTGTCATGATGTAGGAGAACGCGGCTTTTGGGTCGTCTTTCGCGAACTTTTTCTAACACCCTGGGTAAACAAATAGTAGAATACCACTCGGCATTAACACTCTTGTTCTTCAAGTGGAATTGTACAGATGGGACCCGTAGCTGAGAAAAAAAACGCGATCTTTTTTTACCAACGTTTCTCGCCTGCCTTACTTTTGTTGGCCTGTTCTCATTTTCAAACACCCATTCACAAGATTGCTGTTTTTTTTCGGGTTCAAAACAATAAATCCACGTTTCATCTCCTGTGACAATGTCATAAACAGCACTAGAATGTCCGTGGTCGTACTTCAGTAGCATCTGTGAGCACCATTCCACGCGAGCCCGCTTCTGCTCCGCTGTCAGTTCATGAGGGATCCAACGACAACAAATTTTCCGAGCTTTCAATTCTTCGTGTAAAATTTTCTGAATTTGGCTCATATCAATCCCCAATAGTCCTCGAATTGTCTCATAGGTAATTCGCGGGTTTTCTTCAATTAGCCGCTTAACAGTAGCCACATTATTTTCGTTGACGGCAGTTGAAGGCCTCCCTTCACGAAATTCGTCATGTAAAGAAACTCGACCTCTCTCAAATTCAGCAAACCATCGCATCACGGTGCTCAAACAAGGTGCTTCTCTCCCAAAAGCATTTTGAAGACGAGCGGCACAGTCTTGCGGAGAGAGAGAACTTTTAAAATCATAAAAAATCATCGCTCTAAAATCTTTTCGACTTAATTCCATTTTCGTTGCGAACTGTAGCGAAAATAGACGCGAAAATAGAAACACTTTTCGCTAACTAATACGTATAATTTGTCTTTAAAATCCAAATATTAATTATAAAAAAAGATAATAATCTTGAGCAACCGTGACGTGAAAATTGGTTATATAAAAAAAGGAATACCTAGGGATTGTACCAAAAAAAAAATTAAAATTTGAAAACGCGACGAATTTAAAACGTGATTGCAATCAATTTTAATCCGTACGCGTGCTTAAAAAGGTCCGCAAAAATATCACACCCGCCGTATTTCAGCTAAAATAAAAAAAATCAAACTACCTACAACATACTAGGTAATAAAAGAATAGGGGAGAAATAAAAATATCTGTTTAACGCAGACTCCTGATCGTTAGCGAACACGACTGGCGAATCCGGCTCAGCACGGCTCTGCTCGTCCGTATCGGTACCTACGAATCGGCTGTTGCTCCGGGGAATTTCAGGATAACTTATTGGCAAGCGACTGGGTACTACCGGGGAGGAGCCGAGTGTATCGGCTTGCTGTGAGTTCGGGCCTTAACCAATGAAGGCGAAAAAGAACTTTTAATTTTCCATCAGCAGTGGAGACTTTTTCAAAAACGTCTTCTAGCGAGGAACCATGATTTCAATACAAAAACACTTTCAGATAATTAAAAATCAGAGATTTAGGCGTTTAGATCGAGAAGAAAAAAAATATAATTTTTCACGTCAACAGATTTCTTTCAAGTGAAGCTTAGCACCATAAAAAATGCCATCTGACGTATCAACGATTCGTAATATGAAAAAAACTAAGTAATACATGGCCTGTATTAAAAACGAGGTTGAATATCAACTCCAAGAAGGCTTGATGACGAAAAAAAAAGAATGCAGGATTTGTTAACGCTGCAGTACGTAGACCTTTGATGTGTGTTAAAAAACAATTGACAAATGATTTCCCGCCAATTGTTTTTTTTATTACTAAGAAGGTTGCAACGTTTAAAAAAATATAACATTCCAAATTCAAATAGTTCCGATTAGCTAAAAGTGCAAAACTTTTAGTGTGCCCCATGTATACCGAGAAGAAATTAAAGATCTTCATCACCAACGACTCTATATCAATTTTTAGTATATCTGTACCATGTTGAATGCAGTTGTGCAAAATATGCGCTGGGCAACCAACTCCAACAATTTCCTTATTAAATGTATTCTTAAGATTAGTCAGCACATTTCTTCCTGCTTGCCTGTTGATCCCTCCAAAATTTACATTGGCATTATCCGCTGTTAGGGAGGTACATTTTTCAGTTAAATTGTATTTTTGTAAAGTCTTTTCAATAATGCTAGATATTGTTTCTGCTGTCTCGTTTGGAGTGTTAATGACATCCAATAACTTTGATTGTATCCCGCCTTGCCGCCGCTTGTTGCCGCCTTGTGAATCGAAAAACTGGATCATAATCGGAAATATTTTGTCCGAGCCGTGATTACTCGCATCTGTCGAAACCCCAATGTAAGTTATATTTTGTAACAAAGACTTAATATTTTGAATTATCCATGGAGCTATCGAGCCATTTATTATTAGCTTCTGTTTTAGTTCTTTGACAAGTAATATCTCTGGCAATGTTGGAATCAGGAAAAAGTACCTTCATCAAACGCCCAGTGCAGTCCATGGAGTTGTAAGACTGGTGATGTTTAACTATGTGAAACGCAAGTGTAGCTTCAGCAGCTGATTCCTTAGGCCCGTATTAATAAACGTCACTCAGTCCAAGAGCTCGCACTTGATATGGATCTTGAGGTCATGTTCGTATTAATAAACATATTATTTGACGTTCTCAAGCTTAGGTTTGGGTTTTCGATATCAGCCAAGTGATGGACTTAAAAGCTTAAATCATTATTATAAACAATGCTTATTGTATTTACTGCTTAAAATATTAATTTTTTATTTCCAAGTATCGATTACATTCGTCATATTATCGATCGAAATTAAAAATTGAGTAGTGGTAATCATTAATACGTGTTATTGGACCTGTGTTTGAATATTACGTTAAGACCTGGGCATTTTCGTGTGGTTCACAATATTTTCAATAATATTTGTCACATTTTAAATCCTATCTTTAACTTTGTATGTGAAATTTGTGACAAGTAAAAATGTAGTAAACACGCACGACTGGCGCGAAACTTCGACATTAGAATCCAAAAACTGCATTACCACTACTTATTTGCCTTAAACTATGGATAAATTCGTCAAATAATTAAATGACGTATTATTCACAGCCACTGTGGTGGAGTTAGGGTATTCCAAATACCCAATTTTTATGTTTTTTAGCCTCGACCACCACTGTCATCAAACTGGCGAGTATCGTATGTGTTTACGAACTTGAACGTATTCATGGTAAATTAATAATAATAAACTTGTGCGCTAAATATGAACATATTATGAGATTTTTATCCAACACTCCTAATTAACGCACGTTCTTAAGATTTGATGGATAGCATAATAAATATTTACATAATCAAATAAGGGTGTCGTATGTCGCCATTCTTGGGTACGATGGGACCCGGTACCGAGCCGGTGGAGGTTCGTGTGAACGGGGCGCTTCCGAACTATACTCTATAAAAAAACCACATATGTATCTATTCATTAAAATTTTAACAAAATACAAGAAATCTTACGACATAGCAAGAACCATCATGAACGAAATGTGATGAATGTCATTCTAAACTTCGGTCAATGTGACGTAATCGTTCACGAGATCAAGCCCGCATCTTGAGGAGCTGATCTTGGTAACTGAGATACTGGTTTCATGTGTTTATTAATTAGCAATGATCTTGAGATGCTGATATCGCAATAATGGCGTATCAAATGATTTCGCACTTGAGTACGTCATTGAGGAAGGTTTATTAATACGGGCCTTAGTCTTTTGAGACGACGTCGACGACGTCGACTGGAACGTTGTATCTATTTTGCGATTTTTATTCCATTCCAGCAGCAGGTTCTTGTGTTTATTGCTTTTAATGTGTGTGTCGATATCAAACGCACATTTGTATTTTATAGAAATGTAACAATCGCAAACGGTACAGTAAACTACAGACGACTCTCTTCCCTGTTTTATTAAAGGATATCTTTCACGTAAAATGTCTGTGAATGTACACTGACGTTTACTACTCGAGGCCATTTCGTCTTTTCAAGTATTCTTCGACGTCGCAACGAAATTGAAACTAAATAGCGCGCGACAAGTGTCATCGAAGCACAGTCCGCCCGCACACTGCGTTTTCAACTGGCATCTCATTCTCACGACTCCCACACGCGAGACGTACGGGGATGCGTGGCGGGGCGAGGCGCGCGCGCCTCTGCGCGAGACACACCCCGCACCGTACCCCCGTGCGTCTCCGTCGAGTCGTGATCGCGCCATGCTACTTTCATAGCACAGGTTCATACGTACTATGATATCGGCACACATATGAGTGTAAAAAAATGTCAGGAAATATAATGTTATGTCAGGAATTTTATCAGGACAACTCATTTTTAGATCTGGTAACCCTAAATTATTTAACACTTCAATTTAGTAACACTTTTAATATATCTTTTTTTAATAAAAGCCAGGTATTCTGTATTTTTTTATTTTAATTTCTTGTTACTTAAATCAGTTACATTCAGTATATTACAAAACAAAACTATTGTCACCATGTTTTCACAAATTATGAATGAAAATACTTCGGATTAGTAACATTTCTTTCATAATGACCTCAGATTATACTCTGTTATAGAAAAGACACAAGGTATAAAACTAAATAAAAACATATCAAAATAAACAATATTTAATTTTAGTTGTTATGTTAATCATCTTCTTATAAAATTAAGAGTCCTGTTACATTTTTTACGCAAATTCATGTTTTTTGACGCTGTAATTTTCAGCAGTTGTAAGATATTTTAATTATTTGTTTAAGAATAACGATAGTACTATTCTCTTTCTTGTAAGTTGCAGTTGCACATTTTCATTTTTCTTTTCGTGTAATTTACTATAAATATTTTACGAACACAGTTTGCAAGAAAAACCGTTGGCGATGGAACTTTGACGCTCAAATTCACATTGTTACATTCAATTCTTATAAATGCTAGAATTATAAAAAGATACTTTGAATGTTTTACTTGTTTATTGGAGTTCTAGAATTCCTTTAAATTCCATGAGTTTTTATGGATAAAATCGTAAAGAAAGCCTAATTTAAGCAATAAATGTCTTGATTCAGCGTCCATTACACTCCAAATTAACGCAACTTTATCAAATAAACTAATATTATATAAAACTTCAATCTACAATGAATACGTTTCATTAGTTTTCGTTTGTCAATTTAATAAAAGAAAATTGCAATAAATAAAGTTAAAATGCTATATATTCTGCGTCAATTCGGCGCGCCCCTCATTCCCGCTGATTCAAATTCAAATTCAAAGCATTTATTTCAATTAGACCTTGTACAGGCACTTTTGAATTGTCAAAATTAAATTGTCTGTCAGTTAGTCCGAAAGTTGAAGCTAGTTGCCCATTCCAAAACGTAGATCTCTATGGAGAAGAACGGGCAAGAAACTCCATGGACACTCTTTTAAATCAAGACATTACAAAATCCTGGGTACATTATTCTTGTTGCTTCTATATGTGAGAACAATGTAAAAAAAAAGACACAAATGAAGAAACAATTCAAAATATAAGATTAAAAATAAGCATTGGCAGTTAAGAGATGACCAGTCTCAACCGACGGCGCCCGTTCACGAACATGACGCGTGGATCAGCACCATCCAGCTCAACCAGTTTGTAGGGAACCGAATGATCCAACACACGCGCCACCATCGGTGAGACATTTAAGTGAGCATGACAAGTTCTCAACTGCCATGCTCTTTCAAGTCAACATCAAAATTAAATCATAATAAACGGAAACATGGTTCTTACATTTACAAAATTAAAAAATGCTTCTAAATTATACAAAACTATAGTTTGCAATTTATTTAAGAGGTTAATAGAATTTAAAAAAATAATAAAAAACAATTATATGAACTCATATAACTTGTCAGTAAACTAATTCTGGAGAAAGAACATAAACATTGTCTTGAGTTAATCAGGGCGACCAACTATTCTTATCGTTTAAGTAATCGTTGATGGAATAGTATGCCTTTGAGCAAAGGTTGGATTTTATTTGAGCTTTAAATGTATTAAAAGGCAAATCTAGTAATGAAGAAGGTAGCTTGTTATAAAAGGTTATACCAAGCCCAACAAATGAGTTATGAACCTTATGAAGCCGGTGAAAGGGAGCGCGTAGTTTGTCCTTATTTCTAGTGTTAACATTGTGAATATCACTGTTTTTAGTATACAAGTGTATATGAACTGTGAACTGAAAATGTGAATGAAGATGAACTGTGATGCAACCGTAAGAATTCCAATATCTTTAAAAAAATCTCTTAGAGAAACTCTGGCACCTAACTGGTATATTGCTCGAACAGCTCGTTTTTGCAGGACAAATATATTTTGTATATCAGCGGCTTTGCCCCACAGCAGAATACCGTAGGACATAACGCTGTGAAAATAACTAAAATAGACTAAACGAGCTGTATCAACGTCAGTGTATTGTCTTACTTTCCTGACGGCGTAGGCAGCCGAACTGAGCCTTCCTGCTAGACTTGATATATGTGGTCTCCACTGAAGTTTGGCATCTACTGTTATTCCCAGAAAAACTGCCGAGTCCACAGTTTCAAGCACCTCTTTATCTAAGACGATGTTGGGTCCTAGATTTCTAACATTCGGTAAGGCGAACTTTACACATTTCGTCTTCTTGGCATTGAGAACTAGCTTATTTGACGTAAACCAATTCGTAACTATTGAGAGCGCACTGTTTACGTCGTCAAAATCTTGTCTATTCCTGTCTACTTTAAAAATAAGAGAGGAATCATCTGCAAACAGTACAACGTCACAGATGCCCTTTAAATGGAATGGTAAATCATTGATATATACTAGGAACAAGAAAGGACCCAGTATTGAGCCTTGCGGTACACCTAACTGAACTGGTAGCCCGGAAGATTTAACACCATTAACATCCACACATTGGAACCTATTATGTAAATAAGAATTTATTACGTTGAGAGCTTCGTTTTGGACACCGTAGTGACGTAGTTTACGTAAAAGCGTGTCATGGTGCACGCAATCAAAGGCTTTGGAGAGATCACAGAAATCTCCAATAGCATTTTTCGAATTCTCCCATGCATTATATATGTGTTTTAGCAAAGCAACACCCGCATCTGTAGTCGAACGACCTTTTGTAAAGCCATATTGTTCATTATGAAGGAGGCTATTTAAATTAAAATGTCTTAGCAACTGCTTGAGTATTAATTTTTCAAATATTTTGCTAAATTCAGGTAAGATGGAAATAGGCCTGAAATTGCCAACGTCATTTTTATTACCTGATTTAAATAATGGTATGACTTTACTACTCTTCATGACGTCAGGAAACGTTCCTAAATCAACACATTTATTAAAAGTAACAGCTAGATAGGGGGCTACGATGTCTATTATATTACTTAAAAGTTTAATGGAGATGCCCCAGTAATCACCGGTGTTTTTAGACTTTAGTGTGTTAAAAACATTAACTACATCACGCGGGGTTACATGTTCGAAGCTAAATAAGCGACTACATTTAGGTACACTGCTATTCAAAAGGTTTTCAGCTTTAGACGGGGAGGAATTTAAGGAGCGAGTCGTAGTTATAGGTATGTTGGCAAAAAACTCATTAAATGCCTCAGCTACGTCAGCTGCTTTGTTAACTAATTTGTTGTCGACCATAATCTCAAGTTGTTTTTCTTGTTTAACCGATTTACCAGTTTCATTTTTAATAATTTTCCAAGTTGTTTTTACTTTATTATTAGAATTTTTAATTGTATCGCTTAAAAATTTTGATTTAGCAAAAGCACTAATCTTTTTGAATAATTTTTAACATAATCTAGGAAAGGAGTATCAAACCTGTATTTTTTCAAACCATATAACTCGTATAGTCTCGCTCTACTTTTATAAATACCTTTTTTTTTCTTTTTTTTTTTTGAGGATGGGAAATCATCAAATGACTCCTCCCGCTCTGGGTGGAGCGGAAGGGTGTGTCAGACTCTTACTGACTAAAACCCACCCGTGTTCCTTCCTTAGCCCTTTATGTTCCGGGCCAGCGGTAACCCTTTCGGACAATCCCGCTGACCCGGCAGGCTTCGGCCCTAAGGGGCCCCTCCTCGATGCTGACATCTCTTTGAGGCGCGCGTGGAACACGTACGCGCCGTCCGAAACGGGCCTGGTCCTGATCGGACGGTGAGCTACCCATTACTCACCGCCCGCAGGCCCGCGCCTACGGTGGCCGGGAGTCGTCACGCGGCTCCCGACGCCTGGGGCGTCCCCCGCGGCGGCTGAGACGGGAGGCTCTCTCCCTGAACCGTCCCGCCACCTCCTTCGCTAGCATGACTGCTTCGCAGAAGGAGGTGACTGCCTCCCACTCCCTCTCGCCCCGGACCATGGCTTGCACCAGGGCCGGACGCGAGAGGTCGCCGTCGCTGCCAATCGCCTCTACGAGGACACGGCGGTGCTCCGCCCAAGCGGGGCAGACCTCCACCGTGTGCTCCACCGTGTCCTCTGGGCGATCCTGGCAATGGTGACACCCGTAGATTACCCGTAGATTGGTACTCTTTTTGCACAACATCAAAAAGGGCACCATAAATTTCATTAGGATCCTCTTGTTCTACTATAGATGGTGTAATTCTATGAGCTATATTATTTTTAAACATTTTGCAACGACTAGCTGTATAAGGCCTGCATTCAAGTTTATGCGGCTTTTTATTTAATGGCATGGGGAAGCTAGCTAATAAACCACAGTGGTCGGACGTTAAGTCAGTTAACACTAATTTATTTTTGGCATCACAATCACTAAATATATTATCAAGACAAGTTGACGAAGATGCCGTGATCCTGGTAGGTTCAAAAAACAAGTTAATTAAATTATAATACCTAAAGAGATTGAGAAGTCTAATACTTAATGGAGTAACATCTAAAATATTAATATTGAAATCTCCACATAAAATAATACTTTTGTTACTTGATTTCAACCTATTGAGAGAATCCTCCATTACCGATTCAAAACTACTAAAATCCCCAGAGGGGGGTCGGTAAACGCAAATTATAACATATCGCTCAAGTTCAACACAAGACGATTCCCGCGCAAGCGCTTGACGAGGTAGGACCTGTCGCCGAATTTTTGGCGCGCAATCGTCCGGAGATCGCTACTATTATCGACTCGTGTACGCCGATCGAAATAATTTGATTTGCGTTTACGATCCGTAATAGGACTCTTAACAAAGAAAATAACATTTTCTAAACTAAGTCTCACTTTAACAAATAACTAATTGGAATTCTCAGTTACCCACTCACCCCCACTCATAAAAATCGGAGACGCTACACTCGAAGTCGTGGACGAGTACGTTTACCTAGGACAAACTGTCCAGTTAGGTAGGTCTAACTTCGAGAAAGAGGTCAATCGACGAATCCGACTCGGCTGGGCAGCGTTCGGGAAGCTACGCAATATCTTCTCGTCCCACATACCGCAGTGTCTCAAGACGAAAGTCTTTGACCAGTGTGTGTTGCCAGTGATGACTTATGGAACGGAAACGTGGTCGCTCACAATGGGCCTTATAAGAAGGCTAAAAGTCACCCAAAGGGCAATGGAGAGGGCTATGCTTGGAGTTTCCCTACGTGATCGAATCAGGAATGAGGAGATCCGCAGGAGAACCAAGGTAACCGACATAGCCCGAAGAATTGCCAAACTTAAGTGGCAGTGGGCAGGGCACATTGCTCGCAGAACAGATGGCCGATGGGGCCGAAAGGTTCTGGAGTGGCGACCGCGTACCGGAAGACGTAGCGTTGGAAGGCCTCCCACAAGGTGGACCGATGACCTTGTGAAGGCCGCAGGAACCCGTTGGATGCGGGAAGCACAGGACCTGTCGTAGTGGCGGTGCTTGGGGGAGGCCTATGTCCAGCAGTGGACGTCTTTCGGCTGAAATGATGATGATGATGAAAATATTTTAAATAAAGCTTAAAAAATGCTCTCCTGTAAAATCTTCAATTTTGAGTTATGTCATGCTTGTCGCAAATGAGCATGTTATTTTGTCATAATGTGATAATTGATGATTAAACGAACTTACCTGTAAGTGAAGTTCTATCCCAATTATATGAGTACGTTTCATTCGAATAAATAATAGACACATGTAGTACCTTCATTGTACTGGCAACTTCGCACTTATTAATATTAGGGTAGATTGGAAAAACTTCCCTGCTCGCGCTCCGTCCAGCCAGCCGCAACGGCGGCAACGCTCTTCATTCTTTAGAGTCCTGTTACAAATTTTTTAGATTAAGGGCTCTGGGAAGGGAGGGACCTTTATCTTCGAATGAAACGTACTCATATAATTGGGATAGAACTTCACTTACAGGTAAGTTCGTTTAATCATCAATTATATTACGTACGTTTCATTCTTCAGATAAATAATAGACACATGTAGATGTTTAGAGATTAAAAATTTTGTAACTAGATAGTATTAAATGAATAAGATTAAAACTAGTGTTTGAATACTAGAAATCATTTAATTACTCAACACAACTGTTATACAATAACACTCTTAAATTTGAACACAAAACATTTTTTGTTTTTGACTAAGTACAATAATTTCGATACTTCTTAAGAAAATCAGGAACAATCAGATAAATGAATACTCTAATCGCAACTAATAAAGTCCCGGTTGTTAACCAGGAAGAAAAACTGATCTTGCGAAACAAGCATCATCGCTCACTGGACGATTATAGAATTTTGCAAACGTCTGCGACGATTGTGACCAACCAACAGTCTTCCTGATGACGTCAAGCGAGACGCCTTGCGAGCGCGCCGTGGATGTGGCAGCGTGTCAGGTGCTGTGTGCACCGAACGCCGACACATCCACGCCGCTTTCCGCGAGCACCTGCCTTATCCATCTGCTGATGGTTTGTGTGCAGGTGGCCTTATAAGGTCGCTTGTATGTCATCAGAAGGTTTTCTACTGTATTTGGCCTTAAATCTTTTGTTACCGACAAATAATCTTTCAAAGTTGTTGCTGGACAAATATTTATATTTTCATTGAAGTAAGGCAGGAATAAAATTGGTTGGTCACGACCGGCAGCAGATGTTTTAATTTAATCGGTAATTATAATGTTGACTCCGTTAGGACAAATATGAATGTTTTTAATTTTAATAGATGTAATTGTTTGCGCCCTGTGAGCTGTGCATAAGGCTAATAAGATTACAAGCTTCTGGGAAATCTTTTTTAAAGGTAATTCTATATTAGGTCCCCATTGAGCGATGTGTTGTAAAACTATTTGAGGGTTCCACGTAGATGCGTATTTTGGGATGTTTGGCCTTAATTTATACGTTCCTTTTAATAGCCTTTTAATCTGTTCATGAGATCCTAAATCATCACCAAATAGTAAACTTAAAGCCGAACGGCAACTATTAAGAGAGCCGTAAGCTGCACCTTTATCAAACTGTTCCGTTAAGAATGATAAAACTGACGGTATACAAGATTTGTATGGATCTATTTCATTGTTAAGGCAATACTGCCACCAATTTTTTAAGGCCACACTATATTGTTTCAATGTGTTCTTAGCTAAAGATGCCATCATTAAATCCAAAGAGGCCATTGGGACACCTCGTTTTATGAACGCGTTCCTGAGAGCTTCGCTACACCCAGGGTAACTCCTTCGATTTGTGGGTTCCTAGAGGAAGACCATATATTGTTATTTTCGGAATTTATAAGTAAAGTATCTGAAGTGAGCAATTGTAATAGAGGGAACCAGGGTTGCGAAGGCCAATAGGGAAAGACAAGTATGCCTTCAGCCTTATCTATTATGATTTTTTCTAAACATTTTATTATTATGGAAAACGGTGGGAAGGCATAAAAGAACATGTTGTTCCATAGAATTGTGAACGCGTTTATCGCTACAGCATCTGGGTCCGGTTTCCATGATACGTATTGATGACATTTGGCATTGGTGCGAGAAGCGAATAAATCGATATCTGGTTTGCCTAATCTAATCTTAATTTTACCAAATACTTCATCCGACAATTCTTTAATATAAGAGGCAGTTAAAAATAAATTTCGCTCTTGGCACCAACGCCAGATTTCTCGTGTCAAGTCGTTTAAATGGGAGTATTAGATACCACCCATGCGATTTATGTAACTTCATGCTGTGGTATTATCGATACGTAATAGAATGGAACAGTTACGTATGTCGCGTGCAAAACATTTGAGGCCAAAAAACACTGCCAGCAGCTCTAAATAGTTGATATGGAATTTTAACTCAGTTGACTTCCATTTACCGTTAACTCTTTCACTATCGCAAAATGCGCCCCAGCCAGACCTGGAGGCGTCTGTAAAAATTTCTAGTTGAAACTTATCAGGCCTTAATGGAGTAGATGTCGAAAAAATGTTCTGAGACCACCATTCCAGATCCGGCAGTATTACAGGCGAAAGACTAAATTTGGATTTATACGTTTTATAGGTGTTTAATGTTAAGTACTTTTGTCTCTCGAGACGTTTAGTATACACCCAACCATATTTAACCGCCGGACAGGCGGATGTTAAAACACCGATTAAACTGGCAAAGTCTTTAATAGTGCAACGTGGTAAGGGAATAAATTTTTTAACTAATTTTGAAATATGTACTCGTTTATCATTCGGTAAGGATAAAGACATGTTATTAGTGTTATAATTAAAACCTAGGAATTTAGTCTGTTGTGAGGGTTGTAAAGAGCTTTTTTCGAAATTGATTACGAGTCCTAAACATTGTAACAGTTTAACAGTCTCCTTTACGTTATTTAACCATTCAGTATATGTATGGGCCGATACATGACAAATCGTCGAGGTATTAACAGATGAATAGCCGCGATATCTGAGGTGAGCCACAACCTCTCTCATAATTTTCGTAAATGTTCTTGGTGCCGACGATAGGCCGTAAGGCATAGCTTTGAATTCATAAGTTAAATTTTCACCGATTTCATTATGAAATTGAAATCTTAAATATTTTCTATGTGATGGATTAATTGGTACCAATAAATATGATTCCTTTAAGTCGATCGTGGCCATAAAGCCGTTATGAGGAATTAATTTGCAAGCTGTCCTCCATTTTAAAATGATTTTGAGTTACGAATTTATTTAACAATTTTAAGTTTAAAATAAATCGTTTTCCGCCATTTGATTAGGAAGTTAAAAATATTTTAGAAATAAATTGATCTGATTGTGGCTCACATTCATGTATCGCGCCTAATTGTAACAAGTTGTCGATCGCTACAGACATATCTCTCTGTTCTTTATTTGTAAACGTGTTAGAGGGTACAACATGTTGGTACACTTTTTTAGAAAATGGTATCATGTAGCCATTTTTAATCCAATTCAAGATTGTACTATTACTAGTAATGTTCATCCAACATTTGTAAAAATATTGTAAACGACCAGCGTGTACCTGTATCGCTAACGTCGAGCCTGCTGGGCACGGTGCTTGCCCTGGTTGGGGGAAGCTCGAGGTCGCGGCGTCGTCGGCTGCCGCCGGTATGCTGTCGCTACTCGAGGATATCCTCCTCGCCCCCCCCCCTGCTCGCCGAGACATAACGAGGGGGGCCAGTCCCGTTTCCCGAAAACCGAGTCCTCGCTGTCGATGGTCCAGCTGTGGGTGCGGGTAAAGACGTCGCCCTTTTAGCGGAGTTTTTAATCAGTGATCCTTGTCGCTCAATAGCTTTAGAAGCTTTTATGGTTTCTGAGAGCTTTTCTCCGAAAAGCGTCTCGTCTCTTTCGTGGTTTTTTATAAGTGGCGTAAAAGACTTGTCCAGACAGGGAGTTATGAGTTTTGTCCTCACCTGAGTTTCGGTATAATGTAGGTCAGTCAGGATCCTACAGCTATCCGAAAGAATCTTAATAGCCTGAATTTTATCATCACCCAGAAGAGGCTGTGTAATAGCTTTATTAAGCGCGCTTATACCGAGGCCTAGTTGATCTTGTTTCAACTGTATGTTTTTATCACGGTTAATAATAATTTCCGAGACCGCAGCCTTAATTTCCGGATTCAAAGTAGGCGCCCTAAGGAGCTTGCAGTTCTCAGGTATCTGATACTCTTTAAGTATTTTTTCCTTGAGATCCTTGGCAAGTCCTTTTTTTAGTAAAGGAATCCAACGTTGTGCCAAAGTGTTGTGTATGTTTTCGCCGTAAATCGGCTGTTCATCCGTGGTATCGCCCAGCGCCGATAGTAATTCCGGATCGAGCTGCGGAAAATCATCCTGCGCTAGTTGAATCTGCGCCTCTGGAGTCATTTCAGTATTTTCTTGAACGTCATGAGACTTAACTGGAACGTGAAGCTGCATCATATCACCTTGCATGGTTCCGTCGTCTGAAACGATCAACGTTTCAAATGTAAACAAACTGGCTAAGCGTTTGATAACGTTTTTTAAACCCTCGTGTTGACCCGCAGTCAACCTCCAGGCATATTTTATACATCATGCTATACCTTCGTGATACCCTCAAAGTGATATCCTCCAGGCTAGCTTAGAGATGCTAAATTATTTATTTTGAACCACGTGAAAAGAGTATAAAAAGTACCACGTATACAGTTTTGTGGTTGTAACTCGTACACGAAATCACTTAATAATAAAAAAAATACATCATAACTAACCTTCGTTTTTCTCGGAATCCGAAGAAGATGAATAGATAATCACACGACTTCGTTTTTTGTTTGCACGTTCTTTAAGTCTTTTAATTTTATTTTCATATTAACTAATTTTATTGTCAGCGCTACGCTTTGACATATTGAAAAAGTAATTTGAAGATAACTTTAACGAAATATCACTGAATATATAAAAGTATTGAAGAGTGAGTGCTTGTTGCCGCGCACAATAAAAGAATGAAGAGCGTTGCCGCCGTTGCGGCTGGCTGGACGGAGCGCGAGCAGGGAAGTTTTTCAATCTACCCTAATATTAATAAGTGCGAAGTTGCCAGTACAATGAAGGTACTACATGTGTCTATTATTTATCTGAAGAATGAAACGTACGTAATATAACTAAATAATATACATAGTTAAAAGTAGATCTTAACATTCATCAGATAGACAAGGAGGACATATGTAATCAAAAAAGTCTGTCCCACTGCATTTCAGACATATATCACTTTTACAAACCATGCACTTGATTTTACTCTTTACGTCTAGATAGGCCCAGGTGGAATAAAAAGCGGACTGTATTTCTAGGTTATAATATTAGGTATTTTACAGGTCAAAATTTAATTATTGAAATCGATGCGATCGTGGTCGCGGTGTTAAAAGGAGTGTCCTGTCGAGGGCGCGCGAGCCGTCGTCGAGCCGCTGCTGCTACCACGCCGCCCGCTCCCCTCTGCTTGATGACGCATGTGTGTCTTGGAGGTGTTAACGTGTGCGTTAACATATTCCCGGGTCACCACGGAAAGGCCAGCCCAGCTGATGATGATGATGATGTATAAAGTATGCTTCGTGATCAGTCCGATGGTCCATCCAACAATGGGCATATTTTATGAAAGGCCCGTCTGATTGTCCCGGTCTTTATTTTGATGTCCGCTACTCGAGCTTCTCCGTCATGTCCCGGAAACAGCTTCACGATACGTCCCAACGGCCACTGAGCCACCGGTAGCGCCTCGTCCTTCACGATGACCAATGAGCCCTCTGTGAGCGCGCCTTGTGAGCGCTGCCAGCGCGTCCTTTGGTGCAACTGGGAAATATATTCCTTATTAAAGCGTCTCCAAAAATGTTGTCGTAGAAGTTCGACTCGTTGATGACGCGGCAGCCGTGCCGAGTCGCAGTCGGACATCTGTGGATGAGGTAGAACAGTTAGAGTACGACCAATGAGAAAATGAAATAGTGAGAGCTGAGAGATCAGATGGATCGGATGAAAGAGGTATGAGAGGCCTTGAATTAAGAATGCCTTCTATTTGGACTAGCAATGTGTACATTTCCTCATATGTGAGGTTTGCCATCCCAAGTACTCTTTTGAGATGATGTTTCACTGATTTAACAGTGCTTTCCCATAGGCCCCCGAAGTAGGGTGAATATGGAGGAATGAAGTGGAAATTTACACCTTGTTCTGCAGCGCAACTGTAAATTGACTCACTGTGATTCCTGATAAAGTTGGTGACCACACGCGCAGCACCTACCAGATTCTTCCCGTTGTCTGAATAAATATTATTTGGTTTACCTCTGCGAGAAATGAACCTGTTAATTTCTGCTATGTAAGACTCTGTCGTCAGATCTGTAACCAACTCCAAATGCACAGCTTTAACTACAAAACAGATGAAAATACAAATGTAAGATTTAATAAGTACACTTCCACGTCCCTTACGGTTGTTGATCATAATTGGCGTCACCCACACGCGCAGCACCTACCAGATTCTTCCCGTTGTCTGAATAAATATTATTTGGTTTACCTCTGCGAGAAATGAACCTGTTAATTGCTGCTATGTAAGACTCTGTCGTCAGATCTGTAACCAACTGCACAGCTTTAACTACAAAACAGATGAAAATACAAATGTAAGATTTAATAAGTACACTTCCACGTCCCTTACGGTTGTTGATCATAATTGGCCCTGCGTAGTCGACACCTACGTCACTGAATACAAAGTTTGCGTGCAATCTCTGTTCAGGTACTGTCCCATGATAGGTGTTACAGTTTTACCTTTAAACCGTTTGCATGTAACACATGATTGTGTAGTTTTTCTAGCCAGGTTTCGACCAGAAATTGGCCAGAAAGCTTGACGTATGTGAGACAACAACAGTTGTGGGCCAGCGTGTAGAAGTGTGATGTGATATGTTGAGAATATGATTTGAGTAATGTGATGAGCTGGATGCAGTAGGATAGGAAACTTTCTATCATAATTGTATGGCGATTGTGCTAACCTTCCGCCCACACGAATGAGGTGATTATCCCCTATAAAAGGATTAAGTGAATTTAATCTATGTGAAGCAGGTAACTGCTTGTTATGTAATAATAGTTGATATTCCTCAAAAAAGAAATCTAATTGTACTATCTTCGCTAATTGGTATCTAGCTGAATTAAGTTCGTTAGTAGATAAAGGCATGACGTCACCTCGACACCTCCTAAGTACAACTAAGTAACTGAAAAATGCAAATTTTATAGGAGAGCGAAATATACTCTTAATTATAGATTTCACTTAAGTTTAAACCCGCTCACCAAATAAATATTATACTTTAATTCCAAGTAGGGGCTTAGCTATGGCAATTTAAAAAAATTGAAATCTTCAATTCGCTCTCCTATAAAATTTGCATTTTTCAGTTACTTAGTTGTACTTAGGAGGTGTCGACCTATGCACACCTGTTGGCATTTTTTTGTGTTGATGTTATTTGATTGTTTATGTTTGCAGTGATGAATGAACCGAAGTATGTAAGCTACGATTCGTGTAAGTTTGTTAAAATTAGAATATTTGTAAATAAATGAATTATTATCAATTGTATGTTTGTGCGTGAGATGTGTTTGGGAGCGGACTTCTGGAAGGTCAGATACGCTGAGATGCCCTGGTTGTTCAGGCCAGCTGTGATTATCATCATTCCTTAAGAAGTCAGGTCCTGAGAACCATAAAGGTGTATGAAGTAACTGTTGTGCATTGGTACACTTCGTGATTATGTAAGCTGGATTTTGTTTGGATGGTACATAGTACCATGACTGTGGTTCAGTATGTTTGAGAATGTCCGTGACTTTGTGTTTGACGAATGTTTGTAATTTGTGTGTCGGTGAATTTATCCAAGATAAAACAATTATTGAGTCACTCCAATAATAACACCTACAGTTGTTTTTATTGCGAAGTGAGTTTAAAATTTTATTACTTAAATTAACACCGGTAAACGCGGCACATAATTCAAGTCGCGGTATGGTAAGTGTTTTTAAAGGAGCCACCCGTCCTTTAGCAACTAACAGTTGAACATTGATATTGCCACCTGGTGTATATGTACGTATGTATGCGCACGCACCATACGCCTGTTGTGAGGCATCGCAAAAAATATGAAGTTCATTGCTATCGCGCAATGAGTCATGGAATGCTCGCCGAGGAATAGATAAATGATTTATAAAAGATAATGAATCCACGAACTTTGCCCATTGTTGTTGTATTGAAACCGGTATTTCACCGTCCCAGCTGATGTTATTTATCCACATCTGTTGCATAATTAGTTTAGCTTCGAGTACGCAAGGGCTAATGAGTCCCAGTGGGTCGAAAATATGACCTATAGTGGATAAAATTGTGCGTTTTGTGATTTGTTTTTGTGATACAAATTCTGAATGTACTGTGTATGAAATTGTATCTTTGTTGATGTTCCAATAAATGCCTAGTGTTTTTGATGGATCGTTTGAACTAAGATTAAATGTTGTGTTGTCTGAATCATTGAAACCTAGTTTATTTAGAACAGCGGGACAGTTAGACTGCCATTTTCTAAGTGGGAATTTATATTTTTTGCAATTCGGAAAAAACTCCTTTGGCAAATTCCAATAGTACCGACTCATCATCTGTCCCGGTCAAAAGGTCATCACAATAAAAATCATGCAATATGATCTCGGAGACCAGTTTGTGATCATAGCTGTCCGAATGATTTTGTGTGTTTTGACAATCTGGGCCTATTTGTTTTATGCAGCGTGTTGCTAAAAACGGCGCCGATGCCGTGCCGTATGTGACAGTGTTGAGCGTGTATGTTTGCAGAGGTTCCGTAGGATTGTATCGCCATATGATTTGTTGCAGTGGGCGCTGATGTTCCGCCACTGTTATTTGGCGAAACATTTTTTCAATATCCGCTGATATTATATACTTATGTTGACGAAATCGTATGAGTATAGAAATAAGATCGTCTTAGACGACAGGGCCTACTAACTGAATGTCGTTGAGTGCCAGTTTTGAGGATGTCTTTGCGGAACCATCGAATACTGCTCTGAATTTTGTGGTTGTGCTTGACTCGCGTATAATACCGTGATGTGGAAGATAGTATATACTGGTGAGTGCTGTATGTTTGTGTTAGTGCTGTTTGCCCTTGACTGTATGGTTGATGTATTATGTTCTGAATGAATGTATGTATTTTTATGTGAATGTTTGTTTAAAGTCATGTGACCTAGTTGTATGTACTCTGTTATGAAGTTCGAGTACTGTTGTTTGTATGTGTGATTTGAATTCATGCGGTTTTCTATTGAATAAAACCGTTTTTTGGCTTGATAATATAGTCACCCAAGCAATCGGGTGATTTTTTAAATGGAATAGTGAAAAAGAATCTGCCATCACTTTGTCTCGTAGTTGTTTGTGAAAAAATTATCTCGCATGCATCTGATTCGGAGGGATCGTTTATTTGTGAATTAGATAAACTATCCAGCTCCCAAAAGCGTGACAACTGATCTGAGTTGTTGTTATTGAAAAAACAACTGTTTGTGTGTTTGTCGGTGTTTGTTGTACACCCGGAAACTAGCCAGCCTAATTCAGTTTCTTGTAGTGTAGGCTGTTGTTTACCTAACCGAATGTGACCGCTACTAATTATTTGCCAGAATATGTCCGCGCCTAGCAATATGTCAATGGGTGCGGGTTCATTGAACTGAGGGTCGGCTAGTTTTAAATGTTTAGGTATATTTAAACCTTGTGTATTGATGCGCATGTGAGGTAATGAGTGTGCTATTGTATCAAGTACCAAACATGACAAATTGGCTGTGAATGAACCATGTAATGATTTTATCAAAACATTTGTGCGCTGAAAAATTTGTGTATGTTGCTGATTTATGCCCGAAACTGTGCCGCGAATGGGTTCGAATGTGAGATTGAGCTTTTTACTCAGACTGTTAGTGATATAACAGGAGGTACTTCCACTGTCCAGCAAAACCCTCGCCAAGTGTGGTGTTCCATCACTGGCGAGGACATGTACTAAGGCAGTGGAAAGTAGAACTGATGTGTGTTGTGAGCTACTGTTACTAGCGAGTGTGGTGTGCGCAGTGTCCCTGGTCGGTTCCTTATGTATGTGTAGCATTGTGTTATGTTTCTGTTGACAATATTTACATACTCCGCCACGGCAAGACTTTGTTTCGTGACCGTTATGCAAGCAGTTAGCACAGAAGTTGGAAAACTTGGAAACCCTTTCTATCCTCTTCTCCACAGTCATTTGTTTGAATTGTGGACAAGCGAATAGAAAATGTTGACCTTTACATAAGGGACAAGGAATGCGAGTTTGTCTATCTTTATTGTCTGATTTTGATACAAACGGGTTATGAGAATTTATTACACATCACAAATTTCTGTCCAGCTGCTTTCTTCTCTAGAAATACAAAGTGAGGAGGAACATGTATTTTCGTAAGAGTAGGACTGCAATTTAGAGAATTAACAGATATAGCAAAACAATCAGTTTCAGGCACTTTTGAATGCTGCGCTGTAGAGCTCATAGATTACAATATTATTATCATTTGTATATATAGAATCCCCAAACATAATTATGAAATATTTTATGAAAAATTAGATTATATTTTAACAAAAGTCTGTCTCTCGCCATATAAGAAAATCGTCCTATGTGGTGACTTTAACATTGATGTTCTGAAGAGAAACAATGCTACACTGGAACTTGAATATTTTCTTATGAAATACAATCTCAAATTAGCACTTTATACTCCAAGCAGGTTAAGTAGTCACACCTGTATCGATAATTTTGCACATAACTACCGGAAAGGGTGCAAAGCTGAGATTGTCGATTTAGTCCTTTCAGATCATACATCTCAAGTACTTCGAGTGCCTATTAACAAAACATGTAAATTGAAATATTGGAAAACAAATAAGCAGGACTTAAGTATTGAAAATTTAATTAATTTTAAAAAACATTTAGGTTGTCTTTCTTTCATACAAGTACTTGATGCAGAGTGTTATGTATGTGGGTAACTTTTACTAATTAGTTAATAAACAGTCTGCGTTGAACTGCCTTGTTTCATTGACGTGTCCCGTATCTATCACTGGCGACGAGCGGTGTTACCGATACGATACCTACGCGTGTGAACATTTTGTTAAAAATGCCAATCGGACGTATAGAACCTTTTGATTTAGCAAATAACAATTGGGATGCGTATGTTCGACGGGTTAATCAGTTTATTACATTGAATAATATTGACGAGTCGTTAAAGTTAGCAACTTTAGTGACAGTGGTAGGCGCGGAGTGCTACGAATTGATGTGTGATTTGTGTGCTCCCGACACCCCTGAATCAAAATCTTTTGATCAAGTAGTTGCGCTAGTAAAGGAGCACCTGGAACCAGACAGGTCGGAAATCGCTGAGAGGCACATATTTCGGCAAAGAATACAAAGACAAGGTGAAAATATTCGCGAATACCTTCAAGCACTTAAACACTTAGCTAAAACGTGCAACTTCGGTGCTTGTTTGGAAGTGTGCCTACGAGACCAATTTGTATCGGGGCTAAATGATGAAGACATGAGGTCAAGGATCTTCGCAGAACGTGGCATTGGTTACAAGCGCGCCGTGGAGTTGGCGCTGGCGCTGGAGGCGGCGGAGCGGCACGCAGCTATGGCGTGTGCTTCGGCTGGCGCGGCAGCCGCGCGGCCCGGCGGTGGCATGCCTGTGCCAGCGCAGCAGGATGACGACGGCTTGCATCGGATCAGCGCGAGCGCGGGCGCCTCGCGTGGCGGCAGGGCCGGCGCCGGTGGCGGCGGCGCAGGCTCGGGTCGTGCGCCAGCGCAGCGCGCATGTTCGCGATGTGGTAAATCCGGCCATTCCGAGGGCAAATGTCGGTTCAAGCAATATAGTTGTGATGTGTGTGGTGAAAAGGGCCATTTAAAAGCAGTGTGTGTTAAAAATAAGAACACAAAAGGATCAAAAGGTCAGTTTTTTTTAAATGACTCAGATTCGGAAGATGACATTTGTAATTTCTATAATTTGGTAGTTAACAGTGATGGCGACGGACCGTACTACGCAAATTTGATCGTTGAAAATGTTAAATGTAGATTCGAAATAGATACTGGAAGCAAAATATCAGTTATTTCAAAATGTTATTATGACAATTATTTTTCAAAAGTCCCAATCGAAAATAAACTGATAACTTTGAAATCGTATACAGGTGACGTCATCGAGACCATCGGTTACATTGTCGTTAACGTTGTATGTGGTAAACATTATGCAAAACTAAAGTTATATGTCATTGATAATGGCGGCCCGCCGTTAATGGGCCGTACTTGGATCAAGTCTTTAAAGTTGGCAGTTGTGGAATGTTACAATTTAACAGATGACAACTCTTTGGCGGCATCGTTACGAGAAATGTTTCCAGAGGTTTTTGCAGAAGGTTTGGGCACATTTAAAACTAAATTTCACCTATATTTGAAGGATGATACACCAGTTTTTGTTAAAGCACGGTCGTTGCCACTGGCCTTACGCCAGCCAGTTGAGCAGGAGCTCGAGCGGCTGCAGCGGGAAGGGGTCATCTATAAAGTGGAGCGATCAGATTACGGCACTCCTATAGTGCCGGTGGTTAAAGCTAACGGCAATATTAGACTGTGCGGCGATTACAAAATAACAATCAATCCACTTTTGAAGGATTACCACTACCCGCTGCCCCGCATTGAGGACTTGTTCGCAGCTTTAGGTGGGGGAGAGGAGTATAGCAAATTAGACTTATCCAACGCTTTCCAACAGTGTATTTTACATGAGGATTCCCAACCGATGACGGCAATCACAACTCACGTTGGCACTTTTGTGTATAGAAGAGTACCATTCGGTATTAAATGCATACCCGAAAATTTCCAAAAAATTATGGAAGAAACGTTAAGTGGATTGCCGTCAACAGCTGTTTTTGCGGATGACATTTGCGTTACTGGTAAAGATAGAACTACACATTTAGCCAATTTAAAAGCGGTGCTACAAAGGCTCCATCAAAATGGTTTGAGAATAAATTATGCAAAGTGTGATTTCTTTAAAAGTAGTGTTACCTATTTGGGCTATAAAATTGATAAGTTTGGGTTACATACGGATAGTAAAAAAATTGACGCCATTGTAGCAACACCAGAACCTACAAATGTTACACAGCTCAAAAGTTTTATGGGACTTGTAAATTTTTATTCAAAGTTTTGTGTCAATATGAGCGATATTTTAAAGCCCCTTTATTGTATGTTAAAGAAAAATGTAGAATGGCAATGGACTGACGAGTGTAATAGGGCTTTTATAAAGATAAAAAAGGTGTTAAGCCACGCTCCTGTTTTAGCACATTATGATGCAAGTCTCCCGTTAATTCTATCAGTTGATAGCAGCGCATATGGCGTGGGCGCGGTATTGACGCAGCGCCACGCTGACGGCTGCGAGCGCCCGGTGTGTTGTGCTTCAAGGACGCTCAACTCGGCCGAAGTCAATTACTCGCAGTTAGATAAAGAGGCGCTTGCTATTGTATTCGGGGTCACTAAGCACCATCAGTATGTTTATGGCAGACATTTCACACTTCGCAGTGATCACCGGCCCTTAAGTTACATTTTTGGTAAAAATAAAGGAATTCCAGTGACCGCCGCCAGCCGCTTACAGCGCTATGCTGTTAAGTTGGCTGCTTACGACTTTAATATTGAATTCGTAACATCGTCTAAAAACTGTTTTGCTGACGCTCTTTCTCGCCTTCCTCTAGACTTAACAAAACGTCAAGTTAGAAGTAAAGGCGAAGAATGTAGCTATTTAAATTACGCGCAGGAACATTTTCCAATCAGTTTTAAGGATATAAAAACTGAGACTCGAAAGGACGCATTATTAAGTAAAATATACGGTTTTATAATGTACGGGTGGCCCACTGATAAATGGACTGATAAAATAGAAAACGCGTATTACAATAGAAGAGACAATTTGCATATTGATCAAGGCTGTATAATATGGGGTTATCGTATTGTCATACCAAGATTGTTACGAGAGCTAGTTTTGTCTGAGATACACGATGGCCACCCGGGAATCGTTAAAATGAAACAAATCGCGCGTAATTATGTATGGTGGGAGAACATTGATGCAGACATCGAACGCGTGGCGCGTGAATGTGTTGCTTGCAGGGAACTACGGCCCGCGCCCCCTGCCGCGCCACTACATTCGTGGCCATGGCCGGCAGAGCCGTGGTCACGTCTGCACCTAGATTTCCTCGGCCCGTTTAATAATAAATATTTTTTTGTACTGATTGATGCTCACTCTAAGTGGATAGAAGTAGAACCAGTTAGCACGACATCTGCCACTATTGTCATAGACTGTTTACGACGGTTGTTTGCACGTTTCGGATTGCCAAAACGCATAGTAAGCGACAATGGGCCACCTTTCTCATCCTTTGAGTTTGCTCAATATTTGGAACGCAATGGTATTAAACATACTTTAATACCCCCGTACCACCCCTCCAGCAACGGTGCCGCGGAAAATTCAGTGCGGTCGGTTAAACGTATTCTCAAAAAGGCTCAATTAGAACGAGAAGATTTTAATACCGCATTAAATCGATTTCTATTTATGTATAGGAACACTGAACAGAGTACCACCGGTATTGAGCCGGCGGTAGCCCTTCTAGGCAGACGACTACGCGGCCGTCTTGATCTACTGCGGTCTGACACAGCAGAGCGTGTGCGCAGCGATCAGTTGCGACGCGAAGACAGCCACAAACGTCCGCTGCGAACGTTGGTCCAGCAAGAACCAGTCATGTTACGAGATTACACGAAATCAAATCGCAAGTGGACTGAGGGTGTTGTGACCGAGCGTACGGGGCCAGTTTCCTATACGGTGAAAACGAGTGCCGGTCAGACTCATAAGAGGCATATTGATCAGTTACAAACTCGTAAATCGCGGCATTCATTGAGTAAGGCAATTGACGTAACATCTTTCGATCAAAATATCAACAAACATGCTAAAGAGCACTCAGTCTCTAAGTGCGATACGGACGACAAAGATGAATTCTTTGATAGTGTGGGAGAGGGAGCGGCGATCGCGGCGCAGTCACCACGGTCAATCCCGCCGTCCACGCCACCTGCTGCTGATAACACTTGTCGCGTGCGCAGGAAAGCGGCTATTCGTTGCGAAGAAATGCTCAGAAATATGTAACCACATTGTAACCTTGTTATATTTCTTAATTGTTATTGTTACACTCTAAACATTAAGGGGTTTAATTAATAGGGGTTTAATTAATTAAGTTTAATTATAAACGACGATTAAACGTCACAGATTGTATGGTTGAACAGTCCCTAATCACTGCTTAACTATACCTATGCAATATTTATGAATGAAGGGGTATAACACTAACGTATTAGGTATGTATTATTTGGTTTTAACTTTATGTAACATAACATAAGTATATTTTTGCAACAGTCTTTACAACTGTGCTGTCAGGTATTATTCGAATAAGATTTCTGTGCGAAATTTGGGAGGGAAAAGTGTTATGTATGTGGGTAACTTTTACTAATTAGTTAATAAACAGTCTGCGTTGAACTGCCTTGTTTCATTGACGTGTCCCGTATCTATCACTGGCGACGAGCGGTGTTACCGATACGATACCTACGCGTGTGAACATTTTGTTAAAAATGCCAATCGGACGTATAGAACCTTTTGATTTAGCAAATAACAATTGGGATGCGTATGTTCGACGGGTTAATCAGTTTATTACATTGAATAATATTGACGAGTCGTTAAAGTTAGCAACTTTAGTGACGGTGGTAGGCGCGGAGTGCTACGAATTGATGTGTGATTTGTGTGCTCCCGACACCCCTGAATCAAAATCTTTTGATCAAGTAGTTGCGCTAGTAAAGGAGCACCTGGAACCAGACAGGTCGGAAATCGCTGAGAGGCACATATTTCGGCAAAGAATACAAAGACAAGGTGAAAATATTCGCGAATACCTTCAAGCACTTAAACACTTAGCTAAAACGTGCAACTTCGGTGCTTGTTTGGAAGTGTGCCTACGAGACCAATTTGTATCGGGGCTAAATGATGAAGACATGAGGTCAAGGATCTTCGCAGAACGTGGCATTGGTTACAAGCGCGCCGTGGAGTTGGCGCTGGCGCTGGAGGCGGCGGAGCGGCACGCAGCTATGGCGTGTGCTTCGGCTGGCGCGGCAGCCGCGCGGCCCGGCGGTGGCATGCCTGTGCCAGCGCAGCAGGATGACGACGGCTTGCATCGGATCAGCGCGAGCGCGGGCGCCTCGCGTGGTGGCAGGGCCGGCGCCGGTGGCGGCGGCGCAGGCTCGGGTCGTGCGCCAGCGCAGCGCGCATGTTCGCGATGTGGTAAATCCGGCCATTCCGAGGGCAAATGTCGGTTCAAGCAATATAGTTGTGATGTGTGTGGTGAAAAGGGCCATTTAAAAGCAGTGTGTGTTAAAAATAAGAACACAAAAGGATCAAAAGGTCAGTTTTTTTTAAATGACTCAGATTCGGAAGATGACATTTGTAATTTCTATAATTTGGTAGTTAACAGTGATGGCGACGGACCGTACTACGCAAATTTGATCGTTGAAAATGTTAAATGTAGATTCGAAATAGATACTGGAAGCAAAATATCAGTTATTTCAAAATGTTATTATGACAATTATTTTTCAAAAGTCCCAATCGAAAATAAACTGATAACTTTGAAATCGTATACAGGTGACGTCATCGAGACCATCGGTTACATTGTCGTTAACGTTGTATGTGGTAAACATTATGCAAAACTAAAGTTATATGTCATTGATAATGGCGGCCCGCCGTTAATGGGCCGTACTTGGATCAAGTCTTTAAAGTTGGCAGTTGTGGAATGTTACAATTTAACAGATGACAACTCTTTGGCGGCATCGTTACGAGAAATGTTTCCAGAGGTTTTTGCAGAAGGTTTGGGCACATTTAAAACTAAATTTCACCTATATTTGAAGGATGATACACCAGTTTTTGTTAAAGCACGGTCGTTGCCACTGGCCTTACGCCAGCCAGTTGAGCAGGAGCTCGAGCGGCTGCAGCGGGAAGGGGTCATCTATAAAGTGGAGCGATCAGATTACGGCACTCCTATAGTGCCGGTGGTTAAAGCTAACGGCAATATTAGACTGTGCGGCGATTACAAAATAACAATCAATCCACTTTTGAAGGATTACCACTACCCGCTGCCCCGCATTGAGGACTTGTTCGCAGCTTTAGGTGGGGGAGAGGAGTATAGCAAATTAGACTTATCCAACGCTTTCCAACAGTGTATTTTACATGAGGATTCCCAACCGATGACGGCAATCACAACTCACGTTGGCACTTTTGTGTATAGAAGAGTACCATTCGGTATTAAATGCATACCCGAAAATTTCCAAAAAATTATGGAAGAAACGTTAAGTGGATTGCCGTCAACAGCGGTTTTTGCGGATGACATTTGCGTTACTGGTAAAGATAGAACTACACATTTAGCCAATTTAAAAGCGGTGCTACAAAGGCTCCATCAAAATGGTTTGAGAATAAATTATGCAAAGTGTGATTTCTTTAAAAGTAGTGTTACCTATTTGGGCTATAAAATTGATAAGTTTGGGTTACATACGGATAGTAAAAAAATTGACGCCATTGTAGCAGCACCAGAACCTACAAATGTTACACAGCTCAAAAGTTTTATGGGACTTGTAAATTTTTATTCAAAGTTTTGTGTCAATATGAGCGATATTTTAAAGCCCCTTTATTGTATGTTAAAGAAAAATGTAGAATGGCAATGGACTGACGAGTGTAATAGGGCTTTTATAAAGATAAAAAAGGTGTTAAGCCACGCTCCTGTTTTAGCACATTATGATGCAAGTCTCCCGTTAATTCTATCAGTTGATAGCAGCGCATATGGCGTGGGCGCGGTATTGACGCAGCGCCACGCTGACGGCTGCGAGCGCCCGGTGTGTTGTGCTTCAAGGACGCTCAACTCGGCCGAAGTCAATTACTCGCAGTTAGATAAAGAGGCGCTTGCTATTGTATTCGGGGTCACTAAGCACCATCAGTATGTTTATGGCAGACATTTCACACTTCGCAGTGATCACCGGCCCTTAAGTTACATTTTTGGTAAAAATAAAGGAATTCCAGTGACCGCCGCCAGCCGCTTACAGCGCTATGCTGTTAAGTTGGCTGCTTACGACTTTAATATTGAATTCGTAACATCGTCTAAAAACTGTTTTGCTGACGCTCTTTCTCGCCTTCCTCTAGACTTAACAAAACGTCAAGTTAGAAGTAAAGGCGAAGAATGTAGCTATTTAAATTACGCGCAGGAACATTTTCCAATCAGTTTTAAGGATATAAAAACTGAGACTCGAAAGGACGCATTATTAAGTAAAATATACGGTTTTATAATGTACGGGTGGCCCACTGATAAATGGACTGATAAAATAGAAAACGCGTATTACAATAGAAGAGACAATTTGTATATTGATCAAGGCTGTATAATATGGGGTTATCGTATTGTCATACCAAGATTGTTACGAGAGCTAGTTTTGTCTGAGATACACGATGGCCACCCGGGAATCGTTAAAATGAAACAAATCGCGCGTAATTATGTATGGTGGGAGAACATTGATGCAGACATCGAACGCGTGGCGCGTGAATGTGTTGCTTGCAGGGAACTACGGCCCGCGCCCCCTGCCGCGCCACTACATTCGTGGCCATGGCCGGCAGAGCCGTGGTCACGTCTGCACCTAGATTTCCTCGGCCCGTTTAATAATAAATATTTTTTTGTACTGATTGATGCTCACTCTAAGTGGATAGAAGTAGAACCAGTTAGCACGACATCTGCCACTATTGTCATAGACTGTTTACGACGGTTGTTTGCACGTTTCGGATTGCCAAAACGCATAGTAAGCGACAATGGGCCACCTTTCTCATCCTTTGAGTTTGCTCAATATTTGGAACGCAATGGTATTAAACATACTTTAATACCCCCGTACCACCCCTCCAGCAACGGTGCCGCGGAAAATTCAGTGCGGTCGGTTAAACGTATTCTCAAAAAGGCTCAATTAGAACGAGAAGATTTTAATACCGCATTAAATCGATTTCTATTTATGTATAGGAACACTGAACAGAGTACCACCGGTATTGAGCCGGCGGTAGCCCTTCTAGGCAGACGACTACGCGGCCGTCTTGATCTACTGCGGTCTGACACAGCAGAGCGTGTGCGCAGCGATCAGTTGCGACGCGAAGACAGCCACAAACGTCCGCTGCGAACGTTGGTCCAGCAAGAACCAGTCATGTTACGAGATTACACGAAATCAAATCGCAAGTGGACTGAGGGTGTTGTGACCGAGCGTACGGGGCCAGTTTCCTATACGGTGAAAACGAGTGCCGGTCAGACTCATAAGAGGCATATTGATCAGTTACAAACTCGTAAATCGCGGCATTCATTGAGTAAGGCAATTGACGTAACATCTTTCGATCAAAATATCAACAAACATGCTAAAGAGCACTCAGTCTCTAAGTGCGATACGGACGACAAAGATGAATTCTTTGATAGTGTGGGAGAGGGAGCGGCGATCGCGGCGCAGTCACCACGGTCAATCCCGCCGTCCACGCCACCTGCTGCTGATAACACTTGTCGCGTGCGCAGGAAAGCGGCTATTCGTTGCGAAGAAATGCTCAGAAATATGTAACCACATTGTAACCTTGTTATATTTCTTAATTGTTATTGTTACACTCTAAACATTAAGGGGTTTAATTAATAGGGGTTTAATTAATTAAGTTTAATTATAAACGACGATTAAACGTCACAGATTGTATGGTTGAACAGTCCCTAATCACTGCTTAACTATACCTATGCAATATTTATGAATGAAGGGGTATAACACTAACGTATTAGGTATGTATTATTTGGTTTTAACTTTATGTAACATAACATAAGTATATTTTTGCAACAGTCTTTACAACTGTGCTGTCAGGTATTATTCGAATAAGATTTCTGTGCGAAATTTGGGAGGGAAAAGTGTTATGTATGTGGGTAACTTTTACTAATTAGTTAATAAACAGTCTGCGTTGAACTGCCTTGTTTCATTGACGTGTCCCGTATCTATCACAGAGGACGCAAACGAAGCTTTTGAAAATTTCATAGAAGATTTCTCTCTTCTATACAGATTGTGTTTTCCAGAAAAAATTATTACTATTAAAACAAATAAGAAAACAAAATGGATATCTCACGGAATAAAAATGTGTAGTAATAAACAAAGACAGTTACTTTGGGCATATAGACTAAATTCAGACACAAAAAATAAAACAGTTTTAAAAAACTACACAAAACTTTATAGAAAAATTATCAAACTGACACAAAAAGCGCAGAATAATCATTGCATAAATACCGCCCAAAATAAATCTAAAGCTACATGGCAAATAATAAATCAAAATTATGTCTGCCACAAACCTATCATGTGCATAAACAGAGAAAATTTGTCATTTACGCATCCCTTGGACATTGCTAATGAATTTAATAATTATTTTATTGATGAGATTGAAAAAAATGTTAAAGCTGACATCAAATTGAACAATATTAATTTAAATAATCGGACATCAAACTCAATTTTCATGCAACCAGTAACAATTGACGACGTAATAAAAATAATTTCTGACCTAAAAAATACAAATACTGTTGGATATGACGGCATTTCTACAAAAGTAATAAAATTTACTAAAGAAATAATAGCAGGACCACTAGCTCATTTAATTAACTTGTGTACTGCTGAAGGCACGTTCCCGAAGAATCTCAAGAAAGTTATAATAAAGCCTTTACATAAAAAAGATGACAAAACAGATTTAAAAAATTACAGACCTATAGCAAAAATTCCTATATTTTCAAAAATTTTTGAGAAAGTTATTTGTAATTCTTTATATGGATTTTTTGAAAAACATGATTTATTTTGCAAAGAACAAAAGGGGTTCCGTAAAAATACAACTATTAACATGGCTCTATTTGACCTATTAACTAATGTAATGTCATCTGTAGACAGGAGAAATCCAGTCTGTGCAATCTACACTGACATGACCAAGGCGTTTGATTATGTGGACCATAAAATCTTGCTGCAGAAATTACACAGTTATGGTATAAGAGGGAACATACTAAAGTTAATAGAATCGTACTTAAGTAATAGGTTGCAATGTACAGAAATCTCAAGAATTTGTCCAAAAAGTAAATTAGAATCCGTTTATGTTTCAAAACCAAGGTATGTAAAATATGGCGTCCCACAAGGCAGCGTGCTGGGGCCGCCACTTTTCTTAATATACATTAACGATCTTCCAAAAGTAACTACAAACAAAATGATTCTCTTTGCAGACGATAGCACAGCTGTAATAAAATGTACGAATCAAAATAGGTATGAGTCTGACATTAATACGTGTTTACATGACATTATAAATTGGTTACATAATAATAATTTAGTTATAAACCTGAGTAAGACGAAAGTTATGCACTTTCATCAACGCTACAAAATTCCAGACGTTAGTGTTGCCTACCAAGGTTGCTCAATTGAAGAAGCAGGTGCGGCTAAGTTCTTAGGTATATTAATTGACAGTAAACTCACATGGAGACCTCATATTGAAGAATTATGTAAGAGACTTAGTAAATCCGCATATGCTCTCTTTCAACTATCAAAGAAAGTCAACAGTCAAGCTCTTTTAACAGCGTACTATGGTTTGGTTGACTCTGTTTTGCGATACGGTATTATTTTCTGGGGGCAGTCTACTGATAGGGAGCTGGTGTTTAGAATGCAAAAGCGATGTGTAAGGTCAATGTGTGGTCTTAAGACAACAGATAGCTGTCTTCCTTATTTTAAATCTTTAAAAATGTTAACTTTTCCGTCACTGTATATATTGGAAACAGCTTTGTTCGTTAAAAATAATCCAGACCTATTTCAGAAATTGTCAGAAACCAGAAAGAACCCAATACGATCTCAGTATGTCAATGAATTGTGTCAAGTAAAATGCAAAACCGCACTAATGCAAAAAAGCTTTTTTGGAATTGCCCCACGCATTTTTAATAAAGTACCTAATGATATAAAAAATATGACTGTATTAAAATTTAAAAAGACACTAAAAACTATTTTGGTTGAAAAATGTTACTACACAATTGACGACTTCCTGAATGATAAGTCACTGACTAATTGACATACTTCTTGTTCTATTTGACATTGTTATTTCAATTGGTGTTATTGTTCTATTTGACATTTATTCCATTAATTGACATCATTATTATTTTTGCATTTTTTAATTTATTTTAAGTTGAAAGTTAATTTTGTTATATTTGACGTAATTGACCAATTTGACATTTGTTCCATTTGGCAGTATTATTCTATTTGACATTTGTTACCATTTGACATTACTGTTGTTAATTTTGCATTTTCTCATACCAATTTTTAATTTAATTTGAAATTTAATGTAATTTGCATGCCCCTGTGACGGTAGAACATGGAGGGCTTATTATACTCGTAAATGAAACACCTGTACCAATTACCCATGTTTGCAAATGAATAAATGATTATGATTATGATTGATGTATTTGTATTTTTTTATTGTTTTGTATGTTTTTATGTATGTTTTTAGTGTATTCAAGATTTTGTAAAAACATTAAACGATCATTGAGATATGATTTTAAATCTTGAAGTGTGGGCTTTTCTACTGTGTTGTTTTTGCTTGATTCTTTCCAATATCTGAGTGTTGTGAAATCTAATTTAGAGGTAATCAGATAAATTAAAATTGTGTCTACTGTGGGTTCGCCTAAATTATTAAGAGCTCTGAGATTTTTATTTACTGTGTCTAGTAATTGTCTGAGTGATGTTGCGGATTCTTTTTCAATGTTTTGTATGCTGAATAATGCGTGAAGATGATTGTAAATCAGCTGATGTGTGTTATTATATCTTTCCGTTATAAGTTCCCAAGCTACCCGGTAATTGTGTGATGACATTTCTAACGATTTAATAATATCGGAAGCTTCACCTTGCAGAGATGCACGCAAATAGTGAAACTTTTGAATGTTATCTATTGATTTGTTGTTGTGTATGAGTGATTCAAAAGTGTCTCTGTATTCGAGCCAATTCTGATATTCCCCTGAGAAGTGTGGAAGGAAATTTTATGAATGCTTTTGTTGCTGTCACCTGCAGTTGGAGTTGGTACAGACCAGGCGACGCAGGCAGTTTCATTTTCACGCAGCAGATGGATGCCGAGCGCAAGTTGATATTGGTATTTCATTTCAAATTGCTCCCGCTCCCTCAGCTGTTCATCTGAAACCCCAACAATGTCGTCGATGAGGGTTTGATTTTTCTCGAAATCGTTTGCAAGGGACTTGTAGGACTCTAATCGATTGCTAAGTTGTATAATATCTAAATCAGACAATGGCTTTTTGATTTTAATAATGACTCAAGATAATTTTTAAATACCGTGACCTTTCCTTTATGACTGGATCTCCTCTTTTTGTATGTATTGAGCTGAGGAATGTCATATTCGTCGGGCTTATTTGTAGTTTGAGCTGATTTGGGATCAGTCATAATTGAAATTTAATTAAAGTAATGTACTTAATTGAAACGTTACTTAAATTGGATTGGGAATGTGGCAAGCACAGCGCGGCGATCACGTAACTTTACCAAATTACCCTCGGTGTGTTAATGAATGAACTCGGTAGGTACGCTGAGAACAAGGCGATGTAAGCTGTACAAGAGAAAAAAAAAGGTATTAGAAAGTGATATAATAATGAAAAAGAAATGGTTGGTGATAGGAAAGAATCGAAATGATAAAAAAAAGTTACAAGAAAATTGAGAAAAGAAATATGTAGGTAGGTGATGTCTGGAAAAAAAATCTGATGCAATAATTGCTTATAAGAATAATTGATTATAGAAAGGACTAATTATGGATGAATTTATGCTTGAAAATGGGAATGGATGGCAATTAAGCAAGTTGACTGAATATGTGAAGACTTTTAATGATTTTAAAAGAATGAATTGGTCGAACTCACGAAACCGCTGCTACCAAACCCTTTGTTCGTCCTTTGCGACTGATGTGGCCGACGCTGCTTGAGTGGCTGCTTCCAGATGCTGGTAGGTTGAGTTCACTGATGCGATGTCCTCTGTTTGACCTCCAGCTGATTTCTGACGCGCTTTGTGGTGGCGTGGCTTGCGATCGCGGCGAGATATTTAGTTAAACTTGACCGAAACCTCGAAGGACCATAGATAGGCCCAGGTGGAATAAAAAGCGGACTGTATTTCTAGGTTATAATATTAGGTATTTTACAGGTCAAAATTTAATTATTGAAATCGATGCGATCGTGGTCGCGGTGTTAAAAGGAGTGTCCTGTCCTGTGCGCGCGAGCCGTCGTCGAGCCGCTGCTGCTACCACGCCGCCCGCTCCCCTCTGCTTGATGACGCATGTGTGTCTTGGAGGTGTTAACGTGTGCGTTAACAACGTCTTTTTGACACAGCTTACAGATAATGCCATTTTTTAAGTTTATTAGAAGATCCATCAGTGTACAAAAGAGACCACGCACGTACTTTTTTTGGTGATGGTGGAGAGTCTCCAGGATACTTAACGCGAACGCGTTTTTTCACACATTTGGGAGTTGAGACTACTGGAAGATCACACCGTGCCACAGTGGTCTGAAAATCGAGCTCCATACTCATAGAAACTTAGTCAGGAATTTAAAAAAAAATTGTAATGTCTCTTGTATACCTCCCTTTAGGTATGTGATATTAACGTATGGATGGTAGTAGCAGCTCCACGCGTAAGAAAAAATAGTTTTGTGTTTTTTTTGTATGGGAGAAAACACTTAAAGTACATTTTTTTGGAACTGAATGGAACTGAAGGGCTGGTGCTCACACAACTTATTATACCATACAATGCGATCAAGATGACATCCAATTCATGCACCTTTGGGTGCCGCTTTAATAAAATAAAATAAAATCTCTTTAATTCAGGCATATTTTGCCCATAATATTGTTAGTAGGTACAACTTATAAGCTATGTTAAGTACATTAAAAAGAAATAAAACAAAAAAATCAAAGAAAAATAATAATAAAAGAAAAGAAAAATTAATTTAAGTACTTACCGCCCACTGGGGCCCCGGGCACACGCACTTGTGCTTGAACCCAGTGCCCCAGAAGGGGGCTGTCCAGCTTGTGGCTGAGCACGTTCAGGATGGTGTTGGCGCTCCCACGCGTGCGGAACATCAACGAAGCGATGCGGCGCCTCAGAACAGTGTGAAAACCGTCTGTGTGAGCTTGCGCAAACATCGCAGACGCACTACAGCAGCGTGGGAGCCCCACCAGTACCCTGAATGCATTATTATATTGTATTCGGAGAGCGTTGATGGCCCGCTGCGTGTAGTTGACCCACAGATTGCAGGTGTAGAGAGTTTGGCAGAATGCTTTAAACAGAGTGATCTTTACCTCTAAACTACACCTAGCAAATCTGCGTGCCAACATGTTACAGCGGACCGCCATCGCCCTCCTCTCCCTTTCGATGTCCCCATCGTCTTTTAAATCCTCGGTGACCACATGGCCGAGGTATTTAAATTCTCTCACTCTTCGAAGAGCGACATCGTTAAGCAGCACAGGTGCCACGTCCCCCAGTTTACGACCCCTGGCTTGAAATACCAAGAGCTCGCTTTTCTGTACATTGTATAGGAGACCGTGATCCCTCGTATACTCCTCATACACGCCTATCAGCTTTCTAAGCGCGGCCATTGATGGGCTGAGCAACACCATATCATCTGCATAACTGATACTGTTGATACAGTGACCATCGATCGAGCAGCCTACTCCGGTGTCGCTCAGCTCAGCAATCAGCCCGTTAACGTACAGGTTGAAGAGCGAGGGAGATGTTAACCCCCCCTGTCTCACCCCGCATTCCAACCTGTACTCGTCAGAAAGTTCACCAAGCCATTTGACCTGGTTAGTGGTAGTTTAGTGGTAGTTTAGTGGTAGTTTGGTGGTCATACCAATATTTAAAAATATTAATTAACTCACCCTGCACACCTGTATCCTTCAATTTACGCCAGAGAATATCATACCTAACCAGGTCAAATGCCTTGGAGAGATCAAGAAAGGCTGCATACACAGGCGTGCTCCTATCCGTGTAGTACCTAACGGTCTGCTTGAGAGACATAACCGCACATTCTGTCGAAAGTCCAGGTCTAAAACCGAACTGTGCATCGTTTAAATTTAGGTGTTCTTTAAGCTGTCTCTCAAGCAGATTATCAAGCACCTTAGATGTGGTAGTAGCTAATGATATCGGGCGGTAGTTGCACTTGTCAGAATTATCTCCAGTCTTATTTTTAATTATAGGCACTACCACCGTCTTCATCAGTTCACTTGGCAGGTAGGAATGCCTAATACAGAGTGTAAATAACAGTCTCAGGAGCCTCGGCAGGTGTGACCCCGCATGCTGAAAATGTTCGATGCTAAGGCCGTCGTGTCCGGGAGACTTTCCTCGAGTCATGCTCTTTATTATTAGAGCAACTTGTTTTGCTGTGACACGCTCAGGCACCGCTGACACGACGACCCCCGCATCCCCAGTCTGCTCACCTTTACCCTTAATTTGGCAGAGATGACAGTTGTTTTCTGTTATGAAAAAACTTGAACTTTTGAAGTGTTAGGGTTGAAAAGAACTTGGGAAAAATGGAAAAAAAAAAATTTCATTTACAGATTTTCAGGAAATCAATGTTCATCACAATGAACAAAGCCAAATACTTTGAGAACAACAAGTGCTTTGAAATGTTCATTGTGGTAAACACTGTCAAATAAGTATCGTTAAAGCTGGTGAAATAAAAACACTATGTGTATCAGTAAATCAAACTATTTATTATGGAAATCTAAAAAACAATTGCGGGGACTTTTCCCGGTAACAAAACAAAGTCTCATATTGTATTTTAAACAATACACAGTTGTATTTTTTTGACAATACTTGCAACGCCCCATGTCTTCTTTTATGCTGGGATAGTGACCTATATTATCGAATCGGATGGGGCTTGTAGGCCTGGCTGATCTAGGGTTTAAAATTTTGCATTGTTGTAATTTTTCAAGAGGTTTAAGTCTGTTTTTCTTTGTCAAACCTATGTAAACTTCGTACCGAAATACTTTCAATGACTTTTTTTTTCGTTGAGTTTGTCCATGACAATTACGTTTGTGTAAAAGCCAAGCATTATTAATGCATACATCTAACAGTTGGCTAAATATTCCTATATACCACCGTCTTGTTTTAAATGGAACTTTATATAATGATATAAGCATGTCGGCCAGGTCCATACCCCATATATTTATTGTCCCCCATATGTTTATTGTATTCCCGAACAATTTGTGGGCAATCTACATCAATTTTTGCTTTTGTTCTTTGCAGTATCTTTTAATTTTTTGCAATGGTTCGGAACCAACAAACGTGCTAACTAGAGTTACCGGTTTATTATCATTCCAGCGCACAATAACTAATTTGTTTGCATCACAAACGACTTGTGAATACGCACGCACCCCTTTGCTTCTTCTTCATAGCCTTGTCGTCCGGTAAAATTTTTTCAGCATCTCTAAATTCTTTTGCCTCGTATTGTGCCCAGACCGAAGACTCCGTAATTCTCTTTCAATATATAAAAGAGCTCTGGGGATGAGAAAAAATTGTCACAAAACACAGTTGCTGGTTTTTTTTTAATAGTCCGAGCCAATGCTATGACAATTTGCGCTCCAAAACCAAGGGAAGATTCCTGCTCGGTGAACGTGTACGAACGGAAGGTATCTTCGCCTGCATACAAAATGAAATCGTATATCATCCCGCTTACTCCAGCACGCACATAATTTTTAAACCCCCATTTATTGGGCTTGTCTTTCATGTATTGCTTTCTGTTTCCTGCTTTCCTGCCCTTATATCATCATCTCGTCTACACTGAACTTATTCTCATTTTCTTGCTTTATACAATTCCTTCTTATTTTTTCTACTATAGGCCTTACTTTATAATATCTGTCTGAGTCCTGTAAGTTGTTGTCGTTGAAGTGCAAAAATCTGCGGATCTGTTGATACCGTTTCAACGGCATAACGTCGGCTATCTGCCCGTATCGAAACTTATTGCTCCAATAGTCCAGATAGCATGGCATTTCAACAATTCCCATCATAATATGCATGCTAATAAAATCTCTCATCTCATCCTCTGAAACTTGAATGGATTTTCCAGTTTGTTGTACGGAGTACAGGTTAGTCTGTTCCACTAAGTCGGTAAATATATCTTCAGAAAAGAATAGATAAAAATAATTGAGAGGGTCATCATCTGGAAAATCAACTGAGGCTTCGTGTGTTTCTTCAATTATGGCGCGGTGGCGAAAAATACCTTTCTTCCATTTATATGTAAGGGTAAACTTTGGAATTTTCTTTGTCTTTTTGGCAGCTGGAGCTATCTGCTTTCGGGCTCTAGTTTTTCTAATACGAGTACTAGAGGGCCCAGACATTGGCGACCCTATCTCAGATGGCAGAGATATCATTGAGGATAATGAAGGCACACTATCATAATTTGGTTCCCTGGATGGTGTATCAGGGCAAATTTCCTGTAAAACTGGAGTTAATTGAAGGGCTTCGGCGTGAAATATATCAGATGGTTCTAGCAGTTGTTCACCTTCAGTTTGAGTTGTTTCTGGTTCTGGGCTACTATTGATATTTAAGCGTTCTAAGGAGGAATTAATAGAAGGAGCTGAAGATGAAACCGGGCTTGGAGAAGGTGGTGGCAGTTCATTGTCACTGTTAGTGTCAGATTTATCGCTGGTATCGGATGGTGCATGCTCGACAGGAACAAGCGCTAATATTCTTTGCGTGCGGTCTTGTATTTTATGCTGTTAACAAGCGAAAAAAAAACCATAAGCCCATTGAAAACCCACCACATAAAAGCATATCATTTGCAAATAAAAGTTATACCCAATTTGGCAATGTTCATCACAATAAACGTACCAAACAGACAATACTTATACGAGTATTTGGCAGTGTTCACTGTGATGAACGAACAAGTTTGCCTCCAAAAATAAGTTGCCAAAAACTCAAAACATTGCACAAAAACTATTCGAAACCAAAGAATAAATATTGCTTAGTAAATAAAAAGCATGAAAAGTTTAGTTTATTCATAAGAAACGTGTTAAATAAAAACATTTACCTTGCTAAGATTGAGTGCCCGCGTCTTGCTGACATCTTGTCTCGATAATGACAGATGAACGATGTTGCCACTAGTGGATTATTTTTTATACCAATAATATAGTGTTTGGTAGCTAAAACATTTATTTTTATTAATTCCTGGTTATTCTGACAATAGCGTAGTTTGCTTTTAATTTTTTTTAGATTCATACATTTCATTATAAATGTTACCACTGTTAGGTCGACCACACCACACCCAGGTTAAAAACTTCTGCCTAGCCTCCCCGTGAGCGCCACGAACATACTTGTTCCAGCCGACAATATGACGACCACGGTGATGTCTGCCGCTACCCCCACGACCAACATAGCTATCAACAGCTGCCTCCTGCAACGTTCTCACAATGTCACCATAAAGCACGTCTATCACTGCCAAGTGATCCTTGCCACTATCACTACACATGCTATCACAACACTGGTGGAATTCTTGAGGGAAGGCAAATTCCCTTAGTTTATCATTACAACATTTGGTATATTTTGCTATTTGATTTAAATCCCTGTCTCCCCATAGAACTTTATTTGCTTTGGTGAGCGGTGGCTTAATGGTTCGACAAAATGATTTTAAGTTACACTGAATCTCTACTGGATAGTGATCAGACCAGAAGATGTCATAGCATACCTTTACCGAAGAAACCGTGTTTAATGCAGCGTCAGTAACAATACAGTGGTCAAGCCACCTGCGGCTGCCGTGCGCTTCACTCACAAAAGTGTAGGTATTAGAATTCGAGCCCAACATCTGTAGGTCCACACATGTCCAGTTTTGCTCATTACAAACATTTTGGAGTTCATTGCCAAACAATGCCCCAGGATGAGCGTTAAAGTCCCCCATGATAAATACATTTTCAATATCGTTACTTTCAACTATTGACGTAATTTCGCTTAAACATTGAACAAATTCCAAGAGATTGTCTGATGAGTCGGTAGGCATATAGATAGAAAAAACGAGTATTAACCGTTCCGACACACACACCTTAATTGCACTTATTCGGTTACTTTCACACTGAATCACAGACACATAATTACACTTACTGTTTCTACATAAAAGTGCTACGCCGCCGCCCGTACGGCCGCCCGCGCAGTATACCGCTTGTCCGACCGCAGACTTGCCGCAGAATCCAAAGTCGTTGTTTATTTTACCGAGTTCGGGTATCTCGTGTGGCAAGAGCCAAGTTTCTTGCAGTGCAATAATATCGGCAGTTTGGCAAAGCTGTCTTACACACTCGGAGGATCTTTTAAAAGACTTACAATTGAAACTGATGAGTTTCATTGTTTGTTGTACTATCCATTTAGATTTATGTTTGCACCAGTATCAGATTTCTTACGTCTGTCTAAATCTTGTCTGCTGAAATCCACGAAACGGCGGAAACAAACTTAGTTTCTCCCTAGGAACAAACATTTTATATGAGTTGTATTCCTTCCGTTGCTTGGGTTCGATCTTCTGTAATGTGATTTCAACGTTTGTTTTGCTCTTTATGTAGGCAACTATATGATTCTCGCAAGCTTCCTTATGCACGTTATTTATAAATAGAGGGACACTGATATTTGCAGCCTTAAAACTCAACAATTTCGGTGCACGTTCCTCTTTTACCTATAAATCGATTTCTGTACCTTTTTCTTTGTACAACTTGCCATTCTTTGTCTGCGCTCTGTCTAAGCAAAGCGCTCTGCAGCTGGGGCGATCGAATCAGCTGATCATTAGCCGAGCCTATACATACCGAGGTAGCAGTATTATTCACCGCGCTAGTCGCGATAGTTGAGGTGCCTTTGTTAGGTGTTTGTTTCGCAGTGAGTACCACTGCGCGCGCAACATCTGGGCTGTGTCCGACAGATAGATTGTCACCAGACGGCAGCGCGCGTGATCGAGACAGAGAGTGCTGCGCTTGCTTGTGCTTGTTGATCTACCTCCTTATCAACCACGGTGGAATCACGATTATCATCGCTCGCCGGCTCCTGCGTAATATGTATTAATCCAGTGGGGCCACTTTCGCAGTTGAATTCCGAACTGTGTAATATGCGATTCGTACCTCGTTTTCTGTTGACAAAGTTGTCCCGTTCGAAGTTATTAACTATCGATGTTTGCTGTAAATTAATTACTTCACATTGTAGTCTTGTAAACTGGTCCACAGGTGTATATGTTTCCTTAATAGTCTCAATCTCGTTTTTGAGTGTAATAAGGTCCTTCAATATCCGAGTCGCGTCCAAATGATCAAAGGTGACCGGAGGTAATTTTTGTAGGTCACGGGCGACAAAAATCGGCATCTCTTCAGGATCTTTCTGTTTTATTAGTGTGATTTTCTCTTTGCGTCTTTCCCTCTTTTTTTCGGTTAATCTTTCTTCCCGTTGTCTTAACTGAGGTAACTAAAAGATTTTTTGCTGCACTAATTTCTTCCGATTTAAACGTCGTGGTACACAGTCTGATCATTGAGTCCTCGTCCATCACATCACACTTGTTCTGAATAATGGTCAGAACCTCGTTTATAACTAAATTACAGTTCGCGCACATTAACATTTTAGAGGTCGTTGACCCGTTCACGGCGGCACGTCACAGTGCGCGAACGTTAGCAATGGCTGATTGCTAACGTTCGCGCACTGTGACGTGCCGCGCGTAACTCTTGAAAACTTTGAGTGTAGCAAATTTTTAAAATTTTGATTTTTCGGTATGTGATTTTTTAAATTTTGGACGTGGTTAAATGAAGTTGCCGATGGATTTACATTATACTATAGTTATTTAATAGCCTGCTAATGACTTTTGTGATGAGAATAATTAAAGACGATATTGATTAAATGCTTTTATTAACAAAATTGCATTTCAAGAACTTAGTAACTCATTTGTAAATCACCGTGATTATGTTTGAGTTATAATTAGATACTAATGACATGAGCATTAACCTCTATAGTACAAATAAAAACTACAGCTAACAGAGAGTATCTTCACCCTCATCAGAGTCCTCTAAATCCAAATCCATCATTGACGCACTAACATCGACAGATTCAACGTTCTCTTTGTCTACACCTGAATCGTCACTAATGAGAAGAGGTCTCATATCACCAGTGACAGCCGTTTTTTTTTAGACTTTTTCAGTACAGGTCTTATGCTGGACAGGTAGGGATCTGATGATACAAGGAGACTGTAGCGGTATCTACAACGCCACATGCGAACAACGCGTCATACTGACGTCACGCAAATCCTGCATCGCGCAAGCAGAGTTTACCGCGCAACTAGCATAGATACAACGGCCCGACATGAATCATTGGGCAGTTGCCCGCCAGACACAACACCCGTCTGGTCGGAGGATCCTCCCTTTTCTATAGAGTATGAGTGAGCTTTACACCCTTTTCCTCATACCTCTATACTGGTGACCCCGAACATGAACGTCAGCGCAACCTTCGTGCACCTACTCCAGCGTGACGTCATCATCACTCCCGCAAGCTTTAGAGCGGCGAGTCACACAGCCAGCCAGCATCCACGGCTTTAACGGGTATCCTGACCACCAGCATGCAGCGACCGCGCATACCTGGTCATCACCCTCAGCCTCATCAGCAACCTCGGCACAGCATACTGCACTTTCGGCCGGTCATAGAAACCCTCTCCTGGTCGACGCCAGCAGTCAGCCTCAACCCGGCGCTGTACCACTTCCGACGCACTGGAACATAATGCAGCGCCCCCCCGACTCACTGGGGACATCTTCGCAGACAGTTCCGACTCACCGTGAACTATGCGGCAACCGGTTCCGACTCACTAGAACCTCAGCTGGTCTGGCAAGCATCGCAATATACAAGACTCAGCCCACTATCGACCTCCGGTCTCCGGGGGGGAGTGATGTAGCGGTATCTACAACGCCACATGCGAACAACGCGTCATACTGACGTCACGCAAATCCTGCATCGCGCAGTTTACCGCGCAACTAGCATAGATACAACGGCCCGACATGAATCATTGGGCAGTTGCCCGCCAGACACAACACCCGTCTGGTCGGAGGATCCTCCCTTTTCTATAGAGTATGAGTGAGCTTTACACCCTGTTCCTCATACCTCTATACGACCATTGAAAATGTCTTCGTTTGTCGCTTAACTACAAAGTTTACGTGAATGGTGCTTTCGGATTTTTTTGAAGTCTTTGTTTCTGGCTTCCGTTGCCTCTTCAGATAATTTGCCAATGAGCATAATATTGAAGTGTTTGGTAACTTCAGCACCATGTATTAGAAGTTTGTGGACACTCGATGGCATGTAATACCAGCCATAGAGCTCCACGTACATTTCTGCAGCAAGGCATTCAAAGTCTGCAAACGCGTCAATGTTTATAAGCTTCCCACTGGCTACAACACCCAAAAGTGTTGAAAATCTTTGGATCAAACGGGAATCCAATCCTGTGATAGCTGCAGTTTTTGCAGGATCACTAAAAAATTTCCTAGCTGTATTCCCATCATTTGTAGTTCCCGAACCTGAAACAAAAAAATAGTTTTTGACTTTGTGCAGAAAGGAAAATGAATAAATTTACTTGAAAAAAATGTAGAATTAAAAGTTATAACTGTTATTTTATCTCCACCTTCCTTGTTTGACGATGTCTACTAGGAGGCCCATTTCATCACGGAACTTCTGCTGTGATTGTTTGTTTGTGATGATTTGTTTTCTAGTCTTCAATGACTCTTTACTGCGTGCATCTCTTGGCTTGCCATGTTTTAATGTCCAGTCTATATGAAATATGGAGTAGGCACTCCATACACCTGATCCAAGCATGAAGAGTAGACAAACCATACTGATATATTTCTGTTGAAACCGGTTTTCTGGAAAGAAAGTGGTTACATTAATCAAAAGAATATAATTATATTGCAGTACAGTAACATTAATTTATTAAATTATTGAAAACTCACTGTGAGATCTTCTCCAACTTATTCATTTCTGAAGGAGTAGTTTTACAGATATCACAAGTCTGCGATGAGGTATTTGATAGGTGTGAAGTGATTTTGCCATCTATCATGGTCATAAGCATCGAGTGTTTAACAGTATGGCTTCCCATGGTAGAAGGCTGCAGTGCCGCAATCTCAGCCTTAATCAGAGTCTTTTCTTCCACGATGTTCAACTTGTTTTCGTTTGTAAACTCAAAATAGATTGGTCTGCACAACATTGTGGAACATGGCTTTGGATTCTCCCATACCTTTTCTACGCCACAAACTAAGCGCAGAGGCACAAAAGAACACATAAAAATACTAGAATCGTCTTCGCCTGCCATAGTTTGCTTATACAAACTTTGCCCTGAAGCACCATCAAAGCCCCACTTGCTTATAAGTGTCAACTCTTTGCCATCCAGGGGAAATTACACACGTAGGAATTTTCCAAGCCTAGCCACAGTTTTGTCCAAAATTGCTTGGAGCTATAAATGATCCATGATTTTATTTTTGTAAGTAGGTTTGTACAAACACTTTTACACGTCAATCATGTTTTTTTTAAAACTAGATGAGGTTGGCGTTTCCTATCTGACTACTCTGAGAAGAAAGACCGAAACAAACTCAGAGGTCAGAGTCTCTTTTAAAGTCCAGACATAATCCACCATGTAGATCGATGTCTGAGACGGTATTTTGAGGAAAGAACCACACAGATTGAGAGGACCTGTCCAGTCAGTGCACGCATTTGTCAGAAATCGTGCAGCTCAACTCAAGACTTAAGGTGACTCTAGTCGATATTTTTTCCATACAAATTTCGGGAGTGTATTACTCCACTGTTTGACATTGTGCATCCAAAGTTAAGCATGATATCGTTTTGTCTTATTATTAATGTTGTCTGTACGGAAACAGAATAGTAAAATAAAAAGCCATTAAAAAGTTATGAGCCAACAAAGATTCGTTTTTCTTGCTATTTTTAACGTAACTTTGGGTGTAAATAAGTAATATAAGAACTGTAAAATCTTCAAAACCAAGTCCGTACCGACAAAGCTCAGTTATCGAAGAGTTCAATAAACTTTATTTTTAATTGATTTACGCATTATTTTTTTCATAAAACACTTTTTTCCGAAGCACTTTTAATTTTTTTTCCGCGCCTGTCAGTTCGGAATGGTATTTCTGTGGGTGAGAACTAGACTTTTTTCATGTAGACTAGCGTCTAACTGCTCATTACCGATACTAGCTCAGTCGGGCACGAAGCCAGATAAGACAACGTGATTTTTGGCCATGACCACCAGTGAGTTCGAGCTCGCGACTAGTTTGCTCTTAAGGAGCTCAACGATTCGACGAACAATACCAAAGAAAGGACATTTGGGTAGGCCACATAAATTACTCAAACTGCCAGACCATGAGAGGAAAAAAAACAACTAATTGAACAGAGAGAATAATAAAAAATATAAAATTAATAAAATGACCCACATCGTCTTCACATTCACAAATCACAATAAATAAAATAATGTAACACTTTACAAAGTAAGCAAATGTCATTTATTTATTTATTTAATACTTCAAGCACATAAATGTACAGAGGCGGACTTAATGCCATAGGCATTTTCTACCAGTCAACCTTTGGGTGATGCAGAGACAAACAGTGGTAGGTGCAACCAAGAACATTGAGGAATAAATATTTTAAATATAAAGATACGCATATACCTATTAAAACTATGAATATAATATATACCATTGTCATTGTTTATAAAAAATCATTAATGTCAATGAGTATATAAAAAAAAAGTAATTCAAAATGCAGAAATTGGAAGCAGCTCAATCCCAAGCCTTTTTGTCCTTAATATAATCTTTAACGGTATAAAAGGCTTTCTGGCACAACTTACAATTACTGAATGATTTGAATTTATTAAGGCTTAGATCTTGAACGTGGCCTGGTAGCTTATTATAAAAGCGTATACATTGCCATCTCAAAATACAGGAGGTCAAAATACCTAAAGCCCAATTCCTATCAGCGGAATATATAGGCACAGTTTTCTTTGGCTTTAACAATTCCTTTATCTTTGTAGTTTCTTCGGAATGCTCCGAGACCAGTTTAATTATATCTGCTACATTCTTATTTTGTGCTTTTAAACCAGTTGCATGAGCAAGGCTTTCAGTGCTCTTCTGTAGCGGCCTTAACATTTTGAATGGTTTTCCAACACTGCACGTCCCCGGTCTGTACGATGTTGATGCATCCTCATTTACACCAAAGTCAGAACTGGAACATGGTTGCTGCTCTACTGTTACTAAAGAAGCGGTCATCTTTTCCCTCACGACCTCAGGCCATTTTATGTTCTGTTGCAGTCATGTCTCAAACTTTTTTATGAATGTACGTCTCGTGCGATTACACGAGATCCATTTGTTCCTCAACGAACACACATAAGTCTGACAGAATTGTTTCAATTCCTTCTTTTCATTTTCTGACAAATCAACAGTATTTTCAAAAACTTCAAATAACTAGGCTGTGAAAAACAACTGTTGTTTGCCACAAACATGAAAATGTCCAAATTGGTACCAAAACCTTCCATCATAAAACAATAACAAATATAACGTAAAAAATTGGCGCGCACAAGTGCTGAGAGCTGCTAATAAAATTAAGCTCAAACGTCCTGTTTTTATACAACTACCCTCATTAACGTTCGCTATTCTCTAATTAGGTACATAAATTACAGACAATTAATTTTATTGTGACTAGAGCCCCATTTGACCCCACTAGAGCTTAACTGGTTAATGCTCATGTCATTAGTATCTGAGTGAATTTCAACAACTATGATTTGTTACCTAATTTTGGTGGAAAAGTTTGTTTCTGTTTTTTTTAATAATCTAAGATGTTGTTATCAACATCTTAGATTATTAAAAAAAAAAACAGAATTTATGTACCTGAATACGTATCTCTTGCATAAGCAAATAAAATGTGAGAGAAATTTATTTATTCCTGAAAGCTTCTAATATATTGTCGACACCAGAATTAGTACGACACCAAAATTGATATCTGACATCAAAATTAGAAATATTGACACCAAAATTTATTTCTGTCACCAAAATTAGAAAGTCTTGACACCAATTTTTTACTGAAACAAATTATAAATCACATAGCAATAAAAATCTTTTTTGTAGTGAATAAATGTTTTAATAAAAAAAAATAACATAATGAGATCAATAAAAAAATAACAATCAACAAATACAACTTTCTTATTTTTCATGTTAATTCTACAGTTTTTAATTTAAATCAATTACAATTACCTCCTCTAACCTCTATCATCATCATGATCATTTTTACCCGACTGCGTCAGAAGGAGGGTTATGTTTTTCGAGTGTATGTATGTATGTATGTATGTATGTATGTATATTTCTTTGGCACGCTCTGCAGCCTAAACGGCTTGATCGATTTCAGCTTGAGAGGTGCCGTTAGATTCGTCTTAATTGTGAGAGTGACACTGGGTATATTAAAATTGAAAAAAAATTAAAATGACCCATTTTTGGCGCAATATGTTTTCAAAAAAAAAAATTTTTTTTCTCGAAACCTATCGAGTGGGGTATCAAAATAAAGGGTTTTAAAAGGTGATTACAAAAATATATATACTTTATATGGTTAAAAGTAATTCGAAGTGACAAATCGTAAAAAACACGTACCAAGAACTAAATCGTTTGCGAAATCTTTCACATTTGTGAACTAAAAAGCTGGAAATAAAAAAAGTAATTTAAAAAATAAAAAAACCCGACTGCGAAACTGAAAAGCTACAAACAAGCCCATTTTAAATTAAATAAAAGTTGGAAGCAGGCGGGACCCATATCTTTATCATTATATTTTCAAATTCAAATGGGTCCCGCCTGCTTCCAACTTTTATTTAATTTAAAATGGGCTTGTTTGTAGCTTTTCAGTTTCGCAGTCGGGTTTTTTTATTTTTTAAATTACTTTTTTTATTAATTTTTTATAAGTAATTTTTTACCAATGAACTAATAAACTTTCTTACTATTCTAAGTCTTGTCAATTCTTCAGTCTGTAAATTAAAAAATGTTCAAATCATCTCCGCTATCATCACCATCATGATCATTTTTATAAGCTGTTTTATCCTCTTCTGTGCATTCATATTGTGATAGTATTTCACTATTGATATTATCAAAAAAAGAAACATTTGGAGTTTGAATTTGCTCATAGTCTGCCATACTAACCAAATCATGCGAAGGGCCGGTTTGTTGGATTTGGTTTGGTTTTTTCAAAATAAATGGTTTAGATGCTGGAAATCTATACATTTGTGGTGGCTGAACATCGGAACAGGCATTTGTTATTGACGATGACTGTCTCGAACTTGTAAGTAACACAACATCCCGTATTGTTTCGACTTCTTCCTGAACATTTGTCTCAGTTGGCAATTCATAAAAGCCCATATGCTTCCCATGGCAGCATCGAATTGTATCATAAACACAGCCTGGCTCAACACAAGATAACGAACGCATTGCCAAGCCGTTGGTAGAAGTCTTTGTCCAAACAATTTGTTGAACTTTCATTGATCCAGGGAAAGGTTTAAGATTTTTTGGCAAAGCTCATCTTTCTCAATGACTTCATGTTCTTGAACAATTTCAATTTTAACCCCTGTGACGATTGTTTTCAATGTTTGGACAAGGCTGTCGATATCTATAACATCTTTCCCAAAGGCAACTAGCCGATCTGTTGATCTTTTGAGCACTCCGCCGACGCCATCAGGTGCACCTTTTCCGTGACCACATTCGCAGTAGTGCCATACAACACATGTCAAGTTAGGAAGATAGATTTTTAACTGAGATATCAGGTAGAAAACTTTGTTTCTATATTGTGCTGACGGAGAATCCGAAACAAAATGAATGGTACAAACTTCGGAAAGGATTTCTTTAACCTCACGCAAAATCGGTATTAAATGTGCCCATACCGAAGATGCATCATGTCGCAAAGATGTAGGTACTGGCAGTGCAAATTGACTTGAGCTTTAAAAAAATCTAAGGGATTTAAATCCGGAGATCGCGGAGGCCAAAAAATTGGTCCTAATCGGCCGACCCATCTGTAAGGGTAAGTTTCATTGAGTTGCGCCCTTACTGCCGTCGCATAGTGAGCAGGGCAACCATCATTTTGTAACCACATTGCTTGCCGCACGTCTTCTGGAATATTTTCTAATAACGTTGGCAACTCATTCCTTAAAAAATGCAGATAGTATTCGGCGTTTAGAGTTGCTGGTAGTTCAAAGGGCCCTATTATTTGCCCATTTATTATTCCTGCCCATAAATTTATTTTAAATTGATGTTGGCTCCTGTCCTCTCGCATCAAATGTGGGTTTACCAGCTGCCAACTGTGCAAATTATGCAAATTGAGATATCCATCTCGCCGGCATGAAGATTCGTCACTCCATAAAATTTTATTAAAAAAATGTGGGTCCGCCCGTATCATTCTAAGCATCCTTTGGCAAAATGCTACTCTTTGCGGGTAATCACGTGACGTCAGCGTTTGAACACTGCACGTGATATGGGTGCAACCGGTGCCTTTTTAGAACTCGATGTACCGTCGATCTTGGAATACCTGTGCGTTGCGCTATGACGCGAATTGAGACCGACGAATCTTCCTCGACTTGTGACGGTCGCCCTTCACTGGCACCCCCAACTCCGGTGCCAAGAATTCTTCCCTCAAGAAGCGCGTTATGCACTCTAATGAATACGCGATAGTCGGGATGTCGATCCCGGTTCGGGTATCTTTCACGATACAATCTTGCGGCCGCCCTGGCATTACCTCTTGCTTCTCCGTAGATAAAATGCATTTCGGCATACTCCCGTGGCTTGTACTCGTAACGAGGCATCGTACTACTGCACACACGTACAACCTCACACAAACGATTGTTTTCGAAGTCCGTAGGATTGCCAAGTCATTCGTCCAAAACATAAACAGTTCCAAATCGTTAGGCAAAGCAAAGTCCAAATACACAGCACCAGTTTAATTTTAAGGAACACAACAGTTAGGCACAGCGGGAGCGAAAGTAGTCTGACGTACGTATCAACTCGAAGAGAGATTCGTGTCAACTAAACAAATAAAATCATGCAACAATGAAGCCCTGTATGAGTGAAGGGTGAAGGAAAAAAAAAACCTGCACAAAGACACCGATTTACCAAAAATACAAAAGCGGCGCTATCTATCCCTTTCACACTGAGTGAGGTGCAACTCCGCAGGTAGCGGTCCCAAATTCCGAACAGATGACGTCATCGGCTCGGAATTACGCTACACGCTTAACCACATGCTTAGATTACAAGCATAAGCCATTACGAGAAAGAAAAGTTAGATCCCACAAAAACATTTCATGTTAAATGTTGCCAAGACGAGACCATGTAGCTCGCACTGTCAAAAAGTAATCAGATCTCATGTAGAGCCAAGCTTCTAACTCTACACGCCCTAACTCTACAAGGCCTAACTTCGCAAACTCTACACCTTAGTCAAAATCTAAGGCTTGGCCGTTTCGTTACTACAAGAACCATTAACAAAATGAGAGTTTTTCACCTTACGCTCATGTGAATGTGGGGTGGGGGGGTAAAAGTTTCAAGTTTTAAGATTTTTTTGTAGTTTGTGTACTATTACTAGCTTACATACCAAATTTCAGCTTTCTAGGACTTCAGGAAGAACCTTAAGAATATTGATGATCATCAGTCAGTGAGTCAGTGGCGAAATCGGGGTATTTTAGATATCAATGAAATCTAAAGTATAAGAGCTATGCAATTGTAACTTTATAGGTGTAATAAGTCAACCACTGACGTCATATCCCGAAAATTTTGTTTATCTGGTATAATCCAAACCCAAGTTAAGAGGGTTCAAAAATACGACGAAGTGCTTCGAGCAAAGGTAGGTAGTGCCCTTGCGCTTCGCTTGGCTCGTCTTGGCGGGGGCACTCCCGTGCCCCCAGATTGTACCATTTTAATTTCTGTTCTGTCTTCTTCATCACATTCATAGCAATATCTTTGTAACCGCAAGGACTAGACGTAAGTTTTATACCAATTTGCAAACCTTAGTAATTTTACAAGTTTTTAAAATAATGGTACACTTTGGTGTCATACATTTTTTTACAGGAGATTTTTTCCAATTCTGGTCTTTTCATCGTAAAAACAAAACTTTTCAATTCAAGATTTTTTTCTAAGGCAAATAAAATGTTATTTAAAAAAATGGTATCTTATAACATTAGTAAACTATTCAGAAATGTTTGACAAAAAACTTTTTACAAAAAAAAACAACCGACTTCCAAAATAAACACTACAAATTGAAAAATAACTTTAATTTCGGAAGTCGGTGTCAATAAACGAAAATGCGGAACCAAAGACACCGAATTCCGAAATTAAAGTTATTTTTCAATTTGTAGTGTTTATTTTGGAAGTCGGTTGTTTTTTTTTTGTAAAAAGTTTTTGTAAAAAGTTTTTATTATTCACTTTTTAGTGGGCCATCTGTGGTCTTCTTCTTCAGCTCCACTTTACCAAATGATGATTTCCGAGAGCAAATGCTGAAGTTATTTAAAAAAATACCCAAATCGTTATAGCTTTGCCTATAAAATTTGAGGGTTTCCCTCGATTTCCATGGGATCCTCTCATCAGATTCCAATTTGATGATAATGGGACCACCTCGAGAGTATACCCTTTCAAACAAAAAAAGAATTTTGAAAATCGGTCCACAATTGGCGGAGTAATCGCGTAACAAACACAAAAAAAAAAAAAAAAAAACATACCGTCGAATTGAGAACCTCCTCCTTTTTGAAGTCGGTTAAAAATCACACCTAAATATGATACCATTTGCAGCAACAGCATTAAAAACACTGAATAAAAAATAAAAAAATATCTTGGTTACCTTATCGTTTTTTTTTTACTGTTCAAATTAGTTGTTGGAAATGAGGTAAGCTACCTACCCGTTACGTTTGACCCATTATTTACGGGACACCCTGTATACATTTTAGGGCCTTTTTCCCAAATGTAATAGGAAATACTATTTGAGTTATCAAATTCACTATATTTAATAATTTTACGTTTACATTCGTCGCATCTACGTTGCAAACATTCAACTTTGGTCTGGTTACAAGTCAAACTACGGAGAACTTCTGATCGACGGCGAAGTGCCAATACCTCCTAACTAAAAGTCAATAATTTACACAAACTGAAAAAACGTTCAAACAAAAATAGACACGTTGCGTTGGTTTAGTCGGGAGGTACATATTTCAACATTTTGATTGAATGCTGTTGCAATAAAAATACACTTAGGCGATTCACTAAAACATGCGAATAACGCTTTTATTCAAAACGATAGAAAAGTGAATTTCTCCAAAAAATTCAGTTAGGAGGTATTGGCGCTTCGCCGTCGTGATGTGGAATTTTCATGAATAATCTTAATATGTTTTAAGGAAGAAATTAATAATAGAGTTTAAGCTAGGTTGTAGGACCCAAAATGGTTTCAATCTGGTGAAAGTGACATAACTAATGGATGGGTGTCCGGAGTCGAGGTATTTGCGATGGAGATTTTTGAGAGAGTCGGTTAAATACCTTTTTTGTTTTTTTAGTTTATGTCGCGTGATACAGTCTTGTTTGCCTGCAGGGCTAACATGCGCAAGTCGACAAAATTTTGTCGACGCATTGTCTCGTGCTGAGACGACATATGTCTGTTTGTCGATGGGAGCTAACATGGCGACACTTATATGTCGTGTCGTTCTGACATAGAAGTCATGTCGTTCTGTCAAACCTGTTTTTGTCGTCAGGCTCTAACATGCGCGCTAAATTTAGTCGAATTTTGACATTTTCCTATGACAAGTTTCTCGTCGATGGTTTTCATAGACGAGAAACCGCGACAAACAGTGAGAAAAACCTGAAAAGGGGTAACAGAATTCTGTCTGTGAACTTAAAAAAATTAAGTATAATGGCGGTGCCGTACTATTATTATCTATTAACTGTGTATGCGGAGAGGGAAGCTAAAAAAATACAAAGGAAGGTCATTCGCGATGTCTGCAACCCACCCATTCGACTTAAGGGATAACGAGTTCGAGTCCCTCTGGCGAATTTGGCTATTTATATTATAGATAAGCTCTAAGCAGATTTGGAGCCTCAAAACGGCTGTGGCTTACCTGCCTTCTTAAAAGTAAGTATCTACCTATTTACCACCTAAACTTCTATTACCTACTATGTGAAATTCCCAAAATATTCATTTAAATTCTTAAATGTTTTAACCAAAAGTAAACTGCAAAATTGCAAAAACTATCAAGTCAACAAGACCTATATTGGACAATATAGGTATTGCTAAAGGTGTGATTGTTCATGTTTAATTCCAGATTCTGTGCTGCGTTAAATTTTTAGCAAATGGAGGTTACCAAAGGCAGGTTGGACAGGACCATACATTATGCCAAGCACAAACTACAGTCAGCAAGTATCTTGACCAGTTTCTGCAATCAATTTATAGGAGGTTGGTTTAGCACATACATTTTGTATTCTTATGTAAGTATTATGGTCCCTTAAGGGGGAAGCGCCAGGGTAGTCCGCGAAAATCATTTTTTTTTAAGTTATTTGCAATTTGCAAGTCCGTATTAAGTTGTATGTTGATTAAAGTAAAAGTGGCGAACGTAACATATATGTATTTACGAAATAATAATCATTAAAATCATCAATACAACTCCATAAATTTAGTATAATCCTAAATGTCAAGATTTCATGAAATAGTCGTTCATTAGGATTGTATAGACTTATGCGGACTAACTTTAGTACCATAGATAGTTCAAGAACTAGTGATAAACTTCATTTTGTAATAGCGTTTTATTTAGTCATGGTTTAAACCTAGTGATAATCCCAGTACTAAAGGAGATTGCCCACGGCACTATGGACAAATGTACTCAATTTAACATTGTTGTGTCTTCATCAAATCATCTTCAAAATACTCGATGACATGTCTAAATGCATCCTCAAGAAGTTCAACACAAACTGCAATGGCATTACAGAGGTATTTAGAAAAATTAAATTATTACTTTGAGGTTATGTTCGATCACAAAATTAATTGAAAAAAGCTATTTCAAAAGATCTGAATGGGTTTACGAGTGACCTTTGTGCCTTTGAAGTACATTCAGGTGGCCAGTTACTGGTGGCCACCTGTGACTACCTTACCAAGTTTTACTGATTTAGATTTTGAGCATATTCGTGCTTCAAAATCTCATTCCGTTGCGTTGCATTTCATTCAAATGCAAAGTATGGAAGCAATCATTACTTGATAGTGAATCGCTCAGTGTAATATCTAGATTTTACTCAAATCATAGATTGTAGTAGGTCTCATGAAATGGTCTGTGTACGTAGGAAGGAATGAAAAACAACTACACCAGGTACAAAATGAAATAATGATTATTCCTTAAAGCTTTATTTTATTCTTCCAAAAATATATTATCCAAAAATGGAGCTGGAACACTAACATTGTTATAACGTGCCCAGCTCAAATACCACACTATGCACATTACATGCACACAGCAACCTACAGTTCTTTTTCCTACAAGGCAAGAACAATAATAGCCCACTATAGCGCCTAATGTATCTCTTACATTTTCGTCTTTATTTATTAAAATATAAGCATAATACGTTCTACTAGACACATGCCTCGATTTGATTCTTCCTCTAACTAAATAATTATTAGTTCCCAATATTAAAGGTAATTCCTCTTCAAATGCTTCCGATACTTCTATATGGTATATACCATTTTGCCTTATATGCTCGCCATAGTAGGATCTCGTTTGTTTCAATTGATACGAGCCTAAAGCAAATCTTTTAAGCTCCACTAGCCCAAGTTTTGGGAAGTCTCTTAATTGTGGTACATTACCATCTACAAGCTGTTGATTTGCATCCTCGTCAAATTTCAGGAGGTTGTCATAAAAGACATAAATAATCATTTGAAGTACGGTAGGGGGCAATAACTAGTAAGCGCTGCTTTTTTTTTGTTGTAGAAATTTAACAGTATTTCAGAATTAAACCCTTAATTCAATACAAATAAAACAGAATCACCCGACTATGCACACAGCGACAATGCATGCAGCTGCCATGTAATTCCCCGAAATGGTAGCTCCGGCCGTCGCGCCGCAGTGCAATGACCGGTAGCAATAATTTTACCTAATTTTATTTCGATAATCACCTACATTATTGTCATAAATTTCGCTTGATAATTAACTCATTTTTGAGCATCATTGGAATACGGAAATCTTACTAATGACAGTAATACTAGTGCGCCAAAGAAAAGTTCACTGACCTGTTATCAGATGATTAATAATATCCTTCAAGCTAAAGTTTTCGTAGTCATTTTGTTTTTATTTGTGGATTAAATTGGTTGATTTGCAACTTTCCTTCCTACTTAACGGGCTTAGGACCGGCAATAATTCTACCTTTGTTGGTGTATCGATCTACTAAGTCTAAAAATGTTTTCTACGTTTGATGGAAATGGAAAGACGTTCTAGTTAAGTGTAAGTACGTGGTATACTTTCGACTCTTAGGTATTATTGGCGTAGGTAGTTAAAAATTTGAAATAACTTATTTACACTAATGAAATTGATTAAGCTAACAACGTATTTACAAAATGTACAAATAAATAAATTACCTACCTATGTTACCGGAGGTAAAGTTACCACGTACTTAGGTAGTACGTACTGGTTTTCCTTCAGCTTAACAACACTAACACATTCGTTTTTAAAGTGTCGAAAACGACAAAATGTAATCCGCACGGCATTATCACCTGGGTGAATGTCTTGTGCCTTGGGGTAATGGAACGGGTGTTGCAGTTCACGCTTCAGTATGCGCAACACTGGTGTGGTGCATAGCAGCCAGCATGACGCTCTGTGTCGGGGGTTCCCGATCGGGAAACATCCGGATGACTCCACGTAGGCTGTCTCCACTGATGGCATACCCACCTGACCATCTCCACCAGCACGACATTTGAATTGAACACTTTGTATCTACGTCTCAACGATGTACCGAGAAGCGGAATTCGCAAAGCGCACGAACGCTGCGGCGATTTCAATTACACTGTTAGTTCCGGGGCCGCGGGGGCGTGGCTTAGGGTGCGCGGGAGACTAAGTACCCGCTTCGCCGCCTCGTGATTGGGGGATGGGATTGATTACCTACGAATTTATCGAATGATAGATTCTCATGCGCATTTGAATGTGTGTGTAAATGAAAGCGCGGTTATAGGGCTAGTAACAGACGGGCCGCGTTTAAATACGGCTGGTTCACACTTACGGATTTCCGTAAATTAGAAAAAAAAATAAAAAAATACCTACCCATTTTATTGTTGATTTGGGTCGAGAATCATTAGCATAATTACGTCCTTGAATTTGACTAGGATGCAAATCAACACATTGTATAGCTGTAAATACAGCACGTCTTCTATTAATGTTTTCATCAATAATTAAATCGCCTAAATGATTTTGCATCCGAATTCTGGTTTTAGCTATTTCAAGATACTCTATATGTTCAGGCTGATTTTCTATCAATGGATGGAACTTGTTTGTTAATGCACATGCAATCCTAAAATCATCCATCATGTGTGGTAAGGCACGATTAAAATAATCTTGTCGTAGAAGTTTAAAATCTCTTTTTATTCGTCCATTCACAACTTCCACCACCCATCGACACATAGTGATACATCTAGATTTATTACTTTTTAAGGTTGTTAGCTGATGTTCGCCCTCTGCCAGTGACTCTGGCATATAAGCATTATACCCTACAGCTTCTAGATTTGGCAATGCATCCCTAAAACCTTTATCTAAAATGAAAACATCATTATTTCTAAAAAACATTCTCAATGAACTTTGTTCATTTGCTAATTCCTCATTTATTATAGTGGAGTCATTCTTTGTGGCTTTATATGGCCCTAAGCATTCTAATATAGTACCATCGCAACAAACAATCATAAAAGGTTTTATGAGGTTAGCAAACTTGTGCAAGCTATATGTATCTTTTTGGAATTTATAATTACTGCTACTCTGAATATATACATATGTTCCATCACAAATAACGATTGCTGGTTTGACATCTTCTGGTAAATCGGGGTTACCAAAAAGCCCCTCTGGTATTATTCTATTTCGAGCTGCCACATCTACTACCGTTGTACTACCAAAACCTAAACATAAAGGCACAAAATCTTGTAAAAAGCAGTTTCGCGCTTTTTTCATGTACCGGTCTAATGTGCTGCGAGGCAAATTAAAAAACTGCGATAACCGTTCATTGCTGTCTCCGGTTCTGATTTTAACTAAATATATGCTTAGTGCTAGACTAGCTGATGGCACTTGACCAAAAAGGGATGGTAACATTGATAGTAGTAACTGTAACTGTTCTATTGTAAATCCTAACCAAAAATGACACATTTTGGTATCCAAATTATTGATATCTGTAAAATCTATTTTTCTCTCCACTGCTCTTTCCATTAGTGCCATCATATCATCCATCTGGTGACCAGTAAAATCACTGTATGAAGCCAATAATTCATCCCACAAGTTGTTATTTAAATGGAAATTGCAGATCCGGGCACTCAAAGGCACATATATTTTGTGGCGGTGTATCAGTAATTCTTTCACAATCGATGGTACCAATAGACGCTCATTATTGTTGCAGTCACTGAATAAGCAATGGTTTGGTGTGGCAGCAACACGTTTGTATGTTCTTGAATTAATCTTATTAACAATCCGTAATACTGGTCGACTGGGGTTAAAGTTCTGTTCTGGCAGCGGGGGTGGTATAGGGGCTGGCAGTGGGGGAATATTAACATCTTGTTCAATATGCTCCTGAGATGGTTCCTGGTTAGCAGAATCTTCCAATCTGTCAGCATCGTGAGATTGTTGTCTTTGGATTGTTCTGGTTGCAGTCATCCAGCAAACTCTTTCTAGATGTACCACCTGTAGTTGGATACAATAAATTGTTTATAATTTGACCAGCCTAAACATATAAAATCACTAGCAAAATAACAGTAAACAGTAAAGTGAACTGGTTTTGGTCTTCCAGGAATTCTAAACTGATAGGCTATAAAGAGAAGCCAACATCCTCTGTCATATTTGTATATAAAAATAAAATATTACCTGATGAGATGGCACCCCTCGCAGTAAGATGATTCTTTGTGGGCAGTCTAATGGCACTCGGTGAGTTCTTGATCTCAGTATAGAAACCCCACAGCCGTAGCAGACAGCCTGGTGTCCTACTGCAGGTGTCAACGGTCTTTGGGATGTGAGTGCATTTTGCAACAGTGTAAAACACTCATGACACAATATGCCTTCGGTTGACATTGTTGATTCGGTTGATTATAATTCTGTGCATATATTTTATCAAACATACAATCAATTACTTACTAGATTAAGAAACTTTGTGCTTGTGCTTTATATTATATTATCTTAGCATGTCATCTAGTCCTAGGTGAACAATAAATCTTATTATTATTATTATTATTAATTGAGAGAGTAGCTTTATGTATCTGAGAATACCCATACCCATATATCATGTTCTATCTAACTGATAGAAATAAACCATCCTAGTTAATAATTTTTGTTATTACTTATCTTATGATCTTTGTTGTCCGAAAATAAAGAATATTATTATTATTACCGACACAATAGTAGGTACCTATCTAAGTTTTTAAAATCCGTAACCCAACTAATGAGGTGAGGAACTAACATACAGACATGGATTGTACTTATTGTCCTCTAAGATTTTTATATGGTACACATTACAAAAAGCGCAGTTCCTAAGTAAAAAATATCAAAACGACAATGTTAATTCTTACCGGCGTTGGTGAGATCCAGACTCTTAAAATGTTCGTGATATTATTTGGAATCTCCGACAACAAGAGTCTGCGCATAAGTGGTGTTAATCTCACACAGCAGTTGAGACATCGCTCCACAGTCGCACTCGGCATGTTCAATGTATTACAATACAAAAAGTCCTGTTTTAGTAATACACACACCACACACACACACACACACACACACACACGGTGCAGAGGCGTTGGAAGTATGTTTATTTTCAATGGGTTAGCAGCAGTAACGGAGGAACTAAAAGGCTCAAACTCGATGTACAACGTACCAAAACCAGCAGAAAAAAACATACTGGTTAAGTTGACAATATGTATGACAGACGGGCAATAAATGTCAATCAAGGTTGTACCCGTGCTGGTAAATGATTCTAATACATTCGACTTTTAATCGATTTCCGAAAATCACCTACTTATTTACTTAATGGTATTTCAAAAATACAACTAGGCGCCTTTGCCGCGGTTGACAACTACCGGCATTTACAAATATCAGCAAGTACATGCGATTTAGAACTCTTTTGTTACGTTGAGTACTTATTTTGTGTAGGAAGAAAAGCAAAAATATTGATTCATCATTTCAGCCGAAAGACGTCCACTGCTGGACATAAGCCTCCCCCAAAAGGGGGGGGGGGTTGCCATAATCGCCACGCTTGGCAAGCGGGTTGGCGATCGCAGTAAGGTATGGTGGTGGAATGCATAGAGAACGCTGCTGCCCATTCTCCGGTACGCCCCTTAGTCGCCTTTTACGACACCTACGGGAAGTATGGGGTGGTGCTATTCTTTAAGTTCGGCACCACACAGACAGCATATTAATTAGCAACATTAAAAAAAATAAAAATCATAATTCGTTATTACAGATAATCTTTATTGTCTTTAATCAACGTGGGTGTATTATTATGATTAGACTTTTGAAACTATTCCGATTTTAATATCAACAATAAATAAAATAAAGCTAATAACCATAGCAACCAAATATCTACCTCACCGCGCAATATTGTCTCGTCTCATTTTCGAAGAAAAGATAAATAAATGTACCTACTAGGTACCTAATGTCTATTTCTGTGGGGATATACAGGAAAAGTTTTTAACCAGTGCGCAAATTTTGACATAATAAACTTGAATATATTTTAATAAACACGTATTTTTTGTTTTGATATGTTTCAATAGTAAAAAATTAAGTTAACGCTTACGAGACTTGTTTACTCAGAAATTTATTTTATGGACGTCGCTTGCCAGTCCGTCGACCGGTCGCCCGATTCACGCCGCGCATCGACCGGTCGCCTGACGCGCCAGCTGCTATCAGAAGTACTCACGCGCGCTCGCGGATTATTGACCCCAGTTTAGCGCTACAATTTTTTAAGTTTAGACTGTGTAAAGTTATTTGTAAACGTAAATTTTCGTAAATTCCAAATTATCCTTCATACTTTCATGGGCTTAGGACCATCAAAATGCAGAAAATAAATCATAATAAGTAAGAAAGTAATACGTTTTAGTCCATTCAAAATAAAACATTTAGGTATGATAGGTACTTAGACATGATACAATTTGCGTCAATGTCTAATCAAAGAGAACCTAAGACACTAAGATTGTTTATAATTTCTTCTTACCTCTACATTTTATTAATCACAATAATTTTAGGTATTGTTCGAAGTGACCTCCTTCTTTTTCAAGGCATAAACGTGCACATTTAAATAAGTAAGCATTTAGTTTGTTTAGGACACTAACACCACTTTTTACTTCATTGAAAGCGTTAATTATTTTTTCTTTCAAGTCATCTAGGCTCTGAGCCTCTTCTACATACACACGGCATTTCACTTGTTTCATACACCTTGGTTTGCTGCTAAAATTGTCCTCTCATTAGAGACCGTGGGATTGAGGATCCCTTCGGCTCGCATACGAGGTACGCTCTCCCTTTCGTATCTTCTTCGTGCTGCTCGTAAATTTTCATTGCTTAACAAATACACTCGCACCATTTCATAATACTCGCGGTGAGTAAAATGAGACATTGTCACTACGCTAGTCTAGTACGCGGCACGCGCGCAGGGACGGCGAAGAGACATCCGACCTCCGCTTCCGCAAGTGACGTACTGCATGTGCATGCGTTTTGTTTATCAAACGCCGGCGCCGCGCCGCATGCCCCCGCACCCCCCTCTCGTGCGCTGGGCATGGTCCAGCGGCCGGCGGCCTTCGCGTTTTCATTCATGCTCATTCATAGTATTACTATTAAATTATATCCATGTCTTGCTTATTTCAAATTGGGACAAAGAGGAAAAATGAAAAAAAAAAAGTCATAAACTAAAAATGGAAATGTGTTCTATTGCTTACACTGAGCCACCAAAAAAAATTTGCGCACTGGTTAAAAACTTTTCCTGTAGAAACGGATTTATTTATTTTACCTTGCGAGCTATTTGTCGATAGTTAAAAATTATTGTATACAGCTTTTTTATTAAATAAACAGTTATTTAACTTGATATGCAAAAATAAATCGAACAATCAATACAGAATCGATATCATGATATTTTTGTAGGCATGTAGTTAGGCACATTACACAAAATAGAAAAATGGACATCCCTAGTATTGACAGGTAAAAAATGGCGTACTTTATACTCTTAAAAGTACTAATTATTGTTCAAAAAGCTATCCCATTATGAATATTAATTAAGTCTTATTTAAAAAATATATTTTAATTTATGATAGTTGGTGCTGTTCAACTTTTTGAGACACAAGACATTTCTCAAGAGTACTGTTCCTGGGCATTGTCCTTTAGACCGTGTTTTGGAATAAGACGGTTGGAGTTGTATTAATGATTATAATTCTATAAATACAGTTTTGTTACAACATACAACCTGATACTGACCTGCAAATTGCAAAAAACGTAAGAAAATTTGAATTTCGCGGGCTACATTGGAGTTTTCGCCTTAATGTTATGGTACCAACATTATTCACTTACTGTGTATTATTTGCAGACTATTGGCCGAATGGGTCCACTTTCCTGCCTCACAACCTGCCCGAAGCAGTGTAGCCTTAGGTTTGAGGAAAAATTTAATATGCCAGATATATTAGGGCTAATAGATTGCACCCATGTTAAAATTTTCCCTCCTTCTGGGCCACAAGGATCTCAGTACAAAAATAGAAGGAAGGATGCTCATACGCTGAATGTCCAACTGGTAATTAAGCATCAATCAAGCTATTCATTTTACTTACATTTATATTAATTATAATAATTTATTGGTCAGACACAATTTGCATATTTTGTATCTACAACAACACACACGAACTGAAGCGGCTAACAAATTATTTCATAGCTAATCTATACAAATATTTGAGTATTAAACCAACTGGAGGCGCCATTGTCAGGCGATCCCCGCTGCCAAAGGTACGAGACCGCCGGTCATAGCAGTTATATACATGTGTGCGTATAGTTTATGCTTGTGTTTGTTTTTTGTTTTGTGTTTGTGCGTAACAACGCGATCGAATTGCATTAGTGTATTATTGCGTTCCCTCATCCCCCGCGATGAAAGTGACAGACTTATTTGCATAGATAATAGTACTCGTGGCGTCTCCGGTTGGTTTAATACTCAAAGATACAAATAAATAAAATTGAAGTGTCTGTTTGTAATATCAAAATAACAGCTTTTTACTAAATGTGTATGATACTAATATAATGGTGTACACGATACTTATAACAAAACTGAAATTTTTAAAAATTTTGTCTGTTTGTCTGTTTGTTTCCGCTAATCTCCGAAACGGCTGGACCGATTTTGACGGGACTTACAGATAGCCAGCTTAGTTCAGTATAGCTCAGCTACTTGTCTACATTATGTATACATGAACCTCTTTGATACTGATGATGAACTTTGATACTGATTTTTATAATGCAGATTGCCGATTCAGAATGCAAGATACTTAGCGTGAACGCCAGGTATCTTGGCAGGGTTCACGATGCATTAATCTGGAGCCATTGTGCTGTGAAACAGGAGATGAAGAGGCTGTACGATAGGGGGATTAGAAACTATTATCTCTTGGGTGAGTAAAGTAAGAAGCTAAGGAGTAGCTGGTAAGCTAGGTACAACTAAATAATTTATCATACTAAATGAGACAATGGATTTTTATTTAGTATTTACTTATTTGACTTTAATTAAAGCTTCTTTTAAATCAACACTTACAGATAAATAACAAAATTGTTCATTAAGGAACACTATAAACATTAAAAAATCAACGTAATAATAAAAATAATATTAGGTCTTTACCTATGAAATTGCCGTATTGTATGAAAAAATGTAAACGAATTTTTTCATGTATTTTTTATTTGTATTAATCGAAGTAATCACCTATGCAATCAATGCATCTTTGCCAACGCAGTGGCAGTTTATTGATGCCCTTCTTAAAGAAATCAGCTGGACGGGAGGCAACAAATTCTTCAAAGGCATTTTGTACTGCCTCTTTTTCCCGCCAAGAAGTTATCCAAATTCTGGAAAAAGTAGTAGTCTGTAGGCGCAAGGTCTGGTGAGTAGGGCGGATGACGGAGAGCTTCCAACCCCAGTTCTTGCAACTTGGAGACAGTCTGCTGTGCAGTATGAGGTCGCGCGTTGTCGTGCAGGAGCAGCGGAGACGAGCGATTGACCAATGCTGGTTGGAGATTAGCCAGCTTCTCCATCATTGTGTTCAGTTCTTCACAGTACACATCTGCAGTAAATGCAGTAATGCTCACCCCGTTTGGTAAGAAGCTGTGATGAATCACACCGGCGCTAGACCACCAAACAGTGACCATCACTTTTCTAGGGGTAAGTTTTCGTTTAGGGCATTGTTTAGGTGCTGAACCAGGATCCAACCAACTTGCTGAGCGCTTGCGGTTATCAAACAGAATCCATTTTTCATCGCAGGTAACAATGCGGTTCAAAATTCCTTCATTTGTGTGTCTGTTGAGCAGTGCAAGGCACGTCTCGACGCGTACTTCGCGCTGGCGATCATTGAGTTCGTGGGGCACCCAACAAGCTTTTTTACCTTGCCAATTTGACGCAAATGGACCAATATTGTTTCGACGCTAACGTCGAAATCTGCTGCTAATTCAGCCGTAGATTGTGTATCATAGCTTCCACAATCGCCTTTAATTCGTCATTGTCGACCAAAGTCTTCGGACGACCGCGAGGTTTATTTTTCAGGTCGAAATTTCCAGAACGGAAGCGAGCAAACCAATAACAGGTGGTGCGTTGGTTTGTAGTGTTAGCTCCGTAAACGTCATTGATGTTGCGTGCCGCTTGTGCCGCGTTGCTGCCACGACGGTACTCATATTCCATAATTACTCGAATTTTTAACGTATCCATGATGACGAAAAAGATTGAAATGCGATGAAAATGTAACACTAATCAATAAAAAAATGACTACTTTTGGAAAAAAAAATCCATGTTTCTAAAATAAAATTAATTTGAAATTAGAATTCTTAGCCAAACAAAAATTATTTTGATTTGAAATGGCCAGTACTGCAGAACGGCAATTTCATAGGTAAAGACCTATTATTATAAAATCAATCTTTCTTCTTCCAAAAAAAAACATGTTTCTTAAATGGCTTGATTTCTTTGTTAAAAGTCTCTAATAAATCTTTGAGTGTCCTTTAAAGTCTTCATCATTTTTTTAGATTTTTTCATATTGCCTTCTTTGCCATATTCATAATCTGTTAAAGCCCACTTAAACCATTTCACTTCAGTATTTGGATCTAAATCGCCATTATCTATTTCTCTTTCAAAACAATCAGAACAGTCATCGTACATGCAACATTTTGATTTTGAATCACAAACTAATTCCTGTACTACGTCATTCAAATTATTGCTCTTAAGTAAACCAAACGAGTGTAAATTGTCTATTAAGAATTGCATATTCAAGTGTTTTGTGCACGCACAACTCTCACAGTCTTTGATATTAGGAGGTAACACGTAGAAAGGGCGGTATTTTTTGAAGGTACTGAAACTTACTCTTCCTACTTCTTCAACATATTTTCTATGTAAGTTCTTTAGTTTATCTAACAAATATCTCTTTTGGATTTAGTTTTTTTTAAACGTTTTGTATTGTTTCTTCCCCGCTGTTGCTCGACTGACGTCATCTCTTTTAAAAAACGATGTGATTTGTTTTTGTAACTCCACTTTTTTCTTGCGATCTTCTTCTAGTTTTCTATAAGCAGAGGTTTGCATGCCTAACCTTTCCTTGAACTTTGTTGTTTTTTTGTAGTTTTTCCTAATATCACTGCTTACTACTCTTTTTAAAACTTCTTTTTCTGACCTTTTAGAAGTCTTGTATTCATTTTTAAAAGATTCTTGCAATAAATCATGTTCAAGCAATTTTTTTTTAATCTCTTCTTTTGTTGGGGTTTCGATATTAGGTATCGTATGATTTATATAGTCTTATATAGTTACTCTTTTGTTTGGTGTATTTTCCGTTTCATTTTTATTTCTATAATAATTAACACTCTCTTCCTCTCTCATAACTGTCTCTTTGATTTTATTAGCTTTTAACTCCATCATAATATTTTCGTATTTTTCATTCAAACTTCACTCAATTATTTTTTGTTGTCTTTGAACTTTTCTTTGGAGATTTTTAAACCCATTCATCACAGAAGTTATTTTTCTATTCAAAAGTATATTTTCCTTTTGAAATTTTTGTGTATTACGGCGTTGCAATTTATACAATATTGAAATATCAGTAATATTTTGATTGGGGTTATCCATAGAGTGTTGTTGAGATATTGACGGCACATTTTCTTTTTCTTTTCGGTCCTCTCACCATTTTTTTCTTAATTCTTCTTTCTGTTCTTCGGTATAATTGGCTGTTTTATTTTTATACTCACGTAATGTTCTTTCACTGTTTTTTTTCTTTTGTTCTTGAAATTTTTCATGATTCGTGCTTTTTAACTTTTCACGACATCTTTGTCGTTCTGCAGCAGTTAACGGCATTGTCTAAAAAAATGCACATATACTATACCCACATGAATAGATTATAAATATTTCAATATAATAAAATAATTGACATAAAAACATTGGTCAAATAACAAAAAATCCGAGAGAGCCAAATTTTTGTGAAGAGCTTCGGTCCTCCATCAGAAATAAATATTTAAAAGTGCCCATCGATAATAATTTTCGAATAAAAATTTTAGATCAGATAATTATCTACAAAAATGTCCCAACGATGTTTTTTTCTAAGAGCCAGCGGTTTTTTTATATGGTTCCGTTTTATAATTTTGAGGTACGGTACGTTAAATACTTGCTACTAGTATACTGCCTCAAAGTTGGCGTGAAAACGTGTGCATACTATGTCGATGGCCTCTTTCAACATTTTGAATCAATATTTAAAGTAAAACGGTGCGACTTTTGCGATTTTGGCGGTCTCTCCAGTCCTGTGCCCATATCTCTCGCCGGAACGCCCTTACCGATCTGCTCCGACTTTCGGTACCTCGGGTCGCTTGTCCAAGGAGATGGCGAAGTAGACCGAGACGTAACGCACCGGATCAACTCAGGATGGATGAAATGGCGGCAGGTCACAGGAACAACTTGCGACCCACGGATGCCCCTCAAGTTAAAGGGGAAAATTTATAAGTCTGTGATAAGGCCTGTCGTACTTTATGGGTCTGAATGTTGGGCCGTGAAGAAGACGGATGAAAAAAGATTGCATGCAGCGGAGATGAGAATGTTGAGATGGATGTGTGGAGTGACGAAAATGGATAAAGTAAGAAATGAGTATATAAGAGGAAGTTTGAAAGTGGCGCCAGTGACAGAAAAGTTGAAAGGAAATCGTTTGGCTTGGTATGGGCATGTGATGAGAAGGGATGAAACGCATGTGACTAAAAGAGTAATGAATATACATGTTGATGGATGGAGAGGGAGAGGAAGGCCGAAGAAAAGATGGATGGATTGTGTAAATGTAATGATTTAAAGTAAAACGGTGACTCTTAGAAAAAAGTGTTTGGGCATTTTTGTTGTTGGTTTTTGATCTGAGCTATTTTTTTGATAAAACTTACCGTGTTGCCAAAAATCGCGAAAAATTAGTTTTTTTTTACCTTTGACCCCGAATAAGTTTTTTTAGAACTAATGGGATCGACGGGTACTTTTAAATATTTCTTTCTGATGGTGAGCCCAAACTCTCCACAAAAATTTGACTCTGTTGGGCGTTTTTATTTCAAATGTCTAAAATGACCGGACTACTCCTATAATAATAATAATGGTTTACAGTATTAAAAATCATACAGACAATATCACACTCAGATAAGTTACTTTAAGTCCAAATACCGTTATGCATGCGGCTTTATAGATCTACTGTGTAACGTAACACATACTTTTGTGTTACAATAACACAAATAAAACACAAAAGTGACACAAATGTAACACAGGCGTAACACAAATGCAACACAAAAGCTAAATTTTTACAACAATTTTAGGTTATATTTCAAATGATAAATGATTTTATTTTTGTAAGTAGGTTTATACAAACACTTTTACACGTCAATCATGGTTTTTTAAAACTAGATGAGGTCGGCGTTTCCTATCTGACTACTCTGAGAAGAAAGGCCGAAACAAACTCAGAGGTCACAGTCTCTTTTAAAGTCCAGACATAATCTTGGTCAGGTTATATGAAGACCATGTAGATCGATGTCTGAGACGGTCTTTTGAAGAAAGAACCGCACAGATTGAGAGGACCTGTCCAGTCAGTGCACGCATTTGTCAGAAATCGTGCAGCTCAACTCAAGACTTAAGGAGCTCAACGATTCGACGAACAATACCAAAGAAAGGACATTTGGGTAGGCCACATAAATTACTCAAACTGCCAGACCAAGAGAAAAAAAAACAGAACAGAAAGAATAATAAAAAAATATAATATATATAAAAGTAACAAAATGACCCACGTCGTCTTCACATTCACAAATCACAATAAATAATGTAATACTTTACAAAGTAAGCAAATGTCATTGTTTATAAAAAAATCATTAATGTCAATGTGTATATAAAAAAAAAAGGACGTTCAAAATGCAGAAATGTGAAGCAGCTCAATCCCAAGCCTTTTTGTCCTCAATATAATCTTTAACTGTATAAAAGGCTTTCTGGCACAACTTACGTTTAATGAATGATTTGAATTTATTGAGGCTTAGATCTTGAACGTGGCTTGGTAGCTAATTATAAAAGCGTATACATTGGCATCTGAACGAGCCACCTATTTTTTTTGAGCCTTGTTGTAGGTACAACAAATTTGTGTTTGTTTCTAGTATTTATATTATGGATATCACTGTATTTTTTAAACAATTTTATATTTTTATGGGCATACAAAAGATTTTCATAAATATACTGAGAAGGCACAGTCATTACATTAATCTCTTTAAATTTGTCTCTGAGAGAGTGTCTCGGACTTAATTTATAAATTGATCGAACAGCTCGCTTCTGTAAAACAAAGATAGTCTGAATATCGGCGGCATTTCCCCACAATAGAATACCGAACGACATTACACTATGAAAATAGCTGAAGTACACTAAACGGGCAGTCTCTATATCAGTTAAATTACGAATTTTTCTAACAGCATATGGTGCGGAACTTAGCCTTTTTGACAATTTATCTATATGTGGACCCCACTGAAGCTTAGCATCCAAAGTTATGCCCAAGAATACTGTGTTGTCTTCAGGATTCAATTCCTCGCCCTTTATCAACACATTAGTTTTCACCTGCCTAACGTGAGGTAGCGTAAACTTAATGCATTTGGTTTTTTTCTCGTTTAGAAGCAAATTATTAACATCGAACCAATGGACTACTTTCGAGATCGCGCTATTTACATCGTCAGTAACCAACTGCTGACGTTTAAGTTTAAACAAAAGAAAAGTGTCATCTGCAAACAACACTATATCATGATTATCCTTTATGAGGTACGGCAAGTCATTAATATAAATAAGGAACAAGAAAGGACCAAGCATTGAGCCCTTTGGGACTCCCATTGTTACCATAGATCCGGGTGATCTTTTTCCATTAACGTCAACGCTCTGAATCCTTCTACTCATGTATGAAGTAAGAAGATCCAGAGCAGTGTTCCGGATTCCGTAGTGGCGGAGTTTCCTGATTAACGTTTCAATTCATCAGTGTTAATATAATTCCTTTCATTGTACAGTTCATAAAGCCGTGTTCTACTTTTATGAATGCCAATGGTAGCCCAATCACTGAAGATTGCATTACTATTAACCGAGATAGTCTTGGGAATAAATGTGGAATCAAATTGTTTACAGTATACATTAAAAAAATTATCATAAAGATGATTGGGGTCAGCATGAATGGACAAAACGGGTAGTTTATTAATGAGTTTAACTTTAAAAGCCTCCAAGCGACTTGCAGTTTTGGGGTTAACAGTGATATCCTTTTTAGCCACTTTTTTGTTTTGGTTTTCAATAGTTATCCTTTGCCCGCAATGATCAGAATCTAGTAAAGTTATAATTTCTTTGTGGCTTGGTATAATATCTGTATAAATATTATCTAGGCATGTGGCACTAGTAGGGGTTATTCTTGTTGGCTCTAAAAATAGGTTTAGAAGATTGTAGGACTGAAACAGACTTAAAATTTTACTACAAGAACCTGAGTTTTCTAATAAATTGACATTAAAATCACCGCAAATGATAACGGACTTGTTTGAGTTACAAATCCTGTGTAACACTTCATCCATTACCTTTTCAAGGCAGTCATACAATCCTGAAGGGGGTCTATACACGCTTAATACAATAGAGTGTATTTTGTATGTTCGCAAAAACTTAGGACTCTTCAAAATAAGAAGCGATTTCCATAATATAAATACACGTAGTAAAAATGAAATTGTGTTACCTAAATTTAGATTAACTAAAACTAGCAAGTCATTTCTTGTAAACAGCATCCGTTTTTATAATAAGTTGCCAAAGCCGGTTACAGAACTTAGCGATGGAAAGTTCAAAACCCTCATCAAACGTGTCCTAATCAAAAAAGCATATTATAAGATTAAAGACTACGTTGAAGACAAGGTAGTCTGGCAATAATTCCTTCTGCACATGTGGCTTCCCTGGCTTCTCATTAACGGCATAACTATGTAAATGTCTATTAACTGCTCTCAAATTACGATGTTAAATTTTTATTTTTTTATTTTTCTTTTACATACTCTTTGACATAATTTCTTTATTATTCTTTATTATTTGACATTATATACTTTTTGACATAATTTCTTTACTATTTGACATTATATACAGACAATTCAAATTTTCACCTCTTTATTAGTGGTTTTAATGGGAATCATAACACTTGGTTTAAGTAGGTTTTTATTAATATTTTTTTTATTTATCCTTTTGATAGATTCTTATTTTGTAAATGTAAGGACTTTGTAGGCCTTATACACTTTAGATCTGTAGACCATTTTTTATTCTATCAAGTACTTGGTACTTGTTGACAGGCCTGCGCTGTCCTCCCATACCTACTGTAATCTGGAAACATTGTAAAAGCCAATTATTTTTAAAAAGAGTAACCGTGGAGTTTCTTGCCGGTTCTTCTCCATAGGAAACGACCAATTGGAACCGTGCACCTAGCTTCTGACGTTTCATAAGTGCCCATGTTGGTTTATGTGAAATAAAACATTTTGATTTTGATTTTGATTTTGATTTTGAGTGCTCCAATTCTATACAGGCAATTTCAACCGTACGCTCAACAGATAGGCTCACAATGTCTTTACGGTCTTTAAATTTGAGCTGGTTACTTACTAAAATTAATGAGCCACCGTGTATAGCATTTATGCTGCTAAACGAACTACCAACCTGGTGATTATTAAAATTGAACAAGAAGATTTCGATTATTTATTACGATTAGACACTAATGGGTGATCTTAAGTATACTTTGGGCCTCATCGCCAACAAATATTATACTTTAACATTAAAATATCAGTTTCTTACCTCAGAAATCACATTTAATATATTTTTTATCACACAAACACAGAATCGAGGCGTACTTTAAGCTCCTTTGCTGACGAAACAATATGGCTGTCTTTTTTTTTTTAATTTTGTAGATGATAGTGTTGCCATAATAAAACTGCGTTTTCTACTATGGCTCTTTAAATAGTAGTTTTGGGTTAAAAACTCGTCACACAAATAAATCGTAACACAAAAGCAAAAGTCATTGTTATTTTAAACTATCGATAAAACAAGTCAGTTTAAGGATTTTAGCTACAATATTATCATTATAGCAGGGTACTACCATCCAAATTTTCGTCGGTATATATAAAATTCAGATATTCTCCACAATTTATTGGATACTCTCACCATAAGATATTGCAAAAAAAAAGCGACAAAAATGTCACACAAAACAATTGACAATTTTGGCGGCCTTACGCATTTATATTATGGATATCACTGTATTTTTTAAACAATTTTATGTTTTTATGGGCATATAAAAGATTTTCATAAATATACTGAGAAGGCACAGTCATTACATTAATCTCTTTAAATTTGTCTCTGAGAGAGTGTCTCGGACTTAATTTATAAATTGACCGAACAGCTCGCTTCTGCAAAACAAAGATAGTCTGAATATCGGCGGCATTTCCCCACAATAGAATACCGTACGACATTACACTATGAAAATAGCTAAAGTACACTAAACGGGCAGTCTCTATATCAGTTAAATTACGAATTTTTCTAACGGCGTATGCTGCGGAACTTAGCTTTTTGGATAATTTATCTATATGTGGACCCCACTGAAGCTTAGCATCCAAAGTTATGCCCAAGAATACTGTGTTGTCTTCAGGATTCAATTCCTCGCCCTTTATCAACACATTAGTTTTCACTTGCCTAACGTGGGGTAGCGTAAACTTAATGCATTTGGTTTTTTTCTCGTTTAAAAGCAAATTATTAACATTGAACCAGTGGACTACTTGCGAGATCGCGCTATTTATATCGTCAGTAACTAACTGCTGACGTTTAAGTTTAAACAAAAGAGAAGAGTCATCTGCAAACAACACTATATCATGATTATCCTTTATGAGGTACAGCAAGTCATTAATATAAATAAGAAACAAGAAAGGACCAAGAATTGAGCCCTGTGGGACTCCCATCGTTACTATAGATCCGGGTGATCTTTTTCCATTAACGTCAACGCTCTGAATCCTTTTACTCAAGTATGAAGTAAGAAGATCCAGAGCAGTGTTCCGGATCCCGTAGTGGCGGAGATTCCTGATTAAGGTTTCGTGAAGAACGCAATCGAATGCCTTGGGCAAATTACAAAAGATGCCCAAGGCATCGCATTTATCTTCCCATGCATTATAAATATGTCCTAAAAGTTCAACACCGGCGTCAGTAGTTGAACGACCCCTTGTGAAACCGAACTGTTTGCTTTGTAATAATTTATGTTTATTAAAAAATCTTTGCATTTGGTCTAAAATTAATTTCTCAAAAATTTTACTAAAGGTAGGTAGTACAGAAATAGGTCTATAATTTGTGGGGTCTGATGTACTACCTGATTTAAACATAGGTATTACACACATCAAAAGTGTCTAGGGATCAACATATATTTTTGCAATAACTTTTCTCCTGATTGATATTAATTAAAATTTTCTTTAAGGATTCATCAAATAAAGTGTTTTCGTTTGTCACAGTAACGATAAACCAAGTCACCTTTGCATTAATAAAGAAATTTGCCATTTTCCTAATAAAGGGATTTTTGACATTTGAACCACAACACAAAAGTTCGAAAAAAAGACTGAAATAACAGTTTTCTTTAAAATTTTATTGGGTAACTTAAACAATTAATAATCCGTGTTTCTACCGCGAACACTAACAACACAAGAACATCGGTTTGGCATACTCAAAATGAGTTCATCCAAATCACGCTGTGGAATGGCCGCCCATGTTCGTTGCAACAACAAAAAAAGGTCTTCTTGCGACTGGATACCCTCCATATTCGGCAGAGCTCTTCTCTGTAGCATATCCCATGCATGCTCAATCGGGTTCAAGTCTGGCGACTGAGCAGGCCAGGGCAGGACATTGATGTTAGCTGCGGCGAGAGTCTGTCTTACAACTCTTGCGGTGTGCGGTCGTGCATTATCATGCATAACTGAAATAAGGGACCGATTTGCACTTGTAGAGGAACGATGACGTCTGATACAATCGTCTCAGCATAAATTTGAGCGTTGAGGTTGCCTCTGATCCAAATCAACTCAGTTCTTCCGCCGATCCAAATACCCGCCCATACCATGATGGTTCCACCACTATAAGGATGGACTTCCTGGCAGGATTTTAATCGCTGTTGGCGTCCAGGGGTTCGCCAGTGTCGTATACGTCTTGTATCCGGTCTCATACCAAAACGAGACTCATCAGAAAAGCACACGAAACGCCATTGTTCTTCTGCCCAATTTCTGTGTTCAAGAGCCCATTGATATCGAATCCTACGATTGTGCATTGCTATAGGTGGTACCCGTAGCGGTCTTCGGGAATGAAGGTTCACTTCATGCAAGCGGTTTCTGACTGTTTGGTCGCTAATTAAGTTCCCTGAAGAGTGATGAAGCCTCACGGCTAACATCATGGCGGTTATTGTTGGAGCTCTTCGAGTTAAGATTTGAATGTATCGGTCTTGTCTCCGTGTGGTGCAGCGATACCGTCCTCCATGGCGCTCAGCCACGGTACCAGTGCTTCGGTAACGTGTCCAAAGTCGACTGATAACACTCTGACTTGTATTCAGAGCTAAAGCCACAGTACGTTGCCGGGAACCAGCTTCTATCATTCCCACGGCTCTGAGCATTTCTTCCCTGCTTAAATGACGTCGCCGCTCCATAATAACGTTGGTTTTAATCAGTAGTAGGGAAACAGTAGCACTAATAATGTCTTCAATGCGTTGTATGTTTTTATAGGGAAAATATTGACAGCTGATTTTCATCTTTTACTCGAATTTGATTCACAGTTCCTGATTCAAATTATGAAATGCACCAAAAAGGATCCATATAAATTTATAAAATCATAAATTTATTACAAAGCCACATCTCAATCTCAAGAAATCCGCATAAAAATGCTTGATCCCTAGACACTTTTGATGTGTGTATTTTACTATTTTTCATAAGATGAGGAAACTCCCCATTGTCAATACAACTATTAAAGATAAGAGCTAGAGTAGGTGCTACAATGTCAATAATAGACTTAGCTACTTCTACAGAATTACCCCACAGATCTGCAGTCTTTTTTACATTTAAAGTGTGAAAGGTTTTAATTATATCTCTATAGGTAATATATTCAAAATGAAATTCCGATTCACAACCATTAACATTTTCTTTAAGCAGAGACTCAGCAACAGAAGGTGCTGAGTAGCGTTGCCAGATTCGTTTTTTTAAATATCGGGACTTAAACGTAAAAAAAGCGGGACCGGGATGAAATAATCGGGACGTAGAAAAAAAATCAAAATTATTGTTAAAATCCTTTATTAAAATAAAAAACTACAGATTACTGAGATCAATCAAACCTTAAGATATTAAACAAATATTATATTGTTATTTTTAGGAACTTATAATTTTTTTAAAAGAACTAACGAGTATAAAGAAATCAACAACAATAAGTAATTATTTTCATTTAATGAAAACATAAATTATTTTTTATAGAAAATGTATTTAGAGCTTGATTTTGCCGCTTTTAACATTTTTTTTTCTTTTAGGACAAATCTATAAAACTCTTCACAAGACAACTGAAAATTTACTTTTATTTGAATCTCCGACTTCACATGTTCTATTGATAATTTATTACGCCTGTCAGTCCATGTTACATTTGCTTGAGAGAAAACCCTTTCAGTCGATGCATTCGACACAGGTATTGAAGACATAAACTGGTATAACTTTAGTAAATTTGGCAAGTTTTGAGTTTTAAAAATGTTATGCCATTTTTCGATAGGTTTTTTATTTTTATCCTCAATAGTTGCTTTTAAGACGTCTTTAATTTTGTACATTTCTTCATATAAAGCATCCATATCGAAATCAGTAGCAATATTTAGTTTCTCTGTAATCTCAACGGCCATCTTATAGTCAAAATTAGCTTTCAATGCAAATGGTTGAAACATATTAATTAAATTACTTTCGCTGAAATCAAACCGTGCCTCTATATATTTTAACAAGTTTTGTTAAAACAAAATGCAGTTTAGTTTGATGATTAATGGAACCAGTTTCAGCAGGCATTTTTCTTATCAAATTGTTACATGTAAATCCTAAAAACTGGTCTTCAATCTTTGGTTTATTTTTTTCTTGAGATCAGTGAGTAAGTCAAACGCTTCAAAGCATAACAGTCTGTCACTCTCGAGTTGCAACACGGTGTCTTGTATAATTTTAACGCATTCTGAAAAAATACAAGATATGCTTCTGTCTGTTCATCGTTGAAGTAAGTCCAAATAACTGATGGACACTCGTCTTCTCCCAATGTGATGAAGAAATTTTTTAATATCTCGTACGATTTCACTAAACGCTCTATGGCCGGAAGAAGGGATAGCCAGCGTGTGGTAACATGTCGTAGAACTGGTGCGAATTCGGAATCGTAAAATTCGAAAAAATCTTTCAAAGCCTGTACTCTCTTTGCGTGGTAGGAAAAGTAATTATAAACCTTGAGCACCATATTTTCCAGATCAAATTGGCATTTGCCCATAGCATGTTTTACGCTGTTATGTAAGATATGAGCTGGACATCCCACTGCAATAATTTTGTCGTTATTGTTCTGTAATAGTTTAAAAACAGAATGATTGCCCCCAAAGTTAACATTTGTGTTGTCAGCGGAATAACTTGTAAGATTTTTTAAGTCTGTGTTGAAATTTTCCAGTCTCGTCACTATATTATTATGTATAGCAATAGCGGTTTCGTTCGCATCGTCACAGAAGTCCAATACACAAATTTTGACGTCGGTTTCCGGTGTGTAAAACCTAACAACCAATGGAAACATTTTGGTTGGCCCATGATTGGAGGCATCTGTAGAAACACTAAAATAGACTCCACTTTGTAGATATTTAACTGTACCTTCAATCGACGCTGGTCCCAATACATTATGTGCGATTGCACTCGATTTTGTACGGCCTAGGGTCAGTTTTTCAGCTACTTTTGAGTCTGAGTACAAAACACGATCAAGTTTTGATTCGCAATCTAATGAATTAAACGATAAATTGTGTTTAACGTTGTGGAATGTTTTAGTGATCTCAGCTGCCAACACTTTTTCTTCAATGCTGGTTAATTGGTCGTTTTTCAAAAACTCTTTTAAAGAAGTTGTACTCCGAGCACTTTCTTCCCTTTTCTTATGCTCAGCTCTATCTTGGTGGCGCTTAATATCATTTTTCCCACCATGACTTATATTAAATTCTTTCTGACACAAAGTACAATGAGCTTTAAGGTTTTCTTTGGCAGGTTTTAACCATGAATAACTTTTTAACCAAATTTCTTGAAAAGAGCAGACTCGTTTTATTTTCTTTTTAGGAGTTTTATAACCAGAATGTGTACCTGCTTCGTCAAATTGTACTCCATCAGAAGAATCCGTGTCACTCATTTTTAAATCAACGTTATGTTATCTGAAAAGAAAACCATGAAATATGAAATAAGTTCATAGTCATAATTATTTTATGTAAGTACATAAACTAATTAACATAACATAATAGCAATATGATAACAACCAAACCCGCAGGCATTCCCTAGAGTAAACGTCATATTAGTCAACAAAGTACCTATTTGATTTTAACAGCACTTACTTTCCTAAACAGATTTCGACTATACACTATTCATAAAATTTTAAAATGACATTGTTTTATTATTTAGGTATATTATGATAATCCTATATTTTTATCGTTTTGTTATGTAATATTATGTTTGGTTTACATCTTAGACAAGTTCTAAACAAATGCGGTTTACTCAATTTGTTCGTTGGAAGTGAAATTGCGATAATTAGTTATTACTAGAGTTAAATGTACATTTTATAGTATTTTTTGCTGGTATTGTTTTCGATTCTGTATAGCGAAAGTGCGTGGTGTTGCGAGCACGCAAGCGAGCTTAGCGCAAAAGGCCACCCACGTACGCGTCCAAACTCGTGCCGTCTTGCTTGACCACTGACTGAACTGACTGATAACTTGTAACACGCGCGAGCGGCGTGAGTGAGTGAGCGATGGAGAACGGCTCTGCCCGGCGCGGGCGTTGCGTCGGAGTCGTCGCACAGTAACTTTCATGAAAAAGCGGGTTTTGGGCGTCCCGCTCAGGGGCTTGGCGGGACACGTCCTGAGAGTGTTAAAAAACGGAACGTCCCGCCAAAAGTGGGACATCTGGCAACGCTAGTGCTGAGTTTAGTGATTTAGTAGTTGAAACGGGAATATCTGAAAATAAATTTTCAAATGCCTCGGCGACTTGTGAGTCAGATTTTATTATGTTGTCATTAATAGACAGGCTGTAGTCAGTATTTCTGTGACTAGATCTTCCCGTTTCACTGTTAATAATATTCCAAGTCGTTTTAATTACGTTACTGCTGTTCTTAATCTTTGAACCCAAATAACGTGACTTGGCCATATAACAAACTTTTTAAATAATTTTGAATAATTTCTAACATACAAATTAAATTCATCAGTGTTATTATAAGTCCTTTCATTGTACAGTTCATAGAGCCGTGTTCTACTTTTATGAATACCAATGGTAGCCCAATCACTAAACGATGCATTACTATTAACCGAGATAGTCTTGGGAATAAAGGTGGAATCAAATTGTTTACAGTATACATTAAAAAAATTATCGTAAAGATGATTAGGATCAGCATGAATAGACAAAACTGGTAATTTATTAATGAGTTGAACTTTAAAAGCCTCCAAGCGACTTGCAGTTTTGGGGTTAACAGTGATATCCTTTTTAGCCACTTTTTTGTTTTGGTTTTGAATAGTAATCCTTTGCCCGCAATGATCAGAATCTAGTAAAGTTATAATTTCTTAGTGGCTTGGTATAATGTCCGTATAAATATTATCTAGGCATGTGGCACTAGTAGGGGTTATTCTTGTGGGCTCCAAAAATAGGTTTAGAAGATTGTAGGACTGAAACAGACTTGAAATTTTACTACAAGAACCTGAGTTTTCTAATAAATTGACATTAAAATCACCGCAAATGATAACGGACTTGTTTGAGTTACAAATCCTGTGTAACACTTCATCCATTACCTTTTCAAAGCAGTCATACAATCCTGAAGGGGGAATATACACACTTAATACAATAGAGTGCTCCAATTCTATACAGGCAATTTCAACCGTACGCTCAACAGAAAGGCTCACAATATCTTAACGATCTTTAAATTTGAGCTGGTTACTTACTAAAATTAATGAGCCACCATGTATAGCATTTATTCTGCTAAACGAACTACCAACCTGGTGATTATTAAAATTGAACAAGAACTGGTGGCTTTTCAGCCAATGTTCTGTTATACAAAGAATGTCAATATTATTACTATTCATAAATAATTCTACTTCTAAATCTTTGTTCATAAATCCTTGAATATTTTGATGCACCAGGTTGATACTATTTACTGATTTTTAACATTTTTTTTGAGTTATTTTTTAAATTCTGTACGTTATAGCTAGAGGCTGCCTCTATTGTCTTAATTTCTAATTTAAATTATTAACAATATCATTAATAGTGACCAAATTATTGGCAGAACTATTTATAATGTCATTACATTGCTCAAAAGAAGCAAGTTGTTTAGCCAAATTTTTGGCTGTAATAGAAAAAAAATAAGATAGCGACACAGCTATCTGTCTTTTATAATAGTCAGAAAGATAGTACATAACATTGTTATATCTATCTTTTGTCAAATAGAAATTATTACTAACATAATTGTTAATATCAACTAAATGGAACATGTTATTATTAAATGTCAAGTTATGTAATGTCATAATCAATTCAAATCTTACGCTATTTTCTTCCTGTGGCAAACTGTTACTATAAGGAAATGTAAACAACACAACTTTTTTTAAACTAAGGTTGCATAATGTTCTATGATACTGGAGCAGTTCTCCTTTGTTTGGGTGCGCCAAAGTTCACCTAAATTTTCAACTCCGATAATTGGAAATCCGAAAATGTTCTTCCTAAAAATTTTCATCCTAACAATCACAATTCCTAACTACTCTGTCTCTAATGTTCATAATTCCGAAGCATTCAACTTCATAATGTCAGTAGCAATAAACATCTATTATACTTTTATTTGTTTTCCTATATTTTCTCAACATAACCATCTTTTACACTGTTATTCAAAGTCATATCTTTTTTGTTTAAATTTCTTTTTATAGATTTTTTTGTTTAGATTTTATTTATAGCAGTAACCAACATAATAAACAAAAGTAACACATTTGTAAAGACAACTTAGGATGCAAGAGCGAGCGAAGCGAGCTCGGGACTTGGGGCACCCCGACTCGGACTGGTTAGGTTCGAAGTGGATGACGGGGGCTCGAGTGAGCGAGCAAAGCAAGCGAACGAGCCCCCGTCATCCCCTTCGTGTTAGGTTCCTTTAAACTCTGTAGACAGAAATAGGGGCCCTCCGTCGACTACGCCTAACCACATATTTTTGTAATAAAAAAAAACTTTGGGATTTCTTTTCTCGGCCACTATGATTTTGCGAACTTTGCGGTTTTCAAATTTACACTAAAAAGTGTCTATAATCTATCCAAAAAAAAAAATAGGTACTATCAAAAAGCGCCGGGTGTGGAAGTATAGTGGTTCCATAGACACAACTCAGTACGTTATGTAAAGCAAACCTCAAATAATAATCATACCCTCAAATTAAAACTATAAATATCATCTTCTAATATTATAGATAAAAGCGTTATGATAAAAAACAGTAGGAGTTTAAATATATTTATATTAATGATATTATTAATTACAATTTTCGGAAACATGAGTGTTATGAACATCATCGGTAGCACTACAAATAGTATGAATGAAAACTTTAGGATGAAAAATTTTAGGAAGACTGATCATTCGGATTACAAATCATTAGGAAGAACAATTTCGGGTAAAGAACTTTAGGTGAGCCAATATGGACCCCCTTTGTTTACATTTCCCCTATTACCCATAAAAATTAATAAAGTTGTATCCTGGGCAAAGTTACATTTAATAATTTCTTTCATAATATGAAACAAAGAACAACCAGGCATACAGTAATTTATTATTGAGTGTCCCGGATATTCATCTGTCAACAAGTGACCTAAGTCCTTACCAATCTCATCACAAAACAATACAATATCATTACTTAAAGTTTGTTTACAATGTTTATACGAACTATTAGTAGAAGGAATTATCAGATCAACACAGGGCCGCAGTAAGGTGGTATTGCAAGTTGTCAATGAATGGTCCGGTGTAAGCACATTGGATGGTGTTTGACAATGCTCACAGTTGTTTTTTTGTGAGTTTACCAGCTCATTCATTGCCAACACATATTCCCTCATAAGGTCTTCAGAGGTATTATATTTGTTGGTCATTGAACTAAGTTTCTCCTGTAGATGGTCAAGTTCAGATTGCAAGGTCTCTGTGTCAATGTTGTACTTCCTAGTACTTTGCTCCAAATTATAAGAATACTTGTCTAATTGTTTGAGTAAATTCAACCTTTCTCTATTCAATTTAACGTTTTTGATAAAGAACTTCTGTCTTTTATTCATCATCAGCTGTCAAATCAATAGTGTGTGTGGGGTTTATGGCAGAAACCATTGACGGGGCAATGGGCATCAATTCATCGAACAGACTTTGGTTCAGCGAGGCGGTGATGTTAAGATTGGTCGTCTCAAGTTGTGTTATTTGACTTTGAGCCTCATGTAGCTGCTGTTGTAATATATGTTTTTGACTAAGAGCTTGTTCATACTCTGTGCTACACTGGCTGCACCCGTCCACAACAAGTTGAACTCTATTGAGTATATATCTGAGCCATTTCAATTTTTAACCTCCTATTCTTTTCATGTGCATCAAAGAGCACCCTTTCATTGTCATCTATTTCCTTAATTAGTTGGTCACAGGACTCCTTAGACGCCTTTAAGGCGCTCAAAGCCTCATTGAGTTTGGACTCTCCGAGACGAGCACGGGCGCTGCGCGTCATAATCATGATTAAAACTAGTAAGGAAGCGACAAGAAATTAGAAGAGAAAAGTTGGTTGTGGCAGAAGTTGAGAAGATGATTAGTTTAAAAGGAAAAATGAAATTTAGATGTAATTCTAAGGAGTTTTGTCACCAAACCAAAGTAAGGTTATGTTTACATTCAAAGGTCATTGGCATCAATAAGTAGCCTTACTAAAAATGAACAAAGTAATTGCTGATGAAATTGTAGTACGTAAACAAACTAATAGCAAGTAAAATATAGAGTATTGTACCTGATATCAAGATGACAATGCAAAATTCACTTGTGCCGGTAACTGTCACCGATTTACATTGAAATAATTACACTTAATTTGCACTAGCTATGTGAATCTAACACAAAATACACATTATTATCGTATTTACTTGAGGAGTAATTGGAAATAGGCCTTAAAAAACAACGAAATTTAATATTTAAGATTTAAATTACAAGAATAAATTTTTAACAGCTGTTAGCTGTAGTGTTGCCACAGGAAAAAAAACCATATCAATTGTAAATAAATGTTAAAGATATGTATTATGTTGAAATATTTAATGTAACAGCAGATTTTTGGAGATGGTCCCATAGTAAAAGTTGTATGTATCAATGGGTATTTTCGCCCACTTTCAGCTTGAAGTTGCATAGTAAGTTAAAGATTCTTACATTAACTGCAGGTTCCGTTTTTTTAAAACTTTGATCTGCTCCTTCAATTTATTATTCTGCTCTTGCAAGGTGTTATTACGCTCTTTTAATACGTTGCTGTGGCGTGCCTCTTTCACTAACTCCTGAATTTTTTTCAATATTGTTACATCAGTACAGACAACACTGGATTAGCTACTTTTAATTCCGATAGGACAGGGATACCACACGAGTCGCGGGCGGTTGCTAGTTGTAAATAATTAATGTAACAATCTAAACTTCCTTACCTTCATTAATGTATTTAGCTCCAACTGAGCGTCAATAAACCTGTCTGGAGGGTGATTTCTGCGTACGCGTCGTGGTGGTGGTATGAATGGCGGTGCCGATGTGGATGGTTGTGCTGATGTGGATGGTGGTGCTGGTGTGGATGGTGGTGCTGGTGTAGATGATAGTGCTGGTGTGGAAGATGGTTCTGGTGTAGGTGGTGATGGTAGTGTTGTTGTGGATGTTGGAGCAATGACTCTCGATTTTCATGGAACTAAAATGAAAGAAAATTTAATTATGAAATAACATTTATAATTTTAAAAAAGTTGTTATTTGAAAGCAAGAACTCTGTGAAACTGACTGTGACTAATTTAACAGCTGTCATTCAAAATGTGGGTCTTGTCAAGACTTTCCATTTTAGCAATAATAATTGTATCAATAGCAGCCACATTTTGACAGAATACACCACTCGGCCCAGCTTCATGCTGCTTTTGCTCTATTCAGTTGCTCAGTTGTATTCAGTAACTTTAAGAGAAAACTTAACTTCACAAAAAAGAGACAAAGCTCTTTAACGATTGCTGCTGAATCTCTTTTTCCTGACTGGCGAAGATGTGTTTCAGTTGTCATCGATATCTCTTCTTTGCTAGTTGTGTCCAGTAGATGCAGAACTCGCCGTTTTTTAGTTCTTTCGCTAGTACTTGCGAAGTCTTTCCGAGGTCTTCCAGTTTGCCTACTAGTTCCAGGCAGTGACATGTCAATTGTAGACTCACTCAATATATCAGCAAACGAAATACTTTCTTCCAACCACGAACAATTTGCGTTCAAGAAACGTTCCCGATGTCTCCCCGATTTCGTCCATTTTTGTTGAATTTTCTGGTTAATATAACATATTCGTTTTTTCAATTTCTTTAAAACGTCTTCAGGAATAGGCGGGTCATCGTGTCGTTGCAAAATATAATGCAATAATGCATCGCTTCTTGATGTTTTGGAGTTGGAAAACCATATATCGAAAAACGTTCGGTACGTCGACATTCTGAAAATGAACAAAAAATGTATGAGTGTCGCAAACTTTCGCAAACAAATGAACATTATAATTGTAGCTTAGAAACCAAACTTTAAGAATAATACGGCCAAAGGACTCAGAAACGGGCTGCAGTAAACTAAAAGTTTAATATAAACGGAAACCTTTTTTTTTCTTTCAACATTAATCTCTCTGACTTTCCATGAGTGATATAAGTCAGTTTAAAAATATATCTTTATAAAAAAGGTTTGTAAACTTACCTAAATACTTCAATAACACAACACCGAAACACAATCACAAATAGCACACAGCACAAGAGCGTATTCATCGAGCGAACTCAGACGAATTAAACGGTCTCTGAGAACGCTTGCTCGTGCAGGCGCAGGTAGTCGACACTTTGACCTTTTTCTACCTGCTATTGTTGGGCGTACCCTCCGCGTATATGAATCCTATTACAATGTAACTTGTTTACTTGCTATTTAAACCAAAATATTGCTTATTGTAACAAGTAGTAAAATAGGGTTTTGTCAAGCTAGATTCTCGAACCGTCACACTGTGCGGCGGCGCGTAGTGTTCCACGCGCGCCCCTCTTAGACGTTGCGGGAGGAGTCAAACACCTCACTCCCCCCCTGACCCGAAGAGGCCCGCAGTGCCAGGCCGGCGGCACGAGTCGGGGGTTGCGGAAGCATCATACGTTCCCGCGAACCTCGGCGTAGGTGTGCGATGGAACACCGGGGTGGTTTTTAGTCAGTAAGAGCCTGACAGACCCCATCGCCCGCACCAGGGCGGCGGACATCCATGAAGATTTTCCACACCGGAAACTGAAAAAAAGGCACCAAAGATGTAAAACTAATGTTATTTGTTTCACATGTAGCTATAACATCGTTGTGAATATGAGACGATAGATTATAAACCAATCTCTAAATGTTGGTGTATCAATCCATCCACTAGTTGTTCTATTGTAATGGCATCCCCTGCTGCAATATGGCTCTTCACAGCGCGGTGTACCAACAATACTTCTTTCCTTCATGTATCATACAGGTGGGTACTTTTGTAAATAATATATGGCGGCAATAATGTGCCATCTGCTGAGCCACAAATCATAACTGTGGTAGAACTCTTCGAAAAGTTCATCACTTTCTCAGGATATTTTACTCCTCTTCTATATACACATCTTTTTTTCCCCGGGTCATCGGCCATATTAGATTCGTCATATTTGAATACAGGGTGAATTTTTGGGCGTGGCCGCGTGGATGGCCAAATCCGAAACTGAGGAATAGCGAAAAGTACTCAAAGGAGTCTAGGGCCCGATTTTGATGAAAACTAAAACTGCATCATTGGATTTTTGAAAAATCAATATTACAAGCCAGAAATCGAACCCGTTGATTTTTGTAAAAAAAAACTGTATTATTACACCATTCGATAGTGTCGAATTCGAATTCTGGGAAGTAATGACATACGGCAAGCTTAAGGAAAATGTTGGATTTTAATAAACTGCTTTTTATTTTAAAGTATTCATTACCTACATTACCTGTACCTCGTTCGAAATGATGCTCAATATTTTTATTTACACACACCCGCAGCGCAGTTACCTTCATAACATTATGTTCTAAATTCAAATGTTTATGGAAGGGACCCTTCGTACGGTTTCCACATTATATTTTTTTCATTTTTAATTTTTCATGATTCAATCACCTGACAGCTTAAATTTATATTCTATCTGAGATTCATATAAAAAATGACAGATGATTTCATCTGATGTTTCAACCATAATTATGATGTAAACTAAATCTTGAATATGTACGAATCTGCCCCAAGAACGGGGCACCTATATACAGTGTTGGGGGTACCTTTGTACACTGTGGGGTAGTTCCGTACGTGCGATTAAAACGACACATCTAAATTAAATTAAAATTCTTTTATTAGCAATGAAATTAAAACACAAAAATAAAGATTTAACTTCTATTAAACAAAAATAAAATATTTTTCTTATAGTCAACAAAAATTACAGAGCTTTTGTTATATAAAACAAAGATGTCGGCGCGTGTAGTAGCGCATCTGATGGAGGAGTTTTTAAGAATTGTTCGATTTACCAAGACCTGGAAAATAACTGATTACCTGAAAACGGAGTCATTGTGGTAGATGCGGCATTTCCACTAAAGACTTGTTTAATGAAGCCGTATCCAGGTGTAATCCTCAGTACAGAAGAAAAAGTTTTTAACTACAGGTTATCTAGGGCAAGACGCATAATCGAAAATGTATTTGGAATCTTAGTAGATTCCGGGTATTAGAAAAGCCAATACTAACTAATTTGGAAACAGTAGATGCAATCGTCTGTGCTTGTTGTGGCCTTCATAATTAGCTAAGGCTTCAAATCATGCTGGACCAGATGTTGTCACATTTTAATTCAAATGGGATTTTACATAGTCGCCAGTTAGGTTTGACGAAAGGTAGGTCGACGACAGACGCGGGAGTAAAACTCATCAGTCACATTATGGAATCCTGGGAGAAGTCCCAGGATGCAATTGGCATTTTCTGTGACCTCTCAAAAGCGTTTGACTGCGTTGACCATAATACACTGATCTGTAAATTATACCATTACGGAATTCGTGGACAAGCTGCTGAACTTGTTCTTTCCTATCTGTCAAAGCGGCAGCAAAAAGTAAACGTTAACGGGGCAACGTCATCAGGGTCTCTAGTTAAGATGAGCGTGCCTCAAGGCTCAATTCTTGGCCCTTTCCTATTTCTAGTTTATATTAATGACCTTCCTTACATGATGGCTAACTTGTCGGATATCATTTTATTAGCTGATGACACTTCCCTTATTTTTTTAATAGATAGAAAAGATACGGATGTCTTACATGTTAACGATAGTCTGGCTGTTCTTTCGAAATGGTTTGCAGCTAATAATCTTTTACTTAATGCGAACAAAATTAAATGTCTTAAGTTTTCATTACCAAATGTACCTCAAGTGAGTCTGAATTTAGAACTTGATGGCAAAAGACTAGATGCTGTCACGGAAACTGTATTTCTAGGAATTACTTTAGATTCAAAATTACAATGGGGCGCACACATTAGAGCTCTCTCAAGTAGATTAAGTTCAGCTGCATATGCAGTAAGAAAAATAGGGCAGTTGATAGAGGCTTAATTTAAAGGCTGACGCAGATTTGGGCGGGCCGCACCGCATTGTAAGTCGACAAATTTTTATATGGACGTAAAATTATCGCGGCGGGATTTTCGAATACTTATTCCCAGTCGCCCCACATGTGTAATCCAGGTGGGAATCGAGATAAAAATTCCCAGTTGCCACTGGGTGGCGACTCAACAAACGCAGCGGCGCACAGTGTTTCGTCTAGTACAAGCTAGCGAGACAAAATTATTAATTTACTTATTTTAATTGTTTATGTATATTTAAGGTGTCTTACGCCGTTCTGTGTTCTCCAAGTCCAAAGGTGTGTATGTAAGATGGAAGTAGTCACCAAATTTTCTACCTTTGTTTACTGATATCCTTGATTGTTATAATTCGCGGCGTCTGCCTACGTATTATGCATATAAGGCACTATACATACATGTAGTATATATATATATATACCAGACATTTTTGTGTATATGTATATACACAACAATGTCTCGGGGGTTTTTTAAAATTAAAATCATAAATATGTGTAAAATAGGTTTTTATTTATTCGCTTTATCAAATAAAATACAATAATAGTCCAAGACAACAACTATTATCCATACATATAAAATAACTCTTGAAACAAAATCGTACAAAATTATAATTATCCGTCTACAATAATGTTATATCTAATATATTATTATAATATTTAAAACTAATACATTGTTAAAATTACTACAAAATAAAATAGGTAAACATATTAACAATAAAAGAAAAATTTACCAAATCGAGTCTAATACTCATCATCAGAAGATTCCTCATCACCACTCTCCAATTCGCTAGAATCTTCCGATAATGAATAATCCCCCTCACTGAATTCGCGAACTGATGTTGATTGGGATGGTAATGAAGGTGGGACAATTAACTGCAGAACTTCTGGTGGTAACGTAGTTAATTTTTTTCGCGGTAATTCTCTGAATGTATTTATTACAGAATCGGACGTAATCAAAAGCATTCTCAGAAGATCCGTATTCGTGGCACAGCGTGATCGTTTTCTGGTATGTCGTTCCCGAAATCTACGACAGTCTTTATTTCTTGCTTCTTGGGCTTCTTCGGAAAGCTGTCCAATAGGAAGACGGCAAGATTTAATGACTTCTGCACTGTGTACAAGAATTTTATGCACAGTAACAGGCATCGAGTACCACGAATACAGATCAAGATATAACTTTCTTGTATCACCACAATACTTTTCAAGTTCTAAACAATTAATGTCATATCCCGATGACAAAGTTCTTAAATTTACATGAAATCTTCGCATAAGACTTACGTCTAATCCTGTAATTTCACTGCTTAATTCTGCATTAGAAAAAAATCTACGTGCTGTGTTTCCATCGTTCGTATTGCCATACCCAAGTTTTGGTTTATCCACAATAAGGCTCTTGTGAGCGTTGCTTCACAATAGCTTTATCTTTGTCTCCCCTAACTTGCCACTTTTTTATTTGTAAACGATAGCTGATATGAAGTAAACATTCAAAAGTGCGGATCCATGCATGTAAAGTAGATAAACCAAATACAAAGCGTTCTTGGTTGCTGGAATAGTCCTTTGACTCCTCGTTCATAGTAGACGGAGTGGCACCACAAATATAACACTTCTGTGTTGAACGCGTGTCTGTTAAAGCATTACATACTTTGCCGTCAGTCATGGTCAACAACAAATCGTGTTTAACAGAGATCTGAGTTCCATTAACGTTACATAAAGTGGGAAGAAGCTGACTTTTTTCATCCAAAATTTTAGTTGTTTCTTCTTTCGTAAACTCATTTGTCTCCTTGCCAAAAATGAATTTAATAGGACGGCAATATAAGGTAGAAGAAGGTCGTGGATTTTGCCAAATAACAGTTTCGCCATCAAGTAGTCTCAAGGGGACAAATGAGTACACGAACAGAAATTCGTCTGTAGCGTTGATGTTCTCAAATCTCTGCTTATATGTACAGTCGGTGGCCAACATTATCTGACCCACTTGAGTGATAGCGAATTTGAACCTTATCGTGAACATTTGGAATACCCCGTGCAAGCATTTCGATAAATAATGTTGTTAAGCGATTTTAATAATTATGTTGTTGTTGTTAAGGTTGAAAGGCTAATAAGTTTCACGACTACTAAAAAAAACCAAGGCGAGGGTGGATGAATAAAAAAAAATATCGCGCATCAGTAACATTTAAAAATTGTCTACGGTTAATAGCTAAATTTCGTGATTCATTTTAATAGCTGGTTGTGATTGTGCGATAATGAACTTTATGAAAATATACGATATGGTTCAAATTCTTTAGAATATTGCTTCTATCATCCCAACTAAGGTCAATTTTCAAAGCATATTACTACAGTTGAGTTGGTCTCGTGGTCAATTAGGCAGGTCGATAGTCGTCGGTGTCTGCGTTCGAAACCAGGAAAAACCTAACTAAGCTTTTTGTAGCAATGTTTTGTTTTTAATTATTATCTTTTTTTCACTTTTTTTAACGAACGAAATCGAGAAATATCTTTTTAAATGGGCAGTTAGTATAGGAATAAAACAAAATCATTGCAAGTAATAAAAATGTTTATTATTTCATTAAACAATACATACTTAAGTCAGATAAAGTAAGTAAATGCTCATAGTTCAAAATTATTACATTTTATAATATCATATTCAAACCTAACCATTTATAAACATTTAAATAAGTCATGCTAATGCTTGGAAGTTTATTATCGAGAAAACATTGATGTATAAATGCGAGAAAATGAACGAATTTGTGAAATGTTTTACAGATTTATAGCTAAGTATAATTATGTAGTGAATCAACATGTTATTTAAATAGAAAAATTAATTTCCATTTATAACAATGACATCACCACAGAATCTGCAACTTTTAATGGTTTAGCATTCATTCAATTGAGCATTTACTTACATAATGTGTTTCAAAATACTTATAAGTAGATTAGTAATTAGTAGCGGAGTGGCGCACCGTCTCCTTCTATAACTTGCTGTAAGTGGCTACGCATACCGCAAACCATGTTCCAACACACTTCTTTTCCTCTCATGTGCTCCTATGTCGATGATACGATCTCAGCCAAATTGTTTTTATTTCGCACTTTGGATGTGTCCCAATTTAAAATCATTTGACCCCATAGCTTTTCTATAGGGTTCAAATCGGGAGTTTTAGATGGCCAGTAAATAACAGTTACACCTTCTTGAGCAGCTAACCAATTCTTCACAATGCCTGCGCGGTGGATGGAGTAGTTATCTTGCACGAAGTAAATATCTGTATTTGGATAGGCAATTCGCACAGTCGGTAACAGGACGTCACGCAGAATCTCCAAATACTGACTACTATTAAATCGATCACCAACTTCTACCAATTCATCAGGTCCCATAGACGACATTCAGCCAGCAATGTTTTGTATAGTCATTATGTTGCGACATGACTCCACCGGATATCTATGATTACACCAAATTCATTAAAAATACTTTTCACGATTTACGTCAAACGTTTTAGAAATATTTGTGCGCAGTCACTATTTAGGCGTAGGTAGACTGACTTATGTCACTTAGATCAATTTAGTATCCTTCTACCCCACGAAGTAAACTTTTACTTCGTCCTACTCATTTGTTTTTTTAATTTACCCACTTGTTTTCCAGACAAGTTGTTAGGCAAAAATCATATTGGTCGTTCTTTAATAATGCAAGAAATAAGTATTGTAGAAATCATAAATGAAAACAAATAAAAAAGAAATTAATACTAGATGGATTGTGTTTTCGAACCCACATGTTATTCGTCGCCAATCTAGCATCGAACCGCGAAGCCACAATGACTTGTTGAGAATACGCGAAATTAAAGATTGTATAAGTAAGTATTGCCGTGTTACTTAAAAGCTTTTCAACTTTAACGACAAAAAGATAATGATTAAAATGGCTTAACAAGATATGCCGGTGAGTCAGGCAATGTTGGGTGGGTCAGACAATGTTGGTCACCGACTGTACTATGCCCCGAACTCCCATCACAACCCCATTTGCTTATTAACGTATAATATGAACGAGGTAACATACTTCTAACGACTTTCGACTGAGCTTCAACTAATCGTTCAGCCGTTTTATCTAAAATCGCCTGAAGTTTAATCTCAGCTCGAGATTCAGTCACAGAAATATGTTCGTCAGAAGGACAACAAGAAGCTTTGGACTTACCTAGGCTATAGAAGGATGGATACACTTGATGTCCCGCTTTCATTGACCACTTTCTCGTCTGTTTGTACGAGTGAGAAGTAGATTTAGAGTCTACATAATAAGCTAAAGCTTCGTCTGGACTCAATCGCCTACTCGCTTCAGAACACTTATTTTTTTTTAAACTTTCACCTTCCGCGATACTTCGAATTTGTTTGGCAACACTTCGATGCCCTTCTTTCCGTGTTGCTAATTCTGCTGCAGTAATTAGTTCATTTGCACTTCGCGATTCTAAAAGATCGTCTACTCTCCGTCTTTTTGTTTTTATTGATGACTCATCAAAAGTTTTCTGGGGTCGCCCTACAGAACGTACCCCCGATGATGTTGAAGGGCACGGCTTATTCACACACACTGTCATTTCGATTCCGCATCCTTCTAACCAATTTTTATGTTTGATGAGAAATACTTCCTTAGTACACTTAGAAGTTGTCCACTTTTCGTTTAATTTTGATGATAGGCTCGAAATTTTCATTTTGAGTTTCCTCAGTGAATCTTCAGAAGCATCTAGTAGATTATGCTGTACACATAAATGATCAAAAATGCGGCTTGCTCTTTCAGTTTTATTATGTTTTAACCATTCTTCGAAAAACTCCAATTTTGTGATAGCTATGGCTCGTTCTGAAAAAAAGTAAATAACTTTATCTACGGGCGGTTTCGGAAGCCAAAAAATAAAGTAACCTACGCCTGAATGTTGTAATTATAACATACAGAAAAATCTAGCAGGATACATTGGTATAAAAAAAGTTGGAACCCTTTAAAGATAAAAGTTAAGAAAAAATATTTGGGATTATTTCAACATGCTCATAAATTATTCTAATTACAGCAAAAAAGTACATGTATTCTTTTAAAAACAAGTCGAAATAGTAAGTACATACCTTCAAAAGTAGAATCCATCACAAGAAAATCGTTTCACTTTAATATCAATTTATTTGAGATGGTGTCACAAGTGTGCTAAAAATGCAACTTATTTAGAAATGCAAATTGCACTGTAGCGGTATCTACAACGCCACATGCGAACAACGCGTCATACTGACGTCACGCAAATCCTGCATCGCGCAAGCAGAGTTTACCGCGCAACTAGCATAGATACAACGGCCCGACATGAATCATCGGGCAGTTGCCCGCCAGACACAACACCCGTCTGGTCGGAGGATCCTCCCTTTTCTATGGAGGTTGAGTGAACTTTACATCCTGTTCCTCATACCTCTATAGCACTTTCTTTATAACTAACATTAACCCCTCCACAAAATTAATTGTTGGAGTAACAAACTAATGATTTCTTAGAATTCCTTACCTGGGAATGGTTGTTAACAAGTTGTTATCACGAATTCCTGGAAATGACGTCATGAATTTTGTCCCGCTAGCTTGTACTAGACGAAACACTGTGCGGCGGTTTGTTAGGTTATAATAACGTATAATCTTGTGGAGAACAACGTAACATGCTTATTTTCTGCATTTTCCTTCTAAAATAAAAGAAATAACCAAACAAACGATAAGGGCGCCACTGCGCGGTCGGTGTCGTCTTAATTAGCAGGCATACTTCCGGGCCACCATGTTCAGCCATCTTACCATAGACTTACAGACTTTTTCCCATAAGTATCATATGTCCGTAATTCCGTAGGATAAGACCACACATAGGACACATTCTATTGTCTTCATTTCTTGCATTTCAATAGAAATGGTACGCCTCATACCTAAAGCTTTTGATTTCATAGAAATACATTTATGTTAACGTTGGGATTTCTTAGTAAGAAGGGTTACGTATATTATGCAGGTGAATATTATCCTAATACAAATAAGCACTGGTATATTATGAAAACAGGTAGATATTTGCTTACATATAAACGTCACTAATGTCACTATAGTTTGGAAATTAGGTTGCCAAGGGTCATACATTTTAATATCGTCAGTTTTTAACCGACTTCAAAAAAGGAGGAGGTTTGTCAATTCGACCGTATATATATTTTTGTCGTTCAGTGTTAATTATCAACTTAAAAAATGGTAACACAAAAAATAAGTGTCAAAGTTGTAAAGAAATTCTTAGACCTAAGTAATTTCTTAGATATAGCCACAGCTAGGTTAGTATACTTTGCTTATTTCCACAGTATTATGTCTTATGGTGTTCTGCTGTGGGGATCGGCAGCTGACGTAGATTCAATTTTCATTTTACAGAAGTGGGCTATCCGCGCAATCTATAAAATGGGTCCTCGCGAGTCTCTTAGAAACAAATTCAAAGAAATTGATATACTAACTCTGCCTTCTCTTTATATTTTAGAAAGTATTTTGTATGTTCGCAAAAACTCAGGACTATTCAAAATAAGAAGCGATTTCCATAATATAAATACACGTAGTAAAAATGAAATTGTGTTACTTAAATTCAGATTAACTAAAACTAGCAAGTCATTTCTTGTAAACAGCATCCGTTTTTATAACAAGTTGCCAAAGCAAAGAAATTTCAAAACCCTCATCAAACGTGTCCTTATTAAAAAAGCATATTATAAAATTAAAGACTACGTTGAAGACAAGGTAGTCTGGCAGTAATTCCTTCTGCACATGTGGCTTCCCTGGCTCCTCATTAACGGCATAACTAGGTAAATGTCTATTAACTGCTCTCAAATTACAATGTTTAATTTTTATTTTATTGTTTTACATACTTTTTGACATAATTTCTTTATTATTTGACATTATATACTTTTTGACAATATTTCTTTATTATTTGACATTATATACAGACAATTCAAATTTTTCACCTCTTTATTAGTTTTAAGGTTTTAATGGGAATCATAACACTTGGTTTTAGTAGGTTTTTATTAATTTATTTCTTTATTTATCCTTTTGATATATTCTTATTTTGTAAATGTGAGGACTTTGTAGGCCATAAAGACTTTAGATCTGTAGACCATTTTCTATTTTATCAAGTACTACTTGGTACTTGTTGACAGGCCTGCGCTGTCCTCCCATACCCACTGTAATCTGGAAACATTGTAAAAGCCAATTATTTTTAAAAAGAGTAACCGTGGAGTTTCTTGCCGGTTCTTCTCCATAGGAAACGACTAATTAGAACCGTGCACCTAGCTTCTGACGTTTCATAAGTGCCTATGTAGGTTTCTGTGAAATAAAACATTTTGATTTTGATTTTTACCACAGCTACTTGTGTTGATAGGGAAGATGAACAGATAAATTTTCTGCCCGGTTCATGGAGGAGCCAAATACATGCCCTACAGAGTATTGGCAATCAAGGTAAGAAGCAAGAGAGAAAAGAGAAGTTTTGAGAAATATGTTTAATAACGAAGGAAGAGTTCCTTGGCAATAATAGGTCTACAAAAAAAAAAACTTTGCGGTTTTCATACATTTGACATTGCCAAAGTTGTCAAATGCATGAAAACCACAAAGTTTTTTTTTTTTGCCATGAGATTCTGGTAGATATAGAGGAGATAGATATAGCTATAAATGGCATACATTGACAATCGACTTCGTAAATCAACATTGAAACGGACATATATATGTCGTGGATAGATGGCACCACAGAACAGCGAACAGCACCATCTAACAATCTGATTGGTAAACGAAGAATCATGTGATCGGAAACGCAAGCGAGCCCTACCGCTTGGACACAATCGTCGGTAGAGGGGATGCAGCGAGGACTGGTGGAGAGACCGACTATTGCGACAGTCTACAGTCGACAGTTGAGCTCGGGCAGTCTCGGCAAACGCTCAATACCACGTGTTAGTTTCCACGGCACGTGTTTGTTTCCAACGCACGTGTGCGTTTCGGTTGTTAATAGCTAGTTTATTAAAGTTACTGTAAATTCAATTAATCTTTTCGTTCGAGTACCCACTGAAGTGCCCACACCTATCTATACTATGTCGGGTCGTGAAGAAGACCCGATGTACGCTTCTCGGCCACCCGGTGATGCGACATATACATACAAACATACATACTTACAGATCAAATACATGACCTTCTTTTGTTGTAGTATGCGTACCTAACGAGTAGTTGTGTCTCTGACAAAACGCGTGTCTGTAAGTGGCTTTATAATTTTGCTTAAATGTAATTTTCGTTTAAAATAAATAATATAGTGATTTTACTTACCATGGTTTTTAGGGTTCCGTATAAAAACGGAACCCTATTACTAAGACTTCGCTGTCTGTCCGTCTGGCCGTCTGTCCGTCTGTCCGTCTGTCCGTCTGTCCGTCTGTCCGTCTGTCTGTCACCAGGCTGTATCTCAAGAACCGCGATAGCTAGACATTTGAAATTTTCACAGATGATGTATTTCTGTTGCCGCTATAACAACAAATACTAAAAACAAAATAAAATAAATATTTAAGGGGGGCTCCCATACAACAAACGCGATTTTTTTGCCCTTTTTTGCTCGATATCAAAAATGGCAACAGATAGGCACTTGAAATATTCACAAAATACTCAGTTGTATTTTAACTTTAATAATAAATAATAAAATTAAAATAAAATAAATATTTAAGGGGGGCTCCCATACAAAAAACATGTTTTTTTTCGGCGTTTTTGCCTTGTGGTACGGAACCCTTCGTGTGCGAGTCCGACTCGCACTTGGCCAGTTTTTCTCCTTATTGAAACCGGCATTACAAACGAATCATATTCATCAAACCATTTTGCCTTTGGCTTATAAACGCTCCCCCCAGCCCCAGATCTTGTAGATTTTTCGATTTTGTCGAGTTCCAAGCAGTACGTATTTCAAATACTTTTGATTTTTGATTTAACTATATTCATTAATAATAAAAAAAAAACCTTTATTATCAGGCTACGTTGGCCCATAGATAAATACCTTACAGACTAACGTATATATTATAAAGTACAATGTGTGTTAGTGTATAAACTTAAACCTATGTTAGTAAAACACTTCACTCTTTTCTTCTTCACTTCATTGATACACGAAGTTGTTCTAGTGCCGAAGCGCGCATTTCTTTATTTTTGTATGCATCACAACCATTCGTGCTCTCTATAAAGTTGTACGAATTTTAAAGTATCCTCTTCGTTGAATTTTCTCGGCATTTTGTCGCAGCATTTCCAAACAAAAAACAAAGATACACACACCGTACGGACACTGTTCTATTCTCGCCAGGGTTGGCAGTCAGCGCTGGCTTGGCTTGAATAACTGTTTACACAAGGTAAATACCTAGCCAGCACTGGCTGCCAGTCTTATTGGCAGCCAGTGTTGGCTTCATGCTTAACAGCCAGTGTTGGCTTCTTGTAAACTATGCTTAAATACGTGATTTTCCTGGCCGTCGTCCTTTGTTTGTTTTATTACTTCTTACAACAGTCGGATAGGGTCGAATTGCCTCTGGTGTCAAAACTGTCTTCAAAGAAGCTACTATTTGATGGATTGGTGAATTATTCAAAGCATCTGGTTCACAAGCATCTAAATTAAACCTTTGTAGTTCATCATCATAAGTTATCAATGGTGAGTTAATAGTTTGTTCTGTAGATTCTCGCGGAATCTCTAAGAAATCCTGTGTTCCAGACGTAGAGGGTTGGCAGATATCAGAGACACTTGGCTGCGGAGTAGGTGCTGACAAATCTTCAACGATGTGTTGAGTAGGAGGCGCATGTTCTAAGTCACATGTATAATTTTTCTGCAGTCGCTGACTGAACCTCATCAGCTTGATTTTGATCGAATAAGTTGTGCAGCTCCCAAAATACGCTACAAATTCTTTGAGCTTCTTCATCAAAGTACCGCACGACTACTGATATGTCGGTGGTCTCGTCAGTTAGCACAGAAAAAAACTTTCTTTAATTTTTCGGTTGTGGTGGTTTTCTGAGCGTTCCCCATTACATTTTTTGTTATAGCTGTCAGTTTTGTGCGTTTAAGCTCAATTTCTTTGACCATAGCAGAATCTGTAATACATTCTTTAAGAAGATCGGAGAATTGGTCAGCCACTGAAAAAGGTGTATTGTGATCGGCAAAAAAGGCACAAAATTTTATTTCTGCTCTATTTTTATTATTATTTTCAGGTTTTCTACCTACTTTAAACCCCAAAGCCGTTAGTTGCTGCTGAGGTGTTTGTCCGGACAACGAACCAGAGATATTATTTTTATGCTTTGTGGTTGAAGCATGAGTTTTAAAATTGGTCAACTCAGCAACCATTGAGGTGAGAGGCTAGAATTTGCACTTAGCCCTGTAACTGTTACTTAAATCCGGTAAAAGCCAATCCCTGAACCTTGGATCTTTCAGTCAAACTTCTCTAAAAGATTGTTGATGGTGAAAATTTTTGGTTTCACCTACCTTTTTCGCTGTCCACCCGCCAACTTTGGCAAGTTTATGGGGTTAGGTTTTTCAGCCGGTCGTTCATAACTATCATCACTGTCACTCTCCATCGTGGTCATGCACTTAATTCCACTTAATATAGTTGAAAATGTCGAAATCGTTATAATATGTAATGTAATAGTTCGTATCTCTCACTGCTGCCAACTTAAAAACTTAAAAATGACCAACGCGCATGCGCATATCTCGGCCTCGCGTAACCGCAATATTGGGGGAATCCCAAGTGGCAGTGTAGTGTTGCAAGCATTGCGCACACCGTTCATTCATTGCGTAAAGTTAGAGGCGCGTTCCAAAATAAGGTTTGTATCAACGAATCTCGTACAAAATCGTACGAGGATGGATATAAGCTCGTACCTCGTATTAGGACCTCTGAATCTCGTAGATGTACGAGAAACCTCGTACGGATGGCAACAACGCTGAATTTGTAGAACTTGTTTTTGACATCTTGGAGCCAAAACTTTGGGAGTGAGGTGCAATGAACTTTTTTCCAATACTTTGATGTATGGGGCTATTATATTGAATTTCTGTATAGTCGATTGTCTGTCAGTATTGTCACAAATGTAAATTTCACATTTTATAAACCAAAGAAGCATTTTCAATAAAACCATCCTTGGTTCCCGCGTGCACTAAAATAAAGCGAGTGCCTGTGTTATTTTTTTTTTAAACATTCCTTTTTTTTTGCCCAGGTGTTGTTTCGCACGTGTGTCGGAAGCACGTAGCTCTCATCGGTGTAGACAATGGGTCGACTTTGAGAGCGGTACTCTGTTATCTTTTTTAAATATTTTAAACGCCACATTTGTATATCATGACGCTCCGTCAAGACTTTACGGTTGTTCTCTGTTTTGCGCCACTTGTAACCTAATTTCAATAGTAACTTGCGAACAGTTTCAAAACAACCTTCGAATCCGATTTTTTCATTCAATGCTGTTCTTAACTAAGCTAATGTTGGCATTTCTTTATGGACAATATGGAAATCTTGTACAGTACTGCGAACCACATCGGCTGTAAAATTATCTATATCCACTTTATTATCTCGCTTTCTTCTTTTCTTCATAGGTGAAGTGAATTTTGATGAAGTGGATGGCAATTCCTTCTCTTGTTTTAATATTCTTTGAACTGTTTTTTGGCTAACACCCGTAGCTTCAGCTGTACGCCGTGTAATGTCTCGTAAGTGAGACAAATCACAGTTGGGTTCCATGAATGATTTTGTAAATTCATATTCTTCTCGCAGAAAATGATAAACACTAGCTATCATGTTTCGACCCTAAAACAAAATGTAATCAAAATAATTAAGAAACATAAACATTTTATAACACAAAAAACATTCATTTTATAAATACTTCTATTGCTATATTAAGTATCTTTGTATAAAATTTTAATTGAAAACGTATAAATAAATATTACCTCACTATGGACAACTCTTCTTCGTTTTGTTGCCATGCTGACCTTACTCCGTGAAACAATTTGGCGCGAACTAAAAACACTACTGATCCGGACCTTGTTCCGGTCGACACTGAGCGCTCTCGAGGTTACACACACAAAAACAATGTGCATGTGCACGCTTGACAACATTCAAAGGCAAACGAACTTCGTGACATTGAACATTGTATATACACATACATATACCCTACACTCTCATACATCGTTTGCATGTTTCCTAGATAAAAAAAAATCTTATTTGCAATATTTCTATTAGTAAACTAAATAATTTTAATAAATTAAATAATGTTTAAAATAATAAATGAATTAATACTACTGTGATTTCAAACAAACGTCTACAGTACAATACTTGAAATACAGTATGTTATCTAACGAATGCCCTCTGCGTTCCCGTTAGTATAGCATCCATACATGCTAAAAAAAATATTACAATTCGAAAACAAAATGTTTTTATTTTTTTATATTAAAATATTCACTAAAAATGTTAAATTGATACGTTAAAGAAACACTCTATACACGCTTACTTGAAGGACAGCAATGTCAAAATTTATTTACGAATGATGGGCCGCGTGTGCGGCGATCTAATTGATGCGCCTACCCCCGCCCCCTGCCCCTGAATGTCCACCTAATTTTATTTATTTATTTATTACATCATGGAAGACTTACAGCTAAAAGAAAACAAAAAAAAAGGAAAACAATAGTCGACAGAAAGCTAATTACAAGTCTTCACGTTTAGACTTATAATAGAATTTGTGTTGTGAACATACAAGCAGTAACATAACACTTTATACTCTATTTAATAGTCAGAATCAGAACTATTAAAATAACTACTTGTGTTTGCAATTAAAAAGTGAGAGAGAAAAAAAAAAGAAAACAAAAATCACTGCAGCTATTTAAAAAAAAATTTAGGCTTAAGCACCTTCTAGCTGCTTGTAAAGAGATCCAAATCGTGTTGTTTACATATTTTATTAAAATTTTTGCTCGCACGCACAATAAAATAATTATATATTAATTAATTAAAAAATAATTTATTCGGAACTAATCTCACGCGCTGACCGGACGTGCATTATTTTCGCATTGCAACATCTTGCGTCATTCTTGCTGCGTTTGTTAACGCGGCATTTTTCACATACGCACCATGTTCACATACTCATGGTGCTCATTTATGCTGGGTGTAATTATGATGGTGCACGTGCTCTGAGGATGAATGCTGAGAGGTACCCCAATGCACATCAACCACGGAATTCTCGTGTTATTGTGGGTGCCCTGGTGCGTATTCGTAACAATGAACCGCTAGTGCCGCGTCGTTCTGGTGGCCCCCGACCCGTGATCTCTGTGCGGCAAGAACAGAACGTGCTAAGGCATTTTGAGGAGGAGCCCGGTTCAAGCGCTAGAAGAGCCGGCCGCCTGTTAAACATGAGTCACGTTGCAGCCTTTAAAATTTTAAAGAAGAACAAGCAGCATCCGTACTCACTTCAAAAAGTGCAAGGTCTGCTTGGTCCAGCTGACTTCGAGCGCAGGTTAACTTATTGCCAGTGGGCACTGCAGTGATGCGTGTTATTGAAACGTGGCTTAGATAGGTAGGTACATGAATTTATGTTTTTTTTATTGACTATATTTGCGAATAGGTCCTTCCAAGCCCAAGGTGCCTCAGTGACGCGTTCTTTTGTCAGCCGGGCATTTGAGACGGGTTGTTAAATGTTATTGCTAAAACTAAACACACTTACATAAATGTTTAATTACTGATAACAACCCGAAGACGTGTTTTGCACTGTCTTTGTAATTCAAAAAGCCGCATTTATCAAAGTTGCCGCTCGCCATTCAGCGCGGCGCGCGGCGCGGGCGGCGGGCGGCCGGCTCACTCGGGTTCGTAAACTCTCGGAGACGCTCGGTCGGCTTCGTGCTACGAGAGCGTACTACTAGGACTAAGGTTATAGCACATTATACCGGCACCGCAACTGCGTAGCTGCAGCACGGCGTCGCCTCGAATTTAGACTACGGCTAGCTGCCAGCGCGCTAACTACGCGTTGTCCGCAAGGTGCAAGCTCGCAGTCCGCGCGCCGGCCGCGACGTGTAAGCTCACAGTCCGCGCGGTGGCCGCGAGGTGCAAGCTTGCTGTCACCGCGAACTCAATATTGTTATATGGCATTTATGATTGAACACGCCTAGGACTTGCACGTTTTCATAATGTCTCGGTTTACGTTGCGCGAACTAGCAATAATCGCTATTGCTCTCGACGAAGAACAGGAAAATAAAAGAAGAAGAAGATATTGGGTGCATAATATGTTAAAAGAAAGACTAGCAGAAGGGGAATACTGGAAGAATATTGGACATTTGATTGACGATGATGAAAAATTCTACATATATTTTCATATGCCCAAATATTTATTTTATTATATACTATCGTTTATTCGAAAAGATATCACGAAGAAAAACACAACTTTCAGACAGGCGATACCAGCAGAGGAAAAATTGGCAGTAACATTGAGGTAAGTAATTTTAAAGTCACAATGAAATATTATATTTATTAAAGTGATAATTATTATTAAGGAAATTACAAATTAGTTAAAGTGTCTCCCTGAGCTTCCGACTCGGTAGCTTCAATTATGGTTTGAGCTGCGGCAGTTTCATTTAGAGTTTGCGTTTTTGATGTCTCTGTATTATAGGTAGAGGAATATGAACCTGTACTGTAGCCAGAGGGGCCAGCAGATCCACTATTATAGTAATAGTTTTGCTGTTGAATTTCTTGGATTTCTGCCTCAGAAACTAAATTAAATACACACATCAAAAGTGTCTAGGGATCAAGCATTTTTATGCGGATTTCTTGAGATTGAGATGTGGCTTTGTAATAAATTTATGATTTTATAAATTTATATGGATCCTTTTTGGTGCATTTCATAATTTTAATCAGGAACTGTGAATCAAATTCGAGTAAAAGATGAAAATCAGCTGTCAATATTTTCCCTATAAAAACATACAACGCATTGAAGACATTATTAGTGCTACTGTTTCCCTACTACTGATTAAAACCAACGTTATTATGGAGCGGCGACGTCATTTAAGCAGGGAAGAAATGCTCAGAGCCGTGGGAATGATAGAAGCTGGTTCCCGGCAACGTACTGTGGCTTTAGCTCTGAATACAAGTCAGAGTGTTATCAGTCGACTTTGGACACGTTACCGAAGCACTGGTACCGTGGCTGAGCGCCATGGAGGACGGTATCGCTGCACCACACGGAGACAAGACCGATACATTCAAATCTTAACTCGAAGAGCTCCAACAATAACCGCCATGATGTTAGCCGTGAGGCTTCATCACTCTTCAGGGAACTTAATTAGCGACCAAACAGTCAGAAACCGCTTGCATGAAGTGAACCTTCATTCCCGAAGACCGCTACGGGTACCACCTATAGCAATGCACAATCGTAGGATTCGATATCAATGGGCTCTTGAACACAGAAATTGGGCAGAAGAACAATGGCGTTTCGTGTGCTTTTCTGATGAGTCTCGTTTTGGTATGAGACCGGATACAAGACGTATACGACACTGGAGAACCCCTGGACGCCAACAGCGATTAAAATCCTGCCAGGAAGTCCATCCTTATAGTGGTGGAACCATCATGGTATGGGCGGGTATTTGGATCGGCGGAAGAACTGAGTTGATTTGGATCAGAGGCAACCTCAACGATCAAATTTATGCTGAGACGATTGTATCAGACGTCATCGTTCCTCTACAAGTGCAAATCGGTCCCTTATTTCAGTTAATGCATGATAATGCACGACCGCACACCGCAAGAGTTGTAAGACAGACTCTCGCCGCAGCTAACATCAATGTCCTGCCCTGGCCTGCTCAGTCGCCAGACTTGAACCCGATTGAGCATGCATGGGATATGCTACAGAGAAGAGCTCTGCCGAATATGGAGGGTATCCAGTCGCAAGAAGACCTTTTTTTGTTGTTGCAACGAACATGGGCGGCCATTCCACAGCGTGATTTGGATGAACTCATTTTGAGTATGCCAAACCGATGTTCTTGTGTTGTTAGTGTTCGCGGTAGAAACACGGATTATTAATTGTTTAAGTTACCCAATAAAATTTTAAAGAAAACTGTTATTTCAGTCTTTTTTTCGAACTTTTGTGTTAGTGGTTCAAATGTCAAAAATCCCTTTATTAGGAAAATGGCAAATTTCTTGATTAATGCAAAGGTGACTTGGTTTATCGTTACTGTGACAAACGAAAACACTTTATTTGATGAATCCTTAAAGAAAATTTTAATTAATATCAATCAGGAGAAAAGTTATTGCAAAAATATATGTTGATCCCTAGACACTTTTGATGTGTGTATTTTCGTTTTCAAAATCGCTTGATTATAAGCAGACAATTTTTTTACAGTCGCTTTTATACTAGAGAAAAATTTATCAATGTCGTCTTCGTCTTCCGGCTTCTGTTTTTCTTCTAATAAATATTTTAGTAGTTGACCCGATGCAGAACTAGTGTCATCTTTTCTCTGTCTTTTATTTGTTTTAATAATGTTCGAAAAGAACTTAGGATTTGACGCTTGTGGTCTGATTAATGTTGATGTAGGTACGCTTTCCAAACTCGAAGATTGTGGACGACTTTCTTCTGCAGAAGTGTTCCTTTCAGTTTGTGAATCATTATTATCATTGGACATAAATTCATTTATATCATCCAAACTAAAGATGCTATCGTTGATTGTATCATTTTCTTCGTTATCCGATACTGACGTTACAAATGGCCTTTCTTTAAAATGTGGCTTTAAAAAACTCATTTCTTCTTCGAATATCCATTTCTTAGAAGAAGAGGCACCCTGACCACTTTTTGTTTTTTTAAAGCTCTGCGATAAGCTTCCCTCAAGTTGATCCACGATTTCTTGCATTCTGATGCTGAAATAAAACATATTATTTTAAAAAAAAAACCTGAAAATATTACAAAAGCCGTGGGTTAAATAGACCAAGTTATGATCAATAATCTGTAATCCTATAGATAGAATATAACTTGGATGATATAAAGCACTGCAGAAGATTATGTATTTGAAGCCGGCTATAAATATTGTTAATAATATATTTTATATTTGTTGCAGATATTTGATAACAGGAACCTCAGTAAGGACTTTATGGTCAAGTTTTCGAATAGGAGAGTCGACTATCCGATTGATTATACGAGATGTATGTAATGCAATCATTAATAATATGAAGAATGTTTACATGCGTACACCAACTACTGAAGAATAGGAAAATATTGCAAGAGGATTTAATAATAAATGGAATTTCCCAAACTGTATCGGCGCTATAGACGGAAAGCATATTAACATAATAGCACCTGCTAACAGTGGTTCCAAATACTTTAATTATAAAAAAAAAAACATTTTTCCATAGTTCTTTTGGCTGTAGTCGATGATAAATGTAGGTTCAGAGTTGTCGATATAGGCGCTTTCGGTAGAAATAGCGACGGTGGTATTTTTGCGTCCTCAAAATTTGGAAGGGCTATTGAAAATACTACGTTAAATATTCCGAACGATAAACCATTACCTGGAACTGACAGAGAAATGCCTCATGTTATCCTAGGTGACGAGGCTTTCCCTTTAGGAAAACACTTATTGAGGCCATATCCTCGTTCACAATCCCCATCTGATGCACAAAAAATATTTAACTACCGTTTATCGCGGGCACGCAGAGTAGTGGAAAATGCGTTCGGAATATTATATCAAAAGTTTGGGATATATAATAAAAATATTGATTTGATGCCAAAATATGTTGACAATTTAGTATTTGCATCATGTATTTTACACAATGTAATGCGAAATTATGTTATCGAAATGAACGAGGACAGAAATCAACGAATATTTGAACAACAGATCATCCACGACGAGCCGAGATTGCAAGCACTATCAAACATCGAAGAAAACAGTTCAAACAATGCTTTTAATACCCGAGATGAGTTTACATCATATTTTCTGTCTCCTCAAGGTCAAGTTCCGTGGCAGTATCAAAATATATAATACAAAAACATGAAGTCAAGTGTACCAACGTCTTTTCCTTAATGACTAAAAAAACACTATAAATACATATGACGGAGAAGGTATAGTGTCTCGTCATCATCAGCCATATTTTAAATACCGTGGGCGCACTATGGGTAGAGTTGGCTATTGCGCAATAGAATAACCGTTTGCACTTTAAATCAGATTATAGGTTACGAACAATTGAATCACACTCGCTAATCATCACACACTGTAGGTACACGACACATCCAGATACGCAGCGAGATCGTTACCGGGCTGGCTAACCAAATTGACCTCCGTTGACTGTCCCTCAAGGAACCTCTCTCTTCTAGCGGAGTTCTCATTGCTCCTCTTTTCCAATTTCCATCATAAAACTCCTCCCATCCCGGGAAACTCCGGGGAAGCATGTGTGTCTCATTTTTGTCGTTCTGTAATCTGACTTTTCTCAGTTCCCTCCAAAACCAGTGTTGCCAAACTAATTAATACCAAAACCAGTGTTGCCAGCCCAGTCGCGAGCTCACTCAAGCGATTCGCTTCGTATCCGAATGAGGCGATTTCCGAACTAAGCTCTATTGCTTAAACCAACTTAAACGTCAAAACCGAGTGACATCGGTCATCGTGTTCTGACAGCTCGAAACTTCGAAAACAAACAGCGCCAACGGCTTCACGCGCCGACACGGCCGTCCTGACGTCTCACACGTCCTCGTGTGATAATCTGTAAACAAACACACCCGCAAAGTATCTCAGAGCTCGGTCAACCTGACCAAATATGGTACAGGCAAAAACACAATGAAAATTCGAACAAACTGAAAAATTGTAGAGGTCAGAGCATTACTCATTATTTGATTAACAAATCTCAAGATCACAAACTAAATAATCAACTAAGGTGCACGTGTCTCATACTATCAAGTAACCTCTAGCTACTCAACCATTCAATTGCGCATCCCCCACGGATCGCCAAGTCACTCACGGACTTTGTGGTTTCTCACAAAACCCCACACAACACACACACAGCTTACGCTCTGTTTCATCAACAGGACTATTACTTGACTTTTCTCAAATTCGGCAGTAATACTCTGATCCATTGGCATGTGCCTTAGCCTCATGAGCGTACTTGATAAATCATAGTAAAAAAACATCAATGACCAGAGCCATGTAAACAAACTTTGATTATCTAATCAAAGTAAGGATCATCAACCAGAGTCATGTACCATCATTATCCACATTACAACAATAATCTTTCTCATTAAGAGCCTTAGACACCTGGAAACCCACACACGAGTAAACTACTCTAACGCCACGGCTACCTGGCCGACCAGCAATCGCATTGCTCTCACACATCCAGCGCATGGATCTTATGTGCATCACCCTGTGACTACACTCCTTTTACTACGGCCGATAGAGAACCCCTACTCGCGTGCTTCCAATAATGTAGGCTTGCTTATCACCACTGTGATCACCATCTACTTCAGCTGGTACATGACCTACTGGCATCATTCATAATCTATCGTGAGGATATTTAAAAATTGCATTGTAAACTAGATTGGGCTATACCTAACACAGACATGCACTCGCTTCTTAACTTGGCCATTACCGCAGTTGGTTTCTTCAGCTTGTGGTGATATGACCTAGCTCGCCAACAAAAAAGGATACAGGTCACCGGAGTCGATGCTTTCTCTGAGATGATGTCTTTGGCCGGTTGCAATCCACTATTTATTTGGCAGAAGTCGAGAAACTCCTTGCTTGAAAAGCACCATCCTTGATCAGCAATTATTCGTACAGGCGATCCAAAGAGTACAGCACTGTCCGACACTGCCATCCTGCTTGCACACGTCCTTATGTGTTAACCTGTAACCAAAAAAAATCAACAGCAGTGTATGTTCCACTCGGCCATTTCTGACCACATTGTTATGGTAAAAATAAAAAGAAAGTTTGAAAGATACCTCACAAGTAAAAATAATCAGAATAAACTTCAATTATTGTTAAGTGAACAAAACACAACACACAACACTAATACGACCTGGTTGCTCGGCAGCGTAGTCTCTTTGAGACCCAAACAGTAGTCTCATTCAGACCCAAACAATAGTCTTATAGACCCGAACAGTAGCCTCATTGAGACCCAAACAGTAGTCTTATTCAGACCCAAACAATAGTCTTATAGACCCGAACAGTAGTCTCATTGAGACCCAAACAGTAGTCTTATTCAGACCCAAACAATAGTCTTATAGACCCGAACAGTAGTCTCATTGAGACCCAAACAGTAGTCTTATTCAGACCCAAACAGTAGTCTTATAGACCCGAACAGTAATCTCATTGAGACCCAAACAGTAGTCTTATTCAGACCCAAACAGTAGTCTTATAGACCCGAACAGTAGTCTCATTGAGACCCAAACAGTAGTCTTATTCAGACCCAAACAGTAGTCTTATAGACCCGAACAGTAATCTCATTGAGACCCAAACAGTAGTCTTATTCAGACCCAAACAGTAGTCTTATAGACCCGAACAGTAGTCTCATTGAGACCCAAACAGTAGTCTTATTCAGACCCAAACAGTAGTCTTATTCAGACCCAGCCACCATACATCTAGCCGCACATTGCACCCTGAACGACTCATAGAATCACAGTTACAACTACGACCAGACTGTACAGTTTGATTACGAAAGGGTAGGTAGGTTAGTCATTTTAGTGTGCGTCATATTCAAACAATAGCGGAAGTACTTTTACTATTATTATCTGCATTGGATTCTATGTCAACAATCAGTTCAGATGGAACTTCACATTGAGGCATCTTTCTAAGACGATCGTGAGCATACTAAACTTGTAAGTACGGTTAGAATTTAAAGCTTTTAACTTATAGCGATCACTTGTCAAAACGTCCACTACCTTAAACGGACCTCTGGACTTCCGATCTAACTTAGTCTGATAATCTGGCTTCCCCCTTCGTTTTATAATAACACGAAATAGCAAACCCAAAATTTTGATATAGCTGCCTTTGTCATATCAAATGGAACTTTGTTATTGATAACCGTTTAAAACTGAATTTATCACAAGAACTTTAATGTTACAAAACTCTATCGCAGTCATGTTAATTGAAAAGCCTAGGTTCAATATTTCTCGTATTATCATAATATTACTTTGCAAGTAAATGTTGGTTAGACATTTAATGTAATGAAATTTCAAGTTGTTGCTCGCTAATCGCAATGCTACATATGATTTGTTCTGTGCTGAATACACGTGTTTGACCAATACCGGTCAACACAACAACATTATTAAGTCGTTTGCCACTTAACCTTTCCTTACTAGCAAGCATTCAGAAAGAGAATCGTAAACAAAACAATACAGCTCACCTTTAAATATGTTCTAACGTATCTGAGGGCAGATAAACGACATCCACTCGCCCTTCATTACTTCCAGCGGGTTCCTTCTATTTGGCAGAATCTTGAAACTCCGATTTTTATTTGGCATAACTCACATGGCATAATCTTATTTAATCGAATATTTTTAAGGCATAAAAATTATTTAGCATAACTTTTGTTTGGCAGAATATTTACGTGTCCGAATTTACAATGGCATACTTTTATCTTGGCAGAATTTTGTTTCGCATAATTACCTTTGCCATAATTAATATTATGCATAATTTTGTTTAGCATAACATTTATTTAGAGATACGATTATTTGGTATGGGTGCATATTTGAACATCAAAAATTAAAATAGATGTATCTTCTTGTAAAAATTAGTGTTCAAAACATCAAAAACTTATAATATATACGTGTCATAAAAAGTCAATACGTTGTGCTGCAAAATTTTGTGACAGAAACGAATCGCTGTGAAACCGACTTTACGCAGTCTTGTCTGCCCTACCCCTAGAGTGTAATTTAAACCCGCGTAGGCGCGGAGGGGTAGGGCGGCCCGCGAGTTGAGGAGCAGGTGGTTTGAAGGCCCGCCACCGCGGCTGAGGCTGGCCGGCGAAGCCGGCCAGCAAGCCGAAGCTGCGGCGGTGAGCGTTAAAACCATCTGTGACGATAAGCTCGCGTGGCGCCGCCCAAACCCCGCAGCGCCGGAGCCGTGACAGAAACTGCTTGCATGCTGCATGCCTGCTGCATGTTGCATGCCTGCTTGCATGCTGCATGCATGCTGCATGTTGCATGCCTGCTTGCATGCTACATGCATGCTGCATGTTGCATGCCTGCTTGCATGTTGTATGCCTGTTTGCATGCTACATGCATCCAAGCCGACAATATTTTTGTAATTAGCATTTAGGTTAGGGTAGGTTTTTAATGACTATCGATATAAAATGTATGCCAAAAGATTCTGACTGTGAATTTTCTGCGATATGATGGTTCTGCTTTTTAATTATCTATACATATAATAAATCTGTAGAAGGGTCAATTCTGTACATTGAAAATATTGAAAAAATAAATAGCGGGGGGTGTTGCTCGATCGATACCAAACCCAAATATGTGATTAAAAAATTTTTTGTCTGTCTGTCTGTCTGTCTGTATATGCAGGCATCACGTGAAAACTAACGGTTCGATTTCGATGAAACTTGGTATAATTATACCTTATTATCCTGGGCATAAAATAGGATACTTTTTATCCTGGAAAAATACGTAGAAAAAAAAATCTTATTTTTCGGTTTTATTCATAGACGTTGTTCTGTAGAACCGCGAACACACGTTGCATTACCCGTAGTGGATAATTTTCCATTTCAATTTAAGAGAATACAGTTTCCTGTAGCTTTGTGTTACGCCATGACAATAAATAAGGCTCAAGGTCAGACCCTAGGAGTTGCTGGCGTAGATCTTACCGCGAGTTGTTTTTCACACGGGCAACTTTACGTAGCTCTTTCCCGTGTGAGCAGTCCAAGAAATCTTCATGTTCATATTCCGGACGAGCTCACTAACAATGTTGTGTATGCTGAAGCTCTCAATTAACTTTCTGTCGCATTGTCACGATCACTTTTTTATTATTGCAAACTTTTCGTCACTGTCAGTAATTTACTGCTACATGCTACTTATCAAGGTCGGAATTACTATGGAAAAAATACTTACTACAGAACGCGAGCTCAACAGCAGTAGCTCAATGGAGGGATCTCCTTAATTATTATAGGCTTAGCTGTATTTGGGTCCAATAGATATTTATAAGATGTCATTGTCAGAGTTACTCAAAATGGAGAAATAAACCATCCAACGCGAAGACCGACATCCGCGCGGACGGAGTCGCGGGCGGAAGCTAGTTATGGATATAAACATTATGCCTAAAGATGATTCTGACTAACAAAATTATGAGTTTTGAACGTATGACAACTGAGTGTATGCGAAATGATTTTCTGCGAAATGAAGTTTATGCTATCCGTTGTTATGCAAAACAATATTATGACGTAAAAAGTTCTGCTATAAAAGGTAGACCCACTTCCAGCACGTTTTCTACCATCCAAATGGCTGCCGGGCTCATGCACCGGGCCCTGGTTTCCCTCACTTGCAGCACACGGAGGGCTTCGCTGACGGCTGCTTGGCTCGATTATTAAAGTCACTCCACGTCACTGGTAGCTACACGCTACGTTCTTCGTATGCGTGAATTTTTAGCAAAACAAATCAGCTGTCATGCACTGTTACTGTTATGTTTACGCGGCAGGCGCGTCACTAGGCAAAGGTATTTCTGCATGCAGATTACAGCCTATGCCGAAAACAACATGCAGCATGATCGCGCATCCGTACCTGCTTTGTCTGGGTCGAACTTGGACAGATCCACACGATTATTGTTTTTGGTGTTTGAATGTTTGCACTTTGTGATTCAAATTACTGTCACTTCTAGCGTTCTGATTTTTGCGCTTGAACCAACCCGAATCCCACTTCTGATGACGGAGAAGGTATAGTGTCTCGTCATCATCAGCCATATTTTAAATACCGTGGGCGCACTATGGGTAGAGTTGGCTATTGCGCAATAGAATAACCGTTTGCACTTTAAATCAGATTATAGGTTACGAACAATTGAATCACACTCGCTAATCATCACACACTGTAGGTACACGACACATCCAGATACGCAGCGAGATCGTTACCGGGCTGGCTAACCAAATTGACCTCCGTTGACTGTCCCTCAAGGAACCTCTCTCTTCTAGCGGAGTTCTCACTGCTCCTCTTTTCCAATTTCCATCATAAAACTCCTCCCATCCCGGGAAACTCCGGGGAAGCATGTGTGTCTCATTTTTGTCGTTCTGTAATCTGACTTTTCTCAGTTCCCTCCAAAACCAGTCTTGTCAAACTAATTAATACCAAAACCAGTGTTGCCAGCCCAGTCGCGAGCTCACTCAAGCGATTCGCTTCGTATCCGAATGAGGCGATTTCCGAAGTAAGCTCTATTGCTTAAACCAACTTAAACGTCAAAACCGAGTGACATCGGTCATCGTGTTCTGACAGCTCGAAACTTCGAAAACAAACAGCGCCAACGGCTTCACGCGCCGACACATATATTAAATTATTATTACACATTACAGATTTTATTATTTATCTACCCACAATATTCAAATATAAAATTAACATAAAGCTTAGTTTATAAGTTACAATAGGCATTCTAAATTTAAATTATGGAAGTACAGGCCTACAGGTTGTCTGTGTGGTGCCGGACTTTAAGAATAACACCACCCCTTACTTCCCGTGGGTGTCGTAAAAGGCGACTAAGGGTCGTACCGGAGAATGGGCAGCAGCGTTCTCTATGCATTCTACCATCATACCATACTGCGATCGCCAACCCGCCTGCCAAGCGTGGCGATTATGGCAAACCCCCCCAAAATTGGGGGAGGCCTATGTCCAGCAGTGGACGTCTATCGGCTGAAATGATGATGATGATGATGACAGGCCTACATAAAAGTATGATTAGGAAAGTAAGTAGATGTATCTACCTTTTACAGATAGAACGCCAGCAATATTCTTCCATGCTTGATCTTTTTTTATTGTGTCGCTATACTTTGCATCACCAGGATCGTAAAGAAACGGGTATCTTCGTACTTCCTCTATTAGTTTTTCTTTATTATGATAGAGCCGTAGCAAAGCGTATCCACTGTCTTAAATCTGATTCGAGACTGGAGGGAGCAATGCAGTGCAGCGAGGCGCGAGAGGCGACGGTGGTGCGCCGGCGACGTGCGACGACGCAATGACGTTTCGCTGCCGACTCGGAGTCGGCGCGTAATAAGCATGCCGTCGGCGCGCTGTGCGCACAAGGTCCGCTCGCTTGCAGCACGCGGGCTGCGAGTCGAGTTGTGTGGTAGCGGCAAGCGCGCTGACTGCCCGCCGTTGGCTTTTTCATATTGACATTATGAAATATATTATACTACACACGATTTAATGCTCTAAATTGAATGACAAGTTAATTGCTGGTTTGGAGCGGTGCTGTTGCGGTGCCGGTATAATGTGCCATGACCTCTATTCCGCGACTGTCATACTGAACTTCGAAGTTCAAAATACCGATGTACTGTATTCATAAAGTTTAAAATTACGAATTACGTGAGTTAGAAGGTACGCTATAACGAATTACTTGATTTAGAATGTTCATGATCGCGATGTACGGAACTTCGAAAGTTTGTTATGACGAATTACTTCATTGAGAATGTTCATCATCGCGATGTACGGAACTTCGAAAGTTTGCTATGACGAATTACTCAATTTCGAATGATCATTATCGAGAACCAAAATGTAGGCACTGTATTTATGCACAATAGCAATTTATAATTTCGTAATTATTTATTTTTCGAATCCATTATTCAATTTTGTTATGCATATTAGTAATACACATCAATTACTAACAAGAAAAATAGTGTCTAATTACGAAATTGAAAAATGATCATTCGAAATTGAGTAATTCGTCATGGCAAGCTTCCGAAGTTCCGTACATCGCGATGATGAACATTCTCAATGAAGTAATTCGTCATAACAAACTTTCGAAGTTCCGTACATCGCGATCATGAACATTCTAAATCAAGTAATTCGTTATAGCGTACCTTCTAACTCACGTAATTCGTAATTTTAAACTTTATGAATACAGTACATCGGTATTTTGAACTTCGAAGTTCAGTATGACAGTCCTATTCCGCGCTACTATTTTGATTTTAAACAGCAGGTCTCGAATTTATTGTCAAGTAATTATTTTTTTGAATTCGGATTATTTTATGCTTATTTTTCTATGCTGATATTTTTATTTTATTCTATGAATGATATAGATTAACGAGTTTAAGGGAACGCCCTCTGTTATTTAACATACTGTATATAAATTGTTAAGGGGGCCTGGTGGCCTGACTTATAGGTTTTGTAAAAAACTTAGTTTAGGCGCCAGCCTTCCACAAATTAAGTAAAAAACTAGTATCTAAACTAATATAACTTTAAGCTGTAATTTGTGGTAAGAAAATAAAATCTATTCTATTCTTTTCTATATTTTGCTACTTACTGATAGAATACTCTACACGAAAGCTTATTTTATCTACGGAAACAATAGACCAAAACATTAATCAAAAAATTACTTACCGAGCGCGAAAACACGTTCGTGCCTGTCACTTCACTCTCACAGATGCGAATTTCGCATCAATAAAACAATATTCCTCTGCCGGGGTTTGAACTTACGACACGAAGTTTAAGTCGGGTGCTTTCACCGACCGGCTATAAGATACGTTGAAATATTGAAACTCATTCAATTATGATTACTATACATTGGTATATTAGTTATTGGTAAATGTGGGTATATCATACGCACACAGACAGTTTAGCGTTTGCTATTCGTACACAACTAACCGACTCATAAATTTACGCACACGTCAGTGATCATTTATTGAGCGGCAAGCCTTCAAGATGGACGTGGAGGTTATAGCTGCAGCAACCATTAATTTAATTTCCGTATACAATCATTTTATCAATGTAGTTGAACGAAATGTTGTGGAAAAAAATGGAAGAAGAGAAGATGGTGGTGTTTGAGCATTCATCGTAATAGAACAAAGTAAATACCTATACCTATACAATTTAATAGGTGATCTTATTGTCTAGTTAGAGGTATCTAGGTATTTACTCACTTTAAATATTTTTTTCAGACATACAATGGATAATCAGCTCGCTGAGCTATTGGCGGAACCTTCTGGGGAATTTGAAAACTTTGTTCGCATGTCGCTAAGCGATTTCAATTATTTAGTTGAAAAAATATCCCCATTAGTTGCAAAACAAGACACTACTTGGAGGGATTCTATACCAGTTAAAATCCGTCTTGCTATAACATTACATTTTTGGCTACTGGTGATAGATAAAGAAGCTTGCATTATACGTTTAAAGTTTCAAGCCAAATTATATCTCGAATAATTCCTGAAGTATGCCAAGCACTGATCAAATTTTTGAAGAATATGGTTAAGGTAAGTAAAACATAAATAACATTTATTATTCATTTATTTTTAATTAATCAAACTGTTTGTTTTATTAGCATCCAAAAATGCTTTATATAAAACATCCTGCGACTGAGCATTTTGTGTCGACATATTCCCATTGTCTGGAAGTGAAGAGACAACCGAATAAACGTGTTGTGACATATTTCCCTGATTCTGCATCCGTTGAGGAGATTCATGTGAAGGAGAAGTGAACATGCTCGCCGACGAGTAGGGCCGATATATGGCATTTTCTGGGATAAACGAAGAATTACTACCATTGCTTTGAACAGATCTTGGATTGCTATCCATCAGCTGTTCAGAATACAACTTCTGTGAAGTTGAAGGGCGATTAGTGCTTATAATAATTTGTGATGGTGAGCTAACATAACGATGTCTAGTCAATGAGCGCTTTTTCTTTATTATTAATTAAACCATCTACTTCATGCCTAAGTTCTAATCTGTCGATGTCGCTAAATTCTCTCAGCGCTTTGGCCAGAAGTCTATCATAGTACGTCGTTAGACAGCTAACCGAACGCGCGCGTGCATATTGTTTCTATCACTCATTGAAGGAACACGAACTGCGTTTCTCAAACTTTTATTCAAGCTACTCACGATGTTTACGTGTAAGGGTTGTGAGGTTGAAGCTAGAGATGGCGTGACATGCACCCTATGTGACGGGCAGTTTGACTTCCCCTGCGCAGGAATAACAGAAGTTGGTTGGAGAAAGCTCGGGGACCGCAAAGCAACATGGAAATGTGCTAGCTGCAAATCATCAGCGGCAGCCAGTCCCCGCATCGGTTCTCTCAAGGCGTCTACTACTGACTCGGAGACTATTTTAGCTGAACTCAAACGGCTCTCAACCCAAATGGAAGCATTGCCAGCGCTGGTTGAAAGCGTAAAAGCAATCCAAACAGAGCTCATGGAAATAAGGGCCATCAGATCTGAATTTTCCGAAGTAAAGTCATCCATGGATACGGTCAATGATGAAATGATGGCCTTGACATGCAAGGTCTCGGCACTAGAGCAGGAAATTGAGGTCTTAAAGAAGACTAAGGAAGGTGTCCTTCTTCTGCAGAGCCGGGTAGAGAAGCTTGAGAATCAACAGAGTGAGAGTGACCAGAGATCTCGGATTAACAACATTGAGATCAAGGGAGTACCGATGTCCAGCGATGAAAATCTATTTTAATTAGTAGCCAAGATCGGGGATGTCATTGGCTGTCATATTCCGAAAGAACAAATTAATTATGTGGCAAGGGTGCCGATGCGCAACGACAAGCAAAATAAAAACATAATCTGCTCGGTGCACAACAGCTACCTGAAGAATGATTTTGTAACAGCCGCTAAAAAGCACAAGACCCTGAATGCTGGTGACCTGGGACTGCGTGGCGAAAATAGGATCTATGTTAACGACCACCTAACATTCGAAAACAAAATCCTTCTGAATAAGACCAAGGCCAGAGCCAAAGAACGTGGTTTTGAACATTTTTGGGTCAGGGGATGCAAAATTATGCTTCGCAAAAACACCGCGTCTCCAAAACTGCACATCAAATCTGAACAGGATTTAAAGAAGTTTTTATACTAGCGTTACCTATTCAACATTCTGGCAAGTTGTTTATCTATTGCATCGGCTCATTAAGATTGAGAAACACATGTACTGGTTTTTTCTACGCATTCCATTCTCGCCGACCCTTTGTTCGCTTATCGCTCGGTGTTAATTGCTCCGTATTATTTTTGCACTACGATTTTAATTGCTATCGTCCTACACCTAATGATCCATTTAGCTTGTTAATATATAAATACCGAGTATTTTGTGACCATATTTTTTATTATGGCGCCGTTTGTTGCAGTATGCTAATTGTACTTAATGTAAATGTCGTTTAAGTCCTATCTTACTTATTCACAGAAATTCACCGTACTTCTAGAAATATTATAAGTTTCCGCGTATTGAATGTACCCTACACTTCTGCTATTCATGTTGTGCTTACGTTTTCGATCATTTTTGATGGCGTCCCTTAGTGTTTATTATCAAAATGTGAGGGGATTACGAACTAAAACAGGAGTTTTCTTTAGAAATGTAGGTATTAATAGCTTTGATGTTATTTGTTTGACGGAGACATGGTTAATTGACGGGATATCTGATTCTGAATTGTTTGACGACAGATATCTCGTATGGAGACGGGACCGTGACTATGCGAACACTAATCAAGTTATGGGAGGAGGTGTCTTAATCGCGGTTAGACGTGAACTTGTGGCGGATGCTCGCAGGGAATGGTGCTCGAGTGCTGAGGACTTGTGGGTTACACTGACATTAGTGCGAAAGAAACCAAGAATATCTTATAAAATGCACATTTGTGTAACTTACATCTGTGGCCAGAATCTAGGCAACTCTTTAGAAGTCCAGCTTGGTAATTTCTCTGATAACTTATCGGATATTGTCCTTCAGCATTCTGCTGATAAGTTTGTTATTCTGGGTGATTTTAATCAACCGAACATTAAGTGGCACCCGTCTGCCGACGGGTATACTTTACGCCCCACTAACCTGAAGGGCGTTGTCCAAACAAACCTCATTGATAACTTCAATATCTGTAACCTTTCACAGTATAACTGTCACTCAAACGACAATGATAGGATTTTGGACCTAGCGCTATCCAATGACCAAGTTGCTGTCGCTTGGTGTGGTGATCCACTTGTACCTCAGGACTCGCATCATAAAGCATTATGTGTTACCGCCGACTTTGTTCAATTGCATAGTCTTCCCGTTCGTCCCCACGTAAAATTCTTGTATCACTTGGGTGACTATGATGCAATATGTGACGAACTTAATCTGGTGGATTGGCAGAGTGACTTAAACTGTCGGCCGCTGGAAGACGCCCTCACTTACTTTTACACTGTTATTGATAGGCTACGTAATACCTTCATACCAACTAAAACAGTAGTTTCCCAATCGAAATATCCGCCCTGGTACAGAAGCCCGCTGATCAAAATAATTAAAGAAAAAGCTAAATATCATTCTAAATTTAAAAAATACGGAAATTTGTCAGATTTTGAATCTTTTGCTTTATTGAGAGAACGGGTGAAAGATCTAGAAAAGGTTATGTTTGAAGATTACATAACAAAAATAGAATCAGACATAATTAAGAATCCTCGGGCCTTTTGGCGTTTTGTTAAAGCTAGGAAACATTCAACCTCGTATCCCTCAGTTCTACACTTTGGGCAGCTGTCTTCCAGCGACGGTGACGTAATCTGCAACATGTTTGGCGACTATTTTCATTCTAATTTTCTTTTAGGCACTGGTGCTGGCTATGATGTTATTTCACATGACGTGGATCATAGCAGTGCGACACAGTGCACATCTGATATCAGTTCTGTGGAAATATGTGAGGATGAGGTTCACAGGCTGCTAAAACAAATTGACTTGAATAAGTCAGCAGGCCCAGACAACATTCCACCGGTTTTCATCGCGAAATGCACCAAAAGCCTTGCTGTCCCGCTCTCGATACTATTCAAAAGATCACTTGCCACGGGTGTGGTACCCACGATCTGGAAGTCGGCATATATAACACCTATACACAAAAAGGGGTCAAAGACTTCCGTCGAGAACTATAGACCGATCTCCAAATTGTGTGTGTTTGCAAAAATTCTGGAAAAGATTGTCTATAAACAAGTTTATTCGGCTGTGAATCAAAGTCTCTGCGATCATCAGCACGGTTTCTCAAGAGGTCGGTCTACCGCGACCAACTTAGTTACTTGTAGTGATTTTCTATCAGAGTCCATGTCCCTTCGGTCCCAGGTTGACGTCATATATACCGATTTCAGCAAATGTTTCGATCGAATTGACAATGTAATCTTAATGCGTAAACTTTTATCCATGGGTATCAGGGGTAATCTATTCAGGTGGTTCGCGTCGTATGTTGAGGGCAGATGTCAGACTGTGGTGCTGAACGGTTACTCATCTAGAGCTATGCGCATTCCCTCGGGAGTTCCTCAGGGGTCGTTATTGGGGCCCCTGTTATTTAATATTTTTATTAATGACGTGACTTCATGTTTTCGGCACTCTAAAATATTGCTTTATGCCGATGACATCAAGATCATGAGTCAGGTTGCCTCCCATGCAGATGCTCTCTTACTGCAGGAGGACCTTGACAACTTTCAATCCTACTGCAGTATCAATAAGTTGGACTTAAACGTCTCCAAATGCTATGTGTGCTCTTTCACTCGCAAACCTCACCCTTTCTATTTTCCTTACAAACTCTTAGATACCCCAATAACCAGAGTCAATTCTATCAAAGACCTCGGGATTACTTTCGACTCAAAGCTTATTTTCGACAGTCACATTAATAATATTGTCAGCAAAGCATCGAAAGCACTAGGTTTTATTTGCAGGGTCTCGTCTGATTTTAGAAGTATAAAAACTTTTAAGATACTATATTGCTCCTTTGTTCGTACTCACCTCGAGTATGCCTCTCTAGTTTGGAATCCCAACTACAATACTTATATCGATCGTATAGAGGGCATACAAAGAAAATTCCTTAGGTACATTCAATTTCGTTCCAAAACATACCTACCTAATTACAACGTGCGGTGTAAAAAATTTCATGTTCTTCCACTTTACGAAAGAAGAAAAATTTCCGATTTAGCATTTTTACTCAAAATTGCAAACGGATCCAACGACATCCCTGAGCTGCTGAGCAAAATTGGGCTGCGCGTATGTTCTTCATTGTTGCGTAAACCTCGTTTGTTGCACATACCAACAACAAGAACAACTTATAGACAAAACTCCTACATGATAAGGGCGAGCCGTATGTATAATGAAACCTGCCAGGAAGTCGACATAGATCTTTTTAATACTAGTGTTCCTAAATTAAAGAAGGCTCTTTGCAATCACTTCTTCGACAAAATAACATAGCCCTTGCATTATATACGAATATACAGTCTATTAAAGTAACACTGTCTGCTACCTAGTACATAGTTAATTGATATTTTATGTGTGAAAACTTGTAATTGGCCTTCATCATGTTAAAACTAAGTAACTATTGTGTCGGATTAGCTGTAAGTTTTCCAAAAATAATAAAATAAAATAAAATAGAGATCACAATCGCCCGCTTCAACTTTCACACCTCTATTCTTTTGACTGTTAATACGTCATTAAGGGTAGATAGCGTTGATTTAATTTGTGCATTGGTTTCCGCGAGTTCCGGTAGTTTTGTACTGCGCCGTTTTTGAACTGGGATAGATACAGTACTTGATTCCTGCCCCTGTGGTGACCGCTGCATGTCCGGCATGTCCGGAATTTCATTAGCACCTTCTTCGTCTATCTGAAAACCAATAAAACATAGCATTAAAATACTTATCTGATTCAGTTTTTTATTGTTTTAGTTACCAAGTACAGCAGAAGAATGGCTTGACAAGGCAAACAAATTTAGATTCCCTCACTGCCTAGGGGCTCTAGACGGAAAACACATAAATATAATACCACCTGCTCACAGTGCATCTGACTATTTTAATTACAAAGGTGGTTTCAGCATTGTTCTCCTAGCTTTAGTAGACGACGATTACTGTTTCATGTTTGCTGAAGTAGGCGCCAAAGGACGGATCAGTTACGGCGGAGTATTTAATAGCAGTGTGTTATTGGAAAAAATGAATGGCACTATTAATTTCCCCTCACCTAGCCCACTTCCAGGCAGTAATATTGATATCCCCTATGTATTTTTGGGTGATGGAGCGTTCCCTCTAAGTACGAATTTAATGAAACCTTTTCCTGGTCACCATGCAATTGGTACTCCGGAAAGATTGTTTAATCAAGAACTTTCTCGTTCTCGAGTAGTCGTCGAAAATACTTTCGGTATTCTGGCCAGTAAGTTTAGAGTTTTTAAAAAACCTATGCAATTGTGGGATGTTAAGGCTTCTATTATTACCATTACAAGCGTTGTATTGCATAATTTCTTAAGAAAAAGTGCAACGTCTAGGGAACGGTACAATGCTCCAGGTACCACTGATTCGTACATAAATGGTCAGCTTGTCGCTCCAGGTTCTTGGAGACAAAATAATGGTAGCGTATTCACATCGCTACAATCAACACCTCGAAGAGCTACAAATAACGCTATCCAAATAAGAGACTGCTTCATGACTTTTTTTAATAATTCTGCTACTTAAAGTTTTCGTTTTACTTCAGAAAACTTTTATAACTTACAGGTATATACTTATAAATATTTCAAATAAACAATGTAGGTACGAATTGTATTGAGATTAATAAATAATATGTACTGTTTATTTTTTGTTTTACTTACATCGACTTTGTCTGCCGTAACAAGTATCGGCTTGCACTCATACACGTCGATCAAAAAGGCCGCCAAAGGATCATAAAAGACCCATATAGGTTTAAACACCTCGTCTTCACCGGCACCAGATTTGAGAGAGGCGACAACTTTTTTATGATTGAGCCGGAATGCTGCTTGCAAAGTTTCCTTTTTCCTTTTAAGTTCGGAAACTGGTACAAGCATTTCACAGCAATGCGAGCCCATGCATCATTCACCTGTAAAAACATAATGGATTTCATAATTTATATTATCTAAACCTTGGTAGGTACGTCGCGAAAGCACTAGAAGTCACTTGTCAATAAATTGTACTATGTTGCAAACTTCATAATAACGATAAATAAATATCTAAGTACCTACCTTATTTTTATCTTTGTGATATTTATGTTTAAGATTCCATATTACTGGGTGGTTCTGATACAGTTCTATGAACTTGAATGTCTCTTCATTTGACTACCCAGTAGCCATTGTTTTGCACTTGCACTAACTTGTATTTAAAAACAACAAAACGACGCGACGTACGCACGGCTCGCTGTCCTCCGGTGAATGAATGATCGGCGATCGTGTAGGCACGCGCATCCAACTACAAGCGATTCCCTTTGATGCGTGCCCGAAAAACCGACAAGTCACCGATCGCCGCGATCATGACGACGATTAAGGACAATGATGGGCGACTACAGGCAAGTAGCCCTTCTACACGATCGTGCTCGCGTGTAATCAATCGCCCATCATGGCCCATTGTGTAGAGGAGGCATAAGAGGTTATATTTTTTGTTCTCATTGCGCTTGTGCGTAAATTGAAGTCATTTGATCGACGAACTTCAACCGTCCAACCACTTGCGTTCCAGAATAGTCCAGTCGGAGACAGTGCGGGCGATGCGGCAGCGCCACTTGTACAATGGGAACAAACTTGTTGTCGTCCCTGTCACACAAGTACTTCTCGCTTGCCCACAGGGACCGGGCGGTGGTTATGACGCGTTTGTCGCCAATATAGTTGTAGTTTTGCGTGCCTTATATTAATACCTCCAGCACAGCAAGTTGTATTCCGTGAGCAAAACACAACTGATGGTGGCCATCAAAATTTTTGCCCATTTTAATCACAACACTGACTCCGTTTGTTGTGAATGCAAATTATATCTTCAAAGGAGAAGGGAATGTCTCCATATATTCCTGGGCCCAGGTGTTAACTGAATCAAACTAGCCTTATTTGTAAGAGGATATAATAACAAGGCTTCGCTGAAAATTTGGTGAAATTTGGCTATCCAGGAACGAAGTTATATGAGTTATAGTAAAAGTGAGGTTATATTATAACATTGTAGTTTTTTATGTTATTTACGAAATACTTTGAATGGCTTCGGTTGTGTAATGGTTTTATGTATGGAGCGTGTGACGTGTCGAAGATCTGACACGTTTGGCTCTCCCGCGCCCTGGACAGTCTCTACAGTCGAAGACAAGTTTCTACATCCAATAACAGGATATTGGATGGAACCTAGAAGCAGTAGGCACCAACCTTTTAAAAACTAAAAAAGGGAGTAGAGGAAATAAAATAAAACACCAATATATGTATAAAACATGCATTATTCATCTTCAATAATTATGAGAATATCATCTAAAAATTGTGCAGGAGGTACTATATTTTCTTGGTATCTTGCCCAACTGAGATACCATATAATGCACATTACATGGGCACAGCAGCCTACAGTCCTTCTACCTACAATACAATTACAATAATATGATAATATTGAATCTCGTCCTCTTCGACAGCTGTCAACTAAAATATAAACAAAATATGTTTTGCGACTTATATGGCGGGATTGTATACGACCTCGCAATAGCCAAGTAGTATTTGAAGCAGACAGCTGTCGAAGAAGGCTGCTGCTTACCTCCCTGCACACTTCTATTACAAATCCATCATTTCCCCGCACATGTTCCCCAAAATAGGACCGTGCCTGCTTTAATTGATAAGTACCTAAGGATACAAGAATTAATTCATCGTATGACAACTGGGGAAAATCATTTAAATTATCATTTTGAACAGTTATTGGTTCAAAATCAGCCCTTCGTCTATTATATTGATTGTTAACAATAAAATCACCTAATACGTTATGTCTATTCATATTCATATTAATCTGATTAATAATAGCCCCACTGTCTATTCTATCGGTTATGGGAGGGTGAAACCTATTTATGAGGGCAGCAGCCACCTTAAAATCTTTTATTAAACTTCTTGAGGCTGTATTAAAGTAACATTGCCTAAATAATTTGAAATCTCTTTTAAACCTGCCATTTACAACCTCTACGACCCAACGGCAAATGGTGACTGCTCTAGATTTGTTCGCGTCAAGTGTTGACAGCTGTGTTTCACCCTGCGCCAAGGTAGCAGGCACGTATGTCCTATATCCACATTGGTTTAATAATGGTAATGAATCTCGGAAACCCCTATCCAGTATAAATACATCACCATCTTGGAAAAATTCCCGGAGTGGGTTTCCACTTAAAAATTCATGTCTCATTATATCCGAGTCTGACGTGGTGGCTGGATAGGGGCCCAAAACATCAATAATATGGCCATCTGTGCACACCATTAAAAAATATACTGATATTTTTGTATCCTTATAAACTTTTGAATTACTTTGTAATGCCTCGGGGGTCTTCAAATACAAAATAATTACACGATTCGCCCCGAATTTTTGTAAAATTAGATCCCAAAATAACAGTGAAATTGCTTCTTTGTTTGGACATCCTAATTAAATTTCCCTGAATTCGGTTTTAAAATCGAAACAGACGTTCTTGGAAATAATATGCAATTGCATGGCACGGGTTAGGTTTCTGTATTTATGCAAACTGTATGTTTTTTTTTGATATAAATAATTAGAACTTTTTTCAATATAACAGTATGTTCCATCAAATATAGCGATGGGCCTTGTATCTCCTTCAAATAAAGCACTAGGTATGTCTAAGTTTCTTTCTTTTATGAGTTCCCTAGTGATGTGTTCTAAACCTAAGTGTCGAGGCACAAAATGTTCTGTTAATATCTCACGGGCTTGACACAGCCACTTGGTTAGAGTTTTCTTTGATGTTTTAAATAATGTTGCCAATCTTTCATTTGAGTCCCCACTTCTTAATTTCATAAGATAGGCTGCTAAAACTGAAGAACTGTTGCGAATTTCTATCAACTGCGGCACCTCATCAAATATTTGACGTAACTGAACTTTAGTTAGCCCAACCCAGGTATGCACTACATGGTCTTCCATATTATCAATATTTCCAAAATTCAAAAAGCTTTCCTTAGGCGACTCTTTTAATGTCATCATATCTTGGATATGCCTGGCAGTAAATGTTTGTAAATAATTACTCCTTAAACTATCAAGGAAGTCCCATGCCTCAATGACTAAATGTATATCACAAAGTCGATTATTTTGTGGCACATAATATTTATGTTCATTAAGTAGCATTTTTCTTGTTGCTAGAGGAACTCTATATCGCTCAGTTCTCTGGCAACCTTCTATGAAGCACCGTCACTCTGATTCAATTGCCCGCATGTAATCTGGCAATACAATTGTTGGTTCAGGGTGCTGCAATCCTGGTTCGACAATTGGGGTACCTGGTGATTGTAGTTGCACTGAGGGTTCATGTACATCATCATTCCCTTGATTTGGTTGAACGGAAACATTCGCAGGTTCATATAGACTGTTGTCATGATTTCCATCCAATTGTCCAACAGAAACACCAACTGATGATTGGGCTGGCGGTGGGTTACTTTGTGAGGAAGTTGAGGGACCTGTTCTCATATGAACAGCAGCTCTGTCTGCTAAAATCCAACAGGAGTGGCATATACGATCCGCCTCACCCACCTATAAAAAAAGTAAAATTAAATCCACAATTATACTATAATAATATAGTAATATTGTATGTACTAATCAGATCAGATAAATACTTTTTGTTTATTCATATTCTATAATGCACATACACTAATAATAACAACATTGACATTGGAATTTAATGCAAATGCGAGCTTAACTCGGAACTGAGTTTTCTAATAGAAAACCTTCGAATGATTTGATTTCATACATTAATATGATAATATAGTGAAAATCATTACATTTATTGTAATAATAATGTGAAATTAAATGTATTTGCAATAATAAAAATAATAGTAATCTATATTTTTTTTAACTGTTCCATATAAAACTTTAGATTAATTTTTTAGTTCTATAAGGCTTTCATTTTTATTTACTTAGTGTATTTATAATGATAGATAAGTATTTTTTTAGTATGTAAAGTGCTAGTTTAAAATTATGTTAGTTATGTAAATAAATCTTTTATTATTCTAATACAGCTTGAGTAAATTAAGATATATTATTGAAGTAATTTACCGTTTGTGGCAGAATCCACTCCCTAATCACATTATATATCGCAGATTCACGAGCAGAATCATGACGAAGAAGGTGGCTGAACCGCTGTGTTAACAGTGAACGGCCGCAGCGGACACAAACACTGGAATGGCCAACTTGGGTTGGTGCATCGATCGCACGTCTCCCAAGAACCACATCTTGGGCCAAGTCCCAACACGCTTGGCATACATAGTTCTCACTGGTTACCTGAAATAAGATAACTATTTAAATCTTGTTCAACCATAAACAAGCTTCATTACAAAATCCTAGTGCATGTTCAACCGAATCTCTATGTCCCAGCCGAGACCGAAATGGTCTTATCAGGACTCGAGGGTTACCTTACATCTTTTTTATGAGTGAAACGGTCAAACAGCACATTCCATAGATTGAATGTCTATTTAAAACTAATTGGCTAATTTGGCTATTAAATAAGTATTGATTTAATATATTATGCTGTCCAATAAAAAGACAACCGACAGACATGACGCCAACATGGCTTGTTAGGCTATAAGCACGATTTGAATAGGTAAAAAAATGGGTAAAAACTTACAGGCTGAGATGCACGCCACTGACGAATAACTAATAAAATCGCCTCATCTTCCAAGACTCTTCTACCAATAGAGTTACTGCGACCAGTCGCAATCGTACAATTTACACAGCGATCCATGTCGTCAATATCCAATCGATAGGCGTAAACAGTTATCCAAAATAGAGAGCCAGGTAATTCAGAGTAGCAAGATCCGTCAAATAGTCCGTTATAATGTGCAAAGCCGAGGTCGTGGGGTTAAACAATAAAACAAGGAAAATACGTGCGCACTCAGAACGAAAGAAAACGAACGAGTGCATCTGTCAGTCAGTGGCTGACGGATGTCAAGCACAAATGTTGCCAGAAGAAAAAAATTCACTATGAATCTATTCAATCGATTCCACGAAAACCTGATATGCACTTGTCACTCGATTTTCATACATATTCTCATATTTTACCGATTTATTCATAATCGATTAGTAGTAATTCAGGAATTATTTAATCGATTATTTAGTTTCATTATCTTAATTTAAGTTTTCTCGCTTTCTAGGTAGAAACATGGTACCATACTTTGTGATTTCCTTTAGAAAATATAACGGTTTTTTTAATATACATTTCAACTAGTTAACTGCTGGGCCCAGAAGTCCCCTTCTCCTTTCAAATTAAAGTCGTTTAAATGCTTTTCCAACATTTACAGTTCCAACGTGATCTGACATTGAACCCTTTATCCTTTTTTCAATAATTTGTATCATAGCCAATCTGGCTAAATTTTGTACTTCTGAAGATCTAAGGTATGTTTTCAAAAAATCTTTTTTTGAAAACATACCTTAGATCTTCAGAAGTACAAAATTTGCTCAATGGGATGCCATCTAATGCTGCCATTCTAGTCACTAAAATCTTCGAGGAATAATCATTGGAAAAGTAATCCGTTAGTTTGGTTTTATTCGATGGAGGTTCAAAACTTTTTCTTGCTTGTACTTGAACGGACGATGAAGTACTCGCCCTTTGCGCATCTTGCTCTTGCATCTCGCCAATATATTTAGCACCACCAGGAGTATTCAAATTTTTTTTAAATAGTTTACATTGGACACTTTGCCCATTTTCAGCCCTCAAAAACTGTTCCCATGTAGCTGATTGTGTGCGTTTGTTCAAAAACTCTTTATATACAGTGTTCTTTACTGAAGTCTTGTACTCCTGAAACAATAAAAAAAATATATTTCATAATTTAATACTTAGTTAATACAGGTCGTCCCATGGGAAATTAAAACTTTAAAAAAAATCTATGGTAATAGAAAACTTTTAATGACAGAAATGAATAACGCAATTATGCGGATTTTAGGTTTTAAAAATGATGTTGTCGACATAACGCCCATCTACTCTTACAATCTTTCCATCGCACTCTTCATCGCGAAGAAAACTTTCTTGTCGTCGTACACTTTAGATTTCAAGAAGCCCCACAAAAAGAAATCAAAGGGCGTGAGGTCAGGTGACCTTGGTGGGTACGGGATGGTTTCAAACTTTGAGATTATTTTTGTTCCTAAAATTTGCCTCGCAGTCTCTAAAGACGCCCTTGCCGTGTGAGCTGTCGCGCCATCTTGCTGAAACCAGGTTCTTCTATTGTATCCTGGATGGTTGTACAATGTTGGGTGCAAAAATATTTCAATCATGTTGCAGTAACGTTGAGACTTGAGATGTCACAGTTACTGCGCGACCGTTATTAAATAAAAATATGGCCCAATAATCCCGTTCGTAGACATTCCTCATCACACTTTGGGCTTTGGGCTGTGAAGTTGTTCATGTTTCTCATATGGGTTTCCTGGAGCCCAATATTGCTTCTTCACATAGTCTTGCAAATTAAAACGAGTCTCATCACTAAAAATTATGTTACCAAGTATATATGTTACCGGAAATGTAAGAAACCTAGGAATTTTACACATTTTTTAGGAAATATATTATGCAATTCCGATCCTACTTAGGAAACGTGTAAAATAATATTTCAAAGATTCTTTAATATACACGTTTCCTGTGAAATGTATGTATTTCCTAGGAATCGTATGCAATTGCATACAAAATGCAAGATGATACTAGGAAATATATAAAAAGTAATGCTTTCTGTGACTAAAAAAAATAAAACACGTTTGTAAATTTCTCTAATCATAATAATAATTAAGCATAACGTTCTAAAGCATAAAGGAGAATGCCAAGGTTTATATGTCATAAAAAAGGAAAATTATTATAGAATTTGATAGTATAATTAGTTTTCTATTAGAAGTACACCAAAAAAAGTTATAGCTCTTTAAAGTTGACCCCTGAATACTTCTGATTTTAACAAAAACATGAAATAAACTAATGATTAATTAAATTAATGACTTTTAGCACATTATCCTCGCATCTTATATATATATATATTATAGTAAAAATATATACATAACATACTACACGATTTTAGAATACTTAGGTATAGGAAAAAAACCACATGTATACTTTTTTACAATTTATTATTCTTCAAACAGTACATCATCATATTTAATTAATAATTCATAAAACTGGGCTGGAGGGGTTATATTTGTTTGATGTCTTGCCCAACCGAGGTACCATAATATTGTCATTGTATGTGCACAGCAACCTACGCTTCTTCGCCCAACTATGCAATTACAACAATATTGTTCAATTTCCTCTCTCCCACTTTCATTATTATTAATTATGATATAAACATAATATATTTTTCGACTTATATCTCTACTTTGAATTTTGCCTCTAAGGAGCCAGTGATTTTGGGAGAGTGACAATTCATCCCGTAGGTTGCTAAGATGAGCCTCTCTACACACTTCAATAGTATAGGAACCATTGTGCCGAATATGCTCGCCGTAATAAGACCGTGCTTGTTTTATTAACCGACTTCTTCAAAAGGAGGAGGTTTCTCAATTCGACCGTATATATATATTTTTTTTTTTTTTGGTAAGTACCACAAGCAATTAATATCAAATCTTCCTGTGTAAGTTGAGGGAAGTTACTTATATTTTGTGAATCAACATTTATGTTTGAGAACTGCGCTCTCCTTCTATTATAATTATTATTATTTACAAAATCAGATAAAACATTATTTTGATACATTTTTTGGTTTATTATTTCTAGAATCTGTGCAGCATCAGTTCTGTCTGTATAACGACAATGAAACCAGTTTATCAACGCAGCAGCAATAGAAAAGTCTACCAACAAATGGGAAGATGCTCTATTGAAAAATTCATGGCGTAATATTTTAAATTGTTCTTTAAATATACCATTTACCGTTTTCACTACCCAACGGCACATGGTTACTGCCCTTGATTAATTTGCTGCTAACGTTGATAACTGTGTTTCATTCTCTTCTAATGAAAGTGGCATATGAATATTATAGTTACTATTTTCTGGAACTGATACTGCATCTCTAAAACCCATATCCAGAATAAAAACGTCATTCTCTCAAAAATACTGCCTTAGCGGTAGAGACTCATTTATAAATTCATTTTTCATAATTTCAGCATCTGACGTAGTTGCTGGATAGGGGCCAAGAGCGTCTACAATATACCCATCACAGCACACAAACAAAAATGGTTTCACAAGGTTCCTATACTTATGTAAAGAGTATGTATCCTTTTGATATTTATAATGTGAGCATTTTTGGCAATATATATAAGTGCCATCAACAATGACAATTGGTAATCTCTCCCCATTCGCATTTGTACCTCCAAAAAGACCATTAGGGATTAAAAGATTTCTGTTTGCAATCTCTGCCCTTGTCATATGTCTTATCCCTAAATGCATTGGCACAAAATCTTGTTCAAGCAACTCTCTCACTTTGGACATTAAATTCTCCAAAGTACTGCGAGGCATTCGGAATAAACTTGCAATTCGCTCATTCGGATCTCCATTTCTTAATTTCAATAATAATGCAGCAAGTGCAGTTGACCCTCTATGCATTTGTGATAATCTAGGGACTTCTGCCAACAATGTATGGAATTGTTCTTTATTTATACCGAACCAAAAATGTATTAAATGATCATCCATCATGTCAATATTTTCAAAATCAATTGATGTCTCTTGTTTTAATAAGGACACAAAGTCATATATATATGCCTCTGTGAAGTTATGGTTGACTTTAATTTCATTTAACTGGTGCCCTAGATTACCTCTTAAATGGTAATTGCAGATTCGACAATCTGCTGGTACATAGAATTTAAAATCAGCAAAAAGTCTTATTCTTATAGATAATGGCACTACAAGTCTTTCAGTATGGTTACAACCTGGAAAAAAACAGCGGGCCTGCGTGTCTGACGCTCTCCCATACTGAGACAAAACTATTGTTCGCACTTCTTGAGGGATGGATGGAGAAGATTCAGTTTCAACAGGTTGTGATACTTGCCCAGACGATGTACCCGGAAGATCAACAATGGATTCTTCAGATATTGCTGGTAGAGATGGTACTGAAGATGGTTGCGATTGCACTGAAGATGATGTGAATGGTTCAGTGTAATGTTCAGCCAAATTATCACACCTCTGCCAACAAGGGTGACAAATCCGATCAGATGACCGTAGCTGCAATAAAATATAAAGTATGTTATTATAAAAATAAACCTTATCGGCCTTATTACAAAACAAGATTTATCTTTAGACCCAGGTTTAAACCATCCAGCTATTTTTAAATTTCGAACTATAATCCGACGAAGCTAAAGTTCTTATTACAAAAACTGACGTTAAACCTGAGTCTAAGTTGTCAATATTGCATTAAGAACTTTACGTTTGTCGGAATAAAGTTCAAAATAGAGTAACTGGCTTGAAGGTTTAGACTAGGTCTAAAATTAGATCTCGTTTTGTAATAAGACGGTATATGCCTTATTCTTCAGGGAATACAGGCGTGATGTTATGTTTATAAAAATAGAGCGTAATTAAAAATATTGTTTTAGAGCAAAAATATTTTAGGGCATTTTGATAAAATATTAACATGAATACGTACTGATCGTGGCAAAATCCTCTCTGCAACAACGGCTCTAATACGTGCTTCTCTTTCCGTATCGCTTGATAATGTATGGAACCTTGACCGATACAAAGATCTTCCACAGAGTACGCATACATTCTTATGCCCTACAGTAATATGGGTATGTGATCCTGGTGTTTCAATTGATTGATGTAGTAGCAACCAACAAGCATGACACACAACACTATCCCTTGGTATCTGTAAAAAAAAAAAAAAAAACTTAGATTGATTGTCTTACTAAAACATTTTAACAAAACAAATTATTACATGGGCTAAGTTGATACAGTTTTTATTATTACCTCAATGACTTGTTTTTATTTTGTTTGTAACCCTATAGCAATCGCAATGTAGATGTTATTACAATATTGATGATAGGTATTGAACTTACATCAGTAAGAGCATTTTGATTCTGGATCAGTTGCTGAATTTCTTCATTCTCAGTTTCTAACGAGTATCGTCGCATCCGAAAGGCATTTACTCCACAAATGATGCAGCGAATCATGGTAAGATTCAGATATCCGTGTGAGAAAAGCCAGGTCAACAATTAGGCAGGTTCAGATGTTCAGTTAGGCGAGCCGGGTCAGCGAGTAATACAGGTTCAGGTTCAGTTTCAACAGCCAAGGTAGTCGTAGGTGGTAGAAAAATCGGAGTCCAAAAAACACAGCAATAAACAAAACTAGAAAAAACACTGAAACACTTCGTCGCTCGTGATGACACGCGGGAGAAGTGAAAAGTCAAACTTTTTGACAATGTCAAATACAACTTACAAGTTTTCCGTCAAGTGTTGCCAGTACTATAATAACATTATTAGGAATAAACTATTCTAAACGATATCGATAATCGAAATAAATTCTTTTTAATTATTACATTATTATAAAATATATGTTCAAACATATAAATAAACGCTATTTATTATTATAAGAATTACGAGGCACGACTTATGTAAATAATAAATTCACATAAGTAGTTTCATATTGATATTACTGTAATCGATTTACAAGTGTAATTTCGTATCGATATTATTTTATTTTGGCATTGGCAACATTTCTAATTGAAATTGTAGCTATAAAATGTGTTGATTAATTGAATAACTATTTAAAATTACTTTTCAACGGTGTGGTTCTACAGATTTTATTTATATTGTATAATTCTTACTGTTTTATAGCATGAATTATCATTATTATAGAATGTCTGTCGGACGCTACCACGATTCGAGCCTATAGTTGGCATTGTCATGCATGCTGCATGCATATAATAAAACATGCAGCAAGCATGCTGCATGTTTTATTATATATTAGATATAGGTATATTTCTGTCTGCAGGGTTTAACACTTTCACTGTCCATGCATTACATGTAATGCACTGATGTGTTAGCTCCGTACGTCCGTGCATGACATACAATACACTATTAACCACCAAGAATAGTGTTGTTCACGAGAAACTTGAAAAATCAATCAAATAAAAAAAAAAACAGATAATTCTTTCAACCTGCCAAGTACGTAATCTGGCTCCCTCGGTTGCCATATCTATATGTAAAAAAAAATAAAAGTAAAACTTGATAAATCATATTTTAATCAAACAAAAATAAAAATGGTTTTTCTTACTAAAATTCAACTTAAATAAAAAAAAAATATTTCTTTTAAAGTTTATTAGCGTAGACCCCCCGTCTACGCTAATAAACTTTTCTTGAGACATAATAAGTCACCTCCACTGTCGATACAATAATACTGCATTAAGTGCCACACAATTAACTTTGTATCGTGGCACTATGTCACCTAAATCGTCAATGGCAACAAATGTATGTGCAGGCAAATGCCTGAAAACATTAATCCCTCGTCGTTTAAGTACACCATTGTGTGTTTTGGTAGAAATTTAAAAAACAGTTTTGTCCATATAATTCTTGGTAGACACAGATTGATTAAGTTACATTTTAGATCATGTACCTGAATCAAAAAAAATACTTGATCAACTTGGTAAGCTATATTATAGCTACTCGTAAATAAACACAAAAGTCTTAAATGCCTTACATTGTCCAATAATGAGACTTCATGTTTTTCCAAACTGGCGTCGACGTACGGTTTCAGTAATTGGATGACTTTCGCAAAGCACAAAAAAAGCGTTTTGGGTCGTTTCTTTTACGAAATAAGGACTCTACTATTTTTTTATAATCCATTTTTAAACTATCTTAATCCACAATACAATGGCTCAATTTTCGTAATGGAGATAAAATTTTCATTTATTTCTTCTTTATTCTTTTTTCAATAATCATTATTTTTTTTTATTCTGACATTCCGATTTAATAGTGAAGCTCATTGTGTTCTCAGATTGCTTCCGTAATCAAATTGTGCTTACAGCCCGAGTCAATCAACATCTTAGTTTCTACTCCTCCAATAGTGCAGTCAATTTCGACATCGTCATCAAAGACATACTCGATTTCTTCTTCTTTTTGTACCATCTTGTTTGGAGAATCACGCACTTGTTTTAGTTCACTCTTCTCTTTATCGATTCGACCTTTCTTTCGTTCATGACTATATTCTTTTTCTGTTTTTCTCTTCAAAGTTTGTCTAGTTTTGCAATATTGTCTAAAATGTCCCTTAAGACCACACTTTAGACATTCTTTATCTCTTGCTGGGCATTTGGCATCATATGCAGCATGTCTGGGATTATGTGGTAATCCCAGACATGCTGCATATGATGCCAATTCCATTCTTTGATGCCATTCTTTGGTTTATCAAAATTTCTTTTATATCTACTTACTATTCACTTTATTAACTTCCTCATTTCCATTTGATTTTGTAGGATTTTTAAATTCTTCTAACTGTTTATTTACAACTTCTAGTGTGTTTGCTTCTGTGATTATTTGGTCTAATGTAATTTCATCTCCAATCTGTATTATCTTTTTCCTCAGTTCAGGTAAGTAACATTCTTCCGTTATTTGGTCGATAATGTTTTCATCTCGTTCAGCAAACTGACATTTATCAGCTTGTTTTCTCAGTCTCACAAGGAATTTTTCGAATTTTTCGTCAGGTTCCTGTTTGAGAAGCCTGAATGTATGTCGCAGAATGTTCGAGCACATGTCGGTCCCGACTGACCATATGTCAATAGTTCGAGAAAGTTCTATAAAGTTCTCGCATCGAAATTTCTAGAAGGATCTTGACTACTAGTTCCGCTACTCGATAGTAGATGGCGCTAGTGGTAACTAATGTCACCGTGTACCAGGCATTAATTGTGGCGCGCAACAATACCTAATTTGTTCTTAAATTGTTTTTGATACTAAAATGGGATGATCTTGGTTCAAACTCAAACCATTTATTTCAATTAAACCATTTACAGGCACTTTTGAATTGTCAAGAAGTCGGTCAGTCAGAAAATATGAAGCTAGTTGCCCATTCCAAAGCGTAGGTACCTATGGAGAAGAACGGGCAAGAATCTCCATGGACACTGTTTTAAATTGTATTTTTACAAAAATATTAGTTACATCATTAATGTTGAATTTACAATTATATGTGAGAATGATGTAAAAAAATACGTACGCGTTAAGAGCGTCCAGAGTCCAGCAAATAGTAAGAAGACAACAATCCAAAAATAAAATAATTAAAAATAAGCCGAGGCAGCTGAGTGATGACCAGCCCCAACTGACGGCGCCCGTTCACGAACATGACGCATAGATCAGCACCATTCAGCTCAACCATTTTGAAGGGAGCTAAATGATCCAATACACACGCCACCGTCAGCGAGACATTTGTGTGAGCATGACGTACTATCAGCCGCCATGGCACATTCAAGTCAATGAAAGACATATTACCCGGTAAATGGTAAAGAAGGTATACTTACATAGAACTCACATCTGTGCTATGCAGTTATACAATGCAAAGGAAATTGAGTTTATACAATGCAAAGATAATCTTACAATCTTCAGCAGCTCCAACAGTATTTTCAAGTGTTAATCAATTAGTTGTGGTTGTGGAGCAGGACCAGCATTGAGCCAGGCATTTTTATCAGCGATGTAATCCCCTAACTTATAATATGCCTGACTGCATAGTGTGCGTTTTATACAAGACTTGAATTTTGTCTCATTCAGTTGAAGAATGTGGGGAGGTATTTTATTATAACATTTTAAACAGTACCCCATAAAAGATGAGTCTACTTTAGCCAGTCTGAAACCTGGTTGAACTAATAGGTCCCTATTCCTAGTACTATAATTATGTCTTTCACCTCTTTTACCAAAAAGATGTAAGTTTTTTCTTACATACATGATGTTTTCGTAGATATATTGACAAGGCACCGTCATGATGTTAATTTCCTTAAACAGTTCCCTTAGAAAATCACGCCTGCAGAGGTTATGTATATGGCTCTGATGGCTCTTTTCTGCAGAATAAAAATAGAATCGATGTCTGCAGCCCGTCCCCAAAGCAAAATACCGTAAGACATGATACTATGAAAGTAACTAAAATAGACCAGTCTCGCGGTATCTACATCAGTAAATTGGCGGATTTTTCTGACAGCATAAGCTGCTGAACTTAGCCGTCCTGCAAGAGATGTTAAATGAGGACCCCATTGTAGCCTTGAGTCGAGCGTGATCCCCAGGAAAACCGTTTTATCGACGAATTCTAGTTTCTCTTGATTCAATACTATCTCACAATCACTACTCTTTACATTTGGTAAAGAAAATCTTATGCACTTAGTTTTTTTCCCATTTAATACTAAATTATTAGCAGTGAACCAACTTTGGACCTGCACTAGGGCGTTATTTACGTCGTCATAATTTGTAGCACGTCTATTTACCTTAAAATTAAGGAAGTGTCATCAGCAAATAACACCATTTGTGGTTGATTTTTTAATAAATGGAGTAGATCATTAACATACACTAAAAAGAGGAAAGGACCCAATATCGAGCCTTGTGGCACACCCATTTTTACTGTTAAACCATGTGAATTGACACCATTTATTTGAACTTGCTGTTGTCTGTCATTTAAATAAGAACTAACTAAACTGAGCGCAAGTTTTCCAAGCCCGTAATGCTCAAGTTTCAAAAGCAAGGTTTCGTGATCGACGCAATCAAATGCCTTAGAGAGGTTACAAAAGATTCCTATGGCGTCTTGGGCCTCTTCCCACGCGTTAAAAATGTGTTTTAATAAGGTTACACCGGCGTCGGTCGTACAACGTCCTTTGGTGAAACCATATTGTTGATCGTGAAGGATTTTATTCGTGTTAAAATGGTTGAGCATTTGATTAAGCATTATCTTTTCAAACACCTTACTGAAAACCGGCAACACGGATACGGGTCTATAATTATTGGTGTCTTTACTGTCCCCAGAATTGAAAAGTGGTATTACCTTACTGAATTTCATTAGATCGGGGAAGACTCCTTGATCAACACACGAATTAAATACTAAGGCTAAATAAGGTGCAATAGTCTCAATTATGGAGGCACAGACTTTAATGGACATTCCCCAAAGATCTTCGGTCAATTTGATCTTAATTTGCTTAAAAGCTTTTATTACTGTTACGGGGTTAATATGTGTAAATTGAAATTCAACCGGGCAGGCTGGAACGTTTGCTCTTAATAAATCAATTGATACGTCGGATGAGGAATTTAAGGCTTCCGTCGTTTTTGATGGTATATTAGTAAAGAAATTTACAAACTCCTGAGCTACTTCTAAGTTAGAGCTTACGGCTCCACGTGAAGTCTCCAATGTGTAATCAGTGTTTCGTTTTTTATTTCTACTAGTTTCGTTATTTATAATTTTCCAAACTGTTTTTATTTTATTTTCAGCTGATTTGATTTTATTGCTAATGTACAGGGCTTTGGCTATTTTGCATGTATTTCTAAAAATTTTGGAATATGTAGCAACATACTTGCTGAAAGTTACAGTATTGATGTAAGGCTCAAGGCCATACAGCTCGAACAGTCTTTCCCTACTTATTCTAATACCTCTAGTTGCCCAGTCACTAAATATAAAATTAGGGCAAATGTTTTTTGTTTTCTTTTCAAAAGTTGTATTGAATTGAGTGTACACTACTCAAAAGAAATCCTCGTACAATTTATTTGCATCATCCATATCATGGCCCAGATCATTTAACTTATTATTTAGGGTACTATTGAATCTATTTAGTTTACCAGTCGTTATTGGTCTAAATTGTATTTGCACTTTTTGCAAAGGTGTTTTAAACTTTAAAGATACCGTTTGTCCACTATGATCAGACGGCAGATAATTGACGATGGCTTTATCTAAATAATCACAATCGCAAAAGACATTATCTATACAAGTAGCAGAAGTTGGAGTTATTCTAGTCGGTTCTGTAAAAACATTTGATAAATTGAACGATTTAAAAAGGCTTAATAATCTACTGCTATTAGAATTATTTTCCAAAATATTAATATTAAAATCACCACAAATAATTGCGGCTTTGTTAATGGATGCAAGTTTCGCTAAGACATCTTCCATTATTGACTCAAATACAGAAAAGTTCTGATAATTAGGGGGTCTGTAAACGCACACTACGACATGCTTATTGGCGGACGATATGGGACCACAGGTGGGTGCTATTCGTAAGATGTTAGCATTATGTGAGACGTATGTGGTGGAACATGGACTGACGTATAATATAGCGAAAAGCAAAGTTCTACTTTTCAAGGGTAGATGTAGTGCATCCGTGCCAGTTTGTGTTCCTCCAATTAAATTGTACGGTGAGGAACTGCAGAGAGTGACCAGTTTTAGGTGTTTAGGACACATTGTGACGGATGATTTGTGCGATGACGCGGATCTGGAGTGGGAGCGCAGGGCATTGGCGGTTCGTGGGAACATGATTGCCCGTAGATTCGCACGCTGGTCCATTCCAGTAAAAATCACTTTGTTTAATAAAGCCTCCTCTACACGTCGTTGGATTCGGAGACGGGGTAATTTGCTAGTCTGTGGTAGGTATTTAGCCTCTGCCGACGTCAAATACCTACCACAGACTAGCAAATTACCCCGTCTACACGTCGGCGGAGGCAGTCGCAGATGGCCATCTGCTGATGAATCCAACGACGTGTAGAGGAGGCTAAGGAATACTGTCAATCGTTTTACGCGAGCAGTCTATGGGTGAATCATACCCGTCAGGCGGCTAGTGTCCTGCGCGTTCAATATAACAACATCTTCAGGATGCTGATGCGGCTGCCTCCCTATTGCAGTGCGTCGCTAATGTTTGCAGAAGCTCGAACTGGTGGCTATCAAGCTATAATTCGAAAAAAGGTTGCTTCTTTATTAAGACGAGTGAGAGACAGTAGAAATAGCATCCTCAGGATGATTGCATCCCGCACAGACTGTCCGATCCAAAATAAATGGATGTGTTTATCGACTGGACAATACTGACATAATAATTTTTTTCTTTAATTGTAAAGTATTATGCATGTAAGTATTTTAATTTTAATTGATTGATGGACATAATAATATCTAATATTGGCATTGAGTATTTAATTTAATCTATATAATTATTATGTATCTTCGGTTCTATTGTATTCTAATTGTACGTATCTGCTATTTATTGAATGATTTTACTTTGTTAATTGTTATATTTGTACGCCGACTATCTTAATACTACTATGCTTTATGGATTGCTTCTGAAATAAACGTTTTATTATTATTATTGAGGTTACAGCTTAATTTATTCATTTTCTCAAGGAAAAGAAGATCGAAACTAAACCTCAATCCTACAATCTTACAATCATTAACTTATTACTATTATATTATGGTCAGTGTATCCCCTGAATTCATTTTTTTTTAAATTAATATTTAGTGTGACCTCCGTTATTATCAATACAGTCAAGAAGACGTCGACGCATGGAGGCCAGAATATTACTGCAAATATCTGTGCCACGTAACCTATCCCACAACTCCATGCAATGAGACTTGAGCTGTTCGAGACATCTTTCGTATCGCGCTTCCCATCTTTGCACCATTAAACCCATTGATATAATAAAAACCCTAGATACACAGTCTCGAAGAAAAGTAACGCTCGAAACTGTCGCCGAACACTCACCAATTATACCTACGTAGGTACTTATAGTTATGCTATAAGCATTAGTTTTTGCAAATTCAACCTTACGCGAATTATTTTAAAGTTGTTTTTACAAAGCAGTGTGCGAAAAGCAATAAGATTTTACGACCGACGTTGGTCAGTAGGACAAGGCAATTGAGTGGAGACGAATATTATTATACTTTATTTTTCATAAAATATTTTGTTAGTATTATAAAAGTTTGTTACATTGTGGTCTAAACACGTAATTATACTCTTATCTGAGCGTAAATATGTTTTAGGGTAGAACATGTGTACGAGGGGTGATCAAAAAGTAGTGAGAATGACCCATCTCCCTATCCGGTATTTCATTTCTTCTTACTAATAATCAAAGTACATTTAATTATGATAGTACACACAAAAAATTAAGTCATAATATTACGAAACATAGAAACAGCGGTCAGTTGTTCGACGCATCATTAAATCATCAATATGGAGAAGAACGAAGTGTCTGCAGTGATTAAATACCTTTGTTTGAAAAAGTTAACAACCCAGGATATTCATTGCGATTTGGGGGAGACATTAGGGGAGTCTGCTCCTCCGTATTCCACTGTGGCTAGAGAGTCAGCTCAATTCCGGACCGATTTGCAAGTGGTGTTTTATATTTTTGACATCGACCTTGAAATTTCAAAAAATTGGTGGAAACTGTAACGCTTGTTAAGATGTGTTTTTAATTTAAATAATGAAAAAGTTTGTGCGCAATTAACTCAGGCAAGGAAAAGCACCTTACCAAGGTCACAGTTTAATAAAATAAAATAAAAACAATTTAGTAATAAAAGATTGTTTTATGAAACATAACATTAATAATACACACGCAAATAAATCAGAACCTAAAAGGCATATTGTACATAATTGTAAACAAAAAACTGACACTGACTGACATTTTAATCCAAATCAAATGATCGCTATTTTAATTTTCTTATTAACACACATTATACTCATACGATTTGGTAAATTAATAATCGTATAAATAAAAGCTTATATAAACATATTTTCTGATGGAATAAATGATTTCGACGCTGGAATCACAATTGGTCAATATTTTTAATACAAGCTCCAACTAATTGAATTTGATACCAACATGAATGTTTTATTTTGATTCTGACTTATTTACAATGTCAGTGGCCTGAAGGCCACTAATAACTTCTTCTTGTGCTGACTTGCGGTGTTATAGTATAGCGTTATAGTTTCCATATTTTTTTTTGAAATTGGTGGATCAAGGTCGATGTCAAAAATATAAAAAAACACCACTTACAAATCCACTTAAATAAAAAATGAATATTATGAGACATGGATGTTTGGAGACTTGACTATTTTGCAACTTGAACGTTTTGAGATGTAGATATTTTGCAACTTGGAGGTTTCGAGACTTGGGTCTTATGAGATTTGAACTTTTTGCTACCATATGTTATTTTGCAACTTGAACATTATGAGACTGAAGGCGGTAGAACATCAACAAAAGATGAGCACCACTCAGGTCGGCCATCCACGTCAGTCACACAAGAAAACATTGAAACAGTTTAAAAAAATTGTTCTCGGTGATTGACGAGCCCAGGAGACCGGCATTTCATATGGCAGTGTTCCATCGATATTAAAAGATTATTTAAATATGGGAAAAGTGTCCGCGCGGTGGGTACCGAGAATGTTAACGGAATCTCAAATGAAAAACAGACTGGACATTTCAAAGCGATGGTTAGTGTGATTTTACGCAGATCCTGACGACTTTTTAGCATGGTTTGTCACAGTGAATGAAACATGGGTTCACCACTTTGATCCGGAAACAAAACAACAATCTTAACAATGGAAAAGACCGTCATCTCCAACTCCAAAGAAATTTCGCGTCACACAATGGGCAGGCAAAGTCATGACTTCAATTTTTTGGGAATCGGAAGAAATATTATTGATTGATTATCATGAGCGGGGCCTCACAATAACAGGTCAATACTACGCAGCTTTAATAGTCGAATTGAGGGAAGCTATTAAAGAGAAAAGCCGGGGCAAACTCAGGCGAGGCGTCCTGTTTCATCAAGACAACGCACCTGCTCACACTGCGGCAGTTTCACGGGCTGCCATTCGAGAAGCTGGGTTCTAATTAGTTAACCACCCACCATATTCTGCAGACCTGGCTCCCAGTGACTTTTATCTATTTCTAAAATTAAAAGAACACTTACGTGGAAATAGATATACCGATAGAAGTGATGGACGCCGTGGAAGGGTTTTTGGCAGGACAAGACTTGTCATTTTTTTTTTAAAGGGTTAGAGATGTTGGAGAAACGCTGGACTCGGTGTGTAGAGAGAATAGGAGAGTATGTTGAAAAATAAATTTTTGCAAATTAAAAAAGTCTTTATTTTCTGTGTCTTTCTCACTACTTTTTGATCACCCCTCGTATATCAATGAAACAAAAATTAACTGTCAAAAACGTTTATTGACATTTTTGGTTCAAAAGGTATTCCAATTATTAAAAATGTGTGATATGTGAAATTGTTATTTTCAGATACTCATTTTCTGCAAATATGAACCTACTTACTAATAGATTAATAATTATATTAAAATACAAGTTATTTAATAGTTAGTTAAAAAAAATTACAAAAAATGTGTTTCAATAAACTGCCTTCTCCTAATATGTCCTCTTACAGAAGGTGGAATATACCCTTATACTACAGATGAGTCTGCTCTATGGTATCTTCCTCAAGTTCCTCACCAGGAAACAGGTCTTCTCTCATGTCGATGGCAATATTGGGGTAGACAGCACATGCAACGAAACCATTGCTTCATTAAACCAAAACGCCTTTCCACCGTGTTCCGGGTACAAATATGGCTGCTGTTATGAGGTCTTCTTGTGGTGTGGTGGGGTTTCGCAATGGTGTAAATAAATATGTAGTGCAAGGATAGCCACTGTCACCCAATAATATTCCAGAGAAAGCGCCAGCCTCAAACTTCTGTTTCAATCTACATTCTCGGAATTTTCTGGAGTCATGTACACTTCCACGCCATTTGGTAACAATGTCCATGATTTTCAGGCCAGCATCACAAACCACCTGAAAAGTGACAGCATATTTGAACTTTGCACTCCTCTCTGTTATTTTAATATGACGTTGGTAATAATTAAGATAATTAAATCAATTATTCATTATTGTATCAAGCATTTTGGGATCAAACTAAAAAGTCATTTAAAGACAACAACAACTTAAAATATTTTTTTTAAAATTACCTGTACATTGATTGAAGAAAATCCTTTTCTATCAATACATAACTGACCTCCATCAGCATTTACTTTCTTTATTCTTATGTGAGTACACTCTTTTGCCCCAATAACTGTAGGAAAATTTGCAATACTGCGGAATTTCCTTATGGTTTCCACCTGTTCATTTAAGGTAGCGGGCATTTTTATGAATCTTCCGGACATCCTTGACAAAATGTCCGCTACCTCTTTACATGTTTTGCTGACAACTAGTTGAGACACACCATGTAAATCAGCTGTATCGTCTTAATTCTACAAATAAAACAATAATATTAGTATATTATTTGGATTTTGTCTAATGTTATGTTAGCATTGACCAAGGGTGGGGTACTTACTTCATGGCGAGCCCAGTTGCGTAATGCGCAAACCACTTGCAATTCAGGACTCAATGGGCATCCTCGAGGGTCGTGGGATAAATCCTCACGTAAAACATCCACTATTTTTTCCACAAAACGTTTGTGAACACCTATACTTATATTTAAAATCTTCGTCACTTAATTCAAAAGGATTTACACGATGACGATGTCTGTAAGATCGCCGAGACGTCTCCACAAATCGATCAAGTCAATATTAATATCCATTTTTTACGATTTGCAAATAAAAAGGCACAATAATAATCAACGCTAACCTCAAAAATAAATTAGTATCGATGTCAAACCCACAGAACACTATACTACTAGGGGTCTCGGCGGACTTACTTTAGTACCATACATAGTTCTTGAACTAGTGATAAACTTCATTTTGTAATAGCGTTTTATTTAGTTATGGTTTAAACCTAGTTATAATCCCAGTACTAAATTAAGAACGTGTTTTGGAATAACACGGATTGACTCTACTTCTAAGAGCTTTTCTCTGAATTGCAAAGAAAGAACATCATATTTGTCATCTATCATTTGTGTAATTGTCTGCCGTGAAGGAAGTTTATATAAAAGCACTGCTTTCAACTGTATTTAATGGCAACGTATTCTTGCAAATCATTAACATGATAGCATTGCTTAGTTGTCCATACTTCTTTCCGTATACTGAAAAAAAAAAAATAAAGCTATACATTATCACCGCCCATAAATATACCATGACCATAATCAACAAAGTAACTCATTACGTAGATAACAAAAAATCTCATCATTAAATTCCTAATCTGGCTGCGGTAACCGCAGCCAGTTAAGGCCAGTTTAGGAATATTATCGCTAGTTCTTTTGATGGGTCCGATTCGGGAGAATGAATCGATTCATTGAATCGATGTAGGGTTCAAAATCGATCTGAAAAACACTCTAAATAATCGATTATTCGATTAATCGATTTCAAATCGACATGCCTAGTTTTCGAGTTAATTTATTGGCTAAATGTAAATTATGTTTTTCTTGAACATTATGAAGATCTTCGACTAGTTTCATAGTTCGAGTAGTCCATTTTATTTGGTTATTATCGTTATTATAATTTTTTTTTATTCAAATAAATTTCTCATCAGCTTAATCATATGACATGCGTCAAGAAATACAAAAACGTCGTAATCAGCTGTAGGGTGTTCAAAAAAAGGCTTCAAATTGTGAGCATCATCCATTTTGAAGCCTAAAAGTTTCATGGCAGATATGTTCGTCTTACATCCATCAAATGTTAATGATACTACTTTTATTCCCACGCCACGGTGTGGCATTTTGTGAGTGTAATTTTTATTAAATTTGTTTTATTTTCGGCGGTCAAACTACTGATGAAAAAGTAAGCTCTAGGAATTTTCCATGACTCGTTAACAGACACTATAATAAAAACACGTACGCCTGAGTAACTATTTGATCTGAGTTGTTACTTTCTATACCTGTATCAACTAAGCCCCCATACTTTTTTCCAGTCCAAATTTTTTGCTGTCGAGTTGACATTTCATCAACCACTAAAGAACATTAATGCAACGTGTTTGTGTGAGGTAGGCAGGTGTTATACATTTTTCGAAGATATTTGTAAGCTGCTGGTGAATAGATGTGTAACGTTAAAGCGAACTTTCTGACCTCCGGATGATACTTAGAACAACTCTTTTTTTTTGTTAGACTGTTTATAAAACTAGAATTAAACAATTCAGTTGGTTTTATGAACGTGGATAGGTCTTGGCATAAAGGAGAATGCCCAGGAACAGTACTCTTGAGAAATGTCTCGTGTCTCAAAAAGTTGAATAGCATCAACTATCATAAATAAAAATATTTTTTAAAAATAAGACTTAGTTCATTGTATTGTATTGTTTATTGTTAATTAAAACGGTAACACCAATTACATTAATTAACATAAAAAGAAAGAGAAAAAAAATATAATAAAATATAATGGGATAGTTTTTTGAACAATAATTAGTACTTTTAAGTTTCCTACTATAAAGTATGCCATTTTTTACTATAGCCTGTCAATACTAGGGGTGTCCATTTTTTCTGTTGTGTGTAATGTGCCTAACTATCTGCCTACAAAAATATAATGATATCGATTCTGTATTGATTGTTCGATTTAGTTTTACGTATCAAGTTAAATAACTGTTTATTTAATTTAAAAAAACGGTAGTTGTCAACCGCGGCAAAGGCGCCTAGTTGTATTCGTGAAATACCACAGTGGGTGATTCGGATTGCGGAAAACGATTAAAAGTCGAATGTATTAGAATCATTTACCAGCACGGATACAACCTTGATTGACATTTATTGCCGTCTGTCATACATATTGTCAACTTAACCAGTATGTTTTTTCTGCTGGTTTTGGTAAGTACGTTGTGCATCGAGTTTGAGCGTTTTAGTTCCTCCGTTACTGCTGCTATGCCATTGAAAATAAACATACTTCGAACGCCGCTGCACCGTGTTTGTGTATATGTGTGTATTACTAAAAACAGGACTTTTTGTGTTGTAATACATTGAACATGGCGAGTGCGACTGTGGAGCGATGTCTCAACTGCTGTTTGAGATTAACACCACTTATGCGTAGACTTATGTTGTCGGAGATTCCAAATAATATCATGAACATTTTACAAGTCTGGACCAACAAGAAGAATTAACATTGTCGTTTTGATATTTTTTACTTAGGAACTGCGCTTTTTATAATGTGTACCATATAAAAATCTTAGAGGACAATAAGTACAATACATGTCTGTATGTTAGTTCCTCACCTCATTAGTTGGATTACAGATTTTAATAACTTAGATAGATACCTACTATATTAGTACTATTGTGTCGGTAATAAGTAATAATTGCTAATAATAATAGGGTAAAACCGGGATAGATGCCCCACTTTTCGAAACTGTTTCATTATTTGAATACCAAACATATTTGCTTAGATTGACCCTGTAATATAGTTAGTTTAATCATTCATAAAGCTTTAGAAACTGTATTTATTTACCTAACCATTACTGGTTTTGCAAAAATGTAATTCTTGCGAAACACATTTTTTGGGGATAGGTGCCTACCTATATGGATAGATGCCCCACTATGAAATCACTTAGGAGGATAGATGCCTGTGATGCGGGATAGATGCCTTTTTAAATAATCAACAAGAATACGTAATCACAATGTAATATTTATTTATTATCTTCATGTGTAGGTAATATAAAATGCTTAACCATAATTATATTTTCAACACACTTGCTCGTAAAGTGGCTCTTATTGAACCGCTTTTAGGTCCATAATGCAGTGTATTAAAAACGCGTGCTTTTTCTTTACTTTAATCCACATGTGCTTTATTTCCACAGATAACTATTTACTAGTCGGAGATGCGCGCTTTTTTAATCTCATTAATTCACTTTTTTTTTAAATAGTCTGTATTGTCCTTGGTCCCAAAATTAACTAATATTTATTTTTTTAAGGTGAATGCGCAGGGACCACTAAAAATTAAAAAAAAATTAAAATTACTAAAAATTGTGTTGCGACGTGACACTTTTTAGTGCTGACCATAGATATATATAAGAAGGTGTTGACCGTCCACCCAATTACCTTATTTCGATTCAAAACTTGCACACAGCCTAATCGATATTCACGTTAAATAAAATAAAATAAAAATTAGAAACTGAATAACAACTCTTATAACTAACAAAAAGGTAAGTGTTTGCAGAATACCCAATTTATGGAATTAATTTATCATCATTCTCAAACAAAATTTTACTAAGCCTTCCTAATAAATATATACTGGGAATTCTGTAGGAAACTATTAGAAATTATCAAAAACAAAATCCACAATAAATAATAGTTGTTCAATAAATTAAAATAATTCTAAACAGCGAGCGCATTCCGAATAAATTCAAATATAGAAACATTTCGGCGCGAAATTCAATAAATGAGGTACCTATGGCCTGGCTGTTATTGACTCTGTTTAAGTGAAATGTCCAAAATACGATTGAAATGACAATAGAAAAGCATAAATCGTTATTATAAACAATGCTTATTGTATTTACTGCTTAAAATACTTAATTTTATTTAATTTCCAAGTATCGATTACATTCTTCATATTATCAATCGAAATTTTAAAAAAAATCGTTTGGAATAATCGCTTTCGTACATCATTGCAATAAAAAAAAACAATAATGGTCGGCGATTTTGAACACAAATTGAGTACCTAGTGGTAATTATTAATACGTGTTATTGGACCTGTGTTTGAGTATTACGTTAAGACCTGGGCATTTTCGTGTTGTTCACAATATTTTCAATAATATTTGTCACATTTTAAATCTTACATTTAACTGTGTGTGTGAAATTTGTGAAAAGTAAAATGTAAACATGCACGATTGGCGCGAAACTTCGACATTAGATATCCAAAAACTTCATTACCACTAAGTACTTATTTACCTTAAACTATGGATAAATTCGTCAAGTAATTAGCCCCTGTGGTGTTAGGGTGTTAGGGTGTTCGAAATCTCCAATTTTTATGTTTTTTAGCCTCGACCACCACTGTCATCAAAATGGCGAGTATCGTATGACTTGAATTTATACAAGGAAAATTAATAATAGTATAATTGTGCGCTAAATATGAACATATTATGAGGTGTTTATCCAACACTCCTAATTAACGCACATTCATTAAAATTTAAGATTTGATGTGTAGCATAATTCATTCTCAAACGGGTTCGTGTGATCGGGGCGGATCGGTTTTGTCAGTACCATAGACTAATATATTTAAAACTAGCTTCCGCCCGCGACTCCGTCCGCGCGGATGTCGGTCTTTGCGTGGATGGTTTATTTCTCCATTTTGAGTAACTCTGACAATGACATCTTATAAATATCTATTGGACCCAAATACGGCTAAGCCTATAATAATTAAGGAGATCCCTCTATTGAGCTACTGCTGTTGAGCTCGCGTTCTGTAGTAAGTATTTTTTTCATAGTAATTCCGACCTTGATAAGTAGCATGTAGCAGTAAATTACTGACAATGACGAAAAGTTTGCAATAATAAAAAAGTGATCGTGACAATGCGACAGAAAGTTAATTGAGAGCTTCAGCATACACAACATTGTTAGTGAGCTCGTCCGGAATATGAACATGAAGATTTCTTGGACTGCTCACATGGGAAAGAGCTACGTAAAGTTGCCCGTGTGAAAAACAACTCGCGGTAAGATCTACGCCAGCAACTCCTAGGGTCTGACCTTGAGCCTTATTTATTGTCATGGCGTAACACAAAGCTACAGGAAACTGTATTCTCTTAAATTGAAATGGAAAATTATCCACTACGGGTAATGCAACGCGTGTTCGCGGTTCTACAGAACAACGTCTATGAATAAAACCGAAAAATAAGATTTTTTTTTTCTACGTATTTTTCCAGGATAAAAAGTATCCTATTTTATGCCCAGGATAATAAGGTATAATTATACCAAGTTTCATCGAAATCGAACCGTTAGTTTTCACGTGATGCCTGCATATACAGACAGACAGACAGACAGACAAAAAATTTTTTAATCACATATTTGGGTTTGGTATCGATCCAGCAACACCCCCCGCTATTTATTTTTTCAATATTTTCAATGTACAGAATTGACCCTTCTACAGATTTATTATATGTATAGATGAGAAGTCAGTGCTTTTATTTACACCTGCGCGCGCATCGCTAGTGCTGCTTAGCACGGCGCGCGGAAAAACAAAACTAGCGCGCCATTTTCCAAAGAAGTTAATATTTAACAATACAAGTCTGTTTTTTTCCTCGCAAGTGTGTTGAAAAACGTCGTATGTTACGCGTGTGCATTGATCATTAGACTCTCGGCTTTCTTATCGCACTCGCCTGCGGCTCGCGCGAATAATACCGCCTCGAGCATAATGATCAACATAGCACACATGTATCATAATGTACTATTATGCATGTCTTTAACAAAAAATACAAAAAAACTGTTTAAGCGATAACATATTAAAACTATCATATAGAATCATCTCAAACGAAACATTCCCGTTTTAACGTAGAAATAATTATTTAACATTAAAAAAAAATCAACATTCATATGAATCTCTAACAAAATAAAAATTAATAATTTCGTTTAACCTTAGTAATTATTTAAACATTCAAAAAAATCAACATATTCGTAAGGAACTATCCTTCATTAAGTGGAACCGGACATTTTAAGTTTTCCACATCTTGAGCAATAGTTCTTAAAAAGTGTGCATGTTTCGTGCAGCCACTTCTGACACATAATACACTGGATCCAATCAGATTTAGACTTCGTGTTATTATAGGTATCGAAGCATTCTACGCAAACATTTTCATCTATAGCATTAGTCTCTTCTAATTTTTTTTTTTTTTGTTTTTTTCACGGGTAGTCCTATGGTTTTTTTACCTTTTTCGGCATTAGGTGAGAGGTGATCTTCATTTTCACTGTTTGAGCTATAAATAGCTAGTCTTTTACGTAATCCACGATCCTTGTTTACTTTTAAATAATAACCATTTTCTTTATGACTGCAATCAGTCACGTCACCATCTGTTTCTTCACTTGAGTCATAGTTTTTCTTTGGTTTTCCTTTCTTATTTTTATTTTTTTGTATTTGTTCTTTGGCTTTTTTATTTGCTTTTTTTATTGTTCGTCTTTTTTTGGTAGCTTCAGTCTTGTTTATCTTAGATTCTATTTGTTTCTTTTTCCTGTCAGCAATATCCCTTTTTTCTTTTATTTTTTCTCTAGAATTGAGAATATCTGCCGATTGTTTAGCTCTCCTTGCTAAAGTCAGAGGAATTTGTGGTATTGGTGATGCTTCGACTAAAAATTTAGAAGGTGTTTCTTTTTCTTCGTTATTTAGAATCCGTATTAGTGAATCATCACCTATATCAACAATATCAATAATCGTATCTTCTAAAATCTGAGGGTCGATCAAAAGGCTAGGTGAGTTTCGGTTGAATGAAGTTGATGGCATATTGGGTGGTGTTATGTTCAGGTCTGCGACATACAAATATTCGTTTTCAAATGTAGTTGGACAATCAATTGAAGAAATCGGAGGTATAGTTGTTTGTGTTCTGTGTTCAACTTCAACATGCTCACAAGGTTCTGCATTTTCGTTTAAAGAAGATGTTTGAAGAAGCGCTGTTGTAGTTTGATGTAGCACACAGGGTTGATCAGGATCATTGTCACTGCAATGTGCAATATCAGATATAGTGAAAACAGAATCGGGCAAAGCATTAGGATTTAGTGGATAAATCCCACTTCTTCGAAAGCCAGCAAGAGCATTTGCAGGTGTAGTAGCGCGTATCCATGCGTTGCGTATAAGGGTTCCAGCATTATAACGGCTTATCTTTTTATTTGGATTTGCGCGCATAAACTGATTAGTCTCATGATTAAAGTATGTTTTAAATGGCCCAAACACCGCTACGTCTAATGGTTGTAAAGCTGAGGTAGTGTGGCTGGGTAAACATAACAAAATAATATCGTTATCAGAAGCAACTTGCAGCATGTCTGGTGCGGATGAATGAGATGAGTGCCCGTATAAAATAAGCAGAACCTTACCTTGCGGTTTCAAAGCGATGAAGTGTTCCGTAAGCCACTTATAGAAAAGATCGGTATTTATGTATGCCGACTTTTTGTTCATGTACACTTTTGAGCCCAGTGGTAGACCGTTCTCGAATTCTGGTTTCTTATTTACACCTTTAATTATTACTACTGGTGGGAGAAAATTACCAATGGCATTGCAACAGGCTACGATAGTCATTGTTTCACCTTTCTCCGCAGATGTAACTGAATTTACTACTTTTGCACCTTTCTTTGCAACAACTTTGCCAGGCTTATTGTTAAGCTGAACTCCTGATTCGTCCATTTATAAATCCTTTCAGGCTTATCCAAGAGATCATTATCGGCCAGGACTTTTGTCAGAAGTTCATGAAAATTATTCACTTCTTCTCTGCTAAGACCTTTAGCCCTAGCGACAGATAAACCTTCTGCTTGCCTAATAGACAACTCTGGATTTCGCTCAATAAAACTTTTGAACCATTCATTCCCAGCTATCTGGTTTTCATTATCAAAATTGTGTTGAATCTGTAGCTTTTCGGCAAATTGGTATGCTAACGTACGTATAGATCGTCTATCTGGGGGAAATCCCGCGTCGCTAAGCTTCAAAATGTGCGCTACCAACCTTTTTTCGTGTTCAAAACCCAGGACAGGATGTTTTCCCAAAGTCAACTTAGTTTGGTTTTTAATAGCGTAACGCCTTCGTAATGTTCTGGATGGAATCCCAAATTGTCTGGATATTTCATTGATCCCCAATTCTTTTTTATCCAATTCATGAAAAGCTGACTGTAACTGATCTGTTGTTCAAGAAACTACTCGAGCTCGTACGCCCTCCTTTCTTTTGTATTTCCTTGGCATGGCTCACCTACAATAAGCAAAGTAAGTATAAATAAAACACAGTATCTACACTCATTTCTTTACATTCGAATTATGAAATTAAAGTTGGATACATTTTTTTTTGGTGTTTTTTTAATATTCTACTATTAGGAAATACCAAAATATTCACGACTATGACTTTTAAATACTTTGATAAGGCTCTTGCAGTATAGAGGGATAGATGCCCCTAAAGTCAACTATCCCTTGTAAACTCGGGCCAACTATCCTTTTCACTAGGGATAGATGCCTCTCATTATTTTTTATATAAAATAAATGCAAACATCAGTGATTGACTCTTAAATGTATTCTTAAAGAACCAATGTATTAAAACCATTCAAATAAAATGTAATCATTTAACTGTTTATAAAGATATGGAATAGTGAATACTTACGTTTGAAACTTTGAAGCGTTCGTCGCGTCCGCTGCGAATGTAATTCGACACACAAGCGAGAAACGTCCGTCTAGCACAACAACTCGCGCGTCACTGAGGTGGGGGGTGCATGTGGCGCGTATGTAAACAACGAATTTGCTGTTTCGTTCTCTGGTAGTTGAGTTTTTAGAAACGAGGCATCTATCCCAGCGCGGCATCTATCCCGGTTTTACGTAGTAATGATTGCTTCCATACTTTGCATTTGAATGAAACGCGGGAATAAGATTTTAAAGCACGAAGATGCTCTAAAAAAAATCTAAATCAGTAAGACTTGGTAATGTAGTCACAAGTGGTCACCAGTAACTGGCCACCTGAGAGTACTTCAAAGGCACAAAGCTCACTCGCAAACCCATTCAGATCTTTTAAAATAGCTTTTTTTAATTAATTTTGTCATTGAACATAACCTCAAAATAATTATTTAATTTTTCTAAATATCTCAGTAATGCCATTGTAGTTTCTGTTGAACTTTTTGAGGATGTATTTAGACGTGTCATCGAGTATTTTGAAGATGATTTGATAAAGACACAACAATGTTAAATTGAGTACATTTGTCCATAGTGCCGTTAAATATTTTCATTAAAAGTAACGCATTCTCTAGTGAAATGGTCTTTTTAATTAGTCTCGAATTGTATTTCCTTAAGTTGTGAATGACTTTTTCCTTGTTATTTAACCTTTTGCGGCATTTGTGAAGTTCACTTTTTATACGAACTTTTCGCGGTGTATCCAAAATTGACCCTATGCTTAGATAAGTAGTACGAGATTTGAATTTCTTTTCATTTTCTAAATCAAACTTTGAAGTCGTACGATAGACTTCAGTATCACCGCCATCATCCGGTAATTTCAATCTGTAAGCAAGATCAATATGATAAGTATCTAGCACACTAAATAATATTATATGACACAGCAGCACACAGGTGCCCACATCCTGTAAAAAATAATTATGATTACAAAAATAATAATAAAATCGTAATTAATTGAATGAAGGTAGGTACGATACTATTTGACGAACTATTTTTTCCAGCTAACAACTTACCACTACGCTAGGAGCAGCCGTTTTTAGAATATGCAGGGTATGGTTAACGTGACCATTTATTTTTTTTGTCAGAGCGGGACATCTGCGCAGTTATGTAATAAAAAAAGTCTTTAGTGTTTTACAAGTTTTTTATTATAGCAGAAAGAATAACTCAAAATAATCAAAGCAAATCAGTAGTCGCGTGAATTCTAGTTCGTATTTTTATATTTATTGGCTGAACAAAGGGGTTTGGGTAAAAGTGGCATGTTTTTTTAAATACGCGGCCACTAATGAAAAGTGTTTTGTTAAAAAGAACACATTAAGTCGTTAATTTTTTTCTATGAACGTTACTTTCCCACCCAAACAAATCTTATTTAAAAAAAGATAACTGGAAATCTCTGTTTCTATGGAAAATTTAAAATCTGTCTAATTTGGCTGTAACGCTATTTTTCGAAAATGTTCTTAAGTAACTTTTTAGACCTTTGTATTCTGTTTATGCGTATGAAGTTTCATTAAAATCGGTTCATTCATTTCGTAAAACAAGGGCTTGAAAGTTTGTATGAAATGCCGTACGGCGTAAACGCTCTTAAGAACATGGATATTACAAGTACAATATGTGTCTGTTACCGACGAAGTTTAAACCGTATTGGTGGGGCTCGCAGGCGATCGATGATCTTAACAGCAGAGCTTATACAAAACCACCCATTTTTAATGTCGTACTGTTTAGAAGTCATCAACATACATCAGGTATGAATATTATTGGTGTAATTAAGTTCAAGTTATTCATAACAAAAATACGTTTGTGTCGTAATATTTGCACAGTATTATGATCCGCGTATTATCTTATTTTGTTTCGAAATACTCTTATCGAAATATTTATAACATTAAGCCTGGGTTGCATCATCTTACTTTAACTTTAACAAACGTCAAAAGTCTGTCAAACTGCATACAAAAATCACCGGTTATAGTTAAAGTTACGGTTAAAGTCAGATGATGCAACTCAGCCTAAGGGCCCTGAGAGTCTATTACGTGTGAAAGAATGTTCCAGACTTGTGTTAGAAAAGACTTTCAATTATGTATCTGAGGGTCTATTACGAGTTTCTTTTAATAATAATAATAAACCATTTATTTTCAGGTAACACAGACCCATAGATACATACCTTAACCTAAGTATACATAATAATATAGTAACAATTTTGTTAGTAAATAAAACTTAATAACTATGTTAGTATCGCTTAGTTGCACTAAGTCTTTGTGCGTTCCGGTGGCACTTGTCCGCGAAAGCGGCGGAATACCACACGCTGCGGCCAAAAGCTTTCTTCCATCACCAGGTGCAGGTAGCATGTTGGTATGCGCACCACAAACGCCTTAAAGTTGACGTTGCGTTGCGGCTCCAACAGCTGCACCCTCGGCGCGTACTTCAACCTTTGGCACACGTACGTCACGATGTCTTCCGCGTCAGTGGTGTAGTGGAGGCGGGAGATATACACCGGAGTATTCGGCTTCGCAGCACGCAGTTGATCGTTGGGCTCCGTAGGAGCCTTGCCGCAGCGGTTCTTACAGCTACTCTGTCGGCGCTTCCTCCTTAGCACCGTCACAAAGCCGTCATCATCAGCCCGGCCCGTTTCCTTTATAGGCACGGGTACTGCGGGGGGAGCAGTGTGGGTTCTCACAGTGACCAACGGGTCAGATGGTCGCATCGGTTGGGCAGCGCTACGGGGAGGAGCTGCGGGGACGGGAGCGGGGCTACGAGGCGCGCTTGCAGCGCGCAACGCAGACTCAGCAATCGGCGCCGGCGACAAAACTGCTGACGCAAAACTCATGACCGATGTGTCTGGGCAGCCGACACCTCGGCGCGTATTTACATTGCTTTCACGCGCCGATGACCCAATTAACGACACAGAGCTGCGCAACTCATCTTTTACAATAACCCGATCGCCGATGGCGAGAGCGTTCGGTGTTGACATTGGTGAAGAGCTCAGAGCGAGCCAAAGCGGGCTAATCGCAACGCCGAACGTTCTTGCCATCGGCAATCGGGTTAGTGTAAAAGAAACTCGTACCCCTCAGATATTCCTGCGATAGAGCGATAAGAATCAATTTATTTATTTTTAATCAACTAACAATTGCTTACATGTTTTACATAATAAATACTTACAATTTTATAATAATCAAATGTGTTAATTGTCTAATGTTTACTACTAGAAACATAACGACGTCGATAACGCGAATAATTGTGTTGTTGCTGATGTATAATAAATTATAGTTTATCTTATATTTTCCAGTTTGATCAAAATGATCGAATATGTCGTCCATGTTTTCAACGAGCTCAGCGTTATGCTGAAAGTAATCCATCTCCACGAGACATACTGGACCAGAAGAAAATACGTCAGGTCAACCTGCTCAAGAGATCCAAGATGTATCGATGCGAGAAGTTGTAATTGGCGACAATCCCGTACCAGAACCACCTAATCTTCTCGTAAATGAAAATATGCGTGATCAAGAAGTGCAAGTAAGTAGATCGCAGACGATAGAAATATCTGGGTACAAGCGAGCACCATTTAATTCGCAATTATGTGTTTTTGCTGACTGTGCCAACAGAAATCTTCAGAGAATTCACGTTGATTTAAGGGCTACAATCCTTCAAGAAAAATGTTTCTATTTACCACGTGGGATACGTGTATGTGACGAGCACTCAGAGTTGTGGTAAAATATTGAAACGAGTACACGCCGAGTATTTAGTACTTTCTCGGCTGCACAAGTTAAAGACATGATGGATATTTTGAGGAAACGTAAGGTTTTTTTAGACTTTAAAAAACTATCATCAATAAATAATATCGTATTTCACTATTACATAGGATTTTCAAAAGAACATTTTGAACAAATCATTCATAGAACACCAAGTATCAAACAGCGGTTCAGAAAAAAGCCGAGAACAGCCCTTGCGACAGTCCTTGCTAAACTTCACACTGGGGACTCAAATGAAAGACTGTCTAAGGTATTTAATATGACCAGAAAGACGTTTGAGAAGACAATGCGACTGGTTAGACAAGATTTAATCGCAGAATTCGTGCCACAGAACTTGGGTTTTACCCACATGACCCGTGAAGAGTTTATATCCCGATGTCTATCCATTCCAAATGCTCTATTTGGAAATCCAAATGCCCCTATAGGTGATCGTAGAGCCATTATTATACTAGACGGCACATACGTTAACTTGCAAAAAAGCAGTAACTATTATTTTCAAAGAAAATCTTCTAGCCTTCATAAATTCCGTCACCTACTGAAACCACTGTTAGTTTTCCCAGATGGTCATATAATACAGCACGCATGGCACAATACATACATTCATAAACTTACGCATGTTATTGGAGGAGTATGTACGGCATTATTATACGACAAATAAATAAAAAACATGATTACTATAAAATCACTATATTTTTACACAAACCTCAATTACCTAAATAGATATAAAACGATTTTTCGGGTGTTTTATGGTTCTTCTTCTATATCATGCCTGATTATTAGGTCGAGGAACTGCGCTGGAGGAGACAGGTTTTCTTGATATCTCCCCCACCCTAAATACCATATGATAACCATAATGTGGGAACAACAACCTAGTGTGCGTTTCCCTACAATACACGAACAATAATGTCCTATTATGGCATTTATTCCCTGGCACCCTCGTTGTATTAAAATATACGCATAGTATATTCTGCTAGATACATGACGGGACTGTATCCTTCCCCTCAGCAGCCATGGGTCCTGATACTCGGGATTCCGTCTTCTAAACTCGTTTATATGGGGCTCCTTATATATTTCTATTAAATACGTTCCGTTTTTGATATGCTCACCATAATAACTGAGAGCTTGATGAATTTGATAAGTACCCAAAGCATATATGATGAGGTCATCCGCACTCAATACTGGAAATTCATCGCCATCAGGGATTACAGCATTTATAGGCTGAAAATGAGCTAGTCTTCGATTAAGATTATTATCTAAGACATATTCGCCTAGCCGATTTTGATCATAATTATTTTCTGTTAGTCTACTTATTATTTCATTGACTAGTCTGTGATCGGTCAAAGGCGCACCGAAAGCATTTAGTAGTGCTCCTGCAATTTTAATTTCATCAAATAAGTGCGACGCAGCGACATTAAAGTTTTGAGATCGTAGTTGACGAAATTGTTTTTTTAATCTACAGTTTACTGTTTCTACGATCCAGCGACATATTGTAACTTTCCTAGACTCATTAGCCTGCTGTACAGTCAGCTGGTGTTCTGCTTCATCTTTTCAGTGTGATTTTTCATAATCTCCGACAGAATGATAGCATCAGACTTAGTTGCTTCGTATAATCCGTAGATATCAATTTTTTCACAATTCATATACGTGGTTACGTCTTTATTTAGACGACATGATGTTGAAATTCTTCTTACTTCGATATCATATATTTCAGCTCCGATATTACTTAGGGCAAAGTTATTTTATGAGTCATTATTATTATATATATCACTATACGTTAGCAACAATAAATTAAGTGGCCGCCCAAAAAAAAAACCATGCCACTGCTGGTTCATACAAAATTACCATCAGGTCTTGTTTTTAGATAAGTGTGGAACTCAGTACATAATATAATTATATTTATCTTCGTAATCAAAATGGCTTTCATTACTGCGACACTCAACTGTGTTTTATCATTTGTCCATATTTTGTTCGTTTGAGACTTAGTTTTACTTCCAGGCAGACACATTTATTGGTACGAAAGTACTGGAATAATTCGACCCAACGATTTTCAGTAGAAACATTCTCGGCATTCCAGCCAGAGATTTTTTCATCTGTCGCAAAGAGTAAAATAAGTGAAAACTCGTCAAAGACTTTCGTATCTTGGCTGCTGCTAATAAATCCTTGCGTGATTAGTAAATCCAGCACTTTCGGTACCTCTTCCCACGTAGGCACTTTTGTTAAATTTGCCCATTCAAACACTTCTAGTTATGTGTTAAATTGTTACCACTGCTCCAAGTATTCTTTGCTTGTTTTATAAAATTCAGCCGCCGCAGTTTTTACATTCTGCCGGTCAACAGCAGCTTCTCTTTCTTGTAATTTTACCAATAGGTAAAATTACAAGAAAGACCATGTGGGGAAGGAAAATTGTATTCTCTTTTAGTGCCAGGTTATATCGGAGACGATTAATTTCCTTCAAAGACTCTATAGCCGACACATTTTGCCCTTCGATTTGCCCTGGTCGACGGCGCGTTGCGTTCCACGCGCGCCTCAAGGAGATGTCAGCACCAACTGACGGGGTCCGCTAGGGCCGATGCCCGCCAGGGTCGCGGGTTGTTCGAAAGAGATACCGTGGTCCCTGGCACAGGCAACTGAAGGAAACGGGTGGGTTTTAGTCAGTAAGAGTCTGACACTCCCTTCCGCTCCTCCCAGAGCGGGAGGGGTCATTTAATGATTTCCCAACCAAAAAAAAAAAGGTCGCTGCTTGTGCGTGCAAAAAATGTAACCACAATTCTGAGCCGGGATTTTCGAAAAACGTCTTTAAAATATTTGGACATTTGCCGATACTAAGGCTGAAACATTTTTATAACTCTCTCAAGCGCGGGCATTAACGCAAGCCACCTTGTTTTACTGTAGCCCAGCAGTTTGTGTTACTCTGTCTCGCTAGAATTACAAAACTCTTTCAAAGCTTCTACTTGAACGCTCTAGATGTAGAAAAATTTGTAATGTTTCACTATGATACACTCGAAGTCAACAGGAAGACAATCAGCGGCAGTTTTGATCGCGTTGTGGACTATGTGGGCTCCACATCCAATTCCAGTAAGCTGTCTGCCGAGTGATTTGTTCAACTTTGAGTAAACATTATTACTTCCTTTCCTATTCTTTCCCCCGAAGTTGCAGTTCGTGTTACCTCCACAAAACGCAACAATTTTTTTATTCAAGTCATTAAAAGACAATACTTCCTTCAAATAATCGACAATAACATCCGATGTTTCGCATGGCTGCTCCCGAAACTCTAAAACCTTAACTTTCACGCCTTCGTATGGTAAAAAATTGTGAATCAAAACTGGGAATAATTTGATTTGAAGCATCCGTTAATGCAGTTATGCAGTTGGCTTTGCGAAAATGCTCTTTTAAATCTTCGGTTGCCATAGTTGACAGCACATTTACCACAATAGCTTGAGACTTTGTACGTGCACATGTAAATTTTTGCTCAAAACATGCTTGAATTAAAGGAGAAGAACAGTCATTTGAGTGAAAACTGTGATTAATGCACGGTGTGAAACGCCCACCTACCCTCAGCTGCAGCTATATCCAAATCCTTGGAAGTTGGCGAATCGGTTTTCTTAAAAAAACTAAGCATTGACGAGCTTGAAGCAGCGGCTTGTTCGGCAAGCCTGCCTTTTTCTGATGTTAAATGTTTTTCTATGTCACTGGCACCACCATGTCCAACACTAAAATCAGTACGACACTTTTCACACGTAACGTCTGCAGTATCATGTTTTCTTTTTTTTTATGAATGGATACTTCTGTTGCAAACTAATATTAAAGGAACACTTGCGTTTAGGCATTATTGTTTTGTTACAAATCACTACGTTGCATTAGACGAGCCTATTTTCGTCCGACTTGAACTAAAACAAAACATTACATGCAGTCGTTGCATCGAGAAAGCGCGGGCGGGAGGGGTTTATATATCCTGCTCGCACGCGATAGCGCGGCACCGCTCAGCGGGTGACGCGCTGTCGCACCTTTCCGCGCGTGGCGCCGTGCAACGCATTTCAAGCGAGAAAAATACATTACAAATTATCGTTTGGTCTGTTTGCAAAAGCGGGACTATTTCGGCCTCGCGGGGGACACCCGGACAGACTGCCTGAAAGCGGGACTGTCCCGCCGAAAGCGGGACGTGTGGTCACGTTAGGTATGGTGGAAACAACAGGTTCGATACGCTAAACGGTAACAAAATATAATAGCGGGCATTTTAAAACTTGCGAGTTTATTAACCAATCAGCGCAAAGCACATATTGCCCAATCACTGCACGACACGGTTAGCTTGTAGTTCGCTGAGCTCTCAACAGGGGCGCCACTATCGCGGAGGCGATAGCAGAGCGCTAGGGATAGCTAAGGGCTCCACGGTCAGTTACTATGATGATGATGAATCATGCAGCTACACGTTTTATCCCTTTTGCAGTTACATACATATCTTCGTTCAAAAATGCTCTGAACAAAGGACGCTTGAATTATTATTCGGCATAAAAAAATCTTCACTCCTTTGTTGACTGACGATTGATGTCCATTCTCCACATCGTATTGGGTCACGAGGAAAACTAAAATATAAAAATTAGAAGTTTTTAATGAGACGTGTTGCGCCAAAGCAACACTCACAGACTTCTGTCACTAGCATGCCGCATGTCGCGAACCCATAAGTTATCCCACAATGAATCGATATAAATATAATATTTACGAACATTAAATAAAATCGGAAAATTGGCAACACAAAAAAGGTCGAAACTACATAAACTTATTAATAAAAAAAATAACACAATGAAAAAAAATCGATCCCATTGAACAAGAACAGGGTCATATTTATTATGCGACTAAAATAAAAAGGCTATAATTAATGGTTAAACAAACTTACCTGAAGTGAAGTTTGACCGCAATTACACTAGTCGCTGCATCCGAAGAGATTTACATGATTCACTAACTAGGTAGTACACTCCTCAACGTACTAGGCATCGCACAATTTTTAGATAAAAAACTAAAAAATAAAAATAAAATTAGATATTAAACGACTAACGTAGTGGGGCGTAACCTGCCGTGGTGGGGCGCGCGCCGCACCCGGTCAGCTACGATCGTTCACTTGTCATTCATTTAAGAGGGCTATTTATCTTAAACTATATATAAGTAATATCGGGATTTCTTACAAAGAAGGGTTGGGCGGTTTTGTAAAGAAAATAAATGTATCTAATGATATATGCTTTATTTATAACACAGGTATAAGTATTATTAAATTATATCAACGAAGTGATTAACTATACAAAACAAATATATATATGTATGGTAATTTTAACAGTATTTAAACATTATTTTCATAAACAGCTTGAGCAAAATCATTGGTTTCCTCTGTAAGCAGAGGTCTGTTATAAAATTTACCAAATACTAGAGAATTACCAGACCAACCGGCTGTTTTTTAATTAGATCTATAGAAATACCTCTACGACCAGCCGCTGATGTATATTGTGGTGTCTATACCACTATCTGCTAACGTCTGTTTAATCCAGCGGCTAATCGTAGAGGAGCTGGCATTGTGGACTGGTCTCTTAGTAGTTAATAATAACCTTTCGGTATTTGATTCAGTCCTAAATGTATCTGTAACATTAATATATTCTTACGAGCTTCGGGTTCGTGACAATAAAAACTGCCGATTTAATAACCAAAAAAATGACACTTTAATAATCAACACTAATTACAACTCAAACACACTAATTACAAAACACAATTGCACTACTGATCGCTTTAAGTCACACTTGAATATCGCTTCGATGCTTTCACTTCGATCGCTTTATCCAAACTGTGTCGGTCGTGGCGCGTCTCGGCCTTATATAGCGCCGAAGATAGTTCTAGAACCTTCCATTGTAGAAACATCTAGAATGTTCGAGTACATACAGGCCCCGATCGACCAGATGTCGATAGTTCGGGAAAATTCTAGAAAGTTCTCGCATCGAAATTTCTAGAAGGGTCTTCACTACTAGTTCCGCTACTCGATACTAGATGGCGCTAGTGGTAACTACTGTCACCACGTACCAGGCATTAATTGTGGCGCGCAACAATATGAACATAAAGTCCTTCCTGGACATATCTCTATTTTATTAGGAAAAAATGGTATAATCAAACGGGGTGTTTGCCTGCCCGGTGCAGAGGTTTTTAACAAATCAACAATTGTTATTATAATGTTTGAATCACAAATATTTATATTAGACAGACGAATAGAGGATAACGGCTGCACGCGTTGTGCAGTCGACAACGCAAGCAGAGTTACCAGTTTTTTTGTTAATTTATTTAAACACAAATTTTCATTTGGAAAATAATTGAACAAAAAGTCTAAAACTACATTAGTGTCCCAAGTAGACTGATATCGAGGAAAAACTGGTTTCAGTCTAAAAATACCTTTCATAAATCTGCTGACAATATCATTTGTACTTAATTGTTAACCTATAATTAAACCGAGCGCCGAACGATAGGTGTTCAATGTAGAATACCTGGCTCCCGTTTCAAATTCTCTGGACAAAAATTGCAGTACCGGCTGTATAGATGCGGTATAGCAGTCTACCTTATGGGTTTGACAAAACCGCCACCATTTTTTGTAAGCGATATTATATTGTTTTAATGTATTATTAGATAAAGAAGCAGTGATAATTTTTATAGTTTCTGGAGTCAATGATTTTCGAGAAAATGCTTCCCCGATAACAAGCACGATACCAGGGTAAGTTTCATCCAAAGGGGGTGCTGCGTTCTGAAAGGAGATAAAAGGAGATCACTACTTGGTCCGTGATAAATAGGTTCCCTTATCTGTAAAGATGTAAACAGTGGGTGTTGGGATCTTGATGAGTGGACTGTATATTTCTGTTAAGGTTTTCGTTGGCGTCGGTGGCAGGGTGTGTGGCGACTATCAATGCAAACTCGTTAACTTCTCAAAAATAATATAATTGTAGAACAAAAACAACTCGCGTGCGTAACAATTACGGAAAATCGCTTGACAACTCACAAGCCAATGTTGCGAGTATATAAAAAATAATTAAACTTTGTTGGTGTTGCCAACATGCTGCGCAACCACACAAGAAAACAATTAGTAGCTGCTTAGAAACTAAATAAATTAAAACAACTCTTCGTATAATACATCGTCAACATAACAGTTATTTTCTAATATAACAGCTCCTAGAGGAAACATGGTACCAAATTGCTGAGTAAGCTCATTCAGGCAACGAGTAGCTAGGTAAGCGGAACTTTTCAAACCATATGTGACAGTTTTTAAGCGTAAGCATTTTATTTCTTCATTCGGGTCATTGCGGAAAAGAATATTTTGAAGCGGTGTGAATTGTGGGTTAACCCTTATACATCTATACATTTTTTGCAAATCAGTTGAAAATGTGTAGTCACCAAAGCGAAATAAAAGAGCGACATCAAAAAGTTCCTTTTGAACCGGAGGACCATTCAACATCAAATCATTGAGTGAAATTTTATTTTTTGTTTTCATAGATGCATCAAATACTGCTCGAACCTTGGTGGTTTTACTATTTTCATTAATTACCGCATGATGTGGCAAAAAGTACACTGAATCCTTATTTAAATTGTAAGATTTGACATCTACATATTCAGCATGATCTAGTGTTATAAACTCATTAATAAATCTGATATATTCACTTTGTAATTTTGGATTTTTCAGTAACTTTTTTTCTAAATTAAGAAATCTATGATATGCTGAATCAAAGGAGTTACCAAGGGTATTATTTACTTCCTCTATTGGCACCTTTAATGGTATGTCAACATAAAATGTATTGTTTACAAGTTTAACTGAATCTCGAAAAATACTTTCAGCGAGCTCATGCTCAGTTAACTTTTCATTAAATGTCTCCGGGACTTGTTCAGCTTTCCAAAATCGTGTTAACGTTTCATTAATATTAGAATTACATGTTAAGCAAAGCAAAGAGGTAACCTTATTTTTGGCTGCAGGCTGCGTAGGCAATGTCCCAGCTATAATGTGCCCAAACCTTGTATTTACTATATGTGGTTGATAGCTGCTAGGCTCCTCAGGCGGCAGCAGGATCTGAAAGAATACATCCGCACCAATCAATACATCTATTTCAGATGGCGTATGGTACTCTCATCTGCCAACACAATGTTTGGTGGTATTTTTAATTTTGATGCATCCACCCTAGTATGGGGGAGTTTACATGTTATCTGTTCAACAACCTGACAATTTATTGAGGTTTTATAATTTGATGTCAATGAATGAACATCTACAGGAAGAGAGAAACTGGAAAAATGTTTAGAATTTGTGACCCCTATGATGCTCAAATTATTTTGCACAGGTGCCAATTTTAATCGTTTGACAACCTTAGTTGTGATCATGGAGGTCTGTGATGCTGAATCCAGAATAGCCTTCACATAAACTTCAAGGTTGTCTTTACCTACAAGTTTGACCCTTGCGGTGGGAAGTAAAACTTCATTTAAATTGTTGCCGGACATCAAAGTCACCGGCGATGGTAATGGCTCGTAGTGGATGAGCGAGTTATGCTGTTTTTTGCACTCATTGCACTTGAAATGATATCGACATTTTTTTTCATGTTGATTTAAACATATTGTACATAATTTCTTTTCCTGAACAAACTCATAGCGTTCTTTAGCTGGCAAACATTTAAAAGTTTTACAATTAAAAATCTTGTGATCATTGGCCTTGCAATAAATACATGACTTGTTACCTGACGATGTGGATGCTACATTGACCACTGCCTTTTTTGCCGGGGCTGCAGGCTCAGAGCTCTCTAAAGCCAATGCTCGTTTCTCAAGGAACTCCAAAAACTGCTGGACGGAAGGTGCTATCACGGCATTTCGATCCAACTGGTAGGCGCGCGCAGTGTAGCTATCTAGTTTACGTAATAAAATACACAACACAATGTCATCCCAAGTGTCAACTTTGGTACCTAAATTCTTTAATGCAGCTAGCCCTTGTTTTATTTTAGAAACAAAATCACGAATGTTCTGTGGTGTTGATTTTGACAGAACACTGATATCTAACAAGGAATTAATATGATCACTAACTATTCTATATCTGTTATTGTAACGTTCGTCTAATAGCCTTAGTGCTTCTATGTAGCTGTCACTAGTAAGTGGAAGATTCTTTATTAAATCCAAAGGTTCATTCTTTAAAAATGTTCTTAAATAATATAATTTAGCCACATTATCTAGACTGCTGTCCTTGTTTATAACAGACTTGAATAAATTAACAAAGGGTGTATATTCACTGTACTTACCAGTAAAAGGCGGAATTTGTATGGCTGGTAAACGCATTTTAGAATTCACTGGTTGAGCTTCAGCTTTTACGGAAACATCAGCTTGAGTGACACTAGACCTATCAATCTCAGCGTTAATTAAAGCGAGAGTACTGTAATATTTGTCCTCTACGTCTCCATACTCCTCCTTATCTAGGGGGTCCAATGCTAGTATTGACATGTTAAAGGCTTCATAGTCTGAAAACGCTTTTATCAAGCGCTCCTTTTTGGTTAAAAGAGCTTGGTATGTATCGTCCTGAAACCTTTGCACTGAAAGCCTAGTTATGTTTCCTTTCACATAGCCTCTGGACGCTATGAGATTTTTGAGCTCTGCCATGGTGAACACTTGCAACTTTTACACGCAGCTTGACTATTTTAGGTAACTCGTGATAACACTTAAAAACTACTAGCTTAAATCTAATACAGCAAAGTAATTAAAATTATGGCGGACCTCGTAAATACTTGGTTGCACTGGAACTGGACACCGTTCAAATAAAAACGCTTCGGTATGAAGTTGTAAATTAGTTACAGGAAAGAGTGAACCGGAGTGAACCAATCAATAAACCAATCGAATCGCACCCGTCTCTGACGCGCAGGGCTGCCAACTTCCGAATCTTCTTACTGCTCTAATGGGTTTGTTCAAGTGCGAGTGAGATCGAAGATATTGCACTTCACTCGCGGTCGCGCTCGCTTGGCTGCTGGTCTTGCGTGGTTAGGTTGCCGACCGCGACAGTAGAATTCTCCGTCCTGCAGTTAGCTTCGCTCTGCTCTTCGGCCAATGGGAAATTAAATAATTCGTGCAGCTAAAATGGCTCCAAATTACCAATGGCGGACGGAAATATCAACTTCCTGTCTTGATCTTGATGACGACTCAAAACTGACGTGCTATGATGATTTGCGTAATTTCTTTTACAGCTTGAAATTTAAACGCCTACAGTTGTCGCTGTATGTTGTTTCTAGTCCTTTCTTGGAATTTGCACACGTTGCTCACACACGCAGCTATGCACGTCTTACCAACCACGCCAATCCGGTGAGATGGACCAAATGCTTAGCTTGCTTGCTTTGCTACAACAATTGCTTAGCTTGGGAAACTTTACAACGCATAAATGGGCATCAATTTCTCCTGTAATATTAAACGGTATTCCAGAGTCTCAAAGGCAGTTTGATGAGCTTGAATTACAAAATCAAGAGCGTAACATGAAGGCTTTAGGGTTAACAATTAATATGGGAAAAGATTGCTTCATAATTAAATGTCCTAAATTCTCTAGTAATGATTGCCCAACTAAAAGGGATATTGTAAGTTATATAGCCAGTTTCTATGATCCCATGGGTTTTATCAGTCCTATAATAATTAAGGCTAAGGCAATTATGCAACAACTTTGGTCAAAAAAGGTTGGCTGGCATGACGTTGCACCTGAAAGCATAAAGATTGAATGGCTTAAATTCCTTGAAGGCGTGTCTAAAATGCATCCAATTGAATTGGCTAGAAACATTCCAGTTCCTGGGTCTGCTGTGGCAGTACAGCTGATTGGTTTCGCTGATGCCTCCAGCACCGTCGGCTATGGATGTTGTATATACCTACGTGTGGTTGATGAAGCGGGTAAGGTAACAGTTTCCTTAATCTGCTCAAAGTCGCGAATCAATCCAATAAGTAAAAAAAACACTGTACCGCGCCTAGAACTAAACGCTGCTCTTTCACTTTCCTTATTAATAGATAGGGTTTTTAATACATTAAAAGTGAAAATCAAAATTGATAATGTTATATTATATTCAGATTCGAAAATAGTTTTAGCTTGGCTTAAAACTGAATTTACTAGATTGTTACCATATGTTGCGAACAGAGTAAAGATAGTCAAAGAAAAAACATTAAATTGGAATTGGCAGTACGTCAAGTCACTAGAAAACCCTGCTGATTTGATTAGCAAAGGGATAGATGCACGTGAACTGTCTTCGTGTTCCTTATGGTGGAACGGGCCATCATTTTTACATTCTAGTAGGTACACATTCGCGCCTTTTGCAAATGTTACATTGCCTGCTGACTTACCTGAGCTGAGGGCGAGCTTAGCTCTCTCTGATGCAGCGGTGTCTTTGAGCATTCAAAGAGAGCATGACTGTTTCCAAGCTCTAAGCAAAAATTCTAATCTTAATAAAATTATTAGGATAATGGCGCACAGTGGAACGATTGTATGGGAGAGGTTGGACTTAGGCATTTCTGAGAAAAAAATCTAATTTTGAAAAACTAATAATGCCATCGTGTTTAGTTATCAAATGCCTTCGAAACTTGTACTGACGAATTTTTTTCTGTCTCTCGTATATCTGGAGTTAATTGAGAAAATGTGAAATTTTACTATGAAAATGACTGCGTCGAGCTCTCTGCGGCCTGATTCCGGCCTTGTTTCAAGTTGTGAGCCTTACTATCGTATTACGCATAGCAAAAGGTACATTTACTGCTAAGACACATGGTGCGCCAAACGTGCACCTTCTGAGATATAGGGCGATGTATTTTTTACTTAATCGAGCTCTCTGCCTCCTGAATGTGATCCTATTTCAAGTTGTAGTGTTTACTATCATATTACACATACCAAGAGCTGCACTTAGTGCTTAGACACATGGTGCGCCAAACGTGCACCTTCTGTCATATAGGGTGATGTATGAGGGAGGTTGAACAGAGGTATTTCCGAGAAAAAACAGTTTAATTTTGAAAAACAACTAACGACATCGTCTTTAGTTATCAAATGCCTTCAAAACTTGTACTGACAAATTTCTTTCTATCTCTCGTTTTTCAGGAGTAAATTGAGAAAATGTGAACTTTTACTATGAAAATGAGTGAATCGAACTCTCTGCCTCCTGAATCTAGTCCTGTTTCAAGTTGTGGTCTTTACTATCATAATACACATACCAAGAGCTGCATTTAGTGTCAAGTCACATGGTGCGCCAAATGTGCACCTTCTAACATACAGGTTGATTTATATATTTTTAACAAAAAACATATTTTGTCCTTATAGTATACTGGTTTCGTTAGACTTATAGTAATATGACTAGCTTCTGCCTGCGACTTCGCCCGCGTGAAATTTCACCCTCCCCCATTCACCCTCTTAAGGGTGGAATTTCGAAAAACCCTTTCTTAGTGGATAGCTACTCTTCACAAAGAACACACACTCCAAATTTCATTTCTCTAGGACCAGTGGTTTAGGCTGTGCGTTGATATATCAGTCAGTCAGTCAGTCAGGACTTTGAATTTTATATGTATAGATTCACACATGGACTGTATTGTGGAATAGCTTGATATTATATATTATTTATTATATACAGCATGTTTTTTGTAAAAAATATATAAAGCACCCTATATGTCAGAAGGCGCACGTTTGGCGCACCATTCTTATGCAGCACTTGGTATGATACTAAAGACCACATCTTGAAACAGGACCAGATTCAGGAGGCAGGGAGTTGGATTTACTCATTTTCATAGTAAAATTTCAGATTTTCTCAATTTACTCCCGAAAAACGAGAGATAGAATGAAATTTGTCAGTACAAGTTTTGAAGGCATTTGATAACTAAAGACGATGGCATTGTTTGTTTTTCAAAATGAAACTTTTTTTCTCGGAAACGCCTATGTTCAACCTCCCTCATACATCACCCTATATGTCAGAAGGTGCACGTTTGGCAAACCATGTGTCTTAGCACTAAATGCAGCTCTTGGTATGTGTATTATGCTAGTAAAGACCACAACTTGAAATAGGATCAGATTCAGGAGGCAGAGAGCTCGATTAAGTAAAAAATACATCACCCTATATCTCAGAAGGTGCACGTTTGGCGCACCATGTGTCTTAGCAGTAAATGTACCTTTTGCTATGCGTAATACGATAGTAAAGCCTACAACTTAAAACAAGGCCGGAATCAGGCGGCAGAGAGCTCGATGCTCTCATTTTCATAGTAAAATTTTACATTTTCTCAATTAACTCCTGAAATACGAGAGATAGTAAGAAATTTGTCAGCACAAGTTCTGAAGGCATTTGATAGTTAAATACGACGACATTATTAGTTTTTCAAAATTAGACATTTTTTTCTCGGAAATGCCTAAGTCCAACCTTTCCTATACAATCGTTCCACTGTGTGGCGCACGTACTAAGGTTCATACGCAATGTCAAACCAAGCAACGATAAAGTTCAAGGTTCATTCCTATATAGTTTTGAGTTAAAACAAGCATTAATGTTAATAATTAAAAATGAGCAAGCTATTCATTTCAAAGAGGAAATAAATGCATTACAATGTAGTACAAAGGTCAACGGCCCTTTAAAACCATTACATCCCTTTTTAGATAGCCAGGGTTTAGTTAGAGTAGGGGGTCGACTTCAAAATGCAGATTTTTCTTATGCTCAAAAGCATCCCATTATATTACCTAAAAGGTCTTACATAACAGAACTCATAATTAACCATGAACACTTAAGACTATTACACGCAGCACCTCGATTGATGCTGGCCCATTTAAATCAACAATATTGGATTGTAAATGGTGTAAGAGAAATTAAGAAGATAACACATAAATGTATAACGTGTTTCAGGTTGAAGGCCAGCACCGCAAAGCAGTTGATGGGTTCCTTGCCCCAACAAAGAATAACTGCCGCCCGACCCTTTGCAAAGATTGGCATAGACTTCGCTGGCCCCGTAGATGTAAAAAATTCAAGATTAAGACGAACCATCGTTTCTAAAGGTTATGTTTGTGTTTTTGTTTGTTTCGTTACAAAAGCCATCCATTTAGAGCTTACATCAAATTTGACAACTGACACATTTTTAGCTTGCTTTAAAAGATTTATCTCTCGCCGCGGGTTGCCCAGTGAAGTCTTTTGCGACAACGGTGGGTGTTTTAGAGGGGCAAGTAACCAGTTAGCTGAATTGTACAAGCTGAACGCCTCTTTGAGTCATCAAACATTGGTGCAAAACTATCCGGCTCGAAGGACCAAATGTTGGGATCTTGATGAGTGGACTGTATATTTCTGTTAAGGTTTTCGTTGGCGTCGGTGGCAGGGTGTGTGGCGACTATCAATGCAAACTCGTTAACTTCTCAAAAATAATATAATTGTAGAACAAAAACAACTCGCGTGCGTTACAATTACGGAAAATCGCTTGACAACTCACAAGCCAATGTTGCGAGTATATAAAAAATAATTAAACTTTGTTGGTGTTGCCAACAGTGGGTACCCTGGCTGACTAGGCCAATATGGGACTATGAGTACTCCTGTGGCCTTATCAGAAATTATTTTTCGTAAGCACTTGAGAATCAACGAAAAAGGTGGGAACGAGTAAAAATTTAAGTTGCTCCAATCTAAAGTAAATGAATCAATATCGAAAGCGTGTGGGTCTCGTTTCCAGGACACATATTTATGACATTTCGCATTCAAACGAGTTGCGAATAAATCAATCTCTGGAGTACCATAATGAAGGACTACGTCATGAAACGCTGAACGAGATAATTCCCACTCGGTGTCGACATTGATGTGCCTTGATTCTTGGTCAGCTTCCGTGTTGTCTTTTGACTTGTTTTTTTAGGAAGCAAAAATGAAGAGACGACGCTCTTCACACCACTGCCAAATCTCGCGTGCTATATCATTAAGGTGTGTATATTGAACTCCGCCCATCCTATTAATATATGAGATTGCAGTAGTGTTATCTATTCTTAAAAGAATCTCTTTGTCTACAAGGTCCTTGGCAAAGCATTTTAAACCAATGAAAGCTGCTTTTAACTCTAATAGGTTTATATGGTTTTGGGCCTCTGACGTGCTCCAAAATCCCCCGCTGGTTTCTCCGTTACAAGCTATACCCCAACCCGTTAGAGAAGCATCGGAAAAAATCTCCAAGTAGTATTTGTTTTGACGGATTGGACAAAACGCATTCATGATGTTTGTCTTCCACCACGAAAAATCGGGGTCTAGGTTATTAGGAATGATCATATTAACGTCATAATATCCATTTGATTTCTGAAGCGCGAGATATTTAATTCTTTCAAATCGCTTGGTATAAACCCACCCATAACTAACTGCTGGGCACGATGACGTAAGCAATCCCAAAAACTTTGCAAAGTCTCTGATAGATAAAGAACGTTTGTTAGTGAATCTATCGATTATCTCTAGAACCTTCAATCGTTTCTTTAGTGGCAATTTTAAAGTAATGTCCGTTGAGTTTAGTTCAAACTATTCTTCTTCTGCTCAAAGGCGTTCTGGTTTCTTCTTTTACATTATGTGCGCATAATAAACAATTAGTCATGAAGTCGAATTGGGGAGCTAAAGACCTGAGCTGAGACGGGCCTGCCTCTTCTTGAGATGTAGATGCAATACTTACATCTTTTTAAATTGTACCGGCTCGAGTGTAGTTTTTAAGACAATTAGTGTGAATTAAAACGGATGTCAAGGCGCGGAAAATTTGGTGCTTGTCATCATTCCGACCTTTACTAGCTTTGATAAGGCCGAGTATTCCTTTTTGTTTCACCTCAGAAACATCCTTACTCCCTTTAACGATGTCCTTATCACACACACACAGGACACTTATTATTATTAGCACTCATGATGGATAATCCAATTGCGTAACTAATGACGATTAATTACAAAGCAAAGAACTGTTCTGGCTGCTCCCTTGCGTTACCGGGTAGGCTACCGTGCCAAAGAGGATGAAATCATAAACGACAACAATAACATAAGCCCGAAGGCATGGATGATTATGGGAGTTTTAGCCAGTGAGATCTCATTTTCTACGACAGGAAATATGGAATGAAAAGTGACGACCCGCTTCTGCTCCATTACCACTGGTAGAAAACGAGATCTCAAACTGTTACCGCCTTCACCGCTTGGAGGTACTTCCAGCTTATGTTATCAATAAAATACCTAATTTATATACTAGCTCATATTTTACATTGTCACATCACACTTAATGAACTCCATTTTCACTTTCTTCGGAGCACGATACTCGAACACTGGTGAAAATTTGGAAAAAGTGTATAAGACAAGTGTAGATAAAAGTTTTGATATCCCAACGACTGTACAGATTTGGATAAAATTTAGTAAATTGATATAGTAGGAGTTGATTTAAGATATAAGATACTTTTTATCCCCAAATAACGTGAAGGAAGTAGTATACAAAAGGTAGTGTTCAATTCAAGTAGTTTTTTTTTTCAATTTTCACTTTTCCGGAATGTGTAGTTCGAAAATAGGTAGGAATGTGAAAAAGTGTATAAGATAAAAGTTGTACATAATTTTATAAGCTTTCATTGCGTAGAAGACTTCTTATCTCCATGACGCACCGTTTAAAAGATATTAGCGAAAAACTGAAAAATGGGAACTTTAACCCCCTCCCTTCACCCCGACTCACCCCCTAGATGTCAGGACTTTTAGTATGTTAACTCTCTAAGCACCCTGAACAATTTTCTGAAGTAATTGCTTAGGGCCTTGCTCACACACTCTACAATCTCTTTGTTGGATGGACTATAAGAGAATGCGTGAGCCATAAATATGCTTCTGAAGTTGTGTTTTCGAAAAATGTTTTATAAGGTATGGTGTTGTTCTTTGGCTTAAGAAATATTCTTTTAATGCTGGATAGAACATAAAAATTCTTTCTACGTATGGAAACAGGCTGAGCCATCTTGTTTTACTGTGCCTTAGCAAAGGCTGATGCTAGTTGATAGCGACGAAATTGCGAAACTCTTTTAGTACCTCTGTTCTCACTGTGTACACAGAAAAATAATTAAATATTTCAAATATTATTGACTCAATGCCCAGTTTCATCAAATCGACACCATTATGAAGGCTGTTATGCATAATATGTGCAGGGCAGCCGACTCTTATAAGGTCTTCTTTTCCAAACTTTCTTTTAGGCGCGTAGATAGGTTTTGACCTAGGTTTCGGTACATACGGTGTGTATTGAACACACCAATTAACCCCAAATTGTGTGGAATTTATTGGCGATAATGCGGACGTAAATTTTAGGAGTGTGTGTGTGGCGAATGTGGTGTTTCGTATAAAAGATTCGCAATCAAAAGCGAAGTTTCGTTCTGTAAACTTTGTAAATCAAGAATTTTCGTTTCGATTCCATTTCCAGTCCAGTTGAAATATTGAATCAATATAGGAAACAGTTTTTCTGGACCATGGTTGCTGGCATCTGTGGCAACAGAAAGACATGAAATGTTCCACAAAGTTTCAATGATCGTCGTAATCGTATCTGGAGAAACAATTTGATTTACTATAGCACCCGTCTTAGTTTTTCCGCATTTAAGATTTTTTGCCGTTTCGGAATCATCAAACATTTTTCTTGTTAAGCTAGCCGTACAATCCATAGAATTGTATGACTGATAATGCTTTACCGTATAGAAGGCTACTGTTCCTTCTGCAGCATGGGTATTGTTGATAGTCACTGAAGTAGGTTGAAAATAGTTGGTTTCCTTAGAAGAAGAACCTGTTGCTCGTATCATCTTATGCTTTTCCGTAGCTACTTTCTAAAGCAATAGTGCCCTTGTTGCCCACATCCATATGGCAGTCGCAAATAGAACCTTTGGCGTCAAAGTCGTCTCGCTCGCTTGTAAAACACGGATAATTGGCTCTTAATACTTCCGTAAATTTACACTTCCGCTTGCTCATAAGGACTACGTCCAACATACTCAAATATTTAGTAAATCACTAGGATTCTCGTCGCGCGAGCGCAATAGCTAACCAATTGTTTCATATACCTAATTGCAATAACAAACGCCGCGTCAAGTCAAGTCAACTGCCGACCGAGACATTTGCAGGCGCGGAACCTGTGCAGTGGAGGGGGCGGTGGCGCGCGCACGCGGCGAGTAGATTAGTTGCAGCAGCATAACATAATTATCTAGTGATGTTCAAATCGACTTTAACCCTTAGTATGCCGGAACGTAGATCTACGCGAGGCACAATGGCTTTTTAATTGTATCTGTAATTAGCGGTTAAACTAAAGACGTGTTATAGACTATACACTGTATTTTTCTAGCGCGTTATCTTATATGCTTATCATTATAACACGTTGTTACAAAACTTGGCTGCACTCTGAACGCGGAGACATTATCATTATCTGGCAATACTAGTTATCTCGCAACTTCGCAAGTACTCGCAACGCGTTGTACACGAAAGAATATAATAATATCTCATGTAGCGTTATAGATCAATGAACTTTCATTCATACTTTCCAGGCTTAGGAGTTTTGGCGTAATTAAAAAAATATTGTTATTATGCCGAAATGTGTTTTTGTTTTAAGTGAGCTTTTAAATTTGTTATCGTCGATATGACAACTCTCGACGAATTGCACACAGCTGTTTTATTGCCTTCACTGGACTTCTCGAAAAAGTTCCAAATTGGTAAATCACTACCACGAGGCATTTTAATAACCACTTTGATAGTTAAGCAATTCAAAAGACCTTATTACTTAACTACCTAATTAATTGTCTAAAACTTATTTACAAATCACTATCCACAGTTTCACTTTGTCACACAGTTGACAGTAGCATCCTACCTATTTAAAATTCTTAAAAAGAACACACAAAATTTACAATAGCACAACGAATATACGAAACATGAGAATTATTATACACATATACAATTACAGTACTGTAGTACAAGTTGCACAGCAACAAAATTATTAGGTATTTAGAAATTGAACGTGCGAGCGCCGTGCTTGTTTACAAAACAACGCGTACGTAATAATAACAGATACCGCGGGCCGACCGGCCGACTGTGACGCTGTGAGTGAGACTAGTGAGACTATAAAAGTCATAAAACTATAATGCTATCCTGCTCTAGCCTCGCTGTGTAAGTTTAGAATTTGAGATGCCTAGTTTGTTGAAACGTTATATTTCTAGCGCGTCAGAGTCGGTACAACAAACGCTAGATGCTATAAATACACATCGTGTTATTTTTTTGACGCTTAACGTTTTATTAACCACCACTAAACATAACACACGCCGCCAGCTGGCGCGTACGCTTGTTTGACCTTTGACCACGTATGCACGCACGCATGGCGCACGACAAGAAATTTTCAACGATGTTTAGCAAAAAGGAGGACTGACATTAGGTAAGGGAGGACAAAACATGGACAAGGAGGACATTATTTTTGGATACCATCTGGCAACCCTAATACGGAGGGACTTGTCCTCTGAAGCGATCATGGCTAGTACTATAAGCTCTCAGACGAATGTATAAATTTTTTTCTCATTTGCTTCGTCTGTATATGATGAGGCGTTATTTCTTTCAATACACCTTCGCAACAAATAACCGCAGATAGAATTTTCCAAGCAATTTTCATTCGTTGAAAATTCGTTGTTCCGGATCCTTGTTTGACAATACGAGGGTCATTCAATAAATACTTAGCCTTCAAAAAGTAAACGAAAATTTTGGAAAAGTGGCAATTTATTTTTCAACATAGTCTCCTTTTAGTTCGATACACTTAGCCCAGCGATGCTCCAACTTTTTTAACCCGTCCGAAAAATAGTTTTTGTCAAACTCTGCAAAATAGGCCTCCGTGGCGGCGATGACCTCCTCATTTGATCCATATCTATTCCCGGCGAGAGATTTTTTCAGATTAGGAAACAGAAAGAAGTCACAAGGGGCCAAATCTGGAGAATACGGTGGATGGGGCAGCAATTCGTAGCGTAATTCGACCAATTTGGCCATGGCAACGGCAGACGTGTGAACCGGTGCGTTGTCGTGGTGAAACAGCACTTTTTTCTTCGCCAGATGGGGTCGTTTTTTCTTTAATTCGGCGTCGAATCGGCCCAATAAATCGGCATAGTACAGCCCTGTAATTGTTTTACCCTAACGGACACTTAGTAATTTTTTTTACAATTCGTAGAACTAATGAATTTTTCTTCTGATAACTCCTAAGTCAAAATCATCCACAACATGTTTTTTCTTTATAACTTTGGGTTTTTTTGGCGATTGAAATATTAATCGGCTTGAATTTTCAATTGATGAATTACCCGCTTTAATCACATTTCTCACGGTTTTTTCGCAGTACCCCGTAGCCTCCGCAATGATTTTTGCAATATTTGCATCACTATTAAATTCAAAGCTTTCTTTGTCTGCTTTTCTTTTCCTAAAAAAATTCGGCTACCTTAAAAATGACGGTCTTAACATCACGAGATAACGCACGACCCATCTTTGAATATTTATCTCATGTGCTTCTAACATAGACACTCCAGTACAAATTACACTAGCGACCGCCATGAGCGTTGACGGCGTTGACGGATAAACATGTTTCAATTTTTGAAGAAGTAGTATCGTAAAATTTGACCACAATACACATAGTTTTGGAGCAGGCAATATCTGTAGATTCATCTACTAAAACACAGAATCTTGTTTTTGAAGCTTTAGTGCGAGGGCGTCTTTATGTTGTTTGCCAATGACATTTGTAACTAGCCGTACATTTGGTTATTTTTCATTTTATTTCAGCTGCTATTTTTGAGTCCGGAAAATAGGATCGCATAAGTTCGCTAAGGTGATCCATAGCGAGAAACGAAATGTTATGTTCAGCGCATAATTTAATTTCTGCTTCCGTCACCATTGTGTCAGAATCCTTAGAGGTTGAGGCACCTTTAAAATATGATTGAATTGATTTAGATTTGCTTAAACTTGATTTATGTTTCTGATGTTGTTTGTTTTCGTTGTGTCGCTTCAAAGTTGACAATTCGCAGCTCAATTTTACGTCACACAATTTACATTTTGCTTTATATACATCGTTATCCACGGGTTGAATCCAATCTTTAAAATTATTATCTTGCTCCCATTGAGACCGGTATTTTTGCGGTAAATGTGTTCGTTTCTTTACCTTTTTTGGAGTACATGGCCCTTCTTCCTCACTATCCATGTTAATACTTTATTCACACACCACAATAAAGAAAGTAAATAAATGTTAAGCAGCAGAATATCTTTATAATGTACTTTACACAAAATGAATGAATGAAATGAGTACCATAAACAATAAAGTGTGCGCGAATCTACCTCGAATGCGCGTCGGTATTTCCCCGCTCATAGTCATGACTACGTCTAGTGTAGTCCAACGATGTACGATATAATGACTTATCGACTATCGATAAAATTATCGGAAAAAGTTGGTAACCATTGGATTGCCGTGTTTTAGAACACGGCAATGAACATATTGCCGTGTACCGTGTTTTATTGGTGAATAGATGAATGGGGTGCCACCAGCTGACGGGGTGGACTGTATGTTGTAATTCAAACTTCGGGTTTCTTGTTTCTTGATTTATTTTCTTGATGTTCCCAGGGTGGCTTGCTGCTGTTGAGTGGTTGGCGAGTATCCGTCGAATGCTTCATACTGGTTGAAGTCATCTCTCAAACAGGATTTCACGAAATTCTTAAACAAGTACTCCGATGCAGTTACAGGGTTCAAATCCGTATTCTTGAGGTTAGGTACGTTAGCTGTTCGTTTAGACAAACATAATAACGTAGTAACCTGCGACTGTACCAAGTTAGCCGGCATTATAGTCTTAAGCACTGGTGACATTTTCGAATAATTTTTCTGCTTATAGCCGGGTTTCAGAGGATCAATCCTCAAAGTGTCGTAGATAGGTATCGTAAGATCACTCGATTCGTAAATCAACTGATCCTGCGTCACGTCGTTCTCGGCATTGGTCGTTATTACGCTGTCATACCAGGACTGAACATAACCAATGTCTATATCTCTTGGTGGTCTCACTACAGTTGAAGGCAAGTCACAAACAGTATATCCCGGGAACAACTCTTCCGGCACATTAGGATTATGGTACCTTGCTCCAATTGCCCGCATTGCTTCTGTAGCCTCCGGACCAGCGTAGTTATTGGTTTCGGGTCGGAAAATCACGAGTGGTGGAGCGACGTATCCGGCAACGAGTTGTTCGCCATTCGCCAACTTACGCTCGTCGTTCCACCTCGACAACTCCGCATGCGATTTTCCAGCAACGCGATTCATCCAACCTACCACAAGATCGTCGACATCGGTATAGTACACAAAACTCTGGGTGTGCCTACTGACCGCCACGATTGCATGCCCCTCGGAGTCATACAATTTTAGCGGTTTGTGGCTTGTTCTGACGTACCTAACGTGCGCAAAAGTTTGTCCTTGCGCTTCGTGTACGGTCAAAACTCTCGAACCCGAGTTTTCGTAACCCTGACGCTGTAGTTCACTCTTGTCGGATTGGAAGAGAACCAAGTATACAACGCCTTCCTCCTTCACAACCCCCTTTCCAGAGTAACGCTCCCGCTTCAGTGAGTGCACTACACTGCTGACCGAGTAGAAACCTTCGTACTTGCTACTGAGCAAGTAAGTGACGTCCACTGGGCAACGATGAGTCCTACGCAACGTTTGAGTCACCGAGCAGAACCGGTCTGGATTCGCGTATTGTATGTTCGTCACATGGTCCCGGTCAATGTAAGGGATTTGATGGATGTCCCCAATAATGACCAGCTCCTTTGCTTTGGTTAGTTCCGCGACATAAGCAAGTTGACCGGCATGCACCATCAACGCCTCGTCGACGATAACTTTGTCATATCCTGTTGTTTTAACACCATTGCACAACACCGATGCTACCGTCCGATAGTTCACGTTCAGGAACCGGGCCTCAACCGTCTGACTCACACGCTTACGAAGGCTCTCACAACTTTCCTTCGTCACTGTCAGAATGAGGTCCCCGGCGTCAGTCTTCGTGGGTCTTTTGTGCGTGCGTAGAGCAAACTCCGTCTTACCGCAACCTGGTGGTCCGTTCACCCACGTAATCTTTGGAACTTTGACTGAACCTATATCCACTTTCCTGAGTTGGAAGGCAATCTCCTCTGCTAACATCACCTTCGTTGCTCTACAGCGCATCAGGTATCTGGACTTACTATCGTACATTTTGTCATCTTCCATGTATCTACAAAAAGTCGAGACACCCTTCTCCACCGTGAACGCCCATCCGTAATCATCCACTGGTCCGGATATCACACATTTCTTCACGTTGTCATAGAAGAAATATCCCTTCGCAGCCATCACCTCCAACTTAGAAGCCGATGGATGATCGTCAGACTTAATAACACTGTCAAAATGCTTTCTCATTTCGACAGCCGCTACCTTATCAACAAAGAGGGAATGCTCCCCCTGTCTCGCCGCGCGCATACCTAAGGCGCGGTACAGCGGTATTGGTCAAACTATATCAGACTAGCATCAAGATTTTTTATTACTATATAAGATAACATTGCAGAAAATACTTATTTTTAAATTTTTACATTATTTCTACGGAATTATGCAATTTTCGGTCCCATATCGAAAAAAAATGCACTATACTGCGGTAGCCCACTATTTTCAAAAATTGCCTATTTAATGCAGATTCTAAAATGGTATAATAATAACCAGTATCCTGATAATATACAGAGAATACTCATACAAAGATTTTTGAATTAAATTACTTTAACACTGCTTTAACTAATTTTAGACTCAAAGAGAATGAGAATTTCCTTAAAATTTGATCATTATGGGTTTGTTGACACAATAAAAGACATTAGTTATTAATTAAATTTATTGAAAAAAAATTATACAAGATGTTCGAAGTTGACTCCTTCAGCTGCTATGCACGCTCTACACCTTCTTATGAAGGACAGTTTCAATCGGCGTGCAAATCCTGCCGACGATATTTCGTCAGCAGCCGAACGTATGCATTGTCGCAGGTGTTCAACTGAAGTGATTTCTTCTTTATAAATCATCTCCTTTAAGCAGCCGCAGTAAAAAAAGTACAATAGGTTTAAATCTGGCGAGTGAGGTGGCCACAGTATTGGCCCTAGACGTCCTATCCACCTCTCTGGATTGGTTTCGATAAGATGCTGTCGTACTCTTACCGCATAATGTGCGGGGCAGCGGTCGTTTTGAAGCCACATGATTTCACGCACTTCGGGGGGTACGTCCTCCAATAACACAGGCAAATCATTTTGTAAAAAATTCAAATAAGATTCTCCAGTCAGAGTCGGTGGTAGTTCAAATGGTCCAACAATTTGACCGTTCATGATTTGACTTTGACGTTGATGACAAGATTTGTATCTTTAGTTAATAAAAACACGTTTTTTATTAAGTCTTTTCTTAACCCTGACAAGTCTAACTAGTATTTTGACTACAAAATTAATTGTTTTCTATGACATGTAACATACCCTTAGAAAGGGTATAAGTTCAAAATGGATTTTAGTTTATTTTAATGAATTTAGGAGTTGTAACTTATTTTCTTTGTCGCTGTTCTCGGATGTATCATAGACAGGCAGTCCTTTTTCGGCTGAGACCTCTTTTAGGTGCTAGAAAGAAGGCAGTTTCATCGCAACTCGCGAGGGGTCTTCTAGAATTTTCATATATTCTGTGATAATGCAGAAACTTCCTGAAACGAATTTCTTCTTTTTTTTTTCGGTAATTAATGAACGAGCTTTATTTATATATTCGGCATGTTATTGTCTGAGATCGAGATGTCTGGCCATAAACGCTTCGAACCAGGCCGAACGAAGAACGAAGGCCTGTTATTTATAAAAGGTGTCTTAAGACCTCCCTTCTCCATGATTTTATTGACCGAGTCTAATAACCCTTCTTTGTTGATTGGAAACCCATTACGAGCCGAATCTTTGATCCACGATACAAGTTCATTTTCGATTTCAATTCCAAGAACTGCTTGAGGTCCCACATGTCCTGAAGTTTCAGGTGCATCACCAGAAAGTTTATGTCGCAATGTTGTTCGTGGAACATTAAAGTTCTTGCTAGCAGTGGAAACTTTCATACCATTTCTAATAGCGTCTAACGCTAAGGCGAACTTGATTTCCAGATCCATCATCACCAATACTAGATGGTGTATTTTCTCTTAAAAAAACTTGTGCTTGGTTTTTTTTGTGTTGCAAGGTTTTTACGATATCTAGCCGAGTAGTTCTTCCACTTCTTTCGCGCTCTATTTATTTCCATGAGCGGCATGTAAGCGACGACTTTTCGGTTAGATAAGTTTGGTGTCTTTTTTTCTTCAACGCAGCATTTTTCAAGGGATCGTTTTTTATTTTTTCATATCGCTTTCGATCAGATTCTTTTTTCCGTTCTAGTCTTTCTTCATCCGTAAAGTTTCTTCTTTGGTTCCATTGCTTTATTTTTTCTGTAAAAATGGGATAATATATTGTTACAAATTAAAATTTGTGGCCTCTTACGGCAATTTAGGCAGGTGGTTTAGCATCGAAATACACGGAAACAACAAACTATCTCAAACACCGTATATTTATAAGTTTAAATAAGAAACTAAGTAACTAAAGAACGAATTTACTTCATTAAATATAATTAGACTTAATTATTGCCAGCCAGCTAAAATTTTAGCAGAAAGAGCTATGGGCGTGGGGAGTTGGAGATAAACCCAGTACTGTTCCGTTTAAAAGTTAAGTTAAATGATTATTAATTACAAATTTAAGATATTATATAAGTAACCTTCCAGTTATTAAGAATGTAATTAATTAATAAATGGGCGCCAGGGACTATAAGAGTCCCAGATCCCGGAGCCGACGAAGGTGGCCAAAATACTTCCTGATGAACGTAGAATGTCGAACATAATTCCTCAATTTAAATTATGTTGAAGACCGGTTTCCACTGTAGAAAACCGGACTAAGGAGACTAACTTGTTCTTACAGAAACCGTATTAAATGAAAATAAATAGTCTTAAGGGATATAAAAAAACCGTCCCGCCTGCGCTATCGCTAGACGGACTCCGCCAGCCGCACAGTCGTCTCCGCAAGAGGCTTCGAGCAGACTCGAGGAACGGGTCTTGCGTCCAAGCCCCAGATGCTCCTCTAGATCCTGGCGGCGAGACAAATCTCTCGAGGTGCCTCTCCTGGAAACGACAATACGGAGACCTAATAATATAGGGGGAAACTAATTAACTTTCCTTGAGGTGACCGAGCTTGGAAATGTAGAAGGCTAAATAAAGCATTAGCAAGTTAACATGGTTTTCAAATACAACCTATGGAGCTACGACTTCTATTTGCCTGATACTGAGTGGTGGGACAATATAAATAAGGATTACCCACGTGGAGTTCATCAACTCAACGACAAGGGCTCTTTCCCTTGAACAATAATTTAATACCGTGGTTAACACTGAGGAATCTATGGTGAATAGTCAGCGGGTGATATACCTACGGTTGATTTAGGAAGAAAGCACTTGACTGCAAGATCCTCGACTGGCTGGAAAGTTGTCTGCGTATGCGCAATTTGGAATCCTGTAATGAATATCTATGGATCACGAGAATATCCTTTTAACAACCAGGGAAATGCTCACAGACCACTTCCAAACACTATTATAACAAAATCCTTGCCTTTTAAAACATGGAATAAGGTTTGGTAGTCTCACTCAAGCGTGTTAAAGGGTAAAAGACGCCAACACGATTCCATAATACTGTCATGGATAGCAAACCGGAACTAGACGGAGCATTTCGAAAATCTCTCTTATTGCAGGTAAAATGATTATGAGATTATTGAACAATCAAACTAGCTTACCTGTTGTTGTCTCGTCCGAAGCTGATGAAGAATTTTACTAATGTAGTATATATCCTGGCTACTGGAGGGCGTCACATATAGTTTAAATCTTGCATTGACAAAAAATAACCGGTAACGGAATGCATTTATTTCCCACTCACTGTTCTATTATCTCTGGACTTCATTTATTTATAAGCCAATAAGTAAAAAAAAAAATAATAGTAATATCTGATTGTTACAACCTTTACCAGTTTAGTTTAGAATAGGTCTGTCCAAGGGTAAATTCAGTTTAGAAAAAGAAACACAATATTGATTATCTAGGAGGCTCATGCCCCCGGGGCTTAGGTATCTAAAATAGTTACCTAATAATAAAACATGTCATTAAAATTGCGTGGCGCCATAGGTTTGTATACGATAAAAAGGCAATTAATAATAAATCCACTTTAAGTACTTGTACCGATGTCGGGTATGATATTTATATGGTGGTGTGTAGGTTGATAACTTGTTCAATAAATCAGTGTGTTGCTAACCCCCGCCTTTCATTGACGCTGCATTGGCGACGAGTACGGGATTATTAAATATTTTTTGTGTCTACGTTAGGCGGCAGTATCGACTTGACCTACGGTTGTTATGATGCCAATCGGAAAGTTTGTTACACGCAGCTGCATAAGGGGAATTGCCCACTCAGCACTCAATAGTTTTATTATAGAAACATACGCTGCAAATTAAACGAACGACGGAAACGGCGAGCTGAGATAGCACTTTGTGACGCACGGACCTAGTTTACCCAATTATTGTAACTCTGTAAAATTCCATTCCATATTCATACTTCGAATAGGCACTTAGGCTAATTTAAGATTAATTAATGTAATTCTTTTATTTTAAATAAATTAAGTAAAATCATTTTTGGTTTTTTTTAAATCCTCCGATTGCAGCTAACGTAATTGGCGCAGTCGGTAGGATATTCGCGGGCCGGTTCGCGAGCTTTAGGGATCTCTAACATCGATATCCGCGTACGCGAATCGCCTGGGTGGCTATCGAGCCCCGGCGCCGAATATCCGAATCTACGGTCCAGCTGCAGTTCCGGAAGGAGAATCCAGACTTCGATTCACGAGAAAACCAGAGATGAAAAATTTGTGAGTACACTTGAATTGTTCCTGTGTTGCTTCCTTTTTAGCCCTTATAACACCCCCATCTTCCAAGATTTTTCACCCGAGAAATTCCAATTCCCAGGAGCCCGCATCTCGTACGGCTCGCTGGAGTACTATAGATAGTAGTAGATATTTAAATAGTGGAAGTGAAGTTAGTAGTATAAATAGCGTAAATATGGCCCACGACCCAGATACAATTTTCAAGACCCTTCGTATGGTCCCGGAGTTCGATGGGAACCCAAATGTTTTGACTAGGTTTGTTAGAATATGCGATCAAATAGTAACTCAGTATGTAAGTGATGCCCCAGGTAGCGAGTTAAATAACTTATGCCTATTAAATGGCATCTTGAATAAGATAAAAGGCTCTGCCGCTTGTACCATTAATTCTAACGGCATACCTGATAGTTGGCTAGGGATTAGGACAGCCTTAATCAACAACTTTTAGGATCAACGGGATGAAACAGCTTTGTATAGAGACCTTTCTTTAGCTACGCAAGGAAATAAGACACCTCAAGAATTTTATGAGGAATGCCAAACTTTGTTCAGTACGATGATGACGTATGTAACACTACACGAGCCAATTCTTACTACAGTAGAAGCGAAACGTACACTGTATAAAAAAGTTACTATGCAGGCTTTTGTAAAAGGATTAAAAGAACCATTGGGGTCCCGTATAAGATGCATGCGCCCCGATACTATTGAAAAGGCCCTTGAATATGTACAAGAAGAACTTAATGTTATCTATTTACAGGAACGTAGTGAGTTTTCAAAATCCACTACCCAAAAGAATTCTAACCCTCTAACACCCCACGCAAATACCAACCCCGTTCCTCCACGTAGTAATAATTTCGCAGTACCAATTCCTAACTGGCCCAATCCCATAGGAATTAGACCCAACCAACTACCACCACCACAACCATTTAAGTTCAACCCTAACTTTATTAATCAGCAGCCCCAATATCGCATGCCTAATCGTACGCAGCAAATATTCCGTGCGGTTCCTCAGAATTATAATGCTCAAAGTAACATGTTCCGTTTGCCACCTAGAAATATTCCGGCGCAAAATCAAAGTCAAGGCCCTAAACCTATGAGCGGTATACAGCATTTTACACCCAGACCCATGTTATTTGGCCATAATTGGCAGAATTCAGGTAATCCGCCACCAACTAATTATTTTAAAAATCGTTAAATGAACATGAATGAGTGCGCGTCATACGACGACTCATATTACCCGACGGAGTACTATTACGATCCAGACTGTTTTAATTACAATAACATTTATTACGGTTATAGCCCGTTCGCTACATTAGAGTGCAACCATGATCCGACTTTAAGCGAAGTAGGTGTCCAAGAAAAAGTTACTGGTTCAATTGAACCCCAGGCGGGTCCAAGTCAGGATTTTCAGGAGGCCCAGAAATCAAAAAAGCTAAAATAGAATTAAATCTCCAAACGCAGCGTCAGTTGCCGTACATACTAATATCGGAGCCACCTTTAAAATTACTAATTGACACCGGCGCGAATCAGTCTTTTATAAGTCCAGAAGCTGTAGAGAAATATTTTCCGAATCTTCCCTTAAATTACGACCCGTTTGAAGTTACCAATGTACACGCGGTTAGTAGAAATAATTATTCTATAAGTTTACCTTGCTTTGCGGAATTTAATGATCCAGAGTTTATTAAATTATTTGTGTATCGTTTTCATGAATATTTCGACGGTTTAATTGGTTTAGATTTGCTAACTAAATGGGAGTCCAAGATAGACTTAAAAGATCAGAGGTTAATAACGCGCACATCATCGAATCCTATCCGTATGTATAATTCCTGCAATGTTAACTTATATGAAGACATAATACCTGCTCAATCTTCGAAATTAGTTAGAATACCGATCGACGTTCCAAATGGTGCAGCATTAGTTAGCGAACAGACTATATGCAATTGCGTCATACGCGAGTGCCTTACTATTGTGGACAATAATCGCGGCTACTTAGAAATAGAAAATACGAGCCCGAATGATATTATAATATCACTAGACCGACCAGTCCACGCAAGTTTATTTAATATCGAGTGCACCCGTACCGAACATTGCACCGCGCGGGTTCAAGAAGTGACAACGCGATTACGAACAGATCATTTAAACGAGGAGGAGAAAATCAACCTTATAGCTCTTTGCTCAAAATATGCTGACGTGTTTTACATCGAAGGCGAAGCGTTAACCTTTACCAATCGAATAAAACATCGTATTAAGACTACAGACGAGGTCCCGGTTTACACAAAAAGCTATAGATACCCATTTATTCATCGTCAGGAGGTTAGGGAACAGATTTCAAAAATGTTAGATCAGGGAATAATAAAACCATCAGATTCAGCATGGAGCTCACCCATTTGGGTGGTCCCCAAGAAAATGGACGCCTCGGGCAAACAAAAATGGCGTTTAGTAGTTGACTTTAGGAAACTCAATGAAAAAACTATCAACGACAAATACCCTATCCCGATCATTAGCGACGTTCTTGACAAACTGGGCAGATGCCAATACTTCACCACTCTAGATCTGGCTAGCGGCTTCTACCAGGTTGAAATGGACCCTCAGGATATCCAAAAAACAGCTTTTAATGTCGAACATGGACATTTCGAGTTCCTTCGAATGCCCATGGGACTTAAGAATTCACCATCCACATTTCAAAGGGTTATGGACAACGTCCTCAGAGGTCTCCAGAATGACATATGCCTCGTCTACCTTGATGACATCATCGTTTTTTCTACGTCACTACAAGAGCATATGACCAATCTCGAGAAAGTTTTCAATAGGCTTCGGGAATCGAACTTTAAGATCCAAATGGATAAATCCGAATTCTTAAGGCATGAAACTGGTTATCTCGGACACATAATAAGTAGTGAAGGAATAAAACCTAATCCGGATAAAATTCATGCAATAGAAAAATACCCCATTCCAAAGACCCCAAAAGAAATTAAACAATTTTTAGGACTAGTAGGTTACTATCGTAAATTTATCCCGGACTTTGCAAAGATCACGAAACCTCTCACAGCGTGTTTAAAAAAAGGTAGAAAAGTTGTACTAGACTCCGAGTACTTAAACAGTTTTGAAAAGTGTAAGACTCTTTTAACGAATGATCCCATACTACAGTACCCCGATTTTGATAAGGATTTCATACTGACGACAGACGCTTCGAACGTTGCTATTGGAGCCGTTCTATCTCAAGGACATGTAGGTTCCGACAAACCCGTGTGTTTTGCATCCCGAACCTTGAATGAAAGTGAGCTTAACTACAGCACTATAGAAAAAGAACTTCTTGCCATAGTCTGGGCCACCAAGTATTTTAGACCATACTTGTTTGGACGTAAATTTAAAGTATTGACAGATCATAAACCTTTACAGTGGATGATGAACCTTAAAGAGCCCAATTCGCGATTGACTAGATGGAGGCTGAAACTTAGTGAATACGATTTCACCGTTATCTATAAGAAAGGTAAATCCAATACAAACGCCGATGCCTTATCTCGGGTGGAGATTCACAATGAAGATACTAACACCTTAATAGACGAATTAAGTTCTTTGGTTCCTAACCCATCAGAAAACCCGCCATCTGCGAACTCATCCACTGCAACTGTACACACCAGTCACGAACATCCCATTCTAGAAGTCCCAATCACAGATGAACCCCTTAACAGATTCCACAGACAACTATGCTTTACAATAGTAGAAGATGTCAAACGCAAACCAGTAGTTACTAAGCCATTCGAAACTCACACGCGCATAGCAGTCCAGATATCATCATCTAATTTAGAACAAGATGTAGTCAATGCCCTCAAAGAGTATGTGAACCCAAAAGTAAAAACCGGTATCCTAATAAATCCACCTCTTGCCATGTATTCCATCATACCAGTCATACAAGACAAGTTTAAGAGTTCATCTATGAACTTAGTACTAGCTAAGATAGAATTAGAAAACGTTAAAGATTATCTACGTCAGCAAGAGATAATTCAACACTACCATGACGGCAAAACCAATCACCGAGGAATTACCGAATGTTATTTAGCCCTCTCAAGAAAGTATTACTGGCCCAAAATGAAAGATCAAATAACCAAATTCATCAACGAATGCATTATTTGCGGGCAAGCTAAATGTGACCGGAGACCTATTAGACCCCAGTTTAATATTGTACCCCCGGCAACAAAACCATTCGAAATAGTTCATATGGATTTATTCACCGTTCACAATGAAAAGTATGTTACATTTATAGATGTGTTTACCAAATATGGACAAGCATACCATCTTCGAGACGGCACGGGCATTAGTATACTTCAATCATTATTACAATATTGTACCCACCATGGAGTTCCCTTAACTTTAGTGACTGACAACGGAACGGAGTTTACTAATCAACTGTTCCTAGAATTCACACGCCTTCACAAGATAAACCATCATAGAGTTTTACCGCATTCGCCTAACGATAACGGTAACATTGAACGCTTCCATTCAACTCTCCTTGAACATTTAAGAATATTAAAGTTAAAACACAAAGAAGAGCCGATCGTAAATCTTATGCCTTATGCTATAATTGGCTATAATTCTTCAATACATAGCTTCACTAGATGCAGACCATTCGATTTATTAACTGGACACTTTGATCCACGCGATATGTTAGACATAGATTTTACCCAACAAGCATTACAACAGTACGTTCATAATCATAGGGCGCAAATGAAGGAAGTCTATAATATTATTAACGAAACTTCTTTAACAAATCGTACTGCGTTGATAGAAAATAGAAATCAGCACCGCGAATCCGAAATAGAATACGTTCCTCAACAACAGGTATTCATTAAGAATCCTTCTGCAAGCCGTCAGAAAACTGCACCGCGGTATACCCAAGATACCATTTTGGCCGATTTACCCATACACGTTTATACGTCCAAGAAACGTGGGCCCGTAGCCAAAAATAGATTAAAAAGAGGCCCTAAGGAACCTAACTTGTTGCAGGATTCTACTGTTGCTGGTGATTCGCGAGACCCAGTCATCGGAGATAAAACTTGAAAGCTTAGCCAATGGACCCGGCTTATTACCGTATAAACTTAGATCGACGAGAATGACCACCCATCACCATACATTTCTTCAGTACGTGAATCTAAGGGTCATTGAAAATCAAATTACAACACTACAATGTCAGATATCAGAATACAAAAGTCGGCTTAGTAATAACACTTATACAACAGGTAGTTTAATAGCCTATGCAAAGTTTGGTCAACTCATGTCCATTTTAAGTGAAAATGTAGAAGATTTAAGATTAGAATTAGTTAGAATAGAAAATATGTTAGCTTTTATACATGCATCAAGCATTGTTCATTCTATGATAGATGTAGATACACTTAGGTCTACGGTAAATAGGTTAGGAAAAATATACAGTAAGGATGAGATACTAAGTTAAGAGCTCAGAGAATATTACGACATCATCCAGCCCGGTTCATATTTCAATGAAAAACAGATAGTAATAGTTTTCAGATTTCCTATAATTTCCAAAATAGTTTATGATTTATATAAGCTATCTATAGTACCCAACAAAAACCGTCAAGCCCTTATTCCTACCTATCCCTTTATAGCAACCAACGGGGACTCTTTCGTGTACATAGAAGCAGAATGCTCGAAGTTTAGTAACTGGTATCTCTGTGAAAAGGAAATAACCCATCAAATACGAACAAAAGTTGACTGCATACAAGAACTTATCATGAACCAAGCCCTCAAGAGTTCCTGCCAATTTACTACAGTATTTCTGGAAAAAGAAGCGATGGAAAAACTAGATGACCAACACTAAATCTTATCGTTTCCAAATCCAACGAAAGTGCAATTAGTCTTCGGGAGAGAAGAGTTCAGTTCGCTACAAGGAAGCTACCTCGCTACTATATCCATCAACTGTTACCTCCACACAAAGGAACTAACTATAATCAACGACAACGACGTAATAAAGGGGCAGCCTTTGAAATTAACGAACATTCACTACGACGCGGAGACACCGGGTGCTGCATTAACCCAAGTTCATCTTAGTTCAATCGACTTAGGAGGACTACACAGCATACAGAACCAAGTTATGACGAGCCAGCCGATACAACTTAACCAGCTGCAATCAGATGTCATATACCATACGACAATACCCTTCTACATTGCATTATTAAGTGCAGGCGCACTTTTCATAGCCATACTGGGCTATCGCAACAAATGGTTTTGCAAACGCTCTGAAAAGCCCAACATCAAGGGACATACTTACGAGGAACCTGAAGAAAAAGAAGAGGATCGCGCGCCGAGAGGACAAGTTCCAGCAACATTTTCTCTCAAAGTTCTAAAATAGTTCCTGGTCTGCGGGTGGAGATGTTACACGCAGCTGCATAAGGGGAATTGCCCACTCAGCACTCAATAGTTTTATTATAGAAACATACGCTGCAAATTAAACGAACGACGGAAACGGCGAGCTGAGATAGCACTTTGTGACGCACGGACCTAGTTTACCCAATTATTGTAACTCTGTAAAATTCCATTCCATATTCATACTTCGAATAGGCACTTAGGCTAATTTAAGATTAATTAATGTAATTCTTTTATTTTAAATAAATTAAGTAAAATCATTTTTGGTTTTTTTTAAATCCTCCGATTGCAGCTAACGTAATTAGTTAGAACCCTTCAATATTAGTTCCAAACAATGGCCTGCTTATATACGCCGGGTCAATCAGTACATTTTACTTAACGACGTGAAGGATAACCTAAAAGTGCCGATGTTAATTACAATCGTAGGAAAAGCTACCTATTCCCTGATATGTGATCTGTGTTCCCCTGACTTTCCCGAGAACAAATCTTACGACGAATTGGTGAAGCTAGTTACCGATCATTTGGAACCGCAGCGATCAGAGATCGCCGAGCGCCACGTGTTCCGGCTGCGGCGACAACGGACCGGCGAACCCATGATGGAATATTTACAGGCACTAAAGCATCTGGCAACAACTTGTAATTTTGGCAAATGTAAGACGCTCGAAGAAAATCTAAGAAATCAATTTGTTTTGGGTTTGACAAATGACGCAATGCGTTCAAGAATATTTGCCGAAAGGAAAATAGAATATAAGGAGGCAGTGGAGTTAGCACTAGCACTGGAGGCTGCAGAGAAGCATGCGGAGGTGAGCGGCAGCACGGTGCCGATGACGACCTCAGGTGTTGGCGGCGAGGCAGGTGAAGACCTGCACTATACACGCGGCGGGCGAGGACGCGCCCGCGGCACGCGCCCTCCGCTTGGCGCGGGCGGTGCGGCTGGCCCAGCCGGCGCGGCAGGCGCGGCGGGTACGGAGCGCACGGCGGGCACATTGCTGAGCGGCGCGGTGGCTGCGCCAGCACGCTGGCGTTGCGGTAAGGCGCATCGCGCGGACAGGTGCCGTTACGTGAATTATAATTGTGACGAGTGTAAACAAAGGGGTCATTTACGAGTGATGTGTAAATTCAGTGAAGGGTAGTTTCAACCGGCAGACTGTCTAGTCTGCAAAATTATATGTGTGGTGAGTACGATTCAGACGATATGTTTAAGATTACTGTTGGAGGCAAGGGTAATAAACCGTACTTTATAAACGTCATCATAGATAACTTTGAGACCAAGTGTGAGATCGACACAGGTAGTCGTATTTCGGCAATCAATGAAGACATGTATACCCGCAAATTTTCACATAAGATAATTAAGACGGATAATTTGATGTTACGTAGTTATGCAGGTTCATGCATCGAATCGCTTGGTTTTATAGAAGTCCGAGTGAGGTTACGAGATGTAGAAGTAAAATCCTTGCCACTTTACGTAATTAAAAACGGAGCGTGCCCACTATTGGGACGAGATTGGTTGCGGGCGCTGAAAGTAACACAGATAAATCTGTATAAGTTAACCGACGATGGATTCGTGAACCGCTTGTGTGCTGAATGTCCGGAAGTGTTTACGGATAAGTTAGGTACTTGTAAGCGAGCCATTCGACTACAGCTGACTAACGATGAACCTGTGTACGTGCGTGCGCGGTCGGTGCCGCTGGCGTTGCGCGCTCGCGTGGAGCGCGCAACGTCAAATAAAGCAAATAGTGTTGTACACACAGTTTGTACAGTTGTTCTCGATTCTAGTCGATTTTGGAAATAGAGGAATGATAATGTTTGCGTTGGATATTTTGTGACATGTAAATTATTTTTTTTACTGCAATGTTTAAATTTAGTGATTTTGTTTAGAATATTATTAATTTTATTTACAGATTTCCAAGTGATCCCAAAGTTAAAGAGAAATGGATTGAAGCGACAGGGCATGAAAATTGGTTCCCAACACAATATAGTCGAATTTGCTCTGTTCATTTTAATGAAGGCAGCTTTAGGGAAACAAAAAAGTCTCGACGCCTGACTACAACTAAACTATTTTTAATTTATTTTTTTGTTTGTACAGAATATAGACCAAAATCTTATAGCGCATGAACCTTCACCGTGTAGCACGCCAAAAAGAAAATTAGAAGTATCTACCTTTATTATTATCACTGTTATCTTGCAAGAATCGATTAGTACTCGTTTCATTCTAAATGTAACGGGTCGGCTAAAGTTGATGGCTTGACGTCAGCGTCAAGACGTCCACTTTTACCGACTATTAAATAATCCTCATAATATCAGTATTATGAGGGTTATTTAATAGTTACTTCGTGTTGCAGGACATTCCCCAATCGTCTACGTCAAATGAGGATACATCGTTAATTTCGCCCAAGAAAAGAAAATTAGTACACAAACTGAATCTTGCTCAACAAAAAATTAAACAGCAAAATAAGCAAATAAAAAGATTGAGGGAACAGAATCGTCGTAAAGGCCAAAAGATACTCAATCTAGAGTCTTTCTTAGAGTGCTTAAAAAATAAGGCTTTTATAAACGATGAGCAAGCGAAGTTACTGAATACAACTAATGTCACTACTAAAGAACTTTACTCCAGACAGATGGCGAACGCAAACCTAGTCAGTACATCGAAGTATTCACCGGCTCTTCGAAGTTTTGCACTAACTTTGCACTACTATTCGAGCAAAGCGTACAACTATGTCAGAAACGTTTTTAATTTGTGTTTACCACATCCGCACACGATTGAAAAGTGGTACAAATGTATAAATGGCAGACCTGGATTTACCACCAAATCATTAAAGGCTTTGAAATTAATAGCGGATAAATCGAAACTTCCCTTATATTGTTGCCTTATGATCGATGAAATGGCAATCAAGAAAAAAATCGAATGGGATGGAAAACAGGGGCCCAATTCTGTAACTTTAAGTTAAGCAACACGCCATTGACACTATCGACACACTACAGACATTATTTTGCCACTGTTGCAAATTTGGCATTCTGCAAAAACTTCAATGGCGTTTCAGTGGTGTCTCAGTAGTGTGTCAATAGTATGTCGATAGTGTGGCAGTACAATAGTTATCAGTGTTGCTAACCAAAATCTACCATGCGACCACTTTTTAAAATCGTATTTTTATTAATTAAATCTTTATATTAAGGGTTTGTAGCGGTATCTACAATGCCACATGCGAACAACGCGTCATACTGACGTCACGCAAATCCTGCATCGCGCAAGCAGAGTTTACCGCGCAACTAGCATAGATACAACGGCCCGACATGAATCATCGGGCAGTTGCCCGCCAGACACAACACCCGTCTGGTCGGAGGATCCTCCCTTTTCTATGGAGGTTGAGTGAACTTTACATCCTGTTCCTCATACCTCTATACTGGTGACCCCGAACATGAACGTCAGCGCAGCCTTCGTGCACCTACTTCAGTGTGACGTCATCATCATCACTCCCGCAAGCTTTAGAGCGGCGAGTCACCCAGCCAGCCAGCACCCACGGCTTCAACGGGTATCCTGACCACCAGCATGCAGCGACCGCGCATACCTGGTCATCACCCTCAGCCTCATCAGCAACCTCGGCACAGCATACTGCATTTTCGGCCGGAGCAGAGACATAGAAACCCTCTCCTGGTCGACGCCAGCAGTCAGCCTCAACCCGGCGCTGTACCACATCCGACGCACTGGAGCATAACGCAGCGCCACCCCGACTCACTGGGGATATCATCGCACACAGTTCCGACTCACCGTGAACTATGCGGCAACCGGTTCCGACTCACTGAAACCTCAGCTGGCCTGGCAAACATCGCAAGATACAAGACTCAGCCCACTATCGACCTCCGGTCTCCGGGGGGGAGTGATGTAGCGGTATCTACAATGCCACATGCGAACAACGCGTCATACTGACGTCACGCAAATCCTGCATCGCGCAAGCAGAGTTTACCGCGCAACTAGCATAGATACAACGGCCCGACATGAATCATCGGGCAGTTGCCCGCCAGACACAACACCCGTCTGGTCGGAGGATCCTCCCTTTTCTATGGAGGTTGAGTGAACTTTACATCCTGTTCCTCATACCTCTATAGGTTTTTCTTATTAATATAAAAACGTTTTATTATCAAAAACATCAATTTCACTAAAAACATGCGTTTGTTGTTAAAAAAAAAGATTTTTCTCACGACAATTTTTAGTCTTTGCCTTTCTGAAAAAGAAAACAAACAACTGTCAAAAATCTTGCAGCGGCTGTTTTCATTGGTTTAAAATATTATTTTCCAAAATATTATCAAATAATTCCTTGATTATCATCTAAAACGAAGACGATAGGGTAAGTGATTATTATATAAATATTGATTTTTTTAGGTAGGTATTTAAAAAAAAAAATCAATATCTACTGAAATGATTTTGTTATTATTTTGGTGTTAATTGAACGTTATAAAAACCTTTTAACAAAAATAAAAGCGACTTAAAAAAAAAAACACTACAAAGTGAAAAATAACTTTAGTTTCGGAAGTCGGTATCTTTGGATCTATATTTTAGTTTTTTGCCACCAACTTCCGAAATTAATTAATGTTATTTTTCACTTTGTAGTGTTTTTTTTGGAAGTCCGTTTTTTTAATATACAGTTTTTATTTCTCGCTTTTTAGTGGGTCTGTTTATAATTTATCTAAGTTACAATAGCCTAATGTCAACTTGCTCATCGCCTTCTACAAACTATTGCTTTTCCCGATGCAGGGACGTTAGTAGTCACCCCAATTATACATCGCTAAGTAGCTTCTCACCATCTATTCAGAAAGTAATCTAGACTGAGATATTTGATTATCGACTAATTGTTTTCACTTTATTTAGATAAGCATGCGTGAACTAAACAATCAGTCAATCGATCAATATTTTGTGAACTAGACAATCAGTAAATCGCAATTTTATTATTCATTTTATCAACATTCAAATAGTATTTTATCCTTTCCATTCTAATTGATTATTTTTATCATTTACATGTGTGCTTATTAGTTACGAGTATCTGATATTATTTTAGTTACTTAGATACTTAGGGGAAGCCCGGGCAAGACGAATATGTTAAGGGGTACTGCAAATAAAACCACAATCTAATAATCAATAGAACTCTTTGTACTTTATATTTGTACTATGTTTAATCGTCTTTGAAAAATAATCATTAAAATTCAAAAACTTAAACAATTTCTATAATAATTTTGAGCATTAACAAAAGGTATCAATTATCGGTTTTGCCCGGTGGGGTCGGGCAAAAAGGATAAGTAGAACTAGCTTAGATCAGTGTTCGCATTCATCACAGAAGTAGCTGCCAACTCCTACATAATAAAGTGCAGTCTTTATGCACCCAAATGCACTGATTACACTGAATCCAATCTTTCGCTAGTGGTTCAGTGTATTTGTCAGCGCACACTAAACCGTAAAAATATAGTTTCGGATTTTTGTTTTGTTATTTGACTGAGGATATTTTAGTTTTAGTTTTTCTGGGGCCTGCTAACTCAGAAATGGCATATGTAATGGTAGTGGTAACTAATACTTATAATATGCTTGCTCTGAGCAAAACGGAATACCTAACCGTTTTGCCCATATCCATTTTGCCCAACACTCTAATATTAGAAACAAGTGAAAACTTGAATTGTTTTTAGTAGGTAAACAAAAAGTAACGATCACAAATAATTCCTAAATAAACGTGCAATTGAATATACAATACATCTTTATAGACAACTGATGACTAATACAAAAAGTTTGTGTGCAAACCTTTACAAAAATCGTAACAAAACAACGATAATCCTTTTTTTTCCCTTCCACAACAGATGCACTCGCGTATTGTTTGGGTTGAACTGCCATGGCATTGCCGATCGTATGTGTCACGACTAGAGAAAATGTTAATAGCGCTATCTATTATATGTTTATGGAAAAATCAGTTATTCTTCTTACCCGCACTATGCTTCTTGCCCGGCCTTCCCCTAATCTGTTCAATGCAATCATGATCTCACGAATGGACGAGCATTGTTGCTACGTGATATTTATAACACAACGTTTGCTTTAAATGACTAACAGATTTGTTTCAAATGAACATTATTTGCTGAATGACATTTAAATAATGAGAATATACTTAGATTCTTACGGGTGATTAAATTTTTACAGCTTCTGTAATGAAACTACGTTATTGCAATGAATAAACAAGTATTTATTAATTCATATAATTACAAATTAAATAAACAAAATAATTACAATCAACTAAACAAAATAATTTCGAATTAACAGATGCTACTAGGTGATCCAGGTGCTTGTAGGTGATCCGTTTTTTCTGTTTACAAGGATTGATAAAAAGTATTGTTTAAATATGGTAGCATGTCTTTGACACGTAAGTAGATGTTATCAGTGTAAATGCTCTTAACAATATGCTGAAAACATATTTCAGCACTGCAATGGCACATAGAATTTCTTTCAAATTGGTTTGCATCGTAAATTTCGATCCGTATAACTTTTGTGCCACCGGTTGAAACGGGTACGTATCAAAATCCCGAAAGTTCATAATACCCATGATTGAAATACCGACGTCCATAACCCCGAAATTCAAAATACCGAAAGTTTTAAATGTCGATAGTCGTTATATCGAAACACAAAATACCGATGTTCAAATGCCCGAAAGGACGAAATCCCGAATGGATGAAATCCCGAATGGACGAAATACCGATGGATGAAATCCCAAAGAGCGGCGACGTAGTTCCCGCGATTACTCATAGATGGCACTACAACACAGTTATGACGGTGGGCATTCTGCTTAACATGTTTTAATATCTTTATAGCAGGGGTTGATCTCGAAAAAATATTTTATTCCGTAATGTTTTATTAATTTGTAGTTACTGTTAGCTACTTATTACCGAGTGGTTGCTATAATGAGTGAAGATACTTTTAAAGTGTTCAAATCTCAAAAAGGTGGATATAAAGTACAGGTAGGCGGTTTTGTGTTTACAAAGAACCGGCAAACCCATTTGCTATTTAGTAGTAGCTAACACATTTGTAATGACAACTTACGATACAAGAGCGAGCGAAGCGAGCTCGGGACTTGGGGCACCCCGACTTGGACAGGTTAGGTTCGAAGGGGATGACGGGGGCTCGAGTGAGCGAGCAAAGCGAGCGAACGAGCCCCCGTCATCCCCTTCGTGTTAGGTTTCTTTAAACCCTGTAGACAGAAATAGGGGCCCCGCGAAGCGGCGCTCCGTCGACTACGCCTAACAACATATTTTTGTAGATAAAAAAAAATTTGGGATTTTTTTCTCGGCCATTATGATTTTGCGAACTTTGCGGTTTTCAAATTTAGGTACACTAAAAAGGGTCTATTCTATCCAAAAAAATAGCTACTATCAAAAAGCGCCGGGTGTGGAAGTACACTGTACACTGAAATAAACCCGCGAAGCGGGGCTTCTTCGATATAGAGTGCAAGAGCGAGCAAAGAGCACCCCGAGTTTAGGTTTGGTTAGGTTACTTTAAACCCTTTATACAGAAATAGGAGCCCCGCGAAGCGGGGCTTCGTCAACATAGGAGACAAGAGCGAGCGAAGGGCACCCCGAGGTTAAATTTGGTAAGGTTACTTTAAACCCTTTACACAAAATTTCAACAATTTGACAATTCAATTTTTTTAACAATTTCGGGATTTTGATCTTCGGGATTTTAAACTTCGGGTTTTTAAACTTCGGAATTTTAAATTTTCGGGCAAATGAATTTTCGGGATTTTAAACATTCGACCAAACAACCATTCGGCGTTTCAATTATCGGGATTTCGTCCATTGGTATTTTAAAATTCGGTCTTTTAAAATTCGGGATTTTAATACGTACCCGTTGAAACCGTTTTGTAAAAACTTATCAACTCCTTATTATTAGTTGTATTTGTATTTGGAACACATGGGGTTCGTTGTCGTTCTTCCTCATCCAAATAATTTACGACTTTATCAATCACATCAGGTTCTATCATTAACGGAGGTGAAGTTGGTGAATAAACCCAACTCGGTATCTGAAACAGAAAACATTATTTTTTTATTTTCACTGGTTTAACAATCTTTCACTTCGCTGTCCCGCTGGTAGATTCGCAAGAATAAAGTTAAACAGATCGTATTCAGAGTCCTGAAAATAAAATAAGTATGACTATCTAAGAAACCTAGACAATACTTTACTCTAGTTACCTTCATTCAAACAATAGTATTATCAAATAATAAATATCCCCACATTTTTACACACGGCTACATAATATCAAGCTATACATATCCAGTATAAGCTGAGCTCTCACTGTACGGAAATGTAAAGCTTGATACATATCAAGCTACATAGCCGTGTGTACCTAATTGTTGGCTTCTAACTCGGCAAGGAATCGAACCCAAAGGCTTTTGACGAATACCACCACTTATCAACCGCTCTAATAACGTAACTATTCTCGTGTTTTGTTTAAACTAAAAAACTTATTAATATCTAAGTTTCAAAATAAAAAAACTACCTTAAAAGGTCTACATAATATTTTTAATTCGTGTGATGGAGAGTGATGGAATTGCGTCTAAAATACATTATAAGTATTTATTGTAAGCATTCCACTATTCAAGTCAATAATCTGATGGTTGGCTTTATCATTAAATCAATTCGAATAAAATCAAATATAAAATAAAATAATTCAATTCATACTCACCGACATAATTATTATTACTCGTTGATTGCCGGCGCTTGGTGGTAGGAAACTAAATAATATTAGAATTTTCAAGATAATTTATCCTTTTTATAGGCTTCTAATAAATAATTTTTAATGGATATAAAGTTCAAAATTGCTGTGAAAATATTATTATACACACACGTCAGTGTAATTTATTTATTTGAGACAATACGATGCTATACCGTTTCAGATTACAATTAAATGCATACCATAATATAAAGCCACCGGTAAATAGACAGCGGTGCGGTGCGATAGCGTCGCGGTGACGTTTAAATGCTGGGGAATGCCTGGACAGATACGATACAGTAGTTTAACTTCATAGAAAACGGCCTACACGACGCGCCTCTAAATCTCAGTGTATACCTACCGGTAGTCAGTTGTTCGATTTGTACAGCAGTTACACACAGAGGAACGCGGATTTATCTACCGAGCGCTCGTAGGTAGTTAATTTAAGGTCACTGCCCAGTTAACCTACTGTATCATTATTATTCTATGTCCACATCATGTATGACCGCGCTCATACTGATTTGAACAAAATAAAACGTCACCGCAACGCTATCCCACTGCATCGCTATCTGTGAACTGGTGACTTAAAAGTACAAACAGAAAGTAGCATCATCCAGAGCGCCACCTAAGGCCCCTTGTTAACGAGACGCTTTTTACCGTGGCGGCGCTGGGCCGGTGCCGGCTAAGCTTGTTCACGAACCGGTGTCGTTGACAAATCTCCATAGAGTCCCATACCTAACTGACGACCGGACGTAGACACGGTTTTAAAACCGTGCCTAGACTGGCGGGAAGCCGTCTAGTTTACAAGGGCCCTTATAGACATCTGAACCGGACCACCCACCGGCTGAGCGAATTTAAGTATCTTATATGATGAAGATAAAGTTCAATTTGCATGATCTCGATGTTTATTGTTTAGCAAGATATTTTTTCTACAACGTAAACTATATTACATATTTGGTGTTAGGGCTGATAAAGCATTTTTAGTAACGCGTGTCCCTATTCCTTATATGGGATATCGTGACGTGGATTTACCACTATTTAAGAGTGCATCCTGCAGGAGCTGGATCACATCAAAACTTCAGCTACGAGCAGTGACATCTTACAGTTTTTACACTACCAAAGCAACCTCAATCTTCTAAAATGTAAGTATCTACTCACTTTTCAATGTAAATGTAAATAATGTTTACTTTGTGTTATCCGTTAATGTTTCTTGTTAGTAACAAGAAATAATTGAAGTGGATAAGAAATGCAGTACAATTGGTAACCCCCTAATTCACTATTCAATCATTCATGTATTATATACATATATTCATTAACGCTTGAATAATTCAGATAAGTTAGCGAGTCTCTCATCTATAAAAATTAAAACTGTTCATTCATTAATCATTTTTAAATATTCATTCATTCATTCATTCAAGTAATAAATTCATGCACTTAGTGTCGTCTACATGATTAACACAAAATTTTTATTGTTACTGTACTAATTCATTGTTTTTATTTATTACAGGTCCAAGAACACGGCTGACCATATTTTCCCTTCGGATGACGAGTCGGCAGACGAGGAGCATGCACCAGCGAAAACCAAGCCAAAGGAGATATATAGCCAAAAAGCGCAAGCCTTCGTCAGCGAGCAGCTCCCAGCCGTCTACGAGTAAGAAAAGTAAGCCAACCATTCACCCAATCACTCCTGTCACCAAGTCAACGGCTCGCGAGTTGTTGGGGAGCGACAGTGACGACGATGAAATCGATGTTGTTGTGGACAAAAAGACTCCCCCGATATACTCGTACATCACGAGGAGACTGGCGAATGGATTTTCACGACAAATGAACGAGCAAAAAAGAGGTGAGTTCTATATAGAACTCAAAGTATTCAAATGTGATGAAATAGAGCGGGTCCAACCAGTAAATAGGTGGCGGCACTCGGTAATCACGATTAAAAACAAATGCGATGAGGATTCGGAGTCCTGGCATCGCCTAAACGCCTACATAACAAGCGCCCGGAAGGAGTTTAAAAAATGTGCTCCTACTTTTATAAGTTCATACCAATAGTCTTAGCAATAGTTTACATTATAAGATCTATGCTATACTACTATAATCATTATACAGCATGAGTTTATTTTAAGATAGTAATTTGTAATCGCATTTAATCCCAATAATTAAACTATAAAATAAAAAAATATTGTGTTTTTTATTTTCCAGTTACACACCCCAGTGATGGGTCATCAGCAAATTCAGATATTAATAATTATAAATGCCAAATTGATATCCCAGAAAATGAATACGATAAGAAAGTTTATGAGCCAAATTGTTTATCAAAATATATTCATTGTGATAAATGCAAAATTGAGATCCCCGAACATAAATACAGATATCATAAGAGAACGAATATCCATAAATCGAATTCCTTAATAAAGTCAGAGTTTGAAAATGTTGATATTGTAGCTACAGCATTTAAAAATAGAATCATGACTTATCGCTTAAACCCATCAATAGAAGACGAGTACCTCATACTAGAGGCGTTCTTGGAAGATAAGCGAAAAGATGTTTTGAAAATCATTGAGTTATCATTATTGGAACATACCTGCATTAAAGTTAATTTCGAACTGTTTGCTTACTTTTTACTACCGCAATTAAGTGAGCAGCAGCTCAAGTCATTTAATACGAAATATGAAACTATATACAGCAGTACTGATTTTAATAATTTATTCTCAAATATAATAGAAATATTTAAAAGAAAACTTACTGAATTTGAGCATTGTGAATCTGGTTGGTCATTTGTCGGTATAAGTCATTTAGAAATAAATATCAATAAATATTGCCCCATGCGGGGCGGTACTTATTTAGAGCTACCAGAAGTTATTAAAAACACAAAGAGTTGTTTGAATATACACAATAATGATGAATACTGTTTTTTATGGAGTATTGTTGCAGCATTATTTCCAGCAAAAAATAATGTCTGTAGAACAAACTCCTATCCACACTTTAGTTCAATATTTAATACACAAGGAATTTCATTTCCACCTTTACCTAAAGACATCAAGTTGTTTGAAAAGAATAATTGTGAGTTCAGTATTAATATTTACGGATTAGATAAACGTTGTACTGTAACTGGCCCTCTTTATGTGACGAATTGTAAGAAAGATAAACATATTAACTTACTATATTTTGAAAAACAAAATAAAGGTCATTATTGCTTGATAAAAAACCTTTTGCGCTTAGTGCGAAGACAAGTTACATGTCATAAAGGTCAAATACATTTATGTGAAACATGTTTGCAATTTTTTACTACAGAAAAAAAGTATCATTCTCATAGTTGTTCCAAAATTTTAACCATATTGCCTGATAAAAACAATACATTACAATTCAAAAATTATGAGCGAAAGCAAAAAATTAACTTTGTGATTTATGCTGACTTTGAAAGTATACTATTAAATTATAAAGAAAAACATAATGATAAAAGTACGATAAAAAATAAACTACATCAACCGTCTTGTTTTGCATATTATGTATGTTGCTCACATGACAGTAGCTTGAACAAATTCGTAACATATAGAGGACCTGACTGTGTTAAAGTGTTTATTAAGAGATTAATTGAAGAAGCTAAGTTAATTCACAACATTTTAGTGACTAAGAAACCCATGAAATCTATGACGAGAGAGCAAACTGATAATTATAACAAAGCAACTACATGCCATATCTGTAATCATTTATTATTTGATGATAAAGTTTCTGATCATGATCATATTACATCCGAGTACAGAGGCGCGGCGCATTCACATTGCAATTTAATTTATAGAGTGTGTTCATTTATACCTGTTATCTTTCATAACTTATCTGGTTATAATTCCCATATATTTATTACAGAATTATCGAAATATGATGGCGAGATAAAAATTATACCAAAAACAAAAGAAAAATATATAAGCATAACTAAAATAATCAAAACTGGGGCAGGATGTAAACCTATACAGATGAAATTTATAGATTCATTTCAATTTCTTAGTTCAAGTCTTGACAATTTGAGTAAAAGTTTAACGGACAACGATTTTATCCATCACATTTCCCAGATAAAAGCCTATTAAATTTACTGCGAAGCAAAGGTGTATATCCGTATGAGTACATTTGTTCATGGAAAACATATAATGAAACACAACTTCCGGCAAAGAATCATTTTTATAACACATTACAAATGAAACATATAACAGATACTGAATATCAACATGCCCAAACTGTGTGGAAATGTTTTGATATTAGTTCTCTTGGTGAATATACTGACTTGTATTTAAAGTGTGATGTACTATTATTATGTGATATATTTGAAAAATTTAGAAATATTTGTCTGCTGCACTACAAACTCGATCCTGCGTATTATGTGACTTCACCTGGACTGAGTTGGGACGCTATGCTCCTTTACACAGGTGTTAAGTTAGAATTGATTAATGATTTAGAAATTTATAAAATGTTGGAAAAAGGAATACGTGGAGGATTAGCTCAGTGCTCTCACCGATATGCTGAAGCCAATAACATTTATTTACCTCATTTTGATAGTTCCAAACCATCAACATATTTGATATATTTAGACTATAATAATCTTTATGGATATGCTATGACTAAAAAATTACCAATATCAGAGTTTAAATTTATGAAAAATAATGATATCAAAAATTTTAATTTGTTTGATGTTCCTGATAATGGCGAGTACGGTTACATTTTAGAAGTAGATTTAGAGTATCCAAATCATTTACATAATTCACATAGCGACTTGCCTTTTGCTCCCGAGAAATTCATACCTATTGGAGGGAAAACACCAAAGTTAATTGCAAATTTGTATGATAAATATAACTACATTATTCACTATGTTCATTTAAAAGCATGTCTTAAAAATGGTCTAGTTTAAAAAAAAATTCATAGAATCCTTTATTTTAAACAGGAATATTTTTTGAAAAAGTATATAGACTTGAATACTAGCTTACGGCAAGTAGCTTCAACATCATTTGAAAGAGATTTTTTTAAGCTTTTAAATAACTCAATATTTGGCAAAACTATTGAAAATAAACGTAAGCAAGTGGAGGTTAAATTAGTGTCTAAATGGAGTGATGATTGGAATAAAACGAATAAAATAGTAGGTGCTCAGAAATTAATCACAAAACCTAATTTAAAAAGTATTTCTATCTTTAATGAAAACTTTATAGCCATACAACTGAATCCCATGAAACTTGTTTTAGACAGACCGATATATATTGGATTTGCGGTGCTAGAATTCTCCAAGTGCCATCTATACAATTATCATTATAATTTCATTAAGAATAAATATGGTGACAAAGCTAAATTATGCTACACTGATACTGATAGTTTGTTGTATTTAATAAAGACCGAAGACTTTTATAAAGATATGCGTGATAATTTATCAGAATTTGATACAAGTAATTTTGAAACTAATAATCATTACTTTATTCCTAAGGTGAACGAAAAAATTCCTGGTTTATTTAAGGATAAGTTAGGAGGTGACCCAATTACCGAATTTACAGGCTTAAGAGCAAAGCTATATTGTATTAAGTCATTAAATACACAAATAAACAAGGCTAAAGGCGTATCAAAGCCTGTAACCAGATGTTTAAAATCATCAAATTATAAAGATGTTTTATTTAAAAACTTAACATTAAAGCGTAAGATGAATATGATAAAATCAATGAAGCATGTGCTGTTCTCACAAGAAGTAAATAAAGTAGTTTTAAACAGAATAGACGATAAAAGGCATGTTCTGGGAAATCAAATAAATACTGTACCTTGGGGTCATTGTGATTACATATGTTAATTCAGTATTTTTATACATTAATTGTAAAGTTATTAAATGATAAATTTAAATATGAGAATTTTCAATCATTATATGTATAATTCGAATAAAATATTATGTTGTTATTTAATACATACATATTTACTTATACTCTGTATTTGCTGTTTTATTTGCAATCATTTTATTTTTTGAAACCAAAGCTAAAAAAAACTATGATCTGATTCATCATCATCATCATTTCAACCGAAAGACGTCCACTGCTGGACATAGGCCTCCCCTAAAACGGGGGGTTTGCCATAATCGCCACGCTTGGCAGGCGGGTTGGCGATCGCAGTATGGTATGGTGGTGGAATGCATAGAGAACGCTGCTGCCCATTCTCCGGTACGCGCCTTAGTCGCCTTTTACGACACCCACGGGAAGTATGGGGTGGTGGTATTCTTTAAGTCCGGCACCACACAGACAATAATGATCTGATTATTGGAGGATTATAATTACTTAGTGTTCTTGATAACTGATAAGCATTATAAATACTAGAACATGCTATTTTTTCCAACAGATACAAACATGAAGTGGGTCAAGCAACCAGTTTCATTAGAAGTTAGAAATATTGATGTAGAGGAAAATAAGTTACACGCAAAGCATAGTGTTCTTCTGCCGAATAATATAAGATGTATAATATGTGGCCCTTCGAATTGCGGGAAAACGAACGTCATGATTAGTTTGTTAATCCATGAAAATGGTTTAAAGTTTAAAAATGTTTACTTGTATTCCAAGACTAGCTTTCAGCCAAAATATATTTTCCTAAAACAGATCTTAGAAAGAGTGCCAGAAGTAAAACTTTTTATATTTAATTCTGATGACGAAGTTATACATCCTAACGATGCATTACCGAATTCTGTTATTATTTTTGATGATGTGGTTTGTAAAAAGCAAATTAACATACGAAATTATTTTACAATGGGCAGGCACAGAGGTATAGATTGTTTTTATTTATCTCAAACGTATTCAAAAATACCAAAACAGTTATTACGTGACAATGTTAACTTTTTAATGATTTTCAAGCAAGATGAAGTTAACATGAAACATTTATACAATGAACATGTTAGTTCTGATATAGAGTGGTCGAAGTTCAAAGATCTGTGTTCTAAAATCTGGATACATCCTTATGATTTTTTGACTATTAATAAAGATTGTGAATTAAACAAAGGCAGATATAGACAATCATTTGACAACTTTATTTATTGTGACTAATGGTTATATAAATTACGAGTGCGAAAAAATAAAAATCATTTGAGCATAAATACTTCTCAGTATATGTCGTATAATGGACCACAACATTACAGATCAATTAATAAAGTCTGCGGACGCTATAAGGAAAAAAGTGAAACAAATGAAAGATTATGAGTTTAACACCAACACTCATTAGAAGTATTTTTTTAAGCCTCTCGCAGACCCTCTTAATGCAATCGTAGCTAACAAGCAAATTTCTACAATAAAAAATGAAGATACATATGATGACCGAATTAAACACATTGATATAGGTTCAAAAATATTTTTGCGTGATAAATCTCATGATATGTACAAACATGAATCATCTAATGAGTCAAGCTCCATTGAAAAATTTTATTCGGAAGATGAAGGAGATAATGAATCAGAAAAAGATAATAACGCGTCGCTGAAAAAAGAAGATATCATTGAAATATACGAAGATATGAATATACCATTTGGTATACGTAGTGACAATAACAAACATATGATCGGAAATACAATAGTTAATTTATCTACCACTCATGAGAATTCTGGTAAAGTGTATAACATTCGCGTAGCTAATAAACAGTATAAAATAACACCAGGTCTAAAAGAACTATTGTTTCGCAAAAAACCTGATTTATGTTTGGTGAATTTAAAAGATAAATTGGTTTACAAAGAAATACTCCTCGCAACTAATGCTCATAAAAGAGACTTTAACCCTGCAGGTCAAATTAAAGGCGATAAAGGTCTAAAATATTCTCAGGTGATCAAACCGTTATTTTCTGAGCCTTATGAATGCTTACAAGAACCTACAGAAGTTAAATCTAGGCAAAAAAGAGGCGCTGGTCTACCGTATCTTAAAAAATATAAAAAAAATACTGAACTTGTTTATTGGGATGATCCTAATGAATTAGTGGACAGGCTTAAACTTTTGATCGCTTCTAAAACTGCAGGTAATACTAATCTCGACAACGAAATTTTATCAATTATTGAAGAGCTAAAAGAAGCGGGTGTAATACAAGAATAAAAAGGGCTTACCTTATAAATTGTTTCTTAGTCTAATTTTATAATTCAGAAGTGATAGTCGAAAGAATGAGCAAAGTGAAAAGAGAAATTATAAACGAAATTCATAGAAGTGCAAGAATAAATTTCCAACGAAGACATGTAATATTAAAAGATATCGATGATCTTTGGCAAGCTGATTTAATGGATATGCAAAGTTTCTCCCAATTTAACAACAACTACAAATATATTTTAATCGTCATTGATGGATTCTCTAAGTATGCTTGGGCTATTCCACTTAAACAAAAAAATAAACAAACTGTATCTGAGGCTTTCAATACTTTATTAAGTAGAGAAAAACGTATCCCTAGAAACTTGCAAACCGATCTAGGAAAAGAATTTTACAATAAAAGTTTTGAAAAAATATTATTAAATTATTCTATCAACCACTACTGCACTTATTCCACGAAAAAGGCTTCAATTGTAGAACGGTTAATAAGGACGATAAAAAGTAAGCTTTTCAAGGAATTTAGTTTCAAAGGGAATTATAAATGGACAGACGGGACTCTTCCAAATATCATTAATAGATATAATCATACCATACACAGAACAATTGGTTTACCCCCCGTTCAAGTGAATCATAGCAATAAAATTAAACTACAACGGAGATATTTCAATCAAAATGGAACGAAAACAAAATGTTGTAAGTTTAAGACAGGTGATTTTGTACGAATAAGTAAACATAAAGGTTGTTTTGAGAAAGGTTACACTCCTAATTGGTCTACAGAGATATTTAAGATCAGTAAAGTTCAAAACACAAATCCTGTTACATATTTATTACAAGATGTTAAAGAGCAACCAATTTTAGGTGCATTTTATAATCAAGAATTACAAAAAACTAAACATCCTGACATTTACCTTGTTGAAAAAGTTTTGAGACGAAAAGGCAGAAAAGTTTTCGTGAAATGGTTGGGGTTATCCTCCAGTGAAAATAGTTGGATTAGCGATACAAATGTTTTATGAGTAGTTTATAAATATAACATCATGCTCTATGATAATGGTTCCATTCTGTTTGTATGCATGAAAGGAGAAGGACTTGTCAATAACTTAATTAGTAATTTACCATTTGAGCTCCATTTACCGGGATATAATTATTGTGGCCCGGGAACTAGATTACGTGAAAGATTGGCTCGAGGTGATAGGGGTGTAAACAAATTAGACGAATATTGTAAACATCACGATATTGCATATAATAATTCCAAAAGTTTGAGAGATCGTCACAACGCGGATATAATTTTATTAAAAATGGCAAAAAAGCGTGCTATATCATCCGATGCAAGTACAGGGGAAAAACTTGCTGCCAATTTAGTTAATACTATAATGCTAACGAAAGTAAGTTCTGGAGCTGGACTCAAGAAAAACTTTAAAAGTTTAGTAACCCATACCAAAAAGTGCATTAATTAAAAAAATTAAACCAAAGGGTAGAAAAAAACTAATAGAATTGGCCTACGTTGCTGCTAGAGAGTTGAATAAGGATTCATCTGCCAAGGTTCCACGTATCATACCAATTCCTAAGTCTGGCGGTGTTCTACCTTTAATACCTATAATTGCTGGTTTGTCTGCTGCTGGCAGTATTGCAAGTGGAATTGCTGGAATCGTCAAAACCATAAATGAATATAGAGTTGCAAAAAAGCATTTAGAAGAAATGAAAAGTCATAATAAGAATTCAGGCGGTGTAAGTATTGGAAATGGATTGCGGCTAAACCGGTACAAGGATGGACTTGGAATATATACAAATTTAAAGAAAAAAAACTAAATCATAGGCTACCTAATCGTGCTCTTACTAATATAGATATCATATATTTTACTAAAGACGTTCCATATTTTCGGGGAGTGTATATGAGGGATACCTTACCGAAATCTCCGTTATTAAAAGAGTGTGGAATCATAAATTTAGATAATTCTAAAAATTCTGGTACACATTGGGTAGCCTATGTAATTTTAAATAAATATATTGAATACTTTGATAGTTACGGTAACTTGAAACCTCCAATAGAATTTGTTCGCTATGTAGGTTCTGACAATATCAATTAGGGATCCCTTCTTTTCGCATAATGTTCTTTGTCCTAATATACTTCGGCATAACGATTTTGGCACAATTTGTTTTGGCATAATAATACTTCGGCATACTTTTTTTAGGCATACATTTTATGTTGGCATAATCATCTTAAAGACTAATTTGTTTTGGCATAAATTTTATTCGCATAACGTTAGTAGGCCTAATGACTATTAGCATAATAATATTTAGGCATACAATTAATTAAATTTAATATGCTGTGCAACAAAAGTAATTGACAGAACCGAATTGCTGCAAAACCGACTCCACGTAGTCTTGTTTGTCCTACCCCTAGAGTGTAATTTAAAATCGCGTAGGCGCGTGGGGCCGCCGGAGGCCCGCAGCACCGGAGCCGTGACAGAAACCCTGCCTGCTGCATGTTGCATGCTCGCTTGAATGCTGCATGCTGCATGCTTGCTTGCATGCTGCATGCTTGCTTGCACGCTGCATGCTTGCTTGTTTGCTGCATGCTTGCTTGCATGCTTGCTTGCATGCTGTATGCTTGCTTGCATGCTGTATGCTTGCTTGCTTCAGCTAAAAAAAACCCACAAAATTGTTCGATACGTTATATTATATTAATATGTTATACAGGGTGTTTGGTGCATCGTTTGCCAAATGGAATTGCCCGAAAGGAGAGGTCATTTGCTATCTCTTAAGGCCCAGTAACTCATTCCTTGTTACACCGGTTTTTTTATTATGACTTTTTAATTTTTATTTAGAGAAATACAAGAACTCTGCATTTAAGCCTAAATTAAAAAAAAGTTATGAGTATAGCCTTCAAATTTCATTTTATTTCTTATGTCTACTCTTGTATGGTTCTACGAAATTCAAAATTACTTGATAATAACATCTAGTTCCTTTTTAATAACTCAAAAAGTTTTTGAAAAAAGGAAAAATACACTTAACACTCAACTTTAAATTGCTATAAAAAAAAAACTAAAAGCGATCGGGTTCTTCGAATTCTTTTAAAAAGTTCTCTAGTTTGTCCCCTTTCCAATGGTGTGCAATATACAAAAAAAACTTTTAATAACATCAGTAATTCGCTTAATGTGTAATCGAGACACATCAGGCTGATATTCGATATTACGGTAAGAACACTAGTTTTCACATAAATAACATTCTTTAAGTAGGTGGATAGTGTTATCTCCCAAGAGGGAGATAACACTATCTCCTCCCAAGAGGGAGATAAGAGACTGCGTAAGAACGCAGTCTCTTATCTCTTTCTAGGGGTCTAACTTTCCTCGAACTTGAAATAAAAATAAACTTTTATTTAATAAGTAGGTACCTAATTATAAATTTTGTTCAAATTGTCCTCCACTATTGCGTACACACGCGCGACATCTTCGTCTTAATATCTCGACTGTAGTGGTGTGTAAACATATTTCTGCTTTGGTTTTTTTTTAAATTAGGTACTTCAAGGTATTTCAAGTTCGAGGAAAGTTAGACCCCTAGAAAGAGATAAGAGACTGCGCAAGAGGGAGATAACACTATCCATCTACATAAATAATGTTATTTATGTGAAAACTAGTGTTCTTACCGTAATATCGAATATCAGCCTGATGTGTCCCGATTACACATTAAGCGAATTACTGAAGTTATTAAAAGTTTTTTTTGGTATATTGCACACCGTTGGAAAGGGGACAAACTAGAGAACTTTTTAAAAGAATTCGAAGATCCCGATCGCTATTAGTTTTTTTTTTTACAGCAATTTAAAGTTGAGTGTTAAGTGTATTTTTCCTTTTTTCAAAAACTTTGTGAGTTATTAAAAAGGAACTAGCTATTATTAGCAAGTAATTTTGAATTTCATAGAACCATACAAGAGTAAACATAAGAATTAAAATGAAATTTGAAGGCTATACTTACAACTTTTTTTAAAATTAAGCTTAAATACAGAGTTCTTGTATTTTTCCAAATAAAAATTAAAAAGCCATAATAAAAAAACCGGTGTAACAAGGAATGAGTTACTGGGCCTTAAGAGATAGCAAATGACCTCTCCTTTCGGCCAATTCCATTTGGCAAACGATGCACCAAACACCCTGTATATTACCTGATTCAAGAGACATGGCTTTTTTCCAATCGTCGAAATAAATTGGTATATCCTCTTCGGGCAAATTTATGCTTTAGGATATTATGCTTAAAAAAGTTATGCTTTAGAACTTTATGCTTAATAAATTTATGCTTTAGAATATTATGCTTAATCATTATTATGGTTCGAGAAATTATGCTTAAGAAAATTATGCGTAAGCTGTTATGCGTAATAATATTATGCGAAAATATAATTATGCCAAACAAAATTATGCTAAGTTATATTAGGTCTTAAAATTTTATGCAAATGGATAGGGAACCTATCAATTATAATTACAATAATTTGCAAAATAATAACTTATTCAATTGTGGACATTTATGCATTAAATTTCTTAACGAGTTTTGGGAAAAGCATGGTTTTATCAAATAATCACTTAACTTAAAAAAGGTTTAAATGTTACGTGTCGTACTCTCAAGACAACACTTTATCCTTATCTGTTACAAGAGACGAATGTCAATTAGATAAAAAAAATAAAAAAATAATGATAGTTTATAATATAAAATCATCTGCCAAAGTTAATAGCTTTACTCGTTCTCGTACCGTCAGAAGACGAAGACATATACGAACTATTAAAAAACTAACTAAAGATAACAAATTATTTCTTCGAGCTTTGGGATTTAAATTATGAGTATTCTTCAGGTGAATGATTTACCACAATTCGATAACTCTATAGTGAGTTATGAAATTCATACTTATAATCCTTATAGCAACAGCTTTAATGAAAATGATGAAATACGTATACCCATACATCAGCAAGATTTGTACGTATTACCTGCAGCCAGCTACATTTACATTGAAGGTCGAGCCACTGTGGCTTCGAAAGATGAAGCAGGAAAACTAACACGAAAGACTGTTAATTTTACTAATAATCATATATCATTTCTATTCCAAGACATTCGATATGAAATTAATGGTGTTGAGATAGACCGCATAAAAAATGCAGGTATTACTACCACTCTAAAATCATATCTGTCTATGAGCGAGGGGGAAAGTAAGGCTGCTGCTGTTTGGGGTTGGAATTTGAACGGAGTTAAAGATCATGATGGTATTTTTAGTGCCCTTATACCACTGAATAAAGTTTTAGGATTTGCGGAAGATTATAATAAAATTATGATTAACTGTAAACATGAACTTATACTCAATAGAAGCAGTTCGAATGTCAACAGTGTTAAGCTTGATGATAATAATCATCATCATCATTTCAGCCGAAAGACGTCCACTGCTGGACATAGGCCTCCCCCAAGTTGGGGGGGGTTTGCCATAATCGCCACGCTTGGCAGGCGGGTTGGCGATCGCAGTATAGTATGGTGGTGGAAAGCATAGAGAACGCTGCTGCCCATTCTCCGGTACGACCCTTAGTCGCCTTTTACGACACCCACGGGAAGTAAGGGGTGGTGGTATTCTTTAAGTCCGGCACCACACAGACTGACACTGACAGACAGATGATAATAATGACTCCATTCAACTAATTATAGAGAGAGTGCAATGGCGTGTGCCTCATATAAAAGTTTCAGACCGGGAAAGATTAACTTTGCATAAATATTTAGAAAAGGATCGTCCTATTCAAATAGCTTTTAGAAATTGGGACTTGTACGAATACCCTTTATTGCCTAGAACTACAAAACATTCCTGGGTTGTGAAGACTGCGTCACAACTCGAAAAACCAAGGTATGTGGTCTTTGGTTTGCAGACAAATAGAAAAAATATGAAAACTAAAGACTGTTCAGTATTTGACCATGGTAAAATAACTAATGTTACTCTTTTTTTAAATTCTCAATATTATCCATACGAATCGGTTAGTGCAAAATTTTCTGAAGACAAATATTGTATATTATATGAAATGTTTACCCAATTCCGTCAGTCTTATTATAACACCCGGTGTGAGCCGATGCTTAATTTGCATGAATTTAAAGAAAAGGCTCCTTTATTTGTAATTGATTGCTCAAGACAGAACGAAGCCTTGAAAACTGGGGCTGTAGATGTGAGACTGGAAATAGAAAGTTCTGAAGATATACCAGAAAATACATCTGCCTATTGTCTAATCATCAACGATCGTCTGATTGAATATAAACCCTTAAGCAGTATTGTAAAGAAATTGTTATGAACGCCATAGTCGATGTGCAAGGGTTTAAGACCGAAAGTAACGAGTTTATCGTGAAAGAAATAGCAATAGCACTCAGAAATCAAATTATAGTATTATTAATTAAACCACCATTCCCATTTTACAATCTTACAAAAAAAGAAAAATCGCAAGTAAGTTGGATAGAGAGAAACAGAAAAATTTTCTGGAAAGAGGGTTTTATATCATACTTAAAATTGCCGCAATATATTGAACCTTATCTGAAAGAAAAACATTTATGTTAAAGGATGTGAAAAAGTGTTGTGGCTAAGAAACATTGTAAAACATAATGTATATAATTTAGAAGATAAAAACTGTCCTAGTTTACAACAATTATTTGATGATTATGGAATGTCTAGTAATAATAATAATATATTTAGCTGTGTATATCATTCGAATGTATGTGCTTTAAAAAATGTAACATGTTTAAAAAATTGGATTGACGATAAAAATATTTTAAATCTATACTAATATTATAAAGAGGTAACATTGTTTGTAAGTTTGTAAGTTTGTAAGTTTGTAAGTTTGTATGTAGGGGGTAATCTCCGGAAGTAATGAACCAATTTTAAAAATTATTTCACTGGTAGAAAGCTACATTATTTGTGAGTGCTATAGGCTATAAATTATAAAGATATCATGCATATTAGCCGAACTATATCAATTTTTGTCTAGCCAGGCGGAAAAAAATAGCTCTCACAACAGAGTTATTTGCATGCGCTGCCTTAACAGTTGTATATAATTGAAAACAATGTATGGCAACCTGGTCCGCTTTGAATAGTTCTACAAAAAAGTCCGCGACACCATATTTCTATCTTTTATATTTTAGCAGATATAGTAGCTTTTATGTGTTAAAAAAAGTAGTTTTCGACGTACTTACCTTTGGACGATTTTTTAAACAACAAAATATTAAAGCTTATCGAAAAAAATATTATTTTAAGCACAAGAACATCATAGAGATACGATTTGCCCAAAACAGTATGCCAATTGGTTAAATAGTTTCGAAGATAATATAATATTACTAAATCACAAAATGCCGCCGTCCATTCACGAACCGCATTAGAACAAGCTTTGTACGGACGTTTTATCCATTTACCCATAGATGGCGTTGTTTAACTTTCGTCGTTAGGTAGGTGTGTTGTACGCGGTTGGTTGGATGTCGTTGGTCTTTAAAATTGTTTTGGTTGCTGGTCTTAAAATTTGTTTGGTTGCTCGGTTTCTTAAAACACAAACACTACTTCGTTCTCATTCTTCGAGTTCGAAGCTGTGCCAGCTATTTCTGTTTTTGGGATATCGGACAGTTTCAGCGATTGTTTGTCATGCCTAAAAGGAAATCACAATTTTCCCGTCAGACATCCCAGACAAGAGCAGCTCGAGTACGCCGTACGGAAGAGTCTGCCTTTGAAAATCATCAGCGCCTCTCGAGGAATAGAGAAAATATTTCGCAAGCACGCGTTGGGGAATATAGCTCCGAGCGTTCACAGCGGCTTGATAACCAAAGCTGGAGAACATCGCAGGTCCGTGCTCGGGAATCTAGCGCTGAACGTGCGCAGCGTCTTTCTGATTTAAGGCAGCATGTCTCTGCAACAAGGGATAGGGAGTCTAGCGCTGAGCGCTCGCAGCGGCTCGCTAGCCAAAGCGCGAGAACATCGCAGGCCCGTGCTCGGGAATCTAGCGCTGAACGTGCGCAGCGTCTTTCTGATTTAAGGCAGCATGTCTCTGCAACAAGGGATAGGGAGTCTAGCGCTGAGCGCTCGCAGCGGCTCGCTAGCCAAAGCGCGAGAACATCGCAGGCCCGTGCTCGGGAATCTAGCGCTGAACGTGCGCAGCGTCTTTCTGATTTAAGGCAGCATGTCTCAGCAACAAGGTATAGGGAGTCTAGCGCTGAGCGCTCGCAGCGGCTCGCTAGCCAAAGCGCGAGAACATCCAAAGTCCCAGGGTCAAACATTCTCTCTGGTGGGCATTGACCTGAGAAAGCAGTGTTTTTCCCATTGGCAGTTATATGTTGGCTTATCTCGGGTTGGAACTTCTGAAAGACAATATATTTTGGTACCAAATAATAGCATTACATCTAATATAGCATACAGAGAAGTTTTGAATAATTAAATTTAACATAATTTATTCAATCATAATCATTTCATTTATTCATTTGAAACCCGGTAATATAGCCAAAGTGGCATGCAAATACATACATACATATATAATAATAAAACAATAAAAATATGCAATAAAAACAAAACCCTCCTTTTGGCAGTCAGGAAATACATCATAGCACTCAGTACTAACCGAACCACACTCATAATTTCATCACAAGTTAAAATGTTTACCGCCCAACGAAGTGGGCGCGGGTCAGCTAGTTATTTATAACTTTAAAGATAAGGGCTGCCCTGAAAAATTTAAGTAAATTAATTTGTTAATATCTTATCAATATATCAGAATAAATGTTTTTTCCATGAGTAAATGTTTTTTTATTTCATAATAAATGCATTATACCTACATAGAATACCACAACGAAATTTGCTATAATTTAGGTCATTACTGCTCCATTACGATTTGGAGCACCACATCTTTATAAATTGAGAACACCAAATACAAGAATTCATTATTCTTTTACACATACCCATATTGAGACCTTCTTAAAAATGATTCAAAATTATTTCAGCCCGCGATATGAAATATATAATGTACATAAAATTCGATTACGTTCATTTGAACATTATTGGGCTACAGTAGATTCAAAGCGACGATTGGTGATGGAAATGGCTGATGCAGGTTTTTTTTACTGTGGAAGTGGTTTAAACGATAAAGTTATGTGCTTTTCGTGTGGAGGTAGCATCGAAGATTGGGAGTATTACAATGATCCTTGGATGCAACATGCTATATTTTTTCCTGATTGCTTTTATTTAAATGCTGTAAAAGGGACAGATTATGTTGAAGAATCAAAACGTCTATTTTTTAAAGAAACAAAAATATAAAATTATTCTAAAGTGGAGCAGTATAGATTGATTGTCTGCTGAATAAGCTACTAAAAGCATTGGAGTCTAAGTAACTATAAATTACGGACAGTCATTTTATGTGTCATTCGATTTCCTATAATTGTAGTTAAAATGTTGCATCATAAACTGATTTAAACAATTTTAAAAATAAATTACATACCCTATATACTTCTGAAGGCATTTGTAAAATTATTATTAAGAACGCTAAGTGAAGTTATATTTCCCCGTGATTTGCAGCTTGGTCATAAAAATCAAGCGCAGATTCATTAAAACCTCAGGTCAGAGATACAACGCAGGAATATTTATTTTATCAAAACATGCATGATACATTAAATTCTGGAATTCCACCCTTGCATTTTGAACTTTGCAAGTATATGTATCAAGTTTCCAGCTCTACGATTCCATATATTAAAACATATTTGAAGCCATCAGATCAAATCAATGGATTACTGGAAGAGTGCATTGATATCGCTAATCGGATAACATTAACTAAAGACGAGTGGGACATGATATTGATGGAAAACGCCTCTGAAATATCAGGATCCTTCACTTCTGCTTCAATTCCTTTACCAAAGCAGCAGAAGCAGCAGCGAGAACAACAAGTGATCAAATATATAAACCTGCCTGAACATGAAGAAGAAAGCCAAAAATTTGTCATAATTGACATTGGAGCGAAATCGATCGTCATCTGTTGTGAAGAGTGGTGGTGTCTGAATAATTTACTGAATTGTCTTAATTCACGTTTACGTCATTTAACAAGGGTAAAGGGTTACTATGAGAACCGTATTCAGTTCTTTAGAAAGCGATTCCAGCTCGCCCAACCGAAAACAATGTCTGAAGCGTATGCAATTGTGGAAAATGTCTATGATAAAATGTCAACTGTGGATCAAGAAATCAAATGTTTTGTAATCGATTATTTATTATTTTTATGCTTCTTATAAAATAAATAATAAAAATGTGTTAGTTAGTTGACAGCAAACTTTGTTTCTTTTATCACGATACCAACCACAACCCAACCACAAAAAGTAAAAAATAGTATAAATTGATTATTCAAATCATTCAGGTCCTAGTCGTTTGCTGTTAACATACGCTATCACTACTTTAGTCACTTATTCATTAAGTATCCTATAATCTGAATAGATAAACATAGGAGTTAGATACGGAACCCTAAAAATATGAATTGATTGATTGATAGATAGCTCAATTTCATTAATTAGTGGATCTTTAGCCCATACTCGAATATCTCAGTCTAGATTACTTTCTGAATAGATGGTGAGAAGCTATTTACTGATGTATAATTGGGGTGATCTGGATCACGAGCGAAGCGAAGTGATCCAGATCTACTGACGTTAATTGTTAAGGAGTTATCCTGGTATTTCACCATCAGCTCCAGTTCACCATTCGCATTGTGACGAGCATAAATTGCTTAGCAACCATATTATAGTAATCGAATCACAACCCGTGAAATACTTATTATTGAGTAGTTCCGGTGGCCATCTATGGTCTTCATCATCAGTTCCACTGCAATGGTGCTTTCCGAGAAAATGAACGAGTTACTATAAAAAAATACCCAAATCGCTATAGGTGTGCCTATAATATTTGAAGAGTTCCTTCGATTTCTCCAGGATCCCATCATCAGATCCTGACTTGATGACTATGGGACCACCTGGGAAAGTATATCTTTTCAAACAAAAAAATAATTTTTGAAATCGGTCTAGCCGTCTTTGAGTAATAAATAGGTGAACATAATAAATATTAAAATAAAAAAGATTCGGACGAACTAAGAACCTCCTCAGGCCTAATTGTGGCGAAAAACTACGTCCACTTTATTAATTTCACGACGTAAGACGCACACACACACGGACACTTTATTTTAAATTAAGAAAACAAACAAATTGAACCAAAGCAATAGGGAAAAGAGGTGTCGTTGTTCGATGGCTTCACAATGGCGGTTCGATGGCCAAAACACTATTCAAACACGATAGACACAACTGTCAAATACACTTAAAATATTTACAGACTACCGTAACTTTGGTCATCACGATGCCATTGATACATTATAGTGGACCAGACTACCAATTATTACAATAGTCTTACTATGGCATTTCAATGGCACTACAGTGGCAAGTCAATGACCATAAATAATTTGTAGAATACCAAATGTCAATGACTATTCTATTGAGACACTACTGACACACTACCGACACACTATTGACAAGTTGGTTATTTTACAGAATTGGGCCCCTGTTCCGTGGTTATGTAGATTTTGGTGGTGCTTTGGATACTGATGAAGCTCCTGAAGCTAAAGAAGCAAAGATGTTTTTAGTCACTGGAATAAATGCTAACTGGAAGGTGACTCAATTTGTTGTGTTAAATGAGATTTTTGTTTTAGTTCTCAATTCTCATTATAATATTTTAAATGATTTTCTTACATTACAGGTTCCTGTTGGATATTTTTTGATAGATGGGGCAACTGGTCAGCAAAAAGCGGACCTAGTGATACAATGCTTGAGGCATTTAAACGAATCAAATATAGTCGTATGCGGCCTTACCTTTGATGGATGTCCGTCGAATTTAACAATGGCTAAAATATTGGGTTGCAAATTAGAACCAAACGAACAGATGAATACAACATTTGAACACCCTATTACAAAACAAGCAATTGCGTTTTTTTTGGACGCTTGCCATATGATGAAGTTAGTGAGGAATTGTTTTCAGTCTTACGGAAATATTGTAGATGGTAATGGTATATATGTCTCATGGGCATATCTTGAACTTTTAAACCAACTTCAATCTACAGAATATTTCCATTTAGCGAATAGGTTACGAAAATGCCACATCAATTTTCATAATCAAAAGATGAAGGTTAAGTTGGCTACCCAACTTCTCAGTAAAAGTGTTGCAAAATCTCTTGATTTTTGTAGAGAAAAACTAAAAATTCCTGAGTTTAAAGAATCGTTAGCTACAGCGGAATTTATACGAATATTTAATGATCTGTTTGACGTACTCAACTCTAGAAACTTCAAACAATTTGGTTTTAAGCAGCCTCTTAGCATGAGCAACAAGACAAGAATAATGGAATTTTTGGATACGGCAGAGAATTACATCAAAGGATTACGGACTACACAAGGGGGCCTTTTGATTAAAAGTGGTAGAAAAACAGGTTTCGTCGGTTTGTTAGTGTGTATAAAAAGCACGAAAGTACTGTTTCAGAAGATGATTGAAGAGGAAATAATGAAGTTTATGTCGATGTACCGATTTAGTCAAGATCACCTAGAATTGTTCTTTTGCAATGTACGGGCTCATGGTGGTTGCAACAATAACCCTACATCTAGACAATTTGAGTCTTTTTACAAGAAAATGTTAAGTCATGTTGAAATTAAAAATACCAACGAAGGAAATTGTGTTGAATTAGAACAAATTTCAGTACTAAATTGTTCTTCTGCGGTACAAACAATAAATTCTACCACAACCCGAGCTTCACTTACTGATGACGAAGCAGACAGTAGAGAATTTAATATAAGTAGTATCCGTGATTACAATAGTTTTTGCAGTACACTGCCTCAATTGACTGAATTTAGTGAGCAGACTATAACATAATTATATCGCTGGATACGTGGTAAGAGCACTTGGAAAAATTATCAAATGCAAAGAATGTAGCAGTGCGTTGTCATTACCACAACCTGGCATAGATCGTACCAGTCATACATTTGTTACTTTCAAGGATGAAGGAGGTCTCGTTTACCCATCAAATGAAGCATCATTTGAACAGCAGTTCAGATTTGCAGAGTAGCCGAATTAGAAATTCGGCAAACGATTAAGAAATCACAAAAATTCTGCACCAAGCCATCACTGAGTAAACCTCTGATGATTAATAAGATTCTACGTACTTTTGTAAATAGTAACATTTTTAGTAGCATTGCTATTCATCAATTTGATCAGTCGCCAACAGAGAACCATTTAGTACAATTAATTAAGGCAGTGGCAAATACATATATTGATGTGCGTTTTCATTATTTAACTAAGCACGTGAAACCTGTAGTGACAAAAAGACAATTATATAACAAACTCATTTTATTCCAGGGGCAATAAGTACGAGGGCGTCACTGAAAATTTCGGGAATCAAGGAAGTGACACAACTTTACTATTTAAAAATTTATTTATTGCTTTTCGAAGTATTCTCCGCGAAATTTGACACATTATTCCATACGATGGAACCAATAATTGAAGCAACCATTCCATTCGGAAGTTGGGGTCTCCAAAGTGGCCGTTTTGTAGGCGTCCACAGCTTCTTCAGGTGATGAAAACCTCTGTCCACGCAATTTATTCTTTATTTTAGGGAAAGTATAGAAATCATTAGGGCTTAGGTCGGGGCTGTACAGCGGATGGTCTAATAATTCTATGTTTTCTTGCTCTAAAAACTCTTTTGTTCTGTGCGCGATGTGAGAACTCGCATTGTCGTGATGGAGGATGATGCGGCGGTTGCAGTTCTCTTTACGGAGTTCAGAAACGACATGTTCATGCAAGATTATTTATATTTGACTCATGTCAATGTCTAAAGTTGCCTGAATTTCGCGGTATGTCACATGTCGATCTTCCTCAATCAGCTTACGCACAGCATCAACGTTTTCTTGGGTGACTGCAGTTTTTGGACGACCTTGACGGGGATCATCACTGAGCTTGACACGTCCACGTTGAAATTCAGCAAACCAGCGATAAATTGTGGTTTTGGATGGGGCTTCATCACCAAATGCAGAAATCATCATCATTTTGTGTTAAACTACTTCGAAAGTCATAATAAATCATCGCTCTTGAATTTTCTCGAGTCAATTCCATTTTCTCAACGACTAAACAAGTTGACAAAACCTTGTGTCAAGACCAAGAATCTTTTTATGTATTTGATTGAATAAATGGTATTTGATTTTTAAAACCAAGGAGTTTTCATTTAAAAAGATTTTAATATGACAGGAACAGTGGAAATATTCCATTCCCGATACTTTTAGTGCAGCCCTCGTACTATCGAACGCAATGAAACATATTTTAATGGTTTATTGAATAAATCAGACTTATTTGTTTAGGTAATAGTAATTATACCTATATATTGATCTCAATAAGTGTTTTAATTAAGTTGTTTTAATATTTTTAGAGTATAAGACCTATTATGCCTTTTTACTGTAAACATTTTCAAATTTGTGTTTGGAACAAATACCTAATCAACTAAAATTAAAAAAATAACAAAACAAATATTATTCTTTAATTAATTAACAAAACAAAAAAAACTATTTGTTTGGTTCTTTCCAAGTAGGAACTTAAATTTTAATATTTAATAAAACTAGTTAACGGACGGCTGTCGCAAAAATGTAGTAATTTATGGTACAGCTTGCCTTGAAATCAGGAACTTAAGTTTCTTCTTAGTCTTTTCAATAATCAACTAGATAATTTTATAGTGCAGTTCGGATGTTTTCCAAATACACCGTTAGTGTTTTTTTTCTCTCATAATTATAATTTCCAAGTTCTTTAAAATCTTTGGAGATGTTCAATGAAGAGCAATTATATTCCCAATTTCCTCTGGTGGTACCGAATCCGAATAGCTTCTTCAAATCGTAATTAACCTTTACGTCAGAGAGTATTGTAACTTTCTGTTTTCTTTCATTTGGCACTCTGTGCAGTTCCTTGCTACACGATGGCTCTAAAGGATCCATTTTATCCGCTACAACATCAATCAGAGGCTCGTCACCATCAATATTTTCGTTAACATTTACATGTTGTACTTCTTTTTACGTAAGTACTATGCTCTGGAATTCTGACGCCACTTCTCTCGCTGTTTTTGCTGTTCGATTTCGCTTTTCTGCTTAATACCCAAAACTTGCTTATTTTTCTTTTTCTTCGTGTAATTTCCTTTGTCTTTTTCTTTTCTAAGCCGACTTAGTTCCGGATCGGATTTTATTTCATCATAGCGCCTTCTACTGGCTTTTCTTTTTGTAGATAAAATTTCTTCTAGGGTTTTTTTATTCATGTTGTAACTATCCTACAACAAAGTACATAATAAGACTAATTAAGTAAGTACCAATAAGAACAAGTTATATAATGATATAAATGAAAAAGACGAACGGTTAAAAAAAAATGATTTATCATTCCTCTGTCGTTTTATCATTCCTCTGTCGATGAACTCGAATAATCGATTACAAAATCTATATTATAAAATTATTTTTTTTTACTGAAATAGCCAACACATAACAAATTTTAAATACCTATCTATACATATTCACATACGTAACACTCCCTCTTCCCTCGGGATACCTAGTCACAGCCGCAAGCAGTGTGAAACAAGTATAAGTACAGTACAGTACAAGGTACTTACGGCCACTTAACAAAATTTCATATTTCTTACTTGTCTACTTTGCTAGAACCAAACTTAATGACATTCCAATAACATTCTTACATACCTGTAACTTGAAGAGCGGCGAACACAACAATAACACGCAAGCGGACGGGATGCGCGCGCGCGACCTTTCACTCCAAAGACTAATGGTGTACTGGCGGACGAGGCGTAGTAACGCGGCGGCGCGGCGCCTTTGAATCGTTTACTCGCGGACGGGGAGTTCCCATCACTAAATCGCTCATGTGACGTCACAGTAGGTAGAAAAATAATGGCACGCTCGGTTTCTATACAGACGATGATACTTGCGTAATCTAGCCAATATAAGTCTGTGGAATATACGCATTTGTGGGGATTACAAAATTACAATTAACCCAAAACTCAAACGTGATTATTATCCCTTGCCCCGCATTGATGAGTTGTTCGCGAACTTATGTGGAGGAGAAAAATTTACGAAAATAGATCTCACTTAAGCTTACGAACGGTGTTTATTAACTGAGGAGTCCCAACCCTACACAGCAATTACAACTCACCTCGGGACGTATGCCTACCGTCGTACGCCGTACGGACTAGCCTGCATACCCGAAAATTTCCAGAAATTAATGGAGGAAACCCTACGTGGTATTCCGGGTTGTGTTGTTTTTCTGGATGATATTTGCATAACGGGGGCTAATGATAAAGAACACATTAGTCATTTAAGAGCTGTACTCGTAATGTTACGCGAGACGGGGATAACAGTTAAGTAAGTGTAGTTTTTTACAAGACAGCGTGAAATACTTAGGTTTTGTTATTGACAAAATGGGTTTATGGCCTACTGCTAAATCGGAGGCTATTTCTAGCGCACCCAGACCGGAGAATATAACTCAACTGAAAAGTTTTTTAGGAATGTTAAATTATTAGGTACGGCAAATTCATTAGTAATTTGAGCACATTGTTGTATCCTTTACATAATATACTTAAAAAGATGAACGCTGGAAATGGGATGCTAATTTTATTGTGAGTAGGCGTTTAAAGAAGCGAAGCGAGTTCTCCTGGGCGAGCGAGTGTTCGCACACTACGAGGAGGGGCGGCCACTCGTACTCGCCGTAGATAGTAGTGCATATGGGCTAGGCGCGGTGTTAGCTCACCGCTATTCCGATGGCAGCGAGCGCCCGGTTAGTTGGGTGTCCCGCACACTTAACGCGGCCGAGCGGAATTACAGTCAACTCGATAAGGAGGCACTCGCGATATTATTTGGTATAACAAAGCATCATCAGTACTTGTTCGGTAGGAGTTTTATGTTACGTACGGACCATCAGCCGTTGACGCACCTTTTTGGTACTAAGAGTGGCATTCCACAGACCGCTGCCAGCCGGCTACAGCGGTGGGCTGCACGCTTGGCCGCATACGACTTCTCTGTAGAATTCGTCCGCTCGGCTGACAATGGGCCGGCAGATGCTTTATCGAGGCTACCGCTACCACAGGAGAGTCGCTTAGTGGACGCAGTCACTTACATAAATTTAATGGAGGAAACAATTCCTATTAGCTTTAAGGATATTCCATTCACTCGCGATCACCCACTAAGAAAGCACGTAATTCGCTCGTCCGTTTCGCACTTCGCGCGATCGCTACGCAAGTACCCACATACCTTGCTTGACCGGGCCGTTAGATCAGTGGTTCTCAACATTTACTTAGTTTCAAATTTCAAATTTAAACCATGATGAAGTGTGCCAGCTGCAACTCGGACTTTAATGATGGCGTTCAGTGTACCGCATGCAAGCGGCACCTCGATTTTGGCTGCGCAAGTATCACGGAGGGCGGGTGGAGGAAACTAGGAGCTGACCGAAGGGCGGCTTGGAAATGTCCTAAGTGCCGAATTTCCTCACCGTCACCGACCCCATCCCCGTCTCCACTACCAACACCTGAACCTGCGTCTTTGGAAACGATCCTAAATGAGATTCGTGAGCTCAAGGTGCAACTGGCTGGCCTGCCGACGCTGTCTGATGATGTCAAATTTATCACCTGCTGACAAATATCATCCGGCCCTCTGTATTGATGTAAACTTTGCTGAGTACACCTATTTAACCCCCGCTCCCTTTATTCGTTACCTTTACGGTAAAGCTGACTTTGCGGCCATTAACAGGGAAATAGCAGCCATTGACTGGACAAACGTATTTTTTGACATGTCGCTTAACGAGGCCGTAAACTACTTTTATGCTACCATAGCGGATATTCAGAATAAGTTTGTCCCCACTAAGTCAGTTTATCACAGCTCATACCCTATTTGGTACTCCCCAGCACTTAAACGCTTGATTAAAGAGAAGTTTAAATATCTCCGTAAATTTAAGACCTATGGCAGACTTTCAGACGAGGCGACCTTTAAACATTTGCGTGAGCGAGTTAATAAACTTGAAGCGGATTGTTACACCAAGTACTTAACTGATACAGAAGCCTCCATCGAAAAGAATCCTAAACGCTTTTGGAGCTTTGTGAAGCAGCGATCTAAGTCCAATGCAATACCCAGTTTCCTTAGGTATGGTGATGTGACAATTTCTTCTCCCGAGTCTATTTGTAATGCATTTTCTTCCCACTTTTATTCTACTTTTCTTGATCCTACCAATGATGTGCCCACTAATTATTGTCCTCCTCAAACTGCTACAAACTCTAATATATCCTCTGATATTCACTCAATTGAGATTGACCTAAATGTTATAGTTGAGCTAATTGGTAAAATCGATCCATTTAAATCTGCTGGTCCGGACCACTTATCGCCTAAATTCCTGATTGGGTGTGCTAAAACCATTGCCTTGCCAGTATCTCTATTGTTTAAAAAGTCGCTCTCTTCACGTTCTGTTCCCCAAATCTGGAAGTCTGCTTTTATAACTCCGGTGCATAAAAAAGGGCACAAAAATGAAATAGTTAATTACAGACCTATTTCCAAACTGTGCATATTAGCAAAAGTTTTGGAGAGGGTTGTCTACAACCAAGTTTACGCAGCGCTGTGCCAGTCTTTTAGCCCTTCTCAGCACGGATTTCTTAAGGGCCGTTCAACTGTCTCTAATCTGGCTCTGCTCAATGACTTTCTAACGGAGAGAATGGACAATGGGGCACAGGTCGATGTCGTTTACACGGATTACAGTAAGGCTTTTGATAGAATTGACCACAATATCCTTATAACAAAGCTTTTCAACAACGGTATCAGAGGAGATCTACTTCGTTGGTTTACCTCATACCTTGAAAACAGATCACAAGCTGTCGTTATCAGTAACTACATGTCGAGCTGGGTTTCAGCTCCTAGTGGTGTTCCTCAAGGCTCCTTATTGGGTCCATTACTTTTTATCATTTATGTGGGCGACATCGATTCGTGTTTCCACAAGTCAAACTTACTTTGTTTTGCTGATGATATGAAGATATTTTCTGCAATATCATCAGATGATGACATGGAAGCTCTCCAATCTGACCTCTTGCGATTGGATGACTATTGCTTAAAAAACAAACTGGACTTAAACCCTGCTAAATGTTCTGTAATCTCCTATAGCAGGAAACGCGTCCCTCTCCCTACTACATACAAACTTAAGGGGCAGCTATTACAGAGATGTGACGGTGTACGTGACCTAGGCGTTTTTCATGACTCCAAACTCTTATTTGACGTGCACATAGAACAAATAGTGGCCAAAGCTTCAAAGTCATTGGGTTTTGTTATGAGACTCGCAGGGTGTTTCAAAAAAGCCAAAACCCTTAAGATTCTTTATTGCTCTTTTGTGAGAAGCCATCTTGAATATGCGTCACAAATTTGAACCCGTGCTATGGCAAATACATTGATCGTATTGAGAATATACAAAAACGATTTATTCGGTTTCTATGTTTTCGGCTACGTATACCATACCATTCTGATGATTACATAAATCTTTGCAAGAAATTTCACCTGCAGCCACTTATTAATCGTCGTCGACTAGCAGATTGCACTTTTCTTTTAAAAATTTTACGTAACGAAATTGACTGTCCTGATCTCCTGCATAGACTGCGTTTCAATGTACCCCAGAGATCAGTTAGATTTAATCCGCCGATTTCCATTCCTTTTTCCTCTTCTAACTACAGGCAAAACTCATACATGTTGCGAGCGACTAAAGACTTTAATATTCTTTGCAAAAAGTTCTCATTTGACCCATTTACCATCAAACCCTATTCTGCACGCACTCGGCTGAACGCTGACTTTTTTAAAAGTGCTTAGTGTTTATATACCTTATATTTGTATTCCTTTTTATAGTGCTTGTTAGTGATCCTAAGATTTCTACTACATTTTCTGTTTTTACCCGTGAGAACCTGTAATTGGCTTTATGTCTCTTTTACTATTGTTATGCTTTTGTTATAGCTGTTGGTTCTCCTATAAATAAATAAATAAATAAATAAATAAATTGCTAAGGAGACGGAGAAAGATACATTGTTATGCAAGGTTAAAGGCTATGTTACATTTGGTTGGCCGTTGACAGTGTCGGAAACTGAGAAACAGTATTTTGCTCGGAAACAGGATTTAGTTATAGAATTGGGTTACCTCATTTATAAATACAGAATCGTTATACCGAACGCATTACAGAAACAGATTTTAGATGAAATTCACGACGGGCACTTAGGAATGAATAAAATGAAGAATTTATCAAGGAACTACGAGTATGTGTATTGGCCCAGTCTAGATAGGGACATAGAGGAGGTATGTCGCGCGTGCACAGCGTGCCGCGCTGTACGCGACGCGCCGCCGCACGCGCTACTGCACCCTTGGGAGTTTCCGCTGCATCCGTGGCAGCGAGTACATGCAGACTTCGGAGATTGTGGGGGAAAACGATATTTAATTATGGTGGACGCACACTCGAAATGGATAGAAGCTATTGCTATGAGTAGGACGGACGCGCAAGCGACTATCATAGCAATGAGAACAATATTTGCCCGGTTCGGCTTACCATCATTACTCGTCACTGACAACGGCCCACCATTTTTCTCACAGGAATTTAAAACGTTTTGTAAGAAAAATTGTATAAAACACGTGACCACAGCTCCTTACAGACCGCAGGGAAACAGTGCAGCAGAAAATGCGGTGAAAACCGTTAAGAAAGCGATCAAACGTGCTTTGTACGAGGGCGAGGACGTTGCCACGTCGCTTAGTAAATTTTTATTCCAGTATCGTAACTGTCAACATGCAACCACTGGTGTCTCCCCTGCGGTGGCGTTGCAAGGGCGTAGGCTCCGCGGGCACCTCGATGCGCTTCGACCTGAAGTGTCTGCGGTAGTGCGCGCCGCGCAATAGCGGCAAGTGGCCGCTGCGGCCGGCACGACGATTGCGCTGGCGCCTGTCGACGCGGTGCTGCCCCGCGACTACACCGCGAGGGGGGTCAAGTGGTTGTCAGGAACAATAGTCGACCAGACTGGACCGGTCTCGTACAAAGTAGACGTTGGACGTGGAGTCGGTTGGCGTAGACATATAGATCAAATTATGCCTGTACATAACAAGAATCGCCACTCGTTATCTCGGACTAGCATAGTTTCCGAGAGTAAAGATTTATCCCCAGAACGAGAGGCTCCTTCGGTCCGTGAGGAGGCGGAGGACATATTCGAAGACGCGTCTGAGGGCATTGGTGAAAAGTCACAGAGCACTGGTGCTGAAGCGGCCTCCGGGCTGGAGACACCACCACCACCGTCAGGTGCGTCTGCTCGTGCTCTGCGGGCTTATAATCGGGCTCGACCAGGAGTCACTAAATCTAAGCTAATCTAGTCCTTGTTAATTATTTACTTTATAGTTTAGATTATGCTTTAGTTTAAAGGGGAGAAATGTACCGATGTCGGGTATGATATTTATATGGTGGTGGGTAGGTTGATAACTTGTTCAATAAATCAGTGTGTTGCTAACCCCCGCCTTTCATTGACGCTGCAGTACTATTTAGTATGTTTCTTGGAAATTTGGCAGTATAATATCAATTAGTACAACTGCGGTACTTACATTTAAAGTAAATAAGTTATTGATAAAAGACTTACTCAAAAGTACTTACTATTCTCACCTAGCTTATTTTTGACAACCCTAGTAGCACGTTTTGATTTGCACCCGGTAGACGGGTGCTGGGCATGGTCACAAGCCACATATATCTATTTATATGTACGACGCGGGAGCCGCGTCGTGGGCACGGGAACGAATTATTGTTCTACCTGGGAGCCGAGTGCTGGGCACAGGATAAATCGTAAGAATTTCCATTCTTGTTTAAGTATAATACTGCATGTTTTATAGTTTATTAAGAAACCCAGGCTTTCAAAAAGGTTAAGTACAGGGTGGACCAAAAGTCCGGTAACATTTGAATCGAGGGCTGCTTCCAATTGCGGGGGATAGGGGGGTGCGGGGCGTTACCTAACGCGAGAGCGGCTAGTTGGAATTCAGTGCAATGGCGTCGTTCAGCGGAGCACAACGCGCGTTTTGCGTACGCGAGTACTATCGCAACAACGATTCTGCGACTGAAGCGCAACGAAAATTTTGTACACAGTACAACATACGAAATAAAAATCAAGCTCCATCAACTAGTGCAATTAAAAATTGGGTACAGAAGTTTGAGAAGACGGGTTCAACATTAAATCAACCACGATCCGGCCGACCTAAGACGTCGAGAGAGTCCGTAAACATAGAGCGCATACGAGCATCTGTTAGAGAACAACCTGGCCTCTCTACTCGAAAGCGGTCTAGTGTTTTAAATGTGTCCAGGACATCTTTAAATCGTATTCTTCACAAGGATTTACATTTACACCCGTATAAAATTCAAATTGTACAGCAATTAAGGCCATATGACTACACTCAGAGACTGCAGTTTGCCAACGAAATGCTTGCGAGGTTTACGAGCTTCAATAACATCTTTTTCTCAGACGAGGCACATTTTCACTTAACTGGGCATGTGAACAGGCAAAATTGCAGATACTGGAGTGATGCTAACCCGCAATTGAAGCACCAAAAGCCCTTACACTCGCCCAAAGTTACTGTATGGGCAGCTTTATCAGCCAGTGGAATTATTGGTCCGTATTTTTACGAGGATCAGAGAAGCCGTCCCGTTACCGTAAACACACAGCGATATATTGCCATGCTACAGAACTTTTTTGCTCCAGCATTACAGGACTACTCTGGTTTTAATCAACGAACATGGTTTCAACAAGATGGGGCCACATGTCACACCTCCAACGACTCAATGGCAGCGGTTCGTGAAATTTTTGGGCAAAAAGTTATATCCAAAAGAGGTGACATTAACTGGCCACCCCGCAGCCCGGATTTGTCACCAATGGACTTTTTCCTTTGGGGATACCTCAAAAGTAAAGTTTTTAATAACAACCCTCAGTCCATTGAAGAATTAAAAGAAAATATACGCGAGGAAATTCAGAACATTTCTCCAAACACTTGTCGGGCGGTGATGGAAAATTTCCGCTCTAGGTTACAGGAGTGCCAAACTAAACAAGGGACACATTTGGACGACGTTATTTTAAAAAAATAAAACCCTGATTTTTACGTACTTTTATAATAAATAAACATATTTTCTCTCATAACTCTTTTTTTTTTATAACCATTTGAAATGTTACCGGACTTTTGGTCCACCCTGTATATACTTTACTTGATTCTTACATTCCAAGTGTGAGCTTGCCATAATACAGGTATCGTCAAGATATTGTATTAGTATTATTCCTCTTATTCTAAACTAGCTTCTGCCCGCGGCTTCGCCCGCGCAGCCTACAGGAAACAAAGGACATTTTTTCTTTCAGAAACAAACATTATAAGCGCTCTCACAACATAGCAATAAGGATGAAGTTCTCCGGAAAACTAATATCTGGGATGAGATTAGTGTACGGTTTAACAGAACTCAAAGCGTGTGTATAAAGATGTAATTAGCAGGCAACCAAAAGTGGATAATAAATCATTAATATTGTTTACAACGAAATGCTATAGGTACCTACCTACCGCAGTATTTCGTTGTAAACATTATTTTTTGTTTTTCCTTCAGGTGCTAGAATCATCAGGCTGCTCCGTGAGCTTACTCTGGAGCAGACCACGTATAACTGACCGTGTGAAAAGCAGTTCTCCCTTAAGTCTACCCCTGCAAAATTAAGAGCTTGGCCTTGAGATTTATTTATGGTCATCCTAGGAAAAAACACAGCCTCCCCTCGGGAACAACCTGCCAGTATAATTGCCTCGATAACATTTCTTTGTAATGATTTCACTCGCAACCTAGTGCCATTGCATAATTTTGGCGGGTTTAAATTACGCAGCAACATAACTGGGGCGCCAACTCTCAATTTTAATATGTGAGTTGGGAGACCAGGAGGCTTCAATGTATTAAGAAATTCAACCGGGTAATGTATGACGTCATCGCTATTTATCACTGAGTCCACTGATTTATAATTATTTTCAACTCCTTCGAACGATCTCAAAATAATTTCATTGATGATTGTGGCTTGGTCGTTTTTTGTGTTAGGATGGCACGCTCGCATAACCATTCTGCAGGTTTATCGTGGATGTTACTAATGTCTGGGTAGAATTTAACTAACTTAAACTTAGCTCTAGCTAGTTAGCTCTCGTTAGTTAGCTCTGTCGGTGTGGAACCTAAGATAGAAACACGCATGTATGTACGATACGACTACATATAGAAAGCACAGCTAATAGAAATCTCTATTCCTAGACAGCACGTTTCGCCGAAAACTTTGTTCATAGAAAACATTGTTTGTAGATATTGCAGCATTAACAAATCCTGCATTATTTTTTTTGGTCATCAAGCCTTCTTGGAGTTGATATTCAACCTCGTTTTTAATACAGGCCATGTATTACTTAGTTTTTTTGATATTACGAATCGTTGATTCCTCAGATGGCATTTTTTATGGTGCAAAACTTCACTTGAAAGAAATCTGTTGACGTGAAAGATTATATTTTTTTTCTTCTCGATCTGAACGCCTAAATCTCGTGATATTTATTTATCTGGAAGTGTTTTTGTATTATCTTGGTTCCTCGCTAGAAGACGTTTCTTAAAAGAGTCTCCACTGCTGACGGAAAATAAGTTCTTTTCCTTATTCATTGATTAAGGCCCGAACTCAAGAGCAAGCCGATACACTCGGCTCCACCCCGGCACCCAGTCGCTTGCCAATAAGTTTTCCATTCTGAAATTCCCCGGAGCATCAGCCTATTCGTAGGTACCGAATACGCAAGAACTGAGCCGTGCTGAGCCATTTTCGCCGGTCGTGATCGCCAAAGGACAGGAGCCTGCTTTATACAGTTATTTTTATTTCTCCCCTATTCTTGTATTACGTTGTATGTTGTAGATAGTTTGATTTTTTTTATTTTAACTGTAATACGGCGGGTGTGATACCTTAGCTATTTTTGCGGACCTTTTTAAGCACGCGTACGGATTGAAATTGATTGCAATCACGTTTTAAATTCGTCGCGTTATCAAATTTTAATTTTTTTTTTGGTACAATCCCTAGGTATTTATTCCTTCCAATTTTTCACGTCACAGATTCCCAAATTATTTTGTCATCATTTTTTTACCTGTACCTATATTATTTTATTTTCTTTTTTTATAATCAATATTTGGATTTTTAAAAACAAATTAAACGTAATAATTAGCGAAAAGTGTTTGTTTCCGTCTGCTTTCGCTACAAAATGGCGCCCGAAGTAAAAGTAAGTATTTTTATTGATTCTAATTACTGAATTAACCTCTTTTTTTGTCGGGAGGGGGTGGTTGCTCCTTCCGAGCAAATAATATTTCATTTCTGTATGTTTACAGGTTCATCAAGAACAGAAATACAGGAATTTTTCTCCTTCTGCCAAACAAGATCGTTGCTATGGTTTCCAGAGATATGCTGTGATTGACAACTTCGGTTAACCCTTCTGTTGCTGATGGTGTTCTTTATTATAATGTGCTATGTTGTGATGCAATATAAATAATAATTTTGTAGAACCATAAAACATATAAAACGCTTTTATTTCTTCCCTTTAAATACATCTTTATTCTGGGTTTTATTCCACTCCTTAGTTAGAAGTAGTTTGTGTCCTGTAGTGTGTGTTTGGTGTGCGAATGATTTAGGCTTCGTGGCTAAGGTAAGCGTTGATTTTGCATGGTTGTCTGCTAGATTCTATTTGTCTTTCTTGTGATTCTAGCCCACCTGTACGTATTTGTTTTTTGGTGCAGATGGTTTACTAGTTTCAATTTGTTTTTTTCTTTGAATTCTTAGCCCAGTTGTTCCTGTAATGTCACGTCGTCGTACCATTCCTCTATCAGCCATATTACTCGTTAACTAACACTTTCATGCTACATGGAATCTGACCCGTATATTTGTTAGTTTTGTCTTTACAGAGGCAGTTGAGGGTTATTTTTTGAGGTTGACTTTTTCTAATTAAGTTCTTTCATCATTTTAGCAAATTTGCGTGTTCTAATTTTATTTGATCTAGTGGTGTACTACCATGGCAGAAGAAGAATATTCTATGCGCGAGACGCCGCGACGTACGAGTCCCATTATCTCTAGACGTCCCCCAATACCTCCTCCTATTCCTCCTAGGCCATCTTGTTCCTCTTCTCCGTCAATGATCCCTTCCCCGAAAAGATCCGAAGATGGACATCAATCGTTTATTAAACAATTTTCCCTTTTAAAATGGAGGCTTAGTTATTCTGGCGATTCGTGTGTACGTGAATTTTTCACAAGCCTCGAAGAACATAAAGAAGCTGATGATATTTCTGATTGTTACCTCCTAAAACGGTTCCATGAAGTGCTATCTGGAATTGCTTTGCAATATTTTAGGTCAGTTCGTCGACCTGAATTAACCTATCTCGAGGTTAAGCAGGCTTTTTTTGGTATGTTTGGATCCGTAGACTTTGAATTCAAAACGGAACATGAAGTCAGAAATCTCAAACAAAAATCGGACCAATCAGTAAGAGAATTTGTTATCCGCGTTACTTATTTAAACCAAACTCTACGCAAGCCTATTGATGAATCTAATCTTCTGGATATTATAACTCATAACATGCATCATCGTTATTTCCCTTGTTTATCTATACATAGATTTACCGATTTCAATACACTAATCGAAACGGTAACTCATTTTGAAAGTTACTTACAAAAATCTGTAAAAACAGTTTCGAGTATAAATAAACCATCCCAACAAAGCACTAGTCCTAACGGAATCCAACTTTGTTCAAATTGTGAACAAACTCAACAATGTTGGAAATGCAATAAAACCGGTCATTCTCATCGTTTTTGCCCAGATTTCCCCGGTATAGTGTGTTTCAAATGCCGTACTCCTGGTTTTATTACTCGTGATTGCCCTAAGTGTAACCCAAAAAAATGTATGACATGCCGGCGGCACGTCTCTCTCCGTACAGTATCACCGGTGATTAAATCTAATTCAACAGATAATCGACCTTTTATTGAAATAATATTGCGTGATCGTTTGGTTAAGGCACTTCTTGACTCAGGCGCTCAAATGTCTCTTATTAGTGATAGTCTGATTCAGGATTTTGGTGTCCCGTTGAAGTCAGATAATTCACATTCTCGTGTTATTTCTGCTGATAACTCGCCTATCGATATTCTTGGTACTGTTTATCTTCCGGTTAAGTTCAATGGAACGACCTTTGACCATGAGTTTTTAGTAGCTCGTTGTATGTCTTCTTCTGTTATTTTAGGTATTGAATTTTGGAACAAATTTGGTTTAACATCAGTTTTTAGTAGGGCTTTCAATAAAAATATTAAAGGTAACATGTACCTTTCTTCTGTAAAGCATTCCCCTTCCCAACCTTCCTATTTAAGTGAGGTACGTTATATACATCCTCGCAATGTTCTAACACCTGACCAAGAGAAAGGTTTACAACAGGTGATCGATGAGTTTGAGGAAATCTCGTCAGACAATATTGGTCTTGGTAGGACTACTTGGCTTTCTCACAAAATAATTACAACTGGACAGCCAATTAGACAGAGGTTTTACCCTCTCTCTCCTGTTAAATTAAAGATTCTTAACGAAGAAATAGATAAGATGTTAGAAGTCGGAGTAATTCGTCCTTCTCGTTCTCCGTGGGCTAGTCCGGTGGTAATGGTCACCAAGAAAGATGGTTCTGTTCGCTTCTGCGTCGATAGCAGGAAATTAAACAGCGTTACCATCAGGGATTCTTATCCTCTCCCTCGCATACAGGATATACTTGATAATCTTCGTGGTGCTAGATACATTAGTTCGCTCGATTTTAGGAGTGCTTTTTGGCAGATTCCTCTTGCGGATAAGGAGAGTTGTGAGAAGACCGCTTTCATAGTTCCTCAACGAGGTTTATTTGAATTCGTTAGGATGCCATTTGGACTCACAAATGCAGCTTCAGAGATGCAACGTCTTACAGATATGATTGTTAATTTCGAATTTACCTCAACTAGCGATGACTGCGTCTTTGGATATGTTGATGATTTAATTTTGATTTCTAAAGACTTTAATAGTCATCTCGCTCTCCTCAGAAAGGTACGGAACCGTCTCAAGGAAGCTGGTTTGTCGATTAACCTTAATAAATGTGAGTTCTGTAAGAGTGAACTAAAGTATTTGGGGTACATTGTTAACGAAAAGGGTTTACAGACTGATTCTAGTAAACTCGATGCTATTAGGGATTATCCTACTCCTACCACCGCAAAGTCTTTGCGCGGCTTCATCGGTATGTGTTCCTATTATAGACGTTTCGTTGAAGGTTTTTCTTCTATAATTGCTCCTCTCACTTCCCTTATAGGAAAAAGGAAGGGTCGTGATCCTATCAGTTGGGATGACGATGCCGAACATGCATTTATGAAACTAAAGGAGGCTTTAATGAACACACCTGTGATGGCTTGTCCTGACTTTTCTAAGCCATTCATTTTACAGTGTGATGCTTCAGCTGTTGGTCTTGGTTCAGTTCTTTCACAAAAGATTGATAATATTGAGCATCCTATTGCTTATTACTCGCGACTTTTTTCCAAAGCAGAACGCAATTATAGTACAACCGAACGGGAACTTTTGGCTGTTCTTGATTCTATAAAGCATTTTCGTTGTTATTTAGATGGAATCAAGTTTACTGTTATAACAGATCATATGGCTTTAAAATGGCTTCTTACTTTAAACAATCCCTCTGGCCGTTTAGCTAGATGGGCTACTGTTATTTCTCAATATACCTTTGACATCGTTCACCGCAAAGGTTCGCAGCACGTCGTTCCAGATGCACTTTCTAGGATTTATGTAAGTCCTATTTCTTTCGATCAAGGTCCCGAACATACCACCGATAGATGGTATAAAAAGGTTTATTTAGGGGCACGCGATTCACCCCAAATGTTTCCTGCTTACGCCATACAGAACGGCGTACTTTTAAGACGCATGCCTATCACCAGTCCCTTATCTTCTGATCCATGGCGCGTAGTTTTACCGGTGGAGAAGATTCCACTCGCTATTTGGGAGGTACACAATAGCTTCCCATCTATACATCCTGGCGTTACAAAGTCATATCTTAAGATAAAAGAGACCTTTTACTGGCCGAACATGTTTCGTGACGTTGCCGAGACCTTAAGGCAATGTGAGGTTTGTAAAGCTTATAAAATAGCAAATACTCAACCTCGTGGCCAGATGTGCTATCCGAAGGACGTTTCCATGCCTCTACAGTCAATCTCTATTGATGTCATTGGTCCGTTGCCCGTTGCTTACTATGGTTATAAGTATATTTTATCTATGGTTGACGTTTTTTCAAAGTACATTTGGCTTGTACCTCTAAAAAAGGTCAACGCTTGTTCTGTTATTAAAGCTCTGGAGTCGGAAATATTTTTTAATTTCGGAGTTCCGCGTAGTATTCTCTGCGATAACGCAACAGTTTTCCGCAGTAATCAGTTTTTAAACTTTCTAAGATCATTTCACATAGAGTCTCCGACCTATACTCCCTATTATACGCCTCAGGCGAATACTGTCGAGCGTTATAATCAAAGCGTGGTTACATGTTTAGGTATATTGGTTGGTGAGAATCAAAGAAATTGGTCAAGAATGTTGCATAAAGTTAAACTTTACCTCAACTCATGTATTAATTTAGCCACAGGTTTTTCACCAAACTTCCTGATGTTTGGTAGAGAAGTTATCATAGTTCCTACACGTACTAATAGTCAGACTCAAGGTGTAAATTTAGCTGAAAGTCGGACTCGGTACGCTTCGAACTTATCATCATTAGCAGAGGTTTATGCGAAAGTCGCTGATAATCTTTCTATGGATTTCCTCCGTAATTCACGAGCTTATAACTCGCATCGTTCAGACGTCACGTTGAATGTTGGTGACATTGTATGGAGAAAGAATTTTTCCAGATCTTCTGGTGATGATTATTTTTCCGGGAAGTTAGCTCCTCGTTTTATTAAATGCCGTGTGACTAGAGTTATTTCTAGAACCACTTATGAACTTCATGATTTTGATTCCCCCCATTCTGGTAGATATCATATCAAAGATATTCTTAAATAATTCCTCTGTAATTTCAAAACTCCTAATCCTATTAATTTTTTCCATTCGGAATGTTCCATTCCAATTATTGTTAGTATTGTTACGCTTTTCACCCCTTTTAATTCCCTTAATATTTAATAACATAAATAAGCTCATTCATAAAATGTCTATTTAATAAAAACATTAACTGCGTCATCTAGTTGTTCCTAATTGAAACTACTTGTTTACAACTTCTCTGTTATGTCAATGCTTATAAGTTCCGTTTTTTCCCGCAGATGTCGTTACGACTGTCATACTCATAATGACGTAATGACAGCGCTTAGTGTTGGGATACGGACGATTAACACGTATCGATAATTTAGTTTAGCGCTGAGACATTGTCGATGTACTCTTATCGATAAATCACAATAATTATACGGTTAACAATTTTCTTTTTCCCTTCTTTTGTTTATCATTGCTATTATTGATTACCCTCTTTCTATTTTTATGAAGCAAGCATAAGCTTCTTATTTCTTCTAAGTTCTTTGACTAACAGTCCTTTGTTCGGCTTTTCTATATTAGATTTAAGGTTCCTTTTTTGATTTCAAGTCTTTTGTTTGACTTAAGTTCTTTGGTTGTTTTATGTAGTCTCTTTCATTAGTCCTTTCTCCGACTTAGTCGTTAATTTAACTTTTACTTTTGCCCTTGAATTATATTTCATTGGGATCCTTTTTTACTTAGGTCTTAAGTCTTTAGCTTTTAAGTTAGGCTAGTCTTATTAGTTTTTAGTTTTCTTACTTTCTTTCTAGATTTAGTCAACGCGTCTGGAGTTTGCACTGATAACGTTTAGATTGAAGTCTCTGAATATTTTTTTTTCTTTCCTCTCCCTCACCTAATCCTTTTTTTTTTTTTTTTGGAAAGGGGGTACTGCAGCATTAACAAATCCTGCATTATTTTTTTTGGTCATCAAGCCTTCTTGGAGTTGATATTCAACCTCGTTTTTAATACAGGCCATGTATTACTTAGTTTTTTTGATATTACGAATCGTTGATTCCTCAGATGGCATTTTTTATGGTGCAAAACTTCACTTGAAAGAAATCTGTTGACGTGAAAGATTATATTTTTTTTCTTCTCGATCTGAACGCCTAAATCTCGTGATATTTATTTATCTGGAAGTGTTTTTGTATTATCTTGGTTCCTCGCTAGAAGACGTTTCTTAAAAGAGTCTCCACTGCTGACGGAAAATAAGTTCTTTTCCTTATTCATTGATTAAGGCCCGAACTCAAGAGCAAGCCGATACACTCGGCTCCACCCCGGCACCCAGTCGCTTGCCAATAAGTTTTCCATTCTGAAATTCCCCGGAGCATCAGCCTATTCGTAGGTACCGAATACGCAAGAACTGAGCCGTGCTGAGCCATTTTCGCCGGTCGTGATCGCCAAAGGACAGGAGCCTGCTTTATACAGTTATTTTTATTTCTCCCCTATTCTTGTATTACGTTGTATGTTGTAGATAGTTTGATTTTTTTTATTTTAACTGTAATACGGCGGGTGTGATACCTTAGCTATTTTTGCGGACCTTTTTAAGCACGCGTACGGATTGAAATTGATTGCAATCACGTTTTAAATTCGTCGCGTTATCAAATTTTAATTTTTTTTTTGGTACAATCCCTAGGTATTTATTCCTTCCAATTTTTCACGTCACAGATTCCCAAATTATTTTGTCATCATTTTTTTACCTGTACCTATATTATTTTATTTTCTTTTTTTATAATCAATATTTGGATTTTTAAAAACAAATTAAACGTAATAATTAGCGAAAAGTGTTTGTTTCCGTCTGCTTTCGCTACAATATCTCGGTTCATGGGAAGCACTGTTGACAGAGATCTCTCTTCATAGATAGCACTTCTTGCTGTAAACTTTGTTCATAGAAACCACTGTTTCCAGGTACCTATGTTCACAAAAGCGCAACGTAGGATGCAAGAGTGAGCGAAGGGCATCCCGAGGTTAGGTTTGGTTAGGTTACTACGGAGCCCCGCGAGGCGGGGCTCCGTCGACATATGATGCAAGAGCGAGCGAATGGGGATACAGCTTGGGGGAGAGGGGGGCACTCTAGGACAGTTTATAATAAAAAAAAAAACTTATTTTCATAATTTTAAAAGGTTTTTAATTTTTTAACGTGATTCATGCTAGTTACGGCTTCTAACTTTTAAGTAAAATTATAAAAACTGTTGGGGATCTTCAAGACAAAAACACGATCGAAGATTACTTACTCCATTTATTGTTTCTTGTTCACAAGCTGGCCGTTGACGGACTCGCAGCCTTACAGTGACGCTCTATTTATACTATTTTTGCTACTAATTTCTCATACAACTAGCGCCCTCTGCAGGCCACACCCATATTGCGTAACATTAATACCGACCAATCAGGGCCGAGCACAAAATTATGTCATCAAGCTATCGTATGACGTTACTTTACCGTAAAGAGAAGCCCTTTGGTTATTTTCTATTTATTTTGCCATCTCGTTACGGTAAATCACAAAAACACACATGTTATATCTTATTACATATTCCAATAAGAATTAATCTAATTAGAGAACCTCATTCTCTTTAATATTGCACTAATTAGACACATACAAATTGCAAACACATATAGTTACAGGCACATAAAACTTAACATAATATTCACTTTACTTACGTTATAATCTTCTTGGTATCACTATTACACTATACCTAGCTTATGTAATGTCTCTAATAAGAGTCCTTCACTTATTTACTTTATGTAATGTCTCTAATAGGAGTCTTTCACTTTGTTTTCACTGATTAGAGTCTTTAGCACTGACTGTCCACACACGACACACACTTAATTTTCACTGGACTTTGGAGCTTTGCAGACGGCGTCGCCAACAGTCTCCCCCTCGGTGCTTCGCACCTCGACTTGCAGGGGTGACGTCGCTGGCACGATCACGACCAGCCGGGACGCTGGCCGCCGCAGTACGCCCGCCGAGGTGCGGACGTCGACGATCCGAGTTCTTCCATCTGGCCCGGGGTAGGTCGCGCTGATCTCGCCGCGTGGCCACGAGCAGCGTGGCAGGGTGTGGTCCACCAGCAGGACGAGGTCGCCGACGGTGGGATCCCGATAATGGGGACCCTGGAAGTACCGGGGCGAGAGCGTAGGTAGGTACTCTCGCACCCATCTGGCCCAGAAGTGGTCGGCCAGGCGCTGGGACGTCCTCCATGATGGAGAACCGATGAGCTCGGCGTCGTCGAATGAGCCAAACATATGGGCTCCGCTGGACCTCCCGATAAGGAAGTGGTTGGGTGTGAGTGCTTCTTCTTCGTTAGGGTCAGTGTCCACGGCGAATAGTGGTCTTGAATTGACCACATGTTCTGCCTCCAGCAGCAGGGTGTGCAGAACTTCTTCTTTCGGCCTTCTCTCGTGGAGTGTTGCTGCTAGTGCGGTCTTGACGCTACGCACCAGCCGTTCCCACGAGCCACCCATGTTTGGGGCTCCTGGGGGAATGAACCTCCACACTATGCCGATCTCGTTGGTAGCCGCTTGAATGGCTTCTTGAAGCTCGCGACTTGCACCTATGAAGTTGGTGCCGTTGTCGCTCATGATGACTTTAGGTGTGCCTCTTCTGGCGATCATTCGCCTTAACGCCAGTATCATGGAGTCGGTCGTCAGCGATGTGGCCAACTCCAAGTGCACTGCACGCGTTGTCATGCACGTAAACAGGGCGCCCCATCTTTTCTCGATGCGCCGTCCCACGGTGACCAGTAGTGGGCCGAAATAGTCCACACCCACACAGGTGAAGGGAGGGCTCGTTTTTGACAATCTTTCTTGTGGTAAGTCGCCCTGGGGTGCTAGTTGCGGCGCTTTCTTCTTCAACTTGCACCACCCGCAGTCTCTTGCCGTCGCTTTGACGATGTTTCTTAAACCAGGAATCCAGTATCGTTGCCGCAGCTCGTTCATAACCGTCTGATGGTTTCCGTGGTTCAGACGCTCGTGCACATGTTTCACTAGTAGTTGAGTGATTCTGTGACGTCTGTCTAACACGATGGGACTTTTGTAGGCGGCCGTTAGGTACTTGGCCGCGCCTACGCGGGTCGACAACCGTATCATGCCGTCTTCAAACTTGATGGCGAAGTTCTTGAGCTTGTAGGCTTGGTCGCTCTGTCTTCTCAAGGCGGCCAATTCTTCTGGGTAGCTGTCTTCTTGAACACGTTGAATTAGGAGTCGCTCGGCCTTTTCTACGTACAATGCAGACTTCCGACGAAGGTTCAATTCTTCGCTTCTTTTCTTCATGACGAGCGGCTTCTTGTGTTTCTTCTGTGCTCTCTTCCAGGCTGGATCACCTTCCTTCTTGGTGATTCTTCTGGTACTGAGTGTCTTGTGGGCAATGCTTCGTTTGAAAGCGTCCACAACTTGCAAAAATCTCGCCGTCGCGTGCAGCAGTCTAGTCCACCGTGAGAACCGCCCTGGTTCTGGAACGATGGTGGGCGTGACTTTTCTTACGCTTAACGTGACAGCGTTCGGCTTTTCTTCTCCGGTGCTTTCGAGGGGTTCTTTATTCTCCTGTGGCCATTCTTCTTGTCCCTTATACAGGAATGACGGCCCCGTGAACCACCGATGTTCTTCGCTGAAGTCCTTGGGCGCGTCCCGTGTGGCGTCGTCCGCGACGTTGTGCTTGGTAGGTACCCATCGCCACTCCTTATGTCTGGTTAACTCTTCAATCTCGGCGAGTCGATGCGCGACGAATGGCTTGTATCTTCTGGGGTCGGACTTGATCCACGCTAGCGCTGTCCTCGAGTCTGACCAGAAGTATCTTCCTGTGACGCGCAGGTCCATCTCTTGCTGTGCGTTCGCGGCGAGACGACTGCCTAGGAGACATGCTTGTAGCTCGAGCCTGGGGATCGAGGTGGGTTTCAACGGTGTCACTCTTGCTTTTGCTGCTAGGAGCTTCACTTCTATACGACTGTCGTCGGGACGTTGCGTGCGCCAGTACACCGCGCACGCGTAGGCCTTCTCGCTGGCGTCGCAGAACGTGTGGAGCTCTCCTTCGTTGATGTTTCTTGTTATGCAGCGGGGGATACCCAGGTTCACTAGTTTCTTGAGGTCTTGTAGCCATCTGGACCATTCTTCCTCCCTTGCAGGCGGTACTTTCTCGTCCCACTCGACGCCGCTCCTCCAGAGGTTCTGTAGCAGGATCTTGCCCTGGATCGTGATGGGAGCGGCCAAACCGAGCGGGTCAAACACTGTCATGACTGCGCTCGTCGCTTCCCTCTTCGTGGGAGCGCGCCTGCCGTCGATTGCTTCTTCTGGAGTGTTTCTTAGTGTCAACGTGAAGTGTAGACTGTCTTCTTTCACGTCCCAGTTCAGCCCGAGAGTCTTCTCCACCTGGTCCTTTTGCTCGCCTAGTCGAACCGTGCCCGTTGTGTCCCCGGATAGGAGCCCTTCTGTGACTTCTGGATGGTTGCTTGCCCAGCCTCGTAGGAAGAACCCTCCTTTCTTGTGTATCGAGTCGACTTCACTAGCGATTCTTCTTGCTGTCGCCACGTCTGGATAGCTTGCCAAGTAGTCGTCCATGTAATGGTTGCGTGTGATTGCTCTCGCTGCCTCTGGGTATTGCTCTTCGAACTCGCTGGCGTTCTTATCCTTGACGTATATCGCTGTACACGGAGATGACGCAGCTCCGAATATTAAGGACGTCATCCTATATTCCTTGTCTTGCCACATGAATCGAAGACTGTCTCTGTCTTCCTCGTTGATTTTCACGCGTAGGAACATTTCTTTGATGTCTGCCACCACCGCCACTGCATTTTGACGAAATCGCAGCAACACTCCGAACAATGATTGCAGCAAGTCGGGTCCGGCTAGTAGCGCGTCGTTGAGCGATCTCCCACTCGACTTAGCCGCGGCGTCGAAAACCAATCTCATTTTCTTCTTCTGTGGGTGGACGACTGCAAAGTGTGGCAAGTACCAAGTCCTTGCGGAGGTAGCTTCTTCTCTGGCTTCTCTGCATACTCGCTGACGATCAAGTTGTTGATCTGCTCTTCATATTTCTTCTGAAACTCGGCATCTTTTGCGAATCTCTTCTGTAATCCTTTCAAGCGCTGCGCGGCTGTCGTCTTGCTCTCGGGTAGTTGCTCGTCTTCAGTCTTCCAGATGAGCCCCGTGGTGAATCTCCCGTCGGTCAGCCTCTTCGTGGTGGCGTCTAGGACTTGTAGCGCTCGTTGATCTATGTCGTTCGCCGGCTTCTTGTTGGCGATTCCCAATGCTTCGATGTCGAAGTGATCCCTTATGAGCTTCTCTAAACGATCGTCCTTGGCGCCTGGCTGTGTGACGAGATGGTTCACGATCCTGACCGGAGCGCTGCTGCTGAACCGGACTCCGTGTAGCACCCATCCCAGCTGCGTTCTCGAGGCGACTGGCTTGCTGCGGTGACCACGCTTGACCTCTTGCGATACGATTAGATTCCTATTATCTTGACCGATGAGCACTGTCGGCTTGGCGTTGGGGTACTTCAGCTGGTCTCGTATCTCTTCTAGATGCTCGCAGCCTTCCAGGTCCTTTTCGTTGACTTCTTGAGGCGACAGGTGCAGGTTCTTTACGGTGTATCCGGTTAACTTTTCTATGTTACGTCCGAACATACCGCGAATCTTGATGTCGATTTTCTTGGATTTTTGATCCATACGGTGGCCGCCTACGCCTTCTATCCGCAGCTCTTCTTCTGGTCCCTGTGCCCCGATCTGCTCGATGACGGAGTCTTCAATTAACGTGACCGTAGAGCCTTCGTCCATGAGAGCGTAGACGCAGGCGTTCCCTTCTGGCCCCATTAATTCCACAGGAACAATCTTCAAGTAGGCTCTTGGCGCCGTGCGCGCCGCGTTGACTGCGGAGCTTATCTGCGCCGTCGTCTCTTGAGTTTGCGACTTCGCTGCTTCTTCGTAGTGCAGTACCGTATGATGACCCTTCTTGCATTTGCTGCACGGCTTCGCTTTGCAGTTGAAGCCTCGATGTCTTCCTTCTAGACACTTGTAACACAGCCCGGACTTCTTTACTTGATCCCATTTTTCTTTGACAGACGCCTCGTTGAACTTCTTACACTTCAATAGTGTGTGTTCGCTTTTGCACAGCGGGCAGGTGCTCTTCTCTGGTTCCTTCTTGCTTTCTTCTTTGCAGGAACACACCGTAGCTGACTTCGTCTTGCGTTCGCGCTCGTGGTCAGAGTCGTCTTCTGATGTGTAGTCTTCTTGCTTCTTCGCCGCTCGAGTGGAGTGCACGCCGCGAGAGCCCCCAGTCCGCGCCCGGAACTTCGTGCCTTCTTTCTTCACTCTGGGTCCTATGCACTCGTGCATCTCGAATTGGTCCACCATGTTGTTGAAGAAATGCATGAGGCTCAGGAGTATGGGCTCATCTTCTTCTTCTTTCTTCGCTCGGTACTCGTACCACTTGAAACGCACTAATGTACACATCTTCTCGATGATTCTACTCGAGATATCGCTTGAATGCAGATAACTTTGTCTCTTCATCAATTTTACGATGCTAACGGTGTTAGCTACCGCCCCGGCGTAGCGCACCAACTCTCTCGCGTCTTCTGACATGGGGGGAAGCTTCTCTATGTTTTCTATCTCGCTTCTGATGAGATAAGTCGGACGTCCGTAGCGGCGTTCCAATGCTGTAATTACTTCTTGTGGGTCGATTTGCGTGAACAACAGCGATTTCACGGCTTCTTTCGCCTTGCCCTTGATGGCTCTTCTTAATCTTCCCATGTTCTCTATATCCGAGAAGAGCGCACGGGAATCTTCATATGTTGCTTTGAAGGCCATCCAATCGCAGGCGTCGCCTTCAAACTGATGTAGCTCGCTGACGTACTTCGGCGCGCGTTGTGTGAACGATGACGACTTATTTTCCGATGCTGACTTGACAGCTTGAAGAATTGCTTCGGCCAGCTGGTTGGTGTGACTTGGTGCGGCGATCGCGGTCTCCGGGGCGGGCAACTCCCTTGGCGGCTCCCCCTCGTCGCGCTCCACACTCTTCGTTGTCGACACCCATGCCGCAGTTGCTTCTGCTGCGGCGGCTTCGACTTTAGCGTCTTCTTCTTCTTCTGGATCACTCATGTCCGTGTCATCTTCCGCGCGCGCCAACTCCATCTTGGTACTAGCGAGTTTAGTTTTGATTCTTATTTCTTCTAGCTGCAACTTTTCGAGCTCCAAACGTGCTTCTAATTCCTTCTTCTTTCTGGAATTCTTCTTAGAAACCGATCTGGGCTGCTTCTTCTTATTTTTCTCCACCATAGTGGCATCGGGGTCCTCGATCATGGTAGTGTCTTCAGTCGTTGTGGCGCTGTCGGTCACAGTTTCCGACGTGGCACCCGACGTAGTTTCTGTTGCCGTTGTATCGCCGCCGCTGACTTCTTCCTCTGTAGTAGACTTTGTGCTATCTCCTTTGCGGCTTCGCGTCATCATTCTTAGCTTCGAGAAGAGTCACTTCTTTTATCTTCCCAGCGATCCGGACGAATCTTCTATAGGAAATCTTCCTGCTTCCGAGTCGCGACACCCCTAAGGTACTTTTTCTTCTTAGCGCAAGTAGTGGCGAGCCCGCTACCTTAGTTGACGCAAAGTACCCTATCCTCGTGTCGTGCTCGAGCGTAGATTCGACGCGGGTTCCGAAGAAATGATGGACGCAGCTATGTTTCTTGGTCGCGTGTGGTTGTGGTCCCTAATGCGAGCTATCCGCGTGTGGTTGTTACGTTTTTGACGAATCCTGTACGTTTTTGACTAATTCTGTACGTTTTTGACTAATTCTGTACGTTTTTGACCAATTCTGTAAGTTTTTGACCAATTCTGTACGTTTTTGACGACTTCTGATATAGAACAGACCACACGTATCGCGATACTGCTACCTAACCCGAGACCACACGTTTTCTTGACCAGACGACAGCACTCTTCTTGAGGTTTCAGCGGCGGGATTCTTCTATTCTTTAATAGCGGCGAGACTGCATTTCTTCTTGCTTCAGTCTTGAATTCGGCTCTCGAAGGACCATGAACTGTTGGGGATCTTCAAGACAAAAACACGATCGAAGATTACTTACTCCATTTATTGTTTCTTGTTCACAAGCTGGCCGTTGACTGACTCGCAGCCTTTTTTTTTTTTTTGAAATGGGCATCTCGCAGTTCAACCAGAGGGGTTGTCGACTGCTTAACCGGGCGATCCTGTGGATGCCTCAATAAATTAAGGCCTCCAGCCAGGGCTTAAAAACTAATTACAAACTAAGCGACTACACGCTAAGGGCACCCCCTGTGGGGTACGGACCTCGGCTTAGGGCGTCGCTGGGAGAGGGCAGCAAGAGGGACAGGCTGGATCAGGTTAATATTATTTAACGAATGATGAGACCGGCTTTTCCTAGCAGACTGCTCTGAGAAGAAAAGCCGAAACAAACTCAGAGGTCACAGTCGGGAATTTAAATCTACAGGCTCAGCTGCGGCGCGGGCTGGCACTACCTCGAGCAAGGGTCGGGGCGGACATGGTACGGGGGGTCGCGACGGGCCTCGACGGCGAGGGCGGAATGACGGACGACGGGTTGTGTGTATTCTGAGTGTGCTGGTGCTCTTTCTACTTTCCTGGAGGAGGGTAGTGGCGTCATCGGGGACGGTGAGGGTATGCCTTGGTCGGCGAATCTTACTTATGCGGGAGGGAGTGTATCGGGAGGCCGCCGCAATCAGGGGATTGGGGTGCTTAATGGCAGAATCAAAGAAGCGCTTTGAGAGGCGTTTCATGAACTGCTGGACGGTGGGAAGTCTGAGATCTACGTGAAGGTTCACGTTTCGGACATAGAAGGGGGCTCCCGTGATCTTTCGGAGGAAACGGTTTTGTAGGGTCTGCATTCTATGCAGGTGATGAGGCTTAGCGTGTGCGAAGACTACGCAAGCGTACGTCATGATGGGACGGATGACTGCGGTGTAGAGGCGCAATTTGCACTTGAGTGACAATTTGCTGCGGGAGGTCAGTAGGGAGTGGAGCCTGCCGAGAGCGAAGGCGGCGCGCGAACGCGCCGACCTTATGTGCACTCCGAAACTAAGACGGTCATCGAGAATGACCCCTAAGTATTTGGCTTGCTTATCCCAAGGGATCGGCTTGCCATACATAGTGATCGGGCTGGGGAGGGGGGGGAGGTGAATTCGCGGTTTCCTGAAGAGAACCGCCTGACTCTTATCGGGGTTGACCTCGATTCTCCATTTCCGGAACCAATCGCCTAAGGCTTTTGCGGATTTTTGGAGAGTGCGAGCGATAGAGACCTGACTGTGACCCGTATAGTAAATAGCGGTGTCGTCGGCGAAAAGAGCCAACTGAGCCGATTTACTTTTGGGAATGTCACTGGTGAACAGGGTGAATATGAGGGGGGATAGAACGCCACCCTGGGGGACTCCGGCACGGACCGGGTGGGGGGGAGAGAGTGCGCCGTCGATGCGATAGCGGAAGGTACGACTCGACAGATAGTCTCGTAAGATGAGCACGAGACGGTCTGGCACACCTAGCTGGTAGAGCTTATATAATAAGCCATTATGCCAGACCTTGTCGAATGCTTTCGCAATGTCGAAGAATAGAGCACCTGTTGGCGCACCGCGCTGGAAGCCAGCGCTAATGTGCTCAACGATGCGGTGGACCTGATGGACGCACGAGTGTTTAGCTCGAAAACCAAACTGCTCGTTGGGAATGAGGCTCTTTGATTCGGCAAAAACCCTGAGACGCTTATAAATAAGTCTCTCATAGATTTTGCCGAAAACATTGAGCAAGCTGATGGGTCGGTAACTGGAGGGCTCAGACTTGGGTTTGCCTGGCTTGGGGATACCTATGACCGTGGCTTCTTTCCACGCTTGGGGGAAGATGTTGTTACTCAGAGCGCCATTGAAGATAGCGGTCATGAGCAAAATGAGGGGGGCGGGGAGGAGTTGGTACACCTTGTTGGTGATGCCGTCCGAACCGGGGGCTTTGCGGGGTTGGAGCCCTTTTATGATGTCTTGCACTTCGTCAGGAGTGACCGGAGGCAGAGGATCATCAGGGTCTTCGACTGGTGGGAGGGAGGCTCTACGTTCGACCTCAGCGTTCACCTTGTCGAGGTGCGCTTGATCTACTGGTTGAGAGCTGGGAGAGCATTGGGACTCTAAACTGGCGGCGAGGCATTCGGCCTTTTCGGTGTTGTCAAAGGCGATGGTCTTATCGGGGCGTACGAGAGGAGGCATAGAGGCCTCTTCGGGGGAGCGAAGCTTCCTCTGAAGCTGCCAGAAGGCTTTGTGAGTGGGTTCCAGTTCGCCGAGCAACTTGTCCCATCCCTCGGAACGCAGCTCCGTTGTGCGTTTCTTTACAGCACGCTGTAAATAGCGCATGTGGGCTTTGTTCGCGTCACAGGGAAAAGAGTCATAGGCACGGATGGACGCGTTCTTCTCGGTTATCAGATCACGTACGTCAGCCGGTAATTTCCAGCGATGGTCTTCCATCACTGGAACTTCCCGTGAGCAATCCGTCAATACGGATTGAACGTGTTCTGTAAACGAGGCGATCGCGCCCGTCGTGTCCGCGACTGAGACAATTTGATCGGGAATGGAATCCAGGTGGGGTGACGTGGTGGATTTCAGCTTTTCGCTTACTTTCCTCCAGTCAGTCACTACTTTGGTCTGAGGGGGCTGATTGGGATCACGGGGGCCCGAATAGGGGGCTAGGTGAATAATGACTGGTCGGTGGTCAGAGTTGAGCTCTTGATGCGTCTCGATAGATTGCAAACGGAGGTTTACATTCTTGAGCAGCGCTATGTCGAGCACGTCTGGAAGGTGGTTTGGATTACCCGGGTAATGGGTAGGACGCATCGGAGCGATGACATCGAAATTAAGGGTGGAGCTTAGGTTGAACAGGAATCTCCCTCTGGTAGAGGTCGTGTTACTGTTCCAGGCGGGATGTTTGGCATTGAGGTCCCCCGCCATGATGACGGAGTCACTCATACCAAAGAGGGCAGTGAAGTCGTTGGTGAGAGAGATGGTATCCTCTGCACCAGTGCAGGGCGGGATATAAGCAGAGATGATTGATATAGATTGATGACCAGTCATGCCAAGCCGACAGATAGAGACCTCCAGGTGAGAGAGTAGAGGAGGAGGGTCTATTGGGGAGCAATGAAGGGACTTTTTGAAATAAATAAGGGTACCACCATTGTGACATCGAGACCTGTCGTTGCGAACTAGTTTATAGTTGGCAATGTTCGGGTTTCGATTATGGGGCTTTAGGAAGGTTTCCTGAACTAAGAGGATGTCAAGCTGATGATCGCGGAGGAAGGTGGCGATCTCATTACGCTGACTAGAAATGCCATTGGCATTGAAGAAGCCTAGCTTAAGGGATCGGGGTTTATTTACGCTTATTCTTTGTTGATCCATTGGGAGCAATTAGAATTTAAGAGTTGCGAGGACTTGCGTAATCTCGGGATACGCATTGAAAATCTCGGCAATACGCCGAGGATTGCCTTGGCAGGCTTGGATTTCGGCTGCCATAGCGTTAGCAGGGGCGATGAATGATGCGTAAGCACCGATTATCACCTCCATGCTGTTTGGCTGAGGGCCAGGGACGAGCGTTTGGGGGAACCTACTGGGGCCAGAGGGAGTGGTAGCAGGTTGAACTATCATAGCGGCAGCTGAGGCCGAGGGGGCTACTGGGGCTGCGGGGGCTACTGGTGGCGGTGGAATGGAGACTGCCATCAGTGCAGGGAGGGTCGGGGATTGGGAGGGCACCGAAGCTGCGGGAGCTTTCTGGTGGAAGAGATTGGCCCAGGGCGAGGGTCTCTGAGGACTGAGCCGTTCGGGCATTTGTGAAGATGGGATCTTCACAGAGGGGCTCTCTCTTTGTTGGCGGTCGCTTGCGCGCTTGGCCAGTTTGGGAGAGGGGGCTTTAGGGGCTTTGGGGCAACCCCGGTAGTTAGCCGGGTGCCCGGATTGACCGCAGAGTACGCAGCTCGGCGGCTCTGTGCACAGAGTGCGGTCTTTGGGACGGGAGCAGTCAGCTGTTCCGTGATTTCCTAGACACTTGACGCATCTAGGTGTCGCGTAACAGTGAGATTGGGCGTGGCCATATAGCTGGCACCTATGACATTGTCCAATCAGGTTGGACTTTCGGGGCTTCTCGATAGAGATGCCCGAGAGGGAGCAGACGGACTTCACCTTGAAAATAGGGTGATGTCCGTCTGTGGGGTCGCATACGACAAGGACCATGTCGTAAACTAGGTCTGTCCTCGCTTTGTGCAAGCGATGGACGGCGGAAACAGGGATGCCTTGTGAAGCAAGGTCTTCTTTGATCTCCTCAGTGGAGATTTCTTTCGGCACGTGCCTAATTATGACGCGGGTGGGGATTTCCTCCGGGAGGGAGTAGGTATGGAATGAATAATTCCGTACCTGCAGAAGGCGGGTGAATTCCCTGTAGTCCGAGGACGAGGGAACCGAGACTTTAATACCCTGTTGGGTGGACCTAGCGTTTGTGTAGTTGATCTTACGATCAACACACATTTTGGAGATTTCTGTCCATTTGGACTTCTCCTGAATGTAGATAGGGGGCGGGGGGCGTTGCTTCTTTTTGATAGAAGCTGGCGGGTTTGCACTAGGGCATGAGGCAGGGACGGCCTGAGAAGCGGCGGGAGATGATGCGGTGGGTGAGGCGGGGGGAGGGGTGGGGGGGAGGGGAGATGGGGAAGGCGCTAGGCTTTTCTTAGCCTTGGAAGCGTGGGAAGAGGAGCCCTTCTTTCTTTTACCTCCCTTTCCGACAACTTGATAGTCGTCTTCGGAGGAGGAAGAGTCAGAGGGGGTTTCGTCAGGGTCGGGTTGAGGTATGGACGTGTCCATAGCCTCGGGTTGGGAGGGTGGTAAGGAGTCCATTGACTCCGGGACAATGGCGGCTTTGACGATGGGTGCCGACAAGGGGGCTGCGGCGACCTTAGTCGATTCGGAAACACTGGCGGAACCCTTTGTCGGGACGGACAAAGGCGCCGGTGTTTCCGAGACAGTCGGGGTTTCAAAAACGTCACTGAAATCAGCGACGGAGTCGGTGGAGGGGGAGGGAGCTAGGCGATATGCCAACAGCTGAGGACCGTACTTCGCCTTGAAGGACGGATCCTTAAAAAGGACCTCCTTGACGAACGCTATAATAACAGCGTCCATGGCGGTCTAGGAGAGGGAAAGGGGACTACGCATAGAGGCGTAAGAAACCTAATTACCTAACCCCGGGTGGGAGTGCCCGGGTGTGTGATCCTACCCTCCCTGTCGGGTGAAGACAGGGAGGTGAGTACCTAGGGTGAGCCCTAAGCTTGAATCCCGTCGCTAATCTTATTGCGCGAACGGGTTCCTAACCGGTCTAGTGAAATGGGTGTAGAGACACCCAGACCGGTCCTAGTACGAAGGGGTTGACACACCCAACCGTACTAGGTGCAAAGCTGTGGACGAATGCAAGATTAGTGACGAAGCTAGACTTGACTAGGAGATCCCCCAAGGCCAAGGTTCTAGCTCCCGACTCCAATTGACTGCCTCACCCTGAAGGGGTCAGGCTGGTGGATTGGGGCACCACCCACTTGGCTTCGTTAACACCGTGAGGTTTCCGCCAAGGACCACGAAACTGTGGTTTTACCCTGAAGGGGCCACAACAAGCGACGAAACGTTTTTGACGATATTTCCGAAGAAACAATTCTAACAACAGTGCCTTGAAAAAGACAGCTGTTGATAGAAGTCGGTCGTAGTCGGGGACTACGGAGCTCGTTACGGCAAGCGTAACGAGGCCGGGCGGCGAGAGCGGTGAGTCACGATGCAGCGGGCGGGGAGCGGCACGTCCGTTCACGGCGAGCGTCGAGCGGCGAGTCTCTCTTCTCCTGACTCGCAGCCTTACAGTGACGCTCTATTTATACTATTTTTGCTACTAATTTCTCATACAACTAGCGCCCTCTGCAGGCCACACCCATATTGCGTAACATTAATACCGACCAATCAGGGCCGAGCACAAAATTATGTCATCAAGCTATCGTATGACGTTACTTTACCGTAAAGAGAAGCCCTTTGGTTATTTTCTATTTATTTTGCCATCTCGTTACGGTAAATCACAAAAACACACATGTTATATCTTATTACATATTCCAATAAGAATTAATCTAATTAGAGAACCTCATTCTCTTTAATATTGCACTAATTAGACACATACAAATTGCAAACACATATAGTTACAGGCACATAAAACTTAACATAATATTCACTTTACTTACGTTATAATCTTCTTGGTATCACTATTACACTATACCTAGCTTATGTAATGTCTCTAATAAGAGTCCTTCACTTATTTACTTTATGTAATGTCTCTAATAGGAGTCTTTCACTTTGTTTTCACTGATTAGAGTCTTTAGCACTGACTGTCCACACACGACACACACTTAATTTTCACTGGACTTTGGAGCTTTGCAGACGGCGTCGCCAACAAAAACTGTATTTAAATAGTGCAGTATTCCTTTTTTTACTTTCAAAAGAACCCTCACATATCTAAAACTGGAGAGGGGGTACTTTAGGTGGGGCAGTTTTGGACTGCCTGGGGCAGAATAGGACTTCATAAGAAAAACAAAATTATAACACGGTATTTCTTTATTAAAGTAGCTAAATGACAAATTGCCGCTTAACCTTCTTTTCTTCTTAACCTTAGTACTTATTATAAATTATAAAAATTCTTAACAATCAATACCTAGAATCAAAGCTTTTACTTAGATTTTATGGAATTAATACCCTTACTTTGAACAGAAATAAATTAACTACTCTCAAAATATAACAATCAGTCTCAATAAACCTTGTTTTCTATAAAAACAACAACAATTCTAAGCATTAAAACATAAAAAAACAACCAGTCTCAGTCTCAATAAATCTGATCTTATGTAGTTTCCTTGACCAGTTAACCAAGTTGAAAACTTGAAAAATCAAATCTGAATACCATCATCCCGGCAGTCCTTGATGTGCTTCCGGCATCGGTTGGTGGTGGAAATTTAGCAAGAACATCTAAAATAGATACGGACCATTTGTCCTCCTTTTCAGGAAAAAAGAACTTATTAAAACCAGGTTTCTTTTTCAGAAAATTCACGATCAAGGACGAATTATTAGACTTTTTTTCAACTTTAGCAACAAATGCCAAAGATCCGTTATTGTTCACAGAGGAACATTGGACTAAGCAAAAGTCACCAGGATTTAAGTCGTCTATGTTTTAAAGGTTTTGCCACAACTATATTTTCATCCTCATCTGTCAGATCTAAATCAGTGGTCACTATTATAGGAATATAGACGTCCGTGTCGTCAGAACTACAATCATATATTTTTTTCTTCTTACTTTTGGTTTTGGTTTTCGATTTCATTATGTGACTCAAACTCAACTCAAACTCAAACTCAAAGCATTCATTTCAATTAAACCAATTACAGGCACTTTTGAATTGTCAAGGGGTCGGTCAGTCAGAAAGATGAAGCTAGTTGCCCATTCCAAAGCGTAGGTACCTATGGAGAAGAACGGGCAAGAAACTCCATGGACACTCTTTTAAATCAAAATAATATGGTTACAATGTCTTGTTTACATCATTCATGTTAAAAATTATACATGTGAGAACGATGCAGAACGTTAAAAGCGTCCGTAATGAAAACACGAAATAAAAAAAATAAAACAATAATTCAAATAGGTATTAAATTAAAATAAGCCATGGCAGCAAAGAGATGACCAGTCCCTACTGACGGCGCCCGTTCACGAACATGACGCATGTATTAGCACCATTCAGCTCAACCATTTTGAAGGGAGCTAAATGATCCAACACACGCGCCACCATCAGCGAGACATTTGAGTGAGCGTGAAATACTCTCAGCTGCCAGGGCACATTCAATTCAATAAAAGGCGTACCCAGTAAATGGAAGCTTTATAGTTTGTACATAGTACTCACACATGTGCTATGCAATTATACAATATTTGATTGTGTGATTGGTGATTGAATTTATATAATGCAAAAATAGTATTTTAAAATCTTCAGCAGCTCCAACAGTGTTTTTCAATGCTAATCAATTTATTTGTGCGTCCTTATGGAGCAGGACCAGCGTTTAGCCAAGCATTTTTGTCAGTGATGTAATCCCCCAATTTATAATATACATAGCTGCATAGTGTGCGTTTTATACAAGATTTAAATTTCGTTTCATTCAGTTCAAGTATGTGGGTAGGTATTTTATTGTAACATTTTAAACAGTAGCCCATGAAAGACGAGTCTACTTTAGCCAGCCTGAAACCTGGTTGAACTAATTGGTCCCTATTTCTAGTGATATAATTGTGTCTTTCACCTCTTTTACTAAAAAGATGTAGATTTTTCCTTACGTACATGATATTTTCATAGATATATTGACAAGGTACCGTCATGATGTTAATATCTTTAAACAGTTCCCTTAGAGAGTCACGCCTGCGGAGGCTGTATATGGCTCTGACAGCCCTTTTCTGCTGAACAAAAATAGACTCGATGTCTGCAGCTCGTCCCCATAGTAAAATACCGTACGACATGATACTATGAAAGTAACTAAAATAGACCAGTCTCGCGGTATCAACATCAGTAAATTGACGGATTTTTCTCACAGCATATGCTGCTGAACTTAGCCGTCCTGCAAGGGATGTTAAATGGGGACCCCATTGAAGCCTTGAGTCGAGCGTGATCCCTAGGAAAACAGTACTATCGACGAATTCTAGTTTCTCTTGATTCAATACTATCTCACAATTACTACTTTTGACATTTGGTAAAGAAAATCTTATGCACTTCGTTTTTTTCCCATTTAATACTAAATTATTAGCAGTGAACCAATTTTGGATCTGCAGTAGGGCGTTATTTACGTCGTCAAGATTTGATGCACGTCTATTAATTTTAAAAATCAAGGACGTATCGTCAGCAAATAACACCATTTGTGGTTGAGTTTTTAACAAATGGGGTAGATCATTAATATATACTAAAAAGAGGAAAGGACCTAATATCGAGCCCTGTGGTACACCCATTTTTACTTTTAAGCCAGGTGAATTGACACCATTTATTTGAACGTGCTGTTGTCTATCATTTAAATAAGATTTTACTAAACTGAGCGCAAGTTTTCCCAGTCCGTAATGCTCAAGTTTTAAGAGTAAGGTTTCGTGTTCGACGCAATCAAAAGCCTTGGAGAGGTCACAAAAAATCCCTATGGCGTCTTGGGACTCTTCCCAGGCTGCAAATATGTGTTTCAATAAGGTGACACCGGCATCAGTCGTACAATGTCCCTTGGTAAAACCGTATTGTTGGTCGTGTAATATTTTATTGGTGTTAAAATGATTGAGCATTTGGTTCAGCATCACCTTTTCAAACATCTTGCTGAAAACCGGTAACACGGATACGGGTCTATAATTATTGGTATCCTTACTGTCCCCCGATTTGAAAAGTGGTATTACCTTACTGTATTTCATTAGATCCGGGAAAACTCCTTGATCCACACACAAATTAAATATTAAGGCTAAGTACGGCGCTATTGTCTCAATAATGGAGGTACATACTTTGATAGACATTCCCCATATATCTTCGGTTAATTTGATCTTGATTTGCTTGAAAGCTTTTATTACAATTTTGGGGTTTATATGCTTGAATTTAAATTCAATCTGGCAGGATGAAACGTTTGCTTTTAATAAATCAATAGAACGTAAGGGCGAGGAATTAAAGGTTTCAGTAGTTTTATGCGGGATACTGGTAAAGAAATTTACAAATTCTTGAGCAACCTCTTTGTTAGTGCTTATGAGACCACGCGAAGTCTCTAGTGCGAAATCATTATTATGTCTTTTATTCCGGTTAGTTTCGTCATTAATAATTTTCCAAACCGTCTTTATTTTATTATCGGCTGATTTAATCTTGTTGCTAATATACAAGGCTTTAGCTACCTTACAAGTATTTTTAAACGTTTTGGAGTAGGTTACCAACGTATTTATTAAAAGTTTCAGAGTTAATATAAGGCTTAAGGCCATACAGCTCAAACAATTTTTCTCTACTTTTCCTAATACCCTTAGTTGCCCAGTCACTGAACAAAAAATTTGGACAAATAGTTTTAGTTTTCTTCTTCAAAGTGTTATTGAACTCGGTGCGCACTATCGAAAAGAACTCCTCATATAATTAATTTACATTGTTTTTAATTTGGCCTGGTACACTTAACTTACTAATCAAGTTATTATTAAATCTATTTAGATTGCTTGGTGTTATTTGTCTAGTTTGTATCTGAATTTTTTGTACTGGTGTATTGGACTTGAACAGAACGGTTTGACCACTGTGATCAGAAGGGAGATAGTTTACAATGGCTTTATCTAAATAGTCGCAGCAACAAAAAACATTATCAATAGATGTAGCAGAATTTATAGTTATGCGGGTTGGTTCTGTAAACACATTTTACAAATTAAATGATTTAAAGAGACTTAATAATCGACTGCTATTTGAACTATTCTCTAAGATGTTAATATTGAAGTCACCACAGATAATTAGCGATTTTTTACCAGTTCCAAGTTTTGCTAGAACATCTTCCATTACTGACTCAAATATGGAGTAGTTTTGATAATTTGGGGGTCTGTAAACGCACCCTATAATATGCTTATCCAGCTCAACACAGGACAGTTCAATGTTATGTTCAACCGACAGATCAACTATATCTTTACGAGTCTTAGATTTAATAGAATTTTTAACTAAGATTAATGAACCCCCACGCAGCATAGATTTTCGGTTAAAACAACTGCCCACACTATAATTTTCATAATTAATTAGCATTTCATAAGCTTTCAACCAATGTTCAGTTAAACAAATAATTTCAAACATGGTTTTTTCTAAAAATAATTTAATTTCTAATTGTTTGGATGAAAAACCTCGAATATTTTGGTGATATAATTTCAAGGAATTCTGCTTAGACCCTTTTTTACATTTAACTATTTGAGAGCAAGAAGGCACCTTGTTGTTGGTAGGTATAACAATATTGTTATTGGTATCTTCTGTTGTCTTACTATCTAGTTTAAATCAACATCCAGAGTGAGCCCCAAGACTCCCATGCCATCACCAGGCATTGATAACCCAATCCCACTACTTGTGGACCCCACATTAGAATGAGAATTTGCCAAAGTGACACATGGATCCTCCTTCGTACATTTATTGTAAACAGTTATAGCATTAGTGCTACAGTTATTTCGGGTGACCACCTGTACATTAGAGTTATTACTAATACTTGCGGTGTTAATTATATTACATGACTTCGACATATTACTTATGTCTGAGTTTATATAAGCTAATAGCCTCGCTATTTTATGTCTAAACCTAATGGGCAGATACACTGTATTCCTTGTCGATTTCAACTTATCAACAAAACTGTTGGTGTCAAAAAATATAAGTTTGTCACTGTAGTGACTTGCTAAGAAATGTATATGCTTATTAAGCATATGTATATAATTGTTTTTTCTATTTGATAACCTCTCAAAATATGGAAAAGCACACAAAATAATTTTATTACAATTTATCTTTAAAAGCTCAGAAATACTGTCAGTGATATCATCTTTTGTGACCTGTGAACTATTACCTACAAATACAGTAATATTGGTATTAGAGTCATATTGATTTCCTGTAATTGATGTCATTATTTCTTTAAAGGATGTCCCAGGTAAACAATAGTTTTGAGTAGTAAAACTAAAGTTGTTACTAACTAATTTCCCTAAACCTCTTCCTATACTATCTGAAAACATAACTGACTTATAACATACTTGACTACTACAAGAGGAAACACTACTAGCTGCTGACTGTACTGCTTGAGATAATTCTTGCACAGTATCAGGTATATCTTGGATGGGGACACACTCCAGAGCACTCACAACTTGGGACGGGTCCTCCGTTGCCTCAGGCTGGAGAGCATCAAGGTTGGATCCCCTCTGACAAGTACACTGAGAGTTGCTGAGCGTCAGCAAGTCCACTCTGTCTACCAACTCGTTTGTAGCAAGTATATGTTCCTTAATTTGGTGACGAGAGCACACATATTTATTATAAAGAGACTTTAGTGAGTCATCAAGAACCTGAATTTCAGTTTGTAAGCGTTGAGTGTCTATTTCATAAATATTTATACTATCTTCTAATTTAATTTGAGATCTCTTAGTTCCCGACTTCTCTATCCTTCTTTGACGTTCTAAAAATGCGTTTTCAATTTCATTTTTCTCAGGTGTTTCGGTTAATTTACGGGATTTACCTTTCTTCCTTCCCCTTAAGCCCTTGTTTGCGAGGTAGAGCTTGGGGATAAGGTCTTATCATTTCGGGTGTCAAAATATGATTAGGTGTATTGGGTCTTAGCCCTTCTCCATTATCCTCATTCAAGCTTAAATTGTCACACTCCCTTCCGCTCCACCCAGAGCGGGAGGAGTCATTTGATGATTTCCCATCCGCAAAAAAAAAAGTCTTAAATTGTGTAGATCTTCACTCGTAACAACTGTCTCAGTAGCTTCTAATGCAGGCATCAAATTGTGTAAAATATCTTCCTCTAGAGTTTCATTAGAAGTAGGTGGTATTTCAGTGCCTAATGTGGGGACAGTCATACTGTTAGCTTCATTATCACCCGTATTCAAAATGCGATTTGTAACTTCTGAACATTCAAAATCATCATCATTAAATGCATTTCGCGAAATGGGAATATTCCTGGTTTTTTGAATCCTGCAGTAATGTTTTTAGGAATAAATGAGGCTTTATAAGCAGGCGTTACAATTCCAGCTAATGAATGAATTGTTATCGTTTTACCTGGGTTATTCAACAGCCAATCATTTTGTGAGACAGAAAGTTTTTTTTTAAAAGGTCCCATGACAGAAACATCAAGAGGCTGAAGTCTGTGTGTGCAATGGGGCGGGAAAGTTACTAAAACAATTCCAGTATCGCGACAAAAGTTAATACAATCTAGAGTGCAGTGGCTTTCATGATTGTCAAGTAATAATAATATAATAAGGAACAGTGGTCCTGTCATTCAACCACTAGTGGGACTACTGGCAAAGCCAATGAAATCGTTTGGTCCTCCTGTTAGCATGTGTTCATGAAATCGTGCTCTTGGATAAATAAACACTGGTGGAATTGTATTTCCTTCTGCATTAACTATTGCACACATAGTTATAAGTTGGCCTCTCTCAGCTTTGACCCACTTGTTTTTGGCCACATTGAGCTATAACATTAGGTGCCTGTACCACTGTCATAATATTAGTTTCGTCAATGTTATATATCCGATCAGGAGTAAACGTTGACTTTTGTAGTGCCCTCTCTAAATTATTTTGAAATTCTGTGACATTATGCCTATTAAAACTTGTAGCCCTTGATAGGCTCGTATTTTCAAGCTTTCTCAAAGAAAGGTTCTTATGCCTCCACACAAAACCCTTTACCCATTCAATACCTGCGATGTGATTCTGCACCCATAATTCAGGACATTTATTAAGAGCATCTGCATATTGATAGCCCAAAGTTCTAGCCTGATAGTAAGTGAGACCATAGTTCATTTTAGAACTTTTAATAAGATACTTTACCAGCATCTCTTCTTCTAGATTAGTGAAAATTTGAGCTACAGAATGTTTGCTGGAGTATTCTTCACTTTTAGATTTTTTTAAATCTTTTAAAAGTTTAATTCAATATCCTAAAGTGCTCTTACTCACACCATATACCGCTGCAGCTTCTCGAAGTTTCATGGTTTTATTAATTACATTTTCGATGGCTTTCTTCACATCTTCTTCATTTTTATTCCCTTCCCGTTTCCTTCTGTAGTTACGCACCATATTTTATCTAAAATAATTTTAAGAGTGATGTTTTAAACGTTGCAACGTATGATGAAAGTTTTATTGGGGCACTTTAGGCCGCTGTCCTAAAGTGCCCCAATAAAACTGTACTTAACTGCCCCCCGTCAAATCACAAAGTGTAAACAGTCATATGATCAACTAAATGTTATCATTTTACGGTTTAATTGTTATTATTACATCACCACACATATAATGGCATAAATAATACGCCAAAAATTATTTTGAACACTACTCTTAACGAAAAATCACTTACCCAGATTCTTAGAAATATTTACGACAACACACATGCCAAAAGGCATGCGCGACAGGCACATGCCGAAAGTCAGTTTGACAGTATAATGTGCCATGGGTGACATATGACAGTTGTCTCTGGTGTTGTTGCCATCCGAAAAATGCACTTTCTGTAAATATTGTGCAAAACTTACCGAGAATATCATCCTTGTCCTAATCCGCCCCTGTCCTAAAGTGCCCCCCTCTCCCTACTTAAAAATAATGACCTAATTGGTTTCCGTGAACCAAAGGCGCTTTCTGTGAACCAAGGTGAAACAGTGGTTTCTATACGGCAAGAAATGCTATCGATGAACAGAGATCTCTGTCAACAGTGCTTCTTATGTACCGAGGTATCTACAAACAATGTGTTCAGGAGCTCAGGGAAATTAGTAAAAGCGTGGACTGTATAGGTATTATTTAGATTATATTTAGAAATGGCAAAAATAATGAGCGGTACCACTGTACCGCTCATTATTTTTGCCATCCCTTCGGCACCATCACTATGGTGCCGAAGGGATCAAGTGTCGTCTTAGCCGTGCGATCGTGAAGTGCTCCCCACCGCCGCCGCTCGCCGCCGCGCGCAGGTCGTCTGCCCCGCGCCCGCGCCTCAGCCGCCGGTGACGTCAGTCCACATGATCACTCGATTGATGCGTGAACATCCCCCCGCCTGTTGACGTCTTCGAAGTTAAGAGGGCAAATGTTGTTAAACCCTCTTGTGATGACTCCTCTCTTTGTCTTCACGTCTGCCACGCGTGTGATGCCGTCGACGCCCGCATAGGTTCGTACAACGCGACCTAGTGCCCAAACAAGTGGTGGAAGCGCCTTGTCTCGGATGAGCACAAGCGTTCCTTCTCTGAGCTTCCTCTCTGAAGCAACTGACCATTTGGTTTTCTGTTGGAGTAAGGAAATGTATTCGTTAGAGAACCGCTGCCAGAAGTGTTGACGGATGTAATCAATCCTTTTGAAGCGGTCTAAGCTGCTGATGATTTTGTCAGGAACCTGTGGAGACGGCACAGACGTGAGTGTTCGTCCAATTAGAAAATGGGAAGGAGTGAGGACTGAGAAGTCGGATGGGTCACAGGACAAGGGAGTTAGAGGACGGGAATTTAGAACGGCCTCTATTTGACACAGACAAGTTGCCAGTTCCTCGTAAGTAAAGTTGGTGAGATTTAGCAACTTTCTAAGATGGGTTTTGGTGGACTTTACAGCAGCTTCAGCCATGCCATTAAAATGTGGGGAATAAGGAGGAGCAAAAACAAATTTAATGCCTTGCTGTGCCATTTCAGATCAGTAATAATTCTTTTTAATTCATTATTAGCTGCAACAAAGTTCGTGCCGTTGTCTGATAATATGCTTTGAGGTTTACCCCGACGAGACGTGAAACGATTCGGAGCCGCAATGAAGCCTTCTTTTGTAAGGTCGGTGACGAGCTAATGGACCGCCTTCGTGGCATGGCAAATGAAGATGCATAAATAAGACTTTGTAATCTTACAACCGCGACCTTTTCGGTCAGCTATCAGCACTGGGCCAGCATAGTCAACACTAGAGTTAAAAAATGGAAATTTAATGTTGGTTCTTGGGCATGGAAGTTGACCCATAATTGGTTGTATATTTTGACACTTGTATCTAAAGCATTTTATACATTGTTTGACGACAGTCTTAGCAAGGTTCCTGCCGCCTAGAGGCCAATAGTTGAGTCGTATATTTGCCAACAACAATTGCGGACCAGCGTGGAGCAGTTTTTTATGTTGCATATGAAATAGAATTTGTATTATAATCGTAAGGTGAGTTATCAAGTCTGCCTCCTACGCGTATAAGTCCTTTTGAATCTACAAATGGTTTCAATGAAATTAAGCGATTTTTATGCGGCAGAGATTTTCCCGACTTCAAAATATTGCACTCTTTTTGAAACATCTCTGATTGTGCACTAAGTAGTAAACATGTTAAAGCGTTATCTAATTCGTCACTAGAAAGCGAACCACGCAATTTGCAATTAGAATTTTTTAAATTATAAATGAATCTATTGATATAAGCAATGATTCTTTGAAGATGATTGAAATTAGAGTTACTGTGAATTAATGATTGAATTATTGAATTATTAGTTGATGGATCAGAATTAATATTAGTGTTATTTTAATTAGTGAAATGACACACTACTTCTGGTAGATCGTGTTTCACGCTATTACAGGGCATAATAGGCCAGCTACTTTCACAGCCTTGCAAGAAACTAGGGCCCGACCACCACAACGAGCATTCACCGATGGAATCGACCCTCGCCCCGCGAGAAACAAGGTCAGCCGGGTTGTCCTTCGATGGCACGTACCTCCACCGGTCTCCAGCAGTACTTTCCTGAATTTCAGCCACTCCATTACGTACGAAGGGCTTTAGTTGGTTTGGCAATATGTTAAGCCACCCTAATACGATCATCGAGTAGCTCAAAAATAGTCTCTTTACTATAGGCATAGTCAGGGATTCTATTACGGTTGTACACAGTCTTGCACCCAATAGCGCTGCACACAGTTCAAGCCGCGGAATAGTCACAGTTTTAATTGGTGCTACACGATTTTTGGACACTATAAGTTGTACATGTACTGATCCATCACTACATACTGATCGTACATATATGCATGCACCGTAAGCCTTTTCTGAAGCGTCGCTAAAAATATGCAGTTCATGTTCTACTGTTAGATTGCAGCACACCCATCGTGGAATATTTAAATTGTTCAGATTGGGAAGTGTGCGAACAAAAGCACACCACATCTTGGTCATCTCGGGTGAGACTTCAGCGTCCCATTCGGACTGCTCAACCCATAGTCGCTGCATTATTAACTTTGCTTCCACAATGCAGGGGCCAACCAGTCCTAGGGGATCAAACACCTGACTGATCACCGAAAGAATGTGTCGCTTTGTTATTTTTTCTTTCGTAGAAATGTTAATTAAAAAGGATAAGGTGTCAGTATTACAAAACCAGTGCAGACCCAAAGTTTTAGATGACTGGGAGTGACTGGACAAGTCTAATGAACTAGATTTTCCTGAGTTACCTATTGCTTCGAGGATTTCCGGACTATTAGATTGCCACTTTCGCAAGAAAAAATGTGCAGATGAAAGAATGGAATTAATTTGTTTCGCTAGATCTATAGTTTCCGATATTGTCGAACTACCGCCCAAGTAATCGTCAACGTAAAAATCCCGTGAAATTGCAGACCTCGCGTTGTCTGTGGTAGCTTCATCCGCAAGACTTACAAGACACTTTGTTGCTAGGTAAGGTGCAGATGATGTCCCGTAAGTGACCGTGTTTAATCTGTACGTCTTTAACGGCTCTTTGGGATCTTTTCTGAAAATAATTTGCAGTAATAATGTTTGTGTGTACTGGATTCGCGAATTACTCCATGATGAGGTATGAAATATTCGGCATATTTGTTTGAATGTGGCCTTGACTTGTTGTTAACTTCACTCATATGACCAAGGCGTTCGTACTCGTCCATGAATTCGATGTATCTGACCTTGAATTCAGGTTCTCGTTGAAAGCGACGTTCTAGCGACAGATAACGATGTTTTGCCAAATTGTACGAGTCTCCTAAAATGCTTGGATCGGCTTTCAAAGGCATAGTAACAATAAATTTTCCGCTATCATTACGAATGGTTTTTTGTTTGAAATTTAATAATTTCCTAATTCCCATTCGGTATCTTGAAACTTTTTCCGAGACAACATATCAGCTTCTTGATTATCTTTAGTGTTAATGTATGATGCAAAAATCAAAATACGTCGCCTTTCACACCATTTCCAAATATCACGAGTCTCATTATTGAGATGTGGGTATTGTACACTGCCCATCCTGTTAATGCATGAAATGGCTGTAACATTATCGATTCTTAATAACAACTCACAATCAAAACAATCACTGGCAAAGACTTTTAATCCGAAAAAGGCGGCTTTTAGCTCTAATTGGTTAATGTGTAATTTCATTTCATTTTCTTTCCAATAACCGTAAGATTCATCACCATCACAATATGTACCCCACCCAGTGGATGAGGCATCGCTAAAAATTTCTTTTATATATTTATTGGTTTTAATATTAGAATAACCAAAAGCCACATTATTTAACCACCACCTAAGATCTTCCCTAATAAAGTTAGGCAATAAAACTGTTTGATTGTAACTATCATTTTTTAACAAAGAATTAAATTTGAATTGCTCAAATAATTTCGTACGCATCCAAGAATATTGTATCGCAGGACACGCAGATATCAAAAGACCAAGTGTTCTAGCAAAATCGCGTAATTTACATTTACGAATGTTTAAATGAATTTGTACATTACTTTTAATTTTATTTTTCTTATCAGAGGGCAATTCCATGATCATTTTTTGGGAGTCGAAAACAAAACCTAAGAACTTGCACTTAGTACTTGGTATTAAACAACTTTTATCTTTGTTTATAATAAATCCTAAGTTTTCTAAAAATGCACAAGTATGCTTAACATTAAAAGTACAGTCTGTTAAGTATTTTCCTATACAAAATATATCGTCTAAATAAATAACTGAAATCATATTTCTCAACCGCAAATACTCCATCACAGGCTTCAAAATTTTTGTAAAAACATACGGAGCGGTGCATTCCATACAGGGTTCCATTATAATTAAAACGCAAGTATTTTCTGTGACATTTAGCGACATTAATAAAAAAATATGCATCCTTTAGGTCAATCGAAGCCATGTAACATTTTTTAGTTATTAATTTAATGGCTGTCCTGTAATCCTCCATTTTAAAATGATTAGTTTTTATAAATGTATTTAAAAGTTTTAGATTTAGGATAAAGCGTTTTTCACCGTTTGGCTTAGGTACAAGAAATATACTTGATATAAATTCACCCTCCTCGTGTGAACATTGTGAAATTGCATTGACCTCAATTAGCTTTTTAATTGTTTTAACATAATCGTAATGCTCCTGTTCTGATTTAGGCATAGAACATGGACTGTCAAATCGAATTGGAGTGGATATAAATGGGATTTTATATCCCTTTATCCAAGACAGTAAGGTTGGGTCATCGGTAATTTGAGACCACTGTAAATAGAAATATTGCAAACGTCCAGCGTATTGCATTACCTGAGTATTTATTTGCGATAGTTCCTCCTGGTCGGTGAAGACGTCTTCGGCGGAGGTGGCTGACGCGAATAGTTGAAGCCGCGCGTCTGACGCGCCGGCTGTCGTCCTCTCGATACCTCGTTCGTCTTGTTCGGTGGTTTCCTTTGTATTGGGCCCCTGAAGTTTAAATTCCGGTTCCTTGGCGTTCCCCTGAAGTTCGAACCACTTTTGCTAGTAGACGTAAGACGGTATAGGATTAGTTTTTTGCAGAGATTCTCCTGTTTTTTGGACAAACTTAGCGGCTTTTAGCTTCTCCGCCAAATCTTCTCCAAACAAGTACTTGTCACGATGTGTGTTAGCAAGAGCATCGCGTAAACTAGTATTAATAGAACTCATAATTATGCTACGTCTGGTTCTACTTTCAATACAGTGGCTGTCGCATAGAAGGCGGCAAGCATCACTAAGAGGCTGCAGAAGTGTTTGCTTGGAGGTTTCATTTCGTATAATCATTTCAGTAAGTTGAGATAACGCGGCTAATGCGACGCCAATTTGATTTTGCTTTTGTAACAAACTGGCGTCTCTCCTGGATAGAATATCTGGGGTAGCTGCTTTAGCTTCAGGATTTAATAACGGGGCTACAAGAAAGTTACAGTTAGCCGGTATAAGATACTTTTTGAAAAGCGGTTCTTTTTGATCTCTAGGTAAGCCTTTAACCAAGATATCTTGCCAACGGAATGCGATATCTTTATGAATATTTTTACCCAGCGCAATATCTGGCTGTGGTGGTTCCCCTAAGATCTGAAGTATATCTTCTTCTAGCTGGGTATCCTCCTCTTGCACGTTTGACAAACATGGATCGGGAGCAGCCGACGGTCCTGGCTCCAGAGTTACAGCTTCTGCATTGGTATGTTCCAAACTAGTAGGTTCATACAGTGAGGTTTGTGGAATAGGAGAAATCAGACCAGGCATATCTAAGGATTCATTTCTGTGGTTGAGTGGCGAAGCTCCATGATCGGTTGGTGATTGTCTTGGTGACATCACGGGCAAGACTTGCTCATCGATTTCAGAATCTGTGTGACAAATAAAAAATACTTTGTCATTTCAAAACTTGACACACGTAACCGTCAACGACGGTAGAAGATTCAAGCATTAACTGCCAACGACAGCATTATACTATGAAAAAATTAACCGCCAACGACGGTAATTAGTTCAATCATTAACCGCCAACGACGGTAATTACTTCAATTATTAACCGCCAACGACGGTAATTAGTTCAAATATTAACCGCCAACGACGGTAATTAGCTCAATTATTAACCGCCAACGACGGTAATTTGTTCAAATATTAACCGCCAACGACGGTAATTAGTTCGATTATTAACCGCCAACGACGGTAATTAGCTCAAATATTAACCGCCAACGATTATAATTATATTGTTTTTACTTACTGCTATCATCCGACGAAATAACGCGCCTTCGGCGCTGTAATTTCCGTTCCAGTCTTTTAATCTTCTTTGTGATCCTAGATTCTTCGTCTTCTCGATGTTTCCTTTTGTTTCCCATCTTATTTTCACTATCTATTTAAAAAAGTAAGAAAAAAATCATAGACTTTAAACCATCGTACAAGGCCTACGGTAGATGGCGCTACTACACCATGTTAAACGTAAATCGCAAAGAATGAAGCTGCGAAGCATAATAACTAGACAGAGTACACGACACATAAACAAATCAGTGCGTTGCGATGCGCGGTCGAGTACGGTCGCGTTTGCGCTGCACAGTACGAATATTATATTCGCGAATTGCGCGGCTATAGCCGCTGCCCGTTTTCCGCTATGAGTTCCCAAACTCTCATAGCCAACGAAGTATTGGCATTCATTAAACATGCCATCGACTACATGGACGAGAACAGCATCTTGCAGATCTGCAAGTCATCGTACAAGGAGGAAGAGATTAGCAGTGCCAAGTTGCTGCTGTTCACGACGCTTGGCAAATTCAGCCAGATGCCGTCTCGTAGAAGGGATGGTACAGTGAAGAGTCTCCAGGACATCGTTACGCTGTTGAAGGAGACCGACCCGGATGACGTGCCTGAATTCGTGGCGAAGGATCTGCACAAGCTGCCTCCCGTCACGTTTGACCACGTAGACGTCACCAGGCTGCTGAAGGACATTACATTCCTGAAGCAGAGCCTGGCGGAGATGCAGCAAAAGCTGGAGGTGTCCAACAACACCATCAGTGATCTACGGGCAGAAGTAGTGCTCTTGCGTAGCACAATTTCTGCAAGTAGGTCACCTACCGACACTGCAAATGTGAGCACGCGTTGCGGGGCACAAAACGCCTCCATCTGCAGTTTCGAGTCGGCGGACTCGAATGCGTCACCAACTGCCGAGAATGCATGCGTTGCAACGCGTGCCGTAGCCGTCCCTGCCTCGACACAGGTGGAGACAACGACGTGTGTAGGTTCGTCGAACCCTAAACGAGCCTACGCTGCAATAGTAGCCGCTAACAAGCCTGCCGAGTCGCAAAAATCGCAGGTAAAACTAGCGGAAAAACCAAAAGGGGGTAAACGGAGCCGGTCGAAACCCAACAAGGTTTTGAAAAGACAGGATTCAGACAAAGACACGTGTGATAAGGATGGTTTCATCAAGGTGGAGAAGAAGAAGAAGAAGCCTCCTTGTCGGAACCAGTGCGGCACCGCGCTGGCAGGACCCAACATGCTGCTGCGTCCAGCAATCCCGACGACGCAGCTGTACGTGTCCAGACTGCACCACTCCACGAAGGTTGAGGAGATCGTGGAGTACATGCGTGTGAAGACCAGCTGGACTTTGAGGGTCGAGAAGTTGGAGTCGCGTCACACGAACTTCAAGTCGTTCGTGGTTCGTGTTCCGACACATCATCTCGAGAAGTTCCTCAAGGAAGAGTTCTGGCCGAAGGGTGTTGTGTACCGCCGGTTTCGTGGCCGGATACATGACACCAGTCAGCGAAACACGACGCAGACACTTAGTGTTCGTTAGTTTTTAGTTTACTTAATTATAATGTTGTATGTATTTATAGTATTTTTAAGTTATAATATTGTATTGTATGTGTTTTATATGGGCCTTGATGCCTGAAATAAATGGATAAATAAATAAAATAAAAAATAATAATATAATTAAGTGGGTACGTTAGGCACTCAATGAAATATTTTATGTTAAAGTTTTTCAACTTTATTTACTATTTAGTTTTTGGGATATTGGAAGTGAGTGTCCGATATAATAAATTATAATACATATTTTTTTTTAAGTATATGCTGCTATCATAAGATTTCTTATATTTCATAACCAATTTTTGTGTAATTAAAAATAAATAAAAATATGTGAATGTTTCATTTAAGTACCTAAACAGTATCCTTCAAAACATCAATGAGGGCTTGGCAAACTTCAGGAACTATTTGAGATATTAATTGACTGGATATTTTTAATACGTAATGTAAACTTCTGTAGCTGTCTCCAGTAGCTAAATATCTCAGTGTCACTGCAAGTCGAATCTTAGCGGGTATGCTCTCTCTGAAGTCGGTATCTTGTTTGCTGATTACTGGAGATATTTTCTGGAGTAAATACTCAAAATCGCTATCCGACATTCGAACGAAGTTTTGAAATTCCTTTGATTCAGGTTCTTGAAGAAGCTCAGATAGCTGATTTTCCATACTTGGCCTGTAAAAAGGAATGTATATTCGACAAAATTGCAACAATGAATACAAAAATATAGGTAACAAAGCAAAAGGTTGAACACTATACATACCTTGTTCTATTTCTGTGAATACTTAACATCCACCACCTTCTTTTTTGTCGTTTCTTTTTCACAACTGTATTGCGGTATACACTGACATAATAATTGTAAGCGCTTATTAAATAAATAGCAGCGGCGGAGATAATTTCCACGTCGTCGTCCATATTGTTTCAATGCACAATAAAAACTGACAGCGCCCAACATGTGGGCGTCTCCTCAAAACTCGTCTACATTGGCCATTTGCACTGGCTTCCTTCAAACTTGCCGAACGTCTAGAAAGTAGCGCTTGCCTTGTGTCCATTTGTCTAGGCTCGCGTTGGTCTAAGCTTGGCCAACATGTATTGCAGGCTTTAGACACACCTGTAATTCCTTAGCCTTTTGTATTCGCGATTCAGCAGGCAAACCTTTAAATAAATCACACGTATACAAAAGATGATCGTTAGAACATAGAGAACATTTTAATTTGTTTTGTACCTTGTTACTATGTGATTTTTTATTTCCTAAATTACTATTCTTCTTTTCTTTGTGGGTAGTATTGTTTTTTTTTGGTACTTGAAATAATAAAACTTTTTTGTTTATTATTCTCACTAGTGCTTGTTTCACTTTGATTTACCTCTAGTGTTTCTAAGAGGTCAGCCCTACCATTAATAAATGAAATTAACCCTACCATTAAGAAAATCTAATGAAACCATAAGTGGGCACCTATTCGAAAGGATCTAAAGAAAGAATTTTTAACTATCGGCTATCAAGAGGCCGAAGAGTGGTCGAAAATGCATTTGGGATTCTGGCTAGCGTTTTTAGAGTACTAAGAAAACCAATATTACTGCAGCCAAAAAAGGTTGAAACGATCGTAATGACACTAGTGCTTCTGCACAACTTTCTAAGGCGTTCTTCCTCATTTTCGGTATACACACCCCAAGGCTCTTTTGATAATGAAAACACAGAGACTGGTGAAGTTATACCAGGAACATGGCGAAACGAAGCGGAAGGAACATCGTTTCGTCCGTTACCCGCCATTGCTCGCCGTTCAGCGGCAAATTTTAAAGAAAATCGTAAAGAACTTGCTCATTATTTTTTAAATGAAGGTAAAATACCATGGCAAGACATGTATGCGTAAAACGGAGATAGTAAAAATCTACCCCCTGTTCATTCGCGTCTCCAGCCTCAAGTCCTTTTCGAGGTGTAAAACGATCGTTCAAGAATCCTAGTACCTTAAATGCATACCATTTACTTTCATAAATCTCGTTTTTTCCTGTAATAAGAAATGTTATAAAACAGTTAGATGTAAAAGTTAATAACAAAAAAAAACAATAAATAAATATTAACAAAAAATAAATAACTTAGTTGGTGTGAGAGTAAATAAATACCTTTCCCCGTTCCCACTGATTTCTTAATTTTCATACGCTCCCTTCTGTACGAAGCCAATAAATTAATCATTTTTTGTTTGCATGCTCCCCCACTTTCATTCATAATACCTCCGATTTTAGCCCAGGCATCTTCTTTCAGATGATTTTTGTAATAATCTTTGTCCTTAGGGTTCCATAGTACAGTATTTTCCCTGTAGGCGTCTATCAGCAAAAGACATTTATCCTCTGACCATTCACTCATAATGACGAAGGAATAACTTGAAATTACAGCTGGTTCGCAGCGGCTAGCAACAACCTGTACTCTTGACGTCCACGAGCGCACTGCGAGCGCCCTTTGATCCGCGGCAAAAACCGACAATCGTCGGCTCGCTGCGAGTCGCTCGTGTAGCGTTCGTCGCGGGCTCGCGAACCACGTACACATTATGTTTTTGGTAACAGTAACGGTTACAGTTACGTGCAACGTTACGGGTTTAGAAATGAGTACGATGTAAATGTCGGCTCGCTGCAAGCCGTACGCGTACCGCTCGCAGCAGGTTTGCGAACCACGTACACACTATGTTTTTTGGTTACAGTACATGCAACGGTTACAGTTACGGCTCGCTAGTGAGTACCCGGCTTAAGGCGCACTGACTAATCGCGTTGTCTATACAACTAAGTAGCTGGGTAAGACACGCGCGATAAAGCGATTGCGAATTACTTAAACACTGCTTGAATTAGACAGAATGCTAGCAACCAATTGTCTATCTCAAATAAAGGCGAAGTAAGCGATAGTAGGAACAGAAATTGATTTATGAAAAACACACTATTTGTGAAATGGATATGTAGGGAAAGGTAAATAATTGAAACGAACTCACAGAGGTCCTTAACCGTTTCACTAATTGACTTCTTCAGCTGCAACGGTGATTTGCTGATCGATGACGGTAGACATTAACTTCAACGGTTCACTTGATGACTGCTTATTCTTGCTTTTTCTTGTTTACTCTTGGATGTTTCCCGGTAGAAGGACCATGGTCAGGAGCTCAGGGAAATTAGTATATGCGTGGACTGTATAGGTACTATTTAGATTATATTTAGAAATGGCAAAAATAATGAGCGGTACAGTGATGGTGCCGAAGGGATCAAGTGTCGTCTTAGCCGTGCGATCGTGAAGTGCTCCCCACCGCCGCCGCTCGCCGCTCGCCGCCCCGCGCAGGTCGTCTGCCCCGCGCCCGCGCCTCAGCCGCCGGTGACGTCAGTCCACATGATCACTCGATTGATGCGTGAACAAATGTTTTCTATGAACAAAGTTTTCAGCGAAACGTGCTGTCTAGGAATAGAGATTTCTATTAGCCATGCTTTCTGTATGTAGTCGTATCGTACAAGCGTGTTTCTATCTTAGGTTCCATACTCTAGCTCTGTAGGGAGAATTATTTTACTATCTACTTCTGGATAATCACCATTTCCTATTCTGAGTAAAAGATCTGAAAACTGTCCAGCAGAAACATCTCCCCTCCGATGGACTCTCATGTTTTTTGTAAGACTAAGTTGAGTCACTGATGGCCACAATTGCGACCGCTTCACACACGCTTTGACTTCCTCTACTCGCGTTCCCCTGGGCACTACTGGTAATGTCTGCCGGAAATCACCTGCTAACAATACGGTTACTCCCCCATATAGATCTATTTATGGCTTCAAAACCCTCCTTATGAGCCATAGTACTCTCATCCCAAACAATTAATTTAGTTTTACGAAGTATTTCGGCCATATTGCTTTGTTTGGGAATATTGCAGAGTGGAGTTTCAGTTTGTATTAAATTGAGAGAGAGTTTAAACGTAGAGTGTGCAGTTTTGCCTCCTTCCAGCAGCGTGGCAGCAATCCCGGAAGACGCGACCGCTAAGGCGACACCGCGATAGCTTCTCACTTTGGCCAGTAGAAGGTTAATAAGAAAGGTCTTACCTGTTCCACCAGGAGCATCCAAGGAAAAGATCTCACCTACCCCTGTCTCAATACTGGAAAGTATTTTATTATAAACATCCATTTGTTCGTGGGTTAGAGAGCCTTCACTACTTGACACCAATTCTGTTATAGAATCCATATTGTAACTTGTTTCTCTCAGGTAGTCCCGGTTGAGTAAACCTTCAGACCTTTGAGGCTGAGACAACCCGTATTGCTGTAGGTTTTGTCCTCCTAATGCTAATACAGCTTCTTCTATTGCGACCAGATACTTTTTATATATTTCATCTGCTAGTTGATCTATATTGCCGGAAAGTCTCTCCAGTTGCCGTTTGTAATCTTCTGATAGACTATCCTTGTATTTTTCCCAAAGACTAAGTGAAATCTGATAGAATGCCAGCATTATAGTGAAAAGTTCACGCATTTTAAACGGGTTTCACATAAAGCTGCTTCTTCTAGGGTAGAATTCCAGTGTTTGTCGTCGTCCACCAAGCCAAGTGTCATGAAGATAATTGAAAAGTTGCATGGAGGACACCGTTGACGGTCTTCAAGTCGTCGTAGGATGATGGACTTCTAACGAACGAATCGTAGAGTCTCGGCTAAGGCATTATTTAGAAAAATACAATATTCTCTCTGAGAATCAATACGGGTTTAGAGCACAAAAATCTACTGCAAATGCTACGCATAAGCTAACTTCTTTCATAGTAGATAGCCTAGACAAAGGAGAAAAAGCTATTGGCATCTTTCTCGACCTAGCCAAGGCCTTCGATACCGTTTCTATTCCCATTCTTCTCAGGAAGTTAGAATTAATTGGTGTTCGCGGGATTACCCATAATTTACTAAAAGACTACCTAACTGACAGGGAACAGTGCGTAAAAGTAAGTGATTATGTGAGTCAACCTGAAAAAATTTTGTACGGTGTGCCCCAAGGAAGTATCCTGGGGCCTACATTGTTCCTAATATACATTAATGATTTGTGTAATTTGCAATTCAATCAAGGTCAAATAATTACTTTCGCGGACGACACAGTTCTACTATTTAAAGGACAAACCTGGAAGGATGTATATAAGTTGGCCAATGATGGTTTTAAGGTGGTATCTACATGGCTCGACCGCAATCTACTAACTTTAAATACACAAAAAACAAAATACATTGCCTTTAGCATCCAAAATAAGACACAACCACCATTAAATACCTTTCATATTAAACATCACACATGTTGCGAATCCAGTACCTGCTCATGCTACTCTCTTTCTAAAACACAATCAATAAAATATCTAGGACTAATTGTAGATCAAAACCTAAACTGGAATGAGCACATTATGACCTTAACAGCTAGAGTGAGAAAGATGATTTATGTCTTTAAAAAAATCCGCCACTTTTGTAACAGAAAACTACTACTAACACTTTATTATGCACTTTGTCAATCAATTTTAACATATTGTATTTCCACATGGGGAGGCTCATCTAAGTCAACTATGATTAGCTTAGAACGCTCGCAGCGTGCTATACTGAAAGTTATGACATTTAAGAGGTATAGATTCTCAACTGAACTACTATACTGTGAATTGCCTGTACTAACAGTGAGACAGCTATTTATATTAAGTGTGATACTTCGTCAACACAATCTCCCCCCCCATTACACAGGAAGGCGAAGAAATGACATAGTATACTTAGTCCCATCCTACAAAACCGTATTTGCTTGTAAATTTATGCAATATCTAAGTCCATTCCTATATAATAAAATATCACAATACGTTAACCTACGTAATATGACTTCATTTGCCTGTAAGAAATTTCTTGTTGAACATTTAAAACAACTTAACTATGATAAAACGGAGAAACTATTGAAAAGCTTGACATAGACATACATTCACGAACAAACAACAAACACATCCACATTCACGAACAAACAACAAACACTTCCATATTCACGAACAAACAACACACACACCACTCCTTACAAACATCTAAACCCATATTCAAAATATCACGCTCACACACACACTCATATCACTTGCTTATACATTTACTTATGATTAAAATCAAAAATTCTAAACTTATTATTTGAGCCTGCAGCTATTAACTATGTTTATGTAATTTCCTACGAAAATAATAATTAAGTAAGTCTTATAGGATAGGAATCGTATCGATTGTCTGTAAACTTTGCATATACTAAATTTTAGTTTAACACTACCTGCATTGTGATCACTTCTGTTCGTAGATAATACAAAATGTTCTGTTACCTACCTGTTTACATTGGAACATAATATCAAAGATACAAAATTATTGTACTGTGAAATAATACTTAGTGGAATACTATTTGTATTTAGAACTGGTTAATTGTGTAAGAGGAAGACTGTCCTACCGTGATACAGTTTCGACTAGTACGGAGGACAGTGTGAATCAAATGCTACAACCTAACTATCAATATCATTGTAATTAATTTGTTGGTGAGTGTTAGTGCTTAAATGAGTGCTAAATGATTATCATGTAACGTAAGTACTTAACGAACAACATTTGTATGACGTTAGAAAGGTGAGAAATATAATCACATTATTGTATTCAAGTGTAGGTTGTAGGTACTTTTATGATGCAAATAAAAAAAATAAAAATAAAGTTATAACTTCGTGCAGAAGTAAGTGAAGATGATAACACTCGGTGTTATTCGGGTGAACCGTATACACTCTACGTAGAGCGTGTTCTTTCTTAATTTCCGGCCAGCTATCAACAGGTTTTCCTCTTTTCCTTCTTACAAATTTATTTTTTTGCCATACAAAATACGAAGGGACTTCGGAATATAAAAGAGTTTTATAACAGCGTTGTTTGTGGAGAATAATTAACCTTCTCAGCAAGATTGTCAGAGTTAAAATGAACGCGTTGGCCATTTTCAAGATGAACAGCTAAATGTATAACTGGGGGAAACCTTTCATGTATTGAAAATCCCAATATTCTCCACACTGCCTCATCAGAACTACTCAAGTAGCGCCCACTCTCATACAATGTCACTTCGTCCTTTTTAGGGTTCCGTACCCAAAGTGTAAAAACGGAACCCTATTACTAAGACTTCGCTGTCTGTCCGTCTGTCGGTCTGTCCGACTGTCTGTCACCAGGCTGTATCTCAAGAACCGTGATAGCTAGACAGTTGAAACTTTCACAAATTATGTATTTCTGTTGCCGCTATAACAACAAATACTAAAAACAAAATAAATTAAGTAAATTTTGGTCCAAAACAACAGTACTGAATTTGTATTAATTTTGAAAAGTCTTTCCGAGACATCATTAAAATTTTGTATCTTCTCCTCAATGAATGTTGGAAAGGATTCGTCAAAAATTGGGGACCCTAGTAGGTGAAGAGAGTTTCGTTCTGTAATTTTGATATTTGGAGCTATTGTATTAAATTTTGCTATGGTAGTCTGTCTGCCAGTCGTTTGGGGAAGATAAATTTCGCATTTTGAAAGGTTAAGGTCTCAGGCCAATGGAATTGAAACTTTCTTTAAAAACGTTAAATCTTTTAAGACCGTGTCTACATCACCTCCTAGGGTTCCGTCATCCAAATACCATACGTTGAATTTAGAATTTAGCTGTCGAATAATTGGATTTATTGCCAAACTAAAAATGACTGGGCCAAGAGGGTCACCTTGTTGACAACCAACGGCTGATTTCAAAAGGTTGTCTTTATAAAGTAATTTAGAGGGTTGCCTGTAACATTGATAGAGAAAACTGTAAATTTTGGGTATTTCTTTTTGAACTTCTGTCAACAAGGTGCCCCTGTTTACGGAATTGAAAGCATTCTTAATGTCAATCTTAAGGATGACCTCACCTTTATTGCTATTGAGGTAAGTTGATAATGCATGTACCGCAGCCTCACAGTCCCCTTTGGACCCAAAACCTAGCTGAAGGGGCTGAAATTTGCTGGCTAATGTTTCGCTGTAAAAAGCACAGCAAATTTTGGCTGCGATACGACGGTAAGTGCACCCTACGGCAATGGGGCGAATGCCACCATCCTTTTTGCGCAGGGCACATAAATTTGCCCCATACAAAATATCAATGACGGCTTCGTTCACATTGCCGGAGAGCATGAGATTGATGAGGGACGTCAGCTCCTTCAAAAGGGACTCACCAGCCTCCCCGACGTTCCCGTGTTGAGGTGTCAGGCCGTTGAGGCCGCCGGCGGAGCCATTTCGAAAGGAGCAAACGGCCGCACATACTTGTAGAGCTGTAATTTCAAGTGTGTTGATATCCGGATTGGGTGTGTCAGGGAAGGAGAGGTCATCTGCCGGGGCGGGGTGTTTGCTCTCCAGAGCTGTAAGTGTCTCTGGAGAGTACAGCGCAACCACATCGCTGCTAAAGATGATCCTAGTTGCACCTCTGATATCACCTTCGCCTAGTTTAGACTCCACATGGTGCCATAAACCTCTTTGTGAGGAGGTGCGCTGTTAATTTAGGGTCGAAACTTCGGGTCGAAATGTTACAATTATTCTTGATTTGTGCTGTTAAAGTTTTTTTATTTGCCAATTTTTTTTGCACATGTTGAATTCTAAACGGGAAAGTGAGTAATTGCTCCCAAGCACTTTGAGAGTTCTCTCGGGCGGCGAGGCGGATGCAACGCGCTAAACTCGAAGCCATGGACTGTCTCGCGCCACGAGGAACTCTCTCTTTAAAACTGGAGTTGATGTTTTTAATTTCGCAAGGGTTTTCCAAAAAGGTTGAGCGGGTGAATCAGGTGTTAGGGAATCAGTGCATTGTCGGGCATGATGAAGGTACATTGTGGGGTTTGTGTTTCTTCCCCAAATGTACCTTCAAGCCTCGTTCACCCTTAAAAAAACGTGCTTGGGGGCAATGAGGGCATCTTACTAGAACATCCAGCGATGTGGCAGGTAGACTGGCACTTCGTACGGCATCACTACTGTCGTCATTGTTTAACATTAAAAAAAACTATAAATAATAATAATAACTATAATACTACTTACACGATTTTTCCACACAATATAATATAAATTAGAATAAAAAATGTGTTAAAAATAACAAAAATTACACAAAAACTTGACAGCTTGACACGATGACAGCGGCGCAGTAGCGCTGGCGGCCTGGGGCGCCGCGCCGCAGCATTTTTCTTCGTCGCAGATGTAAATTTGTTCCCAAAAAAATTCCGCAGATGCATACTAGGGCTGGCAGATTAAAAAACATAAGTCCAAAAGTGAAACTTTTCAGGAACAACTAAAAACTGTATAAAAAAATAGCGTTAAACTATAAATTCAACTTTATTGGAATATTGAGATGTTTTTAATTAATACTAACATGCACGTAAATATAATTTGATAAAAACATAATAAAAAGCGATTTTAGTGACTTATGTTAGAAAGAACACTGTGTACCTAGTAGGTACTTGTGACTTAAGTGTATGAGAACAGTAAATTTAATTATAAACTATGTTTTAGTTGACATTCAAAAGTTACTTCTATGATCGTAATATTAATTTAGCATGCATCATTTATATACTAGCCTATATTTATAATTTATATTTAACTATTTATTCATCTTCTTCACTATCTAAAATATCTGGGTCAGTATTACGTACATTGTTCACAGAAGGCAAATCTAAATAAAATCTATGAAAAACGTCGGGTATTAAGGAGAGTAAAGAAATCAGATCATCTTTCTTTTCTTTTGATATCGGTAAGGGCTGTACCGATATAACAGGAATAGTGACAGGTATGGCAGAAACTGGGTGACCATCTTTACATACCGTGACCCCTCCGTGCCTCGGAAAGCACGTTAAGCCGTTGGTCCCGGCTGTCATTCGTGGATCTTTGACAGTCGTTACGGGTAGTCAGAAGCCCGAAAGTCTGACAACCAGTCTTACCAAGGGGTATCGTATTACCCAGTAACTGGGTTGTGGAGGTCAGATAGGCAGTCGCTCCATGTAAATTACTGGTATTCAGCTGCATCCGGTTAGACTGGAAGTCGACCCCAACATAGTTGGGAAAAGGCTAGGCAGACGATGATGATGGCAGAAACTCGACGTTTCAAGTTAAATTTGTAAAAATTACATTCCGTGTCCAATGTGTCTTTGTAGGAGATTATGCCAAATTCAGAATCATAGCGCAACCACTTTTTATCGAGCCATTAAGGGAAGGTTCATATCTGACGGAACATGCGTCGCGTATTATCGGTCGCGTAACACCAGAACAGACAAATGTATAGAAAAACACTTGACTGTTCACACTCAACCGATGATACGTTAGTGCGTCGAGCGTACAGCATGTGTCAAATAGATAGTTGAGTGTCAGATAGATCGGTAAAATAATCTACACGACAGTAAAGGGACCATCAATCCGTAATTACTATTTTATGATTAAAAGTATCAAAACTTTTCAGTCGAAATTTATCGGGATACCATATTAATGATGGTGGCGCCCTCCCTTCTTTTTCATGACTTTCTTGACAGACTGTATGTGCTTTAGTCTGCCGATGTATTGATGTAAATTAATAAATTTGGTACAAAGAAAAAATAAAGCATTTTTTTGACTTATGTGCTTTATTTAGTCCGCCGACCCGATTAAATTCAAGTGGTTGTTAGTGGGTCTGGGTAGGTACCCTACGTAAATCTTCTGTTTCTTGGCTGAAGGTTTGCCAAAAATACTAATCCTCCACTTTAATTTTCAACCTTGTGCTCGTCGATTCAATTATTATCCAATTATAGTTTTAATAGGTTTTTGCTATATTATAGTTAAAAATTATTTTAAATAATTTTCATGACATTGACTTGTCACGCACTTTATAATTTGCACCTTCTAAATATTCTTAAGTTAGTTAGTCATTTAATTTAGTATTTTAGTGTTAAATAAATATTTAATTTATTTCGAAAACAAAGTAGTAAAGGCTCTTGTTGGTTTGTTCCTGGCATCCGACGCATAGCGGTTCGCATGTGTGCGTAGCGTACCTCATTAGGCGCACACGTGCGCATCCGCTGCCGCGCGCCGTGGAATTTACTTAAAACTGAGCACTTCGATTTTGTAATAGCGCTCTTAAGCTGGCTTCCCACGGTCCGTGATTCTGCGGATTATAGCGCACGGCGGACGACTACGGACTATCACGCACCGCACACAAGGCTCTTCCAACGGTGTGTCAACGGTGCGGTCTGTGTGGGTCTTGAGAGTTTCGAAGCCATCTTGTCATTCCACAATGCAAAGTATAAGAGAACGAGATTCGTTCTCTTTCACTCTTCATCGAGCTCGCACCGCACCTTTGAAGTTACCGACTCGCGACGGATACCGGCGCACCGCCACAGATGTCCTGTGCTACCACGGACGAGACCCTTCCCACGGTGTGTCGTGCGAGCTGGTGCGCGTCCGTCCGCGATAGCGCGGACCGTGGGAAACTAGCTTTAAAGTGAAGGTAAACAATACACAGACATCGCATTTGATTGTACGCATTAACTTTCTTGTTACGAATCCAGATATGTATTCTAAGACCCTATCTGTGTACGCGTCAGTACAATTTTCATTGCCATCATCCCTGATGTCAGCTCTCACAAGCAAGCTTTTTACAAGCCGCACGAAATTGAATTGCATTGGGATAATTGCTGAAACCCCATCCTGCTCTCACAGCCGAGACAAAGAAATCGATATGATCTTGGCTGATCTTGTACAGTGGTATGTATTTCAGCATTTTTGTGTCTTCCACCAAGTAACTATACAGTGCCAATGCGCTTTTCATAGTGATCAATAATCCAATTAAACCCGTTTTTCTGCGTGAATTTATCAAAAGTTCATCTGAAGGTAGTTTTAAACTTGTGAGGCTATGTAGTGTCCAGTCCTGGAGAACGCCCTCGGTCCTGGACTGCTATTCTATGGAGAGCTTGGGTACATCGTAGATAACAACATTCTGGCACAAAGAATCAAGCTTCGCGTGAGCGGCTTTGGTTTCTGTGCGGATACCAGAACTCAACGTTGATCATAGTATCTCGTGGTATACAATCCGAAAAAGTTCTGCTCGATGCGGGCATGATTCTAGATTTAAGAATCGTGCCAGACATCTCCTTCCCTACCAGCTTTTCGATTTCTCGCTGCATAAGCTTAGCTCGAGTTCCGAACGCATCCGTCTGTGTAACGAAATTAGGGTACTACTCTCTAAGACAGAACGTTACAGATGGTGCGGCGCCGAGCTAGAATCTCTTTTCAATGGGAATATAGTGCAAAGTAAATGGTCTTGCTCAGTTGGGACGCTACATGGATAGCAATGGCGCGTTGGAAGGAGAGATGCCCACTATTATGACTTCCAACTATTCCTGCGATGTGCTTCAGCATGTCTCTGAGTTACAAGAAGAAGGCCAAAAGAAGCTCGCTTCCCTATTCCATTCAGCCGCCATTGCCCATTCAGTCATCCTTTACATTGGATCTGCGCCTGGAGATGGATTGATTAGTGCTAGTGATGGTAATTAATGCGATTTCGCATAAATTTCATTAGCATGCGAATTCTCGAGTCTTAGCATGTTAATTGCTATTGCTATGCTATTTGCTAATATAACGATAATTGACAATAAGTAATTATATGAATTTTGTTATTATACGAATTATTAAAGAGCGCGTTCGCCTTATGAAGCGTGCGTTTAGTTTGCTCGCCGATAACGTTTTATTTCTGCTAGTACACTTGCATTGTGTTGTGATTATGATATTGATCATATTATTATAATTAAAAATATTTGACAATTTAAAACCTTTTGTTGTTTAAGATTTTGTGAACTTTCCTTCATACTTTATCCAGGCTTAGGACTGGCAGTAAAATGTTAAAAAACTGGCGTATTTATAAGTTCACTTGATCGTATTTACATGATTTAGTTTTTACATATAATGTACATTATTTACAAATTTACTCAACATTAATTTATGGCATTAGTTTTTTGTAGTCGGAATTTTTCAAATTGAAATTTAAAAATACCAACTGTTCGGTTTTTTCGACAGAAAGCCTTGTTCTTCTCTCTGACAAGGTGTAACCAGCTTTTGAAAAAAGTCTTTCACTGGGCACTGAAGTCGCGACTATGTTGCAGTTTGTAGTAAACAATTTGCCGAGATGCGGATATTTGTATCGGCCGCTGGATCGCCACCACTCGCAAGGGTCACAGCTATTTTGTACAAACTCATCTTGTAGGTACAATTCTACTTCCCGTTGAGCGGTTTGAAAAAGATTTTGGTTAGGGTTAACCCTTTTTTTTTTCTAAGATTAAATTTCTTTTTCTCCACAAACTAATTTCCTCGTCGTCCTCCCTGCTTGACTGAGGTTCCGCGGTAGCTAAAGGAGCTAGCCCTGTCTCGTCTGTCATGAGATTATAGACTTTTGTCACTAGGTTGGACTTGGCTCTTTCAGCTGCACTTTCGTCAATGAACATTGATATTTTGTACCTCGGGTCCAATATTGTGCACAATGCTAAAGATTGCTCGTGCTCAAGATCTCCAAATCTACTTTTTAATTGGGTTTCGATGCATTGAACTATGTTTTTTATAGCATCAAAATAAGTTGGTTTTCGTTTTAGCTCTTCCATCACATCATTCAACGCGCTTATGACGGCAATAGCTTTTGAAGCGCACACATATTTTTCTGCACTTAGTTCTTTCGTCGCTTCATCAAATGGTTTTAATACTTTGCAGAGCTGTCTAAGCGCGGTCCACTCTTCACCTGTTATTATAGGTAAATCTACGTCGAGAATTGGTGTCGTTGCTTTGACCGCATCTTGAAGTTGGATAAAACGTTCTATCATAAAATAGGTGGAGTTCCATCTTGTTGGCACTGAATTAATCAGGACCAAAGGTTCGCTAGCGCCTTGTACTTTGACTTGGTACTCCATAAGCTTTTCTTTGGCCTTGTAGCTAGCTCGATAGTACGTCACTATTTTCTTTACTTTTTTTAAAGTGTCGTCCAATATTCTTAACGGGTGCTGCAAAGTGAGGTTCAGCTTATGAGCCATGCAGCCACAATGTGTCCAGCCTAAAATATTGATTGCTCCGACTATATTCGCAGCATTATCCGTTACACAAAAATTAATCTTATCTAATATACCCCATTCCATACACGTGTTTCTTAAAACTGATGCAAGATTTTGACTTGTATGTCCACCATGCATTACACTGCATTTCAGCACCACGGATTTAAATTCAAACTCATTGTTAATAAAATGAGCAGTGACACCTATAAAAGCGTCCATTGAAACAGACGTCCAGCAATCGGTAGTTAGACAAATTGTTACTGCTTCCTGACGCAACATTCTTTTCTGGTCTTCTAAACATCTGTGATATAAAAATGGTATTAGCCTTTCTGATAACACTTTACGCCCCGGTAAAACATAATTAGGGTTTAACGCCTCTACAAATTCTACAAAATCAGGTTCATCAACGATATAGAACGGTTGGTACGTTCTTGCAATGAGCTTCAAAAACATGGCATCTATATGCTTTTTTTCTTCGGTACGTAAAGGTCTTCGAAGTCGTGCATATTCTAAAATATTTCTTTGGGTCCCGGTTCTGGTAGCAGTGTTTTCCTGTCGGGATTCCCCAACATAGTACTCCTGGTGCGCTGATGTAGACGGCATAGATCCCGGTTGAACTGGTTGCGAAGGTGCAGGTGCATCAGCATTCTGCAGCTGACGCACTTGTACCGAACGGGACCGAGTCGGTTCACTTTCGGCTAAAAAGCTATTGTAATGGCCAATGTGTTTAAGTTTTAGATGGGTTTTTAAATTGGTGATTGATGTTCGATATGATAGGTTTTTAGAGCACTGATTACAGTTGGCAATTTTATTTTCACCAGCAACATTTGAAAAATAATCCCAAATAGGGTTAGTTCGGTGAGACATTTTCACGTCCAAAAGTTTATTTACCTATAAGTACCTACTTACACTAAAATATTTGTATAATACAAAACCTAAAATTATTATTTACACTTTTATACACAACCACTTCTCACTACTTTTAACTAGGTACCTACTATTGTTTACAGATAGGTACCTAATGAGTTCACACTATTATCAATTTAAGTACAATAATAAGCGTAACGAAAGAGTGTAATTTAAAAAACTAAACTCTCACTCACTATCACTTGCCAAAACGTACTGAACTTTGACACAATAAATTACAATACGACGCGCGCCACACACGTGTCACACAAATTATTATTCAATTTACGACCTTAAATACGAGCAAATCAAAGATTATAAGGTAATAATTTGCCTAATCCCTTTCTTCGCATCACTCTGCTGATAATTTTAACGAATTAAACGATCACACGCATTCATACAATATACGACCCTAAGTGCGAACAAATCAAAGATAATAAGATAATAATTGCTTAACCATATTCTTCGCATCAAATGCACCTGCTAAAAGTCAGGGTCACGTGAAACAGATAGATTAGTATTCCCGTGGGTGCGACGAAGAGCGCACGCTGCCGCTGTGGCGCTGTCTCGCTGAGTGCCGCGGCATTATCGTGCATCAATAGTATGAACGAAATACGAAGCGATGAAATCACTTCGCACTTCACAGAATTTCGCAACTACATTTCATTTGCTAAATGCTAAATAAGCATTCGCATGCTAATAATGAATGCTAATGCTAATTAATCCATCACTAATTAGTGCTTTATCTAATTACCCGAACGTTAAAGAGGTCATCACTGTTGACCCTAGACTTTTGAGCGAACATAGCGACGAACGGATATCCCATCACTTAATGGCAGTTAATAGCAGCTCTGAGCTGTTCGATTTGGTGAGAAACTACACGAATTGCGTCCTCATGTGGGATATACGAGGTGATGCAAAAGATGAAGAAGAACGGGACCTAATGATACAACGTGAGATTGATCTTCTAAATAGCATAGTCGCAGGTGAACGCTTAAAGACGCACTTCTTCTTACTACACATAAAAATTTACATGGGGCAGAGGAAGAAATTTGCCTACTCAGTGTGAATTACAACGCTCCGTCTGTTCCGTTACCGTAAAGTTTTTCTAATGCTAAAGATCAATTTCTAAACGCATCGATGTTCAAATTTCTCGCAAGATGGCGGCACCGGAAACAGTTTTAACTAGCTGCCATTGCACACATGTACAGTCGGTGACCAACATTATCTGACCCACCCAACATTGCCTGACCCACCGGCATATCTTGTTAAGCCATTTTAATCATTATCTTCTTGTCGTTAAAGTTGAAAAGCTTTTAAATAACACGGCCATACTTACTACCTTTTTTTTTTTTTTTTTTTTTGTGGATGGGAAATCATCAAATGACTCCTCCCGCTCTGGGTGGAGCGGAAGGGAGTGTCAGACTCTTACTGACTAAAACCCACCCGTGTTCCTTCCTTAGCCCTTTATGTTCCGGGCCAGCGGTAACCCTTTCGGACAATCCCGCTGACCCGGCAGGCTTCGGCCCTAAGGGGCCCCTCCTCGATGCTGACATCTCTTTGAGGCGCGCGTGGAACACGTACGCGCCGTCCGGCACGGGCCTGGTCCTGATCGGGCGGTGAGCTACCCATTACTCTCCGCCCGCAGGCCCGCGCCTACGGTGGCCGGGAGTCGTCACGCGGCTCCCGGAGCGTCTCCCGCGGCGGCTGGGACGGGAGGCTCTCTCCCTGAGCCGTTCCGCCACCTCCTTCGCTAGCATGACTGCTTCGCAGAAGGAGGTGACTGCCTCCCACTCCCTCTCGCCCCGGACCATGGCTTGCACCAGGGCCGGACGCAAGAGGTCGCCGTCGCTGCCAATCGCCTCTACGAGGACACGGCGGTGCTCTGCCCAAGCGGGGCAGACCTCCACCGTGTGCTCCACCGTGTCCTCTGGGCGATCCTGGCAATGGTGACACCCGGGCGTTTCCTCCCGCCTGATGATGTGCAGGAACCTCCCGAAGCTTCCGTGTCCGGTGAGGACCTGCGTCAGGCGAAAGGTGAGGGCGCCGTGGCGCCTCTCTAGCCACTCCTCAAAGAGGGGTCTTATCGCCGCTATCGCGGCGTGCCCTGCGCTGGGTTGCGACAGTCGCTCTTTCCATGCCGCCATGAGATCGCGCCGGAGATCCGTCCGCTCCGCAGCGATTTGCCGCGGAAGCGGATCCTCCCCCCGGCGTAGTGCCTCCGCGCGCCACTCATACAGGCGCGCGAGGACTATCGCCTCCAGATCCCATGGCGGCAGTCCGGCAAGGAGGCTTGCCGCCTCGCCAGAGATCGTGCGGTAGCCCCGGATAGCCCTTATGGCTACCACCTTCTGGGGCGCGTTCAGGTAGTGGGCGGCTCGCCGCCGCAGTGAACGCGCCCACACCGGGGCCCCGTATATGGCCATGGACCGCACGACCCCCGCGTAAAGCCTCCGGCAGGAGGCGTTTGGCCCCCCCAGGTTGGGCAAGAGCCGCTTGAAGGCGGCCCCGGCCCGTTCCAGTTTGGGGGCCAAACGTCGGAAATGCTCCACGAAGTTCCACCGACTGTCGAGGACGAGACCCAGGTATTTCATCGTCATCCCGACGCCGATGTGAACCCCTCCTACCGTTAGTTGGGATCCCGATGGCGGCGCGTTCCGGGGCCCATGAAACGCCATGGCCTCGGACTTGTGCAATGCCACCTCGAGACCCAACTGCCGGATCCTCTCCACGACTATCGCAACCCCGCGTGTCATCGCGTCGGCCGCCGCCTGATGCGACCTCCCCTGCGCCAGGACCAGCGTGTCGTCAGCGTAGCAAACCACGCTGACGCCATCAGGGAGGTCGGCGCGCAGCACCCAGTCGTACCCGATGTTCCACAGAGGCGGCCCCAGGACCGATCCCTGTGGGACACCGCACGACATCTCTCGCCGGTTCCACTCCCCATCGCGACCGGGGTAGCTGACGGCTCTTTCCGTCAGATACGCCTCGACTATTCGACGGAGGTAGGGCGGCACCCGGTGATACCGGAGTGCCTCCACAATGGTGCTCCAGGGCAGGGTGTTAAACGCGTTGGCGATGTCGAGTGACACCGCCACGACGACCCCACCCCGGGACACCGCGTCCCCCGTCGTGAGGGCTCTCACGCGCATGATGGCGTCCACCGTCGAGCGCCCCTTGCGGAAACCGAACTGGCTGTCCGCAAGATCCGGCCCCGTCCTCACCAGGTGCCCGACGAGGCGGCCCGCAATCACTCTCTCAAAGAGCTTGCCGACCTCGTCGAGCAGCACGATGGGCCGGAATGCGGACGGAGAGTCCGCAGGGCGCCCTGGCTTCCGAATGAGGACCAGCTTCCCCGTCTTCCAACGGCGTGGAAACTGGCCTCTCTCCAAACATGCGCTTAAGAACGCCTCCAGTCGAGGCCCGAGAGCCCCCGAGGCCAGGACCCAGGCTTTACCTGGCAAGCCGTCGGGTCCTGGGGCGGTATTTTTGGCCTTCAGCCTTCTTACCGCCGCTCTCAGTTCTACCCCGGTCACAGCAGGGATGTCGTCGTCGTCCGCGTGGTCCGCTTCGGGCACCGCAATTGGCGGAGCCATGGGCGGGGGAGTGTGCTCCCCCCGTGAAGGGAACAGAGCGCTCACCACCTCCTCCACCAGCTGGGGGCGGAGACTCTGCGTCAGCGGGGGGGCCCAGGTGCGGAGTTTATTCCGCACCATTTTATAAGGGCGCCCCCACGGATCTCTGTTCAGAGTCTCCACCATCTCCTCGCGGGCCACATCCTTGGCCCGCTGGACAGCCTCTTGGAGGGCGGTCTTCGCCGCTCTGTACCCCTCGTACAGCTCCGCCTCCGTGGCTTCCGCATCCGGAGGGCGAATGCGGAGCCTGCGGTGCCTGGTGTAAAGGTGTCGCGCATCGACGCACGCCTTGCGTAGTGTCTCCACCTCCTGCGACCACCAGTACACCTGACGTCGGGCGCGTCCTGGCCGGACTCGGGGCATTGCCACGTCACAGATCTCGGACATGGCCTCCCGGAACCACTCCGCCTCATCGTCGATGTTGGCAGGCCTGTCCGGTGATGACACCCAGGCCTGCACGATCGAGGCTTCCAGGAGGAGCTCCCGGTCCAGCTGCTTCAGCGCCCACCGCGGACCACTCGGGGCCTGTTGGACCAGCGCGCTGGAGGTCTGGGCGGAGACGTCGAACCGGATATACCGGTGATCGGAGTAGGTCTCCACCCCCTCCATGACGCGCCAGTCAATGACGCGTTGTGACAGAGCGGGGCTGCCGAACGAGATGTCCACCACGGACTCACCCCGCATCCGCACACACGTGGGAACAGAACCCCGATTTAGGACGACCGGGCCTGTTTCCAGAGCCCAGTCCTCCACCATCCTGCCCCGCACATCCGTGTAACGGGAACCCCAGGCCAAATTCTTGGCATTGAAGTCCCCGAGCACTAGCACGGGGAAGGGATGGTTTCTGGCGACGACGACACTCAACTCTGTTAAAGAGTTGTGGAACTCGGCGAGAGTTCGGTTCGGAGAGAAGTACACCCCCACTACTACTATCTCTCCGAACCGTGCCGCTACGCACCCCTGTCCCTTCGTGACGCATTCGAGGGACGGGGTGCCGGCGGCGGCCGACGAAAGTATGGCCACTGAGCCGCTCAGGTCCTCCACCCAGTCATCCCTGGGCGGGACAAAGTACGGCTCAGCGACCACGGCGATGTTAATCGACCACTGCGCCACGCTCTGGAGCAACAGGTCCTGAGCGCAGGCGCAGTGGTTGATGTTCGCCTGGAGGAGGCGTAGGGGAGCCATTACTCCTCCATTTCAGCCCACTCCCGGGCCCCTTGTGAGGGCCCCTCGACGATGGCGGCGGCGGCAGCGGCGGCAGCGGCGGCAGCGGCGGTGGTGGTGGCGGCGGCGGCGGCGGCGGCGGTGGTGGCGGCGGCAGCAGCGGCGTTGTTGGCGGCGGCAGCGGCGGCGGCGACGGTGGTGGTGGCGACGGTGGCGGAGGGCCTGCCTTTCCTCCTGGTTCCGGCGGGTGGAGCGCAGGACTTGCTCCCCGCCCGGTGATCGGCCGGCTTGCCAGCAGCCGCACATGCGAAGCAGTGCGGCGCGGCGTTACACGAGCCGGCCTTATGTCCGGGCTGACCGCAGCGAAAGCACAGTGTGCTGCGGTCCACCTCCGAGGTGCACTGGATGCCAACGTGGTGTCCCACAAGGCATCGGTAGCACCTCAGAGGCTTGGGTTCCAGCAGTTTAACCTGCGCTGAGACCCAGCCCACCAGAAGCCTTCGGCCCTCCACAATTGTTTTGGCCGCCGTCACGGGGCAGCTTACCGTTACGGTTCGCATCCCCGCGAAGTCAGGACGTATGGTGCCCGCCTTCACCTGCTCGGCCAGACACCCGCCCGTCCTGACGACGGCGGCCACCACCTCTTCCTCCGTAACGGAGTCATCCAGGCCCAAGATGCGCATGTCCGCGCACTTGACGGGCCTGGAGACCCGAGCCTCGTCCGCATCGAGGGACGCCCTTAACTTCTCAGCTAGGGCGTCAGCGGTGGGGCCACTTGTCGCACCGGGGATCTCCAGCATGCGGGCGCCAGTGGCGGTCACCCTGTGCCGGAGGCCCCCGGTGATCCCCAGCTCCCGGAGGTCCACCGTCTCCCTTGCCTTCGAGAGCACGTCACGGTACGTGACGCCCCTTTTGACCGCGTCCGGCTGTAGTGTTATTACTACAGCCGCGGTCTTCGGGGCGCGGAGCCTAGCCGCGACGGCTCTCTCCTTGCGGCGCCGCCTCTGTGCCTTTTTTCTGGCCGCCTTGGCCGCCTTCTTCTTCTCCCCGACCACCTGCCATTCGGCGTCGGTCGTGGGAGGAGTGGGAGGGTTTTGGGGGCGGGGCGTTGGCTCTGGGGCCTTCACCTCCCGTGCCGGTCTGCCCCTCTTCCGGGCCTGCGCCGGGGTGTTGCCGGTAGGCGCCGGGGCCCCGCCAGCCGGCGCCGAGGCTCCTCCAGCCGAAACCGGTTTGGCCGACGCCGGTTTGGCCGACGCCGGTTTGGCCGATGCCGGTTTGGCCGACGCCGGTTTGGCCGGCGCCGTTTTGGCCGCCGGCGCCTGGGCCCGGCCAGACGGCCCGGGTTTAGGGGCGGCAGCTGCCGTAGCAGCCGCGTATGAGGCCGCCTTCGGCCCCGTGGCCGTCCCGCCCGCCAGAGGGGGGCGCAGGACTATGCCCTCCAGGACGGAGAACCGCGCCTGGAAGGCCGCCAACTCCTGTCGAACCAGGCTGAGGACCTGGTTCTCTACTGGGACGGGCTGGCTCGGCGTCTTCGCCTGCGCGCCCCCGGTGACCCGCATGCCGGCCAGGTCTGCCCGGAGCCTCCCATTCTCCTTTTGGAGATGCTCCATGGCAGCCGTAAGGCGGGCGACCTCCGCCCGCAGTTCAGCCACCTCGCCGGCCGAGGGGCCGGTGTAGTTGGCCGCCTCCGCTGCCGCCATGATGGAGGCCGTCGCCGAGACTACGGCCCTGTTCTTAGAAGCCTGGAGCTTCTTCAAAGCCACGTCTCGGATCGCGGCCTCCACGACCGCCGCAAACCTGCGCTTGCCGTCCGCCTCGGGGTCACTAGCCGCACTCTCCTCGTCGCTTGAGGGCCCCGAAGTGACTGCGGTCCCTCCTTCCTTTGCGGGCTCCTCCGCTCTCTCTGCCGCCTCGCGGGCAGTGAGCCCCCTTCCCTTGCCTCGCTCTCTCACCCCACCCCGCCTACTGGTGGGGATCTTTCTGGCCGAGGCCAGCTCTTCGTCGGAGGACAGCCCCTGACCGTCCTCAGACCTTGGCCGCTTGCTGAGCTTCTTCTCAACAGCGGCCACTTCCTCCGCACGGCACGGGCTCACTGAGCCTCCTGTGCTCGCGCCTCCCGATGCGACGTCGGACTCCGACCCCGCATCACTCCTCCCCTCCTTTTGGTCCCCTCGGGGACAGGAGCCTCCTCGGCTCTTGTTGCCAATGGCAAGTGGTAGACATTCGTTGCCCCCCCCAGAATACGAGTGGGGGCTTGACGTTCCCGATGGGAACGTGGCGGATTCTCCGACTGCTGAGCAGCCGGTACCGCCCTGGGGTAGTTTTTTGCCGTCTGTCTGTTCCATGGTTTTTGTTCCTTTTAAGGGTGAGGTCCCTGTTCGCGCTAATGACCGGATACCCTCCGGCCATTCATCCCCTCGGCACGCTAGACCTTGGGATTGGGGTAATTTTTTATAGAGGTTGTCTTCCTCGCGGCCCGGACCTCAGTGGCCCGGACCCCCGGTCCTGAGTTCAAGGTTACGGGGTGGCCGACGGTTGGGCAGAACCAACCGCCGCCCCGGCGTCCCCACGCTGCCGCCGGATGCCGGACAGACGCAGCGCGGGCATGGGACACCCTCCAACGCCCCACTCTCGTGGGTACCGCCCCGTGACGGTCTGCGCCCACTCACCTCCCTCTGTAAGCAGAGGGGGAGTAGACGCATGACCGTCTATAGCCCGGTTCCCTTCACCGACCATCCAGGATGATCGGTGATTGGAACCATGACCTTTCCCCGTGTGTTGAAAATTAGCCGCCAGCCCCAAGAGTCCACCAGAACCAGTGGGCAATTGGTGCTGACGTTGCCCAGGGTGCGCCACGAGGAGGCTTTCAACATGCACCCCATATCAACATGCACCCCATACTTACTACCTAATCTTTAATTTCGCGTATTCTCAACCAGTCAGTGTGGCTTCGAGGTTCGATGCTGGATTCGCGACGAACAACATGTGGGTTCGAAAACACAATCCACCTTTTATCAATTTCTTTATAATTTCTTTTTCTTTATTTGTTTTCATTTATGATTTCTACAATATTTCTTGCATTATTATAAAACGACCAATATGATTTTCGCCTAACAACTTTTCTAGAAAACAAGTGGGTAAATAAAAAAAAAACTAAGTCCTCAAATAAGTAGGCCGAAGTAAAAGGTTACGTCGTGGGGTAGATGGATACTAAATTGATCTAAGTGACAAAAGTCAGTCTACCTACGCCTAAACAGTGACTGCGGCGCACAAACATTTCTAAAACGTTTGACGTAAATCGTGAAAAGTATTTTTAATGAATTTGGTGTAATCAAAGCGTCATTCGCAACTTAATGACTATACAAAACATTGCTGGCTGGATGGTGACGTCCTGCTGCCGACTGTGCGAATTGCCTATCCAAATACAGATATTTACTTCGTGCAAGATAACTGCTCCATCCACCGTGCAGGCATTGTGAAGAATTGTTTAGCTGCTCAAGAAGGTGTAAAACTCCCGATTTGAACCCTATATAAAACCTACGGGGTCAAATGGTTTTAAATTGGGACACATCCGAATAAAAACAATTTGGCTGAGATCGTGTCATCGACATGGGAGCACATGAGAGGTAAAGATTTGTGTTGGAACATGGTGTGCGGTATGCGTAGCCGCTTACAGCAAGTTATAGCAGGAGACGGTGCGCCACTTCGCTACTAACTAATCTAATTACTTATAAGTACTTTGAAACACACTATGTAAGTAAATGCTCAATTGAATGAATTAAAATGTAAGATTCTGTGGTGATGTTATTGTTATAAATGGAAATGCATTTTTCTATTTAAATAACATGTTCATTCACTACATATACTTAGCTATAAATCTGTAAAACATTTCACAAATTCATTCATTTTCTCGCATTTATACATCAATGTTTTTTCGATAACACACTTCCAAGCAATTACCATTAGCTTGCCTTTTTTTAAATGTTTATAAATGGTTAGGTTTGAATATGATATTATAAAATGTATTAATTTTGAACTAAGAGCATTTACTTACTTTATCTTACTTATGTATATTTTAATGAATTAATAAACATTTTTATTACTTGCAATGATTTTGTTTCATTTCTATACAAACTGCCCATTTAAAAAGATATTTCCCGACTTCGTTCGTTTAAAAAAAGTAAAAAAATAGATACTTAATAATTAAAAACAAAACATTGCTAACAAAAAACTGTTAGGTTTTTCCTGGTTTCGAACGCAGACAACGATGAATATCGAGCTGCCTTAGTGACCACGAGACCAATTCAACTCTTGTAATATGTTTTGAAATCCGATCTTAGTTGTGATGATAGACGCAATATTCTAAAGAATTGAACCATATCGTATATTTTCATAAAGTTCATTATCGCACAATCACAACCAGCTATTAAAATGAATCACGGAATTTAGCTATTAACCGTAGACACCTTTAAAATGTTACTGATGCGCGATATTTTTTTTTATTCATCCACCCTCGCCTTGGTTTTTTTTAGTAGTCTTGAAACTCATTAGCCTTTCCACCTTAACAACAACATTATAATGATTAAAATCGCCTAACAACATGATTTATCGAAATGCTTGCACGGAGTATTCCAAATGTTCACGATAAGGTTCAAATTCGCTATTACTCAAGTGGGTCAGATAATGTTGGCCACCGACTGTACTCGTCTTTTTTGGAGCGAAGGCAGAGGTCGTGTGCTGCACCGTCTAAGACTTTATCTTATTTGCAATCGTTACGAGATAGAAGTATACGATACATCGTAAGCTTCTTCGCTGGCTCAGGGATAAGTAATGACTCATATCAATTCCCTGAAGGAACCGCTCTTCTCCTAGGTCTTGGGACAGTAATTGACTCAAGAAGTATTATCCGAGCCAAAGTCGAGGAATTATACTTCCTGCTATCAGATAACCTGTTGGTGTTCATGAACGAGGAGAACTATACGTCAGAAACCTACCTGATAAGGAGGACTGAGAATTCGATCGCCGGCCGCTCGCGCGTCCCGTCATATGATGACGCAAGACGTCAAGCTTGCTCGGCTCGGAACCTTCGTTTTCCTAAATTTCAAGTCGCTTTCTCAATTGCTGACAGGCTGGCGTCCCCATCCGAACATGCGCTACGCATAACAGTAGAGTACATGGAAGAAAATGCCTCGATCGCAATGTCGGCGCAAAAGATTATAAACAATTTTAGTAATGTAAAAAGAAGCAACGTACATAGCCGGATCGGTTCAACGCAGGTAGAATCCGCACGATCACCATTTAGCACCTTTCTTAGACACCACGGATCACGAAAGTCTGGTCTCGAGCGATCGCCCAACGAGGTGTGGCATAGTAAAACAGAGTGGATATTGGGCATTGAGTCAGCGATAATACTGCATGGCCCCACGTTGGGCGCCACTTATGTTTATGTTATCTCAGGGAAACCACCTTTTCAGAAATAAAGTATATTTGAATTATAAACACAAAGTTATAGTTTACACTTTCATTAAAAAGAAACATTGGGAACGAAGACCCATAATAATGCTCTTTCGCGTAACAATGGCGGCACGAGGAGGCACGTGGCGACTAGCGCGGTACGATAAAAAATACGCGTCTGTGTACGCCGTATGCGTGTGGGCAGCGGACTGGCGCGAGTGGCGCCGGGCGCGTGTTCCACGCTCCTTCGTCGCAACGGCCACGAGAAAGAGAGCTTACTCTCTATATCGTGACGGAACGCGACCGCGGGACGCTCTCATTGGATGACATTGTTTGTGGGTTGCTACAAGCTGATATAAAACCAATATTGGCAGGACACATCGCTTTTTTAAATTCTGGCGGGCGTGTGGAAACATTCCTCAAATTGTTTCATTTTTTAATATACTGCGGCAATACTCCAGGGCATCTGCTACTGAGCTACTGAACAATTGTGTCGCCAGCTTCACTTTCATCTTTTGTTTGTGATAGAATACATGCGGCTTTTTAATTTTATTTGCGAGATGTAGGCCCTGTTATTCTTGAAGATCTAGCAATTTTTCTAAAAATGTAAAATCTACCTTTCGTCCAAATGAGTCAATAAATACTCTCAGTTCGCCAAATGCATTTCGAATTAATTTTTTTGCATTGCATGGGTCGATGAAAGGGTTGATGCGAGTGTTACCGCTCTCAAAACTAGTACAGTCTTGGTTTTTAGGGTTCCGTACCAAAATGGTAAAAAGGAACCGTTATGGTGCGACTCAGTCTGTCTGTCCGTCTTTTCATAGCTGGATATCTCAAGAACTATTAATGCTATCAACTTGAAATTTGAAATAGTTTTAGTTGACGTTTGCCCAACTATTTTGCAAATAAGAAAGAAATAAATATATACAGAGTAAATTTTTCAAGTGGGCGTGGATGACCAAATTCTAAACTATGAGGAATACTGCAGTGTGACCGTTTTTGGTATTTTTAGTACTAAACTGGAACATTTGAGGCTCCAAAGAATGACGATAGCACATGTTTATTATATTACTAAATATCGGTATAAACAGGTACGGAGACTGGTTGTATGGGTGTGAATGCCCAGGTGAAAGAAAAAAACCCTGGGGAAAGATATATTATTTTGGTGACTCGCCACATTATTTGTATGTGTACCTTCATTTTTGTCGTCGTTTCAGCCGATAGACGTTCACTGCTGGACATAGGCCTCCCCCAATTTTGGGGGCGGTTTGCCATAATCGCCACGCTTGGCAGGCGGGTTGGCGATCGCAGTATGGTATGATGGTGGAATAAATAGAGAACGCTGCTGCCCATTCTCCGGTACGACCCTTAGTCGCCTTTTACGACACCCACGGGAAGTAAGGGGTGGTGCAATTCTTTAAGTCCATCTTTCATTTTTGTATTATTACAATAAACTTTGTATTGTGTAAGTAGGTACTTGTTTAATTAAATCTTTTCCTAAAAGATTATACCTTAAAAATTTACTGTAACTTGGCTAGCTCAGTAGGCAGAGTAAGAGCTCTTAATCTTAAACCAGAGCCGGGTTATATTATCGAGAAATTCCAAAAATATATCGACCCAAGGAAAAGTCTGAGCCTGACCATCCAAAGGAACGAATTCTTTACAATCACTCAAAATAACACTACACTTGAAGAGTTTTTTCAAAAGATCATTAATCTCGGCAATATCTGCGAGTTCGGAGAACTAGGAGAGTTTAACGGTGTCGAAAATAATAGCTGGATTTGAAAAACTCAGAAATTTTACCTTATGATAAAAAAACCGGGCAAGAGCGAGTCGGACTCGCGCACCGAAGGTTCCGTAACATCCGGGTTTATGCATAAGGTTTATGTTTATGAAATTAAATTTTATTTTTTATTTTTGAGTTGAATGAATGGTAAATTGCGGTTTACGATTTATAACGTATTAAAAAAAAACTATTTACTAGATCTCGTTCAAACCAATTTTCGGTGGTAGTTTACATGGTAATGTACATTATATATTTTTTTTAGTTTTATCATTCTCTTATTTTAGAAGTTACATGGGGGGGGGACACACATTTTACCACTTTGGAAGTGTCTCTCGCGCAAACTATTCAGTTTAGAAAAAAATGGTATTAGAAACCTCAATATCATTTTTGAAGACATTCCCATAGATACCCCACACGTATGGGTTTGATGAAAAAAAAAAATTTTGAGTTTCGGTTCTAAGTATGGGGAACCCTAAAATTTATTGTTTTTTTCTATTTTTGTGTGAAAATCTTAATGCGGTTCACAGAATACATCTACTTACCAAGTATCAACAGTATAGTTCTTATAGTTTCGAAGAAAAGTGGCTGTGACATACGGACGGACAGGCAGACAGACAGACAGACGGACAGACAGACAGACAGACAGACATGACGAATCTTATGGGTTCCGTTTTTGCCATTTGGCTACGGAACCCTAAAAAGGTGATAGATACAACTTGATGGGAAATGTATACCTGTCAGAGGAACTTGTTGGTTGGAAATTGCACACCCAAGTAAAAAGAAATATAATGTTAAATTAATCATAATTGAAGGAAAAATTCCCACGTTACTGGGCTGTTAGAACATGTTTAACATATAATTTTGTTTCAGCAAACACAAATCTTGTAAACATATATAACGTAACATGTGAGAACGATATGTTCAGCAGTTTAATTACAACTTTAAAAACTAATTTCAGTGAGCAACCAAGACCACCACCAAACGGTGGTGGTCTTGGTTGCATTCCCGGATCAGTGAATATTCAACAGTGAAGCAGTCCCAACTGTACAAGCAGCCAGACGTGTTCCGTTTTCATTACTGCCAGAATACGGCCAAGAGCTAGATAAAATAGAGAAGTTAGGTGTTATTCTTTCTAACTTTTTAAACGACTTTCCTATTTGTTTGCAATATTGGTTTCCCCTAGATAGATATCCATTATAATGATAAAATCTAATAGGCTATCGCCATTTTTACGACTAATAGGATTTTTAAAACCATACATATTCAGATTCCGACTATTAAAAATATCAAATAGGTTGTTCATTTATCTTATAAAATCTACAGTATCCTCAGAACCCGAACACTGGCAAATTCAGTTGTTTGTCACAAAATTCTATCGCATCTGCTACGGAATTACTAAAAGTTTAGTAAAGTAGGCTTACAAAAGCAATTATTACCTATTCATTTTTAAACAATATTAGCTTGTTCAAAAACTGTCTATGTGATACTTTTTCAGATGATCTTCGACCGTAATATCTAAACCTTATATCTAGGAAGGACTTCATTAGTTTTTACTGTTTTGCTCGGGTTCAGTCAGCATGAAAAAAGTATTTAAATCATACAATTCACACGTGAATTTAAAAATGTTTTTTTTTTCTAATATGAGTTTTAATTATTTTTCTGTCATTTTTAATATACCTACATTACCTACCTTACTCTATCACCCTAGAAGAAGCATATTTGAGTCCTCTTGATTTTATATAAATCAGGCTATTGATATCTTCTTTCCGATCAATAACGATACACAGACAATTCGCTTTTGATTGTACGCATTAACTTTCTTGTTACGAATCCAGATATGTATTCTAAGACCCTATCTGTGTACGCGTCAGTACAATTCCCAATGCCATCATCCCTGATGTCAGCTCTCACAAGCAGCTTTTTATAAGCCGCACGAAATTGAATGGCATTGGGATTATTGCTGAAACCCGGTCCTGCTCTCACAGCCGAGAAGAAGAGCTCGATATGATCTTGGCTGATCTTGTTCAGTGGTATGTGTTTCAGCATTTTTGTGTCTTCCACCAAGTAACAATACAGTGTCAATGCGCTTTTCATGTTTATCAATATAATCCAATCAAACCCGTTTTCCTGCGGGAATTTATCAAAAGTTCATCTGAAGGTAGTTTTAAACTTGTGAGGTTATTTAGTCGCACCTTCAAATAGACTTTCCTATTTGTTTGCAATATTGGTTTCCCCTAGATAGATATCCATTATAATGATAAAGTCTAATTAGGCTATCGCCATTTTTACGACTAATAGGATTTTTAAAAACATACATATTCAGATTCCGACTATTAAAAATATCAAATATGTTGTTCATTTATCTTACAAAATCTACAGTATTCTCAGAACCCGAACACTGGCAAATTCAGTTGTTTGTCACAAAATTCTATCGCATCAAACTCAAACTCAAAGCATTTATTTCAATTAAACCTTTAACAGGCACTTTTGAATTGTCAAGAAGTCGGTCAGTCATAAAATATGAAGCTAGTTGCCTATTCCAAAGCGTAGGTACCTATGGAGAAGAACGGGCAAGAAACTCCATGGACACTCTTTTTAAATTACATTTTACAAAAACATTTGTTACATCATTTCTTTTGAATTTATGATTATATAATGTGAGAACGATGTAAAAAAAAATAAAAAGATGTCCGCGTTAAGAGCGTCCAGAATACAACAAATAGTAACAAAACAACAATCCAAAATTAAAACAATTAAAATAAGCCCAGGCGGCTAAGTGATGACCAGTCCCAACTGACGGCGCCCGTTCACGAACATGACGTATATATCAGCACCATTCAGCTCAACCACTTTGAAGGGAGCTAAATGATCCAACATACACGCCACCGCCAGCGAGACATTTGAGTGAGCATGACACACTATCAGCCGCCAGGGAATATTCAAGTCAATGAAAGATATATTATTACCCAGTAAATGGTAGCTATAGATTACATAGAACTCACATCTGTGCTATGCAATTATACAATACAAAGGAAATTGAGTTTATACAATGCAAGGATAGTCTTACAATCTTCAGCAGCTCCAACAGTATTTTCAAGTGTTAGTCAATTAGTTGTGGAGCAGGACTAGCATTGAGCCAGGCATTTTTGTCAGTGATGTAATCCCCTAACTTATAATATGCCTGACTGCATAGTGTGCGTTTTATACAAGATTTAAATTTTGTCTCATTCAGTTGAAGAATGTGGGGAGGTATTTTATTATAACATTTTAGACAGTACCCCATAAAAGATGAATCTACTTTAGCCAGTCTGAAACTACTATTATATATTTCTAGTACTATAATTATGTCTTTCACCTCTTTTACTAAAAAGATGTAAATTTTTCCTTACATACATGATGTTTTCATAGATATATTGACAAGGCACCGTCATGATGTTAATTTCCTTAAACAGTTCCCTTAGAGAATCGCGCCTGCGGAGATTATATATGGCTCTGATGGCTCTTTTCTGCAGAATAAAAATAGAATCGTTGTCTGCAGCCCGTCCCCAAAGTAAAATACCGTAAGACATGATACTATGAAAGTAACTAAAATAGACTAGTCTCGCGGTATCTACATCAGTAAATTGACGGATTTTTCTGACAGCATAAGCTGCTGAACTTAGCCGTCCTGCAAGAGATTTTAAATGAGGACCCCATTGTAGCCTTGAGTCGAGCGTGATCCCTAGGAAAACAGTTTCATCGACGAATTCTAGTTTCTCTTGATTCAATATTATCTCACAATCACTACCCTTGACATTTGGTAAAGAAAATCTTATGCACTTAGTTTTTTTCCCATTTAATACTAGATTATTAGCAGTGAACCAATTTTGGACCTGCAGTAGGGCGTTATTTACGTCGTCAAAATTTGTAGCACGTCTATGTAGCACGTCTATTTACCTTAAAAATTAAGGAAGTGTCATCAGCAAATAACACCATTTGTGGTTGATTTTTTAATAAATGGAGTAGATCATTAATATACACTAAAAAGAGGAAAGGACCCAATATCGAGCCTTGTGGCACACCAATTTTTACTATTAAACCAAGTGAATTGACACCATTTATTTGAACTTGTTGTTGTCTATTATTTAAATAAGAACTAACTAAACTGAGCGCAAGTTTTCCAAGTCCGTAATGCTCAAGTTTCAAAAGCAAGGTTTGGTGATCGACGCAATCAAATGCTTTGGAGAGGTCACAAAAGATTCCTATGGCATCTTGGGCCTCTTCCCACGCGTTAAAAATGTGTTTTAATAAAGTTACGCCGGCGTCGGTCGTACAACGTCCTTTGGTGAAACCGTACTGTTGATCGTGTAGGATTTTATTCGTGTTAAAATGATTGAGCATTTGATTAAGCATTATCTTTTCAAACACCTTGCTGAAAACCGGCAAAACGGATACGGGTCTATAATTATTGGTGTCTTTACTGTCTCCGGATTTGTAAAGTGGTATAACCTTACTGTATTTCATTAAATCGGGGAAGACTCCTTGATCCACACACGAATTAAATACTAAGGCTAAGTAAGATGCAATAGTCTCAATTATGGAGGTACAGATCTTAATGGACATTCCCCAAAGATCTTCGGTCAATTTGATCTTAATTTGCTTAAAAGCTTTAATTACAATTAAGGGGTTAATATGCCTAAAGTTAAATTCAATCGGGCAGGCTGAAACGTTCGCCCTTACTAAATCAAAAGCGAGCGAGGGCGAGGAATTTAAGGTTTCAGTTGTTTTGAGTGGGATACTAGTAAAGAAATTTACAAATTCTTGAGCCACTTCTTTGTTATCGCAAATGAGACCGCTTGACGTCTGCAGTGTGTAATCAGAATTATGCTTTTTATTCCTGTTTGTTTCATTATTTATAATTTTCCAAACCGTCTTTATTTTATTGTCTGCTGATTTAACCTTGTTGCTAATATATAAGGCTTTAGCTGCCTTACAAGCGTTCTTAAAAGTTTTAGAGTAAGTAGCAACATACTTATTAAAAGTTTCCGTGTTAATATAAGGCTTAAGGCCATACAGTTCGAAAAGTCTTTCCCTACTTTTCCTAAGCCCTTTAGTTGCCCAGTCACAAAATAAAAACTTGGGGCTGATACTTTTAGTGTTCTTCTTAAAATAATTATTGAACTCGGTTTGGACTACCGAGAAGAATTCATTATACAAAGTATTAACATTGTTCACTGTAAGGTTCTGATTACTTAATTTACAAATTAAAGTGCTATTAAATTTATTTAAATTAATTGATGTTATTGGTCTGGATTGGATCTGCACTTTTTGTATTGGCATGTTGTACTCAAAAGTTACAGTTTGACCACTGTGATCAGAAGGGAGATAATTAACAACGGCTTTATCTAAATAGTCGCAGCAACAAAAAACATTATCAATACATGTTGCAGTAGTCGTAGTTGTTCGGGTTGGTTCTACAAACACATTTGACAAATTGAATGATTTAAACAAATTTAATAATCTACTGGTAATGAAATTATTTTCTAAAATATTAATATTAAAGTCACCACAGATAATTACTGATCTATTACCAGTCGCAAGTTTTGCCAAAACATCTTCCATTACTGATTCAAATATAGAATAGTTTTGATAATTTGGGGGTCTGTAAACGCACACTATAACATGCTTATCTAGCTCAACACAAGACAGCTCAATGCTATGTTCAACTGATAGTTCAACTATGTCTTTACGAGGTTTGAATTTAATACAACTTTTAATTAGGATTAGTGAACCACCACGCAGCATTGAATTTCGATTAAAACAACTGGCCACACTATAATTGTCATAGTTAATTAGCATTTCAGAATCTTTTAACCAATGCTCAGTTATACAAATAATGTCAAACATTGTTTTTTCTAAAAATAACTCAATTTCCAATTGTTTGGAAGAAAAACCTTGAATATTTTGATGAAATAATTTCAAGGATTTCTGCTTAGCCCCTTTTCTGCAGTTCACTATTTTAGAGCCAGAAAATACCTTTTTGTTATTAAGTGTAGCTATACTGTTAGTGGTACCTTCTGTTGTCTTACAAACTAGTTTAAAATATCTGAGCTAACCAACTTAACATTAGTACTATTACTAATTGTGGTGCTAATTATGGATGACTTCGATATACTAATTATGTCTGGGTTAATATTAAGTGCTAATAGCCTAGCTATTTGACGTCTCAAACTAATGGGCAGATACACAGTATCCCTAGTCGACCTTAACTTATCAACAAAAATGTTGGTATCAAAAAATATAAACTTGTCACTATGGTGACTAACTATGAAATGCATGTAATTATTTAACATGTGAATGTAGTTGTTTTGTCTGTTTGACAAGTGCTCAAAATATGGAAAAGCACACAAAATTATTTTCTTACAATTTAACTTCATAAGGTTGGTGACACTATCAGTGATATCATCTTTTTTAACATTTAAACTGTTACCTATAAGTACAGTAATAATGGCATTAGGATCATATTCATTCCTAGTTATTGAAGAGATTATTTGTTTGTAGGAAGTCTGAGGCATGCAAAAGTTTTGTGATGAATGACACAGGTTGTTACTAAGTAATTTACCTAATCCTTTTCCAAACCTATCAGAAAACATAATAGAACAGTAACAAACTTTACTACAAGGGAGAGAACTAGCCTCAGTCTGAACTACTTGCAATGGACCTTGTTCAACATCTGGTGTATCTAGATCTGGAATAGAGCCCTGAGCACTTCCTGACTGGGACGGGTCCTCCGTTCCCTCAGTTTGGAGAGTGCCAAGATTGGATGTGCTTTCCAATGAACAATGCGGGCTGCTGAGAGTCAGTGGGTCCACTCTGTCTGCATTGGAGTTGCACATGTCCACTAACTCATTTGCCGCAAGGATATGCTCCTGAATTTGTTTTTCAGACAGCACATATTTAGTATAAAGAGAATGTATTGACTCTTCAATGTAATATTAAAAAAATATAATCTAGCGACAATTGTAATAATAAAAAATAATATAATTTAAAGAGTGTGGATGTTATTAAAAATGTAATTATGAAATGTGATTATTAAATGTGTGTGTTGTACTCCAAATAAATAAACAATAAGTAGAAGTGAAAATTCGGGCGCCAGGAGCACACACCAAACTATGCCAAGGATAGACTAACCTGCGGGAACTGGAAACTTTTAATCTTCAAGCGGGGAGTATCAATAAAAATCGACACAAAAGTTATTGAACGATTTTATTACCCGAAGGCTGCTGGTCTCAATATACAAGAAAATTCCTTTCTAATATTAACAGTTGGTGTAAAACTAAGATGGAATAGAAATTAATTTTTGTCCTGTCATTATTGCACTTTTGTCAATTTAAGTTAAGTTTTTATAAACCATACCACATTCCGGCGAATAGACTAACAAACCACGCTCATTTTGGTGATTTTGATCTTCGCGGGGACGTCAAGGCGGTCCATGATATATGTCGGTAGGGGCTAGCGTTAAAAATTTAAGTCTTGAAGTAAAAAAAAATAAGAAACGCCTCACGGCTGAAATCAAACATGAATAATTGTTAGCTGACGTCCAGCGTTGACAAACACGGCGATCGAAATCGTTAAGACCAAATACAAATTAACTCACCGTTTCTTTTCCAAAAAAAGCTTTTACATCAGTAGATGAATTAATCCAAAAAATATATAAGGTTCAAAAGATCCTGAAACAAATATCGAAAACTATTAACGTCCGCCATCTAAATAGCCACGCGACAACGTGAATACGAAACCACGAAGAATTTTACCAACCTTTTTAAAAAATATGGGCAATCCCATTATGATGCCGACAAGGGCAAATCAGCTACCACATAATTAGGACTTGATGTAGTCCATTGGAAGCCAGCTTTTGAAGATTAAATGAGGAGCTCTCAAAATTCCTCCATCTTAGGCAAAGCTTGGGTCGAAAAGTGACCTGTCAAAATCAACTGACAGCATCAAAAGAAAAAATCAGTGTGACCACTACACGACTTCCGATTCAAAAAAATGAATTTTTACATGGCAACACCACCCTGTTGCCTACAAATTAAAGCAAAGAACGCGATATCATGTAACAGGCTTAAAAGACTCGTTACATCAAGTACCTGAATTTCAGACTGTAAACGTTGTGTGTCAACCTCATAAATGTTCTTACTGTCTTCTAATTTAATTTGAAAGTTATTTAATTTATTTATAAGAAAAACACGTTCTTTTCTTAGTTTAATATTATTAGAACTGTGTTTTTGCTGTTTCCTAAATTTATTGCATTTATTTATGATTTTATTTAGTTTTGCATATTTTTTAATTTTATTTTGACTTACTTGATAACTACTATTGTTGTGTTTCAAAATGGAATCCTCAGTAAGGTCTATTGTTATTAAGGGGTTGCAGTTAGTGTTTAATAATTCATTATACAAGTTATTGGATTCCTTAGCCTGAGTACATTCTTTTAGTTTCTGTAATTTATTGATTCGAACATTTGCATGAATTAATTCCTCTTCAAGGTCCCTAACCATACATAAAGCCTCCTCATATATATTACTGCAGTTGTTGAAACCATCCGTGACCACCCGCAGTTTGTCCCGTTCATCGACAACATCCAGGTATTGATGATGTAGGTCTACTAGCTCTTGTTTTAAGCTAGTGTTTTTGAAAACGACCTTCACGATTTCCTTCTCACTATCATCTATTTCCTGTAACAGCTGTTGACATTTGCTGTTTGAAGCCTTAAGATCTTCAGTGGTCGTTCTCAACTTAAGCTCCAACTCCTGAGCAGCAGCCTTACGGGTCATCACAGGCATGGTTTCAGAAATTAGTACTGAAAGTAGAATTAAAGGAACGGTGAGAACTAATAAGACAGGCAAAAAGGAAAGCTAGAAATGAAAGGAAAAATGTGAGAACTTAGGGGTGCTTTATAGAGAAATGAGGTAGGCTGCTGAATCTAATTGAAATGCAACTTGATTAAATCAAGTACAAAGTTACATTGATTCTATTGTCTTATGATTTTACTTTTCCTTATGTGGGTAGGATGCCTAGATCAAAAAGTTTTTTTTAAATGTTTTATTTTAGTTTTACATACAGATAACAATGCAATAAACGATATTCTACGTTCTTGTTGTTGTGTCAAATATATTATACCTACTATGGATCAAAAATATTACGATAATTCACTATTTTAATTTGTACATAAACGAAGTGGCATTGACCCACTGCTAGGTGCCAAATCCACCAAGAAAAGTGATTCTAGGACTCAATAAGGCGTGTTACCGATTCTAAGAGATGACTGTGTGGTAAATAAATAATAAAAGTAACAATCCGTGGGTCGAAAATCAGCTGTTCGTAATAGGTTACCGGTAACGGTGGGCAACCAAACACTGCGTTTTACTGTGAATATTTGCAGGAAAACAATAATCCTGACTATTTATGCACTTATTTTACATTTACTTATATTAAATCACCTTAATTAGACTTAAAAATAATTAAAATTAATTTTTAAAATACGGAACAAATTTTTGACATGTCAGTCAGGCAGTGTACATCTGCTACGGAATTACTAAAAGTATGTGCCGCCAACTTTAATTTCATTATTTGTTTGGAAAAGTTTATATGCTGATTTTTACGACGATTAGCGAGATGGAGACCCACCCTCCTTTTCTTGCAGATTATGAAGCAATTCGATAATGTGCCATGAAAGTAACATTAACTAAAAACTTACGATACGAGGAGAAATCCTTTCAGCAATAAAAGATACCACTCTTGTGTTTTGCTCCAGGACAATGTGTCGCGCAATACGATTTACATACAATCCATAGTTAACATACAGAATGGAATACATTTTGCCACTTCCGATAGAAGATCCAAATCGTGATGCAATTCCAAGTCCAATATACTAAAGCCAAGTCAACTATAGTAGAAGATCCAATCGGTGTCCGTAAGCAATGCAAAATATCAGATTCAGAAAAATAAAATCGCACAGAACACAGTCGTCGCCGAAACTAAAACAAGGTCTGCGCCAGGGGGGGCACCGGCCATCAGTGTTACCAACTTAGTGGACTTTCCACTAAAACTGATGGTTTCGACCCCCCTTTTAATGGCGAAGTATTGCTTTTAGTTGCTGGTGGTTTTTCTAGTGGTTTAGTAGAATTCAGTTTCAATTACTGAAAATGTATGTTGTTGTAAAATGTTACGAAATATATTATTTTTATCAAATCAAATCAAAATATTTATTTGTTAGATTAAGGGACATAGGGTGTTACAGTGAATTTGTTTCTGCATATCCTGCCATAACATGGCGTGCAAATGTATTCACAATCAGCGCGTCAATCTAACTTACAAATTACAGGTTCTATTGAATTTAAGTTTTATTGGTGGCAGCCGAAGTATTTTGACTCGACCGTATTAATTGTTCACTTTACCAGTTTTTACCCCCCATACGGGTGAGGTACATCTGAATGAATGAAGTCTATCTTTATACCGTGTTCGGCTATTTGGCCTGTCCGTGCTCGTTTCAAAAAAACTGTAGTTCCTCTTAACGAAAATACATATTTCAAAGATATTTAGACATGGCAAAGGTAGAATGTTAAGTTTTTGAAATAGTGGCTTACAGCTGTATAAAAAGTGAGCTCCACAAATTGCTCGGACACATTTTTTTTTGAGCTTTAAAGACTCGGTTAAGATCTACTGAGTTACCCCATATTACAATGCCGTATCTAAGTACGGATGATACATAACCATGATAAGCCATCATTGCAGTATCACAGTTTACTGTTTGTCTGATTCTTTTCAAGGCATATTGTATAAAGCGATCTATTTTTGTCAGAATGTTATCAATATGCGTTATCCAGTTCCAATGTTTATCGACCGTTATACCTAAGAATTTATCAATTATCGACTACTAATGAATGTCTAATTTATTTATGTTTGGGTTGTATTTGTCTGAAATTGTATTATGTTTGATTTTTTTTTTAAGTTATTTTTTTCTAGCCAGTCGATTGCATTTACTTCATTTAATTTTCAGAAGTATTTACTTTTACTGTGTAGGTAAATTCCAATAAAAGTTATAAAAGAAATCGGTACCAAAGAATCATATAAATGTAAAACCGACGATGGTGCAGACATAAATTGATCTGAAGAAAACGATTTTTTTTATAGTTGTTGTTATTGAATAATTTTTATGTTCCTCATCTTGACATGTGCAAATTTTAGCGATTTTTACTAATTTTTGGAGTAGGGCTAAATTTTGTTAGTGGTTTTCGAAGTTGAAGCTGGTGGAGAGCTAGTTTATCTGTTGGCAACACTGCAGACCATCCGCCATTGTGAATTCCGGCTTTCCCGACGTTGACGCGCTTCCCGAAATACCGAGTTTATCTCAGTTATTTCTGTTATAATTGTTACTTGTTACTGTTATTTGTTTTGTTGTTACTCATAGTAAGTAAGTATGCATATTACTATGAGTAGCGAGTCAATATACGAGAGAATATACGAGATAAAAAACATTGCATATCTATAGGTAGGTGCATAGCCTTAGTTCACCCACCAAACTCAAGGTGGCAGCACTTTCCATACATGCAAATTTTACCACAGAGTTGTTACTCTTTTCCTCTATAGTTACTTTACTCTTTGGTCTGCGCAGAAAACTGTCAAATGTCAATGTCACTCTTTCGTTTGTTTACTTGTCAAAAATAAAATTTTGAGGATCCTCTGCAACTCTTGCCTCAACGTCCACTTACACTGAGCAATGATGTGACGCCCTTAAGTGTGCCTGCCTAAACTGTATGATGCGAAACCACCAATTTCCCAGCGAAAATACAAAGATCTGCAAGATTTAAAAGCGGTCATCATCATCATCATTTCAGCCGAAAGACGTCCACTGCTGTACATAGGCCTCCCCCAAAAGGGGGGGGTTTGCCATAATCGCCACGCTTGGCAGGCGGGTTGGCGGGTTGGGTTAAAAGCGGTGCTACCATCTAACTGCCATTCATTTTATGATGACATACGAGTACCATTTAAAGTTTGACTTTATACTGTGACCTGATTGATAGATGATTGAGACTGATAATTAATTAGTATGCTATACAAATGATTACAGAAATAATTATAATAATTTCTTTAAGTTTTTAGTATCTATGTAACCATTGATTATAATGTAACGAAGTGTTATTCATGAGTCAAGACTTTTAGTTTTCATAGAAAGTTTAATTTTTTTAGTTTTTCTTGAAATTTTTTGTATTTTTGTTGAAGTAGTTTTACTATGTTTACTATTTTATATTCTATAGAAGCTGGATGATTACCAAAACTAGGTACTTAAGTAATGTGATATTACTTCATTATCATTCCTATGACACATGTGGGTAATTATTTTGTTGAAACTGAATAACAGATAAGCTAAAAGCATAGTCATATTTTCTAATATTGTTCCTACTAGCATTATGAAAGCATTGAAAAATATTATTTTTGTTACTTAATTATAATAAAAAAAGTTTAAATACTTACCGCAGAAGTCTTTCTTTTGTTGAACTAATACCGCTTATGTCAATTTTATACTCATACAGTATTAAATACACAAATATTAACATGTGACATCATAATTGAACCTAATATACACACATCAAAAGTGTCTAGGGATCAAGCATTTTTATGCGGATTTCTTGAGATTGAGATAAATTCTTTGTAATAAATTTATGATTTTATAAATTTATATGGATCCTTTTTGGTGCATTTCATAATTTGAATCAGGAACTGTGAATCAAATTCGAGTAAAAGATGAAAATCAGCTGTCAATATTTTCCCTATAAAAACATACAACGCATTGAAGACATTATTAGTGCTACTGTTTCCCTACTACTGATTAAAACCAACGTTATTATGGAGCGGCGACGTCATTTAAGCAGGGAAGAAATGCTCAGAGCCGTGGGAATGATAGAAGCTGGTTCCCGGCAACGTACTGTGGCTTTAGCTCTGAATACAAGTCAGAGTGTTATCAGTCGACTTTGGACACGTTACCGAAGCACTGGTACCGTGGCTGAGCGCCATGGAGGACGGTATCGCTGCACCACACGGAGACAAGACCGATACATTCAAATCTTAACTCGAAGAGCTCCAACAATAACCGCCATGATGTTAGCCGTGAGGCTTCATCACTCTTCAGGGAACTTAATTAGCGACCAAACAGTCAGAAACCGCTTGCATGAAGTGAACCTTCATTCCCGAAGACCGCTACGGGTACCACCTATAGCAATGCACAATCGTAGGATTCGATATCAATGGGCTCTTGAACACAGAAATTGGGCAGAAGAACAATGGCGTTTCGTGTGCTTTTCTGATGAGTCTCGTTTTGGTATGAGACCGGATACAAGACGTATACGTCACTGGAGAACCCCTGGACGCCAACAGCGATTAAAATCCTGCCAGGAAGTCCATCCTTATAGTGGTGGAACCATCATGGTATGGGCGGGTATTTGGATCGGCGGAAGAACTGAGTTGATTTGGATCAGAGGCAACCTCAACGCTCAAATTTATGCTGAGACGATTGTATCAGACGTCATCGTTCCTCTACAAGTGCAAATCGGTCCCTTATTTCAGTTAATGCATGATAATGCACGACCGCACACCGCAAGAGTTGTAAGACAGACTCTCGCCGCAGCTAACATCAATGTCCTGCCCTGGCCTGCTCAGTCGCCAGACTTGAACCCGATTGAGCATGCATGGGATATGCTACAGAGAAGAGCTCTGCCGAATATGGAGGGTATCCAGTCGCAAGAAGACCTTTTTTTGTTGTTGCAACGAACATGGGCGGCCATTCCACAGCGTGATTTGGATGAACTCATTTTGAGTATGCCAAACCGATGTTCTTGTGTTGTTAGTGTTCGCGGTAGAAACACGGATTATTAATTGTTTAAGTTACCCAATAAAATTTTAAAGAAAACTGTTATTTCAGTCTTTTTTTCGAACTTTTGTGTTAGTGGTTCAAATGTCAAAAATCCCTTTATTAGGAAAATGGCAAATTTCTTTATTAATGCAAAGGTGACTTGGTTTATCGTTACTGTGACAAACGAAAACACTATATTTGATGAATCCTTAAAGAAAATTTTAATTAATATCAATCAGGAGAAAAGTTATTGCAAAAATATATGTTGATCCCTAGACACTTTTGATGTGTGTATACCTATTTATGTATTCTGTACACGTCTGAAGTATTTCAAAGATAATAATCAGTTTTTTGTCTCTCCTGAAAACTTGTCAAATTTAATCTCTAAGCGACAAAAAATCTAAGCGACGATTTGCTTTGTTGGGCAGGAGCCTATGTGATAGCGGTACTTTCAACGATATTTCTAAATACCTACTGTAGAATGTCTTAAATATTTTGAAAATTTTAAATAATTCCTTTATCGATCTATTTTAACACAACCAAATAAACAATAATATATATTTATCCTTATAACAATTTCAGAGCACAGAGGATGAGTACTATGATGACCAGTTAGTTAAAAAACATGCATCGTAATAAACGTCGACGATCTTAATGTGGTGGTTACGAGCTCTGTCTACAGGAACAGCGTACATGCAGATCCTGTTTCACACTATGTAACGACAGACGCATCTGCCAGAGGCTGGGGTGCCATAGTAGACGACGCTTATCTGAGAGGATTATGGTCCTCGGAGCAGAAAAAATGGCACAGCAATTTAAAGGAAATGTTGAGAGTTATTTCGTTAGTTGTAGGCCTTAACTAGTCGTTAGCAATCGCTATGTCATTCAACCGTGCTAATTAAGTCAGAAAACAAGAGTGTGGTGAGTTACATGCAGATCGAGGGGGATCTCCGATCACACAACCTGTACCGGCTGTCTTGTGTGTTATTCGAGATTGCGGACGAGAACAAGATTCACCTAGACTCTCAGTACCAACCCGGTCAGGTAAACACAGAAGCAGACATGCTGTCAAGGCTCAAATTATCCGGGGAGTGGACCCTAATGAAAGAGGTATTTCGCAAGTTCGGAATACCCGAAATCGACATGTTCGCCTCGAAAACCGCACACGTGCTTGCGCGCTACGTCTCACGAGATTGCAAAGACTCGAACGCAGAGTTTCATGACGCCTTCAGCAGAAGGTAGTTATACCGTCGTGCGTGGAAATTCCCACCACCACACCTAATTCCACGAGTTCTGTCACACCTCAACCTGCGCAAAGGTCGATACATCCTAATAGTACCGCGCTGGTCCAAAGTGTTTTGGCGGCCAGACCTGAAGAGGAGAGCAGTGAGCGCTCCTTTACTTACTTACTTATTTAATCTTCATCGGCGGTTACTAGATACACGGGCTTATCTGCCTCCGGTTCACGTGGACCAGATGTATCTAGAGGCATGGCTAGTAAAGGGTGGTGAGCCAAATTAACAAAATGGTTTTAAAACGAAATAGACCTACTTAAGTCTAGCTGGCAACCCTCTAGGAAGAAAATGTATGCTGGTATTTGGTAAAAAAAATTAAATTGGTGTACTCATAATAATTTCAACCACACAAACCCCTCTGGTGCCCAAGTCGCTAAGTACCTAGCATACTTGCACTTAACTCTTAAACTGGCACCGATTCTGTTGTTCACAAACTAAACTAAATTTGAGTTTAGGCATCTTTTTCTTTCTATTTCGTTAAGACAAGGACAGAAGATAAATATTAGTTTAGTCCTGTCAAATTAGTCAGCGCCTAGCGTAAATTGACGTATTTTTAGTAGCCAATTTTTTAATCTCGTCTAAAGTTGTCTATGGAGTATCTTAATTTGACAGAACTAAACTAATATTTATCTTCTATCCTTTTCTTAATGAAATTGAAAGAAAAAGATGCATGAACTTAAATTTAGTTTAGTTTGTGAACAACAGAATCGGCGCCGTTGTCTTATAAAACTATTTTAGTTTATAAATCAACAGTTGACACTTTGGCTTGTTCTAACGGAAAAATCATAAGCAGTGACCCTATCGTTAAGAGAATGTATAAAGCTATTTCACTTGCTAATGTTAATTCCAAACCTAAAAATTCTTTCATTTGGGATCCACGTATTGTCATCACCAGCCGCCTCATGCAAGTTTATTACAAGTATCTCGTCGCACAGCACTGATTTTGCTACTCGCTTCTAGTCGAAGAGTCCATGACCTGAACCTGTTACGGGTTGATAGTGCACATTTTGAAGACAATTCTAATCATATTGTTTTACACCCAGCATTTGGCTCTAAGACGATGATTGTCTGTGTGTATAGCTATCTAGCTATACACACAGACAATCATCGTGGAAATTGCACACACATTCAGATAAATCCATATGCCCTGTATGGTGGATACGTAAGTTGATAGAAGTATCATCATCACGTAGAATTAACAATGACATTAATCATTTATTTATATCAACTCGTGGCAGAGTCAGGCCAGCCTCCTGAACAGTGATTGGAGGTTGGGTTAAAACTATTCATAAGAAGGCTGGAGTAGAGGCTACTCCTGGTAGTACTCGAAGTGCCGCAGCATCTCTCAACTGGCTTGAGTGCCACAATATTGACGAGATCATGACAAAAGGGAACTGGTGTGTCCCCAACACATTTGCACGGTTAATAATTCATTAATTCAGCCGAAATTAATACATCGCAAAGTCGTTACAAAAATTATCTCTAACATTTGAAGCTGTGTAGATTCTAAATAATATATGATTACCTACCTATTAATCAATGTAATTTCAATAAATAATTGTGTATGTTCATCTCATTCATTATTTATCATTGTATTGGTCAAATCAATCATCACAAAGTTATTAGCATTATCGGTACAGGATTAATGCCCGGTTCCTATACTGACAAAACGGTTCGTTACGGACAGTAAAATATTTTACCAGGCCTAAGTCTAAACCGTTCCTATAAAAAACGTATCGTAACTCATCTTACCAAACAGAGCCTACCAACGGATGGGAGGATTACCATTACCGATCCGTAACCATGAAGTATGGAAATGATGGTATGTATAAAAATTTCAAACGTCAGTCAAATTGTCAAACTTATTGTTCGTAGTTGGTTTGTGTACCGGCCGCTTTAGAACGGCTATAGAAAGTTTTGTGGTATTTTTCAAGTGTTAAGCAGTCTTGTGAAACTCCGAACAAATTACTTTTTCTATGGAATTTGTAACCTTCTTTACCCAATATTCAGGAAAACGTCAATGTGACCAACATTACACAACGAACTTACTAGGTGTTTTAATCTGTGGTATTAAAACACAAACATGGCTACCTTTGTGTAATTATGTTTGTGCTGTAATTATTGTTTGTTGTTTCCTTTTTCTAACGGGTCAGCCATCAAACGTTTTTTTCCACCTAGTGCTTATTTCGTGAATGGTAACGCTTAGCTCATGTCTGATTTGACAGATAATTAGTTTTATCATTCCGCTGAACGAATATGGTTGTGTATACGCTTGAATAACGCTGGGAAATATTGCGACATTACTTTGAAAATCATGGTAATGTTGCAGAATGTGTGCAAAAATTGCGTACGGATTTTGGAAGAAGAGAAGCACCGTCAGCTCCGTATGTTCGTTATCTCGTGAAAAAAGTGAAAGAAACTGGCATCCTCATCGACAAACGAAAGCGTGAAAAGCCAAAAACAGTGCGTATACCCGAGAATATTGCTGCTGTGGCAGAAAGTGTGCGTGAAGCGCCATCAACATCAATTCACCGTCGTTCTCAACAATTGAACATTTCGGAGACATCATTGAGACGAATTTTGCATCAAGACCTTGGTATGACGTCATACAAATAAAGTACATAAAAATACATACAAAGTCCAATTGGTTCAGGAGTTAAAGCCAACTGACCATCCAATGCGTTTTCGCTTCACTAAGTGGGCCTGCGATCGACTTACAGAAGATGCCGATTTTGCCAAAAAAATCATCTTTTCAGATGAAGCTCATTTTGATATTGGCGGGTATGTACACAAGCAAAATTGTCGCATTTGGGGCACAGAAAACCCGCACGCATACATTGAAAACCCGACGCACCCAAAACGAGTCACTGTTTGGTGCGGATTTTGGTCCAGAGGCATAATTGGGCCATTTTTTGTCGAAAATGAGCAAGGAGTGGCCGTCACAGTCAATGGCGATCGTTAGTAGGCCATGTTGAACGAATTTTTGTTTACAAAAATTGAAGAGGAGGATATTGACAACATTTGGTTTCAACAGGACGGCGCTACATGCCGCACAGCCGAAGCTACACTCGATATTTTGCGCCCTGTTTTTGAAGATCGCATTACGAGTATCAGCCGCAGAGCTGATGTCGTTTGGCCACCTCGGAGCTGCGATTTCACACCGTTGGACTATTATTTGTGGGGTGCCGTCAAAGATAAGTGTTACGCCGATAAGCCAGAGACAATTGACGCTTTAAAGGACAATATTCGTAAAGCCATTGGTGAAATACAGCTGCACACAATCGATAATGTGCTTAAAAATTGGACCGATCGTGTAGGCTACTGCATGGCCAGCCGAGGCAGCCATTTGAATGAAATTATTTTTCATTATTAACCGGAAGGATTGTACTTTCAAATAAAAAAAGAAATTTGAGAAAATATTCAGTAGTTTTTTTTTATAGCATTTTCAAAAAAAAAAAGTTATCTGGTGGACCCTTTATATGATTTCGGAATATAACTTATCAGAATAAGTTCAGTGATTGTATGTATAACGTTGAGTCGAGCACCTGCTCCTCCGTTCCATCCTCACATAGTTTTATCGAGATATTGACTCTGTTAGTGTGACTCTTGCGAGATATTTGACTCTTCTATTGTTGTTATTACTACATATTATAACGAGACAGTGACTCTTAAGTTGTTCTCAAGTTTGTGAATCATCATGGGTAAAGGCCACAGAAGATGTGAAGTTTGCGGTATCAAGGAGGCTTGGCATACTGGAACCAAGTTGCTTTTTTCCAAGTTCCCATTGGATCCAAACCGGTGAGTTAAAGTTAAAACCTATTGCGAATGTAAATTAATAGCATAATTCAATTCATGCGACCCTCGAGCCATCCAACAAGATTAGCTTAAACTCAAAGCTAATTATCTTTCAAAACATTAAAGATGTGTAACTCAGACACCTGACTCCTTCAATTCTCTACCTGTGCATTTATTAATCAGTGCCATAAATGATGTTGATGTAAATAAATATTTATCATTATCCAACAATTATTGACCTTAACGCACAAGTAATTGTGCGTTAAGATCAATAATTGTTGGATTCAAATTGTAATCTAATTTAGTCTTGGTAGGTTGACTGTTTGGATGATGGACCCGAAGCTCCACAGTTGAGTTTTTATTTCAGGGGTCAGAGCCATGTTTTTAACAAACCATATGGGCCTGAGGGTCGAAGCTTACTGGGTCCATGGGTTCGCTTCTGAAAGGAAAACCCAGGGCCCTCTAATGCAAGGCAACAAAGGAACATACGAGTAGGTTTAGTCAGTAAAAGTCTGACATACCCTCTCGCTCCGCCCAAGAGCGGGAGAAGTCATTGGATGATGTCCTACATTAAAAAAAAAACTATGTATATAACAGTCAACCTTTCAGTGAGTTTCCTGTAATATAAATAATGTTCATGTTCAATAACATCAACATGAACATTGTATTATCTACCGGTAAGATCATTTTGTAAATAAACCTACACTAACATTATAAAGACGTAAAGTTTGTTTGTTTTTATGTTTTTTATTTGTAGGAGGTAATCTCTGAAAGTACTGATCTGATTGCAAAAATAGTATTCACCAATAGAAAACTGCTTTAGTCCTGAGTGACATAGGCTATATTTTATGTATACGGGTGAAGCCGCGGGCATAAGCTAGTATGAAACAAATTAACAGTTGAAACAGACAGTAATTCTATAAGTAAACATTTATTTTTTGTCTTTCAGCTGCCGAGAGTGGTTAAAAGTAGTTGGTAATGAAGAACTAGTGCCTATGCCATTTCGCTGATCATGCAGCTTTTCTATCTACCAATAGAAAAGCTGCATGATCAGCGAAATGTTTGTGCTAACCACTTTGGAAAAAAGGATTTCAACAAAAAAGGCAATCGTCTGAAAAGACATGCAATACCAACTGCACAATTGGCAGAATTTCCACAATATAATGTATAATTTTCATTCAGAATCAAAAGGTAACTTTAATAAACACTATAATTTATCTTTATTATAATAATATGTATATATTTACAGTAAAGTCACTACACTCAAAACATTGTTATATAATTACTGTTATATATAACACCAAAACTGGTTTATTTTTGTTCTAGAGCTTCCACAGATACTGTACAGAAAGAAAATATCCCGGCAGTGCAATCAGGTATGTGATTAATAAATTCTCGCTTTAAATAAGCAAATAATAGTTATAGATATAAATTACCATAAGCAAATACTCTTGAGACAATCTGAGGAGAAATATTAAACTGGGATGCATGAAATGTGGGATCATTTCCAACCTCCACATCAGTGAAGCATTATTAAAAAAAATTATCAAATTGTATTTTAATGAATAAAAAATTAAGATACTTCTATTATTAAAAGTAAAACAATTAGTGATACTTGAATATTCGGCAGTTCTAAACTATGTAGTTTTAAATCATAATTTATCTTACAGATCTTTTGCCTGAAGTACTGCCTGTGCCATCCACAAGCCACGAATCGAGACATATCCTTATGGAACTGACTCAAAATGGTATGTATGCTACTAAATCGTATTAGTGTGTGTTTATGTGAAAGTATGTAGGTATGTTGGTTAGTATGTGATTTTTGATGTTTGTTAACCAACCGCGCTAGCAGTCGACTGTTACAGGCTGATTATGATAAGGAAGAAATTAAATAAGATAGTTCTATTTAAAATGAAACAATTTGGACCTATCATATCTTAAGGCAAATCTGGTGGTTACCAAACTAGTTTTAAATCATAATGTATCATTTCAGATCTTTTGCTTAAAGCAGTGCCATCCACAAGCCAGCAATCGAGACATATTTCTATGGAGCAGTCTCAAAATGGTTAGTATCTATATAAATAAAAAACAATTCCCAAAAATGTTAGTCAAAACAGTTGCATTTAATTGACTACAAATTCATTTTTATGACAATTATTTTTTGTAAAATCTACCAGAAGGGTAGGGTAGGGTCCGGCCACGGTAGACGCGGGCTTGCGAACGTCGAGCAATGGGTAGCTCGCCGTCCGGCCTTCCGGTAATTAACCGGATCGAGCCCAGTAGTCAACAGCGCGTAGTGATCCACGCGCTCCTCAAAGAGATGTCAGCAAACCGTAGGGGCCCAGCAGGGCCGATGCCCGCTAGCTAGAACCGCGGAGAATATCTGAAAAGGAAACCCGTAGTCCTAGAACGCAAAGGGCAACTGAAGGACACAGATGTAGTTTTAGTCAGTAAAAGTCTGACACTCCCTCTCGCTCCATCCAGAGCGGGAGAAGTCATTGGATGATTTCCACACTTTAAAAAAAAAAGGGTAGGTAGGTACACCTTAGATAAGTAATTAGTGCTACCCGTGAGAAGCCGGGCTGGGTAAAGTTATTGTCAATATCATTTAAAGAAATGTGTTATTAACAGAGAGATGTATTGAGAGTATTTGTCTCTAAGTTTCGATTTTCTATTCCTTTACTAACTTCTTACATTTACTTTTCAGAAGGAATGTATACCCAGGCTGAAAAGAGATGTGGCGAAATTTCTAAAATTAAAGCCACTTTTGGAAAAGTATCTGAGAAAAAATCAAGTAAGTACGTTAACATTATGATTATACTTAACTACACATTGTTATAACTCCTCATATACGAAAATTTTACCATACAAGCAACTAAATGTTAATAATTATCTTCCAGTCACCATTCCACTTTTAAACAATTGGAATTCACAAAAATGATTGCAGCTGATTTGCTACATAACTATACCTAGTTTTCTAAGTTGGCTTTTATACCTATATGTATAAATAAAATATCCATTAAACTTTTTCAACGGGATGATATTATTAACAAATAGATAGATTAAAAGAAATCCTTGACATTGTTAAATTTATTTGTTCTCTACTGCTCATTTCCAATTGTTTTATATACAGAGTGATGTTAACAAGCCTCTTAAAATATTTTACTTATATTTACAGATTTAACACCAAGAGAAATGCAGTTGATGGAACAGTTGAAGAAAACGAAATGCAGCCTGATATCACTTAGACGCCGTGCCAATCTCTTGGAAAAATTGGAGTCAGGTGTACTAAAAGAAATTGTGATGTCGACGCTCAAAAACCAAAATAAAAAGCCTAAAGGTCGCCGTTGGACTACAAAAAATAAAACATCAGCCCCGGCTATATTTAAGAGGTCTCCAAAAGCGTATAGATATTTACAGCAGCTCATGCCATTGCCAAGTATAAAAACCTTATACAATGTTTAAAAAAAAAACCAGTTTCCACTGGTATTAATCAAGCAGTGATAGAACATTTAAAAAAAAATTCTGTAAAAAAAGAAATGAAAGACAAATACTGTGGCTTGATATTTGATGAAATAGCATTAAAACGGCGTCTTTTTTTTAAGTTAGCACTGACAAAGTTGAGGGCTACGAAGATTTTGGCTTAGGAACAGGACGTGGGTCTCAACTGGCTGACCATGCATTAGTATTTATGTTGCAAGGTATAAGAGCAAAATTCAAACAACCAATAGCTTTTTATTTTGTTAAGGGAACAGTGTCGTCCCAAAAACTGGCATCGTTTATAAAAGAAATTATCATGGTTGTTGAAGATACTGGGTTTCATATAATAACCACTATTTGTGACCAGGGCCCTACAAACATGGGAGCCCTGAAATTATTAAAATCGTTGTCCCCTCCACACAATATAAATGATAACTATTTTACTGACAGTAATGGCAAAAAAACCTATATTATTTATGATGTACCCCATCTGTTTAAATCAATAAGAAATAATTTTCATAATTATGGGGAAATGACTATGTGTGGAATGAAGGCCAAATAGGAGCATTTGGTACAAGCAGAAGAGAAAAAGAAACCTCTTATACCTTAGCAAAATAACGCAAATGCATGTGGAGCCAAAATATAGGGCCAAAATCAAAGTGAAGTATGCTGCTCAAATTTTGAGTAACACAGTAGCAGCAGTTGTAAAGTTGATGGCACAGTCACAAAACGATACTTTAAAGTCAGATGAGATGATGCAGACTGGCACAATAATTAATGACGTCGATCGCCTTTTTGATAAAACCAATGGTCCATCATGCCCAGATGGTGTCAAAAGAGGGCACCGGGAAAACGTATCTCGTAAGACAGAGCATGTGGACGCTTGGGTTGAATACCGGGCTAAATTAGAAACCGTAGTTTTCAAAAACTCCAGGGGGATTAGAGCCAAAAATGGCTATATAGCATTGAGAGTTACATAACCACACTAAAATCATTGCGCGATATTTGGACGGAACTGAGCGCTTGCGGTTTCCAATATTTAAATTTGAGGCAGTTAAATCCTATCTAAGGTGCTCGAGGCCTGTGTTCACAAACAATTCTCCCACTTTATTCACCACAACTCCCTCATCAGTCCATTTCAGTCCGGTTTCAGGCCGGGCACAGTACTGTTACTGCTCTCCTTAAAGTGACCGACGATATAAGGCGGGGAATGGAAGACACTAAAGACACGGTCTTAGTGTTAATTGACTTTTCCAACGCTTTTAATACCGTCAGTCACGAAGTCCTTTTATCCATCCTTTCCTATCTTAAGGTCTCTCTGGAGGTATTGGAATGGTTTTCCTCTTACCTTCGGGGACGTCAGCAGTCTGTTTATGCTGGAGACTCTTCGTCTAATTGGTGTGATCTTACAGCTGGCGTCCCGCAAGGCGGTATTTTATCTCCTCTCTTATTCTCTATTTTTATTAATCTCATTACTACCGAGCTTCGGACTGCGTATTATCTTTATGCTGACGACTTGCAGCTCTACTGCCGGGCAGGTGTTGACAACATACTAGATGCGATTGACGAGCTAAACCGGGATTTAGAGGTCGTTAAACACTGGTCTGACCGATTTGGGGTGGCCGTTAACCCCACCAAGTGTCAGGCTATCATAGTAGGCAGCCCCCACAGCATGAGGAAGCTAAATGGATTAATTGTGCCACCCGTAATCAGTCAGTCACAAGTCAGTCATCCCGTTTAGCTCTGATGTTAAGAATCTTGGTTTGCATGTCGACACTTGTCTTGACTGGCGAAAGCAGGTCACGACTGTAAGTAATAAAGTCACCGGAACGTCGCGGTCGCTCTATCGGTTGAAAAACCTTCTTCCTTCACACGTAAAGGCAATGCTTGTACAGTCCCTAATATTTCCCATAATTGACTATGGTGATGTGTGTTACTATGACCTGAATGCAGATCTCCTCAATAAACTTGACCGTCTTCTGAATAACTGCATTCGATTCGTTTTCAATCTTCGTAAGTATGACCATGTTTCCGAGCATCGGCTGCTTTTAAAATGGTTACCCATTCGCCAGCGCAGAGAGTTGAGGGCTCTGAATACATTGTTCTCCATTCTCGACAATCCCACTGCTCCTTCTTACATGACTTCCCAAATTCAATATTTATGCTCTGCGCATGCTAAAAATCTTCGTTCTACTAACAATCGTCTTCTACGATGTCCTTCTCACCGTTCTGGCTTCATTCATTCTTCTTTCTTTGTCCAGGCGGTCTTTCTTTGGAATGCGCTCCCTCTGAACATCAGGATGGCTACCAGTCGGTTATCTTTTAAAGTGAAGGCACGTGAACATATCCGTCAAAAGTTGGTCGGAACTGTCCAGCGCTGATTTACTGGATTCGTTTTTCTCCTCCACCGATATTTTTTTTTTTCTCTTCACAGTTCTTTTTGTTTATATGTATGTATGTATCTATGTATTAGTATGTAGTCTTGTATTTTATAATCATTTGACATTTCATATGTTGCACGTACCATGTTTTGTCTCTGCATCACCCTAAGGTTGAGTGGTAGAAAATGCCTCAGGCATTAAGTCCGCCTTTGTACAGTATTTCTTTTACTTGTGCATAAAGTTTTAATAAATAAATAAATAAAATAAATCAAGATGCTGTCGAAAATTTATTCGGAGTAATAAGGCAGCACAGCCCTACAAACAGAAACCCGACTTGCTATTGCAAGGAAGTGTACTAGGTCCCATATTGTTCTTATTGTATGTAAATGACATACCACTGGTGTCTAATCATAAATTTATATTATTTGCAGATGACATTTCAATTATTGTGTCATCTGATAAAAAATCGATTTCTGACCATGAATTAGACATTAATAATACTATTGACAAAATTTTACAATGGCTACAGACTAATAAATTAAAAATTCATTTAGATAAATCAAATTATATTCAATTTAATAAGTCAAAACATGCCAAATACAATTTTAAACTTAATGTTGACAAACTTAAAGAAGTAACACAAACCCAATTTTTGGGTGTGCTCATAGATCAAGACTTAATTAAACTGGAAAGGACATTTAGATGATTTATGCAATAAGATTAATAAATTCACTTACGCCCTCAGACAAGTAAAGAACGTTACAAACGTATAAACGGCAATTACTACGTACCATGCATATATTAAATCAATTTTAAGCTACGGGCTTATTATTTGGGGAAACAGTACGGATAAAGACAGAGTATTCATCGCACAAAAGAAGTGCATCAGGGCTATTTGTGGACTTCGTCCTGACGAAACCTGTCAGTCATTTTTTTAAAAGCTAGGTCTGTTACCACTTCCTGCATTTTACATATACGCAGTCTGTAACTTTGTGTATAGTAATAAGGGATTGTTCAAAAAAGCTTATGAAGTAATCCCTCGTTTAAGGGATCCGAACAGACTCGTAATAGAGGATACTCCTAAATCAGCCAGGTATGCTAAAAGCTGCCTTGTGATGTGTGTACGCATTTACAACAAAATCCCGAAATAATTAAAATGTATAAATAATGCAAATTCATTTAAAAACAAGCTGTATAAATGGCTGAATGGACATAATTTCTATGACATTAATGATTTCTTTGACATAAAATTATAATATTATATCCATCTATTTATTTGAATGACTTATTTACTAATTACTGTTTTTTTTTCCTTGACCTAAAATTTTTGCATGCAATTGACATATTCTGTGTAGCTAAACATGTGGACATTGTATTTAAATAATACTAACACCATTATACCATGTTTAAGGCAAATAAAGACTTATCTTATCTTATCAATTTTTTTATAGCAGCCCTAAAAACAACAATCATTTCCGGAATGACAGCTCATCACAATAGGGGGTCCAATTGTGAGAAAGATTTAAAAAATCTATTAACAGATTTTCACAATGAGGTGTTTATAGACCCACAAAATAAAGAGGAGCTGTCAGGAAAAAGTACTCGTGCGGCAACAATCTTGAAACAAGTCGGGTTGGATGAATCTTTTGCTGCAAGCGCCAGTCCGGACATTCCTGTTCTAAACATCCCAGAGGAATTTGAAACTATCGAATCAAATTTAGCAAATATAGAGCAACAACCCATTATCTATGTGAGTGGATACCTAATTTCAATCATTTAAAACAAATTTAAATGTGACATTTGTATAAAATGCTTAAAGATAGACGATCCCGGTGAAGATGATGATCCTATGTATAGCTATATAAAATTAAGAGAATGGTGGCCAGAAAAATTATCCCTTGCATACCCGACCAAAAACTTATGTAGGTTGGTTGGGGCAGCATGTAATATATTTGAAAAAGAAGTGTTGCCGTGTCTGCACTATCTAAATATTTGCCAACACAAAAACTGTATTTATGGCAAACTGCGATGCTGATTTTATAATTAGTGAAGAGCACCAAAATAAAATAAAATATGCCATCTTCAATCAACTCGCTCTACTGTTGATCAGAAGGCAATGTCAGCGCATAAATCAAAATATAGTTTTGGAGGAGGAAACGGCTGCTGACTACAACAATAAGGCTCAACAACAAGGCATTGCAAAATAAATATTATTTACTAGCTGACCCGGCGATCTTCGTACCGCCTAATAGTAAGGAGGAGGAGGATTTTTTTTTCGTGATTTTTCCCATTTTTCTCACCGTTTAAACCTTCCCTGGAGTATCACGAATATTTCAAGACCAAATCGGTCCAGCCGTTCTCGAGTTTTAGCGAGACTAACGAACAGCTATTCATTTTTTATATACAATATTTTTTTAAACAAATATTTGTTATTTTAGTTAATTACACAGGGTTATTTGTAAAACACTGGCTACCTCTCAGGACTATATAGGAACATCCTAACCTTTCAAGTACCGTAATTAGAGACACAATAGAAAGACAATGACAGCGCGGACGCCGGTGACCGCTTGGGGTTTAATGAAATAAACAACAAGTTTTGTTCCATGACTTTTAAAAATATCATTCATTGGTTCATCAAATTTTCATACAAAAATAACCCTGTTAGTGATTACAATGTAAATCCTTGTTGTTGAGCATGTTATACACCAAAATATACCACTACGCACGTTTAATGTAAAAGTTGAGTTTTTTTTTTTAATAAAATTTATTGTATACTAGCTTTTGTCAGCAGTTTCGCTCGTGTGAAAGTAGGTTTTTATATACAAAGGAGATGGCATTTTTTGGCATTACTAATTTTGGAAAGCTACAGAATTCAAAGCTATGTAAAAAAAATGCGCTTATTTTTATGTACTGATAGCCAGATTAACTTTATTATTGACAATGGGGATAAAAAATCTCGATAAATATGAGTAGGTAACTTGATTTGATCGAACACAGAGCGGCCGGATTCAAGGTTTTTTTTATTTTTCTACTGACTTCAAAAAAAGGAGGTTTTACACCGCATTATATTGTAGTCTTTGTTTCAACCTCCTTACCCTAAACATGAACACCCACTAAAATCCATAAACATGACTCTTTAGAAGATGACATTTCACGTCATGTTATTTATTTTATTTCGACAACTTCACAAGTCACATTCATAGATAAAAACACTAAATGTACAAGTTACATTCGCTCGCTACTGTTTTGTGCTGGTGTAAATGTTTTGTGCTCCCAAAGTTTTACGTGGATCTTTTCAACGACCTGGCTTGCTTTTGGATTTCGAAGACTCCTACCTTTCTGAACAACCGTTGCGAGACTTGGACCTCTATGTGTTTGTGTGTATAACATTACGAGTCAACGTGATGTCAACCATGGACCGCTGCCTAAACTATAACTATACTATCTACCTTCTTGTACCGTTGGGCACCGACAGGTGTGTGTCAATTGTGGATCTTCTACAGCACGTTCCAGAAATCACCAATTACGGACTGATTCGGACAGAGAACGAGGCATATATGAAGTGATTCGAGAATGGAATGGTACTTGGCAGGGGCGGGCATTCCATAGAGTGATAAAGACAGTGTCTACCTCGGAGAACTGATCTAATATTACATAAGTCAATAAACAAAACTTAACAAAATATAAAAATTCTTAAATCATAAATCAGCTCCACCTACCGAGCGTCGGTAGTATCATTAAGATTTGACAAATTTCGCATCCTTCATTCGCGCTGCAGTGGCGCCACCTCACAATCTCAACGGCGAAGACACAAACTATTCGTCACTAAATGTTTCGATGTGTGCTCTCGCGGTCAGTCGTGCTCATACGATTTTATGAGTGTGTGCGCGCCTATAACTACGTGGCACACAATGAAAAAAATAACGCACACAACTGCGATAATAGGCAGTGTCTTTATTACTGTAGTTTCTCATAGAAATAAATTTCTTTTTGTTTGTTTGTTATTACGCAATTACTCCGCCAATTGTGGACCGATTTTCAAAATTCTTTTTTTGTTTGAAAGGGTATACTCTCGAGGTGGTCCCATTATCATCAAGTTGAAATCTGATGAGAGGATCCCATGGAAATCGAGGGAAACCTTCAAATTTTATGGGCAAAGCTATATATAGCGTAAAAAGTTTTTATTTGTCGTATCCTTTCTTTGTCGTATTCTTTCTTTGTTCGTGTCCTTTTTGTTCGCGTCAACTTGGAACTACGAGCGACAGAGGTCTATGGATAGGTATTTAAGCTGGCATTTGGTAATTACCTACATCATCGATCGACAAGACGACGAACCGAAACCAAAGCGCAGTATTTTTGGTGAGATTTTTGTTTTGCCTACCTTCTCTGAAAAATCTGTGCACGCCCCTGGTACTTGGCATGGGCACGGCATCAAGCTAGCCTGTCTCACCCTGCACCTTTCTTAGATAATATATTGCTAATATATGATGAATAAAATATTATGATTAAATACCTACTGGTTTTTTATTGTACCTACAATAATCCTGTCATCCTTAGGTAATTACCATTAACAATATTATATGCTTAGATTCCGATAAGTGAGTCTTTAAAGTCTCCTGAGTTTTCTGTGACTACCTACTATGTTTAATTAAAACTGACAGAGTACACTTAGGCTGCGTTTCCACCAGAGATGAGCGAGGATTCGTGTAATGTTCGCTGGGTTAATAAAACACACTTTGACAGATCAGTTAAGGTGAAGTAGTCTATGCGAAACCCAGATAACGTCTGCACGCGCCTACCGGCGGTAAGCGACTGCCACGCCAATGCCTGCGCATACACTACATCCCTCCTTTATTTTTATTGAATTGATATGTTTGTTGTTGTCATGTTTATTGAAATATTGAATTGATTCTAGTCGCCCATTCCAAAAGGTAGTTTTCGTATGGAGAAGAATGGGCAAGAAACTCCACCGTTACCCTTTTAAAATGTTTTACAATGTCTTGTTTATATAATATAATTATATGTGAAGACAATGCACTTAGAATAAAATTAGTCTACCACAAAAGGTAAAAAGAATTAAAATGAAGCAATGGCAGGTAAATCAATTATGTGATAGATACAGGTGCTCACATATTTACAAATTATTTACAAATATTGTAAAAGTAGATGATTTTCCTAGAATTTTCGCTTTGATAAATCCAATTTAATGGAGTGTTACATATGGCACGATCCACACGATGATGTCGTCACGATGTCCTCACGATGATGTCCTCCCGATGTCCTCACGATGTTTTTCTTCACCATTTTGTAATGTCCAATTTAATGGATGTCCAAATGCGTCCAATCTAATGGATACCCATTGCGTCCAATTTAATGAATCACATGTCTTCGAAGTATTGGTTCTCAGACATGCCGGTTTCCTCACGGTGTTTTCCTTCACCATTGATGAACAGTGGTGATGAGTGAAAATACACAAAATGCCTGCCTGGTTTCGAACCCACGAACTTAGTCGGGCTAGACCACCACCACTGTTGTGCTGAAATTAAATGATATTATTATGTGTATGTGCCTACGTATGACACGGTGCGGTATGACACCAGAAGGCCAATTCTACTAATTTAAAACGTTCAAAATCTAGTCTCAGTCTCATATCGGCGACAAACAAATGTCAAAACTTGTCAAAATGTAGTGAGATTAAAGGTAATTTTGCAATTAGCATTATTTTAGGGCACGAACTATTATCACTTTTGCAGCCTGTGTCTGTAACACAGTTTATACTAGCACAGACACAGACGTTCACTCTGTCTCAAATAATACATAGCGTTGTACTTCATTGTTTTGTTTTGTTTTTTTTTAATGCTTGATTGAGATGGACAAATTGTACTTGGCTTTTTGAAATAAAGATTAATATTATTGTTATTATTACTTTGTGATTTTTACTTAGTCTATTACTTTTCGATTTTTACTAAGTTTACCGTTTTTCGTTTACCCTTTTTTGCAATTTGGATTAATTACAGGGCAAGGAATTATTATCTCACTAGCTTCCGCCCGCGATTCCGTCCGCGCGGATGTCGGTCTTCGCGTGGATGGTTTATTTCTCCATTTTGAGTAACTCTGACAATGACATCTTATAAATATCTATTGGACCCAAATACGGCTAAGCCTATAATAATTAAGGAGATTTTGGTACTGGGTGTAGGTCTCATATTCCCGTGACAGCATGTGACGTTCACGGTCAGCAGTGAGGCGTATATCCCTTTCAGTAAATGTTTCAGAGGAGCGAGATAGTGAGTGACGTTGACGATCAGCACTTAACCTCAATTCGCGATTGGCATTGCTTTCACGTGCTCTTGCTTCAGCCGTTCCGTCTCGCATGCGGTTTAACCGGTATTCTCGCTCTTCAGTTGATTCTTGTGATCTAGCTAGTCTCATTCGCCTAGCATTTTTCGATGCTTTAGTAAGAGAAGATCGCTTTCTGGCAGGCATCGTGTTACAATAAAACTGTATTAAAAATATACAGAAATACAATGAAATGAGATGAGAGAGAGAAATATGAGATTAATAACTAACCTACTTTACCTTATAACCTAATTACTATACCTATGTTTCCAAAGATAAACAAAAAGAAAATAAAATACCAACCTAAATAAACCAATTTACGATGAAAACTTAAACTACGTACGTACTATAATATTTACAAAAGTATTTACAAATAACTGATCGGAACAGTAATCAAAAAGGTCGCGCTGAAAAGCACGGTTTAAAATTACACGCATACAATACCTATTAATTCCACGGACGACCGCTCGCCACACTGGACACGTCCGCTCGTATCAAAATTCAGAATTTATATGCATCGCGCGGCGTTTTTTTTTTTTTTTTTAAAGGCATCTCGTAGTTGACCTTGAGAGGTCGTGACTACTTAACCGGACTATCCTGTGGTTGCCTTAAGTAAACTCAAAGCCTCCAGCCAGGGGCAAATGCAACGTGTGTTCGCGGTTCTACAGAACAACGTCTATGAATAAAACTGAAAAATAAGATTTTTTTTTCTACGTATTTTTCCAGGATAAAAAGTATCCCATTTTATGCCCAGGATAATAAGGTATAATTATACCAAGTTTCATCGAAATCGAACCGTTAGTTTTCACGTGATGCCTGCATATACAGACAGACAGACAAAAATTTTTTTAATCACATATTTGGGTTTGGTATCGATCCAGCAACAACCCTCGCTATTTATTTTTTCAATATTTTCAATGTACAGAATTGACCCTTCTACAGATTTATTATATGTATAGATTTGTGATTTTTACTGAAGTTACATCTTTTACTTTTACCCTTTTATGCAATTTGCATTAATTACAGGGCAGGAAACTTTTACCCTTTTATGCAATTTGCATTATTTACAGGTCAGGAAATTTTATCTCTTTAGTGATTTCTACTGCCATACCTAGGTATTGGCATCTGCCTAGCCTTTTTCCCAACTATGTTGGGGTCGGCTTCCAGTCTTAGCGGATGCAGCTGAATACCAGTATTTTACATGGAGCGACTGCCTATCTGACCTCCACAGCCCAGTTACTGGGTAATACGATACCGATTGATAAGACTGGTTGTCAGACTTTCCGGGCTTCTGACTACCCGTAACGACTGTCAAAGATTCACGAATGACAGCCGGGACCAACGGCTTAACGTGCTTTCCGAGGCACGGAAGGGACACGGTATGTAAAGATGGTCACCCATCCATAGACCAACCGCGGCAAGCGTAGCTTAACCTGATCGATCGACCTATGCGGCTGTTATTATTTAGCCACGTGCCCCTCATACCTAGGATTGGCAATAGAGATCAAAATCTTTTTAATGTCTAACCATGATTTATTTTGTAAATTGCGTAATCTAGTCGGTTCCAATGTATGAACTTGATGAGTTTTCACCCATTGATTGCATACACTGGTTGGTTATACCAATGTATAAGTTATTGTTAACTTTTAGGTACCCACTATTCATTTGATTGTTTACCTCTTCAAATTACTTCGTAATGTTTTGATACCGATTAACCACATAATCTATCAGTATCGCGACTTCCGCGATCTTATTTGCCTAATATTAGGCAATTCTGTTAACCAACAGTTGGGTTGGCACCTATCAACAAATGAGGTTATACGAAATAAAAGTAAAACTATAAATTCACTGTACATATTAAGCATAAGAAAGTTAAAACGCTGTACAAATAACATAGTCATTTTTTTTTGTCCATGTCGCGAATTTTGCGACAAGGGTTTTCTAAAAGGGGGGCAAATTTTCCATTATTTTTTCGATAGGACGCACCCTTTTCGAGATATAAGCAAATTTAGAATTATTAGATTTTACACTCGCATGTTCCCGAAAATAACACCAGTACTTCCAGTGTTTCCCAAATAGTCAATCAATAATGCTATATTTTGCCACTAACTATTTGGAGAAACAATTTTATTAATTAAATAAACCTCATTCGTTAACTTGCCAGTATTAATCGCAACCATTAGGTTGTTTTGTTGGAACTTGTTCCATTTGTGTTTCTCGCAACCATTAGGTTGTTTTGTTGGAACTTGTTCCATTTGTGTTTTTCGCAGCCATTAGGTTGTTTTGTTGGAACTTGTTCCATTTGTGTTTTTCGCAACCATTAGGTTGTTTTGTTGGAACTTGTTCCATTTGTGTTTTTCGCAACCATTAGGTTGTTTTGTTGGAACTTGTTCCATTTGTGTCTTTCACACCACATATTTTAATGTATATCAAAATATGTCTTGTTGTACCATACCCAGTACAGTTGCTCAATGTTTTTTGTCCTATAATTGTAATAATTGTAATTAAAGTTTATTTTAAACTAAATCACCGCCGTTCATATTTGACTAGCCAGCAAGTCGAACAAAGGTCCTTTGACGACGTGTGCTATGTGATTAAAGCAAATGTTCACTTGATATTACAACACTGTAATGAATTCTATGAATTCTTTTGTTGATTACAAATTACAATAGCCAGTGCAAAATGCATTTGATTTGACTACGATTAGTTCAATCATTAACCATAACAGATTTTATGACACTAATTAGTTTTAACAGTAGGTAAGATAATAATTTTATTTGTTACTTAACTTCGATTTTACCGTAGTGGAACTTCTGTTAAAACTATTAACGATATTTTCGCTGGAACATTTTTTTATTTGATCGAATAATATTTTCTCGATATTATTTACATAAGGGGTCGACACGGGGGTAAGCCGTGACTGACTCGAGCAGTGTTGCCACTGAGTTGTGTGCTACATCAATAATGGTAGGTACATCACAAATACATTTTAATTACCTCACATAGGGCAGTATTATCAACTTTATGATAAATAAGAATTATAATCTCATAACCACATCACGCCTGTTCTCCCACCTATGTTTGAATAGATAAGCAATCTTTATTGCTTTATTGTACATTATTGTCTTGGTTTCACATAATGTTACTTGGCACCTGTAACTTAGCGACCTTTGAAGGTACTACCACAAAATTCCAACAGAAGAAGGGAACTTCTCTTCTACAAAATTGATTTACCGATTCATCATATTATCATAAGAAAATATTATGTCATTTTAATTCATGTTACTGGTGAAAAGAGTTTTACTAAAACAATTTGTTCATCTATCTGTCCCCAAGTCAGAGGCTATAAACCTAGTTTGGGTGCCAGGAGATAATACTCAATGTACTATATGTTGTACCATATTACTGTACTTGTAACCTTTGTGAACATTGTTCTGGAAATAAACATTATTTTTATTATTTTTGTGTCTTTTTTTCTCACCTCTTAGGCTGGTTTTAGCTACATTTACGGGCCAAAACCAAGTAAATGCAACGTGTGGTGTGTATTAGAGTGTGTTTTCTTCCTCTAACTGCATGAATTTCCTAACTATTCTGCAGGTGTTTAAGATGGCAGCTTTCTGTTATTATTATTAATTAACATTGTATTAACATCAAACAGCAGTTTGTTGTTATTGTGACTTTTTATTTTCACTTTGCCCACATTTTATTTCAAAGTATGTATACTTATTATTTTAACTGGTTGGTACTAGTATTTAATTATAGTAGGTAACAATTACATAGCTTTTGTCTTTTCCTTAATCTGTTGATAGGTAGCAATCTAAATTATGTCACCCTAGAACTCGGGTACATATGTCATTATCAGTAGTACTCATTAGGTAGTTCTTCCTACATGCAGGAAATTATCCTCTGTGGGACGGTTTTTTTATTTTTATTTTTGTTATCTTTCATAAGTATTACAATGAATACATTACTCTGTATCGATTCTTATTTTTGCGTGGCTTTTACTGAAAATCAGTAACAGTATCACAACTGCATGCCCTATTATAGTTTTGTAAGTACTTATTGAAGACAAGAAGACATGTGACATCTGCCAACCCGCACTGGGCCCGCGTGGTGGATTACGGTCCACTCCCTCCCACCGAGAGGAGGCCTGTGTCCCAGCAGTGGGAACATTATAGGCTGATTATGTATGTATGTTATGTAAGTACTTATTGCGCGAGTCATTTTTTGTGGCGTCCTGTAACAGGATTTTGAGACTCGTATGCGTGCTCATTAGAGCATTTCGGATTCAGCATGACCTTTGACGTAAGCGTAAGTATGACTAACTAAATAAACTGAATAACTTTATTCAGTAACGTTACTTTACAATCTTCTTTTTAGTGTGTCGATAGCAATCTAAGTGAACTCGGCCCAGAATAGCAATCTAAATGGACTCGGCCCAGAATTCGGATACTTGTTTGGCGCCTTCACCAGCGTCCATCAGTTCCTGTAACGTGCAGCTGACAGGACACGCAGGACACGATATTAAGTGTTATACTTTACTATTATTATGGGAATTGACTGATAATAACCTTTATCTATTAACAAATTAGGTTTATTAACTAGTTGGCAGTAAATATGCTAGTAATTAAGCCATTATTGATGCTTACACTAACGTTTCCCGGTCTTTTCTGATATTTATCCATTAAGCATGGTCGTATTGCGAATAGTATTTGCGTGACCTTGATATTTCTGTGTCGAAATGCAAACAATTGATCCTGGCAAAACCAGTGACCTGATTAAAATAGTATCTACTGATTTTGTTTTGTATTTACAATAAGTGGGTATGTAGGTTATTTACAACAGAAAAGTTAAGTATGTCCAAGATTTATGATAATAATCGGTTATTAATTTTATTTAAAATTAGAAGCGTGCAATAACTCAATTATCTTGTTATTTAAATGAAAGCACTTACTCAATAATAATAACTACCTAATGCTACTGCTCCATCTGCGTTAGCGTTAAAGTTAATGTCAATGGCCAACTACACGTTAATTAGGGCATTAAAAATGCGCGTTGGCTACACTTAGGTTACAATGCCGTAAAGAGTTAATCCCTCATGAAGTCACGCGTTAACACACATTAAAGAGGTTAAACTTAGACACACAATGGAGCTTGAAGCAGCTACACTAGTTGCAAAAATGAGCGTCTTAAACTATTTTATGCATTTATGTAATTTCAAAACAGAGAAAAAATAAATTCGATAGTATCCCATTAGGGACTCTTTTTTCTTTTTTAATTCTTCCTGTGTCACTGGAAACGAAAAAGACTGGATAATACGTCGCCACGCATCACTAGCTGCCGACCGATTCTTATGTGATTGCACAAAGACACGGCTCTGATTGTAATAATTCTAAAAACTCTAAAGCTTTCTCATTCGACCACTCCATTATCGTGCTCGTAAAATGCAGTTACCGCCTAAACAAAGTACCTACACTCGTCCTTGCATGCGTCCTGTGCGCGTGCGTTTCGTGGAATGAGATGGCATTAATGTAGCCAACATCACTTAGCGCGCTAAACTACGCACTAAAACCCTTTGATGTGTCCAAAAAACCGACACTCGAGTTATCGCTTAACGTTTAATGCCATTAATAATGCCATTTGTATAAAATGCCATTAAAACTTTGGCCACATCTACGTAACGCCTAAATTAACGTGTTAATTTGCGCGTTAAGACGCAGATGGAGCAGTAGCATTACAATAATTTACTGTTTGCATTACCTACAGCACATTTAAAATAATTGCGTACTATTCAGGCATGGCCCTTTGTTTTGTTGTGAACAATATTCCCTGCATGGCCTTTTTAACATTTACCTACGCTTTTGTTGTTTACTTCAGTCGAAGCAGAATTTATTTTTCGTAACTTAATCATACGAAACAGACAATAAAGCAATCATTAGCTGTAACCATCTACCTTGGTAACGATTTATTTACGTGTAGGTAGGTAGGTACAGCGTGACTACGTTCTGTTTTCACTTTAGTATCCAACTATAAACGATCCTTATCGAAATATAGTCGCTTAACAGATCGTAAACAACTTTCAACGTGCATTATTTTTCAGCGTGCATTCTTCCCCTTTTTTTGGTAAATGTTTTCAGCACTTACTTTTATCCTCGTCGCCACTTGTAATGTTCGCTGGGTTAATAAAACACACTTTGACAGATCAGTTAAGGTGAAGTAGTCTATGCGAAACCCAGATAACGTCTGCACGCGCCTACCGGCGGTAAGCGACTGCCACGCCAATGCCTGCGCATACACTACAATTCGTAGGTTAAAACTAACCAATAACAACGCTAACTTAGTTCAAGCTATGAAAATGAAGCGATGTTATTGGTTTGTTTCACACACATCCCTCGCTACGCATCCTCGCACATTTCTGGTGGAAACGCAGCCTTAGACTGCCATTAGGTCCGCATTATATTGTAGTCTTTGCATTAGGTCTATAAATGATCAGTGAGTAAATCTTTGAATTAAACAAACTTCAACAACTAGTTATCATTTTTCAAGTCATTACAAAGCATAATTAGCAATATGTTATGCATACAATAAACATTTTTGCGTTAAAATAGTAATAGAGGTAAAATGACCTAAAATGAATGCACTTAACCTCACTTTTACAAAAATTAAGATTTCTCTTAAACCCCATTGTTATTATTTTTTTAACAAAAGCTCATAATATTCCCTTTCAAACCATGCCACTTTTATTTTTGTAGTAACTAAAAAAGTTTAATGCCAGCGTTCTATGAACTTCTGCCATTCTCTTTTGAAACCCCGTTTCACCCTCTTAAAAGTTGATTTTACAAAAAACCTTTCTTAGTGCTCGCTTACGTCGTAAAAGGAAGCCTTGTGCAAAACTTCACGTTCCTAGTCCCAGTAGTTTCGACTGTGTGTTGATATGTCAGTCAGTCAGTTTCTCCTTTTATATTTATAGATTATCTTCATGTATACCGAAGTAGATGAGGTACAAAGGTTGATTGGTATAAAAGCGGCTTTAAAAGAAACAGCTTCTGTAACTTTATACGTTTAAACCACAGAACATAAATACCCTAACGGGGTTTAAACTATTCAATATATAAATAAACATGAAACAAAATTATTTTTTGTGTTTTATTTTGCCCAGTTTTCAAAATAAATACGTCAGTTTTGAAATCCCGTACAACAACGCAATTATGCATTTTATCGATATCGATGAACTCTGAATATCGATAAGTTTATTAATTGCTATAGATTGCGCATCCCTATGCATGACACTTCTTCCTTTCAAGGTCATGACTAGGGTTCCCAACTATATTGTTAAAAACAGTATTATACTGTTTTTGGCTCGTTAATACTTTCTACTTTTCAATAAAAAAAAATTATTCAAAATACTGTTTTTACAACCGCTGATAATCGGAACCATAAACCCTAAAAAGTAAACGTACAAACTTCATTTCTGAAACTGTCAATGTCAGTCAAGTGAGTCCATGAATGGCGGGGTGCGCAGAAGAGATTATTATGTTATTATGTGTGTGTGTGGTGTGTGCGCAGAACACAGGCAGACAGAACATAATCTTATTTGTTTGTTTTCGGCATTTCCGTTTAGTTTTTGTTGTGTTGGTTTCAGTACTTTCAGTTAGTGTTATGCACAAAAATGGAGAATGAAAAGGAATTACCTACGTTCAGATTCGTCTGATTCATCGTCTAATCCTACAACACCTAGGAAGAAAGCCAAAATAAGCAACAAATATTGTTGATCTGCAATAAGTTCCAAAAAATTGGTTTTTCAAACATCAAAAAAATAAAATACTGTTTACTTTTCTAAATTACTGTTCATTTTATTTCTCCGACCTTAATATACTTTATTTCTCGTACAAAAAGTTGGGAACCCTAGTCATGACTGTCATTGTCAGAGCTACTTAGAATTTTCATGTTGGTGGCTTTGTTTTTTTTTTAAGTGGTTGACTAAAGAAGGTTAACAATTTCTCTCAAACTGAATGTTCTAAGTTCTGTCTCTTGTTTTACATGCTCTGTGGTGTTAAGTTAAAATTATTACAAAACGTCGAGTTCAGAAAGTGATGTGAGTAATTTAGAAACGTTACATTTATTGTCGGATTCCAGCGACTCAGATTCAGAAGAAAATAATCGCCGTATTAGAGTTTACAAACCAAGAGTCAAATATCTATACAGGCTGTTGATTTGCATCCTCGTCAAATTTCAGGAGGTTGTCATAAAAGACATAAATAATCATTTGAAGTACGGTAGGGGGCAATAACTAGTAAGCGCTGCTTTTTTTTTGTTGTAGAAATTTAACAGTATTTCAGAATGAAACCCTTAATTCAATACAAATAAAACAGAATCACCCGACTATGCACACAGCGACAATGCATGCAGCTGCCATGTAATTCCCCGCACCCGGCCGTCGCGCCGCCGCGTCAATGACCGGTAGCAATAATTTTACCTAATTTTATTTCGAAAATCACCTACATTATTCTCATAAATTTCGCTTGATAATTAACTCATTTTTGAGCATCATTGGAATACGGAAATCTTACTAATAACAGTAATACTAGTGCGCCAAAGAAAAGTTCACTGACCTGTTATCAGATGATTAATAATATCCTTCAACCTAAAGTTTTCGAAGTGACTTTGTTTTTATTTGTGGATTAAAATGGTTGATTTGAAACTTTCCTTCCTACTTAACGGGCTTAGGACCGGCAATAATACCTACCTTAGTTAGTGTACCGATCTACTAAGTCTAAAAATGATGTTTTCTACGTTTGATGAAATGGAAAGACGTGCTAGTTAAGGGTAAGTACGTGGTATACCTACTTACTTTCAACTCTTAGGTATTATTGGCGTAGTTAAAAATTTGAAATCAACTTATTTACAGTAATAAAATTGATGAAGCTAACAACGTATTTACAAAATGTACAAATAAATAAATTACCTACTTAAGTTACCCGGAGGCCTGTTCGAAATGGCCACCATCACATTCTTGGCACAATCGAGAACGACGCAGCAGGTTTTCGTTCAGCTTACGTAACACTATCACATTCGTTTTTAAAGTGTCGAAAGCACTAATGATCCTCGCACGTAATTCGGTAACACTCGTCACTTCCTCCTTGTACACCAACCTTTTAACGTCTCCCCACAAATAAAAGTCTAGAGGCGTCAGGTCCGGAGAACGCGGAGGCCATGCCACTGGTCCTCCGCGACCGATCCAGTGATCGCCAAAGCTTTCGGTCAAGTACTCGCGTACTTGCCGACCATAGTGAGGGGGGGCACCGTCCTGCTGGTAATAAAGGTTGCGATGGAGTGCCAGGGGAACATCCTCCAACATCTCCTCGACAACGTGACGCAACAGCTCCAGGTATGTGGCACTGTTGAGGTACCCATCGATGAAATAGGGTCCAAGCACGTGTTCCCCTATTATGCCAGCCCACACATTCAGTCCAAACCGCACTTGGAACGCATGTCGTTTGGTTACGTGCGGGTTATGGTCGCGGTGAGCCCACCAATGTTCGTTATGAACATTGTAGACGCCAACTCGAGTAAATAAACACTCGTCCGTCCACAGGATGTTGGCGTCTTGGTGTTCCAACAACCAGCGACAAAATGTAACCCGCACGGCATTATCACCTGGGTGAAGGTCTTGTACCTTGCGGTAGTGAAATGGGTGTTGCAGCTCACGCTTCAGTAGGCGCCACACTGTAGTGTGGTGCACTCCAAAGCGTTGACCAGCCTCACGCGTGCTTGCCCGTGGTTCTCGCTGGAAGTATTCCAGGATGTCTTCTTGCAAGGCGACAGGCAGGCCTACGCTGCCGCGAGCTTGAGCATGCCGGGGAACGTCAAACTGCCGATGATCCCGCAGTCTCTGCGTAGCAGCCAGCATTACGCTCTGTGACGGGGGTTCCCGATCGGGATACCTTTCCACGAACATCCGGATGGCTCCACGTAGGCTGTCTCCACTGATGGCATACAAGCGGACCATCTCCACCAACTCTACATTGGAATAATTGTCCGTCATTACACTTTGTAACTACACGTCGCGATGTACGGAAATTCGCAAAGCGCACTGGCGAACGCTTCGGCGGTTTCAAAGACACTGTTAGTACTTAGTTCCTTTTCGGCGCCTGCGCTGCGCCGCCCGGCGGGGCAGAGGGGGCGTGGCTAGGAGCGGCGCGGGAGAGTGATTGGGGGATGGGATTGATTACCTACGAATTTATCGAATGATAGATTCTCCAGCGCATTTGAATGTGTGTGTTCATGAAAGCGCGGTTATAGGGCTAGTAACAGACGGGCCGCGTTTAAATACGGCTGGTTCACACTTACGGATTTCCGTAAATAGGAAATAAAATAAAAAAAAATACCTACCCATTTTATTGTTGATTTGGGTCGAGAATCATTAGCATAATTACGTCCTTGAATTTGACTAGGATGCAAATCAACAGCCTGTATACGTTGGATGATTTTGAGTTCCAGCTGAGATTTCGGCTTGATAAAACATCTGTTTAAGAGTTACTGCTTGAAACATATCCATATTTAAAAATAACGGGAGCCAGGTTAGTAAACAAAGTGCTTAGGTATACCCACTTAAGAAGAATTATTGGTATACATTGTTTTCATTTCAACCGAAATGGTACATTGAACTCTAGACACTAACGAACTATACCTAATACCTACCTAATGTTTTACTTGGTTTGTTTAAGGAATCATGGAATATCTCCAATACACCAGATATTATTAACTTTGGTTCTATGCATTGGGAACAATGTTAAGGGTCCCTATCAGTTTCACGGACAAAAAACAGAAAAATCAGTTTTTTTCAGCGCAAATTTCTCAATATCCTTAAGTTATCTAGTTTTTTTTAAAATACACAAGAGTCATTTTCAAAATATGTGTACGTCACGAAATTGTCAGTAAATTGTTTCGTTAGGAAATGTCAGGAAATTGTAAAAGTAAGGTCGTATTCAGAATTAAGTAATATTGTAGTAGTTACGGTGTTATACTTATAATTATTTTCAGACTATAATTTATGAGAAATATCTTTATAAACTTTAGCACTTAGGGTCCATGTCTAGAAAGAAAAACAAAAATAAATTGAAAATTGTTTTATTTTTTAAAAAGCTGCATTGCTACATTGACATTCTAAGGGTCAACTGTAAATAAAAAAACTTAAACAAAAAACAAAATATACAAATTAAAAAAATATTGTGTCTTCCTCATTGGCTAATACAAACTCCTGACGTTCTTTCGATATTTGTAACAATTCAACATGTTTAACAATACAATCTTGTGGTACTATATCAATATCTTTGGTAACTCTTGGCTTTGTAAATTTCAAACTACCTTTTTGACGGATGCTTTTGAAGTAATTAATCTTATAACTTTTATTAGTATTATCAATTTGTTCAATTGTACCGATATAATATTTCCAGGTTTTTTTAACGTAATATCTGATCAATACAGTATTATTTATTTCCCATTTGTTTGTCTCGGTTTTCTCGTCCTGAAAGTCACCTCGATTTCTAATGGTAAGTTCAGTTTCAACTGCTTTGACGGGTATAATTTGTATATTGCCTGTTTTTTCATTTAATATCCTCTTTACTACTGCTTCAGTCAAAATTTTCTCCGGTGTTAAATTACTAATGCTTGTGCTTGCACAAGGAGGTGAGTCCTCTTTTTGATTTATTAGTTTTATCATCATCTTAGCACTATCAGTCATTTCCGGTTCTTCGTCGACATTCATCTTCACTTCTCCTTTAGTTTCCTTCATGTCTGTTTCTGTTCTTAGGTTTCCTGAATCATTTGTTTCTACTCTCAGCTCTTTTGCATGACTGTCCATCAATAATTGTGTATTGTAAATTTGCCTTTCATTGGATTTTTGTTTCTCTTTTTTTGTTTTCTTCAAATCATTATCTTCTTTTACGGGTATTATTTGCATATTGCCTGTTTTTTCATTTAATATCATTTTTACTGCTACTTGAGTCAATATTTTCACTGGGATTTCAGTTACTTGGCATGACTTACTAATGCAAGTACTTGCAAAAGGAGGTGAGTTCTCTTTTTGGTTTAGTAGATCTATCATCATCTTATCATTGTTAGCATCATCAGCCATTTCCGGTTCTTCGTTGACATTCATCTTCACTTCACCTTTAGTTTTTATTCTCAGCTCTTTTACATGACTGTTTATCAATTGGGTATGGTACAGTTGCCCTTCATTGGCTTTTTGTTTCTCTTCTTTCTTTGTTTTATTCAGGTCATTATCTAAAATCTGATCGAATTTATCAATGGTGTTTATTTCCAGGTCATTTTCATCAATGTGCTCAGTTTTCATTTTTTCAATGTTCTCAACACTATCTGCATTTATGTCAAGTTCTTCTACATCGAATATCTCTTCAAGCATAGCATCTTCCTCATAGTAAGTACTATCATCTGAATCTGCATAGGGAATATCGTCACTATCATAATCATCGCTGTCAGAAGAGTTGTATCCAGATCTTTTATTGTTTATGCGTTTAAAAGTTTTTTTAGGTTTCCCGCTTTTATTTTGAGCTTTGCCTGACTTATGGGTTGATATTAAGTCATGTATTTTTGGTTCATAACATTCACAACAACCCTTTTTTGGACCACAAAAGCAACTTAAGTCTCGATATAGGACACAACCTTGTTTGCAGTTGTGATAATCTGATGAATTCTCATTGTACCTGGCAACGCAATCAACTCATCGGGAAGTTTTTGTTGCATTTCTCTTATTTCTTCCTCTGATATAAAAAAATATTTCACCTTTTTTTCTGATTTTTTCAACATCTTGAAAGCGATGGTTGCATTAGGAAGGTCTGTTCCGCGAGATACAAAATCATCCAAAGTTCTTTTTACTGCTCCACCCACCCCATCTGCCGCTCCTTTCCCATGGGATGCTTAAAAAAAGGACCAGGAAGCATAATCCAAAGTCCTCTCTTCAACATTTTTACTAAAGAAGAAGAAAAAAGAAAAGAAAGAAAAGAAAAGAAAAAATATTTATTGCGACTCGTACAGGAAGTACACAAACTAAACTAAACACAGTCAAATAAAAAACCAAGTTATATAAAAAATAAAAAAAAAGAACAAGTAACAAAATGAAAATAAAACAGAAAGTCCTATACGAGGCCAAAAGGCTCCTATCTCAGCATGATGCTGCGACATTTAAAAATAAATGTCACAGCGCTGGTATTCTGATAGGGCCCGCTGTGATGTCACGGGCAGTTACAGAAACAGAAATAAATAATTATGTAAAATATTAGCAAATAATAAAATAAATTATTTTTTTTAATCTGCGCCAGACGTAACCTCATTACTTGTCTATGCCTTGGTGTCTGTGGCATGGCATAGCTGTGACCATAGAGTAAAGTAAGCTGTGGCTGTGACAAGTAAATGGACGCAGGCGCCGACCTTATGGCGAGACTATTAAATACTTACATTTAAAATAAATTATAAATAACGTTACGGCTGTGTAGTGGAGTGGAATAGTATTACAAGAAATATACAATAAAAGTGTAATGTGGTAGTCAATAAACGGCATGGGTGAATAGGAGAAATAAAAATAAAGTAATGATGAGTGTTATATCGAGTTAAGTACAATTTTTTATGAAACAAGTGACAACCTAACAAAACATTGTGTAGTGTACGCCAGCAATAACACATTCGTGTAATGCTGTAAAGAGATAAAAGTTCTTTTTCTGTTTGTATTGTGTGGCGGGGCCATCAGAATACATGTGTACAACTTCTAAGGAAAGAACTATTTGTTTTGCATATTCAAAAACTGGTGAAAGGTGAGCCCAAATTGCTCCAGGATCGTGGTCACAACATGGCGATACAGAACAGAACGATGTGGGATTGTTGTTCTTACTATAAATTACTCCCGTATGGAGAGAAATTTGATCTCTATTTCCACCAAAATGGACGGATTGTATTTCCTTATGTAATTTGCCCGCATAATTTTCTGAGAAGTCACAAATTATGACTACTTCATCCTCAGATAGGTTCCGTATGCAATTTTGTAGAGCCTTATGCTGATGACCAATATTGTAATAGTGTTTCTTAAAAACACTCAGTTCTTTGTTAAATTCTTGAATTAGCTCACCAATCGTACCACTTTTAATATCCTTTCCGACTTTGTTGGTAGTCATGGGTTTTCTTTCGCCAGTTTTTAAAATCTTTGTATACTCATGCTTTTTTAACCCCCACTCAAGCCAAGTGATATTGATGTTATTGGTATTATCTTCAAGAGAAACTGGAATGGACTTTGACATACAAGATGGGCATGTAATATACATACATTCTTTAGACTCAGGGTTGCAAGATATTTCCGTGATTAAATCGGTGACTACAACTCGGTATTATTTTTAAAGCTTTAAGTTTTTCGGCCTTCAGTATCAAATTGCTGTGTTTAACACAAGCACAAGTTTCGCGATCGTTGAGAGTAGGATTTACTACGTAAAATGGTCTATACCGAGTAAATGTAGTGTAAGAGTCTTTTCCACCTTCCGATTTATATTTGGCGTGCAAATTTTTCATGGAATCCAAATGAAAACGTTTCTGTTGTTTATCTTTTTTAAACGTTTTACATTCTTTTCGGCCTGCTGTAGCACGGCTGACGTAATCGTGTAAAAAGAACTCCTTGATTTTTTAATATTGTCTTTTTCTTTGGCCTCTTTCACTGTATTATCATTTCTAATTCGTCCCTTTAATCCTAAAGTTGTTGTTAGTTTGGTAGTCAAACTATATTTCTTTACAAGATCGTTGTTAACCACATTTTTGAGTACCCTTTCTTCATTGTTTGTATCTGCATTGTTATACTGTTGTTTTATAGATTCTGAAAAAGACGAATTAAAGCGATTTGTAGCCTTTAAACTTCGCGGAGTTTGCATTTCCTTTAAACAAATTGTGTTGCAAAAACGTTAAGTATTATTGGACCAAAGACTGTGAGCATTCTTTTCAAATGTTAAAATCAGCCCTGATAAACCCACCTGTCATCCAGTATCCAAATTTTTCAGAAAATAATGAGTTTGTATTACAAACCGATGCCTCAGGTATTGCAATCGGTAATCGGTTCAGTGTTATGTAACGGAGATGGACGGCCAGTGGCTTACGCAAGTCGAGGTTTGGAAAATGCCGTAATTAATTATCCTACTATTGAAAAAGAACTCTTAGCAATAGTATGGAGTGTTAATTATTTTCGACCATATTTATACGGAAGACGGTTTAAGATACAGACCGACCATCGACCCTTAGTTTATTTATTTTCAATGAGAGATCCATCTAGTAGAAATATTAATGAAAACTATTACTGAAATTTAGACTGCAGTTAGAAGAATTTAACTTTACAATTGAATATTTGAAAGGACAATCAAACACAGTGGCAGACGCACTGTCGCGAATAATAATTACGTCGGAAGACTTAAAATCAATGAATGAACAGGTAGTTAGTGTAATGACTACACTACATCACAGTTACGTCAATTAAATACGAATAATGATAAAAGCAATAATAACCAGTCGGTCGATAATATGGACACAAACTCGAGGCCTGATCAACCGAGAGTTGTGGAAATAATTAAAAAACCGAAGGATATTGTTGAATTTTCTCTAATAAACACTAGGCAATTAAATGATTTACAAAAGAAAGGAATAATAATGGAGAGATACAAACATTTTGTATATGTGCCCAGCAAATCAATAATATATTTACAGACAATTTCTCGATCTCCGATTACGCGAGTCGAATTGGTGAGAGATTTGTTAAGTTTATGTAAAAAGTTATCAATAAATGAAATTTGCATAATAAGAAACGACTACAAAAGATTTTATAAGTGGGCTTATAAATGAAATAAAAAGTTATGAAAAGAGGTCCGGACCACGAATTTGTGTAGTCAGTAATGTCCGGAGAATAAATAATATAGATAACAGGCGTGTGATATTAAATAATTTCCACCTATTGCCCACAAGTGGCCACGCGGGCATTAGGCGGATGGTAAATAATATTAAAAAGTATTACTTTTGGCCAAGTTTGGAAAAAGATGTCACTGATTATGTCTCTAAATGTGAGCAGTGTAAGAAACATAAAATATTCTAAGCACACTAAGCAACCAATGCAGGTCACAACCACTGCCAATTCAGCACTAGAAAAAATATTTTTAGATATTGAGGGGCCGCTACCAACAGACATATATAACTACAAATATATTTTGACTCTACAGTGTGAGTTATCGAAATTTACAAAAGCGTACCCCCTACACAATAAAGATACAGTAAGTGTAGCACGAGCATTTGTTGATAATTTTATTTTAAGATATGGCATACCTAGAGAAATAGCGACCGATCGTGGGTCCGAGTTTATATCAAGTACTATGAGAGATGTATGTCAAATCTTAAAAATCAACCAAATTTCGTCTACAGCATACCATCGTGAAAGTATTGGGGCGCTGGAAAACAATCATAAAGCGATGGGTGCGTATCTTAGGATTAATTGTGAGAATCAGACAAGTACATGGAGTACTTGGTTGCCGTATTGGTGTTTTTCTTACCATAATACAGTACTTACGGAGACAAAGTACACACCACATGAATTAGTGTTTGGCAAACGCTGCGTATTACCGACAAATTTAGAAGGACATACGGTAGATCCTCTGTATGCTCATGACAATTACGCTCTTGAGCTAAAATATAGGCTACAAGTAGCACAAAAAGATGCACATAGTAATTTAATTAAGAGTAAGGTTAAGAGAAAGCATAACTATGATATTAATATAAACCCGGTATATTACAAAAAGGGTGATTTGTTATTATTAAAAAATATATAAGATGGTAAAATGGACCCTATATATTTGGGACCTTATGCAGTTATTGATGACATGGATACTAATGTTAAAAGGACAATGGGCAGATTTGTATGGAGTTTGTCCCAACCCTTGTAGCAATATATGACATATGGTCAAATGTTGTACTAGGTCCCCTAATTACATATATATATATTTTTTAACTCTATGTAATGTCCAAGTAAGGAAAAAATATTTTTGAAAACAAGTTAAAAAAATCCATTAAGTACGATATTTGGCCTAGCTCTTTATTCCTATGCTGAGGTAACGGCAAAGGAATAGGTATATAAAATGAGAAAATCATTTTTATTAACCATTATTTTTTATTTTTTATTTTAATAACATACACTTTTCACAGTTATCGATTAATGCAAAAAATGGATTATCTTATTTATTCATTATGATCACTTGGAATTACATCATCCAAAAATCTTGCCGGGCATTGAAAATCATTAGTCTGGTGCCTCACAAATCCCAGAAACCAAATATTGCTCATAATGTGTGCACAAGTTCCTATGGTACGATTGCCTGTTAAACATGAACAGTAAACCTGTGGCAAAGCGTTTCTACCTGTCAAGTGGGTTTTTACTAATATATATGAATAATACGTTTTTCTTGACGTGTGTCGTGAGTGTATCTGCCCTCGTAACAATAGGCAGTTACTTGTATCGATGCCATAAGCCGTTAGACTTGGACTTATCTCCTGGCAAACTTCTATAGAATATATGCCGCCACGTAAATGTTCTCCGACATACGATCTTGCTAGTTTGATTTGATATGTGCCTAGTGCAATCAAAATTAAATCTTCTTCAGTTACAATGGGAAAAGAAATATTTAACGTTTCACTGTTTATTTCTATGAATTGTGGTCTTCGCCTGTTTATATTGTTTTCTATAACAAAGTCACCTAGACGATTTCGCATATTTATTCTTTCTCTAATAATATTAATAATCTCCCTTGCTTGAGCTATATCTTCTAAATGTTCTCTAAATGCGTTAAGTAAAGCAGCCGCAATTCTTAAATCAGTAAACATATGGGTTATGGCTTTATTAAAATATTCCTGTCGAAATAACTTAAAGTCGCGTTTAATGCGTCCATTAATCACCTCAACTACCCAACGTACTATGGTTACAAGCCGTGATTCATTAGCCTGTTCGGTGCTCAGTTGAGTAGCGTTACGGTCTTTCGAGGGTGGCATATGAGATTCATAACCGTAGCTTTCAAGCACAGGTATGGCGTCCCTGAACCCACGGTCCAAAATGAAAACATCTCCTTCATGTAGAAGAGAATGCAATGGTGCATATTCCTGATTGCAAATACCGGACAATATTGTTGCATCAGAAGTCCTAGCTGCATAAGGGCCGAATACTTCTAATATATAGCCATCGGGACAAACTACTAGAAATGGCTTTAACAGGTTGCGAAACTTGTGCAAACTACACACATCAAAACTGTCTAGGGATCAACATATATTTTTGCAATAACTTTTCTCCTGATTGATATTAATTAAAATTTTCTTTAAGGATTCATCAAATAAAGTGTTTTCGTTTGTCACAGTAACGATAAACCAAGTCACCTTTGCATTAATAAAGAAATTTGCCATTTTCCTAATAAAGGGATTTTTGACATTTGAACCACTAACACAAAAGTTCGAAAAAAAGACTGAAATAACAGTTTTCTTTAAAATTTTATTGGGTAACTTAAACAATTAATAATCCGTGTTTCTACCGTGAACACTAACAACACAATAACATCGGTTTGGCATACTCAAAATGAGTTCATCCAAATCACGCTGTGGAATGGCCGCCCATGTTCGTTGCAACAACAAAAAAAGGTCTTCTTGCGACTGGATACCCTCCATATTCGGCAGAGCTCTTCTCTGTAGCATATCCCATGCATGCTCAATCGGGTTCAAGTCTGGCGACTGAGCAGGCCAGGGCAGGACATTGATGTTAGCTGCGGCGAGAGTCTGTCTTACAACTCTTGCGGTGTGCGGTCGTGCATTATCATGCATTAACTGAAATAAGGGACCGATTTGCACTTGTAGAGGAACGATGACGTCTGATACAATCGTCTCAGCATAATTTTGAGCGTTGAGGTTGCCTCTGATCCAAATCAACTCAGTTCTTCCGCCGATCCAAATACCCGCCCATACCATGATGGTTCCACCACTATAAGGATGGACTTCCTGGCAGGATTTTAATCGCTGTTGGCGTCCAGGGGTTCTCCAGTGTCGTATACGTCTTGTATCCGGTCTCATACCAAAACGAGACTCATCAGAAAAGCACACGAAACGCCATTGTTCTTCTGCCCAATTTCTGTGTTCAAGAGCCCATTGATATCGAATCCTACGATTGTGCATTGCTATAGGTGGTACCCGTAGCGGTCTTCGGGAATGAAGGTTCACTTCATGCAAGCGGTTTCTGACTGTTTGGTCGCTAATTAAGTTCCCTGAAGAGTGATGAAGCCTCACGGCTAACATCATGGCGGTTATTGTTGGAGCTCTTCGAGTTAAGATTTGAGTGTATCGGTCTTGTCTCCGTGTGGTGCAGCGATACCGTCCTCCATGGCGCTCAGCCACGGTACCAGTGCTTCGGTAACGTGTCCAAAGTCGACTGATAACACTCTGACTTGTATTCAGAGCTAAAGCCACAGTACGTTGCCGGGAACCAGCTTCTATCATTCCCACGGCTCTGAGCATTTCTTCCCTGCTTAAATGACGTCGCCGCTCCATAATAACGTTGGTTTTAATCAGTAGTAGGGAAACAGTAGCACTAATAATGTCTTCAATGCGTTGTATGTTTTTATAGGGAAAATATTGACAGCTGATTTTCATCTTTTACTCGAATTTGATTCACAGTTCCTGATTCAAATTATGAAATGCACCAAAAAGGATCCATATAAATTTATAAAATCATAAATTTATTACAAAGCCACATCTCAATCTCAAGAAATCCGCATAAAAATGCTTGATCCCTAGACACTTTTGATGTGTGTATATGTCTTTTTTTGGAATAAAAAGTTACTACTTTTTTGAATGTACACATAAGTGCCATCCAAGACTAATATTGCTTTTGGCGGTTCATTTTCAGAGTTGTGAATGGCATTTGGGATTTGCAGGCTGTGAGCTATGATTTCGTCCCGGCTTAAGTGATCTATACCAAGGTGACGCGGAACAAACTGGAATGAAAGGCATTCTCGGGCAATATTCATCTGACGCTCAAGTGTTCGCCGGCTCATTGACAAGCGACTCGCGAGCCTTTCGTTAGGTTCACCTGTGCGTAGTTTCATTAAAAAAATACCAAGTGCTGTTTTCGGACGATTACTACGCTCTTGCAAGGAAGGTGTTTCCATAAAAATATTATTGAATTGCACCAGTGTTAAACCGGTACAAAAGTATAATTCTATCGCATTTATATTTTCAACAGAGTCAAAGTCTAATTCTCTCTTTTCCAAATACGCTGTCCGTTGAGTTTCAAGCATATCATTTATTTGGTCCACAGAAAAGGACTCTACAGTTCTTAACAAATCATTATCTTCTAGTGATAAATCAGGCCAAATGTTGGATTGTAGATGATGTTGACATATCCGTGCACTATTTGGAGTGTATATTTTCAAATGTATCAGTAAGTTGATAATTATATACTTCGGAATCCTCAATAGGTCGACATTAGTGCATCCTCTAAACATACATCGATTGGATGTATTTGGTAATCTTTTATAGCCTGGTACAACTACAGACTGATCTTGTACTTCTATATTTATAGCACCAGCTTCGTCTTGTGGTTGATCTGTAACGGTTGCGTGTTCATTCTCCTGATTCACTCTGTCTTCATGACGCCTAGCAGCCACCAAGCAGCGGTAACACATCATAATATGTTGGTCATTTGCGATCTATAACAAAAATAAAGCACTAAGCATCTATATGGTTTTTCTGTCCAGTGTGTTAGGTCTCTCGCTATACATAGTTTCCCTAGTGGGGGTAGTTGTCTTTTTTAAATAAGAATAATATTTTTATTAGCTGCACCCGCAGCCATAAAAAATCTATCTAAAGTCCGGTCGTGAAGCAGGAAGAATTTCGTACATTAACCTGTTATTACCTGTCTCTCTCACTCCCGCGTAAATATAACGCATCACGCTCGCACAGATACCCTGAGAAGGGCGGTCATTGCATCTATAAATAAGAATAATATTTTTATTAGCTGCACCCGCAGCCATAAAAAAATCTATCTAAAGTCCGGTCGTGAATCAGGAAGAATTTCGTACATTAACCTGTTATTACCTGTCTCTCTCACTCCCGCGTAAATATAACGCGTCACGCTCGCACAGATACCCTGAGAACTGCGGTCATTGCATCTGTGCGAGTGTGACGCATTATATTTACGCGGGTGTAAGAGAGACAGGTAATTACAGGTTAATGCACGAAATTCTTCCTGCTCCGCGACCGGACTTGAGTCATGGGGACTGCTGACAGAAGTGAATACTTAAAACTAGTATAGTAGCGCCATCTATATTTTAGGTTACAGCACTACAGCGCGCGATGACGCGAATCCATAAGTTTACCTTCTACCAAAAATCGCTCGAAACTCTAGAAGTTCTCTACAAGTTTTCACTATAAAAAGAATTATTAAAATGTGGTTTTCGATTTCTGGGGGCACGGAAGTGCCCCCACCAAGTCGAGCAAAAAGGGGCACGGTCGTACCATCCTTTTCTCGAAGCAGTTCAGGCCATTTTCGACACCCTATAACTTCGTTGTGGATAAAACTGGAAACCTGAATTTTCAGTAATCAAGCAGGCATTGTATAAACATGGTATATTTCAAATTTCATTCAATTTGAACCAGTAGTTTAAGAATTATAACTAGTCAAAGTTTCTTAATTTTGTCACTCACTGACTGACTGACTGACTGACCGATCATCAAAACTATAAGGCACTTCTAGCAGACATAGAAGCTTCAAATTTAGAATACAATTAGTGTTTAGTGTATATAGCAAGGAAAAACCAAAATATTTTGAAATTTCGTTCCAGTTTTCTAGATACACCAACTGCATAAATAACTTTGTAATCCCATATAAATATATAGTATTACAAAGTTACATTTGCAGTTAATGAACCAGTGTACCTGTTTATCACTGCATAGTATAAAACAAAGTAGCTTCCCGCTGTCTGTCTGTCCGCATGTATGCTTAGATCTTTAAAACTGCGCAACGGATTTTGATACGATTTTATATTATGTATAATACATGCATAATATAGTAGAGAAACACAGATAATAATTTTAGAGGTTTCTAATGTGATGTCGTACATAAACACATTTTTTGCGCTTATATTGCAAAAGCTAGGTGAACCCTACGAGATAGATCAAAATAATGTACTACAGCATTGTACACCTTAAAAAGGTCTACAAAAAAGTCCACTATGGTATTTATGTCTATCTCTTAGGGATAACCCACAATAACCATTTTTTATCCTTTACTTTTTACGAGAAATAATGGCTTATTTACGAAGCGATTTTAAGCAATACAGCATTAATCCTTATCCAATCAAGTACCTTAAACACATTGTGCATTTAATATAGATCAATTTGGCCCTTATAGCATGTAATTTAAATGAATATTTTCGAAGATATTACAGATTTAAAATGTAGGGACATAGCGGTAGCGCTGGTGAGTTTACTTAAGGCAACCACAGGATAGTCCGGTTAAGTAGTCACGACCTCTCATCGTTTGGGGTGGGGTGTCCATCGAGAACAGCAACTCCCCTAAATATCTTGGTGTTACCCTGGACAGGTCTTTAACATAATTAGCAAAAACTGCAAGAATATCAAGCGGACTACTGGACTGGCGCTATCTTTTCTGCGGGAGAATTCGCGTGCCCCATGTGGAGCCGTTCTGCTCATGCAAAGCTGGTGGATACAGCTTTGAATGAAACGTGCCGGATCATCACTGGCTGGCTAAAACCAACCCCGGTACAAATGCTGTATCCACTAAAGGAACAGGAATAGCGCCACCAGTGCCTCGCAGAGCGGTGGCAAGCTCCAGCGAAAGAGCCAAAATGGTATCCGACACACAAAACCCTTTGCACGACAACATCCTTGTGCCACAAAGGCTGAAAAGTCGAAACAGTTTTTTAAAGTGTGTCGTTCCACTCACTGGCGAACCATCACAAGAGAGACTGAAGTTGTGGCGAGACAGTCCTTTCTTACCCAAACCGTTCGTCCCACCCGCTGACCTCCCACCTGGACATGAGTTTCCTTTGGGTAACCTGGAAGTCTTTAAACAAACTCCGCACCCAGGTTGGCCGAAGCAAGGAAAACCTGTTCAGGTGGAAATTCATAGAAGACTCCGCCTTGGAGTGTAAATGTCTATAGCACTTTATGATTAGCAGCGATCGCACGCGTTTATCGGAGCTCTCTAGCGAGGAAAATAACAATTATCCATACTAATATTATAAATTCGAAAGTAACTCTGTCTGACTGTCTGTATGTTACCTTTTCACGCCTAAACCATTGAACGGATTTCGATAAAATTTGGCAGGAGATAGATTGCATCCCGGGAAAGGACTTGGGATAGTTTTTATCGACATACCTCGCGGGCAAAGCAGCGAGCGGAAGCTAGTGTATAATTGAATGTACCTAGATGTTCAAAGGTAACTTGTAAAATGGTCAACGGATTAGGTTAAAAAAAAAAGTGAAAAGGGTACCGGAAAGGAAAAAAACTAGGACAATCTACAAAAAGAAGTGAGATGCCATCAAAACAAACTTGTAAAAAAAACCAAGTCTCGCAACTCAGTTCTTCTACCGTAAAAAGTTGTGAGATCCATGTTATACCAAGTCGGTTAATTTATTCAGTCCCTACTTAAGGGACCTTCTGTCTTAAGTTATTACGTAATTAGCTAACCTAACAACATCTTGTAGTGACCATATCAATATTAAAAATCTTTTATGTTTAAAATACATAGATTGACTTGGCAATCGCACTGTGAGATACATTGTGTTTTCATGCGATGGCCAAGTCAATCTATGTATTTTAAACATAAAAGATTTTTAATATTGATATGGTCACTACAAGATGTTGTTAGGTTAGCTAATTACGTAATAACTTAAGATTGACGGTCCCTTAAGTAGGGACTGAATAAATTAACCGACTTGGTATAACATGGATCTCACAACTTTTTACGGTAGAAGAACTGAGTTGCGAGACTTGGTTTTTTTACAAGTTTGTTTTGATGGCATAAAACATTACTGGTAAACAGACAGATAGACGTTGTGCTTTATAATTCTTGAAAATGTTTAATTCAATCTTATACCTTACACAAGTCCCCTTCGTACACGTATAATTATTATACCTGTCTATCATTTTAAATGAACAAAATCATAACTGTAGGATGAGTGTTTTTAATGTACGAGTGAATGAATTATTATGAGGAATGGAACGCAACGCATGAGAGAGAGAAGGAACGACTGTGAGAGGGAGTATAGTAGAGCAATGGCGGAAGACAGTTTGGGAAGGGATCGTTACAGGAGTCATACGGTGTAGAGGAAAGAAGTTTTATTAAACCACGGAAATTGTTTATTTGTTTATTTAGGCATTTTATTTGCCCCACAATCCCACATTCTACATTTTGGGGGCTCGTCCGGGATTGCGGGCAAAGTGGTTTGAAAAAACGGGAAAAAAAAGACGATCGCATCAAAGGGTGGAAAACCAGAAGAAAACGACGAACAATCACGACGAAGACGCATTACAAGGACGGAAGACGCTAGTTGAAGACGAAAGACGTTAGTTGAAGACGAAAGACGCTATTTGAAAACGATCCCAGTAAAATTCCCGATACTCAGATGACGATGGGTATGGCGGACAGCAATGACGCATTTTTCAACATGTTTGAAGTGACTCAGTTCAGTGGTGAAGACCATTCCTATGCATCCACGAAATGGGCTCAAGATATCGATGACAACGCGGAGATATTTGGATGGTCTGCACAGCAACGGCTTATCATTGCTCGTAGGTCATTGACGGGAACAGCAGGGCTGTGGCTGAAGACGGAAAAGGTGCACAAAACGTACGAAGAACTAAAGGCAGCCGTGTTGAAGGAATTCCCGGACTCTGCGAACACCAAAGAAATGCACGAGACGATGGCGGCACGTAAGAAACGCAAAGACGAATCCTACTATCAATATATGTTAATAATGAAAGAAATGGGGAAGCGAGCGAAATTCCCCGACTACGTCGCCATCCAATATATTATAGACGGAATTTCAGACCTGGAAACTAATAAGGCTATACTTTATGGCGCATCGACGTACCCGGCATTGAAAGAAAAGTTACTGCTGTACGAAACTATGAAGAAAAAAGCTGCTAGGCAGAACGCCGAACGACCTGTAAAACAAGCTTCTGCATCAGGAACTGGCCAATCGTGCTATAACTGTGGGGAGAAAAATCATAAAGCAAGCGTATGCCGAAACGGGTTAAAATGTTTCAAATGTAACCAATTCGGCCATATTAGTTCCAAATGTACAAGTCCGAGCGCAGCGGCAGGAAGCAGCGGAAATTCGGTCGGGACAGCAACGTCGGTAAAACAGCCAAGAGCGACCGGATCGACCAATCAGCAGTCACCGCAAGCGTGCTCGTCGGTAAAGCAGTCTGTTGCCGCCGCCAGTACAAAGAAACATTCGGCTATGTTCGGGATTACGACGGCACCCGAAGATGGATCGGACGGCCATGACGAGAGTTACAAGATGACGGTTGACGTAGATGTCATGCAGATTGTAAACAAACCGAGTGACCGTTATAATAAGGCGATGAAATACGTAAAAATAAGTGGCAAAATAATAAGTGCGTTGGTAGATACGGGCAGTGATGTTAATCTAATATGTGAGAACCTGTGGAACGAGTTAAATGTGCCGTGTAATAATGATAATACGATGCTATCTGGACTTGGACTGTCGAAAGTAAGATCGAGCGGAAAGATTATGTTATGTTTACAAATAGACAGCAAGAGTTATTCTGATGTAATGTTTCATATAGTACCTAAAGGGTCCATGCCCTACAAACTTATTATTGGGCAGGAATTTTTGCAAAATGTTGTGATGGTAGTTCGTGAGGGTGCAGTGTTATTATTGTCACAAGATGACGAATGGTTGTCTAGGGTGAACTGTTGTGTGAGAGATGTGGATGTTACAGGTCATATCTCCAATCCTAGCATAAAGACGGAAGTTGAGCGCCTGGTTGATGGGTACAAGCCTGTTCAGACGAGAGATGCCCCAATCGAGATGAAGATAGTGCTGAAAGATGATGTGCCAGTAGCGCAGCGACCAAGAAGGATATCACACATGGAGCAGAAGGTAGTAGAACAACAAATAGATGAATGGTTGCAAAATGGAATAATACAGGTGAGTTTTTCAGAGTATTCCAGTCCATTGGTACTTGTGAAAAAGAAAGATGGGTCTACCCGAATTTGTGTGGATTATCGCTTATTAAATAAGAAGATTGTAAAAGATGAGTTCCCGTTGCCAATCATTGATGACTTGATTGATAGTTTGAGAGATGCAAAAATATTTAGCGTGTTGGACCTTAAAAATGGATTTTTCCATCTTAGGGTAAGCAAGGAGTCAGTGCAGTATACATCTTTTATAACACATCATGGGCAGTTCGAATTTCTGCGTGCTCCTTTTGGTCTGTCCATATCGCCTAAATATTTTATGAGATTTGTCTCCATTATTTTCAGAGAATTGATAGCAAAAAGAATTATGGCGATATTTATTGATGATATTGTGATTCCAGCGGAAACAGAAATTCAGGCATTAGAGAGACTTTCGCAGGTGTTAGAAGTAGCTTCACAACATGGTCTTGAAATAAATTGGAAAAAGGTGAAATTGATTAGCAGTGAGATTGAATATCTGGGTCATTTGATCAAGAATGGTGAAGTTAGACCAAGCCCAGAAAAAGTGCAAGCTGTCTCAAGGTACCCTGAACCTAGAAATGTTAAACAAGTTATGAGTTTCATTGGCCTAACATCTTATTTCAGAAAATACATCAGAGATTATGCTAAGATTGCTAGACCATTGACTAATTTGTTAAGAAAGGATGTTCCATTTAAATTTAAAGACGAACAACAATGTGCTTTCAATTCATTGAAGAAAAAGCTGACTAGTGATAGAGTATTGAAAATCTACAGCCCCAACTTACCAACGGAGTTACACACCGATGCATCCAGTCAAGCTTTGGCTGCAATATTACTGCAATTGCATCCAGATGGAGAGCTGCATCCTGTGCATTACATGAGTCATAAGACGACCGATGCTGAAAGTAAATACTCGAGCTACGAGCTGGAAGCGCTTGCTGTTGTGGAAGCTGTCAGGAAGTTTAGACATTATTTATATGGAATCCCTTTTAAAATCGTTACAGATTGTAAAGCTTTTGAACAGACATTAAAGAAGAAGGATTTGACACCAAAAGTGGCTAGATGGGCATTCATGCTAGATGAGTATGATTATGAGATTGAACACCGAGCTGGCAGTAGGATGCAACATGTAGATGCTCTCAGCAGAAACCCATTTGTTGCGGCGGTGAGCCTTCAAGATGAGATAAGACAAGGACAGGAAACAGACGAAGAACTCAATGCCATCAGACAGCTGATTTTGAAAGAGGGTCAATATCATGACTTCTGGATTGATAATGGTATTTTGTACAAAGGTGAAGAGAAACGATTAGTAGTTCCGAAGATTATGGAGAAAGAAATAATAAAGAGAGTGCACCTAAATGGTCACTTTTCAATAAGAAAGATGAAAGAAGCCATAGGAAAAGATTACTACATAAGAAACATGGATAAAAGAATAGAGGAAGTAGTCTTAAGTTGCATACCTTGTTTATTAGCAACAAGAAAAGCAGGAAAACAAGAGGGCTATTTGAACCCTATAGATAAAGAAGGAATACCTCTGCATACTTTGCATTTAGATCAGGTAGGACCATTTACTGAAACAAGAAAACAATATAACTATATACTTACTATGATTGATGCGTTTACGAAGTTTACATGGCTTTTTCCTACAAAGTCTACAACAAGCACAGAAGCGTTAAATAAATTAAGATTTCATCAGCAGGTTTTTGGTAACCCTACTAGGATCATAACAGACAGAGGCACATCTTTCACCAGTGGGGAATTTGAAGAGTATTGTAAAGAAGAAGATATCCAGCACATCAAGATTACTACTGGAGTGCCTCGAGAAAATGGACAGGTAGAGAGAATTCATCGTATATTAATACCTATGCTGACCAAGCTGTGTATAGAAGATAAGTCTTTGTGGTACAAGCATGTGAGTCGTGTCCAGAGAGCCATTAACAGTACCTACCAGAGATCTATAGACACCACTCCATTCCAATTACTGATTGGAACAAAAATGAGGTGTAAAGAAGATATTGGTATAGTTACTCTATTGCAGCAAGAAGTTATAAACAGTTATGATGAAAATAGAGAGAATGTGAGGCTGAAAGCCAAGCAACAAATTCAAAAAGTACAAGATAAGAATAAGAAGACTTATAATGAGAAGAGAAAGCCTAGTTCATCGTATGAGCTGGATGATCTAGTTGCAATCAAGAGGACTCAGTTCGGCCCAGGTCTAAAAGTGAAACCTAAATTCCTTGGACCATATAGGATTACTAAGGTCAAGCGAAATGACAGATACGATGTTGAGAAATTGTATGATACCACAGAAGGGCCAAAGAGAACATCTAGTTCAGCAGATAACATGAAAAAATGGCCAGGTAAGGACGAATGAATGGTGTTGTTTGTCTGTTATTTAACTTTACTATTTTTTTTGTAAAAGATGTCATGTGTGTGTATAGTTAGCTGTACCTAAATAGCACTGAACTTACGAATACCAGGTTATATGTTAATACTGCTATGTGATACATTGAGTTTGGATAGTACAAGGTTATTTTTGTAATTTAAATAAGTTTTAGTGCTGAACTCAACTGTTATTTTTTTTTCTGTTATGATTTTGCAAGTTGATACAATAATATTGTTTCTTTAAGTTATTAGCACTTAAGTTCTTAAGATGTAATTAGTTTTTCTATACGTAGTAACTTCTTATTGTTGCGAGTTCATATTTTATGTACTTACCAGAATTAAGATTCTATCATATGTATGGTACAATGTTCTAATTTAGTAATTCTGTGTAAACTTTGGTAGTAGCTAGATTGTTCAAGTTAAGCTATGGTGAATTTGGGAAGTTATGTCAATGCAGTGAAGGTGGATAGCTGGTGTATGAATGAGATTTGTATGAGTGGCATGTCTGGAGAGTAAGCATTAAGCATATCTGGGGACAGATATGGGAGCAGGATGGCCGAATGTAGGATGAGTGTTTTTAATGTACGAGTGAATGAATTATTATGAGGAATGGAACGCAACGCATGAGAGAGAGAAGGAACGACTGTGAGAGGGAGTATAGTAGAGCAATGGCGGAAGACAGTTTGGGAAGGGATCGTTACAGGAGTCATACGGTGTAGAGGAAAGAAGTTTTATTAAACCACGGAAATTGTTTATTTGTTTATTTAGGCATTTTATTTGCCCCACAATCCCACATTCTACATAACTGCTTTTTGCTTCGCCGTAGTCGGGTAATAAATAGGTTTTGCAAAGTGACTTACCTGATCTATGTTCATGTTCATGCGTTGGAGAATATATTCAGCAAATCCAGGTCTGGTTTCTAGCTGGTCTCGAGTCAAAACATGTCGCGACCTGTCTCGTCGCACACTCCGACCACAAGTAACACATTGTTCTCTATGTTCCATTTTTTCACCAAAATCCGTTCACTTGCAGGTACCAAAAGTCCGTTTAGAGTAGCCAAAGTAAGTAATATAATAACAGAACCAATGTCCAATCACAGCCGAGTCGTTAGTATAAAAACCAAAACATTGAAAAGTTGATAAGAATATGTAGTTCATAAAAATAGAACTAAACTTTATAAAAATGACTAAAGTAACCAATGTGTGTTTACTAAATATGCCTCTCAAGTGTCATGTATACTAATTTAGAATTTATATTCTTATGTTATAGTATTAATATGTAGTTTTAAGCCATAGTTAGGTTAAATTTATATTATATGATTAACAATATACCCTGCGCAGGTATACCATATTAAAACTTAAAAATAATAATTGTGTAATATTATTATTTTTTTTAATAAAGGGGAAAGTGTGATGTAGTAGTTGTAAGGTATATAATAAGGTACGAGTATCTTTATTCCAATATAGTCAGCGTATTCTCGAACCTCATTCGTTTCATTTGTCTCCTAAACATCCGACCTTACAGTTCCCGATAAAATTAAGAAAATGCGAGTGAAGACTTTTTTTTTTTGCGGATGGGAAATCATCAAATGACTCCTCCCGCTCTGGGTGGAGCGGAAGGGAGTGTCAGACTCTTACTGACTAAAACCCACCCGTGTTCCTTCCTTGGCCCTTTATGTTCCGGGCAAGCGGAACCTCACCTCATTCGTTTCATTTGTCTCCTAAACATCCGACCTTACAGTTCCCGATAAAATTAAGAAAATGCGAGTGAAGACTGCAGCGCAGATTTTTAGCCATAGTGTGGCGGTTAGCACAGACCATTTAACTGCTAGAGGAAAGTTACCCTAAGAGTGTCGCTCCCTTATTCCTATTACATTTTTAGTGGATAATTTATTTGATAGTCTTAATTGAAATTCCAAATGATAAAATTAAGGGCCTGTAACCGCCATCTTTGCACGTTTTAGTAGAAATTATGGATGCGAATTCGTGATTTCACTTTAAATATTTTTTTTTACATGTTTTTTTTTATTTGTGATTATAACCGACTTCAAAAAAGGAGATTTTCAATTCAGCACATATATGCATGTTGCACGTATTGGAATTGAAAAATTAACCGACATTCGTGATTTCAATTTGAATATTTTTTGTTGACATGTATTTTTTATATTTGTGATTTTAACCGACTTCAAAAAATTTTCAATTCAGGACGTATCACACTGGTCCCGATTTAATAACGTAACCCTTAAGAGTTTGACAAAGGGCAAGAGTCCAGGTCATGATTCTCTATCCATTGAACACCTGCTTCACGCTGGCCCACATATATACAGAGTATTAGCAATGTTCTACTCGCTATGCGTGAGCCACTCTTATCTTCCGCCGGATCTTATGAGAACTGTGGTTGTGCCTATAGTTAAAGATAAAACCGGTGACTTAGCTGATAAAAGTAACTATAGGCCTTCGATCATTAAAATCAACTTTTTTTCATCAATGCTATAGGCCCATTTCTCTCGCTACAGTTGCGGCGAAGGTGTTTGACGGTTTGCTTAATACACAGTTAAGTAGATATATGTCTCTGGACGATAATCAGTTTGGATTTAGACCCCGATTATCAACAGAAAATGCCATACTGTGTCTTAAGGCGCGGCCATAAGCGGGACACCGAAAAACGTCCACTTTTTCGTCGCACAGTTATCCCAATTGCTACATACTACGAACCTAAAAAAAATACAGTGCATAGTCAAGAGTATAAAAAAAAGACAAAAATATCTTATAGAAATAATCTAGCATCTTAAAAAAAAATCGCAAAGAAAGGACATGAAAAAATTTTTTCGTCTCGAAATGCTCAATATTTTGAGTGACAACTATTAATTTTTTTGTCACTATAAGAAAGGAAATTTAATCAACTAAAGACATATGTAAAAATATTATAACTTATTGGTATATTTATTTTTTAATTAAATTAAAACTGCGAAATAATATTAACATTGGCGGACACGAGGTTCAGCTAAAATCAAACGCATCGCCATTTTCGACCTTATTTGTATACCGCGATGCACTACTGTCGCGCGCTTGGCGGGGATACGCCCAGTCCGCTACAAGCCATTACAGAGAACGGTCACGTTTGACGTTACGCATGCGCTCTTCCATTACGTAATTCGTGTATCAAAATAAGTTATATTGTGAAAATTATTGACACTTAGATATTAGGTTTTTTATTATTATTTTGTGTGAACATTTGACACATAATTTTATGTTTTTGGGACTCGTGATTGTGTGAGTGATATTATCAAAACCACAATGGGAAAAAAATGGAAAAGAAATAAATTGTTACGACGGATTTGTATGTACAAGAAAACGACGAAATAAAAGTAAAAACTCTATTACATCAGAGTAAGTATAATAAAAAATAATTATAGGTACTTATATAAATATACTTAGGTAAATATTTATAATATGAATTATAGATTAGACATATAAACAAACCTTTTACAGTCCGTTCAACGTCCGTTCAACCGATTTTGACTTCTATTGCGTTGGGGACATGACAAATGGCGGCTGCAGTAAGTAAACAGTTTGTATTATAATCACTTTTTTGCTTTTAATGCCATCCTTATGCCTACGGAATAGAAGTCAAAATCGTTTGAACGGACTGTAAAAAAAATTGTTTTTCTAATCTTGTTGTAAATGGTTTATAGTTATGTTCACCAGGCTACACATCAAGCTATACATTTCCAGTATATGCTGACCTCTCATTGTACGGAAATCCTATACAATGCGAGTTCAGCTTATACGGGAAATGTATACTTAGCTTGATGTGTAGCCGTGTTTATTACTATAAATTTGGTGTCTACCCCTGACCTGGAAGAGGACATAGGCTACTTTTTATATCGGTTGTACGTTCAGTTCTAGTGCAATGTTCATGAAAAATATGTGCCCTCAGAGCCTGGACACATGTCTGCGGCACGACACCGCGTCGTGCCGCGGTAGTATTTTTCATTCACCGCGGCGCACGGTGCGGTCGCGGCCGCGGCGCTGCGCCGTGGCACGGTGCGCCGCACCGGCTCACAGTTCAAACGTGTTCATGAAAAAATGTGGTAATGAAAAATACTACCACCGCGCCGCCGACATGTGTCCGGGCCTAGGCCCGCGGATAATCGGATGCATAATAAAATTGATCTAAAGTTGAGATTTTGATTATACTTTTGTATCGCAAAACTCCAGTGATTCCGGGATCAACTAATTTAGAGTTACGTTGAATAGAATCATAATTTTATTATTATTTACCCAGAATTGTACCTATGCATCATTTATTTACCTATCTAATGTTGTAGAGTAGGTAAAAAAATTTTGTTTATCATGGAAAAGTGGGTCAAAAAGCCCGTCTAATCGTATGAAAGATGAAAAAAATAATATTTAGAAAAACTGACCACTTCACCACGTTGTCTAGAATCACGGAGTGAATCTACAATTTTCCGATTTTCAGTTGATCCCGGAATTTTTTTTCAAACAAATTATTTTCAGAAGCCGCTTCTACACTTGCGTACTTATGCACTTGATTAGTTATTCAATCCTGTAATCCCGTGATTTTTGTATTTCAAATATTACTTACATACTTTTAGCTTACATACTTTTGGATCTATTTTATTCGATTAGTTACGCAATTTCGTAATCCCGGGATTTTTTATTTCAAATAAGGTATTTTCAATAGCCACTTACATACTTTTGGAGCTATGTATTCGATTAGTTGAGCTATTTATTCGATTACTTTTGCAATCCCGTGATTTTTTTAAATAAATTATTTCCATAAGTTGCTTCTACTTCCATACTTTTATAGCTATGCAATAGATTAGTTATTATTTATTCAGTGAATCCGATTTTTTTTTAAAACAAATTATTTGTAGTCGTTTCTATACTTTCGAAACGAAACATTAACTCGGCATCCGATTATCTGATCTCTGTGTATGATACCTTTAAATATATGATATAATATAACAGAAATATAATTATATAATAAATGAAATTGATTTCTTATACAGTTTTATCGTTCGATAACATTTTTTCGATGGAGTAACATTTTTTCTATTCATTTACAGAGAACCCAGGCATTCTCAGAGTAATAGCGCAACATTACTCACACTCAACTGCCATTAATCCAACCACGATAGATACAGCAACTACGGAAGAACGAAATTATGGGTATGTAGGTTTTATATCTTTGTATTATCAGTTCAGTCTTCAGCGTGATTTAAGTACAAACGAACAGACATTTACTTTTGCATATTACTAGGGTAACACATTTAACGTTTTTTTTTTTTTTAGAGAAACCACCGAATACGAGCCATTTCTTGCTGAAACCGAATGTCAAGAAGATACAAACCTACAAATACAGGGTCGAAGGATTGTAAATATGATGTACTTCATTCAGCAACTACAAAAAAATTCCAGTCATACTTCTTTGTTTGAATGCAATTTCAAAGATATGGCACTGATAGGAGAAAGCAGAAATGGTTTAATATCAAAATATAAATTTAGATGTATTATGTGTAAAATATTATATACTTACACGGAATACTGTCATTATTTTGCTATTCCCTACATTTATTTCCACAACATTTATTCTACTATCATGCTTCTTTTGCCACACCCAATATTCACTTCCATACTTATGTATGGAAGTGCGCCACCCACTGCGGTGAACCACTTTTGTACCTTATTATCATAGTAATAAGGTCGAAAAGTGGTTCACCGCAAATGTCCGCGATGGAACCAGCACACCATTATGAACAGACAGTCGAAAAAAAACTGAAAAAGCCAAAAGATTTTAATCAGCCTGTATTGTGAGAATAATGTTTTACTCATTGTTAATCATATTCAGAGATCAGATAAGCGGATGCATATTTACATTATTAATCTAAAGTAAATTTTTCGTTACAAAAGTATGGTAAAGGCTTCTGAAAACAAATTATTTGAAAAAAAAAATTCATACATATGGACGCGCCTTCTGATCCATGTATGTATGAGAAACAACATTTTTTTGTCGTACTTTACAACTTTACGTAAGTAAATAAATAAATATGAATCAAATTCTAGGTAAATAATATGATTATATTCAACAGAACACAGTTTTTCCAATACAAAAGAACATTCCATATTAGCCAATTGAATATTTTTTTATTAGACACCTCCATTTTAAGTTAATAGGCATCCGAATCCAAACATCCAATCTCTGTCATATTATTCATAAACAAAATTTATTTTGAAAATCCCGGGATTACCAATTATTATCGGTGACCAGAATACGGACGCCGCCGCCGCCGTACCAGAATAAAGCCACGCGCCGCCAAGAACGTCGCGTCGCACCGGCGCGGGGCGCGCGGAGGCGGCGGCGGGGTCGTAGTGGGCGGAGTTACTACTTCCCCTGCCTCACCCCCTGAAATACCTAAATATTTGCCTATACTGTACTTTATTATTAGACTTACCGCTGATAGGTTTAATTACTGAATTAGAACCACTTTTTGAAATGAATGACAAAAACTAGATTCTCAATAACTTGAATAGTATAGTAGTACCTACCCCCAAACTTTTTGCAAACTTATTTTGTTGTTTTTCTATTTTTATTGTCGAATATTCCTATCTCGATATTAATATTAAGACAATTAAGAATTTTCATCCCATACTTGAGATTACACACTCATCTTAACTTTTATTCCTTTGTTTTTATTCACTTCATCCTAGTACTTATTATCCACATCTCATCCCTCTCTCTTATTCCTTTCACTCACTTGGCTTTCTCTTCTCTCTTTCCAGGGTGCCTCTGGGGTTGGTCTGGCAACATGTTGACCCGTAGAGCAGCATCCTTGGATGAAAAACTGAGGGCTGCATTGAAAGAATTGGAATCTACTATAAAACAGAACAAACAGCTTCTTCAGGAAAGGGATGACAGCGAGGTAGAAATAAAGTTCATTAATGACAAGAACACTGAGCTTAAGAACCAGTTGACTGAACTACATGTACAGCATATGGACATACTTGACCAGCATCAACACCTCCGGCAACTAGTGTCAAATTTCCAGGAATGTAGACACCCACAAACTGGCTTTGAGACGCATCTCGGAACTTGAACGGGAATTATGCAGAGCCCACAACGCAATAACCCATTTGGAATCTCTCAAAGCCAGTGAAGAGTCTGCGATCACCTGCAGTCTTTATGATGAGTTGGTTGGTAGCGGGTCCGGACCCACATGTGTTGAGCCAGTTGTAACAATAGATTTAACTGATGATACTATCATTAAAAGCAAATTGTTTACTAGTCACAATAAGTTAAAAAAATATTAGAATTAATAGATTAATTAGAAAAACCCAAAAATCTTTAAAATGCCAAAAAGTAAATAAATTAAATACAAAACTTAGGCAAAAGAAATTGAATTTAATACAAGAATTAAAGAACTGTAACAGTGAATTAGAATTATGTAATACTATGTATGACACAGACACTCAGCACCTGCAGGATGAATTGCTTGTTAGGGAATATGCTCTAAAGGAAATCTTTAGTAAATATGAGGCTTCTCAACAAGACCTGAGTAAGCACATGCAGGAGGCTAATGAGTTAGCAGACCTGGTCAAGTATAATGCGGAGAGGTATGAGTCTCTGACAAATAACCTCTCTTTTAGTTGTACCTGCTCCCAGGGACTGCAGCCTCAACCTATTACACCCACACCCTAAGTGGCTCAGCCAGTAGGTAGCTGTATTAATGATGATAGCAATACCATGAATAATTTGATTAACACTACTTATGTATTTTCTGATAAATTTGGTCAAGGATTTGGTAGGATATTTAATCAGTGTTCGCAACAATATGTAATTAATAATTGTTCACCCGGTGCCAGTATTAGCCAATTAATGAGTAATATCAGATTAACAAAAATAAACCCTAGTTCAACTGTTATATTATTATACGGGGATAGTTTAAATGTTAGAAAAAAGGACATAATTGAATGTGTCCATTTGATGTTACATCTTCATGAGACCAATAACTGTAAATTTATTTTTTGTGCCTTGACTTATTCTTATTATTTGTCACATGATCAAAATAAGCTTATTTATAATTTAAATATGTTCATTTATAATAGGACTTGTCGTCACAGTGACGTTATTTTATATTTTGATTGTAATCAATTCATTACTGATTACAAACTGACAAATTACACTATGTATTTGCCACCTAGTTGTAGGAGACAAATTGCTAATCTTTTAGCATACAATATACTCAGTGACACTGGTACTTGTAGTGTACCATCGGTTACTGTTAGTAGTGGTACTAACACTACTTCTGATACCCTGCCTTGTAGTTTAAACTATTAGGTGCGACAATGGGTCAGCCGCATATGTTGAATGTTGTACATCAAAATATGCAGGGTCTGTCCGGCAAAGAGCTAGAATTAAGTTTATTTATGGAGAACTACAATGTTCAGGTGTTATGTTTGACTGAACACTGGTTGAAAGAACATGAAGTAGTGTTTATCGATGATGATAACTTTACCGTACAGAGTGCATTTGTGAGAAAAAGTGCTATTCGCGGTGGCTCTTTAGTTCTTGTTTCAAACAAGTTGAAATGTAAACAACGTTTAGATTTAGTTAATCTTTCAATTGAGCGCACTATAGAATTGTCTTGTGTTGAACTTGAGCGATATGTTATAATTTGCGTTTACCGACCCCCCTGGGGGGGTTTTAGTAGTTTTGAATCGGTAATGGAGGATTCTCTCAATAGGTTGAAATCAAGTAACAAAAGTATTATTTTATGTGGAGATTTCAATATTAATATTTTAGATGTTACTCCATTAAGTATCTACTTCTCAATCTGTTTAGGTTTTATAATTTAATTAAGTTGTTTTTTGAACCTACCAGGATCACGGCATCTTCGTCAACTTGTCTTGATAATATATTTAGTGATTGTGATGCCAAAAATAAATAAGTGTTAACTGACTTAACGTCCGACTACTGTGGTTTATTAGCTAGCTTCCCCATGCCATTAAATAAAAAGCCGAAAACTTGAATGCAGGCCTTATACAGCTAGTCGTTGCAAAATGTTTCAAAATAATATAGCTCATAGAATTACACCATCTATAGTAGAACAAGAGGATCCTTATGAAATTTATGGTGCCCTTTTTGATGTTGTGCAAAAAGAGTACCAATCTACTTTCAAGACCAAAACCATTAACATTAATGGCTCCTCGGTTGGCTTTAACCAATGGGCTACTCCAGGTATTTATAAAAGTAGAGCGAGACTATACGAGTTATATGGTTTGAAAAAATACAGGTTTGATACTCCTTTCCTAGATTATGTTAAAAATTATTCAAATATATTCAAAAATATTAGTGCTTTTGCTAAATCAAAATTTTTAAGCGATACAATTAAAAATTCTAATAATAAAGTAAAAACAACTTGGAAAATTATTAAAAATGAAACTGGTAAATCGGTTAAACAAGAAAAACAACTTGAGATTATGGTCGACAACAAATTAGTTAACAAAGCAGCTGACGTAGCTGAGGCATTTAATGAGTTTTTTGCCAACATACCTATAACTACGACTCACTCCTTAAATTCCTCCCCGTCAAAAGCTAAAAACCTTTTGCATAGGTAGTGTACCTAAATGTAGTCGCTTATTTAGCTTCGAACATGTAACCCCGCGTGATGTAGTTAATGTTTTTAACACACTTAAGTCTAAAAACACCGGTGATTACTGGGGCATCTCCATTAAACTTTTAAGTAATATAATAGACATCGTAGCCCCCTATCTAGCTGTTACTTTTAATAAATGTGTTGATTTAGGAACTTTTCCTGACCTCATGAAGAGTAGTAAAGTCATACCATTATTTAAATCAGGTAATAAAAATGACGTTGGCAATTTCAGACCTATTTCCATCTTACCTGCATTTAGCAAAATATTTGAAAAAATAATACTCAAGCAGTTGCTAACACCCGAATACTGAAACGCCACTCAAAACTCATAATCAGCTAAAAGCTACTTAAATATAAGCATCCCTCAAATTTAAGTGGTATACACAAACGGCACTCAAGCAATTCGAAACCATGAATAGCCAAGCAGCCGTCAAATGTTTACATCATGGCAACATCCTGCTCAAAAATTGTTATCAGCACGTTCTCAGTTACAAAATAATTTAGTTTACGTCTCGTATTCGTTTTACGCAGTCTTCTTTGAACAAATATTTTCTATAATTATTAATCAGTTGAAATCTAACAGCGTAAAATAAGTTTGGTTTGAATTACGATTGAAATTATGTATTTATTTAAGTAAATAAATATCAAAAGACGTCATAAGAAAAGAAAATTTCTTGAGATAATTGACGTAGATTGGAACGTCACACTTGACATTTTACGCGCGATTATTTTAAAAGATATTATTAATTGATTCACGATGGAGAAGAAACGTGGATGCAATTATACACCTGCTGAGAAAGATATGCTCTTGGAACTCATAAAGAAGTAAGTACCTACATAAGCAATGAAATACTGTATACTTATTTAACCGCATGAGCCTGGTGCATGTAATAGTTTGTTAGTAAACAATACAATACCTATAACATACTGGTACACAGCCAGGGGTGGCCAGGGCAACCGTTGTCTATATCAAGCATTTACTTACCCACTGAAACTTGTGACCAATTATCATCTGAAAGGCTCAGAATAAATAAAACATGATTTATGTCTATGTAAAAGTACTTTTATTCCTACAAGTATAAATACGGCCCGATAATGCACGTTTACATATAATCAGCTAAACATTACACAGATCCTAAGTTTAATTCCAAACTGTTTCATGTTGTAAATAATATGTTACATATTTCAGATATCAAAACATAATTGAAAATAAAGAAACGAATGCCAACATAATTTTGAAGAAGCGAAAGGCTTGGGATACAGTGTGCCAACTGTATAATGCTGTCGCTGTGAGCGGCTGCAGGACGTGGCAACAACTCAGGCACCTCTATGAAAACCTCAAACAGAGGTCTAAAAAGAATATAGCCAAAGCAAATGTAGACTTGTTTTTTTTTTATGATATCTATTTTATCATACCTAAATATTTCTTTATTTAAGTACTAATTTCTTTAAATATTTTTTAAGCGTCATCAGTTTTACGAAACCAATAAAGACATACAAAAGAAGGCATCAATAGATAAGGTTTGTATAAATTAAATATTTCTGGAAAAGTAACATAGACCTTATAGAACATCTTGTGATTGTAATTTTTATTTTTATAGAAAGAAATCAATCGCACTGGTGGTGGAGCCTATAAAAGTGTTCTCTCTGAACAAGATGCACAGATTTTAGCCATGGCTGCTCCTCAAATTCAACCTTTACCTAATTACTATGATGATGCTGCAGAATATTTTGGTTTGTGTAATATTAAAAGGTATTATATCTTTATACTTTGACATCACAAAATCATGTGTTTGTTATATTTATAGGTGATACAGAACAAGAAACCATCATTGAGAGTTTTACAAAACCAGATAGTGAAGTTATATCTTCATCATCATCATCTGCCATAATCCAGACCATCGGTAAGTTTCATTTTTTAAATATTTCCCTAATTTATTTATTGTATACTATAGGTAAGATATTTTTTTAGATCACCAAGACACAACTATGGCGTACATGAGTATAGCAGACAATAGCAAACCTTGTACAGTTACATCAATAAATATAGCTGGTAAACATTTTCATTATTGTAGTAGTCTGTTTATATGGTACACTAATTAGATATTTTACTATAAAAGCATTTCCTTTACTTAATAGATAGTCAAACCCCAAGAAAAAAACAAACCTCTAAGATCATCCTCTGCTGGTAATTATATAATTTTTGTTCTTTGTTAAATCAATAAATATAGCTAATAAACATTTTCATTATTGTAGTAGTCTGTTTATATGGTAAACTAATTAGATATTTTACTATAAAGGCATTTCCTTTACTTAATAAATGACCAGCCAGCTGCAATGGTCATCAAACCCCAAGAAAAAAACAAACCTCTAATAACATCCTCTGCTGGTAATTATCTTATTATTGTTCTTTGTGCTAAAGGTATGAAATTTTTATTAATATTGTACTAATACCATTTTTCAGGACAATTGAAACCTACACATATTACAATGAAACAGCAATATTTTCGGACAAAACTAAGAAATGCCAAATTAGAAACCAAATACCTCATAAACAAAAACAAAATGGAAAATAATAAATACAAAATAGAAATGCAATTTTGGAAATTGAGACTACAGAAACTGAAATCTAAATTGCATTGATATAAAATTATTTTTAAGTGGAAAAATGTGTATTTATTAAATTGGTCCTTACAATAAAGTTTTGATTTGCCTCAAGTCCTATAGGTTGTTGTTGTTCTGTGGGGAACCCACAGCTCAACATAGGGTAAAAAAATATCCTCCAAAAGTTCATCCGATTGCGACAGGGCAATATTATGAAGCACTGCACATGCTACAATGACCGGTGGTATGTTTTTTATATTTAGGCCCATCCCGTTTTGTAGGCAAGGAAATCTTCTTTTAAGAACACCGAAGAGCCTTTCCACAGGATTCCTGGTACTTATTTGGGATCGATTATAGGCTTCTTCAGCAGCCGTCCTTGTATGCAATAATGGAGTTAGCAGATAAGGCCGACATGGATATCCACTGTCCCCAAGAATAATACCTGTCCCGAAGTCCCCACGCTCTAATTGAGCACATAGTGGTGAATCGTTGAAGATGGTACTGTCATGTACAGAACCTGGCCACCTTGCAATGACATTCCTTATGCGCAGACTTGCATCACATACCATTTGCACATTTAGGGAAAAATAGCCTTTCCTGTTCCGATAAACTTCAGATTGAGCACCACCTAAAAATAAATTCTAGTTATATTGTGAGACAATAAACTTTACTATAGTACTTACTAACTTATTTTTGTAGAAACAATTCTACAAATAAGGTTATAATTGCTAATGTAACACAAGACTTATTATACTCCCTCCTTCTCCAAGACATTAACACTTGTAGTTACGCTGGTATGAGCCAGCGCCATCACAATTATTTCAAAGCTAAAAAAAAAATATTAGTTCTCTCGTCTGACAACCCTGCAATGTCATTGCGTTTTTTTGTGCGAGCGCTGTCACTTCGTTCTCTCGACAAAATATAAATAAATTGATTCTAAAGTGTAATATTGTGTAAAATCACTGTAAAATGAATAAATACATGAAGTGTGATATCGTTTTCGAAGTGCGATACGCCGGAGCGGTGAAAGTGATTCCTGTGAAAGTGTTCTTTCTTTTTAACCTAAAACCATGCAAAAGTTTTTTCGGTAAGTTTGTTTCCGATTATCCCTTCACATGTCGCGTGTACAGGGTATGTACCAATAACAATAGAATTTTTTATTGTGTCTGCTTTTAGTTTAATTTATTTTTCATAATGGTTCCTACGGAACTCGTAAATAATCAAGTGAGAAACTTTTAAAACAAATAACAATAAATCAAGTGACTACTTCCGGTCAGTTCCGGTTGTAGTAGACTAATAATTTAACAATTTGAAAAACTTCGTTCTTGAACTCATTCAATTTCGGAAAAGTTCGGTTTTTACTGACTTTCTCATTACGTTTCATTCTTTAACGTTTTTTTCTGATTATTCGCGGCAAATCTTACTTTCCGTTGCGTGATCGTTGCCACAAGTTTATTAGACAGTTTATATAAAAATGGGAAAAAGAAAGAACCAAGATAAGAAATACATTATGAAGAAGATACGAAAACTCGAACGAAAGTTGGAAAAAATACCCGAAGAAATAAATTCAGGAGATTCGTCGCCATCAACTCCCCGAATGCCAGGAGAATCTCAAAGGTTATCGGTGCCATTGTCTCCAGTG